>CM059582.1:75127500-76541250 GCA_030407085.1 Trichopria drosophilae
AATATTCCGTCCAGCGGTACAGCATCCTACATTACCGACTCGTACATCAGAAACATAACAAAAATAGATCATCTAATTAATTTCAAATATAAGATTCGGACATGGATTTGAGTACGTCAGTTCACTAGGAGGTATTATTTAAAAGTAATTATGAATTAGTAAATCGTTAAATAATAAAAAAAGGCTAATTACGTTAATATAAGTTTTTAACGTTTCCCCTTCAACCATCACGCTTAGATCATTTTGTCAACGGTATTTGTAACAGGTGACATGAAAAGAACACTGTTACAACTTCCCCCTCCCCTGGATGAGTGCGAAAATATACAGGTTCAAAAGTAATACTTCAAATTCCGGTGAACTGCGTACTTTCCTTAATAAAAATAATTGTGTAATACTTAATGTTATGGATGAAATGAATTTACATGTAACATAGAAGAAGGTTATACGGATGAGTATTTTTTTTTTCAAAGTTTGGGGATAAGAAATAAAGGGAAAAATGATATAATGAAAGGCTTTATGTAATGACTTATATTATAATATACGCTCACGTGTCATCCAAGTATCTGTTGATCCCAAGTTCTGTCTTTTTTTTAATTTTAATTACTCAAAATATGGTTTTAAATCTTTGATGTGACATTTCTTAATTAATTTTCTATTGGCATCGGTAAGCTCAAAAAGCACAGATGACAGAACTTTCGATATCACAAAAGGACCCGAAAATTTTGGTGCCAGTTTGGCAGCCACATAATTAGGACCCGACGACAACACATGACTTCTTTTCCATACTTTATCACCGACGGTAAATGATCGCGTTCTTTTTCTTAAATTATAGTATTGTGATTGTTTCAGGTAAGCATTATCTAAATTATGTTTTACTAGATCTTTCAGAATTTCTAACCTATCTAACCGTTCGGCCCATTTATTCGGTGTACTCGGTACGATCTCCACCCCTCCTTCGATTTCGCGTCGTGCTCGGTTTACTGAATATAATTCGCGTCCAAAATTTAGGAACGCTGGAGCAAAACCGGTCGATGTATGTAACGCGGTATTCATCGCGAAACAAAATTCTGATAGATGTTCGTCCCATTCTCTTTGGTCTTGATTAAGAAAGGCAGATATCATGGTTTGTAGGACGTGATTGACCCGTTCGACAGGGTTTGCTTGTGCATGATACGGCGGTATCGTTGAAGCGTAAATTTCATACTTCTTTGCCATTCCCTTTATAATTTTATTATCGTACTCGGTACCATTGTCGTTATGAAGTACTTCCGGTACACCCCATCGATTTAAAATTAATTAATGAAACGCTAACCCGATATTTTGGGAATTAGCTTTCTTCAACGCGAGCACTTTATCCACTTTGTAAAAAGATCTTGGAATACTACTATATAGATATTTTGTTTACGGCTCGCCGGTAATGGACCCATTATATCGGTCGCCACTACCGCCCAGGGTTTTTCGATAACGATCTGACCCATAAAGCCTGCTTGAGCTGCTTGTTTGGCTTACTGCGCTGATATTTTTCGCAGCTGCTTATAAACTTCACAACATCTCGATGTGCGGTAGGCCAGTAATACAACCGAATTAATTTGTTAAAAGTCTTTTCAATACCCAGATGACCGGCTTGAGGGGTCGAGTGAACTTCTTCGATGATCCGTTTTCTAGTGACTTCCGGTATCGCTAGTTTCCAGGCGTCGTAGTCTTCTATAACGTCTGCGGTAATTTTATTAGGGCGATGGTAATATAGGCAGTTGTTCTGTATTTTCCACTTCAGAAATCTCTCAGGATTTCTTTCTACTTGTCCTTTTCTATAAAAATACCAACGATTAGCTTCTTCATCTGAATCCGTGATTGCATTGACTTCAGCCTCATACATTCTGGACAAGGCATCCGGTACGTGATGAAGTGTGCCCTTTCTATGTTGAATCTCGTAGTCATATTCAATTAACTCGAGGGCCCATCTAGCTAAACGCTCCGTTGGATTTTTAAGATTTTGGAGCCATCGTAGACAACTATGATCAGTTATCACGGTAAAATGGTATCCTTCGAGGTAACACTGACATTTTTTAATGCCCCACACGACCGCTAAGCAATCTTTTTCGGTAGTCGAATACTTTCTTTTGGCTTCCGATAAAGTGCGGCTGGCACAAGCGATGACATATTCTTGTCCCTGTTGTATCGGTTTGTAGAGTAAACGGTAATGAGAAATCTGGTCTGATTAAAACAGGTGGTGATGAGAAAATAGATTTAATTAGTGTTAACGCGTTCTCTTGTTCAGTATCCCATTTCCACTTAACATTTTTACGTAAATGGGTCTTGGCCCATTACGTTTTGGGTCAATGGCGCGGTAACTCCGGCAAAATTATCAATGAACCGACGGTACCACGAAGCCGTTCCAATGAGTCGGCGTAACTGTTTAAGTGTTTGCGGTGCTGGATACTCGAGAATTAGTTTTACCTTTTCTGGGTTTACTTCTAATCCTTGTTCATTGGCGATATATCCTAAAAATTCGACTTCGGTACGGCGTTACATTTCTCTTCATTAATTTCGAATCCTGCTTCGTTCAATCGCTTTAACACTAGTTCTAGCCAATGGACGTGTTGGTCGAATGTCTCGGTAGCTATGATAATATCGTCGAGATATTTCATAACATACGGTTCGCATTCGGGACCAAACAAACTGTCCATTAATCGTTGAAAAGTAGTGCTGGCGCATTTGATAACCCAAAAGGCATTCTATGGAATTGAAATAAATCCATCCCCGGTACTGAGAATGCGGTTATCTCCTTGCTACTTTCTTCCAATTTAGTTTGCTTGTAGGCCTGGCTAAGATCGTTAGTTGTGATATATCGCGCTACTCTGATGTTATCGAGCATTGTCATCATAAATGGCAATGGATAAGCGTCCTTAACCGTAACCTCATTGACTTTTCGGAAGTCTAGGCAGAAACGGTATTTCCCATTTGGCTTTTTCACCATTACGATCGGACTTGACCATGCACTCGACGATGGTTCGATCACACCCGCTCGCAACATATCCTGTACTTCCTTATGCATCGCTTCCAATACTTTGGGCGATACAGGATAGTGCCGTTGTTTAATGGGGTCGTGCCCTTGCACATCGATTTTGTGTTGGGCTAAACCTGTCATACCGGGTTTTCCGGTAGGCTTCTCGATTAATGGCGATTTAATTTTTTAAACATTTCATTCTCTTCTTTAGATAATGTCGCGATTCCGACGCAGGTAGAATTCGGCACGATTTTTCGGGATTTATTATGTTAAAAAATTGTATTATTATTATTTATTACGGGGGATTTATCGGTAGGTAGAATCGTGGCCAACAATTCCTGCCTTCCTGATTTCCCTGTGTCACTCGGTATTCGATTTCCGGTGGACACTTCATATACTTCCGGGTTTCGACTTCCGATATTTTTCATCGCGGGTACTGGGTTTCCATTTCCAGATATTTTTACATTAATGGTCGGGCTTAGATTTCCGCACCTTTTATTTATAGTTTTATTCGTATTAACATTATTACTGTTTATCCCGTTTGTACATTTTCGTGACTGATTCTTTTGTTTATTAAATTTCGTATTTGCCGAATTTTTTCGTTTATTTTTAATTTCTGTAGGTATTATTTCTTCATTTATTTCCGAATTTTCAGATTTTTCGTTTCCAGTTTCTTCAATACAGATTTCTACTCGGACATTAGCAGTCTTATTAAAATTATATTTATCTTCAGGCGCATTAATAAAAAACCATTTTTTTAATAAAAATGCTATTCCTATATTAAAAGTCTTTAAAAAATCTAAACCTAAAATACACATTGACGCTAAACGCGGTACTATATTAAACGTTACATAATTAAGTCGGTTTTTTAATAATACTGGCGCGGTAATTTCGCCAGCAATAATATCGACCGCTCCATTAGCTAGTAAAATCGCCTTATTCTCTGGTTTGGTTATGGGGAACCCTAATTCGGTAATTAGGTCTCCTCCACTTTGTCCTAGATACGGTTTTGTGGACCCGCTATCCACTAGTGCCAAAATCGGTTGGTCCCTGAAATAAATTACTAAATGTAATCGGCAGTCGGTATTGTCATTCCCGATTGGACCGCAATACGGTACTGGCGATTGTTTTTCCCTTGGGGACCAGTTCACTAGGACCGGTGGTGACTGTCCCCTTATTAGTTTCTCTGGTAGATACGACAGTCATCTGTCCATTGTCCGGGAATACCACAGGTTCGACAGAATCTTGTCAACCGGTACTGGCACTGCCTCCATCGATGATTGTCAGAGTAGCAATTCCGACAATAATTTTCCGGTGGCTTAGTAATCAATCTTTCGCCAGTTGATGGATTTGTCTCGCGGACCTGGATTGGAACACCAGTATTTCCTTGATTGTTAGTGGGCGATGGTTCAGTTCTCAGCCAAACTGCACTATTGGCGGTTACTGGTACTCCTTGAATTGCATTTGGTACTGGCATCCGTATATTTCTGGGTGGATACATCTGGCGTATGGATTCCGATATTCCTGTGTTACTGGTCGGTACCATGAGTATTGGTAATTGTTCACGGGAAATTTAGGTGGACCATTACCACGGCAATCGCCTCCAAATTGATTCGACCAGGTTTGATTGGCGGGATAACCATTAAAATGACCAGTTGCCAAGTACTGGCTCGGTCTCCGATAACTAAAATTATAAATTGATCTATTAGGACGATTTTCTAAACTATTATTCCATCGTTGTATATTATTTCGGAATCCAGTCCAATTTCGCGGTGTACTGGGTTCCTTTTCATTTCCTGGTCTCCATAATTCTTCGGACTCACAATTATTATTGCGTGGTATCCAATCCCAATTTTATACTGGCGAACGATTTCGGTAGTCTGGATCGTCTACTTTATTATTTGTTCAGTTACCGGCTCTTCCCGGTGAAGTACCAATGCTGGTTACTGGCTCAATAATATGAACTTTCTTTTCGGTGTTGTTTCAGTTCTTTTTACTTTATTTCGTGATCGGGAAATTTCTGTGTCGGTATCAGAATCGATCGAGGCGGTTAGATTTTTTTACTTTCTGTGGAGTATTATTTCTAATGGCGAATCCTGGACTAAATGAACTTTTTTTTCGTGATTCTATTTTATTTGGATCTTTTTCAAATCTATCGGTATACACGAGATCTGGTGCGACCTTATTCGTGACGGTATGAGACGTCATTGCCCCTCATTTACACTCCACGAATCTATCATATTTTCACGTTAGTTGCTCTAATTCGTCTAAATTTGCGAAATCCTGAAATCGAATATACTTTCGATATTTCTTGTGTAATCCGGATAATGCTGATTTATCTTGCTAATTCGGATCGAATGGTGGATTCATGCGATCGAACATGGCTCGTAACGCTGTAAGATAGTTTAGGGCCGATTCTTTTGGTCCCTGTATCCTTTGTCGAGCTTCTTCTCTTAAAGCTTCTTGGTAATCGTAGCGACCATACCGTTGTCGAAAATCATATAAAAAATCACGCCATGACCCCCATGTCCGTTTATGTAACCGAAACCACGGTAAGGCTTCTCCTTTTAATAAGTAGGGTAAACAGGTTAGAATTTCACGACCTGTCACATTTGTCGCTTCTTGACATTCCTCGATTCGCAACAAGAATTCCTCCGCGGATTCACCTGGTTTACCGGAAAAATTGATATTCCAACGCGACACAATTTCCCACACCGGCTTCGTGTGATAATGAATTTGGGGTACCATATAAGTACTGGCTTTCGGTAGGCGTCGCGGTATTAGCGGTGATGGAGTTCGATCGACGTGATGGCGATTTTGGGGCCTGTCTTCATTTTCTGGGCTCCTAAATTCGTCATCCTTTCGGAAAGTATTCGTATTTCGCCCGATCGAATGGCGTCGATTTTCATCGCGTGGTGGTAAATCTTTCCATCGCGCTCCGTTCGTAGGCGTAGGGAACAGGAGCTCTTCGCGTGACGGTGAACGCCGTCGCTCGGTAACCTTTCCCCATGTCGAGGGTTCGAAAATCATTGCAGCTCAATCGACTGTCTCCGCGTCCATTTTCAGGATATCGGGAGTCTTGGCCACCGGTACTTCGACGACCTTCTCGATTTTCTAAATCCATACCTTTCCGACGCGTAATAAATCTATCTCTTGGTTATTCCTCATCAGAGCAATCTATATTTTCCAATTCTTTATCTAATTTCTTTCTTAAATTATCTATTGCTTCCCCACTTGCTCCATTCAAATCGATATCATCATCATTTTCCTTATCGTTATTAACTTGGTTACTCTCTCGGGACTTATAATTATCTTTTCCGGAAATTGAAACAATTTTCCACGGTAACGACATTTTCAATTCGGAATGTTTAAATTTTTGAACTTATCTCTATCACTACTATTTTCTTTTCATTAATTATTGTAATTTTTTTTAAAATTATCATATCCTCACCTTATCATATCCGGGCCTTGATCTCCTCATTGGTTGTGATGCAAATGCTCACAGTACTCTGTGGGGGAGCACCGACACAAATGAGAGAGGGGAGGCCCTCATGGAATACCTGATATCCACAAACCTCGAAATTTTGAACGAGGGAGCTGAGCCAACGTTTGTAACGGCAAACAGAAGAGAGGTCCTGGAACTCACTCTATGCAGCCGAGGCATGCGTGAGGCTGTCCACGAGTGGAGGGTTATTGATGAACCCTCGCTCTCGGATCACAAACTGATTCGGGCCAAACTGGAACAGTTTAACCCTGCAGAAAAATGGTCCAGAAATCCAAGAAGCACGAACTGGCAAGGGTTTAGAGAAAGTCTGCAAGCCAGGATGAAGGGCTTCAAAGGCAAGTATGGAACGAAAAACGATCTTGAGTAAACAGAGGTCTTTCTTAGGGGAGCTGTGATGAGATCGTTCGAAGCCAATTGCCCACTCAAGAAAGTAAACCCCAAAAGGGAAAGGCTTAATTGGAGACCAGCTTTGGAGCGTAGCCGAAAGGAGGCGAGGAGATTATTTAATCGAGCAAAGAAAGCTGACACAGCGGAAGTCTGGACGGCTAACAAGGATAGGTTGAAAGCCTACAAAAGGCAGATTAGAGACTCTCAGATAAATGCATGGCGGGAGTTCTGTTCGGAAACGGAGAGTATACCCTCTACTGCAAAATTAGCGAGAATACTATCCAAAGGAAATGATGGTAAACTACGATTTATCAAAGGAGAAAATGGCGAGTTTGCCAAATCTCCGAAGGAAACACTGGAAAGGTTGCTGACAAGCAATTTTCCAAGTATTAAACTGGGATCGAACGGTGCCCCCGAGGAGCCTACTACGAGTAAAGGTAGGCACTGGGGGATCGCTGCCCAAGTTGTAAATCCAAACAAGGTTGCAAGGGCACTAATGGCCTTTGAAGCGTTCAAGTCACCGGGACCGGATGGCATATACCCGGACCTCCTTCAGGAAGGCCTGGGGGCTATCCTGAGACCATTGACTGGAGAGAATGGAAAAAATCACGAGTTTCGTTTATACCCAAAGTTGGAAACAGGAACTACGTGGAGGCAAAGGACTACAGACCGATCAGCCTAACATCTTTCCTATTAAAATTGTTGGAAAGATTGGTTGAGAGGTATCTTATAGAAGGTCCTTTGGTACGCTTACCTCTTAATGGGGAACAGTATGCCTACCAGGCTGGCAAATCTGCTGAGTTGGCACTTATGTCAGCCGCGGGCTTTATAGAGAAGCAACTCAGTACGAAGGGAACGTGCATCGGTGCTTTCCTAGATATTGAGGGTGCTTTTAACCGCACCTCCGTGGAAGTAATACGGAAAGGAGCGGCAGAACATGGGGTGCCCAAGGAACTCATAAGTTGGATTGTGAGCACCCTTAGAAATAGGTATATTTATACGGAATGGCAGGGTACCCTAGTGGAGGGGATGATCTCTGAGGGTTGTCCTCAAGGTGGAGTGTTGTCCCCACTTCTTTGGAACCTGATAGCTGATAGCTTGATCAGAAAACTCAACGATAGTGGAATCTATGCGATTGGATATCCGGACGATATTGCTATCCTCGCTAGAGGCAACTACGAGGAAGTTTTGCAGGAGCTTATCCAAGAAGCCCTGAGGGTTGTGGAAAAATGGTGCAATGAAAAAGCGCTATCGATACAACCGGAAAAAATTGCCGTCATCATTTTCTCTAGAAGATATAAGATCAAAAAACTGAGGGAAATGGTGATTGGCGGGAAGCAGGTGCCATATGCCAGCGAAACCAAATATCTTGGAGTAACCCTGGATAAAAAATTGAACTGGAATGGTCACCTGGAAAACAAATGTCACAAAGCAATTGCTACTTTCTGGCATTGTAGGAGAGCTCTTGGTAACAGTTGGGGTCTAGGACTGAAACAGCTGCTTTGGATCTACCAATAGATTGTGCTACCAAGGATTACCTATGCCTCGCCAATTTGGTGGCAGGGGACAGAAAAGACCCAAGTTCAACAAAAATTGAACAGGGTACAGGCTATGTTCCTTAGGGGCATTTGCTCAGTAAGGAAGAGTACACCCATAGCCGCAATGAGGTCCCTTTTGGGCGTACCGTCCATTGCTTAGGCAGTAAAATGCGAAGCCATGAGAACCGTGTATAGACTCAAGTGCTTGGGAAGCTTGGCAGGTAAGCAAGATTGGTTCAACAATCTTTTTCAAGGAAATCTGAGAGACATGTGTACCAACCACAAGACAAGATCCAGACACACCACACGGGGGAAAACAACTTTAAGGTTTGTTTCCCCAACAGGGAGGACTGGAAAAATAAATCAGCAATACCCAGGAATGGCATCATCTGGTTCACAGATGGCTCCAAAACCAACCAGGGTGTAGGCGCAGGATACTGCGGACCGAAGCTGGGGGAGAACTTTTCCCTCAAGCTCAACAAATTTAACACTGTTTTAACACTGCTTTAAGCACCAAGGAGAGGTGGCGGCAATCCTCATGTGTGCCGAGACCCTCATGGAGAAAGAAGTAACAAATAAAACGATATGGATATGCTCGGATAGCCAAGCCGCATTGAGAGCAATAGACAATCCAGTCGTCAAATCGGCTTTAGTCAGAGATACAAAGATCGGCCTACGTAACCTGGCCAAAAGAAACAAACTCAGCCTGACCTGGATACCTGGCCATATGGGCTGGAAAGGAAACGAAAGAGCGGACACCCTTGCCAAGTCGGGAATAGTCAATGGAACTGACTTGACTAGGAGGGTGGCACTGCCATTTCAAGAAGGACTCAACCTACTGGAGAGACAAATGAAGTCCCAACAGGTTAGAGAGTGGATTAAAAACAAAAAAGCAGCAGAACCAAAAGCCTTGCAGGAGAGCTGCAGGCGGACCGATGGGCTGAAAAACTGCTTGAACTAAACAGAACAGAAATAAGAATCTCCATCGAAATCCTAACCGGACATGGAAATTTAAACAAGCACAGTCACATCGTAGGAAGGAAACCTTCACCGATGTGCACTAGATGTGATGAAAACAAGGAGGAATCATCAATTCACTTCCTATGCGAGTGCCCTGCACTGATGGAGACTCGAAGGAGATACCTGGACTCTCCATTTGTAAGCAAGGAGGAAGTCAGGGAGCGGAATCTCGGACAACTTTTGAGATTCTGCAAAGCAGCTGGTTATCCAACGGAACCCTGAACAGCATCAGGAATAGCATACAAAGGCAAACAGCTAAGTGTGCTGATTTCTGGGGTTCACCCGAGCCTGATGAAGAAAATACCAATACCAATACCAATATCCTCGCCTCTTAAATTTCTACAACGCTTATATATTTTTCGCCCGATTACGAATATACATACTACTACGACCCAAATCGAATATAAACTTATTCCTAATATAATTTCATTTATTTATTTTTCATTTAACATTATGCTTATTTGCAAAAGTACCACGGTATATTTTATTCGCCAGTAATATTATACAGCGTGTGTGTTTACTTATGAAACCCCGTTGGCCACGTGATAGAGGACGAAAAAGTAGAAGGTAAGTTACGTTACGACAAATTTTTTCACACTAGCGTTTTCAAGTTATTCAGCTTTGATATTAGCCAATGGGATAAGAGTTTGGTGATTGTGGCGGGTATTGCCATTGTCGGTTAATGTCGAGAATGAAATCGAAGAAACGCGCATCGGCGATGAGCCGTTCTGTTGTGTTTTCTGGCGAACAGCCTGTCAAGAATATCGATAGAATTCAAAATGCATAACCTATCGGCAAATTATTACCAACCGCAAAACGAAAATTGCGAAATGGCATTTGAATTCGTAACAAAAATTAGCGCATAAAATAGACGATAAGACAATAAGACGATTTTATTGGATAGAATGAATATTGTCATCAATGAAATGCATGTAATAAATTACAAAAATTAATATTTTACAAACCTTGCACATAAATTAGCTGAAAATTTTCAAAATAACACAATAAATAAAAGATATAACGCAAAAGATAATAAAATTACAAAAATGGAAAGGAGAATATGAATGTAAATCAGAAAAATAATTATCACATTAAAAAAAAAGTCTTCCTAACAAATTTAACTACAGTTGAGTATCGAAAATAGTAAAAACAGTTACTCAAACCCTCTTGACGTTGTTAATTTTACTATTTTTTTGAAGTTAATCATCAGTAAATAAATTTGCATAAATATTTAGCTAATTTTCGTCAATTTTCGAAAATTTTACAAAACCAACTTCTAAATATCATTCCGTTGATAATATTCTTAATTATTGAACTGCTTTAGGACAGTTACTGTAATTAATAAAAATGGTGTATCGATTAATAGCACAAGAAAGACCAATTTATTTAATCAAAGTTAATAAGTGCCGAAAATGATTCTTGTTCATAAAGTGATAATTTAATTTCATATTTAGATATAAATATCTCAAATCCGAAGCAAATTTAGATCCCTAGCGAATAACGTTGACAATATCCTTATTTATTTTTACTTATACCTTTGGACTGTTATTTCAATTAATAAAATTCATGTTAACTACAACAATTTAAAAAATTCGGTTGTTGAAGTGGTAGAGAATCTTGTTATCGAAAAACTATGCCATTATTTATTAAAATCTATTTCTTTTTAAACAATTTTCATAACTTTTTTAAAAGATGAGAGAAGGTTTTATAAAAACCATTGATTCGTACACGGACAGAAAATCGGGAACGCTGCTCCTTCAAGTACGGGAGCGAATACAGTCGAAACAATTAAGTTAATAAAATACGACCAAACATTAAGGAAGACATTATTTTATGTTAATTTTGTTTCGTTTCATCATTGCAAACGTCCAGGATTTCTAGACTTTAAAATGATTTAAAATTAAAAAATCATTCACCGGGTTGTTAAAATTAACATTTAAAAAAAAATGTTTTAATATTTTATGTTACAGTGTGAGTAAAAAATACGAACTTTCGGGCGTTTGCAATGATGAAACGAAACAAAATTAACATAATCTCTTTTTAACTTTCTTAAATTTCATAACTGTTTTAAAACATGAGAGAAGGAATTTTGAGTCATTAACAAAAGTTGTTGAACTAATTGTTTTTGCAAGTTTCAAATTTTTTCTAAGAACAATAATGCTCTCATGTTTTAACCACACCTTAATAAAACATCTCTACACTTTTTGTTAACATTTCAGAAACGCTAGCAGCAAGATGAACCAAATATTTACTCTCGGAGTTCAGCATTTTAACATAATTTCCCTGTCCCGAGCATCGGAAAACTGTACATTTTAATTATTATAAAGAAAACAGTTCTTGGTATTGTTGTAAAAAACTAATATGTTGTTTGTTTATACAAGAGAAATGTACTTAAAAAGAATTATAAGTATTAGCTATACACATTCGGAATACAAAGCAATTTATAGTGTATCATTTTACCCAATTTTTTTAGAAAGAATGGACGTGACAGACTTTGATGCGAAATCTGCCATTTTTTATACCTATTCACCGTATCATATTATTAAAATGTTATCTCGCATTTGATAGTCATGATAATAAATGCGATTTTTGCATGTTACGAAAAGAAATTAAATTATAAGGTTATCGAAGCTATCATCAAAGTTCGTTGGTGTTTGTATAAGCAAATTAAAACAATGTAACGAGTATGTGAAAAAATCGTGTTAAACGGTATACTTTCTTCCAAAAGTTTTATAAAAGAGGTAGTGTTGTGTTAATTTTGTTTCATTTCATCATTACACTGCAAAAACTGGCGTCTCACAAATGTCTCTACGGAAGACACTGAGACACCAAAGTGTCTCGTTTCAAAATTTGTGCGATGCCTTTCTCTTTTGAGACACTTTTAACATCTTCTTCTGAGACATTCAAAAACGTCTTAAAAGTCAGGACAAAAGTGTCTCAAACTGAGACACCCGTTTTTGCAGTGTACAAACATCCATTTAATATTTCTAGACTTTAAGATGATTTAAGTTTTAAAAATCATTCATTTTTTAATTTTTTTAAACCATTTTAAAATCTAGAAATATTAACTGGACGTTTGCTTGATTGTCGAAAAATGGTTCTTCAAAACATGAAGAATAAAGATCTTGAATCTGAATCAAATTTAGATCACCGGCGAATGGCGATACGGAACTACTTTCTAAAATGGATTTGTTTAAAATATTCTATTTCGTATAAATAAAAATGAATAGATGAACACTCGTTTTTATCAAACTTACTTAATAATATTTTATAATTTAAATCATCATTAGGTAATCCTTTATAACGGCGGTATGTACACAATTTCACGCGGTCATTCGGAAATGAAAACACAGGACAGACATTTTACAATTCTCATTTCTTATGACCTGAAATCTGCTCCTTCGAATGGCGTAACAAGAAGAATTAATATTTTTGATATAAGAAAGAAACATGCGATTCATAATTAAAAAAATTTTTTCTCGATTTTTTGGTTTAGTTTTCAAATATATTTGTAACACAGTTCAATTCTCTAAATAAGACTTGAAGCTCAACGATTCAAAAAAATACCCCGAAAAACACCTCACGAAAATTGAAATTAAAATTATTCGTCATATTAACATCGCGATATTGTTCATCCTTCGTTTGGTTATAAAATATTTGCGGTACTAAATTCTTTTAAGAATACTAGTAAATGTTGCAATTATCCTGTTAAAAACGTCTAGGCTATAACTTAGGACTATTAAATTTTAAACTTTTGGTTAAAATTAACAATAATTTTTGAAAAATTTCAGCTACAGGATAAATCCTTTTAATTTGCTTACATATTCGCTTCAAACTGTAGTATTTTTTTTTGCAAGACTTTGGGACTGCTGTGCACCAATCTGAAGTCAGATTTTCAAAAGTCAAAATGGCAACTAATACAATATGACAGACTAATGGTTACATGAAAGCTTCATTATCATGAAACTAAATTCAGACTTCTGGAACATGGAAGTTCAACCTCTTTTCAAAGTACACAAAACACAATGATGGATAGAACAACTATTTAAAAAATATTTTTTTTCAGTTACAAGCAAAAATAAAACATACTATTACTGACTATTTCTGGTCTACGACAGCGACTGTAAATATTTATAAGTTTTTATAAAAATTCAAACGAATGATTTTATGGAATATACTATGGTACCGAATATGTTAGCAGAAAATAAATACAATATTCCAAATATATGTGTAATTTAATAACTCAATTCATTTTAATCATCAATCAACAATAATATGAATCTGGTAATAACAATTATTAATCAAATTAATTTTTCAGAATAGTACATTTTTCTCCGAATTAAATTTTAAATTGTTCGATATGTCCACCTCCAACAGCGATGCATGCACGAATTCTTTTCAGGATATTGTTTTGGATCTTTTCAAGGGTCTCCGCAGAAATATCTCGTATAGCAGCGTCTATTCTTTCTTTTATTTGCTCCTCATCCTCTGGCTCCGTAATGTACACCTTTTCTTTGACGTACCCCCACAAATAGAAATCCAACGGAGTCAAATCGGGTGATCTGTAAAATATGTTATCATAAACCTTTGAATTCAGAATATATTTTTCCTTTCATCCAAATGAAATAAAAAGTAAAGCTTGAATAGAGAGAGAGCGTCTGAAATTCTGGATAGTTTGCTTACTTTCGTAAATTCGTAAAATGAACGGTCATGAGTAAAGTTATATTAAATTTGTTGTATTAGTCATAAAAACTTACCTATTTTATAGCGCCGAACTTACATTTGCATAAGTTTTTTATTTTTTGGCCTATTAGGGATCTCAAGAACACGAACTAGACTAATAAGGAACTCGTCCAAAAGTAAATTCTGCGCAGTAAAATGGTCGAGTTTGCGAAGCTGAAAGTCTTTAATTAAAAATTGTTTATCATCATTTAAGAAAATCATCGAATGATTTAGGAAAATAGATTTTAAATCTAACTAGTAGTAGGGGAGAGTGGTCCCATACCGACCCCCAAAACTATAATGGTTATACGGATGCCAAAATTCAATGTTTTTTATAAGTTTGAAACTTTACAGTATACAGGGAACACTTCTCTATGTATCTCTTTAGCAGATGAAGTTTATTGGTGTGGTTTTTTGATATTCGGAAAGCAGAGAAAAAATTCTACGATTTCGACAATCTAGAAAATGGTGGTCCGAAACCGACCCCTCCATGATTCGTAGTTAACCCGCTATTTTTTTTATGAATTGCAAGAAGTAACGAAATATCAAGTTCTCATGGTACTTTATAACTATTTCCGCCAATTCGATTGGACATTTCAGCGGATTCAAATTTAGCAACCAAAATTTGCTGAATTAGCGAATTTTTTACTAGAATTGCCACTTTGACTATCAGTGTGCTCTTATCGTCAGAAATAATTATTAACAGCACTATACTAAGGGGGTCAGTTTCGGACCACTCTACATTTGTCACATAGTGGCTCGTCCTTCACTGATAGCCAGAAATAGGATACAATTTTAATGGCGGGTGTTGAAACCAAGGTCATAAGTGATCAAAAAAATTTACCTTTCAATTTTTCTGTAATCAAATAAGCATTCCTAACTGAAGTCTAATAAATCTCAAAAATTTATTCCACCATTGTCAAAATACAATCGAACGTGATAACTTTGGTATAAAATGAGAAGTTGAGATGCAACCAATGTCCAAATTATCAATATTATGACTGTGTTCGCGTCATACTACTATCAATTCAGATGGCAGCGATAGCGATGAGAAACACCAGGGGGTCGGTTGGGTACACAGGATCAGTATGGGACCACTCTCCCCTGCTATGTGATGCATTTTTTAAAAATTAGAAAAAAATTGATCCCCTTAAGTAAAAGCATTAAAATGTCTAAAATTGCCGTTTCTGCCCATTTTAGCTAATATTTTGATAACACCTGAGATTCATTTTCAGCATAAAAAATCCATACAAGAATCACCCTCGCCCTTTCGTGAAATTAATGTTATACTCGTATAGCATTACAACACATGTCACAACACATGCTGTACCTTTCACAATCGACTTGACATATTACAACATGTGTGCATAAAAATTTAAAATTGACGTTTTGTAAATATGAGTTTAAAAACTTTCCGTAAAACAAATTTCAAGTGAATTAAAAGTAAGAAATGAGTACATGTATGTTGTCAGCTCCGTTATCGCAACACTCACTCAAGTCGCGATATAAACAATTTGGAGGAACGTGTAGTTGCAATATTGTAAATGTACGCTTATTTCAACAAACTTAACATGTTGCATGAAAAAAAAAATTTATTAGAATACATCTGTAATTACTCAAGTTTTCTAGATCAAAAAGTATAAGATTTTTTGGAATCACTCAAGTAGTATAAGATTTTTTGGAATCACTCAAGTAGTAAAATTTCCTATTATGTCCCGACTGAAATTCAGACTGGAATTACTACATAATATCTTAATATTACAAAAATTGCCCTTATTTCCCTATCCCTGTACAACGTGAGATTAAATCTAAACTAAATCTATTCAAGATCAATAGTGCTGTTTTATGCAAATATTTCAACCAGTCAGTGTACGTTTTTTCATTAATGGAGTTAATAAATTATGTTATAATATAGTTGTTAATTATCTGGCGGGCCATCGCATTAAATTATTGGCATTGTTGGTGCCAATCCATTTGTCAGGATACACGTCATTCAGCAATGCTGTTACTGGTCGAGAGCGATGCGCCGGACAACCGTCATGGGGAAAAATTAGGTTGTCAATGACTTCTTATGGAATTCCCGCATTTTCCAGAAGAACTGGTAAGTCGTCTCGTAGAAAATCCAAGTACATTTGCCCCTGGCAGTAATTACAATTGATTTAATTATGATTACTTTGCCGTATTAGACGGAAATATGTCTGAATTAACCATATCTAGGTAATTCAAACATTGTCTCATATATCATTGTTTTGTATAGCCATATACCTTAGTGGAGAGGCTTGCAGGTTACCATCCCATAGTTTTTCTGCTCATAAGTCGTTATAAAATTAATATACTGTTATTGTAAATATAGGTTTTGAAGAAAAACCTAAAAAACTATGCCCATGAACCGAAAACCATTTGAATTCTCATGAAACCAAAATTCGACATCACATTTTCAAAACTACCTACGATCAACATTCTAAATTTATGGGTTGCAGGTTTCACCACCTTGAAAAGTTGCTAAAAACATACGAAAACTAAAGTAGAAGCTATTATTGGGTTATTATTGAGTCTCTGTGGTTGCAAATCACGAATTGAATGTCATATTTCAAAAATTCAAAATGAGGGATTTAATTCTTGGGGACAAGATTTCAAAAAACTAAAGAAATGGTTTCAAATTCGTTATTCATAATTCCCTAAAAACCCTTAGTATTGAGTTCGACATATTGGATTTTATTGCCATTTTTAAATTTTCAGTATGACTTTACATTCGTGCTAAGAGAACCGCGCTCAACAAACTTCAAGCTATTTTGTTTGATTTTTCAAAGAGTGGCAGTTTTCAGTAAATTGAGTATTAATTTTTTTTCAACAAATTGACGTCATTTTGTTAATTTATAATTTATTTAAATTTGTTCACACTGGTTTACAAGAATACGGAGTAATTTATTAAAGCCAAAAGGAGATAGTGAAATACTTGCATTAACGGAAAAAATAAGTCAATTCAAAATGTTTATTTCGTAGTTTTAGAACGTTTTCAGCCCGAATAGTTAAAACTTTCAAAACCCATAATACGGGGGAAAGAACCTATTTTAGAACACTGCAAAATATGTATCGCTTTATTTTCATTGAATAATAACGTACATTAACGGCCCAGAATTAATTTCACGTAATGAGTTCTACCTCACTACATGATTTGAAACGGATTCGGTAATTCAAAATCAATATTCCAGAACCTGGGTACAAACTGTACTATTCCTCTTTTTGTAACATGCTCTCTAAATCTAGATAAGTACAATAATTGATAGTGACCCACTTTTTATTTTAGTATACTAATGTAAAATGAAAAGTGTGTCACTATCAATTAGTCATTGTTTTACTAGAAAATAGTGAAAACCTACTAATTTATCAGTATTATTTTACTATTACAAAGGTAGAAAGTGACTTTTTTAGTTTAGTAACTTTTATAATTAGTAAATAAATTAGTAGTTTTTGACTATTTATAAGTAAAAATTATTATAAATTGAATGAGTGACCCTCTTTTTCCCTTTTTAATTACTAGTTTTTGACTAATTCAGATTTATAGAGAGCACACCGGCACGCAAAAGTCAAAACGTCTATCACAACTACATGAAAATGGTTCGATCAAATTGAATACATACCGTTTAGCAGTTTTTGCACCTTTCCGAAGTGATATGGGTGAAGTCCATCGTCTCTCAATATTTTGTTAATTGAAGAATGGCAGACATTAAATTGTCTTGCAAGACGTCGCGTACTAGTCCCTGGGTCTCGTGTTACAGCATCTAAAACGTTCTCCGCCAAGCGAACAGGATGCCGAAGGTTTCCAATCCTTCCGCCTTCAAGTCCTCGTTGCGGAGCGATCTATGAATATTGTATTTCGAATATGTTCATTAAGGCTTAACATTTTTAATTGATACCTCGCCGTGAGCTGGACGTACTAAGGTATTCTTTTATAACTTTTTATTGGATAGTAACATCGACAAATGTTTTCTATCATTCGTCAGCTAGAAAGCATACGGATACTTATGTAAACGTGTTTCCTTTAGAAATAATGAAGAAACAAAAAAAATATACTCAATTTTCCGATCATATGTTTTTTCAATATATTTTTTTTTCATTTATGAAAAATTATAGGGTGAAATAACATTTTATTGAATTTTATTTTTAACAGTACATTATGCTACTAGTACGAAAGTGTTTTATATGAGGATGTGAGGTTTGCCCGCGACGAGCCGACGGCGAGTTCGGCAATCACATCCGAAGAAAATATACCTTCGCACGTGTGGCGTACGATATTTTATGCAAGGAAGGAGAAAAAACCGCACGAAACTGTGGTTTATTGTACAGAATTACATACAAAAATATGAAATTAGAAACAAACTTATTGAAAATCATCCACAAAATAAGCGAAATTTTTTATTATATTCATTAAATTTCTTTAACCCATTAACGCCTGAATGACACAAAATTGAACCGAGACTTTATGCTCTCAAATTTTGATCA
Source organism: Trichopria drosophilae (assembly GCA_030407085.1). NCBI lineage: Eukaryota > Metazoa > Arthropoda > Insecta > Hymenoptera > Diapriidae > Trichopria > Trichopria drosophilae. Next base: position 75,146,183 of record CM059582.1, read on the forward strand.
AATCGCTGTTAGTTTTATGCGTCATTACGTTTTCTTAATGTTTTTGGTGTGCTCTAACGATGCAACTATTAAATAATGACAAAAGTGTCATCTTGTACTTTTTTATGGCACGTTTTCGAAAAAATCCCGATTTTTAAACGATTTTTTTTTAGAAAACGAACGATTCTAATCAGGAATATGGTTTCTTTATGCAATAACCCGACGGAAAATTAACAAATGGCTCGGTACCGTTTCGGTACTGGCCAACGCTGGCCGATATAGGCACGCGACACGGGGCGGTACTGGGGCAGTACTGAATGATAACGCCTGCCTGTATGAGGCACTGGCTTAAATCTGAAATGGCAGAATAACCAGTATTGCACCGATATACACCACCCTCGTACCGGCTTGCCATATTGGCTTGGTACTGCGCCATTTGTCAACGCTGGCCTCATACCGATTTTTCTCGTCGGGAAACGACTACAAACGGGTCATTCCCGCATAAACATTCCCTGATTTGACCCCCACGATTAGCTCAGGATCGGATCCGATCGCCTAATCCGTGCCGGATCAGGATGTTACACAACCTCGGATCCGTATCGGACCCGGGATACGGATGTCCGGTAATCAGGATCTGTTCCTGATCCGGCCCAGATTTGGTTTTGCATATGTACATATAGGTTTACTCGGTAGGTCAGGTAATCCGGATCCGTCCCTGATCCGATTCGTATTTGGATTTCTAATAGATTTGTTTACCTTTGTATTCTGAAAGAAATTTCGCATAGGAATTAAAACATACATGAGACGTCTGATATTTTTTGCATTAAGGCCAATACACAAGAAACGACCTTAGATGTCAGCGTAAGAAATGCTATGGCGAAGGATATACGTCTTACGTGTAGTGGCCCTTATCGGACCAAGCGTTACGTCACGTTAGGTTATACCACCCCAATAAACGAGATCGTGTGCAAAAATGTTCATTGTTTTTCTGTTTGAATTCGATTTGTTTCCACTTTCGAATGAAATTAAGCAAATTTTAATGCGGAATTAGTCGTTTTCAAACGAATATATGCGCAGTATTAAGATTTAGGTTATGTACATCTGTTTGCATGCGAAAATGGCTAAATGTCGAATGCAAATCGAATGCCGAGCCAAATGAAATCGTATGAAATACAATTCATTTTATGCAGATCATGTCAAAAGAACGTATCACATCGAATGAAAAATGAACATTTTTTTCATTCGACAGTTAGCCGTTATCGCATGCAAACGGATGTACATAACCTCAATCTTAACATTGCGCATATATTCGTTTGAAAACGTTTAGTTCTGCATTCAAATTTGCTACATTCCATTCGAAAGTGGAAACAAATCGGATGCAAAATGAAAATCAGTGAAAATATTTGCACACGATCTCGTTTATTGGGACACTACTTGATGTGTATGTAATTACATAACCTATATGTGACATGTCAAAACATAAATATCTAACAACGTTGAGCTAAAATCGACAATATAATATTCTAATATACGACAAAGTCCAAATTATTTATGTTATAATACAGTGTTCAATAGCGAAAACCTGTTTCGAAGGTATAGTATTATTATAAATAAATGTCGGATATAAATTAATCGTTGAAAGTTTGACACCTGAAATGTATAGTCTCTGAAATAACAGTTCTGTAAAATATACATTTTATACTATGCTGTAAATTTATTAAAATTACTAATGAGCTAGTCGAGAGAGATACGGACAGAGAGAGCCTCGACTGACCTATACCGGGTAAAGCTATGCAAATGAAAATCAGGATCGGATCAGAAACGGATGCCGATTGCCTGACCTCCGGGTTCCGGATCCGATTCGGATCCGAGGTTGTGTAACATCCTGAACCGAAACGGATCCGGAATACTTCCGGGCTGAGGGTCCCTGATCCGTTTCGGACCCGATTCGTAGACAAATGTTTATGCGGGTTAATACTTGTACTTAAACAATACGAGGGTGGTTCGCTTTCAAACATTTTTTCCTGCAAATGCGAGCCTTTCAAAATCGATAACATCGGTAATTTACGTGTTATACTCATATTATCAGAATGGTTTACTTTATTTTATTCCCATAACTCTTGATAATTTGTTAATTGCTATTTTGAATTTTACAACTTTAACATATCATATTCGTAATTGTAGACTCAAAAAACCCATCAGTGAACATTTTCAGACGAAAACGGTAAAAAAATGTAGAAAAATTTAGCTCTGTTTAATCCGTCATTTTGATTTTTTTTTAATATTGCAGAATATTCATAATCAGAATTCTCCGAAATCCTTGAATATATGATTTAACAAATTATCAAGCGACATGGGAATAAAATAAAATAAACCATTCTGATAATGTGAGTAGAACACGAAAATTACCGATGTTATCGACTTTGAAAGGCTCGTATTTTTAGAAAAAAATGTGTGAAAGCAATACCCTCATATTGTTTAAATACAAGTATTAATGACACGTTTTTAGTCATTTATTGCATAAAGGAACCATTTTCGTGGTCAGAATCGGTCGTTTTCTAAAAAAATCTCAGGCGTTAATGGGTTAATATTGTTCGCTCTTGAACATAAACCTCATAACTTATAATTATTTAGGAATATTTACCTCTGTAAAATGGGTTATAAAGTCTCGAGTAGTATAGTCATAACCAAGTAGCAAAATCGACATTTACAGAACCTGAAAAAAATACGCTTGTAGTAACTATAGACCGAATCCATCTCTAATCTTACTGGTCGACGGATGATATATCCGGAAATGGCTCGCGAATGAAATACGTGTTTTAACATCCAAAATAAAAATGTACGTATTTAAGTCCTACTAAAGATGTTCAGCGAATATTCTAATTGCGAGAATGAATGTCACCTGTCTTTACGAATTTCGATAGTTTAAAGTTCTTGGACTATAAATATATTATGCTTCCTTCACTCTTTCGGGAAATATACGTGCTTTGCAAAATATTTAAAAAGTGGCAAAGAAGAAGGGATTTTTGTAAATAATAAAAATACATTTTTTTTCTCTCAAAAACCCAATAATAATAGCTAGTAATACAGTTTATTTTTTCATAATTTTTTCATAAGAAATTTTTTCTTCTTCCGCGTCTAAAAATATATTTTTGGAAAAAAATTAGAATCGTTGATATCTAAAAGGACAATTTTTTTTTAATTTATGAAAAAACTTGCAGATGACGATAAATAAACGTACATAATAGTTGTCAGTTATGTTTCAATTTTTTTCGACCCTATTTCATTATTTGGAGTCCTTCCGTTTTTCATAAATATCAAAAATATGAAAAAGAAAAGATTCCAAATAATAAAACAGGTTCAAAAATGTGAAAATAACTAACAACTATTACGTACCTTCTTTTACAGTAATTTGAAAATTTGTCATAAACCAAAAAAACAAACGCACTTTTCAATATCAATGGTTCTACATTGTTTCAAAAAATATTTTCTTAGACGCAGAAAACGACGATTTCGATTTCGATTAATATCAAAGATATTAAAAACGGAAAAATTTCAAATAATAAAACAAAAAGAAAAATATAAAAATAACTGACAACTATTATGTACGTTTATTTATAGTCATTTGCAAATTTTTTCATAGATTAAAAAAAATTATCCTTTTAAATATCGACGATTCTTACATCAACCTCTCCTCCCTTAATGGCTCCCTGTGCATTAATGATACACCAATTCCCTTTGTTAAGTCTCTTAAAAATCTCGGGATTTGGCTTACACCTACCCTTGATTGGCGTCTACATGTTTCGAAAACAATTAGCAAAATTAACTCGACTCTCTACGCTATTAGATTTAACCGCAAAGGGTTATCAACCAATCTTAGAACGCACTTGGTAAATGCGCTCATCCTTCCCTATATCGATTATGGCTGCCTCGTCTATCTTAGTCTCTCGGATGAGCTAAATTTAATGCTTCAGCGAGCAATTAACAATTGCATACGTTTTATATTCGATTTACGTAGGGATGTGCGCATTTCGCCTTACAGACGGAGGCTGGGCTGGCTTACAACACGCGGCAGACGTGATTTCTTTTTGGGTGTATTTATGTACAAAGTTAAACAGGGCTCTGTGCCATCCTATATCTCTGATCGTTTTACCCTTACATCCGATCTCCCGGAACTGCGGCGTTCCGCCCGACGACCTATTACCGAATTCTACTACATACCTTCCTTCCGTACCTCGGCATACAGAAACAGATTTTTTATATAGGCTTCATATTTTTGGAATGCACTTCCACCCACTGTCACGTCTGCCACGCCGCTGCCCATCTTTAAAACTCTTCTCCGCTCTTACTTATTTCGGGAAGAGGAATTTGCGACTACGCTTTCATCTGTTCGGGCTCGATTGTAACCACATTCGTCAACATTTGCTTTTGTTAATTTCTCTAGTTTAACTGTATTTTTATTTTTGTCTTATCTCATTTCTTTTGTCTTTTGCGTTTACCAGCTCTACTGTATGCCTTTTTATGTATTTCTATGTATTTCTTTACTTGTTTTTTCACCATGTATGCTTGCCCTTTGGGTTCGTCCCAGGGCTTTATTTTTAAATAAATCAAATCAAATTCTAAACTTCATCCAAATGTATTTTTTTTAGACGCGAAAAACGAAAAAATACCAAATGAAAAAATTACAAACAAATAAATTGTGTTACTGCCTATTATTATGAGGTTTTTAAGAAAAAAATGTATTTTTAATAATTCGAAAAATCCCCACTTCTTCATCAATTTTTAAATATTTTGTAAAGTACATATATTTTTCGAAAGATTGAAGAAATTGTAACATATTTATAGTTCAAGAATATTAAATTATCGAAATTCATATAAAGACAGTTTACATTCATTCTTGCAATTCAAATTTTCGAAAAAGTCGCAATTACCTAAAAATCTTTAGTAGGACTTAAGGGCCCTCGAGCATGCCAAGGCGCTTGCCGCCTGTGACGTCAGAAGCGAAGAAAAAGGCATACAAATTTTGCGCTGATTTTAAGAATTTCCAGCAACTTTTCACAGATTTTTTTTTAATATTTCTTTAATAAAAATATTTCTTACTATATTCACTACTAGTCCAGGGAATAGGTAAAAAAAAGCCAAAAAAAAAAAACAATTCGTTTAACAGCTGGGGACCAGGAAAAAAGTCTTTATAACGACATATGGAAACAAGGTATAACATTCGCTCTACCTGAATTTTTGCTGAAAAAAAATGGTGGGGGTGAAAACGGGTGGGAAACGGGTTTTCACGTTTTCTGATTAAACTAAAAATATTTTCTTATAACATTATATGGGAAAGTTGTAGATAATTAAAAAATAAAGAAATTTTATTTTTATCATTTTTGAACATAACCTTAAATTTTTTAAGATAATTGAAAAATTAAATTTTTTCGGTTTTTTTTTTTTAACTTTTTCAAAAAATTTTCAAAATGGATGAATCGTGACTTTTTATAACCCAAAAAGGTACGATTTTTCTGTAGCCTGAGTGTTCATCATTTTTTGCGTTATTAGCGTTTAACTGAAAAAAAGGTGTCATTTTCAAAGATTTAATCATATCTCAATTGCAGTCGTAGACACTTGATCCGATGCTTATTTTCTTTCTTAAAACTTCTACTTTCTAAAACATATTTTTTCATAATTTTATCGGCGAACTATCATGTTCAAAAATTGAAAAAAACGAAAAAAATGCTTTTTTTTTCATTTTTTTGGAATTTTTTTATAAATTCTTTAAAAAAATTCTACGTATATGAAAATAGTTAAAAAATAATAATAACATACAATTGAACGGTAAAAAATACACAGGAATCAACTATAACAATATATTTTTTTTAATTTATTTACTGTTAACAATATGCTTGAAAAAAAATTCGTAAATACCGTTGCGTATTAAATGACATAATTTAAAAATATTATAATACATAATAAATCGGGTTCGTGGCTCAGGCGGTTAACGCACTGGACTACGGAGTCGTAGGTCGTGAGTTCGATCCCCGTCCGGTGAACAATTTTTCGATTTCGTTTTCAAGCAGCAGCTCGCTGTTGGTAAGACGAGCCACGTTGTTTGTTTACGTTTCGAAAATATTGTTTATCTGGCGGAAATCGACTCATGACCGCTGCTGTACTTGGTGTAGGTTTCTGCAGTCCTACATTTCATACACAAATGTGAAGTATGGCGCCATCTTCGTAAGTCGATCTGCAGCTCTCGCAAAAATCTCACGATTAATAAAAAATATGGCAAAAAATAAGTAAAAAGGGCGATTCCGCCCGTAAATTAATAAATAAAAAAAAAATAAAAAAAAAAAAATACACGTTACATTTATATGTCCTTACAATGCTCCAAAATCGTCGCTGTAGTGTTATTGAAAGAAGTGGTCGTGTTGTTGTGCTACGAATTTACGGTGTATTATTAATTTAGTGCAGAATATCGTGAAAAAGTTTATATTTATTTGATTTTATTTTTTTACTATAAGTTGAAAAACCAAAGTGTGCACAGGTAATACTTATTCCAATATTTTATAAATAATTTATCTAAAAATTTGTATTAAAATATTTTGAACTTTTGATTATTTATTGATTAGTTATTTGCGGAATATTCTATGTTTTTATAATAATTTTAGAATTTTTCAAATAAGAATTACAATTATACGTAATATAACTTTGAAATAAAAATTTATTATACAGTATAAAAATTTATATTAATTCTGTAAATTATTGTAGGCTATTCATTGTGTACCAATAATATTGCATTACACGAGGCTGTGATCATCGAAAAAGGGGCTGTGATTGTATACTTTAAAAAATTTAAAAAGGTAAAAAAAGCAATATCAGAACAATCAATAATTATCGTCGTAAAGCGAACGAAGTGATCAAATTCTTAACCGCTGACATTTGAACTAAATGAAATGTATTCTTGGCAAGACGGTTCTTAAATATGAAAATAACAACAAGTAAATAAATGCGTGCATGTATCAAGCTTGAATGTAAGCTACTTTTATACACTTTATAATTCGAGAAAAATGAAAATTTTGGAATGTCATCGCCTCTGAATTAATTAACTATTTTATTGTCAAATGTTTTATTATGAAAAAAATCAATTTTTTAAGAATTTAACTCAGAAATTCAGATTTCTTCCAGCGATTACTGAAAAATATCGAAATGACTATTTTAAAAAACAAGTTTCGTCCACAGTTTTTTAAAATAGATATTTCGATATTTTTCATTAATTAATTTTTTTCTCATAATAAAATATTTGACAACAAAATAGTTAATTAATTCAGAGGCGATGACATTAAAAAATTTTCATTTTTCTCGAATTATAAAGTGTATAAAAGTATCTTACATTCAAGCTCGAGATACATGCACGCATTTAATTGACTTGTTGTTATTTTCATATTTAAGAACCGTCTTGCCAAGAATACATTTCATTTAGTTCAAATATCAGAATAAATATCAGAAATTTAAAGAACACATGTAATATCCATGTACTTAAAAAAAATTTAGATATGTAACATTTATAAAGAAATGAACAACATCGCATTTTAGTTAGTCTTATTACTGATTCAGTTAATCGATGATGACTAAAATGAATAAATGAAGAATTTAAATTTATTTAAAATAAAGAATATTTATCTTTTTCATTTAAAATAAATTTACAGATACACAATATGGAAGTAGAAAAATTTTGTATCTTATGTGAAAAAAGAGATGGAATATTGGAAGTTATAAAACGTTCAGGAATTAAGACACTAATGGGGTCCAGCAAGCAAAGGAAAGATGGAAATGCCGTGAAGTGGAGTAATATAGAATCTGTTCATATTCATCATGCCTGCAGAATTGATTATAACAAACCAAGCGAAATCCAAGCAGCTGCAAAAAAATTCTACGCTATAACTCTATACTAAATAGTTCCACCGAACTCGTTAAATCTGGCCGATTTATCAACGTTGTAATAAATTTCATCTTTCCTACATTGAATAGAGAGGACGTGGTATCACATCCGCTTAACGCATGTAAAAAAAGGATATTACTGCGGATGGAATCATCGTATTTGAAACTCGTACAATTGAAAATCGCTTCTTTGACTTTGCCTTTAGCAGGCTTTGTGAAAAATATATTCTTTGCATTAGGTGCAAGTCCAGTAAGTAACACCAGTAAGTCGATGTCCTCACCGACAATTTCAGCTGAATCATACATTTCAACTTTTTCGATTGCTGTATTGACGAGTAGGGCATCCGCATCTTCGACAGCCTGTCGAACTTCAATTCGGGCTAACTCGAAATGAACACGAATCATGGCGATGAACTTCTCTTTGTTGTTAGCGTTTGACAGAAATTTATCTTGGCTGATTGTTGGAGTCGTGTTTTCGTCGAAAACTACATCTGGGCTTTGTTTCTTCCTAATACGCCTTTCTCTCTCAGCTGATTTCGTCCCGGAAATTGACTTGTCGTTTGTGTAACCGTCGAATACGATGCAAACATTTGTTCCAAAATGTTTCGGCACGTACGTCACGTACTTTGTACAAATAAGTTTGAAATTGGTGACTTTGTCCCACACAACTTTATGTAAGAGGAATCCGCCATCTATCAATCTGATATGATTTTGTCCAAACTGTACATTTTGTAATGGCGTAAATGCATTGTACATCGAGGACTTATTGTTAGTTCCTTTGCGCATTCCTACTTCTGTAAATAAAGTTAAAGGAAAAGGCGACAAGTCATATATTAAATATTTTTCAATATCGGCTTCCGAATGTTTCGTTATGCACATTCTCTGAAATAGTAGCAGAGGGTCGATCGTAATAGATGTAGATTCGATTTGAATGCAACTGTTGACAGAATCCAGTGGTTGTACTTTATCTTTTCTTTTGTAAGAGATACCGTCGAATCGTTCGTTTACGATTTTGGTCATCATGGAGTCACCAATTTCCTGTGCACGGTGACAATTGATTTTGGAATGTCCAACGATTCCCGTACTTATGGACATGACATCTTTTCCTTCAGGAAATGGATTGTGGGCAGCGAGCCAAACATCTATTTTTTCGACGTCTGAATCATCTCGTATGATTCTTGCAGGACGCATGTCTACGTGTTGCTCAGAAGTAGCACAAGCGACTCCTGCGAAATTTTCAATCTGCTCGCATACATTTTGAAGGGAGATCATTCCCAAAATCCATGATGAGATGGTTGAGTCCGAAATGTTACGTTGGTGTAATCCACCAGCTGTCCAGAGTGACCGCATCAAAACTTGTTCAATGGTCTGATCCGACATGATGCCGGACCAAAACTTTTGTGTTCTTCGAATTGTAAAATATCCTTTATTAGTGAATTTCTCTAATTCGTCGGCAGGTACTTTTTCACCCAAGGTCCTCATTTGCTGCAAATATAAATGGGCAGACTTTGCATATAAAAAATGACCGCTTGCGTGAAAAAAGGGCAGCATTTTTTTGGATGGTATCAAGATGAAGAGCCCAATTTCCACTTCGCTCAGCTTCTATGAAGTTTTTGACTAAAGTCACCATTTCATAGTACTGGATCCATAGTCTTGCAGTAGGGCTCTTGTCCTTCATTGTTTGGAGTTCGTTGTAAAATTTATTCACGATTTCTTGGACATTTTCATTCTTGGAAGCTTCCAGCACAGCAGGACGATCGAGAGCATCGGTGTAATCGTCTAATACATCGAATTCATCATTACAACGTCGATATTATTCATAATGATTTTAGATATGTGCGCGAATTGCTCTCGAGTACGCATGTCCAATAAGGATTCTTTTCACACAATTTTCTGCGTAAATCAATTTAAAAATGTCCTCAATTCCGCTACCAGCCATGATATAGCCTATTGTTCCAAGGAAGGACATCAATAGGTGAAAGCCCCCGAGACTCACAACGACATTCTGCAAATCGGACGATGGCTCAGAAGCTGCAACTATGTCGGAAGCTTTCCAGTACAGCGGCTGGTCGAAAGTTACAAAACAGGCCGTCTGATTTGAATCCTTACATCTTTTGACTGCTTCAAGAAGTGACGTGTAAATAGTATTATAATCTGAAGGGGGCGCGTTGATGAAAGGTAGGCATATGACTTTTGACATCTCATAACATAAATCCGAAGTAATTAACTCCATGAAGCCATTCCATCCAGGTATATCGACAACGCATTTCCATTTCCCGTATTGCCAGATAAAGTCTGATACTGTAGGCAAAATTTTCTTAGATATTTTATACAGTTCATTAACATCAGAGACACGGACATCGTGTAATCCTGCTAACGCATGTTTTTCATAGTTCAGTACTTCTATCTTCCCTAACGCAGCAATTTGTATGGCCGACTTCTCTCCAATGATACGATTTACGGGCTCATCTTTTTCAAAACCAGTGGATGGTGTAATGCACTGAATGCCACCCATCGCATGGAAAGTGCTTCGTCCGTCCAAGGTGTCCGTATTAAAATCGGCATTGTCAAAGACGAACTGGACAAATGCGTTGTCCAACGTCCTACGTTCCTTTGCGTGAATGGCCGAATTTTCAAACGTTTGGACTTCTTTGTATGAGGCGCTGAATCCCATACTTGATAAAATGCTGATGAGTGTTTTCGAAGCAAATTTTTTGTGTAAAAATGCTCCTACGCCAATCAGAAGTGGGGAAAGGAACGAACGTGGTCGTACAGCCGCTATGATTGCATGCGCAATCGATGTACATTTCCTATTCCAAGGCTCGAGCCAACCGCGTTTATCTTTTTGTATTACCTCAGATAACAAGACTTGCAATGTTTCAGGCACATAAGATTTCACGTCTTCCACAAAGTTGTCGGATGCTGGGTATTCACTTGTTTCATAAACCATCGAGCGAATATCACTGCGAATTATACCTGCAGCCTCACGTATGACTCGCAGTTTTTCTGCCTGAGGGTCTGCGTCTCTTCGTTCGTAAAACATGTCAGAGAGGAGTTTGTGACCAACATTTCTGAAACAAACTAAAGTACCTCGACTTTGTCTTTCCACGATGAGGATATCGTCACCATACTTTTCAAGTAATCGTCTTTTAACTGTTTTAACATGAGGAACGGTACATGTTGTAATTTGATCAATTAATGTCTGAAGTGGAAATTGACACTCACTAGAATTTTCTTGCAAATATGTAAAAATTTGTTCCATGCCTTCAGTTATGTCATCATCTTTCGGTCTTCCACTTGACACACGTTTCGACGCATCAGTAATAAGTACATAACATTTTTTGTGGTACCGAGCCCCAGCTGCTATCAGATCAAGGACACTATTCAAGCGAAACTTGATTGCACGAGCAATGTCATCATCGCGACCGCCCAGTTTGTTCAAAATATATTCTTTCGAATTTGCATGTTTTACTCTGGAAATTTGCGTTCGGTATTTCATCGCCAATTTTGTAGCCGATTCTTGGCATTCTGTTCCGTAAAATATGCAATTTTTCTCGAAATCAAAAATTGGATTTTTCTTTTCTCCTGTTGTTGAGTTGCTTCGCCGAGAAGCCGAAAGCGCTGTTTTTTTATTCGAGTACGTTTTGTAACAGGAACTGTGCACACTAACTTCGTTTAAGTTCTCTAACATTTGACGGTTTTCTTCTTCTCCTCTTAAAACGGATACAGATAAAAGAGTTTTAATACCCACCGATTTCACTATATGCACGTCTGTAATCAAAGGTTGCTTGCATATAAAGCAATTTGAGGCACTCATTGTTATTCGCGAAAAACTAAACTACAACAATTTCCAAAACGGCAATGACAAATTGTCCACAAACGGCACTTACAAAGAGTTTAAGAATAAAAACTGCATTAAAAAGGTGCTCGAAAGTGGCACAAACAAAAAAGTGCAATAACTGCACTAACAAACTGCTAAAAATGGCAGAAACTGTCACAAAAACTCACTACCGAAATATTCACTACGTTCTTCTTACTAAATGCATGCGCTCCCCATGAAATTCAGAAAGAAACTGTGAGAAGACGCGAGCAAAACAAGAACAAGCACGCACAGATGTTTTCTTATTTTATCCTCGCATTCCATTATATTACGTCACCCGGCCAGCCGCTCGACCCTTCGCAGGTATAAACCTGCCACGTTCGTCAACGATATACAAACGTTGATACGAAAAAGCATTTTAATATATATATAACGATAATACTTCATATTCACAGCAATTACATATTATTTTTTATAAATATTAAAATAACGAAATACATTTTGTTTGCAAAAAAATAATTAAACATACGAAAGAACAAAAATGATCATATTTTATAATTACGCGTTCGATTCGTCGAACATTATTTACAATTTTCGAGGTGCCATAAAAAATGACTTGTACAGCATCATAAAGCCTGTGAAAAATATATATTATATTAATTTTTTATAATAGTAAAGTCGGAAATCCCAGGCGCAGCGATTTCATGCCGCGTAGAGACAGCCGATTCACCGCTGAGCCGCTGACGCGGAACTCGCACTTTGAGAGCGCTCTACAAGGAGTATTTTTCAACAAAAGTGAACGTATAATATATGAAAATTGTTTATTTTTTAATGCTCTACAATTTTTATTTGAAAAGTTTTTCATTCCCGATCGAAACTTTCGAGTAAAACGCAAAAAAAAATAAAAATTTATCAATCAGAATTTTCAAAGTAAATGAAACTTTGTTAAATTTATCCGTTTCTACCACCCTATTATTCGTTTTTAAGAAAGATCGAGCATCATTTGGCAAGAACGAATAAGCTGGCTTAATTAATTTTAGTATGGCAGAACTGGAAGCTAACGTTAAATTGTGCGTAAAGATCAGTGACTTTAAATTGTTTTCGAAATTCTTTATATTAACGGAAAAAGTGAACGTGTCATCATTTTTGTCATCAAAACTGGGCATTGCATTCTCTGTATCATCATTCGAATCATCCGAACTCCACACCTCATACCACTCGTTGTCTTCGAAATTATCTAAAGATTCACCGCTCGCAGTTTCGTAATTACTACCTTAAACAATGTCATCAACACGACATTGTTCAGTTTCAACTAAAAGTGCAGATGAAACATTGGCATGTTTGCAATTTAATTTAAAATGATAATTAAAATCGTTATCGACAATTATATCATTTTCATTTCCCACATAACCATTGGCATTGCTTTTAAAATTTATTTTAGGATTACGTATTCCCAATTTACCAATAGTTGGTTCAATCGATAAAGAGCTTAGTAGTAATTTATTCCCACTTGAAACACTTGGACCAGTAAAATATTTCTGTAATACATCGTGACTTTTACGCCGTGCATATCTTTGACTTAGAATGCAACTTTTTGTTCGCGGCATTATAAACAAATATAGTAAAGTACTTCAATTTATGTGTGAAAAGGGAGTAATATATGTAAGTGCGTATGTTAATACGAGTGATGTTCAATATGCACTTCTCCAAATACAGTGATCTCCAACGACTGAAACCAAAAAAAGACATATTAATGTCCTACTGCGATATTATCTACTATCTATATAACTTTTTTTGTCACTTCTTATTTGTTATTAGTAGATGTATAGGAGCGGTCTGAAATTAGTTCCCGCCGCCGCCACCAGGCGTCGCCACAGTCGCGGCGCTGTCGCAGCATGCAAGGTGGTAGATTCGTGAACTAATTCGCAGACTGATTCGTGGACTAATTCGTGGTTTGAGTCGCGGACTGACTCGCGGGCCGATTCGCGGATTGATTCGCATTTTTGACACGTCGACCCCCTGATGCGTGGGACCCGGCAGGTCTATTTTTCCTACATCTCTTCTTCGAAAGCGCTCGGTCTAGATTCCAATCATTGGGAAAACACATGTAAATTCGACCATCCTTGGGAAAACACATGTAAATTCCAAGCATATTAGATAATATGTCGGGATCTATGTCTCTCAAAGATGGTATACGAGTTGAGATGCGTGTAAAACCCATTAGTGATTACGTCCCCCATGATCTCATTCTAACCATGCTTTTAAGATTTACGACCAGGGCCGACGCCCGAGACGTGACGATGACCTACTAACGCTCGGGGCCTGACAGCTATGACAGGTGCATAAAAGACGCCGTGCAAGTCTCAACGCGTTCCTAAGAAGGTTCACTCTTGAACCCATTGTTAAATAATAACTCATTTTCTATTTTGGTACAATATCATGCAGCAAGGAAGATGAAGAAAATACAGAAGATGTATTTAATAAATTTTATTTTTCACATTCATATTCCTACATTACATAATTTTTTTTTTTGTTCACAATATTGTTATACATAAGAATATAAAATAGCTATTACATAAAATTTATATTTTCAATATCGTCAACTAATGCATCGCTTTTAATTTGACAACTGATGCAGTCTTTAACCATAGGTGGTTCACCATCTGTCGTATCATAGCTTGATTCGAAATGTTTATAACATCGACGACATTCACGTATTTCAGGATGCATTTGCATAGCAGGTGGTAAGCAGGTCCATGCTTCTTCAATTTGTCGTTTAGCAAACATGCAGATGAAATCGATCGGTAGACATTCTATATCTTTTGTTTCCATCAATGCGAGACGTTTCACCTCGTAATAAATCCTTAATGAACGTTGAAGAGATGCAGGCTGTTCAAGTAGATTTCCCAATACCCAATTTTTAAGTATTTGTACACTTTCTTTAGTGCAAGTTCCATTAATCGTATGGCTTTTACACTTCTCCGACAATTCATATTGCTGCTGTTGCTTCAGTTTTGTCAGAGATGGGCAGTCCAAAACGTCGAGATCAATAACATTTTGAGCGTTTAATATATCCTCCAACCAATATTTTTTATCGACTCCTTTTACATAAATTTTGTTGGCACATTTAATGATATCCTCCAAAGTCTCGTTTATAGCATCAAAGGGAACGTCGCCAGATTGCCATGGTAAGCCGTGGTAATTATGTATTAACCAGTTATTGACTCTTTTATAGTGTAAAGGTAACCATACCCATTGATATGGCGCTTTAAACACACAAGTCTCAATTTCACCGACGAAAATATTCATTATAGACATTTCCTTCGGTATGAAGCGATTACCAGGCCCGCGGAATCCCTGCACGTCTACAATGTATTCCATTTCGTATGATACTGATTCACTAGCAATTAAAGTATGACTATATTTTATTCATTAATTAGCGCATGCGCAATAATGGCTAACCCCCTCTCAAACCAACTTCTTTACATTTCCACTTACGGGATTATATTCTACAATACGATCATGTAAAATTAAACAATAAGCAGAAGTGTTTGCAGGAAAATTTTCTTTTGATTCAAATTCGAGCCGCACATCAACAGGTGCGTGTTTTAAAGCTTCATTCTGCTTAGAGCAATCAATAATGATTAATGGAGCTTTCTCTAAAAATATTGATTTATTCAATATAGGTTTACCATTAACATTTTTATTATAGTAACTAGCTTGAAAATTGATATACATATCGTATAATAAAGAAAATTGATTATTTGCAATATCAAGGTTTAAATTACCATACGGATAATATTTTGAATTCAGAAATACTTTAACATTACTAATGTTACAGTGATCAAACAGGCTAGCATTTTTCGCCTTGTCATTTTTTCGTGCTGTTTGGAAGCCGATAATAATATATCGTTGCTTTTCTAGTTGTGTCGCTGTTTTCACGGACCACACGTGGTTACCGGTAATAGAGGATATTCATAAAGTTCCCATGTACGGAAACTTAAAGATATGCAAGGGTCTTTTTCAATGAAACGTAACAGCTGTATCTTTTCCCTATCAGCCAACGTCACATATGGAACTAACCATTCTATTTTATTCATCTCAATTTTGTAATGTTCTTTTGCATTTTGTATAATTCCATTATCATCATGTTTAGATCTTGTTAAAACAAGTTCGTGCTTCGCGTTTACAATTATCTTACGATAATCTTCAGCAAATCCGAGAATCATACTCAGAAAGAGGCATGATCACATCAAAATAACCATTATCATTTGTTATCTTTATATTTGAACTAGATATCCAACCTGCATTGATTAAAACGGGTTCATCATTTGGTGTGTAAGAAGGATACCCCTTCATCAAGCTAGTAATACCAACATTTCTATTTCGATCAATTTCAACACCATTCAATTCATATCGCGCCTCATCAAATAAATGACAGATTGCGTTAGACGTTAGATTAGTATTATTTGCTTTAGTTCCGTCGGTTTTCGTCAACCTTCCACTAACATGTATCAAACTTTTACACGGTAAAATACATAAATCTTGATTTTGCACAGCAATGCGAATTTCATCATTTTTACCAAAAGAACTTGTATTGTAAGATTGATGTGAATGCAGCTCGTAATGAGCGATAGATTCGTCGAAAACGACTGGGTTTTGAATGCTGAGTATTGGATCCTCCATTATTGCTATTATGATAACGTGCTATAAGTATGCAAATACAACAACGGCAATAACAATTTTTATTATTATTATTATTATTCACTGTTTGCTATTGTGATGATAATGTAACTTGAGTCCCAAGCTTTTCAGAAATAGAGCGTTCCGACGTGTTAACGTCTTGCGAATTTGACGACGACTGACATGTTTTCTCCATGATGGGTTATTATTATAGTAACTATTAAGGTTCTGACCATTGTACATAATACCCATTGTTACGTAGATTTAAGATGGAGTCGTATCTTAATTGTTTCACCACGAAAATTCACCAATTCACCGTTCTGATCAACAATACGCAATTGAATATGATCTATTAATCTGACGGCAACAAGTAGGTAAATGACGTGATTCGGCACTTCCACAATCTTATATCCGGGCGCCACAGTAGGAAAAAATTCATGAATCGTGTGCGCTCTACTGCTATTAATATAAGCGCCTGTAGTTATATTGTATTCCACGCGAAGTGCATTAACTTTAATTATGGTTACTGGCAAATCTGAAATGTGCAACTTGTTTGCGTCCAAAATTCGTCTATTAAAGCCCAATGTTCGTCCAATTGAATCGATTGGTGTAAAATCAATCTCGATTAGATCTGATTTCACTACGTAGTGTATTATTATTCGGTTTTATATCTAGCGTAATATCACTATACTCCGACAGCTTGTTTCTAATATATTCTGCTATATCCTCAATTTCATAGCTACCGATCGGCACAATAATTCCGTGGTTACCAATATGAAATTTATTATTAACGTCAACATTTGGGATTGAATTAAACGTTAAAAGTTCTATCAAACCCAATTCATAATTCTTCTGCGGTGAAAGTTCAATAGGTGGAAAGACTGCCCCGAGAGCGTCAACGTAAAAGAATCATTCATACTGATTGTTCAAATTGCACTGATTATCATAATATTTTATGCGATATATTTATACAACTGATACTTGTTTGGACAAAACAGCTGATTGCATAAAAATTTGAGACATAAATGTCCACAATCAAAAGTGGCATAGTCTTGAAATTTTTCACGGTTATACATAATGCTACCTACACCGAGATATTTTCCCAACTCAGCAGGTGGGCTAAGGTTTCCAAAGCTGTCAAAATAAACGACTTTAGAACCACGTTTTCGATATGCTACTCAATGTGTCCCCGGACCGCTTGCATCGTCTAAATTTATGACTGCACATTCATTAACTTGGGGATTCTTTGGTATATTATTACGCATAAAGACACCTCTAAAATTCGGAATTCCAGCTTCTTTCGAATATCTCAATATATCTACATCGGTGAGTGCTCGATGCGGTAGCTTTACAAGTTTTTTCGATTTTTTCTACATTTAACACCTAAACCCGTTTTATATGGTTTTAATTTCAAACCTAGACCATTTTTATAAGGTTTAAGATATAACCCTTTACCTATAGCTATTGTCTCCATAGCACGATTATGCCTCTCACTTTCATGTAACTGCTTTTGAGCAGCTTTTGCATCATTAACAGCCTTGGTTATACCCGCTGCGCCACCGGATAATGCACGTACAGCACTTAATCCAGCAAATATGGGTGCTAGGAAAGGTAAGAATCCTCCAACCTTTGAAGGTATCGATAGCTGTCGAGTTTTTTGAATGAATCGTTTGCCACCTGCTTCTTTTACGGCTTTACGTGCCCCTTTCAAAGCGCTCGATATAACACTTTGAACATTATAACTTGGTGACATTGACATTTTAGCAGCCGCAATAATGTTGTTCAATGATGTTGTTTTCTTTTTTGACACTTTTTTCTTCTTCTTTTTCAGTCCCATGCCTAATTTTCCTTTTCGTTTCATTGTGTTTGCAACACCCCAAGCTGCCGCCTTTTCTGCAATGCTTGCGTCTTTTGCTAAAACTCGCTTCCAAGCCTGCCCCGCTAATATTCGATCGGCCTCGTTTCTATCGGTGAGATTTCCACGAGTTTTGGAATAAGCAATGTCGTGTTCCTTGCAAGCCTTATCTAACGGATTTATCCCTGAGTCCCCTGTTGCTAATCGTTGCTTTAATTTTGTACCGGGTCCGCAGTACTGATAACCGGGTATATGAAGTTCTACCGGTAATTTATTAATTAAAGAATTGACCAATCCTCCCCCACTCTTTATACGTCTTTGCTTCTTGTTTTTACCCACATATGTAATCATTTTAAGATGTGCATTATTCAAGTAACAAACAGTTAATGACTGACATTACATATAAAGGCGCTACTTATACTTTTATGATCAGTGATTATCAAAATGCGATTTCATAAACAACCAACAAAAATCCCAATCATCAATTTTGATGATTTAGCATCGTCTGTACAAAATAATGCAACTAATCATAAACGACATGGGGAGTTGCTGCCAAATAGTATACGTGCACTTTTCTGTGGCCCGTCTAATTGCGGAAAAACAAATACACTACTCAGTCTAATCATCGATCAGAATGGATTAAAGTTTGAAAATATATATGTATATTCGAAATCGTTAAATCAACCGAAATTTCAATTTTTACAAAACTTACTCGACTCTGTGGAGGGTATAGGATACTTTCCTTTTCACGATAATGAACAGGTAGTACCACCCGCCGAGGCCAGGCCAAACTCTATTATTATATTTGATGATGTTGCCTGCGAGAAGCAAGATAACATTAGATCCTTCTTTTGTATGGGTAGACATAATTGCGTCGATTGCTTTTATCTCAGTCAAACGTATGCTCGCGTTCCCAAGCATCTTATTCGAGATAACGTAAACTTTTTGATTCTCTTTAGACAGGATGAAATGAATCTTAAGCACGTCTATAATGATCATATAAATACAGATATGCCATACAACACTTTTAAAGATATATGTACACAATGTTGGACAGAAAAGCATGGATTTATTGTAATCGATAAAGATAGTGAAATGGAAGAGGGAAGATATCGAAAAGGTTTTGATTGTTTTATAAGTATAAATGATTTTAAGAACAAACAAAAAGTGTTGTAACAAGTCAGTGCAGAGTGAGACTTGCATGCATTAACATGTCTTCTCTTAAACAGCAGCAAGACGTTTTACGTCAAATTGTCAAAGCTAGCGAATCTATTCGCCGAAAACATCGATTATTAAAAATGGGTAAAGAAACGCATGATCTTGCGATAAGTGAAACGCTCAAACCTCTGAGAAGTCCATTGGAAAAAATAGCAGGCGCTACAACAATGCCAATCAACAAAAATGCGATTGATGATATAAACGTACAGAATGAAGTAACAGATAGTATAGAAATTAACGATGTTAACGATTTTGATGATGTTGATGATGATGATATGCTTGATGGATATAATACCCCTTTAGAGCAGACATTTAGCAGTGATATTAAAACACCTACATATCATACTGAAGAAAGGTTATCAAATAAGTTTCTAACTTTACTGGTGAGAAATATTCATGAGAAAAGTGATATTATTGATACAATTTATGGTGTTCGCATAGAAGGTGGTACTACAAGAATCGGTGATTCGACAATAGAATTTAAGAATAAAAATGTCATTGTCAAGGATAACAAATTTGCTATTACTGAAGGTTTGCTAGGGTTATTATTTAAGAAAAAAGCTGATATAGCTATAATCCAACAGTCTGATTTAAACAATCACAAAAGTATACTAACCTTAACTAATGCACATAGAAAAGATTGGAATCAGGAAAAACCTATTCGGTATAATGCTTCCCACAAGTATCAAAACTATATCAAGGAAATGTTCAAAGATGTTCCGAAAAAGGGTGGCAATTTGCCTGAATACATGATTGTTGAACAAAACCACAAAATTGACTACGTGCATTGGGATGATCCAAATGAACTTGTCGATCGTTTGCGCCTTCTAATAGTATCGCAAGCTGCTGGTAATTCAAGTCTTTCGAATAAAATTTTATCGATTATTGAAGAGTTGCGTGAAGCTAATATAATCTATTAATTGCGTGATAATTACGTCAGTATCATAATGAGCATCGATGTATTTGGACGTTCGTCTCCACGAGCACGCCCAGACAGCCAGATCTGCTGCATATTACCGCATATAAGGGGAAAATCAGGCGGACGATATGTCGGCAGAACTACGGAATATGCGTCATCACATATACAGCAAATTTGCTGGAAATTCTCACCTGCCGACTAGTCTGCGGCGATTCGGACGCATTTCTGCAGAAGAGATTAAATGGGTCGGCGAAGGCATTAAAGACGCACACAAACACGGAAGCCGCGACGGTGAACCCCCACACATGTGCACGCATGCATGCTCGAGACAAGCGTGATAGGGGGCGATCGGCGTGACCAGGAGAGAGGGGGTGAACAGGAGAAGAGGGAGGTGACGAACGCAGCCATTTTCTCTCGTTTATCAAGTATCGAAACTATTGAATCGAAAAGATGCGGCAGCAAACGTGTAAAAAATTTGAATTTTGGAGCAAGTCAGCGCAAACCTTGTTTCTTTCGGAAATCCTGAAGAATTAATTTAAGTTTTAATAAAATAACCTCCCAGCAATAAAAACTATTTATAATAATCATAAATTACGTCCAATTTGTCACAATTATAACGTCTATATTAGACTATAGACGAAACTCCAATTCTGTGAAAGTGTGTAGATTGTGTGCAGCATTAAAAACAGTTGAAATTAAAAAAAATGCAGTTGCGATTAAAAATTGTAATTGTAAAAAAATGTAATAAGTTCGAAGTATTTGTGGAACTATATTCGGAGTTTTAAAAACGATAAATTTAACATTTTATTAACAGATTAAATGTATTTAGTACCAAGTCTATTTCTTCTTACGGTGTCATAGTATTATCCGAAACCTGGTTACATGCAGTTACGGATAAAGTTAATGTTGTCCCTGTATAAATGTCTGCAAACTTGGATATGAATCTCATTATAGAAATCACGCAAAATGATGTTCTCAAAGAATGGGGTTCACCAGTAAAATTTTTGTATTATTTTTTATTATTTTAAATAATAATTTAGGTCATAAATAACACAAATAAAATCTAAAAAACAATTAATTCATTAATTTGGGTATTTTATTTGTCAATTAAAAACTCTTCCGTTTGAAAGCACGCCAGTTTCGTATGACATCACTATGCGGGTTCGGCTGTCAACCAATCCCGTTCGCATATTCTGCTGTGCCTTGTATGTCATGTTTAACCTCAATAGTTTGCTTGCTTCAAAGTTTTTATTATGGAAAAAAGGGACATAAGGCCTGCTGATTAGACCCATACACTTTATTATGCCGTCATTTGCGTTTTCTGAATTGCAAAAATAGCTTTAAAATCTATGTATACATTATGTGTAGGTAACATTTATCAGCTACAAGGATGCACCTTTGGACGAACGTCGTGACGTTACTGTTTGTCGTCTCGTGTATGTACATTGAACCTATTTGTAAAATAGCAGAACTTTGTCCATAGTACAAGTTTGCTTGTTCCGTTTTAAAATTTCGGAGCAAACTTTTGAGGTTAAATATGACATAAATGCAGAGTATAGAATATTCGAACGGAATTGGTTGACGGCCGAACCCGCATAGTGACGTCACACGAAACTGTTTTTAGTTTTTTAATTGGCAAATAAAATACTCAAATTAATGAATTAATTGTTTTTTAGATTTTATTTGTGTTATTTATGACCTAAATTATTATTTAAAATAATAAAAAATAATACACAAATTTTACTGGTGAACCCCATTCATTGAGAACATCATTTTGCGTGATTTCTATAATGAGATTCGTATCCAAGTTTGCAGACCTTTATACAGGGACAACATTAACTTTATCCGTAACTGCATGTAACCAGGTTTCGGATAATACTATGACACCGTAAGAAGAAATAGACTTGGTACTAAATACATTTAATCTGTTAATAAAATGTTAAATTTATCGTTTTTAAAACTCCGAATATAGTTCCACAAATACTTCGAACTTATTACATTTTTTTACAATTACAATTTTTAATCGCAACTGCATTTTTTTTAATTTCAACTGTTTTTAATGCTGCACACAATCTACACACTTTCACAGAATTGGAGTTTCGTCTATAGTCTAATATAGACGTTATAATTGTGACAAATTGGACGTAATTCATGATTATTATAATTAGTTTTTATTGCTAGGAGGTTATTTTATTAAAACTTAAATTAATTCTTCAGGATTTCCGAAAGAAACAAGTTTTGCGCTGACTTGCTCCAAAATTCAAATTTTTTACACGTTTGCTGCCGCAACTTTTCGATTCAATAGTTTCGATACTTGATAAACGAGAGAAAATGGCTGCGTTCGTCACCTCCCTCTTCTCCTGTTCACCCCCTCTCTCCTGGTCACGCCGATCGCCCCCTATCACGCTTGTCTCGAGCATGCATGCGTGCACATGTGTGGGGGTTCACCGACGCGGCTTCCGTGTTTGTGTGCGTCTTTAATCCCTTCGCCGACCCTTTTAATCTCTTCTGCAGAAATGCGTCCGAATCGCCGCAGACTAGTCGGCAGGTGAGAATTTCCAGCAAATTTGCTGTATATGTGATGACGCATATTCCGTAGTTCTGCCGACATATCGTCCGCCTGATTTTCCCCTTATATGCGGTAATATGCAGCAGATCTGGCTGTCTGGGCGGAAGCAAGTATTTCAAAGTGTTGAAATTTCTCCAGACGGTTCTTATGATTTTAAGAAAAGAAAGTTATGCTATATCGGAAATCCGACGAATTCGGATGATGCCATTACTTTGAGAATGTTCCACACATCTATTCGCGATATTAAACAGCAACTAGATGAGCTGTGTAAAGGTGTAATTAAAAATAATGAGAAGATTGAATATTTTGAAAAAAGTATAAATAAAATGCAACAATATATAAATAAAAATTACAATGAAATAGAAAAGAGGCGGATTATATCTTCAGATATCGGAAATTATACTATTGAATTACATCAGGAAATAACTAAACATACCAATAATTTAAATAAAAATAATTATACTCTTAGCAATCTTACGAATAATATCACTGTCTTAGAGCGGGAAGTAAAGAAAAATAAAGATGATTTGAATAAAAATAATGGTTTGATTGATAGTCTTACGGTAGATATTGCCAATATAGAAGGAGACTTGAAAAAACACACCTATGACATAAGGGAGAGTAGTACTGTAGCTCACGATGCTGAGAAATTAATTTTTCTCCTAGAACAAAATGTCAATAAAAACAGTGAAGCCAAAAAGAAGATTAATGGAATAACTGATGTTGTTTACGGGAGAATTAATTAGTTAGTCTGAAAAATGTGAATAAATTAACTATCTGCAACAATCTACCCAACAGTTTTAATCAAGACGTTGTCTTATCTGTTTAACAACAATGACTTCTAAAGAGAAGAGAGAAGTCGTGAAGGAGCTTCATAAACCAGCAAGAAAAAATTATACAAGGCGGCGAGTAGATATTCGCGGATTAGATGAAACTTGGCAAGCTGATCTTGTAGAAATGATTCCATATGCAGATGAAAATAAGGGTTACAAATACTTGTTAACTGTCATCGATGTATTCTCTAAGTATGCATGGGCCCGCCCAGTAAAAAGAAAGACTGGCGATGACGTCACAGCTGCCATGACATCGATATTTGAAATGGGTCGAATTCCAGAGAATCTACATACCGACCATGGAAAAGAATTTTATAATTCAAAATTTTCAAATTTAATGAAAACACATGATATCAATTTATATTCTACATACAGTAATCTAAAAGCATCAATTTGCGAACGCTTTAATCGTACTTTGAAAAATAAAATGTGACCACAGTTTAGCCTTCATGGTAATTATCAATGGCTCCATATCTTACCAGACTTGGTTAATGATTATAACAATAGCACACATCGTACTATTAAAATGAAGCAGCAAGATGTTAATAAAGACATTATGTAATTGTGAACGAAAAGATTCATCCAAAGTTTAAAGTAGGTCAACAAGTTCGTATTAGTAAATTCAAACATATATTTGAAAAGGGGTATGCACCAAATTGGACGACTGAAGTATTTTCAATAGCAAAAGTTAAGAAAACGTGTCCAGTAACATATTTGCTGGAAGACAATGCTGGAAACCGAATTTCAGGTGGATTCTACGAATTTGAACTGCAACGGACTAAAAATCCTGATGTTTATCTGATTGAAAAAATTCTACGTCAAAAAGGTTCTAAAGCGTTTGTTAAATTGTTGGGCTTTGAAGATAGGCATAACAGCTGGATCGACAAGGAAGATATAATACTTTAAGACTAATATGGTGGAACAAATGATGGTTGAATAATGGGAGTGTTCTAGATCGTGATTGATTAGAATTGCCAACAGGCATTAATCCTAATAGACACATGACTAGTTTTACGTATAAATAGAGGGATATTTTCAGAGATTTGTCAAAAGTCAACATGATCAGCCAATTGGGCATGTTATATCAGTGGCTGGAGGCTAAAATTATCCTTCAAGAATATAGTATTTTAAATGCATTTCAAAAAATGCAAGAGCTGCGGGAGAATATTTTAAAGCTGCGAGATCGGCTAAAATATTGCGTGGATGGAGCAAATGCCCTCATGGAGCTGCATGAAGAAGGGCATGATTGTGAGGAACAATATTTCTACAATCGCTCTAACCACTTGCGAATGTGGGCGGAAGATGTTAAAAATTCTCTCCACTGTGAGGAGAAGTATATTGCTGCAGTGGTCGAGGAGCGTAACGCTGTCCTGGCTGCTGTGGATCTTGACCGGGAGCTGTTAAACTGCATCTCGGAGTATATCGAATTTCTTATTGATGAAGGTATATAAAAACACTTTTTTAATTTTTAATAATAAATATATATATATTTATTTGTTTTAGCAATAATTAACATTAATATTTATTATAAACATTCATTTAAAATGTATTTCATTTTCTTGTTGCAGATTCCGTTCGCAGATAATGGCAAGTTCCTGCAGATGTCTGTTGGATCCGACTTCTTCATCATCATTGGTGACTGATGCTGCAGCATACACCTCTGATTTGACCAGTCACTAATTATAGTCATGGATTAATGCTGATTCGAGAATGGTCTCCCCCGTCACATTGTCGCTGTATGAAATATCCGCTAATCATCCGGATTCAAGTGCATCGGTCTCGATTCAAGCGGAAAACTATAATGATAATAATAATAGATG
Organism: Trichopria drosophilae; assembly: GCA_030407085.1. Classification (NCBI taxonomy): domain Eukaryota; kingdom Metazoa; phylum Arthropoda; class Insecta; order Hymenoptera; family Diapriidae; genus Trichopria; species Trichopria drosophilae. The sequence continues at coordinate 75,171,805 of CM059582.1, forward strand.
TAAATTATAATACATTAATAAAATATAAATTAAACAATATCTAATTAGTAAAACATATTCCTTACCATATATAATACCTTCTATTTTTTAATTCCGTTCGACATCGTCATTGTTAGTGGGATTCGGTTAAAAATTCGATGTTGTTGAATTTTGTTCCGATGTACTTCATGTATAGTTGATTATTTTCAACGATGCTTCGGTAACTCTCCATCGCATCTCGGAAAAGTGGTGTGTACCGAGGTGGAAGAAAACAGGAGATTTCGTTGTTCAACTCTACGCTTATTCGTTCTCCAAATTTTGTTGATACTCTCCTAATTTTTGAAACGACATATGCTTTTTCTGGGTCCAGTTCCTCCAGTTTCATAGTTGGTAAAAATTTCGTTGTTGTTGAATTTAGTGTTTTTACTAACGCTGCCGCTGTAGCTGCTGTTGCTGCTGCTGCTGCTGATGATGATGATGCCATTTTGTTATATATAAATTTTGGGTTTGGCTTACTAGTACTTTAATTTCCGACCTAAGTTTTAAATCGTCTTTTAAAATTTGTATATTTTTTAAAAAAGTTTCGACTCTATTTTTTTATTCGCGAGTTTTAACTTTTAGATCTCTTGAAGACATATATCGAGCCACGTTACTGATGAAAAATACTCGACTGCATCGGCATTTATAGTAGAAACCCCACCACCTTATACGAATTAGAAATTGGGAAAGAAAATATTAGAGGAATGGAAAAGTACAGTTTCAAAGTTTCGTAATGTAAAGAGAATGCTTAATTTAGCTCCAAACGCGTTTGAACTTGAATCGTTTAAATTTGGGGGAAAGTGAAAGCAGGTCAATACGAAACGTGGGTCCCTCAAAATGCATCAATGTCAAGGTACATTTCGAAATACATGTCAATTATAGAAACGCTTAATATCTATCTAAATAAGTAAATAAACTTGAAATATAATATAATATAATATAACTTTATTAAAAACTGTCTGCATGTACATGATATTTTTATACATTCCATAAATTTAAATAGTAATTTCACAATTATAACATTCACATATATTCACATATTTTAAAATTTATTTGATGTTGTATATAATTACATATAATACACACATTATTCGTCGATGTCCATAATATCCTTATGTCCCCACGGTAGAGTGTCTGTACTACCAGCCATTAAGTATCGCTTATCATCGTGGGGACTTAGAGCAATTTTTTTCTCACATACCGTGTATACGTTGTGTAATTTTGAACGAATACATCTTTGCTCGCGCGTAACTGTAGACGTATTTTGAAGACAGTTCAGATAGTCGTCGAAAGTGATACTTTTTCGGACGACGACTTCTTTCACACCTTTCGCTCTCTTCTTCTAACCTTCACCTAACACACGCAACGCATACATTTTTGACCTGAGTCCGACAAACTCGGTCATTATTTTTCCACTACATTCATCCTTCATTAGTCCTAAAACTTTTTTATTGACTAGTGGCATACCGTACTCATTATTTTTGGAATAATCGCTCGTATCGTACATATTAATATCGCGTTTCATACAATCATATACATCATCATACTTAAATTGATAAATAAGACTATCGGTATCGGTATACAATAGTTTCGCATTTTCATTAAATTTTTCTAAAACATAATCGTAATGGAACTCATACAATTTTGTTTTAGAACTATCCAATATAGCCATTCCGACGTATATTGGCTTATTAATGGTAACTTCTAATTTTTTTAATTCTATCGCGACCAAGTCTTCATGAAATATCTTTCTTCGATGAAAATTTGGTTTCGATATTAAAGCTTCCACACCAAACCTTCCTTCCCATTTCGATTTGATACGAACATCAACGAGATTCCGAACATTCTCCATGGTTTTCCCAAATACCGCATTGTTCATCAATTTATACAAATTTTTTTCAAAATCATTTGTCGCAACTGTGCGGAGTTTGGTATTTAAATCAATGTACGACTTTAACCATGGAGTCTGCTTGAATTTTAGTATCCTATGAATTTTATTTAAAATAATACCGTGGGTGAGCGCTTGCTTTAAATTTCGGTAATGAATGATATACCGTTCCTTGTCATTTAATGTAGCGAGTAATTTCGGTTGTTTTGAAGCGGGCGGAACTGCTCGCTCGGTGCATAGCGGGAGATCTTTCTGCTTATTATGTATTTCTCCAGGATAGGTCAAGTCGAGAATATATCCAATTTCCGAGTCATCGGGTACATTTTCGAAATCGACATTGTTAACCCATTCAAATCCTCCAGTAGGTAGAGCTTGACTCATGGCCCATCCATATAAATTATTAATATCAAAGTACTTTAACTCTTTTGATGGGTCATATTGTGGCATATATTTATTATTCGCTTTCGCGTACCTGTTTGAGCACTGCGAAAGACCTCCCCTTATACCGCGTTCAATAAACATTACCATATCGATATCGGTGAGTAATTCCAACTCTACTCGAGTATGCTTGAGAGCGCAGTCCCAAGTATATCCAGGTAGAGTGTAATAATGTGCCGGATCTAACCCGTGTGATTTTAACAGAGTTGTACGAAAATTTTCAAAGATATCCGCAAGTAGAAGGACATCTGTTTTTAAATACAAGTCTGAATACTCACCCAGAGTATTACACTTAAATACGTTCCACACATTCATCGCATGCACATAATCATTCTCACTGACATCACAGTCGTACAGTTGATAAAAAATTTGTCTCGTGAAGGAAGATATGATTGCTCTAGGACGCTCATTTCGGTTATGTAATCATAAGGGAAAACCCCTTTGCGTATTAATAAATTGAATTTTTCATCATTTGGAAAGTGGGACTTTAAAATTTGTTTTTTTTCATTACTTAAATAATACGCCAAGTTTTCAAGGGAGCAATTCAAAAATCTAATTGAATCTGAAAATGTTAATCTAATTTTAGTCCCTTTAACATACTTAATCATGGAAATGTACTTTTCCATATTACAAGGGATAATATGAATATCTCCTTCAAAAGCATTGGCAATGTCGCGAATAATGAAATGAGCATCGTAACCGCTCAAATTGTGGAATATTATGGGAATATTAAAACGATATTTATACTTAAGATTACACAAGTTGTGAGCTGCACCCCGAAATTGACCGGTCAAGTGATCGTGGTCGCGAACTTTGAGGTCCTCATTTGAGAAGGATCCCCCGCAGATGTGACACATTGTCGCTGTATAAAATTCCCTCCACTCATTCGGGCTCAAATGCATTAGCTTCGTATCACTTAGGATCTGAAAGCAGACACATAATATTACTTATTTGACTTTATTGTAATTAATTAATTAAATAATAATAAATTTTATATGAATATATTTTGTAATTTTAATTGATTTTACCTGATTAACTTCATCGACCAACTCCTACAGCTCGTTGGCAAACAAGGTAGCAGAGTCGGACCCCCGGTGAGAACGGTAACGACACAGCGAGGGGTCGTGTTGACAGTGTACGTAGTAGCCTGCACTGTAAATCTTATGTTGTTCGTAAGCCGTTTTTGGAGGTTCCTCCGTCTCCACTTTTCCCAGCAGGCACTCGGTATCAGCGTAAACAATGAAGGGTACCGGCATGGCTCGACCCAAACTATTAAATTTCAAAATGCTAGTTTTTGTTTCGGGGAGTTTTACCGCACAATCATTGTGTATGACAAGATTTTGTTCACTATAGAAATAGTGAAGACACCTGTTACAAATATGCTTTTTTCCCTCACGTTTGCTACACTGTTTATGCACTAGTCGTGATAAATTTTTAATCCAGCAGTAATGATGATTGATCCTGTCATCTTCTTCGACTTCGACATCGTCCAAAACAAAAGATGAGGACGGCCGTGGGGGCTTCCTCCGTTCTTCTTCAGACACGAGGAGAAGGTTAATATGTCGATCCTTCTCATTTGCAGTCAAATGTACAGGTAGCACTTCTTCTTCTTTTTTCTCGGCTACTACAAATACATTGACTGAAATGTCGTTCAAATTTTCGAACCTTGGAATATCCTTTAACGCGACGGGGAAATCAATGCCTTCGAAATTAAGATGCCTTCGATAATGTGGATATGATGATTGTTGTGATGAGTTGACATTTGCGGGGGATAATGCTGACATAATCGCCCACGCAAAACAATCATCACCCGGAATTTTTACATTAATTACTGCTCTTTTGTTTTTAATCCACTTGGGCAAGTCGATCCATCGGCCGGCACGGATGGGATTATACTTCGCTGTTTGTGTAGCCAGCGAATGTATGCATGATAAAGCCCATCCCGAGCCATACTCCTGAAATTCTTCGAGAGAAGTAAGAATAGGCGCTTGAACTTTTTCGTCGAACCACTCGTTTAAGTCCGTGGTCGCACATAATTGCCCATATTTGTTGGCAAAATATTTTATATCCTGCAGCTGCCCGCGGTAAACTCACCCGAAAACACAGTACATACCTTGACACAGTTGTACTTGTTTATTATACCACGCACATATTCAACGACGCTAGGTTTTATCTCAAACCTGAATTTTACGGGGTCCGAATGTTTTAAATTAACTACCAGTGCCGTTCTTAACCGATTTTTAAATGCCGATTCGACATTCTTCTGCACAATAAAATTTTCTTCAGGCCTATTATCTTCTTCTCTTTGAGCCAATCGCTCGATAGCTTTAGCACTTAGAGTCGTTATGCGATGCATAATCGCCTCCACCGATGCCTTCACCCCATTTGGAATATGGGGATTTGATAAAATGTAGGAATTAATGTTTCGAATATTCCCGGTACACTTCTCGATGAAGTCCTGGAAGTGACCCGGAGTAGCATCTTCGCCGAGGGTTTCGTAAACCCCCTTCAAGGATTCCTCCCACGATGAAAAAGTTCTCTTGATATCGACCATCTTGAAAAAATGTTACAAGTAGAAGAACGAGTGGAGTATAGGAGACTATTCCCCGGTAGTCCGAGTATGCTTAATTTATACCTCACTGAATTGATCCGCCGTTGCCAGATACAAATACAACATTAAGATGACAATCAAACAGTTTATCATCAAAATCTGGCAACGCTGCAATTTTCATTGCGTAGAAAAATCGATCAAGATGGGTGTGATAAATGTCCTGAGAATAAGACACATTTATTTTACACTAGTATTTAGGGTACCAGGAAAAATGTTTCAAATTTCTGAACATTGACCATAAAAATTTCCAGAACGATTAATATATATTATAATTTGATTTAATCGTCCTGGAAATCCATCAATTTTATTCACTCAGTCTATAAAAGAATACATCATAGAAGTAATCACTAATGGGTTTTACACGCATCTCAACTCGTATACCATCTTTGAGAGACATAGATCCCGACATATTATCTAATATGCTTGGAATTTACATGTGTTTTCCCAAGGATGGTCGAATTTACATGTGTTTTCCCAATGATTGGAATCTAGACCGAGCGCTTTCGAAGAAGAGACGTAGGAAAAATAGACCTGCCGGGTCCCACGCATCAGGGGGTCGACGTGTTAGGTCTTTTGAACGTGTTGAGACTTGCTTAGAGGCTTTTCTAAATTAATTTTAAAATGGTCTTAGCGGTTTTGTGTGAAGGGGCTCAGCGGTTTCGTCACTGTTGGAGATCATTGAGATACACTAACGGCTTGTCAAGACGACTGTCATATTGATGAATAGATTTCCCCGACGAGAGAAAACTCTGAAAGGTGAATTCAAACTTACAACATGGTAAGGGAGAGGTCAACGCCCTGATTGTAGGTTTTTAAAATTTGTGTGAGATTTAAAAAGTAGGCCGTCGATATACGAGATTGCACTTCAAGCTGGTATTTAGACTAATGGAAATCTACGCTTTCAATTCATCAAAAAAGATATGTAACATCCGAATTGGGTCGGTAATGGCATATTGAAAGAGAGATTTCCCAACAGGGCAGATTTAAAAGATCGAAAGATATATGCATAACGCTATAGCATTAATCTTCGAAAACTTAATGGGACCGTCCACGAAGTCTTGCGTCATCTTAATGACCCCATTAGTGACGGTCAGATTTCCCAATGAGAGAGTCTTGAAACCGCGTACTAAACAGCAAATAAAAAATGCGAATCAATCCGCGAATCGGCCCGCGAGTCAGTCCGCGACTCAAACCACGAATTAGTCCACGACTCAGTCTGCGAATTAGTTCACGAATCTACCACCTCGCATGCTGCGACAGCGCCGCGACTGTGGCGACGCCTGGTGGCGGCGGCGGGAACTAATTTCAGACCGCTCCTATACATCTACTGTTATTTATTTCATCAACTTTTATATTAAGACTCACTTTTCCTTTTAATAACCAAATTAATTTATCTACAAATAAACATAGGAGATTATTTATTTTCTTATTAGACAATCACTGATAACTAACAATTTATATACAAATATAGTTCTAAGATTATTACAAAGTGAAGAATTGAATAATGTTCAAGAATGAATCAATTTATATCAGTGAAGAAACAAATCAATGTGATAAAGTGAGACAAAACGAATGAAATGATTAACAATAACCTAACACTAAAAAAATAAACAATTTTTCATTACTATATTTCTGTAATTATATTGGCCCGTAAAATATTAGTATAATAATTGGTAACGAACAAAATATATTAAACAAAAAATTGAAAAATAAATTTATAAATTATTTGTGATGAATGTATAATTTTATTTGGTTAAGTTACCTTGCATGCAGACACTACCTCATAGAAACTTGTAATTTCACATAAATTAAAGAATGTCAACAATTCCCAACAGCTTCGAAAAATATTCCTGTGTTCAATGGGTATTTTATGGGATGAAAAATCCATATACACGATATTTATAACATGTAGAAGTATCAGGTTATTTGATCTGCTGTCACTTACAGTAAATAAATGCAATGCTAATTAATGCCGTGTGAACTAAGTTGCAATCAGTTTCACTTGTCTTTTAATGATATCGAATCGGTCATTTACGTGTTCACTTCAAACCTGACACCGTCAATTTTTGGAGTTTTGGATTGCCACTGAAAATATGGATATTCTTAAGGTGGCAACTACGCCGAACAAGGAAAAAAGGTATTTTAATTAAATTCGACATTTATTTCCGGTAACTCATAATTACATAAATATTTTACCATTGCTATTTAACCATATATAACATATTCCACGTATCGACGGCTTTTATGAAGACTATTTCATTTGCTGCTTTCTCTATGTGGTTTTAAATAGGGACAGCTCAAATGTAATAGTCTTGTTAAAAGTCGCCCATATATACTCTATTAAAAGATTTAAAATGTAGCATATATATAGATTCGTTGTTGCTGAATTTCTCTGCAACGAGAAAAAGCAGCTGGCTGCAGTACCTACCAATTGGCTGTCGCATAATAATAAATTGTGTTTTTGGCCCAAAACAAAAACCGATGATGCGTTCAGAAAACTTGCTGTGGCAATGTGTAACACGCGAGATGATTGGGACACTTTCGAAGTGAACAAACTTATATTCGCTTCCGGTTTGTATATAAAACGTGCGAGTACTAGCAAATTTATTTAGGTTAGTCTTCTACATATTTATCCTGTATACAGAAACCTACGAAGAAGCGGATGGCTATATATCAGCGTGCCAAGGCAGTACTGACGAAGAAGATCAATTGTCTCCCAATGTATCAGAAAACCAAGTATTATCGTCAACTATGAGTGGAGAAAGTTCCCAATCGAAAAATAATCTCAAGAGGAAGGAACATGTAGATGATTACGACAGCGATCTTATCCCTATTAAGAAGAAAAAGTCGAAGAAAAGAATAGGTGAGAGAATTTAATTGAGCGAAAGAATGAACAGACGGGTGAATGAGTGAGTGATTGGAAGTAAACGAAGGAAACGAATACATACATTTTAGCCAATAACTAGATTTTTCTTCTTATTTAGCCTTTTCTTTATCCTTTGTATAAAAACCTACCAAGAATTTGATGGTTATTCATTAGCGTATCGAGGCAGTGCCGACGAGGAAGAACAAATTTCTCCCAGTGTGCCTGAAAACCTGAAGGCGTTATTTTCATCATCAAAGGAAGAAAAACGTTCCGAAGTGAAAAATAAAGATCAGACAAAGCAACAAGCAGAGGATAACGACACCGACCTTTCCCCGTGAAGAAGAAAAAATCGAAGAAACGAAAAGGTAAATTTGTCGGATAATTGGAATGGATGAATAAGTGTAAACAAGTGAAGAAAGGAACGAAAGTTAAAACGAGGAAGTGAAAAGATAAAATAATAAGCGGATATAATTGATGGCAAAAATGAACAGACGAGCGAAACTGTATATGATTGGTCGGATAATAGGAAAGGATGATTAAATTTAATAGAATAAACGTGAAAACGAGAAAATGAGTGAATGATACGATGAGCAGATTTAAACGAGTGAAAGAATAAACGAATGGGCGATTAAGTGAATGAATGATGGACGAACGGAAATGGTATAGAAAAATTATTAAATTTTATTGCACGAACAAAATAATAAGAAGAAATAATAAGAACTAGCGAATAAATATATAGATTCTTTTTCTTATTTATCTTTTATATAGATACTTGCGCGGAAGCCGATTACGAAGACGATGTATTATGTCCAAATGTGTCCAAAAACCTCACGTTATCTTTACCAATAAGTGGAAAAAGTTCCAAAGTAAAATATAAGCACAATAAGAGGGAAGAAATTGATAATAATGATAGCGATCTTACTCCCATTAAAAAGAAAAAGTCGAAGAAACGAAAAGGTAAATTGATTAAACAAAAAGATAGTGAATGAAAACTGAACGAATAAATGACAAGTGAATATGCGACTGATTTGTCAGGTGATTAGGAACGGATTAATGACTGTAAATGAGTGAAAAACAAACGAAAGTTAAAACGAGAAAGTAAAAAGATAAAACAATAAGCGGATTTAATTGATGGAAAGAATGAACAAAATGAGCGAATATGTAAATAATTGGTCGGATAATAGGATATAATGAATGAATTTAAAAGAACGAAAAAAAGAATTAACGCGAAAAAGGAGAAAATTGTAGGCATGTTCGAAGGAATGTGTGCGCTTATAAGTGAATAAATATAGGTTCCTTTTAAAATATATATTTTATGCAGAAGCTTATGAGGAAGCAGATGGCTGTGAATTCGCGTATCTTGATAGTCTTGATGAACAGGAACAATCGTCTCCAAATATGTCGAAAAGTCCACGTGCTACTAAAACAAAAAAATCGATGAAACAAGCAGAGAAACGAAAGAGCCAAGAAGAAAGCGACGAAGTCAACGAAATTGTTTATTTCTTGTCCGAAACCAACGACTTGGTATAATTCGTATATATATTACAATTAATTTAAAAATACTTTAAGATTTTTATAATGCATATAATTACAAAATAAACAAAAATTGATTTTTGGTGTTACGTTTTTAGCCTTCGACGTCGACGTCTACGAGTGATACTCGCGAAAAAGCAGATGTGCTATATAAACATATTCGTGTACCTGACGATTTTGTATTATTTTGATTTTGTACGTTATATGTCCAAAACGTGAATTCCGTTATGTAATGCTGGATATCCTGAGTCGAATTTTGACTGGCCTCCAGCAAGTTACGGTGTCGATAGGATCGCTTAACAAAACATTAAGCTCCATTATAATTAATACAGAAAAGCCGGAAGAAGTTCCTGACATGCCGATTTCCGATATCGAAATCTTTAAAAATTTTGATGCACTACTCTCGAAGCGAAATGTTGCCAATTGTATGTACATGGTGAGTAAGAATCTTTAAAAATGTTACACATTATCTTCCCCGTTTCTGTAACTGCCTTTTTATAAAATTTTCATAAAATTTTAATGCTATTCGGTAATCTAATCAATATGATTCCTTTTAGCCATGAATTTAATAACGTCATTGAAATATACTAGTATTAAAACTCGAAACTTATTTTTATAGAGTTAATAAAGTATTTACAATTACTTGCAGAAAGATGTTTTGGCTGCTTGTGGTGGATGTGACCCCAGATCTAAAACTCAGCAAACGTTAAAATATATGATGACTGACGAGTTGGCGTCACTATACAATTGGGCTGGGCACGGGAAATCGCCATTTAAAAACACGAATTACTTTTTAATAATAAAAAGTAAGAAAACTCGAAATTAACATTCTATATTAAACGTTTTTTGAACATTGCTTTCTTTAAATCCTATCCATATAATTGCAATATGCACTGACTGTTCAGCTTCCATCATCTCAATGTGATCGGATGCCACGATTGCTGGTTTACAATAGTAAATCTTACTTTATTCCCTGAGTCCACGTGAACCATGTGACACGTCTTAGATATTTCTACTAACTATCGTTTCTCTTTCATACATAATCATTATTGGTTGTATTCATTGTTAATTTGATGTTCTGGTTCGGATTTGTTTAATACCTGTTCAAATAATTGTCTTGCTAATTTTGCAAATTTAAGAAAATACAAAATTTCGTTCTTTTTTTCCACAGACACTATCAAAGATTTATTTAAAAATGGAGGAGACTTGGATGACAAGGCTCATGATGAAGTGCTGGCTTAAGCAGGCACCGACGCGCTTAAAAAATCGAAAATAAAAACGGGTGTTGAGTTATAATACATCTGTTGTTTATTAATGTGAATTTTAATTATTGCATAACTACTAGCATGTATCGGTAAATAAAAAGTTTTATCTATCCTTCGTAACTAAATTGGCTCGTCTTGAATCAACTTACACATAATAAGCAATTTAGAACAGTGAATTGTATTATTTCAACGTACTACAAACGTTTCTTGCATTCGTCTATAAAACGTAACTTAATAAAGTAGGAGAAAAAAATATAATTCCTCTTGTAACGGACAGATTCGCCGGTAGCGCTAAACAATGCATGCGCGTGTGCGTGAGCGTAAGAAGCGTGTGAGTGTCGCGTAACGGGGCGGGACCTCAGTGTATAAATTGAGGGGAAATTTCCGAATTTGGGACAGTCGTCGCCAGGGCGTCTTGAACAGTCTGTAGGTCGACTCAGCACGCGCTCCGATTCCACGGCTACGTAAGTATCCGTGGGCGGGTTGAGTAAGTGCATTTAGCATTAACTTGCAGCGGCACTCAGGTCAGCGCACCCAGTGTCCCTGTCAAGGTCGGGTAGGCAGGTTCCCTATAAATTGAATGAAATAAACGTATTTTTTCTCCTTGCAGGTGCAGTTATCCGAGCCATTAGAGTGCTTATAATAAGAGGAGCATTCTCTCAGAAATATATATATATATACAGGGTGATCCAAAAGTCCCGGAACAGCAAAATATCTCAGCGGGAGTGCATTTTCGGGGAAAATGTTTTAGACAAAAGTTTAAGGATTTTTCCCTGGCTATTTAATGGCGATATCGAATTTGACCTTGAACATGACCTTGAAGGTTATTTCAAGGTCAAGTTAATTTTTTTAAATGGGAACCCTTATTTTTTTTCACGCATTCGGAAAGAGCACAAAATTTTACGTCCGAATATGCTATGGCCGTTTTTTTCGGCAAGGTCATTTCAAGGTGAAACTTAAAACTCCCGTGACGGCGAAATATCTCAGAGGGTGTGCATTTCTTTGGAAATTGTTTCAGACAAAAGTTTAAGGATTTTTCCCGGGCTATTTAATGGTAGCACAGAATTTGACCTTGAACATAACCTTCAAGGTTATTTCAAGGTCAAGTTTGTTTTTTTTAATGGAAACTGCTATTTTTTTTCACGGATTCGGAGAGAGCACAAAATTTTACGTCCAAATATGCTATGGCCGTTTTTTTCGGCAATGTCATTTCAAGGCCAAACTTAAAACTCCCGGAACAGCGAATTAACTCAGCAAGAGGTCATTTTCGGGTAAAATGTTTCAGACAAAAGTTTCAGGATTTTTTCCGGGATATTTAATGCTAGCATAAAATTTGACCTTGAAAATTACCTTGAAGATTATTCTCAGGTCAAGATTATTTTTTTTTTTTAATTGGAACCCCGTTTCATTTTCTTAACGAAGTTATGAGGATCTTCCGGTATTGAGAGTGGTTAAATTCATTTTGTTCAGTCGATGCTATTACTGGACGATCTGCTCTAGGGAGATCCTTTACAGTGCCGTAAACTTCGAAACAATTTATTGTTCTGCCAAAAGTCGATTTAGGAATCAGTTCCTGTCCCTCGCTTGTCCTCTAATTTTGTAAATAGAATAATAAACTGTTTAAAAAAAGTGTATACATACATCTCATGCAACACTTGTGCAAAGTGAACTTGGGCGCGCGAACAGCGACAGAGAGCACGAGTCACCAGCGAAGTAAATAAACAACATACATTCACATTGAATTTATACATACGTGTACAGTCTTATAAGGTTACATTTTGGTCTTAACTTTATCGTTTTGTGAGATACATGGATTTCCTATCAAACGCCTTTCCTATCTAAACGTATTAAGCATCATTTCAGTAACAAAATACATACGTATATTTCGTACAAAGAGCAATGGCTGCGCTAAGTGAACGAGAAAGAATAACCATTCTCATGATGAGAGGCTGGGGTGATAACCAGCGATCTTTAGAGAATGTGCGAACCTTATTTAACGCATCATTTAGAGAGGGACGAGAACCGATTTCTAAATCTACTGTTAGCAGAACAATAAATCGTTTTGAAGTTCACGGTACTGTGAAGGATCTCCCAAGAGCAGGTCGTCCAGTAACAGCATCAACTGAAGAAAATGAGTTGAATGTCGCGCTGTCAATAACGGAAGATCCTCATACTTCCATCAGGAAAGTTAAACAGCAGCACGACTTATGTTACGGTACAGTACAACGGATCTTAACTAAAAACTTAAAATTTCACCCATACAAAGTTAGACTCGTACAACAATTGAATGAAGACGATCCTGATAGACGCCTACAGTTTGCGGAATTAATGATGAATCGAATAGATGCTGATGCCGGTTTCTTGAATCGCATCGTATTTTCTGATGAAGCTACATTCTTCTTAAATGGGGCAATCAATAGACATAACATGTCTTATTGGAGTGAAACCAATCCTAATTGGATGGTCGATAGTCGTTCTACTCAATATCCTGAAAAAGTAAACGTATGGGCAGGTATTATAAACAATGCGGTAGTTGGGCCCGTCTTCATCGAGGGTACCCTTACTGGTCAAAAATACCACGATATGTTGAGGGACGACATCATCCCTGCTATTCAGGTTATTGTAGGCGAGGATTTCGATCAGACTTGGTTTCAGCAAGATGGTGCAGCACCCCATTATGCAACAGATGTTCGCAATTATTTGAGTGATGTATTCGCAGAACGGTGGATAGGTCGAAGGGTTGTAATAGAATGGCCACCAAGATCTCCGGATCTTACGCCCCTTGACTATTTTCTATGGGGTTATCTCAAAGATAGAGTGTATCGAACGAAACCGGTGAATATTGAGGAAGTAAAACAACGAATACGGGATGAGATCGCGGCTATAGAAGCAGATATGATTAAAAAAGTCGTTTCGACTTTTTATAATCGCTTGGGATATTGCCAAGAAGTTCATGGCAATCACTTTGAGCATAAGCTTTAGTAAGATACATAATTTCATCAAAATCTTAGTATACCCATCTTGCCTTAACTGTCTGGGGACACCCACACACACACACACACACGCACACGCACACGCACACGCACACGCACACGCACACGCACACGCACACGCACACGCACAGGTGACGGCGAGGGGAACCACCTGAACAAAGCACCCCGAAGAGGTGTAAACCCGACCGTGCTACCTCCACGCGGTACATCTTGGGTAATGCTAAAGCCGGCGGTAGCATTGGAAACAATGTAAAAATGTTACCCATACATACGGTATTTATAAACGTATCGGATAAAAAAAAAATGTATATTTTTATCCGGGAACAATGATAATGCATTGCACTCTGGAAACTCTGGAAACATTACGAAAATAAAACGGGGTTCCAATTAAAAAAAAATATTCTTGAGCTTAGAATCAAGGTAATTTTCAAGGTTAAATTCAATGGTGCCTCTTGCTGAGTTAATTCGCTGTTCCGGGAGTCTTAAGTTTGGCCTTGAAATGACATTGCCGAAAAAAACGGCCATAGCATATTTGGACGTAAAATTTTGTGCTCTCTCGGAATCCGTGAAAAAAATAGCAGTTTCCATTAAAAAAAACAAACTTGACCTTGAAATAACCATCAAGGTCATGTTCAAGGTCAAATTCTGTGCTACCATTAAATATCCCAGGAAAAATCCTTAAACTTTTGTCTGAAACAATTTCCAAAGAAATGCACACCCTCTGAGATATTTCGCCGTTACGGAAGTTTTAAGTTTCACCTTGAAATGACCTTGCCGGAAAAATCGATCATATCATACTCGGACGTAGAATTTCCCGCTCTTTCAGAATCCATGAAAAAAAATAGGGGTTCCCATTTAAAAAAATTAACTTGACCTTGAAATAACCTTCAAGGTCATGTTCAAGGTCAAATTCAATATCGCCATTAAATAGCCAGGGAAAAATCCTGAAACTTTTGTCTGAAACATTTTCCTCGAAAATGCACTCCCGCTGAGATATTTTGCTGTTCCGGGACTTTTGGATCACCCTGTATATATATATATATATATATATACAGGGTGTCCCATTTAAAAAAAACCACCCGATTATTTCGAAAATTACGCGTTTTCGAAAAAAATGTTTCAGACAAAAGTTTCAGGATTTTTCCCAGGCAATTCAATGGCTACCTTTATGTGACCTTGATGCTCATATCAAGGTCAAATTCAATTTTTTTAATGGGAACCCCTATTTTTTATTGCTGATTTAGAAAGTGCAGTGAATTTTACGTTCAAATATGACCTTGACCGTGTCCTTGATTATGACCTTCAAGGTAATTTCAAGGTCAGAGTTGTTTTTTCAATGGAAAACCCTACTTTTTTATTGCTGATTTAGAAAGAGCAGGGTATTTTACGTTCAAATATGACCTCGACCGTGTCCTTGATCATGACCTTCAAGGTAATTTCAAGGTCAGAGTTGTTTTTTCAATGGAAAACCCTACTTTTTTATTGCTGATTTAGAAAGAGCAGGGTATTTTACGTTCAAATATGACCTCGACCGTGTCCTTGATCATGACCTTCAAGGTAATTTCAAGGTTAAAGTTGTTTTTTCAATGGGAACCCCTACTTTTTTATTGCTGATTTAGAAAGAGCAGGGGATTTCTCGTTCAAATATGACCTTGACCATGACCCTTAAGGTCATTTCAAGGTCAAAGTTGATTTTTCAATGGGAAACCCTCTCCGACCTATCCGCCTTATAGGAAATCTGTCATTAAGGAAGTCCTTAACAATAAGAGCATAGTGTGATGCTGCGCCGTCCTGCTGTAACCACTTTCTTGCTCTTATTGTTAGGGACTTCCTTAATGAAAGATTTCCTAATAGGTGGATAGGTCGGAGAGGTCCTGTTGAATGGCCAGCTAGGTCTCCGGATCTGACATCTCTGGATTTTTATTTGTGGGGTTTCCTCAAGGATACGGTTTACCGCGATCGACCAGCGACAAGAGCCGATATGATAGAGAGAATTACGACCGCCTGCCAAAATATTCCGCGTCAAACATTATTAAATACTGTTCGCCAGTTTCAAACGCGAATTGCAAGATGCCAAGAGGTGAATGGGGCAACTTTTGAGCACCTCATTTAAAAAAATAGTACCTAGTATAAAATTAAATCTTCCACAAACTATTTTAAAAATTAAAACAAAAATAGAAACTAAACTAAAAAAAAGGATAAAAAATTAAAAAAAAGAATAAAAAAATTAAAAAAAAAAAAAATGATACTCAAAGTCCGACCAGTCAACCTCCTCGCGGTGAGTATCGGGTAACGCTGATGCTGGCGGCGTTTATTATCAGAATTAAATTAATGTAAGGAAAACTTAAATAACTAACTGCCGATTGAAAGAGGAGGCATCGTTGATCGATCACTTTCGAACCCTGCAAGTTTCGCCTGAAATATTTTCTTCCGGCTCATTCTAAATCAGCAAACAAAATAGAAGTTCCCATTGAAAAAACAACTTTGACCTTGAAATGACCTTGAAGGTCATGATCAAGGACACGGTCAAGGTCATATTTGAATATAAAATACCCTGCTCTTTCTAAATCAGCAATAAAAAAGTAGGGTTTTCCATTGAAAAAACAACTTTAACCTTGAAATGACCTTGAAGGTCATGATCAAGGACACGGTCAAGGTCATATTTGAACGTAAAATTCACTGCACTTTCTAAATCAGCAATAAAAAATAGGGGTTCCCATTAAAAAAATTGAATTTGACCTTGATATGAGCATCAAGGTCATATTCAAGGTCACATAAAGGTAGCCATTGAATTGCCTGGGAAAAATCCTGAAACTTTTGTCTGAAACATTTTTTTCGAAAACGCGTAATTTTCGAAATAATCGGGTGGTTTTTTTAAAATGGGACACCCTGTATATATGCATTTGTATGCAAAAATAGAAAAAAGAGGAATAAATAATAAATATATTCTTTTATACCTACAATCTGTCTCTCGAGTCCGCTTATTTTCCTAACCTGCACGTTTCAGTCTTATAAACGTTTATTTAAGTAAGGTGCTTCATCCATGAAATTAAAGTCGTTTTGTAGACGGTTGCGATAAACATAATTCAATCGCATCTACTGCAACGTTTCGAAAACGTCGATTAGAATCTCGACCGTATGTAATATTACGTCGAATAGACAGGAAAATTCAACGTTTTTTGGCGTTTATAAAAATACCGGTTTCCTACTGCGTCGCTAAGCCATTTAATGAAAACGTTTTAAAAACTATTTTTAACGGGGGGGGGGTTATAAACTTACAAGTAATAAACGTGTATTTGACGTTTTATATACGTCTCCGACGACGTTGAATCGACGGACATATACACGGTTTCATGACGACGTGCAGGTACGTCTTTTCAACTATAATCTAAGACGCGTTTGCGACGATTTTGCGAAACGTTTTAAAACGTTTATTCTACCACTTGTCGTTGATTGGGTTACCTTTTAGGTAACCCCATAGGAAGAAATCCGATGTATAGGATGTTAAATCAGGTGACCTCGCCGGCCAATTAATGGTTCCACGTCTACCAATCCACCGACCATTGGAATCACGGTCTAGTACTTCCCTTGTTACTCTTGAAAAATGTGCTGGGCAACCATTTTACTTTCTTTGATCTGAAACGAATTCTGGTGACATTCTCAATTTGTAACGATATTTTACACATTTTCATTTTTATCATCGAACCAAAGCGCAAAAACTCGTCGATCAAATTGGTGCACTTTTTTCTGAGGAATCCAAATCTACAATAAAAAATGTGGGGCCCTATTTAAGTTTTATTGTCCCCCTCTCCCCTCCCACAGGGAGCGGGGGAGGGAGTTGATTTCATTCTCACTGGATGCCCCCCTTCGTGTGGAACAACTTTCATCCCACACCTTTTTTGATTCTGTGCATATTTCTCGAGATATTTCAATGTCTTCAGATAAATCTGGATTTTTATGGATTACAGCACCACCTGTGAACCAAAATGCAATAGCTCCTAGGTCAAATTGGTGTACTTTTTTCCGGAGAATCCAAATCTGCAATAAAAACTGGGGGTTCCTATTTAAGTTTTATTGTTTTTGCCCCCACTTAACCCCCAGGGATGGGGGAGGGGTTAAATTTGATTATCACTGGATGCCCCCCTTCGTGTCGAACAACTTTCATCCGACAACTTTTTTGATTCTGTGCATAGTTCTCGAGGTATTTCAATGTCTTCGGATAAATTTGGATTTTTATCGATTACAGCGCCACCTGTGAACCAAAATGCAATAGCTCCTAGGTCAAATTCGTGTACTTTTTTCCGGAGAATCCAAATCTGCAATAAAAAATGGGGGTTCCTATTTAAGTGTTATTGTTTTTCCCCCACGCCACCCCCAGAGCGTGGCGCAGGGGGTCAATTTCATTATCACTGGATGGCTCCCTTCGTGTCGAACATCTTTCATCCCACACCTTTTTCGATTCTGTGCATAGTTCTCGAGATATTTCAATGTCTTCAGATAAATCGTCCACTCTGTATATATATGTGTGTGCGTATTTATTATTTATTTTTCAGGTTTCAACATAATGAAAAAGGTAAAAAGATATTGTGATTTATCTCGACAACAACTTCGTCGTATCGCTTTGCATTGCAATCAGGACCTGATGATACCTGAAAATGAAGAAAATCAAGAAAATAACGAAACATTGAAAATGAGATGGTAGCTGGTCCCACGAACGAAGAGAGTACTTACTGGACACCGGAAGAAAATTCAAATACCAAAGAATCTGATGTCATCAATGATAACGAACGCTGCGAAACAAATGATCATTTGTATACTTTCCAATGCAACCAGAAATTGCTGCTGCTTGGAAATAAAGTAGTTCAACAAATGAATATTATAAATGTTAACGAAAATGTTGCGGTCACTAGTCCCGCGAATGCACAAAGCCATTACTGGGCAATGGAACAAAACTCAAATACAGACCAATTTCATCGTAATAATAACAATGAACACGGGTCATTTGAAACAAATTATGATCTGTACTGGGAGAAGTTTCCTTTATTCTCTGATGACGAAGCAGACTATGAATTACCTCATAAATTATCGCTCTCTGAGAAACTCGCTTCATTGGTTATACGCCATAAGGAGAGTCGGGAGGCAATAAATGAAATTCCCCAAATATTACGCGAAGAGGGACTCTCGGACCTACCGAAAGATTCACGAACGTTACTAGTGACGCCAAGAAAGTCAACAAGCAATATAACTGCCTGTGAACCTGGGACGTATTTGCATTACGGATTAGAACGAGCCCTAATCGATGGAATAAATACCTACCCGGTAGAATTAATTCCATCGCACATAACAGTTGACTTTAATATAGACGGACTTCCCATTAGTGAAAGCTCCTAGAGCAGTTTGTGGACCATATTAGGAAAACTTGCAGGACACGAGTTTCCAAAAGTCTTCGTTATTGCTTATATAGGCGCCTATCATGGTTATTACAAACCAAAATGAATAGACGATTTTTTAAATCCATTCGTTATGGAGTGCAATAAAATAAAGGAGGATGGCCTTGTACGTAATGGGATAATCTATACCGTTGAACTACAGTTAGGAATTTGCGATTCTCCCGCGAGAGCCATGATAACTGGGACGAAATCCCGCAATGGATATTTTAGGTACCCGCGATGTGAGGTTAAAAGAGAATACATTAACCATAGAATGTGCTTCCTGAGCTTGAATAGCCAACTGCGAACTGACTCCGGTTTCTCCGAACGCCGAAACGAGGAGCACCATTTGAGAAGATCGCCATTCAAAGACATGGGATTGAAAATGATTACCCAATTTCCACTTGACCCGATGAATTTGCGTGATCTGGTATTAACAAAGAAGATATTGAAATTACTAATGACACATGCAAAACAAAAACGAAGACTTTACAAGTGAAAAAATAAACCGTACATCAGAATTGTTGCTAACAATGCGATCGTGGATACGATCTGAATTTGTAAGGAAACCTAGGGGCCTGGATGAAATAGACAGGTGGAAGTCCGCAGAGTGCCGATCATTCATTCTTTATGTAGGTCCAGTGGTATTAAATGAAGTGCTGCCGAAAAAATATGCTCTACATTTTAATTCTCTACACGCTGCATTGAGGATATTATGTGATGAAGATCAGTATATTGTAAATGAATGCGCTGATGGATTGTTGAGGTTTTATGTAGAAAATTTTAAAACATTGTACGGTGAAGATAAGCTTGTGTTCATCTTCCACGCTGTTATACATTTAAGCCAAGAAGGTGTTTTGCACGGACCTCTCGATATGAACACGGCATATCCATTTGAAAATTATATGCAAGAAATAAAAAAATTATTTCGTGGAAAAAGTAACATCTTAGTCCAGTTGAACTGCGGACTGGTAGAAATATCGGAGAATAATAAAAAGCTGACAAGGACAGAAAAACAGGAAGCACGAAATGAATACCCCATATTCGTTAAGCCTTACAAAACAAAGAAAAGGTTCGGTTACTCCAAATTTTATGACGAAGTACAATTTCCATATTTTAAATTATCCACAAAAAGACCGAATAATGTGTGTTATATGCGAAATGGCAGTATGGTTAGCATCGAACGCATTGCCCATGGACTAGAAGAATGTGTGATAATTGGAAAGCCCTTCAGTAACTCACGTCCTATTCCAAATTATCCTGGAGATTCGAGGGATTTAAACCTGTATATTGCAAGCGAGTTTTCAAAAGCTCAAATTTTTCTAGCTAATGATATACAACATAAAGCAGTCGTTCTTCCGTTATGAAACTATTTTTACATTTTACTCTTCTCCACTCATCAGTAAATAAAAAGAAGTTATTTTTATATTTGTATATGTAAATATAATCTCGTGAGAGGCAAGGGACTCAGGTCAAAGTAATCAAGCACCCCATAGAGATTCATTCCTGCAATTTGTATATAATTCCGAGAGAGTCAAGGGGACTCACGTCATTGTAACCAAGCACCCAGAAGACATCAGATTCCTGCAATGTGTATACAGGGTGGCCGATTTATCTGAAGACATCGAAATATCTCGAGAACTATGCACAGAATCAAAAAAGTTGTGGATAAAAGTTGTTCGACACGAAGGGGGGCATCCAGTGATAATTAAATTTACCCCCTCCCCCATCCCCTGGAGGTGGAGTGGGGGCAAAAACAATAAAACTTAAATAGGAACCCCCATTTTTTATTGCAGATTTGGATTCTCCGGAAAAAAGTACACCAATTTGACCTAGGAGCTATTGCATTTTGGTTCACAGGTGGCGCTGTAATCGATAAAAATCCAAATTTATCCGAAGACATTGAAATACCTCGAGAACTATGCACAGAATCAAAAAAGTTGTCGGATGAAAGTTGTTCGACACGAAGGGGGGCATCCAGTGATAATGAAATTTACCCCCTCCCCCATCCCCTGGGGGTGGAGTGGGGGCAAAAACAATAAAACTTAAATAGGAACCCCCAGTTTTTATTGCAGATTTGGATTCTCCAATATTGACAATTTTCGCCCGCGTAGCGGATATGGAATACGGTCATTCTAAAAAAGCCGGGAAAAAATACATTTAGCGTTACCCAGGAACAACGACGTGGACGTAGTATTTTTCTGTTCCCTTTGGGGTGCTTGTTTTACGTGAGTCCCCTTGCCTCTCACTGTCTCACTGTTCACTTACTTGAGTAAGTGTTCGAAATGTTGACCTTCCACTTCAATGCATTTATTTATTCTTTCTTCAAATGACTTTATACATGATAGAATCATATCTGCAGAAATTTCTGCGCAAGCAGTTCTTATGCGTTTCACCATGTTTTCACGAGTCGTTGGTACTTGTTCATAAACCTTACCTTTTAGGTAACCCCATAGGAAGAATTCCAGAGATGTTAGATCAGGTGACCTCGCAGGCCAATTAATGGGGCCACCTCTACCAATCCACCTACCATTGTAATCACGGTCTAGTATTTCCCTTGCTACTCTTGAAAAATGTGCTGGGCAACCATCATGCTGAAACCACATTGTCCATCGGACGTCCATAGCAACATCCTCAAGTAGTAATGGTACTTCTTGTTCTAGGAAATCTCGATATTTTGTTCCATTCAAATTACCTTCAATGAAATAAGGACCAATGAGTTTATTTCCTATGATTCCACACCAAACGTTCACCGACCAAGGACGTTGATGATTAACTTGTCGTAACCAATGTGGATTTTCTACGCTCCAATAATGCATATTATGCCTATTGACGCCACCATGGTTCGTGAATGTAGATTCATCTGAAAATAATACATTAGCAAAGAAATTGTGGTTCGTTTGCATTTTTTGAAATGCCCATTCACAAAACACCACGCGGTTATGAAAATCATCGCCATCTAGTTCCTGGTGCAGTGAAATGTGATATGGGTGAAACTTATGACGATGCAATATTCTTTGAATACTGTCTCTGGAAATACCGGAATCGAGATGTAATTGTCGTGTGCTTACATGTGGATTTTGGTGAATAGCTGCTAGTACAGCTACTTCGTTAGCTTCTCCTGTAACTGTTAATCTTCGCTTCCTTTTTTTCATTTGTACGCTGCCATCAGAGTGAAAGCCATTCACAACTTTGTAAAAAAAAGAACGCGAGCGAGCATTATCTGGAAAACGCTCAGCATACAACGCAACAGCATCGTCAATATTCCTCTTACATTCACCATAAATAAGAATCATTTCGATTTTTTCGGGAACTGTAGCAGGATTCATTTTTAACTTGCAATTCGATTTAAGCAATGAAGGGTGGACAAAAAATAGTCACGTAAACGGAAAGTTGTTATTCTAAAAGCAAAGTGACCTCCGACCGAATTACTACCAATACAATCTTCAAAAATAGTCTTACACTGAGAGACCGTGAATACTAAATTTTAATATGGGGATTAGAAAGTCGCGATATCCATTTACTTCCCTTCAGGAAAGTAGAGAAAAATGTAGGTGAACTGGTTACGTGTGACTCAACTTATGTATAAAATGATATGCTACTTTATTTTCGAGTTATGTCGCCCTCTAGCGTTATGTAACAGAACCGGCGCCGGTGATGGCCGAAATGCAAGCGATGTAGATGTATGAAACCACGTGTGTTCTGTCGGGGTCCGGTAGATGGCGACGAAATCCCCAAATGAAGTAAGAGTTTCGTTTTGTTTAATAGAAGCTGGTTTGACCGTCAATGCTCAGCTTATTTATTCTCATTTCGGAAAAAACATATAGAGAGAGAATGAATGAGCTGAGTGAAGGGACATGACGCGTTTTTTAATGGATTGCGTGATGTCCTCTTTTTGTTTATTAAATAATAAATTTAAAACCTTGTAACAATTTCTGTTTTCCTCCGAATCATATACAAAACTCTATAACCATTCCGAAAGAAAATTAAATTATTTGTTTACATAAATTTTATATTCTTGAACATGGTAAATTAGAGGTAAATCATGATAGTACTAATTCTAAGGAAAATGTCGATAAGGTTAGATATGATGACTCAAATTTATTATATAAAACAGCACATAAATTTAGTTAAGGTTAATTGGTACTCAACATCCAAATTATACATCATCATGCGTTCTAGATAAGTCATCTTATAATACATCATTCATATTCGTTAACATTAATTATTATAATAAGATTCGGTAAAAAAAAATATATTTAAAAAATATCTTGATAACGTGATTTTCTTGAAAATGAGAGGAAAGAGAGAGTAATAACGTTTGTCGCTTACGTGGCGCGCCGCTTCGGTAATTTTCACCTATTATAAATTGAATCTAAAGACGTCCAAATTTCCACCAATATTAAGGTTGTCGGTTAAGTCCTTTCCTCAAGCCTTCTTGGAAATTCCAGCCATCCATGAAATTAATAGATTCCAACAATTGGAGTTCTCATCCCACAATCGAAGTAATCCTCACGGAATGTCATTAATTGTAGAATTAATCACACGTGATTGGTCAAAGTCGATGAAGATCTCCGTTGTACTTCTTCCTTCCACACGTGGTATTTGACGCCATTGACTCTTGATCTCGCAATGATACAAATCTGCGTTGTCGATTGAAATTCACCTCCGAGATACGGTGGAATATGAATTCACCGTTGCAATCGAGTCCATGGCCGTGATCACGATGATTCCGACGATTGAATATTTCCCAAAATGGCACTCCGAACAAATCTCTGACGTGAGAAGTGAAGCGCTTCGAATAGCAGAGGACTCGTGTCTGTTCCCTCGCGACCGATGCGGTGCCTCTTCTAGCTCCAGCTCGCCGCCATGTTGTGACGTAGTCGCGGACTGGATTTCTGCGCCTCTACCGATTCGTAGCATATCGAGAGATACACGACCACCCGATGCTCTCTCTCTCTCTCTCTCTCTCTCTCTCTCTCTCTCTCTCTCTCTCTCTCTCTCTCTCTCTCATATAAATACTTATAACTTTACATCGATATATACAAACTAAACGCTACAACCTAACATGTAATTTTATTGAAGGTAGAAAACTTATTTATAAAATTGCTTCCATATTGTATGCACAATTTTTATGTAATCAGTTTTGATTTTTAATATGAAGAATATCAATTATTCATAATCTTAATTTTTCGAATGGACATTATTAAAATTTCATATTCAGAATAACAATTTTCGCAATTGATATTACTAAATTCTAATATTAAAAATTCTAATATTAGAATTTTTAATATTAAATTTTCATAAAGGGATCAAATTGTCCCTATTTGCCCCCTGGATGCCCCCCTTCGTGTCGAACAACTTTTATCCGACAACTTTTTTGATTCTGTGCATAGTTCTCGAGGTATTTCAATGTCTTCAGATAAATTTGGATTTTTATCGATTACAGCGCCACCTGTGAACCAAAATGCAATAGCTCCTAGGTCAAATTGGTGTACTTTTTTCCGGAGAATCCAAATCTGCAATAAAAAATGGGGATTCCTATTTAAGTTTTATTGTTTTTGCCCCCACTCCACCTCCAGGGGTTGGGGGAGGGGGTAAATTTAATTATCACTGGATGCCCCCCTTCGTGTCGAACAACTTTCATCCAACAACTTTTTTGATTCTGTGCATAGTTCTCGAGATATTTCGATGTCTTCTGATAAATCGGCCACCCTGTATAATTCCGTGAGAGGCAAGGGGACTCGCATCATTATAATCAGGCACCCTGAACATCTGATAATCTAATCGATAAAAAAATGTTATTCTTTATTTTTAACTTTGTAACTTGTCAGTAGCAACCGATGTTTGTCATGGCTATTTCGTACCCATGCAATTTAATCTTAATTAGTTATGGTTAAAAGTTCATTTCACACGGTAAAAACGAAAATGCCGCGATTTCCGTTACTTTCTTCTGACGCTTCGATTTTCTATTGAATTTAATTTGCTCTATTGTATTATTCTAGATATAAGCCTCGTTGACACAAAGACACGACGCTCGGGATTTTCTCTAAATTTTACGTCGTTCTTGTTAACACTATATCATCACATGTATATCGGGGCACGTTGTGCCATGTTACACGTGGCGTCTTCTGGCATTGTAAATTTGAATAAAACTACTGAGATATTATAGTTTAAGAACTAACTGCTCAAAACAAGTTCTTAATTTGCAAAAAACAATTAAATTAAAGATTTTATAGCGTAAAAACTTCAAAAGTGGATTTTTCACTCCAATCTATTCTATTTGTTAAATAATTAAAAAATTAAAAAGTAATGTACAACATAAATCCGCCTTAACTATTATTTTTCATACAAAAAAACAATATATTTTTAATGGCACAAGCTATTCCCAGCCTATGGCACAATGGCCATTTTAACATTTTTTTCTTTATATTTTTTAAATAAACTAAGAAAAATTAAAAAATGTTGAAAAAAATATTTTTAGATGGCCAAAAGATTGCATTATACTGAACTGATTTTTATTTTTGTTCAATATTATTACTTCTGGAATTATTGCATAATTAACTGAAAATGGCACAACCTGACCCGGTCTACCCTAATTTATCATTCACAATCAAACATTTCTTAAATATTTTTCGGGATTGGATATGAGTCAATTACAGCGCGGTATTCGAGGGGTACGATGGTTATCTGTTTAAAATTATACTGATTATTTTTCGCATACAAATTGCAGCCAATAGAATTGCAGCATTCGACAATATTTTGTGTATTCTGCACGAAATGTAAATGAGAATTTTGACATTTCAACCAGTAATTTTTCATTTTAGTTAACCACTGATGGAGTTTGACAGATTGAAATTCTGCATTTCTCTTGGCCAAAATTTGGATGAAAAAATAATCCCTCGAATACCACTCGCACTCGTGATTTTTCACCTGGAAAACGTGACTCCTTCGTTTGTATACAGTGAACCTTGGGGGAATTGCACGTTTGTAGATCGAGTGGTATATGAAATATGAAAATTGCATCCTAGCTCCTGTAAATTGCACTAGATAATTGCACACTAGCTTTTCAATGTTTTTAACCAATCGCGCTCCGTTTCACTGAAATACAGTTTTGAAAAATAATCCTTTGAATACCTCTCGACCTTACAAATTATTTGCAATGTTTCCCTTCAGCTTCTCTGTGAATAAATAAATGTGTAAAGTTTTGCAGAAACTCATGCTACGCACTCAGGATCTTTAACCTGAAATACTTGACACATTCACTTGTTTGCAACAAAGTTATCGAGAAATATCCCCATAATTTTAAAGATTTGATTTATTTTAAAATCAAAAGATTTCGAGATAAATAAATAAATAAGAAAAGTCTAATTAAACTTTGAATTTACCTCTAGTTGATGTGCAATAAATATCAGAAGTTCGTCTTTCTGGCCTCCCAAAATTTCAGCAACTAGCTTATCATCTATACCAATGGTATTTTTATCGAACGAATCCCAACTTTCCTGGAAGCGCTTGAAAATGGGAACATTTGGACCACTTGTACCCTTCTAATACGTTTCGACAATGTTTCTGAGAAGTAGCTCATAAATATGGTGACTGCAAGCTAGGTGTAATACTCTTATATTCAATTTCTTTTCTAGCAAAGCACATACACCATTTTTCGAACCTATACAAAACCCAATAAATATTCAAACTGTTTTTAACAAATGTAAGATATTAAATATGTCTTTCTATTTGATTTGAGGTACATTGAAAGGTTGCGAGTTCACGTGCTGCCCACTATATTATTACATTTATATGAAAGTGTGCAATTTGTTCTGCGTTTTAACATTTTCGAGCAAATTATTACCTAATATTATTGTAGGCCTAAAATATTAAAAATATGCATAATGGTAGAGAGAAACGCCTCAATTCTAGAAATTATCACGGAAATATTTCATCTACGTCCCTAACCTGGAGAAGTCACATGAAACTGAACATTAAAAAATATACCAATGCCGAAAACAATGTTTAACCCAAGAGTCTTGGAGATCCATCTGTCGAGTACTATGCAAAATATTATTTAAGTTCGATATCGATATGTCTCTCTGGAATATTGTGCGAAAGACTTAATTTTAAACGATCCTCGAACTATAACTGTTTATACATATTTCTTATCAAGCTATGCTGCAGCCGAGTTTCTCAAAATAATTATAAACATAAGAAAAATTGAAATGTTAATCGAATTTAGTTAACGAGGCAGAAACCTTTAAAATCAGTGGATGATTTCGTTTACCTGTATTTACCCTGGTTGTGTCGAAGCAAAATGCCTTTATTTTCTCCGTAACACCCCACTTTGTCAATAACTCTTCAATAGCGTCAGTAGCGCATAATCCATTTCCCGATTTTAACTGAGGTGTTCCCAGTAACTGTTCTGTATCGTATCCAGTAATTACAATTGGTAGTCTCTCAGTTTTTGCTGTCCCATCGTTTGCCAACATTAATTTGCCATCCCAGTATAATTGCAAGACTTTTGCTGCCTTGAGATTTTCTCTCATATCATTTGCGATCGTTTCTCTGAATTTATTTCGATTTCTCTCAATCGTTAAATGACTCACATTTATTTCTTCAACGTTATGCCCTAAACTTTCAGCTTGAGCGGTAATGATGAAAGCTGCTTTTCTGCTACTGACTCCAGTTCTGTCTAACGCAGCTACGACATGTGGAGTTATGATGTCCCGTTTTATCTTCTTATTCTGAGACATTAGTTCTTCCAAATCGTCCTCAAAACTAGATGTCTCAGATATCGTACTTTCCAGGTCACTTATATCTTGATAATCACTGGATCCATGATTGTTCTCTACTTCACAGGACGATGTAGTGAATACTGAAAAACAGAAATCGGTTGAATTTTCTTGAAACGCATTATTTTCAATATGGCAGTAGTTAGATATCAGATTGAATTGGACATGTCAGGTAGTTAGGGAAATTATAAAAATGTTTTTTCACGGCTGAGAAAATATCCACATAACTAATTCTTTTGACCTTTTTTCCTGAGATAACTCATTATCAAGATAAATTAATATCCTTTAGTTTTGACAAAAATCAAAAAGTTTTTAAATCTTCTTTGCCGTTGATAATATTAAATAAACTAACCGACAAAATATCACTTTTTGTTTGCCTATAATATACGAAGTATCATTTTCAAAGGATTTTTTAATGCTGAAAACGAAAGTGCCCGCAAATTTTTCCTATAACGTAATGCAAAAAATCTGAGAGCACCATCGAAAAAAAATACTTAGTAAATAATACTGCGCTTGTAAAAAGAATATTTTATTTTGCCAGAAACAAATTCCAAATATTGTTAAACCATTTCGTCTCGAAAGTCCACAATTTTGACATTTCTGTGTTGTAACTTATGATCCAAAAAAACGTCGTTGAAAAAAGCAAAAGAAGTGAAGATCGATAGTTTAGAACCTCCTATTTCGAATCCCGCACAGTCAGAATTAGCCGTATATTTCGTATAAAAAAGTTATGATCATTTTTTCGAAAAAATAACGATTTTTTCGACGTTTCCTAAAAAAATCATGCATTATAACATTGAAAAAGGCATTGCAGATCACTGCAAAAGGAGGTAATCGGGTATTTTTGATCCGCTCTTTTTTCTCCCGTCTGATTTTTTTTAATAACAAAATGGCGGCTTTAAGATGGCACGCCTGCAAGTTACAGTTTGTCATTTTCTCGCACAAATATCGATTACTTGAGTGTGTAACAATTGAAAACAGGAAGAATTTGAGAAAAGCGCGTTCAACTTGTATGTAATGGACTGCATATTTTCGACTTATTTAGGTTGATTATTGTAGTAGAAATTAGACATTTTGAGGTTTGGTATTTAGAATTGGTAATAAGCACTTTGTCATGTCTTCAATCCTTACACGCTCAAAACATTAATATTTGTGCGAGAAAATGAAAAATTATTAATTGCTGGTGCCATTTTGGAGCCGCTATTTTGTTTTTTGAAAAATCCGGCGACAGGAGAAAGAGAAGATAAAAAATACGCGATAATACCTTTTGCAACAGTCAACATTGCCTTTTTTAGTGTTATAATGCACGATTTTTGCGAGGAAACGTCGAAAAAAATCGGCATTTGTTTTTAAAAATGATCATAACTTTTTTATACGAAATTGACAGCTAATTTTGACTGCGGGATTCGAAAGAGGAGTTCCGAAACTATCGATCTTGACTTATTTCGATTTTTTAAAGGCGTTTGGATCAAAAGTTACAGCAGAAGTTGGGTCCAAATTTTGGCCTTTCGGGATGTAATGGGTTAAACCCCAATGTTACACACATTTAACTTCACTTTCCTTGAAACTGTGACAGAAAAAATATGAGAGCATCATCGTTTTTAGTGATAAAAAAGTTATTCGGAAATGATACCTCGCATTTCAAAGGCAAAATCAGTGTAATCAAATTTTAACATATTTTTTTTATATTTAAATGAATAACAATTTTTTACCTTTCTCAAAAATGATGAAAATTTTTCTATACAACAGATACACACTGCTCTGTGACCCTGGCTGAATATTTCAGTGAGGTTTTCGTTAAAATGTTTGCTAAAATTTGGGTCCACAATTG
Source organism: Trichopria drosophilae (assembly GCA_030407085.1). Taxonomy (NCBI): domain Eukaryota; kingdom Metazoa; phylum Arthropoda; class Insecta; order Hymenoptera; family Diapriidae; genus Trichopria; species Trichopria drosophilae. The sequence goes on from CM059582.1 coordinate 75,201,460, forward strand.
AGACGCTATATTAGGAAAATTCAGCAAAATTAATTACAAAGTTCAGTAAAATGTTCAATTAAATGAACATTCCCGTTCAATAAATAGCAGTAAAATGTAGCAAAATTCAACAATCAAATGATATAAATAGAAATTGACTTATAATAGTAAAGCGAACCAAAATTTGTTTTCCGCTAGAAAAATAAACCTACAATGGCAGAAAATTGCTTTCAAAGTATTTTCTATAAAAAAAATAAACGTACAAAAATTTGATTATTTAATTCATAGCCTCAACCTAAGGTAACTTTATTATTAACACTCTACACTTCTCGAAGTGAGAATTGGAACTCTCAACGAAACTTGCCTTTTTCACTTTAAGAAATTTAGAGTGAAAGAGATGTGAAAAATTAATTTGTTAGCTTTTATCACTTTGCTACTAATTTTTACATAAAGATAATGACGTAATACGAATTGCGGAAGTACCTTGCTCTTTCTCGTTTGATTGAGCCAGCTCTCTATCTGTATTCTGTTTAGAAATATCTACTGATGACTGCAAAGAACAATCAGATACTGATGGACTCAATGGAACTAGACCCCGGCGACTTTTATTTCGTTGTGATATGAGAAACTCTTGTTTATTCGATGTTAAATCATCAAGTGCATCCCGTTGTGCAATATCAAATAATTTACCTAAATCTTTTTTAAATATATTTTCCTTTACTCTTTGGGTGTTTGATTTGTTTCTTTTAGAACTTTTTTGAAGGCTTTTCCAGGTTTGGTGCAGATTTAATAATTTTTTTGTTGAATATTGAGTACGGCTAAAAGGTATTCCAGCTCGCTGCCATATTTTCTCTGTTTCCATCACTGATATCACTGCACTTTTGTGTACAGTGAGATTGTCTTCATTATGTTTGTGAAAAAACAATTTCAGCGCTTCAAGTTTTGTTGGAAGTTTCCTTCCCTTAATCTCTTTAATGGCTGTACCAATTAAATAAATACATTTTTCTTTCTTCTTTGATTCCATAATTTGATATCACGTAACTTAGTATCTAACACTACAATTTTTAATCGATTACACGGAGGCAAGAAGATTTCGTAAGCTTTGCATTATTTCCTGCGCAGCACTGTAAATAAGGTCAAAAGGATATGTGCAAAACAAATGGGGAACGCAACCAAAACAATGAAGCACTTTGTCCTTTGCGAAAGGGAGCAACATTTCCTTAGCATAACAACAATAATTGCAAAGCAGAAAAAAGTAATACATACGATACACTTCTTAGCTGAAATTGGATGTGCAATCGTCTTTTCCCTAGCGATTGACTTATTCTTATTTTTTAAATAAAATTAATGAATAAATATATATGAAAAATACACAACTGTACATTGTTCATAAACAATTATTTTTATTTAATACTTTTATCAAACTTATTCGCATTTGTAGAAAAAAAAATGTACAGGTAGCACAGGGGATATTTTATGCGAATTTCAAGTTCCCAAAAAAATGCTAGCGTCCAGCAGTAGTAGTACACTAGTCGATTTTTCGATTAATGCGTCCTTAGTTACTACGTACGATTAACCAATGGCCGCTTGCTGTTAATTTCTCATCTGATTATCAATCTACATGTTCCGAGGTATATTCCCTGTAAATTTCAAGTTCTCCCCCGGAAAGGGCTCGAAGCACCCCTCGCAACCGATGGGTTGCCGAGGGTCACTATTAGACCACGAGACTCGAAGCACTCAGTGGTTATTGAACCACCTGAGCACACTACTATTTAAAATCGAAATTATTTAAAACAATATTTGATTTGAATATGGAACGCGTAGTGAAAAGTATTGAATTTGGTTTTGACATAAATGGTTGCTAAGAAGAACAAAGAAAAAGAAGGACAGTTTTTAAGATTTGTTGGTTCACGGAAAGAGCTCGATTGATCAAAAGAGAAATAAAGAAAAATAGTAAATTACTACTTCGTCGTTTGATTGGGTTCACAATTACACTGGTGAATCCCCTATTTTACATGGTGCCGAAACCCAGAGCTGCCTTGCCGGTTAAATACTAGTGAAAAGAAAAACGGAATTGTAATAATCGGATAAATAAATATGGCCGGAGTAAAAGCAGTCTATCAAAGTGGAAGGACGTTAAAACGCAAAAGCAGGAAAACCAAAAATTCTGAACCCGCACCAAAAAAGAGCCGAATTCATATTCGAATACAAGCGTCGAAAAATCAATCATTGGAAGGAGATCCATGCCAGGAACTTCAATCAGGGGATATTCTAGACTCGAATCAATGTTATGCGGAGGTTCAAACGGCTGAAATTGATGGAGAAAGAAGGGAACGGTCTGCTGAAAGACAATCGTCGAGAGCAAATATTTTATTTACAATCTAGGAAATGGTACTAATAGCTTAGAATATCGTCAGCAACGTTCAAGGTCCTTATCCGCGAGATTCAGTGAATAAAATGAACATCGTCAAGATGACGTCAAAGATGAAAATAATGATCAAGGTACTAAAAATAATTCCTCTGGGAATCCCTTCAATGACGAATCTACAGAGCATCATTTGTATTTGTATTTATTTAATATTAAGCCTTGATGGCGATACAACGCGTTATCTTATGGCTAAAACTTATACCTAATCTATTAGAAAATTAAAAAAGTATTACAAAATTATTGATATTATGTACATTGTATTGTAAGGTATTCTTACATGAGATTAATTAATAAAATAGGGTTAAGCGCAGGATGGTAAAAATCAGAGTGAAATTAGAATGAACACGAATAGAAAAATATTGTGAATGAGATGAATGAGTGAGATGAATGAATGAGTGAGTGACAATTGAGACAGCAGAGCTATTAAGTATTAAGTGTATATGTGGAGGAGGGATGTGTCGGTTGATGGTCTGTCGTAGGTCTGAAGAAATGGATAAAGAAGCGATTTGAACTAAGTTGGTGAGTTAGCAGAACGAATGTTAGACGGGAGTGAATTCCAGAGCCTAGAGGCTGTTATCGTAAAAGATTTTGCGTACGCTCGGGAACTTGAAAAGGGAACTAAAAGATCACCCTCAGTCACTCTAGTTACGCGGCATGTTGACGTGTTCCGAAAAGTGAACAGTGCGTGCAGATATAGAGGCTCATGATTGGTCAGTATATTGTACGTGACACTTCCTATAAAGTACAAGTGTCTGTACTTAATTGGAAGCCATCCAAGTTTTTTGCTGTATGGTGTAACGTGGCAATCTCTTTTTTAGATTAAAGATAAATCGCACGCACTGATTCAGTAGCCGCTGGCATTTGTCTCTGCGTGTCTCTGAGATGTCACTGTAGGCTACACAGCAATAGTCCAGATGGGGAAAGATTAGGGAAACTACTAGGTGTTTGCGTAAGCTAGTAGACAGAGTGAAGTTTACACATTTTGAGATATGATTCATATGGCCATTCCAAGTCAATGACGAGTCGATACGGAGCCCCAAGTTTATGAGTATATTTCTAATATTAACTGGGAGTTCACCCACTTCAATGTTACGAAACGAAGGTATATTAATATTATATTAATATTTCGGATGTTGGTATTGGATCCTAAATAAATTGCTTGGGTTTTGGAGAAGTTCAAGGAGAGACCAGTATTTTCCGCATATTTCAGAACTGCCGATATATCCGAATTAATACGATGGATGGTTATGTGCAAGTCAGCAGGCTTGACTTGCGTCATGATCTGTAGGTCATCCGCGTAAAGCATGTGATTGTTATGCTTGAGAATCGATGAGGTGTCGTTAATTAATATGGAGAATAAAAATGGACCGAACATTGAACCCTGAGGGACCCCTGCTAGAACTTTAGCCCAATCAGACATCTCTCCATCTGCTCCGACGACTGCTTGTTCTCGCCCGGTCATGTATGATGCAAACCATTTTAATGCTGATGATGACACTCTAAGATCCTTGAGTTTTTGAAGTAGTATGGCAATGTTGACGGTGTCAAATGCCTTTGAAAAATCGAAAAGGATGAGCACAGTCACCCAGCCCTTCTCAATACCTTGACGGACGTAATCCGATATTTTAATTAAAACAGTTTGTGTACTGCATCCTCTGCCAAAACCCGACTGTTGAGGGTCCAGAAGTGCAGAATGTTTAAGATGGGCCAATAGTGCCCCCTTACTAGACGCTCCAGTATCTTTCCAATAAAGCAGAGAATAGATATTGGTCTGTAGTCGGATGGTAGTAGCGGTGTGATAATTTTGCTGATAGGTCTAATTATAGCTTTCTTCTATGCTTTTGGGAAATTTCCAGAACGTAGACTGCAGTTAAGTAAGTCGAGTATGAAATTAGATACGGCAGGCCACGCAGCCTCCAAACAATGAAATCCCAAACCATCATGTCCCGCAGATTTGGACTTGATAGAGTTAAAGGCCTTCTTCAGCGTACGCAAAGAAATTACAGGTAGATAAAACATGTCGGGCCAATCAGCATAATCAAAGATTTGGGGCGGAATATCCATGGGACCTCGGGTAACGTTTGTATCTGCATTAGAGGAGAAATAACTATTAAGCTCATTCAACGAGCATATTAATACGAGAGGGAGAGGTTTTGGTTTAACCATGCGCAGCTTCCTAAGTTCCTGCCAGATAGCTTTGGAATCAGTTAGGGGAGCTAGACGACTCGCACAATAATTTGAATGTGCTTTTGTAATCCGCCAGCGTACCCTATTTCTCATTTGTTTGTAGTGTACATACGCCAAAACATTTTTCTTGCGTTTATATGTTGAATATAGCTGGTTTCTGCGCGCGATGAGTGCGAGAATCTCTGTAGTTATCCAAAGATTGCGAGGTTTACGGGGGGTGAAGCTTATGAGTGGAGCATGAATGTTGTAGAGTCCCAGTCTGCAGTATCTAGTGATAGGTATGAAGACCAGTCAATCGTCTCAAGATCCGCAATAAATTTGTCAGTGGAAAAATTTTTTAATTTTCGATAAGTAAATGGGCTTATGAGGGGAGGGATCACTTGTAGGTTGTATGAGATGTCAATAAGGTCATGATTGGATGTCGATGGTCCATTGGATTGGGTAAATGAAAGAAGTTTGTCCTTGTCGTCTACCAGACAATGATCGATCCAATATGAAGATGTAGCAGTGAAATGTGTGGGAGAATACGGAACAATATGAAGGTTGAATGTGGATGCGAAATTGCGAAAATAGTTTGAGGCATAATCCTCTTTACAGAGGTTAATGTTAAAATCCCCCATAATGACAATGTTGGAGCATAAATGTGTTAGTTTCGAGAGCTCAGTTTCCAATTCTTTGAACATAGATGAATTAGGCGGGCGATAGACAGATATAATCAGTAAAGGTAACAAAGTTTGAAATGAAAGCTCTATAACAAGGTACTCCACTTTTATCTGATAGGCTGGAGATGGAACTTCTGATGAGGATGAGATGCAGCGCGATGAGATGGAATTGTGAACATAGACAGCTACACTTCCTCCTTTCTTATGGTGTCTATCCGCTCTATGCACGATGTAATTATTAGGTTCCACCATATCATTCGGGGTAGCTTCGTTTAGCCAAGATTCAGAGACGCAGATGACGTGATAGAATGTTGATGAAAAAAATATATTGAGATTTGCCATGCGGCCCTGAATCAATAAGGATTGAGCATTTAGGTGGTATAAACGGAGATATTCCGAAGGTGATGCAGAAATCGCATAAGGTAAAAATTCAACTTTATCCTTTTATATCTGCTTCATAAATCTATATTTTTAAATATAAAAAAATATATTCATCAATATTGTGTGAATGAAAGGTATGATGATTTTGAACGTAGAGAAATGTTGGCGAGCGATTTGGAGAGAATTCGGGAATGATGGGAACGCGAATCGGTCCGTCTCGCGAAAATTGACGAAGAGACAAATGACAAATGGCAAATGACAAATGTAGGTTATTCGTCGGAAAATTCCCGGTCGCAAGGTTCTGTACGGCGAGGTTAAGCATTGGGAGGTCGTACGTCGGTGCGCTAATTGGTTCTGCTTTACGTGATGTTACTTTAGCACAGTCAAATAATGACATTGTTAATAATGACTGAGAACATGCGTCTCTGGTTGATTTAGATGATTCAAATTTTAATGTCAATATTCGAAATGCCAGTAAGCTCACGTAGAAATTTGTGCGGCCGGTAATAACGCGAACTGCGACTAGTACATTGCCTAAATTTGACGGAGATCCATAACAGTCGTGACGTTTCAAGCGATCATTTGATCTCTCTTCGAAAACGGGAGGTTATTCGGACTCCGAAAACGTGGAACGATTGTATGATACGCTAAATTGGGCGGCGAACACTACGGTTGAAAATTTAATGGTTACCGAATACGGTGCAAACAAAATCATGGATGTTTTAGAAAAGACGTTTGAAAATTCGGAATATATTGTAGACAAAATGATCCACGATTAAAAAAAATGTCTTGACGTTGCGGGTGCAAGTCTTATAACATTTGCAACTAAAATAGATGATGGGATCACCGCGATGAGAGAAACGGGACATGCAGGTCATTGGGACAATTTCGATTTAGTACGCGACATATTAGAAAAATTACCGTCGTCATTAATCTAAGATTTCGATAAATATAGTAAGAAGAATAATTTTGCCTAGATTGGTTTGTTTATCTAAGTTCCTGTCCAAACGAGCGGAAATGACACGTTTATCCGGGACAAATGGGATACGTGGGGTTAGGGACTCAATCAAATTTGATAACAATCGGGTAAGTCGAGCAGATTATACGACAACGTCACAGGTCAACCCTATTTCCAATTCCTATAACGATGATAGCAGTTCTGCCAGCAAGCATAGCACTTGTTATTACTGCAATTTTCATAATCATATTGTCCATCTTTCGCAGAACTTAGTGTATTTGAGCGTTGGCGGTGGTCAAAACAAACGAACAGGTGTATCGCGTGCTTAGATTCGTCACATCGGTCAAACGACTCTCAATTGAAAATACGTTGCTTTATCGATGGATGTCAGGGATTTCACAATCGACTGTAGCGTGATAAACATAGATTAAATCGCAGAAATAATTGTTTCAACAAAGAGGTTAGGAATATATCGCAAAACGCGGGTAAAAATCGGGTACAGAATCGAAATCGAGATGTGGTCAAAGAGGTTCATTCAAATCAAATAACACGTAAATCGAATGTTTCGAAACCAAACGAAGAACTCCTACTGTTGATGTAAGTAGCAGCTGACTATACTCGGGCCATATTTTATTAATGATAATATGAGAGCCGATGTGACCAAAGTGATCAACAGGTGTGGCATCTGTCAAGGCAAAAAGACGGTACGAAACAAAACTAGACTACATATGATCATAACGGAGACAGCAGCAGATGCATTTGCCAAGGTATCAATAGACATCTGGGGTCCAACAACGGTATCGGAATTGGGAAACAGGTTCGTCCTTACAATGCAGGACTTACTGACCAAATACTCATTAGCAGTACCCTTCCCCGATACTACAGCCGAGACAATAGCAAAGGGAATGGCTAAACATCTCATCTGCAAATATGGCGCTCCGCGAGCACTCCCTACTGATCAGGGCGAAAACCTTATGTCTAGCGTCATTTGCGAGCTTACACGTCTGTTCAGGATATCGAAACTGAGAACGACAGCATATCATCCGCAGTGAAATGGAAGTATTGAAAGGAGTCACCATGTGCTTGCTGAGTACCTTAGGTGCTACGTTAAGAAGCGCGAAAGATGGGACGAATACATTCTATATGTGATGCTGGCGTATAATACCAGCGTACACGAAGGTACTAATTACACCCCGCACGAGCTGGTATTTGGCAAAATTGCCCGATGTCCGTCGAGCACGTCGCCGAGAGATTAACTACCAACATACTCAGGTTACGCCAGAGAGCTCGCAGCAACTCTCGAGGAAATTCGAACATTGGCCGCTCTCAATATCACACATGCAAAATACCGGTCTAAAGCCTACTACGATCGGAAGCTAAACGTACATCACTTCCACGTAGGCGATATGGTAATGCTGGCTAAAGAACCAAGACATGGAAAGTGGGACGACACGTTCGTAGGTCTCTATGAGATACTCGAAGTTCTAAAACCGCGTAACGTACGCCTAAAAATAGACGAGTCTCATACAAAAGTAGTACATGACCATAAACTGAAAAAGGGATACGGCGCCCTTATATTCGTCGGCGAACAGAACTCGTACGATAAACGAATTTCGTCGCTAGAAGAATTTAAAAAAAAGAGGAAATCGGTAACGAGAATAAGCGCAAGAAGGTGAAGGCTCATAAATTATCGGCCGCCTCGAGCTACGCATAAACAATACAGTCCCATACGTAGGACCAGCCACACACCGTAGCTGACGAAGGACTGGGCGATGAGCCCCCCTCTTCCCCCGCTACCACTCGAAGAGGGAAGGGTTAGCTCGAGCTGAAACCTGGGATGAACGACGTAGAGGGTAGGAGATCCCCTCGCCTCTCCTCCCCTCGTCGACACGGGTTCACCGAGGGCCGTCACTAGATCCATCTCTTCCTGCTTCTTACCTCTTGCGGCGGGGCTGTAACGGCGACCTGGACCATCCACGGGATCGCGAGAGGAAGGTTTGACCCGGAATCACAAGCGAAGCGGAAGGGAAGCTGCAAGAGTTCACCACTTGGAAAGTAACGACCCCTAACCCTTAACTAAATGAATTTTATATTCGCCATGCTACTCGACGCATTCTCTTTTACAAATCCACGACTCACGCCACCGTAAACTTTCGTGAATCAAAAAATAATAGTACCGAGCGTAATCATCGCGTTATCTATTCCACGCGTATTCGAAAAGATGCAGTCGGGGAGAAAATAGAATAATTTATTCTCGATACTTATGTAAGGGCAATCGAGGGAAAGCCATTGGTAGAGGCGGTAGTGACGAACCCAGTAGGCGAAAAATTGAAAATAACCTACATTCAAATTCCGCTTGCAGAGATAACCGAGAAAAGTTCGAAAACGTCATCATCAACGATATTCCAGGTCTGTACTCCGAAAAGATTGGACCTGTGCGGATCTCGTATACTGAATGGCGGCTGATATCAAAGGTCCCGCTGCAGGGATACTTTGACAAAATGAGCGATTTTCAGCCCTGCCTATCGAGAATAGAGGAACAATGTCGCGAATTGAAGGCATGCACCCTATACGCCCGCATTCAAGAAGCAAGAATGACGTGCTAAACGATCAACTGGACAATACGGCGACACTAATCGCTGATCAAACCATCCAGAAATGAAAACTATTAATATCTCACTAAACCAGCTGTGGAAAAAGCATAGCATAACAGAATCAACGATAGAACAATATTTTCGAAACGAGAAATTATCGCACATCATGGCGGTCGCTAGCACCGAGATGCAACGCTAGGTCATGGAAGCCGACCAGCGGTCCTCTTCGCAAAGGCCGGACAGATTCACCCTTAATTTGTAACGCTCAGCAACCTGATCACCTACATCAATGAAATCGCCGAATTCACCCTGGAATGCGAATTCCCGATTCCTTTGGCATAGATCACATTGGACTCACTGCTGGAAGTATCAACGATCAAGATTGCATACTGGAAGACGTCCCTCATCTACAACCTGTACATACCCTTGCTATCGTATACGCGATTCATCTTTACGAGCACAACTCCGTGCCGGTCCCACAGCACTTCGGAAATCAGTCACGATCAGCATTCATCGTACCCTCCACCCAATACTCGAGCATAGCGAACGATCAAGATAAGTATGTCCGACCATCAGCGGACGCGTTCCGTCAATGTCGCAAAAGCAGAGATACTTATGTTTTCCACGCGGAGTTACCGCTGCACGAACGAGACCGGGACAGTGACTGCGAAGTTCGTATGATCACAGAGTTGAAGTTCAGCGACTTCAACAATTGCGACCTAAGATTGCTCAAGCAGAAAACCTTGGCTTAAACTCCTCATTACGAACCGGTGGCTGTACTCAGTCACCACCCAAGAACCGTTAAGGATAATGTGTGGAGGAAATATTATAGCCACGGTTTCTCTCAACGGAACAAGTCTGCAATGCACAGGCGGACAAAATCACGCTCGTGGCCTCGCGCTTAATAGAATCCGAAATAACAATGGATTACCGAGGACCCGGACGCCTTAACCTTACCAGACTGCTTGACGGAAGTCTGGTAACGCTAGCAGACCTAGGTGAAATCAACACCAAAGAGTACGCAAGATCAGGTGGCACCCGCACCAGCAACAACTTTGAGACCAGTCTCAAGTGCAGCGACCTCGTCAGCAGAGCTCGGCTCATCGCCAAGACTAGACTAATGAAGGAGCGAGTAACGCTAGTAAAGTGAGCCACAATACACGGCGCGCCTTCTTGCATATAAGCCATTTTACTCGTAATTGCCTAGTCGAAATGCCTACGTGGGAGAAAGTGGTTCCGGCAGCAACGACAGAAACGCGGAATGGCAGTGTTATTTCGTACAACTCCGGATAATGAATGTGTAGTAAACGTACGGTCCGCGGACAGGGATCCCTCACCCGAAATGACAGAAATAGACACTGCGACTCCGTCGGTGAAGGGTTCCTCGAGCTCTGTTGTACGACTCGTTGAACCGTATATTTTAAGAAATCTTTGTAAAAATATTGTAAAAATGGCCAGCACCCGTGCCACATAAACGTAACGCGTGGGTTCGGATTCCACATACACTCCCACATGCGCACACACACACACACACACACACACACACCGAACAAAAAAAAAATGTAACGCGTGGGATCGGATCCCACTTCATCTGCCTTCGCGCTTCGCTTAAACCTTCGGCGGAGGACCGCCGATTTTTTGTAAGGGGGAGGTGTTACGATTCGTCGATGTGACGACATGGGACCTTTCCCGAACAATTCGGCTAACTGCATTTCAGGAACCGATCAGCATTTTTCGGCTGGGAACCTGCAGAAATCGGCAATTTGCAAGACTCGACGACGGTCGCCTGCTCTCGAAAACTACAAGTTCAGCAGGTCCTCAGACCAGAAAATGCTGACGGTGTGTGAGAACGACGTCGATCCGTCCACGAACACGTTAACGGATTTCCTGGAAGTGGGCTCGCAAGACAGACAGTTTGTAGCTGCGGAACGAGTAACTCCGCCAGCTCATGTCCGCAAAAACTCGTAGTATCCAACTTCGAGCGGAACGCCGGAAATTGTAAGTGCGCGCTTCGGTGTTCGACTTCGCGCGCCATTAGAATAACCACACAATGGAGGTAACGCGAGATCGTGAAGGGACACGGGTGCTGGACCCACTAATAAAACATAGACTATTAGGATATCTTTTCTGTCATTCGCACCCCCTTCTTCTCCTTCGCGCTTGATACGCACGACCGCTCCGTACGTAACAACCAATATAGAATATCTTAAGTAAGGGGTAAAAACTAATATGTCTTTTGTTTACGGAAAAAAATTAGCTGAAAAATTCGCATATTTTGTCTTTTTTTCCGAAGTAGCTTTTAGAATGTCGTTAGGGATAACCGATTATTTCCTTATATTCAGGATACTTTCCGTCGTTGGAAGCAGACAAGTTTAATTTGAAAGAAATTATCCTGTAAAATTTGAAGATTTTCAAGCCCAAGACTACATAATCGAAATCGAACAACTAACATTGTTACCAGTTTTTGCAATTTCTGCGTATATTTTTTAGCTGAAATAAATCCGCGGTATCCATTTTCTCCGTGTATTTACAAAAAAAATCTCATGGAACATTAATACTTACGTACAATTGATACCGGTTTTTAGGAACATCAACCTAGGGAAGATTACAAGAAATTTCTGGAGTTAACTATATTGTTCTTGGGTGAAAACCCACTATGTGGTCCGAAATTTCGAATTCCTGGAGCTGTTCACTACGCACGTTGGATGGCAAAGGCGATATATTCTGACACTTGCATATTTTTCATCAAAATATACCGTGTAACGCTACCTACGACACCCTGTTTACCTGGAAGTGAATGCCAATAAACTGAACCGGAAGTTCCTCTTCCCATATTGGATCTGAGGCATGGAATTTGATTGGAAAGCCAACGAATTTTCGAAAAAAATCACTTTTTTTATAAAAATTCGGTTCTTTTTGAAGTTATGTTAACCAGTTAACGTTAATATTAAAGTTATTTTTTATCGGTACAATTCATCTCTGAGGAGCTTTAACCTACATTGAATATATCTCTTGTTATAGCCATAAAAAGAGTTAAAAAACTGCGTGATTATCAGCACATATCCCCCAAAATGGCAGAAGTATCATTTACAAAAATGTTTCGACATTTAATGGTACCTTTACCACGAAGTTGTCGCATGAGCATTCTTCGACGACACTTATCTTCTGAAATAAAGATAAGAATAGTGGCAGCTTTGAGACACGAAGAAGTCAATAATAAAGATCGTTCTAGAATAAACTTGCACAAGGGGATCTGGAAAGTTGGAGCAATATAGAAATTAGTGACTTTATTTTTACATTTTATTCTATTTATCCACCATTTTTTGTTTTTACAATTATGAATCTGACCTCGGATTGTGAAAATTCAAAATGACGGATCCTGGATAACCGATCGAAAAGTGAAAACTGACCCTATCTTGTTAAAAGTAAGTATTCTGGGCTTTTCGAGGTCGCTGGTTACGAATCTGATCTCAGACTTATAAATTTTAAATTCAAAGTATATAGAGTACGGCGTTTTATCCCGATCAAGTAAATTTTCACATTTCCATCGGCCATTTTCGCTCCGTCATTTTGAATTTTAAAACTGATTTCTGATTCATAATCAGCGACTCAGAAAACCCCTGAAAACCCAGCTTCATAAAATTTGATTAATTTTTTGCATTTCGGTATGCCAGGTTCACATTCGGTATGCTAATGGCCATCCTGGATTCGCCATTTTGAATTTTCAAAAATTCAAGATGTTACGTACAGAGCGGTCGTGCGTAACAGGCGTGAAGAGGAAGAAGGGGGGTGCGAATGACAGAAAAGATATCCTAATAGTATATGTTTTATTAGGCGGTCCAGCACCCGCGTCCCTTCGCGATCTCGCGTTACCTCCAATGCAAACGTGAACTTGTGGTTATTCTAATAGCGCGCGAAGTCGAACACCGGAGCGCGCACTTGTAATTTCCGGCGATCCGCTCGAAGTTGGTTACTACGAGTTTTTGCGGACACGAGCCGACGAAGTTACTCGTTCCGCAGCTACACACTGTCTGTCTTAAGAGCCCACTTTGTCGAGATCCGTCAACGTGTCCGTGGACGGATCGACCTCGTTCTTACACACCGTCAGAATTTCCTGGATTGGGGACCTGCTGAATTTGTAGTTTTCTCGAGCAGGCGACCGTCGTCGAGTCCTGCGAATTGCCGATTTTTGCAGGCTCCCAGCCGAAAAATGCTGATCGGTTCCTGAAATGCAGTTAGCCGAATTGTTCGGGAAAGGTCCCATGTCGTCACATTAGACCGGATGCACGGCGTTACCTTACATTTAATTTGATACGTATAATTATAATAGCTATAAGGAATTTAGATGATCTGCGATCGACGGATCGTAACATCTCCTCCCTTAAAAACAATCGGCGGTCCTCCGCCGAAGGTTTAAGCGAAGCGCGAAGGCAGATGAAGTGGGACCCGATCCCACGCGTTACATTTTGTTTTGGTCTATGTATGTGTGTGTACGCCTGTGTGAGTGTATGTGGGATTCGAACCCACGCGTTACATTTATGTCGCATGGGTGCTGGCCATTTTTACAATATTTTTACAAAGATTTCTTAAAATATACGGTTCAACGAGTCGTACAACAGAGCTCGAGGAACCCTTCACCGACGGAGTCGCAGTGTCTATTTCTGTCATTTCGGGTGAGGGATCCCTGTCCGCGGACCGTACGTTTACTACACATTCATTATCCGGAGTTGTACGAAATAACACTGCCATTCCGCGTTTCTGTCGTTGCTGCCGGAACCACTTTCTCCCACGTAGGCATTTCGACTAGGCAATTACGAGTAAAATGGCTTATATGCAAGAAGGCGCGCCGTGTATTGTGGCTCACTTTACTAGCGTTACTCGCTCCTTCATTAGTCTAGTCTTGGCGATGAGCCGAGCTCTGCTGACGAGGTCGCTGCACTTGAGACTGGTCTCAAAGTTGTTGCTGGTGCGGGTGCCACCTGATCTTGCGTACTCTTTGGTGTTGATTTCACCTAGGTCTGCTAGCGTTACCAGACTTCCGTCAAGCAGTCTGGTAAGGTTAAGGCGTCCGGGTCCTCGGTAATCCATTGTTATTTCGGATTCTATTAAGCGCGAGGCCACGAGCGTGATTTTGTCCGCCTGTGCCTTGCAGCCCGACGCTAACTCAAGCAGACCTTTTCCGTTGAAAGAAACCGTGGCTATAATATTTCCTCCACACATTAACATTAACGGTTCTTGAGTGAAGAGGACAATAAAAATTTTCTCGTTTCGAAAAGATTGTTCTATCGTTGATTCTGTTATGCTCTTTCCACAGCTGGTTTAGAGAGATATAAATAGTTTTCATTTCTTGATGCAAACGAAAATTCCAACGCTATCATCTTGGTTTGATCAGCGATTAGTGTGCCATATTGTCCAGTTGATCGTTTAGCACGTTTATTTGATCTTGTAATACGTCGATCTCTTCCTCTTTGGCCGCACCGAACAGTATCTTGCTCAGTTTCCCGATTGCTCTGAAAATGGCACGTTTTTTCAGGGGCTCTTGCCCTGATAATATTTCCAGTAGGTTATCATTCTTACGGGCGATCTCGCGAAGCGTCATTCTTGCTTCTTGAATGCGGGCATATAGGGTGCATGTCTTCAATTCGCGACATTGTTCCTCTATTCTCGATAGGCAGGCCAGAAAATCGTTCATTTTGTCAAAGTATCCCTGCAGCGGGACCTTTGATATCAGCCGCCATTCAATATGCGAGAGCTGCAATTTTTCGCCTACTGGGTTCGTCACTACCGCCTCTACCAATGGCTTTCCCTCGATTGCCCTTACATAATTATCGAGAATAAATTATTCTATTTTCTACCCGACTGCACCTTTTCGAATACGCACGGAATAGATAACGCGATGATTATGCTTGGTAGTATTATTTTTTGATTCACGAAAGTTTACAGCGGCGTGGTAAAAGAGAATGCGTCGAGTAGCATGGCGAACATAAAATTCATTTAGTTAAGGGTTGGGGGTCGCTACTTTCCAAGTGGCGAACTCTCGCAGCTTCCCTTCCGCTTCGCTTCTTATTCCGGGTTAAACCTTCCTCTCGCGATCCCGTGGATGGTCCAGGTCGCCATTACAGCCCCGCCACAAGAGGTAAGAAGCAGGATGAGAGGGATCTAGCGACGGCCCTCGGTGACGCCGTGTCGACGAGGGGCGGAGAGGCGAGAGGACCTCCTACCCTCTACGTTGTTCATCCGAGGTTTTAGCTCTTGCTGTCCCTACCCTCTTCGTGCGGAAGAGGGGGAAGCCCATCTTGCAGTCCTTCGTCAGCTACGGTGCGTGGCTAGTCCTACGTATGGGACTGTATAGTTTATGCATAGCACGAGGGTGGGGACGCCGCGTCATCGAGGCGCCTCCCTACGAAGCACCGCACAAAACGGAGGCCGATCATTTATGAGCGTTCACCTCCTTGCGCCTATTCTCGTTACCGATTCCCCCCTTTTTTTTAAATTCTTCGAACGATCAACTTCGTTTATCGTACGAGTTCTCTTCGCCGACGAATATAAGGGGGTCGTATCCCTTTTTCAGTTTATCGACATGTACTACTTTTGTATGAGACTCGTCTATTTCTAGGCGTACGTTACGCGGTTCTAGAACCTCGAGTATCTCATAGGGACCTACGAACGTGTCGTCCCACTTTCCATGGCTTGGTTTTTTAGCCAGCATTACCATCTCGCCTACGTGGAAGTGATGTACGTTTAGCTTCCGATCGTAGTAGGCTTTAGACCGATATTTTGCCTGTGTGAGATTGAGAGCGGCTAATGTTCGAATTTCCTCGAGAGTTGCTTCGAGCTCTCCGACGTGACCTGAGTACGTTGATAGGGAATCTCTCGGCGACGTGCTCAACGGACATCGGGTAATTTTGCGAAATATCAGCTCGTGCGGGGTGTAATTAGTACCTTCGTGTACGCTGGTCTTATATGCCAGCATCGCATATGGAATGTATTCGTCCATCTTTCGCGCTTCTTAACGTAGCACCTAAAGTACTTGGCAAGCACATGGTGACTCCTTTCAATACTTCCATTTGATTGCGGATAATATGCTGTCGTTCTCAGTTTCGATATCCTGAACAGACGTGTAAGCTCGCAAATTACGCTAAACATAAGGTTTTCGCCCTGATCAGTAGGGAGTGCTCGCGGAGCGCCATATTTGCAGATGAGATGTTTAGCGATTCCCTTTGCTATTGTCTCGGCTGTAGTATCGGGGAAGGGTACTGCTAATGAGTATTTGGTCAGTAAGTCCTGCATTGTAAGGACGAACCTGTTTCCCAATTCCGATACCGTTGTTGGACCCCAGATGTCTATTGATACCTTGTCAAATGCATCTGCTGGTGTATTCGTTATGATCATAGGTAGTCTAGTTTTGTTTCGTACCGTCTTTTTGCCTTGACAGATGCCACACCTGTTGCTTACTTCTGTCACGTCAGCTCTCATATTCCTCCAATAATGGGTGCGTGAAAGTCGGTGGTATGTTTTCTTAATTCCTTTATGGCCACCACTCGCAGAGCAATGATGTTCTCTAACTAACAGATATCGCTCGCGGTCAGCTGGTACGGCCAAGGAATCTTTGAAGAATACGATTGTTATTCTGTGTTTTATCCATTTTCGCAAAAGCTCAGTAATAGTCGGCCATTTTTGTTTAGGAATCATGTCGAAGTCCTACCCGACATGTATGGCGCTGATTTGAGCTGTCAGAATGGGCCTGTTTAGCGTTTTAATACACGACGTTATTGCGGACATCGATGTTCTTTCGTCAATGTATTGCTTGATTAGAAACGCGAACATCGTATATTTTCCAACGTTGGTTACTATTATTTCGCCAATTTTTTTCGGCCGTCGTAAAATAGGCGACGTTGCCCTTTTCACTAGTCACATGACGATTTGAAAATTTCACGATCGGTTCGTCTTTTTCGGGCGCATTCTGCTGCTCGTTTGGTGAATCACTGATACTGGTTGCCTCTGCCTCAGTGAACGATGTCGGCAATGGATGATTTTCCGGTCCTCCTGGTGAATCGGAGGTATTATTTGCCTCTGGCTCAATTGCAGACGATGCGGGCAGTGGCTGATTCTCCGATGCGCTTCCCTTGTAATTATCATCGTCGCTTTCCGATTGCTCCGAGTGCGTGTTTTTGGACGAGCCTCCCCCTGGATTCAGAGATCCTTGAGGCTGATGAAAGTGCTTTGAGCCACTCTGTTTTAGGTACGGCGTATATTGCTGTCTCTCGAGATGCAGGTGATACCATCTCGCTTTATCGGAGACTCGCACGTGGAAATATCTCGTTTGTTCATCACGATGATCATAATGAACGCAGATATTTACGCCGTAGAGATGCGCGAATAGGCGGATATGATTGTCATCGCCGTATTCATACTGCGCGAGTAAGACGTTGCGCGCTCGACCGGGTTCGGCGATAATGTCAAAATTGCCTCGCAACGGGAGAAGCCTTCTCAGATTGTCCGGTGACATTGTCAGCTGCTGAACCTTGATGAGTGAGTCGAATAGGCAGTTGCCGTCAGTTACGACTCCTTCGTCTCTCATCAGAATTTCATATGGTTCAACACAGTGCTCCGACTGCTGATAGTTTAACAACGGAGGTTTGTCTGACGTCACGTCTCTCTGGCATTGCGTATCGTGCACGGAGAGTGGAGGAGAGGGGTGCGCGGGAGGTTGAGTTCGTTTCGAACTGCTAGAACCGTCGCGCGTCTTAATGTGGCTCTCTTCGTTGACCGGAGTTGGGGGCAATTGAGCGACAGTCCCACTCGATCGGCCGTGGGATGCATTAGCATCCATGGACGTGAAGTTCCTCTCGCTGCTCGACCCGTATGTTGCTGGGGTAGCGCTATCCTTCTCGCGCGCTTGTTCGCGCTCTCTGACTAAGTGGCGCGAAGAAGGCGTATCTGAATTGCCAGGGTGGCTCGGACGATGATGCGAGCGGCTCCTAGCATCTTTGCTGTAGCGTGTGCTCTCACTCGCTTCGTACCTTTCGCTCTCGCTTTCGCTGTCCCTTTTAATCGGCGCAGACCGTGCTTTCTCTCTATGCCTCGTGCCATCGCGTTCGCGGATATTTTCCGTTTCCGCTGCACTCGGCATGGATTCGTGAATTTCGTCGACTACTGACTGTGCTCTGCGACGAAGTTCGAGTTTTAATGCGACGTTTTGTTTTTCGCGCTCTTTGCGCCGTCGCTCGGGCGTCCGTGAATTTTTCTTACGACGCCTTCTCCAGTTCTCGATCCTTTTTGAGCTCTGTGAATTTCCTTCGTCATCGTCCAAGGGTTGAATGTTGATTTTTCCCCATACGCGATGACTATAATTTCCGTTCGGAATGGTTTTTTCCTGAGGAAAGTTTTTTGTCCTCCATCCTGCTGACATGATCGGTTTCGAACGAAGATTCGCCCGTTTCGGGTATGATCATTCAGACCGGTAAAGTACCCATCCGATCTTCCCGCCGAGTACGATAATCTTTAGTTCGATTATCTACGAATTTGTCGAAGTCTGACAGTAATTTCGGAGAACTGGCGAAATGTTCTGCAATGGAATCCGTGTCCATGACTGCTGTCGAATCTACGTGTGATTCGTTCGCCTTGTTCGGCGTAGAGGGGTGGTTTTTCGCGAGTATTCGCTCTTCGGTCCGTTGCGTATACGACGCCGATGGTGTAGTCAATTTTATATATACTTTACCCGACCGTGTTCTCCCGGCTTCAATGACCGTCTGTGGTGGTGATTGCGCGGCGGGATCAACTAATCGCCAACCCCAATATTTGCTTACGGACGACCCTTTCGGCTTCCGTTGCAAATTTTTCTTGTTTTACGACATGTCAGTTATCTCATCGACCTCGGTACTACTGGCAATAGTGCTGTCATTGTTCCGACGTAGTTTCTTGTCTGCAGGTTTTCCCGAACTCGAAACCGATCGTTTTCGAGTGTTGTATTGGTGGAATTCCTTCTTTCTCTTGAACCCTCGTTCTACGGATTTTTTCTTCCATAGGGGAAGCACAGTCTTTACGGCAGGGGGTTCAACGTCCTCCTTCTGATCGCTGCTGTTGATATAAACACGATCCATCGGCATTTTCTCGACAATGCGTCCGCATTTGCATTTTCCTTTCCGGGCTTATACTTGGCTATGCAATCGTATTAGTCTTCCAGTTTATTGCGTAAACGATGAAGCCGAATTGTGAGTCCTTTTCAGGTATTTTAAATGTTCGTGATCATTATAGATCGTGAACTGGCGACCATATAGATATGGTCGGATTTGTTCTATACCAAAAACTACGGCGAGCGTTTCCTTATCAGACGTGAGGTATCGAACCTCTGCACCTCGCAAAGTTCCGGAAGCATAAGCTATCGGTCTCTCCTTCCCCTCTTCACCTTGTGACAGGACTGCACCTCGTGCGTACCCGGAGGCGTCCGTGTTCACAACAAAGGGCTGCTCGAAATTTGGCAGTTGGAGGATCGGAGCCGATCACAGCCTTTCTTTTATTGATTCGAAGGCCGTGGTTTGTTCGTCCGACCAATCAAAATGAACCGTTTTTTCAGCAGGAAAACTAACGGACTCGCGATCTTCGAGAAATCTTCCACAAATCGTCTGTAATATCCGGCGAGGCCCAAAAACTATTTGATTTGTTTTGGATTTTTGGGCTGTGGAAAGTTTTTAACGGCAACGATCTTTTTTGGATCAGGTTTCACGGTGTTCTCGGAGATTATGTGTCGGAGATAGCTGGCCTCTTTCTGTAAGAATTTGCACTTTTGAGTCTCTAGCGAAAGATTTGCTGATGCTAGCCGTTTCATTAGTCTATCGAATTTCTTGAGATGTTCAAGTAAATTCTTGGCATAGATGACAAGATCGTCTAGATAAACTAGCATTTCAGTGCCTTGCAGACCGGTTAAAACCAAATCCATAAGCTTCCGAAATGATCCAGGGCCATTTTTAATACCGTTTTGTGGGCATCTCTCTCGTCCATCATTATTTGATGGAATCCCGACTTGACGGAATCAACCGTAGTAAAGTTTTTTTAAATTTAAATTTCGCTTGGCTAAGCTGATCGAAAATATCAGCGATATTCGGTATTGAGTAGGCATCGCCGATCGTCTTTTCGTTTAGATCACGAAAGTCGATCACGAGCCTCCACTTTTTCTCGCCATTCGGGCCTGCCTTCTTCGGCACAACCCAGGCGGGGGAGTCATACGGCGAATTCGAGTGTCGTATGATTCCAGCGTTCAGCTGCTCTAGTACGAGCCGCTGCATCTCCGGGTTAATCACAGGAGGGTGGCGAAATCGTTTCGCACGCACCGGAATATCGTCGACGGTGTGTATTCTGTACGAAAAGATTGGCGTCGCCTTTAGAGGTTCACCCAGTAAATGGAAACGTCCCGCGTGTTTTGTAACAAGAGCGCGCACGTGCTCTTGTTCTTCCCGCGATAAGTCACTCAAATTCATGAGAACCAACACCTTCTCAGCTCAGGTGTTGTCAGGCTCTCGATGTTGCTTCGTCGCGCGGACTTTCGATTTCGGAACTCTGCTCGCTCTCGAAGTTGCACGGCTCGAGATTTGCTACGGGTATTTTACGCGTACTGATTCCTCGTGGGTATTTACCGCAACTGCAATGGCGTATACGTTATAATTATTGACGAGGGCTCTGCCTAAATAAACTCTATCGATAATGTCGATTTTTGGCAGCACTTTACGTCGTTACCGATTTTCACGCGGATTACTTTCCTTCGGGCGAGGGCAACTCAACAAATTGCGTGTCCGCTAAGGCATTTTTCGATTGCCTAAGTGGAACATTTCGTCCGCGTAATCGATTTTCACGGCGTTTTGTCGCAAAAACGGATCGCCTAGAATCCCGTCCTCAGAGATGGGAAAATCGTCTGTAACGATTTGAGTTTCGATGACTATATCATTGAAACTTATTTTTGTGCATCCGATAGTGCGCGTTATCCCCTCTTCGATTCCGCTCAATTCATACTGAACGTCTATGTCAGGAAACATGTCGCGTCTTAACCCTTTGAGCCATGCATTTTTCTTTACACAGAAAATGGCTGAAAATTGTTACTCGGGGGTTTTCAGGGTCGCTGATCACGAATCCGTTGTCCAATTTTAAAAATTCAAAATGGCAGATCCAATATGGCGGACTAAAGTGCCAAAATGTGATACGATCGCATCGAAATTTGGTTTTGGGGGGGTTTTCGAGGTCGCTGATTACGAATCTGCCCTAAGATTTTCAAAATTCAAAATGACGGATTCAATATGGCTGACCTAAAGTCCAAAAAGTTATGCGATCGCAGCGAAATTTGGTTTCGGGGTTTTTCGTACGACTCGCATACGGTCGTTCTGCATTTAGACATAACTCAACACTTGTGATGTTGCGTTATGTCTAAATGCAGAACGAAATTGCTTCTTTGACTTTCATACGAAATAATTGTAAACACAAAAATCTTCTCTACAAATAGAAAAAAAAAATCAATTCTAAAAAGCAAAAAAAAAAAACAATAAAATCCAAAAGCAAAAAAAAAAAACAATAAAATCAAAAAAGAAAAAAAAACAATAAAATCCAAAAGCAAAAAAAAAACAATAAAAAATGGAGACAATAACCGCCACGTCCACGTATCGTGTCTCTGGGTTAGGCTGCGAGCGGTTGTAAATATTCTCACGTTAGTTTTTACTTTTTATGTTTCACATGAGAGCCCTTATTTAGAATTTAATAAATTTTAGGTCAGATTGATATTTGAAGACCCCAAAAATTTAAAAGTAGAAAATTTCAGACAAGATTCGAGATCAGCAACCAAAAAAATCCCTGAAACCCGATTTCACCGCAATCGCATAACTTTTTGGATTTATGGTCCGCCATATTGGATCCGCCATTTTGAATTTTAAATCTGAAGGCAGATTCGTGATCAGCCACCTCCAAAACCCCCCGAAACCGAATTTCGCTGCGATCGCATAACTTTTTGGACATTTGGTCCGCCATATTGGATCCGCCATTTTGAATTTTGAAAATCTGAAGGCAGATTCGTGATCAGCGACCTCCAAAACCCCCGAAACCGAATTTCGCAGCGATCGCATAACTTTTTGGACATTTGGTCCGCCATATTGGATCCGCCATTTTGAATTTTGAAAATCTGGGGGTCAGATCGTGATCAGCGACCCCAAAAACCCTCTATATATCATTTTTTGGCCCTGTTTATTGTATTCTTCTATCTCCCATGCATTTATTGTAAAAAAAAACGTGTTTTTTTTTATTCAAATTTTTATATAAACAATATAATAAACAATTTGTGTGAATTACCCGTTGAAACATGTTTATTAACATATTAGTGAAACGCATACACAAAAAGCCGCATGAAAAAAGACGTTTTAGGCACTGAAAGACGAAGAAAATGGGAACGAAAATGGTGGGATTTCAAAGTCCCGCCGTGCCGCAAAGGGTTAACTTAGATAATTTAATAATATTAATTTCCGCGCCGGTGTCTACTAAGAACGTCGCGTCGGATAAATGTAAGTCCGGGCTGGAGATTTTTACTCTCGGACATTGAGCGTAGTCAGCAGTCGCGAGACGGACCGCTGCTCGCTTCCTCTCAGGATATGCACCTTTCTGGGTGGATTCTGAGACTGCACTTCCGAAACGCTCGGATCTCCAGTCGTGGCCCGAGCGCTTTTTAAGTTTAAATGTCCTCTAGAGCTGCCGATTCGATTTCGGTTTTTCCCTTGACGCGCGCTATTCTCGGGCTGACGAATATTATGGTCGGACACTGTTTTTTCGAATTGGGGCGTATTTCGCCGGCGCCTTTTTCCCGGGTCTTTCCCGATTCCTACTGTGCGAGTAATTTTCATTACGCTTCGGAGGAACTTCGGTGCACGGCTGAGTCTTTTGAAGATCTTACCGTAACGTTATGCAACGCTCGCGCGTGTGACCGTTTCGCTTACAATGAGTGCACTGTGTCTCATTGTATAATCGCGCCGGGCAGTCGTTTTCGTCGTGGCCCGACCTTTCGCAGTATGGTCACGTGTCCGTATTAGAATCGGAACGACTGCACTCGTCTAGATAGCGAGTTTCGTCGCACGCAGTAACGACGCGTGCAAATGCGCGTCGTGGCGGTTCGGTACGGTAGTTTGGCTGGGTTTCGGTTGTCATAGCATCTTTTGCGGAGAACTGGCGATCAAAGCTAATCGCGAGCTCCGTGGCCTCTCTTAGCGTATTCGGTCGCGCATTTTGGACTCTAAACTCCATCGGTCCGCGCAACCCGACGACGAACTGCTTAAGGCACCCGTCCTCGATCTCTTTCGCGAGGGTATCACGACACTCCGGAAAAGTTAGTCGCGGCTTCGTGTTCCCCGTAGGTTTTGTTCAATTGGACCAAAAGCTCCTCGACGCTTCCAAGCTCGTCGAGTATTGGAACGTATCGTTCCGCTCGGCCGTTTAACTTTTCTCTTAGGTGGAAATAGAAAAGCGGCTTGTTAGCATCGGTTAACAAAGCCAGCGCCCCTTTGCACGCGCTTCCAAATTTCGAGTATGTTTCACGATTTCCGTAGAAATCGGGAATTATATAAACTACGTCTTTTGCCGACGGACATAGTGTTAGTGTCGACGTCGACGTCGGCTCCGGCCCCGCGTTCGCGCCCGCTTCTGCCATGACGAATTTTCGATCTTGGTCCTCAGTCCAATCTTCGGAAGAACCCGATCGGTTCGCGTTCGACAAGTCCGACGTGTTTGATTCGTTTCGTACGCGGCACGGTTGCGATTCCTGATTTTATTAACCACGGGTGACCCGAGTACGTTGCGAGCCTTGCTCATTCAATCGCGGAAGATTTCTCGACTCGCCAAGATGCAGTGTACGCGGACAAAGTTATAGCTCATAAATGCTATAAAATATACATATGTAGGGCGAACGATAAGTATGCACTGAGTGGAGAATGTAGCGACTTACTCTCGTGGATGTGGGTCGTTGGCCCCGACGACAGCTATGACAGAGACTGCTGCCCACTAGATTGGCCAGGTAGTCATCCTGTCCTTCTCTGAGATGCTGGTGGTGAGCTGCTGCAGTTGAATGATCCTAAAGGTCGCTTGTATAGTCTTTCCACCTTGTATTTTGAGTTTTTATTTTCGTACTTTTTTGTTTTCACTTGCGCGAAGGTGATCCACGTCAGGACGTGTGGATTCGAAGATCACGGGGCGGGCCTAAAAGTTCAAAGTCTAAAAAAAATGTTCTTTTACCCGAACACGCTCGTGATCTCACTTCTGACACCAAAATATTTATATGTTACGTACGGAGCGGTCGTGCGTAATAGGCGCGAAGGGGAAGAAGGGGGGTGCGAACGACAGAAAATATATTCTAATAGTATATGTTTTATTAGGCGGTCCAGCACCGAAGTCGAACACCGGAGGCACTTACAATTTCCGGCGTTCCGCTAGAAGTTGGTTACTACGAGTTTTTGCGGACACGAGCCGACGAAGTTACTCGTTCTGCAGCTACAAACTGTCTGTCTTGAGATCCCACTTCCTCGAGATCCGTCAACCTGTCCGTGGACGGATCGACGTCGCTCTCACACACCGTCAGCATTTCCTGGCCTGGGGACCTGCTGAATTTGTAGTTTTCGCGAGCTGGCGACCGTCGTCGAGTCCTGCGAATTGCCGATTTCTCCAGGTTCCGAGCCGAAAAATGCTGATCGGTTCTTGAAATACAGTTAGCCGAATTGTTTGGGAAAGGTCCCATGTCGTCACATGAGACCGGATCCGCGGCGTTACCTTACATTTAATCTGACACGTATAATTATTAGTAACTATAAGGAATTCAGATGATCTATGATCGACGGATCGTAACACAAGAGAAAGCAGAAATTAGTTTTAGTCACAAAATAAAAACAAATTACTCTTTTTTTTTCCATGATAATTTAATGAGAAATTTTAACCCTCTTGCGGGTCCATTTATCTTCATTTTAGCAATTTTTTGCAATTGACAACAAAATAATTTTATTTTCTCTTTCCATTCCCCCTGGTGACGTTTGGTAATACGCAATTTTCATTTTTTTTTGAGTAGCCTAATATATATATATATATATATATATATATTTATAATATGTGGACTTCTTCTACGATATACTCAAATCATGTAACCTTAGAACTTAGTGTGGATGTTCCATTTAGAACTAAATGTATTTGCAAAGCAGGGCTGCCCAAGTTTCAGACGCTCTGCTTTCTTGCATACTTTATATATCCATTTTTAATATATTTTATACTTTAACTTTTAAATATTCAGTTCCAGAGAAGTATCGGCGTTATTTACCGTTGATGGTCATATAGCGGCGGTAGCAGAACGTACTAAATTTCACATATTGTGCTGGGTAACGGAGCGGATGCGAGTTTGAATATCCTTCATGGTCAGAATTTCGTTCTTTACTATTGTCACGTGGCAAAACACGTTACAGTGCTATCTGCCACGAGACTCACAACGGGGATAACTTAAGGGGGGGACTGGTCTTCAAGAACCGCTAATATTTCATATGGGTGCAATTTCCGAAATGATCTCATCACCTTATAGGGGGGACTGCTTCGAAGAAGCGCTAGTGTTTATTTTGGTGATGACGTCATTTGGCTCTTTTTGAATGATATTTGTTATGAATCTGCCGGGAGGCTTTTATCCAATGGGGAAATGTTGCCATTATAGAAGGACTGCTCCGAAGAAGCGCTAAATTTTAATAAGACAACAATTTAGACGTAGAATTAGTATTTTAGGAATTAATAATTGATAATAATAAAAGTAGATATAATTTGGGTTATTATTCAGTATTTAATTTTATTTTGATTATTTCCTGAAATAATATATTGCATTCGATAAATATTTCAGGCGTAAACATGGATATTCTATTTGCTTTGTTTTGGAAGTCGGATCAAGGACGGCCTTGTTGTCGATTTTCAGAAGTACGAGACCTAAACATCCAGGGTATATCGTCAAGCACGCTGCTTATTACGGGCGTGCAGGGGGGGGGGGCGACGCGTGGAGATTCTGGGATGTTCTCGAAGGAGAGGGTACGCGAGGGCGACGTGCCGAAACTTCGCGAATATTCGAGAGTGTGTAAGAAAAGAGTACCGGGAGGGGACGGCCAGTCATGTATGCTCGTACGGGCCGCGGGGCTCTCCCTACCATCACGATCGCGGTAGAGAAAGCGTAAACGGCGGCCGGCGCGGCGCGAGCGTCACGATTGCAACCGACGCGTCGGATCGCCAGTCCGTGGCAGTTTGTGGCAGTCCGTGAGAGTCAATTGGTAGAGTCCATTGGTACAGTCCATTGGTAGCAGTCCTAGAGCCTACAGGTACGCCTGGTCATCAAAAGGTACCAACAGCCCTGAGCGCAAATTCTTTTCGCCTACGAAGTCCTTCCGTATGCCAATATTTCGATTCTTTGTGCTCACGGCTGTTTAAATAAAATGCGCTTTTCTGAATGTCCGTTGCCGTTTCGCGAGTGAAAGTGTAAGTGAAAAACGCGAATCGCCTTCGGTTATCTGAGTCGGGTCTTCGGTTCGTATCGGGTTTCGGTAAATTTCTGCTTTGGTCGCGAATTTCTCAATGGTTATCTTCCGGAATCTTTATTTTCGCAGAAAATATCTCGAGTAGATTCTTTAACGCGACTGTGATTATCTCTTGTTGTTTTATTCGAAATATTCGGGAAAAATGTGGTTATTTTACGATTTTGTTTATTCTTGTTACTTTCGGAAAGACAAAGCCCAAAGGCCACGCGCGTCGGTATGGTTAACTATCGGAAACGTGATCGAAGATCTTTCTCTTAAAATTCTGTGAGACGCTTCAATAAGAGGATAACTTCGACCTTTCGAGGACTTCAGGAAAAAGCCGTCACTTGGTTGTCTTTTGTGATCATTCGGTATCCGGGAGAAATAACTAGCGGTTCGGGCGAACGTGAGATCGAATCTAGTGTGGTTATCGTTATTGTTTCGAAAGTGCGTGTCCGGTGATCGGAAATAATGACGGTAACGAAAACGGAAATACGACGCGTAAAAAGCAAATTCCGCCGAACGTGATGCTCTGTGACGTCACACCACGATGCCGACAAGATGGCCGCCGGTTCCGATCCGCGGTCCGCGCCGCGATCTCCAGTTGGCTGGGCGAGCCGTTAACTAGCATGGTCGACATTTTAAATTCATAGTCTGATTTCTTATGATCAAAAACGCAAGCTCGTTAATTTTACCTTGGTTCGCTGGATCGCTCTTGTGAGCGATCGTATCTTGAACTTCTTGGTTATCTTTTCACTCTGTTAGAATGAACACTGTGGTTATCTGTTATCTTGCCCCTCTTGTGAGGTGGCGCTATTTTATGAATTAACGAGCGGACTTTTTGTGCAATAAGAAGGTTTTTCTCGGGTAATACTCCAGCCGATCTGTCGGTAAGGAAAGGACCATGCGTGCGATGCTAACTGGACCGGGCCCTCCGCGCGGTTAAGTTACCTAGATTGCCGATTCACGAGCAGTCTTTGTGGGGCCAAGGCTATCTCGCACTGCCGGACGGTAGTGCCGTGTTTTTAGTTATGTATTTGTACGTGAGGCTAACTGTCTCTATGGAGACGCTAAAGTTGTTGCGTATAAGTGTGAGTGTGTTAACTTGAATAGCAGTGTCCGCGGTAAACGATAGCGTCCGGGTGATCCGTGTCAATTTAGTAACGAAAGTGCAGGTGGTCAAATTAGGAAATTCGGGAATCAATCGGTTTGTTAATTCACGCGGTAAGTTCGAGTGGGTTTCGGGTGACGTAATTTTGGTTATTTGTCCGGGTTTAGCAGATTTCAGAAAAGGGGTATAACCTGTCACTTCGGTCGGTTTTGGTTCGTGTGGTTCAGATAACGTCGTTCAGTGTAGTTTCGGTATGAGATTCGTGTAAGTTCGTGTAGGTATTGTAGTGTCGTTTTGGGGAGGGCGGTTGTGTTTCGGATGAGCACGGTTCCTCGACGGGTTCGTCGCAGGGCACCGCGACCGTGTGCGAAAGTCCCGACCGAGTCCGTCGCAAGGCAGCGCGCTTCGGAAAGTCCTTGTCAAGTTCGTCGGTGGGCACCCCGTCTTTAGAAAGTCCTGGTAGAGTTCGTCGCCAGGCACCGCGTGCGTAAAGTCCCTATTGTGTTCGTCGCAGGGCACTGTAATTAGAAAGTCCTGGTAGAGTTCGTTGTCAGGCACCGCGTGCGAAAAGTCCCTGTCGAGTTCGTCGTAGGGCACCGAATGAGGAAGTCCCTGTCGAGCTCTCCGTCGCGTGTCGTTGCTTATCGGGGAATCTAGTAACAAATTTGGCGTCCGCGATTTGGGGCGCGAGAGAGGGCGCGATATACGTAGAGAACCGTCCTCGTCGGCCGTGGTCGCGTAGTCGTTAGTCTGCGCCAGAGAATACCGCCCTCTTCCTTGCCGAGCCGGGAACTCGGGGCTGAGCTGGCAGGCACACCAGCGCGTGCGGCGCGCCCATAAATTTGTCGAGCTTCGGCTCGGCTGGCGCCCTCTCTTACCATCCGGCGCGCCGTGCGTATTTTTGTGGCCCCCCGGAAAAGTTCGGTTTTTTGCAGGCGGCCACGAGCGACGACGACGGACGGGCGGAAGCGTGTTTAAATGTAAAAACAATTAATTAAAATGTGGCAAATGTGTGTGAGTTTGCGTGCGTGCGAGTCTCAGAGGAATGTTAAAGACAGAAGAACAATATGTATTTTTTTATTCTTATCGGAATGTTCGGAGGATGTCCCGAGAATAAAGAAGATGATATTAGAACGTCCTGATGAGATTCTCAGAATATCCTGGGACGTCCTTGTCTTGTATGGGATATATGTATAATTATTGTGAACAAATAATTATTAATATTTATTAATATTATTAATATTAATATTTAAAATGTAAGTTTGTTATTGACATGCAGATTTGTTGCAATTATATGGGTGATTATATTTAAAATATCATTTTTGTGTCCAGACAAAACTAACTTATGTATTAAAATTATGTTATTCAATTAATTTTTGTGATCACTTGTTTTGCTCAAATTAAAACTTTCAGCCGCCAAGGGTGCTCTGAAAAAATTTAACAGAAAAATTAGGGGCAGAATGTCACTGTTGTCCCTTGTCCGCGCTGTAGTAATCTGAATTCTGCCTGGCGATAAAATTCGATATTTCTTAGGATTTAATATAGACAAAATTATTTTTACAGTTGGAAGTGTATATTTTATAAAAAATAATGTTGCTAACAGAATTATTTCTATCCAATGCCCGAGAAAAAATGAAAAACATGTGTCCTTAAGGTTTAATTTTTTAAGTGCATATGGCAAATTTTGAATAATGCGCTTGATATTTAAGTGATTGTGCATACGTGACTGCCTTACCGACGGGTATAGTGAGCGCCATGTGTATACACTGGCAAAGAAAGAAAAATACAAACATTCCGACACAACTGCAAATTTCAAGGCCGGTGGCAGAAAGGCAGGTCATGCAATTGACTTTGCTACTAGAAGATTTTGATCGACCGCTGGCGTTACCCTCTAGTTGCAGAATTTCGCGTTGTTTTGCTTCTGACCGCATATTATTCTTTAATTCCGCGACTTCCCGACGACTTTCCTCGAGCGCTTTTTCTAAATTCGCAGCTCGCGACTCCGATTTTTCCAGAGCTTCTAATATGCTTGCCAGCATTTCGTTTCGGCCCTCCTCAACGTTTTCTGACGAATTATATTCGGAAATGCGATCAAAATTATTCGCGATTCCTGCATTTTGCTGCGTATGCGCCGTGGTTATTGTAGATGTCGCGAAAGTTGTCGTTGGCGCCGCGGTTGTCGATTTTGGTAGCGTTGTAATTGGCGAAAAACGCGATTCGATATTTGCCCGAACTTGCAATTCTTGCGGTACTTCTTCCGACTTATCCGGCGACGACTGGGAGAAACTATTTTCCGATCGTGTATCAGCGTCCGCATTTACTATAATTCCATCTGAACGGTTTAGGAAATTATCCCGTAAGGTGTCGCGTAAAATCCGCAAGGTGTCCGGATTTTCCGCCATTGCAGTTGGCACGAAATCGGCTTCCGAGTAATTGCCACATAGGCGTTGGTACAGACGTTCCATTCGAACAAATGGCGTACCAGATGCATTAAGTTGGAGTTCATTTAATGCTGACTCCAACTCACACTCCGTGAGTCCGAAGACCCAGTCCTCTAGAGGGCGCAACGATACGTCACGGTTCGCGTTTGCCGAATGAGCCATTTTACAATGTGGATGTACAAATACAAAAATACACGTAAAATATGTAAAATATCACGCTATATGTATATAATAAACTATTACTTTAAATAATATTAACTAAATAAGTGTCATTGCCCAATTTAAATTACACATGACAATACCGACGAATAATTAAATAATTCAATACGTAAAACAAATTTAGTCACCTTGTGTCAGTATATATATCTAAAAAAAATTCTTCTAATTAAGTAGATAAAAAAAACATTAAATGACAACAGTCAAATAAATAAATAAATATATAAGTTCATAACTAAATAAGCCCGTCCGTAAATAATTAAATAAATAAAATATATATAAATTAATAACCATATATAAAAAAAACTTCAATAACAAAACAAAAAAAAATAACATATAAAAAATTAAAATCACAATAATCTAAAATTAAAATAACTTAAAGTTACTGTAAAAAAAAACTTTGAGTAACATTTAAATTAAAATATCATTCAATACAGAAAGTAAACCAAAAAAATTAAAAACAATTAATGTCAATAAATAAAATCCATAAATCAAAATAAATCAAAATAAATCAAATTAAATCAAAATAAATAAAATAAATAAAATAAATAAAATAAATAAAA
This sequence comes from Trichopria drosophilae, assembly GCA_030407085.1. Lineage (NCBI taxonomy): Eukaryota > Metazoa > Arthropoda > Insecta > Hymenoptera > Diapriidae > Trichopria > Trichopria drosophilae. Next base: position 75,232,523 of record CM059582.1, read on the forward strand.
TAAATAAAATAAATAAAATAAATAAAATAAATAAAATAAATAAAATAAATAAAATAAATAAAATAAATAAAATAAATAAAATAAATAAAATAAATAAAATAAATAAAATAAATAAAATAAATAAAATAAATAAAATAAATAAAATAAATAAAATAAATAAATATATGTCAATTAATTAAAAAAAAAAAAACTAACAAAAAAAAGTATTGACACACATAAAATATTAAAATCTTGTCCGTCAAATTCACTACAATCGTTAAAATATAAATAAATAATAAATAAATAAATGACAAATAAAAGCGAACGGATAAAAATCACTCATGAATAGACCCATAAATAAATAATTTACACAAATACACTACCATATTATATAAAACACAATTAACAAAACACAATTAACTTAGTAGATACATTAATATTTAAATTGAGCAATGGAGACGAGCTACAATAATTTTTATTTTATTCTTCCCAATCATCTTAAAAACATGTATTCACTTTTCAATTTTCATGAAATTCTATAATTCATTTATTTTACTTTAAACGCTTATTCTGCCTCGTATCTGGTTGACCGGTGTAAACATAAACACGCGAGGATTTTCGTGAACTGTCCGGCTTTTGCCGTTACTTCGTTCGAAAATTGATCGAATTCAATTTTGAAATTTTTTTTTCCGTTAAACACGTTTAGGGCGCCATTGTAACGTTTTGACTATTTGACGTTAAAAAAATTGAAGTGGAAACAAACTCCAGCCAGAACGGCAATTCAATGAATACAAAAAAAAATCAGCTACGACCGGCGTCAGTACGCAAAGAAAAGTATTCACGACCGCGGAGAGGGATCGGGATCACGACAAAAGCCACCAGGCAGCACACAAAAAAAGACACCATTAATCGAGATAATCGAGATGTATTCAAAAAAAAAGAAAATACAGATATCAAATAATTAATAAGGCGAATACACACGATCATCCAAGATTCCGGCACGCGCCGGTCACAAAAGGTACGAGGCGATTTTCGCGGAAGAGAGAAAGAGAGCAAGGTAGAGCGGTACTTACATTTTTCCTTTCTCGCTCGCTCGGCTTAATCCAATGTGGCTCGCACACACTCACGCCCGCCACCCGCTACCGAAGCTGACAGAAAATAACACACAAAAAATAGAGACACTCTGTGTTACTCGTAAATCGCCAACCTGGGCTATATCGCGGCGCGAACAAAAAAAATGCAACTAGTGCTAATCAATGACGTAGCTCGTCTCTCTCTCAATTCGGCAATTAGCCGTCAAGGAATCTATTCACGGGTCAAGTGATCTCGCGGACCTATCAAGGGATATTCACGCGGTCTCTCTCTCTCTCTCCATATATCGATGCGTCGCTTCGTTCTCGTGCGCTATAAATAATAGATATACATATTAATGCCCGAAGGATGCCTGTAATGTTTTCAGGAACGTTACAAGATAGACAATGGATTGATAAAATAGATTTATTTTTGTCGTTTGCTAACATTTGTTTTTCTGTTATGATATTTTATATTGAGATTTAAAATTAACCACTTCGGCGGCGAGGCGTTCCAAATGACGTCGCGCGTACCGGTGACAAAAGCAGCGAAAATAGTAGAAATGACGGTCCTACTTAAAATCGCTTTGCAAAGTTTGTAGACGTAATGAAGTTTAGGAAACCATAATAAAACTACGTCTTAATGTCAAGGAACGCGAATATGTAAAAAAAAATATTGTTACTAGAAGGTTTCGGGGGTCGCGGATTACGAATTTTAAGTTGCTTTTTGAACATTCAAAATGGCGGATCCAATATGGCGGACGATTTTCAAAAATATTTATCGTGTTCGCTTAAAATTGCTAAAAGGTGGTTACTGGGGCCGCTGATTGTTAATTTGAAGTTTCTTTCTCAAAATTAAAAATGGCGAATCCAATATGGCAGACGATGTTTAAAAATCTGTATAGAATTCGCTCAAAATTCGTGTAATGGGTAATCGGTGTCGCTGGTTAAGAATTTGAAGTTTTTTTTTTTTTAAACAGCGACTCCAATTACCCCTTATAAGAATTTTAAGCGAATACGATGAATATTTTTGAAAATCATACACCACATTGGATCCGGCATTTTGAATGTTTAAAAAGCAACTTCAAATTCAATATCAGCGACCCCACAAACCCTCCATTAACAATTTTCAACCAAATCCAATGATGTTTCAAGCAAAAAAATGAGTGACAGATTTGTCGCCATTCTCTCAAAAGAATTAAAAATTGATGACATTTGCACTAAAAAAAGTATTCAAAACTTCTACCAAAATTGTGTTTACATATTCGTGTTCCTTGACATTAAAACGTAGTATTATTATGGTTTCCTAAACTTCATTACGTCTACAAACTTTGCAAAGCGAGTTTAAGTAGGACCGACATTTCTACTATTTTCGCCGCTTTTGTCAACGGCACGCGCGACGCCATTTGGAACGCCTCGCCGCCAAAGAGGTTAATAAAAAAATGTATTTCCCTTAGGTTATTGTACTAATTAATGTTATGTTTAGTCAAAATTATATTTAGGAATGTTATTTTAAACATTTAAAAAAGGATCGTCCGTGGAGTCACCTGTTACTTATCACAGGGACACCAGTGTCACCATCTTGTCTATTTTAATTATTTAAGTAAATACACAATTTAAGCAGGCAAGAATTTATTTCAGGCAAAAGTACAAGGAACCGCAAAATGTTCTCCAATTATTTCTTTACTTCTGACGTCTGTTGAAAAACTTACCAAGTAGAACAAAAAGTTTACTGATGAAATTTATGTTTTATTATATGTTAAGATTGAAAAACGATGTTTTTTTGGTAAATCTGATTGTGTTTTAAAATGTTGACATTGAAAACTTAACGAAAAAGTGTGTTATAGAAATATACGTTTTTTTCCTAGTACATGCCTGATAATCAAAATATTTGCTTACATGTGCTCGAACGCTATTATTTTCACGCATCATATATGATAGGCAACCTAAAATAAATACTATCTACCCCAAATTACGACTATGTCAAGTCAACATTCGTGGTTGCCAAAAATGACATTTCAAATTTAATCACCCATATACATAATATGTTTCTCAAATATTCGATGCGGTTGATACCATTTCATCTACGCAGTTCGCGCGCATGAGAGGAACGCAGCTACTGTGATTTTCGTACATGAGAAGTACATCGAGACAGTTGGTCGTCAGACAAGGAACGTAACTTTCACATCAGCTGCGTTTAACCAAATATATACAAGGCAGCGAACGCGACGAACGTTTAGCGTGTATTATAAAATTTATATTCAGATCCATATTGCTTAGAAATTTGAACGTTACTCAACTGTGCCGCGTATATCGTTAGTAACAGTTCTTATTTACTTATTGACTTATTTTAACATTAATGCTTTACATATATTGAAAATAAGTAGAAATAGACCGAGTAAAATACATAATATGCTACTGTTGTCAAGTTGACGGTTTCAGTAAGTTTCTATGAAGTATCAACAATTTTGCAGAATGTAACAAAATGTTATATTTCCTGTTCCTTATTAATTGCAAGCACATTACTGCTTAAGAAATCAATTCTATGCTTTATTTGGTTCATTATCTTAAATCTAATTAAAGAAGAACACGTTTTACTATTTTTACTTAAGGAACGAAAAAACAGCACAGAAATATATATACGTATAAAATCCTAAGTTTAAAGCCACGTAAATACAGATATATTAAAATTAACTTTTGTGAGCGAATGTCCAATAGTCAAAGAACTGCGCGTGCCTTCAGAAGTCAAAATCAATGTGACTACCAATTACTCTCTTACAGTCAGGTCGAATAATATCTAATGCCAACGCCCTATAAATGACGTACCATCTAATTTATATTTTCTGGAATAAGTATTATGATTTGAAATGATTACGTAAGGCAATAGCTTGTTTTATAATAACAATTGCTAAATCGCTGCCTTTTTATCGTGAGTAAGATTATGATCCAAAGTCGTCAAACTATTTAAGATTTACAATACAAATAATAGTTCTTATAGGAAAAATGATTATTTAAAAATATTTCAAAGAAAGTTTAGATCATGCATAATATTTTATTGAAATACTTATGACGCAAGTAATTGCAATAAAATAATCTGTACATGATTATTTAACTAATTTCTTGACATTTTTTGTAACGAATTAATGTCATGTAAAAACTGCAGTAATTATTTTATTACAAAACACACTAGTAAGAAAGTTCGCTAAGTTCTTATTAACAAAACTGTAGTAGAAAAAAGAATAAATATTTATTATAAATAAATATAAGGTGATGTGCTGATTCCACAAGAGTCATTGAAATCGTGTAATAATGCCATACATTTTCTTACGAAATAAACCATAAATGAAGGTAATGAACAAATTGAAAAACAATTGGCTTGTCAAAAACTTGGCTGCGATTTTTTGAAAGTATTTTGAGTTATTAAAAATGACGGTCGTGTACAATTGAACTTAGTTTAAGATCAGTGCCGTGTAACATTCTATTACAGTTCTAAATAATAACAAGCAAAGAGACGTTTACACGGAAACATGCAGTTTACTCATTCGATGCATATTTTTTGGAAGTTGAAATGTTTGGGTTTTAAAAATGGCTGGTTTTTAGATGCCGCTATATTCATATTATTCTTGGATATATGACAAAGATATATATTGGGTATAGCAGTTATCATATGTCGGTTTTATATAGGGAAGCAATGTTTTGAATCGTAAACAAAAATTTGTGCAAGCAAAATTGTGAGAGCAAGTGTACATAAAGGTGTGCTGACGTGCGTGCGTGTGTATGTCGTATGTGTGTATGTAAAACAAGGCAAATGTGGTATTAGGAGAAGAGGCTGGAAGTCATGTAAACACAAGTTTGTGAAGCATTAATAAATATTATATTACAATATAAAAACGTTTGGTAAAAATGATTACAATAGCATACATATTTTTAATTACTAAGTTGAAGTAAGCTATATAAAATACATACACTAGGTATAGTGCAATGTGAGGATTGTAAATGAATATTTTGATATATATATATATATATATATATCAAAATGACTGGTATCGTATTAATAACCAGCGACCTCAAAAACTCCCGAGTAACAAGTCTCACGTTAATTTGATTAATTATTTCTAAAAATATCCGGTATATTGGATCCGCTATTTTGAATTTTTAAAGAATGATATCGGATTCGTAATCAGCGACCGCAAAAACCACCATGTAGAAGTTTCCAACGAAATCAATTCATTTTTTGAAAATTGTAAGCCATATTGGATCCGCCATTTTAAATTTTTACAAATTGGCACCAGGTTCGTAGTCAACGGACCCAAAAACCTCCGAGCAACAATTTCCAATAAAATCCGATATGAAATGGCAGTCTCAAATACGTTAATTGTTGATCGTTTGGGCCCAAAAACAGTTTATTTGGATGTAAAATTTTTGTTAAGAAGCTTTTATATCCACACTCTCGTTGAATTATATTTTTATAAATAGAATTTATAACCACAAAGCTCGTTGAACAGAACGGGGATTATCAAAATTTCAGACCAATATGGCGGCTTGAAACCAGAAAAAAACGAGTGTGGATATAAAAGCTTCTTAAAAAAAATTTTACATTCAAATAAACTGTTTTTGGGCACAAATGATCAACAATTAACGTATTTGAAAAGTTGGCAAGATAGGTTAAAGAAATTCAATATGGCGAATCCAAAATGGCGGATAAAGTTCAGAAATCGTCAAAAAGTTTAAAAAATCGCTACTCCGACGCCATTTCATGTCGGATTTTATTGGAAATTGTTGCTCGGAGGTTTTTGGGTCCGTTGACTACAAACCTGGTGCCAATTTGTAAAAATTTAAAATGGCGGATACAAAATGGCTTACAATTTTCAAAAAATGAATTGATTTCGTTGGAAATTTCTACATGGTAGTTTTTGCGGTCGCTGATTACGAATACGATATCATTCTTTAAAAATTCAAAATGCCGGATATTGTTAGAAATAATTAATCAAATTAACGTGAGACTTGTTACTCGGGAGTTTTTGAGGTCGCTGATTATTAACACGATATCAGTCATTTAAAATGCACATTGCATATTCTAATATTAAAAACAAAAGTTTTAATAATTGATCACGGTAAACCTTCGGAAGGGCTACGACATCGAGAAAAAAATTTTCATCACACTAGTTTTGTATATTTTTGCACCCTGATTACGAATATGACAAAAAAAATCGACGCTCTGCTATACAGAAGCCGCTATCTTGAAAAAACACCTAAAAATTGTGTTTTTTTTAGTTTTTTCCATTTATCTTAAAAAATATAAATCGGATGAAAAAATATTTTCAATAAAAAATGTAGAGCAGAAAATCCTTAACAAAAAAGGTTTGATACATAATTTTAGTAATCTTAACAGAAAGCTCGCAAATGAGCGATCAAAGTGACCGTAATGGATTTCAGCGAGGTAAAGTCCCCGCAAATAACTAAATAACTTGTAACGGTTTGTTGTATAGACCCACATTTGCATGGTTGGAAGTTAGGTTAGTAAAAAAGGGGGGTCTGGGGGGCGGAGCCCCCCAACACGCAGGCACCCTCGTGTTTCACGCATTTCCTTTCGAACTGTAGGAGAATGGCAATTGTACATTCTGAACATAATTCTCGAAACTCGGGGGTGCTTGCGTGCTGGGGGGCTCCGTCCCCCAGACCCCCCTTTTATACTAACCTAACCTCTAACCATGTAAACATGGGTCGCAATTGGTTTTATACATAATTTTCGTAATCTTAACAGAAAGCTCGCAAATAAGCGATGAAAGGGACCATAATGGATTTCAGCGAGGTAAAGTCTCCGCAAATAACTAAATAACTTGTAACGGTTTTTTGTATAGACCCATATTTGCATGGTTGGAGGTTAGGGTGGTATAAAAGGGGGGTCTGGGGGGCGGAGCCCCCCAGCACGCAAGCACCCCCGAGTTTCGAGAATTATGTTCAGAATGTACAATTGGCATTCTCCTACAGTTCGAAAGGAAATGCGTGAAACACGAGGGTGCCTGCGTGCTGGGGGGCTCCGCCCCCCAGACCCCCCTTTTGTACTAACCTAACCTCCAACCATGCAAATGTGGGTCTATACAACAAACCGTTACAAGTTATTTAGTTATTTGCGGAGACTTTACCTCGCTGAAATCCATTACGGTCACATTCATTGCTCATTTGCGAGCTTTCTGTTAAGATTACTAAAATTATGTATCAAACCTTTTTTGTTAAGAATTTTGTGCTCTACATTTTTTATTTGAAATATTTTTTCATCCGATTTATATTTTTATGATAAATGGAAAAAACTAAAAAAAACACAATTTTTAGGTGTTTTTTCAAGATAGCGGCTTCTGTATAGCAGAGCGCCGATTTTTTTTGTCATATTCGTAATCAGGAGGCAAAAATACACAAAACTAGTAATGCACAATTTTTTTTGCGATGTCGTAGCTTTTCCGAAGGTTTACCTTTGTTTTTCTGTTTTTTTGTTGGTTTTATGAAAATCTTTTTGTTTTAATTATCCTTGGGTTTATAATTAGAAATAATTTGTTGTTGATAAAATGTCAATTGCACCGGAGTATCTCAATGCGGAAGTGACTTTGAATGCACGAGCTTCCGAAATTAGTGGTACTGGTGGTGCCTGAGAAAAGTTTTTTGCCAGTTTTGGTAATGCCGGGACCAAATCATGCCCTGTTAAGAATTTGCCGGTGTGAAACAGTCCGGTGTGAGGTATGATGGTTTTCGGTGTGAATATTTACACCGATGAAAGGTTTAATAGATATCCCTCGCGGTGTGATCGGTGTGAAATTCAATGCGGTGTGATTCGTTTATACGCGCTTGCGCATGCGCTCTACTTTCTACAATGCTGTGTGACGGTACTGGCACGATTCGATCGATCGATCCAGACGCGTTCTGTGTTCTGTCATTCATAATGACAGTGGTTCGAGTTTTATTTTTGTTTTATTATTTAGCATTAGTGCTACATAATGAACACTAATAAAATATGTATGTGTGAGTGCGTAAATTTTATTTTTGGAGGTTGACCCACATTGATATTTGAGGATAACCTATCAATGTTGACAACAAATATAGACGCATCTATATTCGTTGATGGTGATAACCTGTTCCCCAAATTCCAGACCTTATTCCGTATAAAAAGTGATCTGTGCTATTTCTTTTTAAAATTGATTACTTGCACCTATGTTTATCATTGCATTGAACTGAGCAATGACTGAAAAGATAGGATGCGTGTCGACAAGAATTGAAGTGTCGCTGGAAGTTAGAGCTTTCCAGATTATTGTATACATGTCACTACTCTCAATATGTAATAAGTGCAAAAGAATTTCATGAATATAGTATAAAAGAATTATTATAAATGATAATTCTATGTAAAATTAATGTTTATAAAATATAAAGTGACATGTATAGAAAATTCTAAAAACCTTGAACTCGACTCGATACTGTAGTTCTTGTTGGAAGGCATTCCATGCTTTTAATCGTTGATATTTATATTGATTATAATTAGAATACGTATATACGAGTGCAATTAAACAAATTTAAAATCAAGTAGCAAAAATTGAAAGCAGTGAATATGTTTCGTTAAAAAGTACAGAAGCGAGAAGAGTTTACTAGTCTCAGATTAGTACACATGTCGGTGGATGTAGTATGTGATAGAATGAATAAAAATTTATTGATAATGTTCAAATTAATTTGTATAATATAAATTAAAACTTATTGCAAAATTAAGGCCAACCACATATGCGCACCAATTGAAAAACTGTAATCCGCTTTGTAATACTTGGAACATGACCAATGCTGTCAATCAACATTATTTATTTTAAAATTTTCATACTTGCAAACACACATATTATTAACATGTATTGATATTATAACAAATGGAAATATCAATTATTAAAAGCATAGAATACGTTCTAACAAGAACTACATTGTCAAAAGGAGTTTACGGTTTTTAGAATATCGCAAACATTTCAAATGTCTCAATATATCTGAACAAGTTTGTAATATTTATAGTATATCCCAAACTAAATCTGGCAATATGCTTACTCCATGAACATGAAATGTTGAGTCGATAGAGCCTAATTTGACAAAATTTTCTCTCTGTTAAACACAATCTTTACACTTTATAAAAGTAAATTCTCTGTATTTATTTATTACCTTGTAACGTAAACAGAAACATGGTTAGTCGTTAACGTAACTGGAAAATTGTCTGTGTGATCAAGTAAAACAATTTCCAAAAAGTATTACTTTTTGAGCTGTCGCTCATTGAGAAATCAATTTTATTCTATCATCCAGCCAATTTTTGCATTAAACTAACGTCTGTTTCTGGTTACATTTTTGGTTAATAAATACAGAAAATTTTGTTTAATAAAGATTGGTTGTGTTTAACCCTGTGAAAAGCAGCTATGAAAATTTTGTTAAATTGGGCTCCGACGATACCAGATTTCAAGTTCATGGTGTAAACGTGTACGATTGAAGCTTTTTAAAATCTACACTATTAATTTAGACTTGGAATAGGATTTTAAATATCTTTCAATATATCTGAACATATTTGTAATACTATTCCCAAACTACAGTCGAACCACTGACTGCGCGGGAACTCAAAGTACCGCGCCATTGATCATTTGAAAGCGTAAGCAATATCCATTGAAAATAACTAAAATGCGTTCATTTATGTAATTTATACGATTATAGAAAAGGATTCTAGCGCGTATAAATATATAACACGTATTTCCTTTGATGATATGTTATAGTATAAATAATGATTCTATAATGTTTTCTTGTAAAGAAGAAAATCGTTTTTTCGCAACAAAACGTTTGATATTGTGATTTTAATATGTGTATGTTATGTAAAAAGCATTGTGATAAATGGAGTCAGGAGACTTTCAATAACCGAAAAAACATACGAAAATATAATTATTCTGGTGCCAAAATACTCCCTATTTCTTGATTTTCTATGTTTGCCGAAATTCTGCTATTTACTAAATGCAGCAACTTACTAGTTAATCTTATAATGTCTGATTTTATACGTTACGACGCAGAGAAAGTTACGTTAATTCCTGCCGATCAACAGCTATCATTTATTTCATTGTTTACTTATTTACATATTTATTTATTTATTTATTTATTTATTTATTTATTTATTTATTTATTTATTTATTTATTTATTTATTTATTTATTTATTTATTTATTTATTTATTTATTTTTTACCTCCTTTATTATTGTTATTATTATTGTTATTTTTGTTATTACTATTATTAAGCTGCTTTGTCGAGCACCGCATTAGGTGTTGAAACGTGGACAGGAGAAATTTTTTAAATTAACCGCAATGTCAAATTATTTAACATTATTTAATTGAAATTATCACAGTTCGATTTTAACAGCGTAAATCATCATACAACATCTGTGTAATTATTATGTTGTAACAATATATAATATGAAGTGCGACGTTGCTCGCCGTAAACTAAAGATATAAATATCTCTGTAATGAAATACACTGAGTAAAGTAATGTATGAATAGCGTAAAAAGTACACAATAATTACATGGGAAAATTATAAATTGACCGCTAACAAAAGTTTCGAATGAAGGATTTGAATAGATGACAAGGCAAACTATTAACACTATAGAGAAGAGTGTTCTATCTTCGCCATAATTCATAATATATGGATCGCATAGATTTGCCAGTAGGTATGCGTACGAGGTGAATCAGCTAATAATAATTCCGCGAGTGATTTGGCACTCAAACACTTGAACAATCGGGCTAGTCCCTTCGCCCCTTTTCGAGTGGGCATGCGATTGTTCTTATCCCCATTATGGGGATTGAACATGATAAATGTTGGCCTCGTTGTCAATATTTTAAAGGCGACTGTTTTTGAGTGGCCAACAAAAAAAAATCCACTGTGTTCTGTTGTGGAAATGCACTTTTCTATTCCAGTGGTTAATTGAGATATCAATCCGGGCATATCAAACGTTCCCATTACACTGCAGTCGTGGATGGAAATATTAACTTTTATATTAGCAACATCAACAGACGTTAATAATTCGTCAGCTGCAAGGAAAGGATGTTGAACATTGAAAGCCGCTTTACATCTGATGTAATATTCGTTTCCGTCTTCTAAAATACGGTCTAAGAATTGCGGTGTAATTTTTGCCTCGCTTAAAGTGAACGTTGCAATTGCACAAACTGCATTTGCAGTACACTGTAAGTTTGCGTTGCTCTTGAAGCGTTTGTCGCCTTGATGAAAGGTACCAGACTGGAGTAACCAAATTCCTTCGTTGTTTGTCGCGATCCCGGAAGTCGTTCGTAGTTGTTCCTAAAGGGTCAACGTGTAAAACAATATTTTAAATTTCAATTCTTTATTGCAATTTTGAAATTTGTAGACTCGTGAAGTATATCGACACAAAATTTTTGGAAGTAACGTGAAAGAAGAAGTAATTAAAATGACGGAAAAATGGGGAATGTAAGTCGTATTAAATATAATTAGTAAATTGCGAAATAGTATTTTACCAAACATGAGTTGGATACTGAAGCGGGCGTACAAAGTGCAACTGTTCGTTCGGAGCATCTTTTTTTGGTCGACGGCTGCATGTTGTCAACTGGGTTATATACAACAGTTGATACTGGACTAGCACTAGATGGGCTTAATGGTTTCTGATGTATTTTTTCAAATGCACTTGGTTAATTTGTGCTCCTGGTATTGAAAATAATGTCCTCGGCTTCAAGCGGGAAGATACAATCTCTTCTTGCATTATTTTGCGAAATTGCACAATGTCATTACTCCGCACATCTAATTCTTGGCCTAACGCAATATGATCAACAAACGCGCAAACGTACACTCCGCAATCATAAAAATTACTTTGTTGTGGTAATCCCTACAATAAAATAGGTCCTTAGCCAAAAAAAGTAAATAAGTGCGAAATGTCTCTGGCAGTGAACATGAAAACTTACAGGAATCTCAACAAATTTCCACCCGTTATCATTCCAAGATCTCAGCTTCTTCTGCTGAAATTCTCGAATTAGGTAAGCCTTCAACATCTGGAAAAAATACGGGTTTAACTTAGATGTCGAACCGTAGAGATCCTACAGGCTGTCATTTTTCACAAGTCTACTCCAATGCTTTGATTGTTAGACTTTCACAGGGAAGACGTTGTCTTTACTACATGTTAATGATGGAGTCTAACAATACACGTCTAAAAATTTCTGTCAAAGACACGATCATGTCGAAGCTGATGTATTAAGATTAAAATCACTTACATTCATACGAGCATAATCAGAAACGTTTCCCATTCTATCACAGTAACAGATGGTTTTATTAATCATATTAACAACGCTTAAGGTCCAATGATTCCCGCAGACATGTATGGGAACGAAGATCTTATCCTTAGAAAATATATCAACCTGCACAATACATAAGATTATGGATTATATGCTATTATCAGTTTGGAATTTGATACTATGAGAAATGTACGAAGTCTACAACTAGCAATTGCCAAAAATTTAGTTACATTGTTAGTATATAAATTGATTATCGTGCATCCATTGTACCATGATTCCAAATAAAGACTACAAAAATATACCTGACATTTTAAATTCGCTTTTTGTTGTGTCTCCAAAATAATGGAATTACCTGGTTTTTGCTAGCGACCACACAGATATATGTAAGTTGTTAAATAAGTTATTTGAACTATCATTACATTCTTTTTTACGAAATGAGATTCCTTTTTTCAGTAATAATCTCAACAACAATATAACCAAAATTGTTGAAAGGTATTAAATAATAAATTTTTAATTATTTGTTCGCAATATCTAATTTTAGTCTTCGTACATCCATACATTTTTTTAAGTTTTAGGTAAAATACGTACATTTTTTTGTCCATCTCGACACTATCTCATAAGAGGTATCTAAACAAATGATTTTATCGAAGAAATGAGTGCTAAAGGCGTACAAAGCGCCATTCCCTCGCTGCTCAATTAAATACAGATAAGCATTGATTACCTGCAGTTGACAAGAAATCATAATATATTTAAGTGTAGAAGATAAACAAAAACGAAGAAGAGTTTTTCACAGATATTGGTATTTTTTGTAAAGATTTTCTTAATAAGAAAAATAAACATGCACTCCACCTGATCATTCAACCATGTGCATGGTTCCAGCGTTTTCAGGTCTTTTACACGAAATTCGAGGCCGACTGAACAGGGGATTATAGTGTCGTTTGGCTTGGAAAACCACGATTTAATCTGATATAAAAAAAACATTAATTTTTGTTTGTTTGAAATGATAGTATTAGGAAAGGATTCACTTCTTACAAAGTAATTTACTTAACTCTTAAGGGTTATAACAATGTATCGGTTAATAGATATGACGAGCTTATACGTACATTCATTATATCGGGAGTCGCTGACATGGAAAATACGCCTGAATCAACATTCACAATATCCTTGTGAACTTGTGACGAAGAGACGTTTCTGTCATTGGAAAGTAACTCACTTTCCAAGGTATGCTGTTCTTCCTGCGGGAACTAAAAAACTAAAAGGAAGTACAGTAGTCCTCCCCTTAAGTTTACTTCCCTTAAGTTTTATACTTCCATTAAGTTTTGCGAGTTTCTTCCCATATGTTTTGCCGCGCATGCGCACGGCGCGCAGAAGGTTTCAATATATCTATACTCCATGAGTTAAACTTAAGGGAAGAAACTGCCATCTTGAAAGCCTAAATGTAAAACTTAAGGGGATGACTACTGTATATGCAGAAGGTCAGGTGAAGGGAATTATGGTACATTTTTACGTACCCAGAGCATTTCCATAATGGAATCAACCATATCATTAGGTGCATCGTCATCTAACAATTTTTTCCTGCACGCTGCGTTCGTATCTCTCATGTCATCCAAGAGGCACAGGGAGAGTGTACCCACATGTTCTATATTTTCTTCTGTGAGGTCTTCTTCTGATGCAACAACTAGTCGGACAATGTTGGGGTTGATGACTATGAATCGGTCGTAATCTTTCGAAATGTCGTTTTCAACCTTCTCACAAGTCCGTCGCCAAGTTTCGGGTGTGATGGACTCCAGAGCCTGGTTCCATACGTCAAGATTTTGCTTGTCGGAGTAATCATGATTCAAACCGACATGTTTATCGTAATACCTTTTGGCTATCCCCCATATCATTTCAATAGGATTATAAAAGCAGTGATTTGGGGGCAGCCTCAATATTCGATGTTCCGTTGCTTCCAGCATTGTATCTAAGAAGTATTTGGTGGGTTTTCGGTTACTTCGGCAAATTTCTAGCAACTCTTTATTTGTTGCCGATAGCGAAAACGTAATACCATTTAAAGCTAGCCAAAATTGGAGCTCGTTCTTCGTCCATTTCGATGTCGGTTGCTTCACTAACTGCAAATAAACATGCTTAACCAAACGTATTCGATGAAGATACAGTTTGGTAGGGTTAAAAAAATGTCAAGTACCTGAACCGAGTGATATGGAGCATTATCCATGACAACGATAGTCGGTCACTTTAAATTTGGTATCAGTTGTTCCGTGAACCACCGCGTAAAAAGCGGACCATCCATATCTCCGTGGTAATCGACACCAAGTTCGCGCACTTTTTTAGACGAACATAGCATTAACGATGCTCCCTCCACGAAACCAACTTTCCCCTCAGCGTGACAAATAATATATCTGTACCCTGTGTCGTTAGTACGTACGGAACAACTTCTTGCGTTATATTATCTTGCCACTCACGGGTTTTATGACTTCCTTTCCGGAAGACCCATGTCTCGTCGAGGCAAACAACTTGCTTATTTCGAGTTTCTTCAAAAAATTTCTTAAGAAACTGCATACTCTTCAATACTACGTCGGGTTTCTCGATGAGATATCGAGATCCATTCCGAGTTAAATACTCAAACCCCATGTCACTGAGTACTTTCCTTAAAGTCTCCGAACCACTGTTGACGCCGATATCTCTTTTCCTTCACGGTACATATACAAAAAAATATAATTTATACATAACTCCTGTTGGATATTGAAACGCATCCCAATAATAATTGCACATTTGAAAATTCTGTTCACCTTATTTCATCCAGCAGCGCGGCAAGGGTAATTGAGTGTCCCGCACATATTGTTCAGGTCGACGTTTAAATCACGAGCGCTTCAAAAATGTACATGTGTCGACATCTAGGGATGTCGACGTGATCTAATTCATGCGGATGAACAAATTATTATTTTCTACGACTAGCGCGGTATTTGCCGGACACGTGAGTTCCGATTGCTCGTCGCGCCACGCATTTTTGGCGAGTCCATTCGATAAAACCAGTCTTCTTCCGGTTTGGAATTGCAACGCATCGTTTTTGCGTCTTCATGCGTGCGAGCGATATTCAAGAAAAATTATTACCTTTTCTTATCTCGCGGGCGATGTTCGGTTGTCGAATTTTGTAACGCGAATTTAATAAACGGAGTTCAGTGCCAATAGAAAAGGTGTTCCTTTTATTCTCCGAACTTTATGTGTCCATTTTCTTCCCGAGACGCTTCGCGCAGTGGTCATCTGCGTTGTTAAAGATCCACAGATCCACGAATTTAGGAGTATTACTGTCTCTTTTGTGCTGCTTTGTGCGAACACATATAAACCATGGTTTTACAATAGTGAAAACGAATGGAAAGCATATCCCTGCAAAAAATCAAGTCCAAATTTACGCTTAAGATACGCTTCAATGGACATTAAGCGTGACATAAGTGTCACTGAAGCGTACATTTCGACTTTTTGAACGTTTTGACACGCTTCATTTTTAGCAGTGATTGCAGGGAATTTCTAAGTAAATGAATTGAACATATATATGTGCTCACGTTGATGGGAGTACTCATAAATTACTTCACGAATGTCATTCTTGACTTGCTCATCCACGTCTCGTTTCGGTTTGGGCTTGGGGCGTAGGTTCCTGAGTGTAAGAAACGGCTCTTTCCGTAAACCACAATTGACATATTTTGTCACAGAAGGTGTGCAGACGTTTAATATTTTTGACACCCGTAATCTAAAATGTACCGTACCAATTAAGTTAACATTCGGCCGAACATATAATGTAGATAAGAAGAGTAATTTTTTCCAGACCAGAACATTTCCAAATGTGGTTTATTGATAAGTTCATATATAAGTGATATGCTCTGCGCTAGAATAAATTTATAACTAAACGGAAAAACTCGACTGCAAAATTAAGAGGTCACGAAATTGTTCAAATAGTTATAAATAAATCGTTGAATGTGTAAAACTCACACTGGAAAACAAAATTCACTTGATTCAAGTACATGGATTTACTAAAAAATAATTTACTTAATTCAAAGAAATATTTGTTTACAATAAGTAAATAATTACTTGTATTTAAAAAATGGTTCTTAAATCTCAGATTTGTTAGATATAAGTAATTATTATCTTAAAATAATAAATCATTTTGTACATAACAGACGCTGATTACTTGATTTCAATGATTCCATTTATTTAAAAGTAAAAAACAAACTTAAGAAAATATTTACTTGAAACCTAATGTCTGTTTATTAGAATCTATGAACCAATTGTTAGGTTTAAGAAAGCTATTTACAATAAAGCAACAATGTAAAAATAATAAAATATTTACTATTTTTAAGTAAATACATACTTCGATCGAAAATATCCATTTTTTAATTCTAATAACTGTCTTGGACAATTTTTTTCAAGTACACGTTTATTCGAAATAATCAATTACGTTTTTTGTTAATAATAATTCATGTATTCTTGAAATAAATAAATCATTTCTTTAAACTATGATATTGAAATTTGAGAAATATTTATTTATTTTAAGTGAATTAAAGGATTGATCTAAAACACTCATTGCTTCAATCTAACGATGTAGTTCTCATTTTTTTTTATAGTAAATATTGACTTGAAACAAATATTTTTCCGATCCCTCATAATAATAAATAAAGTATAGTTGAAAGAAACAATTCAATTTTGAAAGCGTGATATTTATTTAATTGGTATTTACTTATTTCAAGTAAGTGAATCATTTGATTGAAAATATCTATTTCTTTAATTTAACTATTTATTTAATTTAACTATTTCATATTTTTTAAAAGTAAATATTTACTTTTATGTATGTATGTATATCATTTATTAATATCTTGGACATATTGTCCCTAGATATATATGTACATAAATAATAAAAAAACAATTTAATAACAAAAAAATATATATAACGCAAATAATAATAAATATAAATATAACAAATATAAATCGTAGCGCACGGTGGAAATACAAAATAATACAAAATAATAAAAACTAAAAACTAAAAACTAAACGCAAATATAAAAAAAAAACAAAGCCGGTATATACGTTACATTTGACACGATAACTTCATTTACAATAATTGTTACTCTAACATTAATAATTCCATCAGTCCAGCACGAAACATGTTAGCACTACGAGTTGATTTCAGCGCGTCAGGTAGTGTGTCCCAGTACTGAACAGCTCTTATCCAAAATAAATTTTGGTATCGAGTCGTGCGGCAAAAAGATATAATAAAAGAAGGAGCAGATGTTCGTGCTGACCTTCGCAAACCTGTAGCATTCACAAATCTGGAGCGTAGATATGATGGATGTAAAGTAGACAAAACTTGGTACATAAGAGTACCCAGGAAATATTTACGACGTACAGAACAGGAGAGCCATCGTGCTGATGCATAGTATGTCGAGAGATTTTGATCTCGTCGTAAGTTGTAAACAAAGCGCAAGGCACTGTTTAATATACGCTGAAGCTTAACATTTAAGTAACCAGATAGATCGGAATATACCAAACACGCATAATCAAAATGAGGTATGATTAAAGCATTAACCAACATTAATTTGACCTTAGTACATAGCAAGTTGCCATGATACCGAAGTCTATACAAGATGTAATGTACTCTGGAAGATATTGCAGAGATGTGTCGGTTCCAGGATAAGTCCGATGAGATGTAGACGCCAAGATTCTTTACACTATCTGAAAATGTTATGACATTTCCATCTAGTAATAAATCTGGCAATTTCTTCGATTTAGCTAATGTCAGGTGATGAGTCGAACCAATCATGATCGCCTGCGTTTTACTGATATTTAACTTCAAGCCGAATTTTCGGGACCAATCACACAGAGTAGCTATTTCAGAGTTTAGGCTTGCAATGGTTAGTTCTATATCATCTATGGAAGTGTGCAAATAAAATTGCACATCATCTGCAAAAATTACAGTTGTATCCTTACAAAAATTTAGTCGAGTGAATAGCGTATTTATGACAACTATGAAGAGTATAGGTCCTAAACTCGAACCTTGCGGAACTCCCGATGATGTGCTGAGCAATTCACATGGTTGACCTGTACTATAAATAATGGATTGCGAGCGCCCCGTAAGGAATTAATGAATCCAACGAATTTCCAGATCTTCGAAACCAATATCGCGTAAACTTGTAACAAAGATACTACTAAACTAATTACTTGATTCAAGTAAATACACTTACTTGAAACCGATTTACTTCAATCAAATAAATCATTCCCTCAATTAAGAAAAAACTTAAGTAAATTATTTTTTTTTCATATTATTTTACGAGAGTAAGAAAATATTTTCTTGAATTAAAAGACCGTTTGTCTGAAACAAAGAAACTATTTGCTTATATGTAGTAAGTACATCTGTTTGAAAGTAATGAATCGTATTAAATAATTATTTCCCTGATTCAAAGAAATTAAATGTTTATATACAGAAAGTGATGAGGCTTGGTGTATTTAAATATCTTACTATTTTCATTTAGTTGATTCAAACAAATAGTTTACTTAAATAGTCGCAACAAAATATTTGTTTAATTGAGGGTTCATGATTTACTGAAAACAAGTACTTATTTATTTAAAGGAAATAAATGTCTTCTTCATCTTTGTAAACCATTTCGTTCAACGACCTGTAACTAATATATTTGTACGAAAATATGCGATGAAGCGAGCGAATGAGAGTGAGATAACGAATGCAAAGTACAAGAAATATAGAATATTCATTTGATTCTAATAAATATTCATTTAATTTTAGAAATTATTTTCTTAATTACAGAAATTCGTCAAGAACTGACCGTCCTGGCGAAAAATCAGATTGAAAAAGAATAACTTTTTCATTCCGTCTTAGTCCGTTTCATGCCGTAATCTGTCCCCTATCCAATCCTGGACATTCCTGTCGAAACTGAAAATGATATTTCGGAATAACTCAGGATTCATTAGGATTGAACTCACGGAATGTAACTGATTGCAAATCGAGTGAGAATAACCGAAGACTCGTTCGGATTGAAATGGAGGAATGACACGGATTGCAAATATGATTCGGAATGACTCAGGATTCGTTCGGATCGAAATCGAGGAATGGAACGGTTTACATTTGTTCGGAATGACTGAGGATGAAAACGGATAGAATTTTCCGGTATGGCATGCCTTGGAACGGAATGACAAAGTGACCCGGATTAAATTCGGATTAAACAGGGGACAGATTCCGGATAGTCTCGGATAGCATCGGTTTCGGTCGGATTAAATTCCTATCCGGAACTTTCGCCAGGGCGAGACATTCATAAAAAAAGGGAAAATCATGTATTTCATGAATGTTTCGGTCAGTTCTTGACGAATGTCTTTGAAACATTTTAGGAGACTACATGTAGTGGTCAGGAAGACCGAAAATTTGTTCGGCTTTCGAAAATTAGATTGAATCATTTTTAATTTACATTTTTCAGTGTCAATTACTACCTTAAAGATCAAACCCTTTGGGATCGCCTTAAAACACGTAAATAAAGTGGTTATTATTTCAAAAATTGAAAAAAAACATAGTTTTATTTAATTGGCTATCGGATAAGTGATTTTTTATCAATTCTGTTAGTAGAAACATGTTAAAAATAAAGACGTACGTTTCACTTTAAAATGACATATTTTCTAACCTAACATTCAATTCATAATATCCACGTTTATTTTTTTAACACTTCCTAGATGCAGAATTGCTTAAAAATTGCTATATCGTTAACCAATAGAATATGAAATAATTTTATAAAAACAATTATCTGAAAAATGATTCAGATGTGATGATAAAACCTGATAAACATACAGCCCAAATATCCGACATCGATTTTTTTCAGTAGGGTTTTCAGTTGTACTTTCAAGGATGGAAATCGGCGAAAAGTATTTCATAAATCATTTATTAAAACTAACAATACTTACCTCACTTTATTTAGTGGAATTAATAAACTTCCTTTCTTAGCTTCTGCTTCACAAAATTGGTATGTAGACCAAATACAACCTTGCATTTGACGATTGAAGCTTCTGCCATTTTTCCTTTTCAGTGCCAAAACATTGTTCAATGTTTTCTGCACTCGTTCTGCCTTCGGAGAATGTAACCCTCGGGAATAAGCTCTTTCTTTAACCATGGCGCATAAAAAACACTTGCCTGCGTTTCACATAAACAAATAAAATGCACTACAACGCAACGCCGGAGACGATATGACCGGGCATCTATGCTTGACTTTTCTAACCCTCTTTTTTGTTTACATAGGTACTTTGGCCAAGGTACTTTGGCGCGCAGGAAAAACGGGTGGAAATTTGTTGAGATTTCTGTAAGTTTTCATGTTCACTGCCAGAGACATTTCGCACTTATTTACTTTTTTGGCTAAGGACCTATTTTATTGTAGGGATTACCACAACAAAGTAATTTTTATGATTGCGGAGTGTACGTTTGCGCGTTTGTTGATCAGATTGCGTTAAGTTAAGGGGAGGACTACTGTACTTCATTTTAGTTTTTTAGTTCCCGCAGGAAGAATAGCATACCTTGGAAAGTGAGTTACTTTCCAATGACAGAAACGTCTCTTCCTCACAAAAATACCAATATCTGTGAAAAACTCTTCTTCGTTTTTCTTTATCTTCTACACTTAAATATATTAGGATTTCTTGTCAACTGCAGGTAATCAATGCATATCTGTATTTAATTGAGCAGCGAGGGAATGGCGCTTTGTACGCCTTTAGCACTCATTTCTTCGATAAAATCATTTGTTTAGATACCTCTTATGAGATAGTGTCGAGATGGACAAAAAAAATGTACGTATTTTACCTAAAACATAAAAAATGTATGGACGTACGAAGACTAAAATTAGATATTGCGAACAAATAATTAAAAATTTATTATTTAATACCTTTCAACAATTTTGGTTATATTGTTGTTGAGATTATTACTGAAAAAAGGAATCTCATTTCGTAAAAAAGAATGTAATGATAGTTCAAATAACTTATGTAACAACTTACATATATCTGTGCGGTCGCTAGCAAAAACCAGGTAATTCCATTATTTTGGAAACACAACAAAAAGCGAATTTAAACTGTCAGGTATATTTTTGTAGTCTTTATTTGGAATCATGCTACAATGGATGCACGATAAACAATTTATATACTAACAATGTAACTAAATTTTTGGCAGTTGCTAGTTGTAGACTTCGTACATTTCTCATAGTATCAAGTTCCAAACTGATAATAACATATAATCCATAATCTTATGTATTGTGCAGGTTGATATATTTGCTAAGGATAAGATCTTCGTTCCCATACATGTCTGCGGGAATCATTGGACCTTAAGCGTTGTTAATTGTGATAGCATGGGAAACGTTTCTGATTATGCTCGTATGAATGTAAGTGATTTTAATCTTAATACATCAGCTTCGACATGATCGTGTCTTTGACAGAAATTTTTAGACGTGTATTGTTAGACTCCATCATTAACATGTAGTAAAGACAACGTCTTCCCTGTGAAAGTCTAACAATCAAAGCATTGGAGTAGACTTGTGAAAAATGACAGCCTGTAGGATCTCTACGGTTCGACATCTAAGTTAAATCCGTATTTTTTCCAGATGTTGAAGGCTTACCTAATTCGAGAATTTCAGCAGAAGAAGCTGAGATCTTGGAATGACAACGGGTGGAAATTTGTTGAGATTCCTGTAAGTTTTCATGTTCACTGCCAGAGACATTTCGCACTTATTTACTTTTTTTGGCTAAGGACCTATTTTATTGTAGGGATTACCACAACAAAGTAATTTTTATGATTGCGGAGTGTACGTTTGCGCGTTTGTTGATCATATTGCGTTAGGCCAAGAATTAGATGTGCGGAGTAATGACATTGTGCAATTTCGCAAAATAATGCAAGAAGAGATTGTATCTTCCCGCTTGAAGCCGAGGACATTATTTTCAATACCAGGAGCACAAATTAACCAAGTGCGTTGAAAAAAATACATCAGAAACCATTAAGCCCATCTAGTGCTAGTCCAGTATCAACTGTTGTATATAACCCAGTTGACAACATGCAGCCGTCGACCAAAAAAAGATGCACCGAACGAACAGTTGCACTCTGTACGCCCGCTTCAGTATCCAACTCATGTTTGGTAAAATACTATTTCGCAATTTACTAATTATATTTAATACGACTTACATTCCCCATTTTTCCGTCATTTTAATTACTTCTTCTTTCACGTTACTTCCAAAAATTTTCTGTCGATATACTTCACGAGTCTACAAATTTCAAAATTGCAATAAAGAATTAAAATGTGAAATATTGTTTTTCACGTTGACCCTTTAGGAACAACTACGAACGACTTCCGGGATCGCGATAAACAACGAAGGAATTTGGTTACTCCAGTCTGGTACCTTTCATCAAGGCGACAAACGCTTCAAGAGCAACGCAAACTTACAGTGTACTGCAAATGCAGCTTGTGCAATTGCAACGTTCACTTTAAGCGAGGCAAAAATTACACCGCAATTCTTTGACCGTATTTTAGAAGACGGAAACGAATATTACATCAGATGTAAAGCGGCTTTCAATGTTCAACATCCTTTCCTTGCAGTTGACGAATTATTAACGTCTGTTGATGTTGCTAATATAAAGGTTAATATTTCCATCCACGACTGCAGTGTAATGGAAACGTTTGATATGCCCGGATTGATATCTCAATTAACCACTGGAATAGAAAAGTGCATTTCCACAACAGAACACAGTGGATTTTTTTTTGTTGGCCACTCAAAAACAGTCGCCTTTAAAATATTGACAACGAGGCCAACATTTATCATATTCAATCCCCATAATGTGGATAAGAACAATCGTATGCCCACTCGAAAAGGGGCGAAGGGACTAGCCCGATTGTTCAAGTGTTTGAGTGCTAAATCACTCGCGGAATTATTATTAGCTGATTCACCTCGTACGCATACCTACTGGCAAAGCTATGCGATCAATATATTATGATTTATGGCGAAGATAGAACACTCTTCTCTATAGTGTTAATAGTTTGCCTTGTCATCTATTCAAATCCTTCATTCGAAACTTTTGTTAGCGGTCAATTTATAATTTTTCCATGTAATTATTGTGTACATTTTACGCCATTCATACATTACTTTACTCAGTGTATTTCATTACAGAGATATTTATATCATTATTTTACGGCGTGGAACGTCGCATTTCATATTATATATTGTTACAACATAATAATTACACAGATGTTGCATGATTATTTACCCTGTTAAA
Organism: Trichopria drosophilae; assembly: GCA_030407085.1. NCBI lineage: Eukaryota > Metazoa > Arthropoda > Insecta > Hymenoptera > Diapriidae > Trichopria > Trichopria drosophilae. Next base: position 75,256,151 of record CM059582.1, read on the forward strand.
ATCGAAAGGTGATAATTTCAATTAAATAATGTTAAATAATTGGACATTGCGGTTAATTTAAAAAATTTCTCCTGTCCACGTTTCAACACCTAATGCGGTGCTCGACAAAGCAGCCTAATAATAGTAATAATAATAATAACAATAATAATAACAATAATAAAGGAGGTAAAAAATAAATACATAAATAAATACATAAATAAATAAATAAATAAATAAATTAATAAATAAATAAATAAATAAATAAATAAATAAATAAATAAATAAATAAATAAATAAATAAATAAATAAATAAATAAATAAATAAATAAATAAATAAATAAATAAATAAATAATAAATAAATAATAAATAAATAAATAAATAAATAGGGGCCCAAAGGGAATGATGCGTAACACAATGCGGCTATGCAAAAAGCCGCATCTTAGCCTATCTTCCCAAATGGCCTACTCTCACCTCCACGTGTGTTTATTAAAGCCGGTGGGCCCTGGACTCTTAGCAACCTTGCCAGAGATTGGGTAACCAACCCCAGTGGATGGCGAGGTAAGAGACAAACGAGAGAGGCATAACAACGGGGAGTAGGGCTAACCACCCTGCTCCCTGTATTTGCGGTTACAAGCAATGCAACGCGCAGGGCTCCTGACCATCGGGCTGCTTCGGATGCAGCCCAGTCCCGAGGTGGAGGAGCCGAAACAGGTGTCCCGGGACGACGACCAGCTAATGTCCACGGACGATTTCAGTGGACGGAGGATCTCAGACAAGATCTAATGCGCTACTACGAGGAGAGCTGTCCGCAACAGAGGGGCTACATGGCGCGAATGCACAGTCGGTTTGCAGTAATGCATCCCGAACTGGCAGATCACTTTTCTCAACAACAACTGAGAGATTATGTGGCCTATCTGAGGCGGACGGGTTTCGTTGTTCCCAGCTGTCAACCGGTACCGGATGTGCGGGCAATAACAACTGAGCCCGTACGCGGTGCTGAGAGAGATGCTCCACATTATGAAAGCACGACACTCGTGTTTAGGCAGAATTTAACAACGAAAGTTTTGCCTAAGCAACGAGAAATAGACAGAGCAAATAGCCTACTTCTGGATGCTCTTCCAGATGACTGCGACCTGTGGCAAGTCAATTGTGCCGTTTACGAGGCTGCAAGTGATCTGGTGATTCCGCGAAATCTGGTACAGATATCGGGGAGTCGGCAGATTACAAAACGCATGTCTCAATTGAACGACAAGATTCGACTGACACGGAAACTCGCTTCCCGAATTCAGTGTGTGATCGACTATTTAACATCTGGCCGTTCATTTACGGCTAAAGTCAAGAAGTTCGCACAACAACTGCGGACGTACTATCACACACTGAACAAGCTGAAGTTGCTCAACATCAAGCAACGTTTGGCTGATAAAATTCGGGTTTTGGCGGATGCCAAAAAGAGGCTGCGAGTTTCCGTCGATGACCACAGTTGAGGAATTCTGGGGGAGCATCTACGAGAAAACATCTAGGCTTAATGCAGACACTCCAGGTATTGAAATCTTCACCGAGTTGTGCGACGAAGTCACACAAGAAAGTGAAGATTGCCCACCCGTCAGTGCATTAGAGGTGAAAAATGCCATCACAGGAGCGAGGAATTTCTCCTCGCCGGGCTGGGATGGAATTAACAACTATTGGTGGAAGAAGTTCACTTCTGTCCATCAACACCTAGCCCGAATATTCACCTCTTATATAAATGGAGACCAACCCATTCCGCACTGGCTGGTGGAGGGCCGAACGACACTGATCCCAAAATCGGGAGACTTGTCCGATCCGAGAAACCATAGACCGATCACGTGTCTCAATACGTTATACAAATTGTTCACTAACATCTTGAACGAACGTATTGAGAAATCCGTGAAACCGTTGTGGCAACGGATAGTAGAACAACGAGGCTGCAAAATGGGTGTATCCGGCTGCAAGGACAACTTGCTTATCGACAGGTGTGTTTGTCAGGACGCAGTCCAGTACAAGCGTAACCTGTCGATAGCCTGGCTGGATTACATGAAGGCGTATGACTCAACATCGCACGAGCTTTTAAGCTTGTTGCTCAAACGCCTTCATGTCCACCCAAACATAGTGAGAATTGTAGAAGACCTGATGCCTCTTTGGAAAACACGCTTTGTCATGACATCGGGCAAGCGTCGAACCTTGTCTAGACTGGTTCAATTCCAAAGAGGTGTCTATCAGGGAGATTCTCTGAGTCCTCTGCTCTTCTGCATCTCACTATTGCCTCTATCCGTTGCTCTCCGGAAATCTCAAGGGTACATGTGTGGACCGCCTGGTGAACGTGTACATAAGATCACCCATCTTTTCTATATGGATGATCTTAAATTATACGCATCAGGCGAAGATCAATTACATCGATCTCTGAACATCGGACTCACATACTCGAGAGATATCGGTATGGAATTCGGATTGGACAAGTGTGCAGTCGTTCATTTGCACAGAGGAAGGTCAGGCTCCCATAACAACGATATGGAGCTCGTCAACGGAAATGTCATCCGCCACCTTAGCGCCGAAGAAGCCTACACATACCTGGGCATACCTCAAAGGCATGTCCAGGATGTGCAGGCTGCTAAAACCACGATCATTAAGAAATACCGGCGCATTCTCCGTCAGATCTGGTCATCAGAATTGACTGGGAGAAATAAGGTGGCAGCCACGAATATGTTGGCCGTATCACCAGTGCTCTATTCTTTTGGAGCACTGAAGTGGAACGTTGACGAGCTAAGGGATCTTGACCGAAGCACACGGAAGATGATTTGTATGCAACGCAGTTTGCATCCAAGATCTTCCGTGGAACGACTGTATTTGCCCCGAAATATGGGAGGTCGTGGCCTTTTAAGCCTGGAGTGTATGCATGACCGATTGGTCCTCGAAACAGCTTGCGACGTGATTAATCGAACGGAGGATCCCCTGATGATGCTAGTACATCAGCATGAAATTCAGGGGAAGAAGGCGTTTTTGTACAACGCGGCGGAACGAGCGGCGCGAAACCTCGGTCTGGTTTTCAACGTGGGACGTAGTGGTGCACAGGAGGCTGAATCAGTCATCAATCTATGCCCAGTGCGTCTCAGGGCTAACATACGGAAGGAACAACTCCGTATGTTGGAGGGAAGGCATATCGACAAGCCGTTGCATGGACAATTCTTTCGAAATGTCCAACAACTTGGCTTGTCGGCAGAGATGACCTTCTCCTTCTTAAGATCAGCCGGCTTGAAATCCGAGACCGAGGGTTTTATCTTCGCGTGCCAGGATGGGGTCATCAATACTTTAGCGTACCGCCAGAACATCTTACACCAGGTGGTACAGAGTACGCTTTGTAGATTGTGTAGATGTCATGCTGAGACACTAATGCATCTTTTGGCAGCATGTCCAATATATGCAGTTTCAGCATACATCGAACGTCACAATGCGGCTCTTCGAGTGCTGTATTACCATCTTCGCAGCACTTGTGGTATTGATGCACCCCCAGTTTTGCCGTACGTCCCCACTGATATTGAATCCGTAGTCGGGAATGAGTCTTGCCGAATATACTGGAATTACTCATTCCCGACGAGCAGGCAAATATCAGCCAATAAGCCTGACATCGTCCTTGTTGACTTCGATGACAAATCCATCTTCGTCATCGAGTTTTCTGCACCAGCAGAAACAAATATAGTCAGCAAAGAAGACGAAAAACGGATGAAATATCAGGAACTCCTGTTCGAGATTCGCAGACTGTATCGAGGATTCAAAATCAAGCTCGTCGTGCTGATAATTGGAGTGCTGGGAGGAATGAGACCAACTTTCCTCCAAAACATCAAAAGCATTCCGGCCTGTCGAGAACATGCAAATTCCATCGCAGGCCGAATGCAGAAAGCAGTGCTACTGGGATCTCTCTGTCTACTGAGGTCACACGAGATCCTGTAACCACTTACCTAATGGTACAGTGAGTGGTTACAGTTGCAAACGAAATGGCCCGGTGCAGTCTGCAGCGGAGGAGATGGATATCGGAGCCACTTTTCTACTGCAGACTGCACACGTGGATTCTGGAGGGCCAAGGGAGGTTACGGTTTTAGTCGGTAAACCTTGCCGTTAACATCAAAGGTGAGGGAGTCCGACACACGGGGGGTTACACAACATCTTCAACCCCCTATGGTGCCTAATGCATTTCCCCCCTCCGTCAAAAAAAAAAAAAAAAAAAAAAAAAAAAAAACAATAATAAAGGAGGTAAAAAATAAATAAATAAATAAATAAATAAATAAATAAATAAATAAATAAATAAATAAATAAATAAATAAATAAATAAATAAATAAATAAATAAATAAATAAATAAATAAATAAATAAATATGTAAATAAATATGTAAATAAATATGTAAATAAATATGTAAATAAATAAATACATAAATAAGTAAATAAATATGTAAATAAATAAATAAATAAGTAAATAAATATGTAAATAAATAAATAAATAAATAAATAAATAAATAAATAAATAAATAAATAAATAAATAAATAAATAAATAAATAAATAAGTAAATAAATAAATAAATAAATAAATAAATAAATAAATAAATAAATAAATAAATAAATAAATAAATAAATAAATATGTAAATAAGTAAATAAATAAATAAATAAATAAATAAATAAATAAATAAATAAATAAATAAATAAATAAATAAATAAATAAATAAATAAATAAATAAATAAATATGTAAATAAGTAAACAATGAAATAAATGATAGCTGTTGAGCGGCAGGAATTAACGTAACTTTCTCTATGTCGTAACGAATAAAATCAGACATTATAAGATTAACTAGTAAGTTGCTGTATTTAGTAAATAGCAGAATTTCGGCTAGCATAGAAAGAAATAGGTAGTATTTTGGCACCAGAATAATTATATTTTCGTATGTTTTTTCGGTTATTGAAAGTCTCCTGACTCCATTTATCACAATGCTTGTTACATAACATACACATATTAAAATCACAATATCAAACGTTTTGTTGCGAAAAAACGATTTTCTTCTTTACAAGAAAACATTATAGAATCATTATTTATACTATAACATATCATCAAAGGAAATACGTGTTATATATTTATAATCCCTTTCTATAATAGTATAAATTACATAAATGAACGCATTTTAGTTATTTTCAATGGATATTGCTTACGCTTTCAAATAATCAATGGCGCGGTACTTTGAATTCCCGCGCAACTAGGGACTTTCGTTGCTGCCGGCGAAGCGCCGACGCCAGAGCCCGAGGATGCGCGAACACAGCCGTCGCCGCCCGCGCTACTGGAGGGGTGGATCGCGGTGGGAGGCGGTCAGGAGTGGAGGCCAGCTGCGCGGTGCCGGTGGATTTCTCAGGGAAACTCAGTCAGTGGTTCGACTGTAAATCTGGCCATGCGCCTATTCCATGAATATGAAATGTTGATGGAGTGAAGTCGACTGAGCCTAATTCCACAAAATTTTCATAACGACTCTTCTCTGCGTTAAACACAACCGATCTTAATTAGGACTTAATATGAATGTACTTGCATATCAAAATAGGAAATGTAAGGAATGGGATATATGGATGCGGATTGTCATCTCCATTTGACAGATAACCTTAAAATTTTCTTTGAAGTGTTAATCTGTCCGAGGAAAATAATAATAATGCGGTACTCACATTTAATAATTTATGTAATTCATCACAGACGCACATAACCTAAAAGAAACAATTACCTTGATATGGCATTTTACAATTTAAACATCCATGTGTGTAAAATCGGTGTGAATTATTTGAGCGGAGTTAAATGCTGTGTGATTAAGAGTGCTCTCAAATGTTTCCGGAAGACAGAATCGACTGAGGCGACCTCCCAAAACTTTAAAGGGCTGTTCTAGTACGCTCTCTGACGGCGCTTCGCGAACTATAATTGTGGACAAGTGTGGGTGCGTCTGTGTGAGCGTACGTGAGCGTGAGTATGTATAGGTCAGTTCTACGGGTTCGACGGGCGCTTCCCAGCGTTGCCAGATTGCGCCGAGACATGCTGGGGATACAGGCGAGCGCCGGCGGAAAATCTACAATCCATGCGCGTTATTATTTCAAATAAATTACTAAAGGGTAGAACTTTATCAGCAGTATTGCGAAATTTATTGAGGAAGACTGCACAATGGTCGAGTGGTTAAAGCGTTCGCTCGCCGCGTATACTTTTTAGAGTTCGCGTATTCGCAGGTGCTTTCTTAACTTTTTTTTTAATTATTATTATTTTCTGTTAATTATTATTACGCATGTGTAATGTAATTTCTTAAATGTCATTTTAATAATTTATTCCAAATTTTTTAAAATACAATTTTTTAAAGGAATTTTTAATTCTTGAAATATACATTTTAAATCAATTGGAGGTAATTGTTGCAACTTATTTAGGCGAATATAACGTAAAAAGAAATTTAAATGTGCTTTCTTTACTTTTATTTACGCGAATCATTATTATCAGTTACAGAAATGATTAGATAAATATATAGATAATAAGTTTTCTAAATTAGTACTAAAGAATAAATAATTTTTAACAGTTAGAAATATATCTCCAAACTGTTTTTACTTCCTCTTTATCAGCAAAAAAAAACAAAAATAATCCGTAATAATACTTTTTACCGCTACAAAATGCTGACTAATGTTATGCAAAATGATTTGTCACTGTAATGCAACTATTTTATAGTTTTCATTTAAATGTTATAACTATTAAATCTAATTTTTATAAAATTTGTACATAACGTTTACAAAGAATTAATTCTATAACACTTTATAAAGTTTCGATAAAGTTTTTATATGAATCCACAAATTTTATACAATTTTGAAAAAATTCTTCAGATAAGTAATACATTTGTTAAAATTCGTATAAAATTTGTTGGTCTGCATCAAAACATTATATAGATAGATAGATAGATAGATAAATTTATTCCCATATATAAGATTTATACATAAAATCTGTAGGGAGGAGTACATATATATATATATAATCGGGTAGTTTATACGTAATTGCGGTTGGGGGAATCTTCGTACTTAATAGCTAGCGCGAAGGCAGTTTTCAGGCTAAGAGCAGTGCTAAATATATGCAATACATAAACAATTTGCTAGGGCTCTAAAAAAAACTGCCTTAGACGAAAACAATTTTTTACAAAATAAAAAAGCAGTTTGGATGCCACTGGATGATTTAATGCCGTCAACATTGCCAGGAAGTTTCTCGCATTTGCAGATCTCATAAAATGGCTTTTTAATAGCCTCTCTCGACAAGGTAACGTATGGGGGCAGTCACCTAGAATATGAATTAAAGATTCGTTAGCTAAAAGGTTACATATAGAGCAAGGGGCTGTAGGATTATAATTGTAAGCAATGGAACCAATAAAAATGGAGCGAGTATGAATTGTGGCTGTTCTTTACTGAATTTTTAGGCGGGTGTATGCTAGGGGGCTATTTTCAGAATTGATATTTGAAAAACCATCTGTAAATTGCCTGAAAATAGGCAGTTGGTGCGAGCCGGAGTTGAAATAGCGACGTAAATTTTTGCTGCGTTGTGCGTATGCAAATTCCTGGCAGATCCGCTCACAGTTGTTCACCTAGTATTCGACCGAGATATTGGCCCATAAGCCATCGCAATTAATACTACTAAGCGCATTCTTTAAATGCTGGATCCAGTTTAAATCTTGGGGATCGTTAGAGACGGAGCTTAATTCAGCTAAGCGGAGAAGGCCCAACCGCGGTAGACTAGTCACCGGATAACTTAACAGTTTAATTATAAGTAATAGCGATCGACGTATTATTTCTACTCAGATGGGGTATAACCCCAGCTCGAGGCGCAATAAGTAGGACGGCGTTGATCTCGGACGACAAAAAAAACGCTTAAAAAATTCTACTTGAATGGCTTCTAGTCGCTCGAATGATGCGGATCATGGCTTCGTAAAGTGTGAGAAAACCCGACCACGAGTTCGCTCCGGCCGAGGCCGTCAGTGCGAGCACTGAGGCCGTAGCTTGGCGAGTCTTCGTAATAGCATTCTCAGCTGCTCTCAGGCACCTGGCAGACGAGGAGACGACTACCCCAGGTATGCATAGGTCGAAACTACTTCCACTCTGTTACCTGCAAAAAAAAAAGTTATTCGAAGCTGAGCCGAGCTGACCGCCCCTTCTGAAAATTACAATCTTAGTTTTTGATGCATTTACAGTCAGAGCATTATCTGCACAGTACGATTTGAGAACGAGCAGCTTCGACCTGTGATTAGCCGGCGAGTAGGCAAAAATTTCCAGGTCATCTGCAAATAGCAGCATTAGGAGATCGTAGTTTAAAGTGTAGTCGACCCTCCGCAAGCCGCGATGTCGGAAAAACGAAGCTATATCTGCGAGGAAAAGTATAAAGAGAAGTGGACTTATAATCTCGTCCTGCAGGACTCCCTCTGACACCATGAAGAATTTAGAAGGCCCTGATTCGGAGGACATCGAGACCATCGCGTTGCTATACATTGCTTTTAATAGGCGAATAATTTTGGTACTTAACCCTAAACTATATAGTTTCTGCCAGAGCAGGTTGTGGGGGATAGAGTCAAACGCTCTGCGGAAGTCGACGAAGAGAACGTAACATTTTGACGCTTTATTTCTGAGCGCGATTTGCACAGCCGCGTTTAAGGTGAAAATGTTTCCTTCCTCAGAACGCCCACGTCTAAACCCCGCCTGCTCTTCAGGCAGAATATTCGCTGCATTTGCCCAGGATTCAATCCTCGCCACAATTATTTGCGAAAACATTTTGGCTAACGCGTTCGTAATGGCAATCGCACGATAATTTGCCGGATCTCCACGGTCGCCTTTTTTGTGCAGCATGAAGAGACTGGCGTTCATCCATCCCTCCGGCACTCTTTCATTAGCAAAAATATAGTTAAAAAATCTAACGCAAAACTAAACCAGTCTCCTTCAAGGAGCTTCGGCTGGAAGTCCATCGGGGCCTATCGCTTTGCCTGGCTTTAGTTTCTTCATACTAGCTCGAAGTTCGCGTTCCGAGATGGGAGCATCGAGTACTTCGTTGAAAGTCCCGTAAAATATAGTATCTGAAGCTGATTTGCTAGGATATAATAAACTAAGGTAGGAATTCCAGGTGTCTACGTTTATCGCCGCAGAATGGGAAGGGGATCGCCTAAAACCACGAACTGTAGTCCAGAATGCTCCGGCATCCCGAACTGCAGCAAACTTGTCTGCTATACTTGTAAAGTAGGATTTTTTTGCAACCTGAACAGACTTCAGATACTTCTTTTTACTTAATAAAAATTCAGATTCTAAGGCAAACGAGAAGTCATTTTTAGGTAATGATGCAAGTGATCTATTCATGGATTTACGTGCCTCGATACATTTTCGACCGTACCATTTTGGACCAGATCGCGAAACAGCACAACGAATAGTTATATCGCGTAATATGCCCGAAGATTTGGCAAAGCTGATTAGTCCCGAACAGAAAGACGGAAGAATTTCATCTGACAGAAGTCGCGTAGTTAAGTCTTTTGATAAAAGCGGGTTTCTCGAGTCCTCTGCAAACTTAGAAATACTAGCAGGAGATAAATATATCTTCCGTTTTACTGTCGGCGTGGGATTGGGTATAGGAGAAGGAGTCTGAGGACAAGCCAACGTAGCAAAACGGGTTAGAGTAGGTGGGAGATGGTCGGAGCCTCCAGACTGCAAACCAATTTGAAGGTCGTTAATAAATAAAGTGTAGGTGTGGACTGGAGACCCATACGAAGTCCACGATACTCCGTCCGCGATCGTCTACAAAAGTAATGTGCGCGGGCGAATCACCTTTCGTTCGACCATTAAGAGGTATAAAATTGTTTCCATTCATAAAGTTATAAAGGTGTGCACCCTTTCGGTTGGATCTGTTGTCGAAAGATCGTCTTTTTGTAAAGAGCTGAGTATTATTGAATAGCTCGGGGGAGTCGCACTCGAGATCAAAGGAGCCGCATCCATGCGTTAAAGTCACCACCAAATATAAAAATAGCTAAGGGAAATTTAGTCTGCTAACTGTCTAAAGACGGTTGAAAATTTGAAAGGCATGTTTCAAGGTCACAGTCTGGCGGAAAATAAAAGGAACCCATAAGAATATTTAGAGGCTGCGATTTAATATGAACTATAATCCAGTTGGTGGCGACTTCAAGGATTTCCGGGTGACCTCGAGTAGGTACTACCGTGTAAAGACCGCCCGGAAATCTGCCTCTTGAACGCTCGCGTACAGCAGGTGCGCAGAAGCTCGAATAACCATGCAGCTTAGGTAGTGAGTCGGAGTCTGGACGCCAAGTTTCAGAAAAATTGGAGATCCCGGAAGGAAGATGCGTGCACGCCATAGACAAATTTTGAGGCCCTCGTACATTCCAGAATGTTAATGAAAGCTCGTGCTGTGAAGCAGGCACTGCATCATCTTGGGAATGTGTCTGTAGTTCTGAGGGTACCTCTTGAGTTGCTGCTGAAGCCAGGCCCTGATCATTTAATTGAAAGCCCCTGTATGATACAACAGGGGAGAGGCTTAGAAGTTTTTTGGACCCGTATGTACTGGAGAATGGTCCTTAAATTGTAAAGGGACGGATACATGTATAGATGCCCCCAACTCCATGGGACTGTCCTTCATTTCTAGGCATGAAAATTTGCCCGCTTCATCGGACCAAGAGAACCATTTACCATCTATTTGGAGTTTCCTGGCTTTGCGTATGACACGCTTGCCATCCTGTTTGGCCAAACGCGTCAGTTCGCGAACGTGGAAGTCGATTTTCCTCTCGTAGGGCGTAGAATCACCGTCTATGTAAATCTTTTTTCCTTCAAGCAATTTTCTTTTATTAGATAAAATGTGAGCTTTGGCTCGAGAGGAAACTAGCTCTACCATGATCATAGGCAGATCCTTCTTAATGAGATATGCAACATCAACTACATTGGAAATATCGAAGATATCCAGCAAAAATTTTTCCACGTGCGCAATGACATCTTGGGTTGGCGAAACACCTCTAATTACTATATTTGTTTTCCGCAGTAGTTTGTCCTGTTGTTCGAGCCTTAAATACAGTTTCTTTATTTCCTCTTCTTTCTTGAGAAGGGAGCTTCGTAGGCCACTTAGTTCTTGCATAACTTCTGCCTTGAAAGTCGTAAAAGCACTCATCATATGGGCAGACTCTTGCTTTCGCTCATCATTAGATGTGTCAATCTTGCTATTCACGGTGTCTATTTTCGAAGAAATAGACTGCATAATAGCTTCCTGGAATTTGCGAATTTCTTCTCAATCCATATTGACTAGCACTGACGGGTCTTTTTCCGTTATGGGGCAAAGCATTTGCTTTGTGCTGGGAGTTTGAACCAAAGTTTTGCGGCTCCGAGATTTTGCAGGCGGCAAAGCGTCACCGTTCGAATGCAACACGGTTTCCCGCGCGCGCTTAGTTACCTCGTAAAAGCTAGTGATCGGCTTGAGAATGGGGTCTTTGAGTAGGCGCCATTTGGATGCGGTCGAAGGCCTGCCCACTTGAGTTGAGACTGGTTCAAGCAGTGAAGACGGGTCCTGCCTACTCGGCAGTGGGTTACGCGTGTGTGTGTTTTGTGACGTAGGCTGCCGTGTGGGATCCTCTTCTTGCGACATAAGCAGTAGCCGGAAGGTGCTGCCACTCCCGTTAGAAATCGGTGTTAAAGAAAGCCGGAGCACGAGGCTATGGCGGAAGAGAAATTCCAATCGAATGCGCACAACAACTGCGCGTCAGATATGCACGTGGCAAAATTGCTATTGAAAAAAGCACTAGCTAAGCCGTGCCACTAAATAATTTCCTTTTACAGGTCGACTTCACAAAAAAAAACTGCACACCACACTAAAAAGTTACGAGTCCACAATCAATTAATAATTCAAGCACGTGGAACAAATAGAAACCTCCCACAGGCGTGAAAACTCCGCCGTGTACAGGCCGAGAAACGGTCAGAATACTTGAAAACGGCCTGAGCACTTTAAAAACACAAGAGCAAAAAAGTTCTGTTGGTTTCCGGCGAGTGCATGTTACGAGAATGCTCTGACACATAAACAATTCACAAAACTTTAAAAAGACCGTTTTGAGAGGCGAAAAAGCCAAGCGCGCCAACTCGGACAACTGTCTCGTTCCAATGTCGGAAATGAACATTGGAAATTATATAAACTTTATAAAATGTTTATACAATCATTTCTTTACAAACGAAATTATTTCCTATTTCCAGTACTTTAAATGTTATAACTATTAAATCTAATTTTTTTAAATTTGTACATAACGTTTACAAAGAATTAATTCTATAACACTATAAAGTTTCGATAAAGTTTTTATATAAATCTACAAATTTTATATAATTTTGAAAAAATTCTTCAGATAAGTAATACATTTGTTAAAATTCGTATAAAATTTGTTGGTTTGCATCAAAACATTATATAAACTTTATAAAATCTTTATACAATAATTTCTTTACAAACGAAATTATATTTGTACTTGGGAATGAATAAATCTCAATATCTAAAATAAAAAAATATTGCCACAATGTTGCTTCTTCTCTAGCCGCAAAGAATCAAATTAATATGCGCTGATATACAAAATTATTTGTAATTAAAGCATTTACACGTATCTATTGGCCAATAATTGAATTGTTCAAAAAATTCGTAAAAATAATTAAAATTAGAAAACACCACAACGGCATTAGAACAATAATAATAAAAAGATAAAACTTTTTCTAAATTAGTAATTTTCCTTTTGAAATTCTTCATTAAATTCAACGATAATTTTCAGTCTGAAAAAGTTCGGATACACGAACTTCATCCGCGAAGTGTAAAATTATTTCGATTAATAGCTTCCAACTTTATAAAATCGGAATTTTTAAAAAACGTGAAAGACTTAAATATTAATGATCCACAAATTTTGTTAGAGAAGATTAGTTCCGGACCCGACTGCGATAAGACTATTCGAAGTTTCTCCGATGTGGAAGAAATTTGCGATACTCTGCTAAATTGTTACAAAATTTTATGTATTAATGGGTTAATGCGACCTCAATTAATGATTTTTTTGTTATTTTTTTTTTATCGGGGGTCGCCCAGTGATCGGGCTACCTTTAGTTAGCCCGTGAGGGAAGTGCTGACTTCCAGGTCCTCGTCCTACCCCCTGGATAACGTTATTCGTCGCAGCAATGCTTCAGGAAGCCTTGATACTATGAAAAACGGCAAAAGGAAGCGGCCCGGGTTCACCTAGCCCGGGTGGAGGTACCCGGTTTAGGCTCCTAACTTTATAAAGTGTTATAGAATTAATTCTTTGTAAACGCTGCGTACAAATTTTATAAAGACTTTACCAAACATTTGTATCACTACTAATTTAGAAAATGCGTTATCTTTTATTATCACTTTCATAAAGTCGTTGTGGCGTTTGTTAATTTCAATTATTTTTAAGCATTTGTTAATGTTTCGTTAAAAGGATTTTATAATCATAACATTTAAAGTATTGGAAATAGTATAATTGCATTAGTGACAAATCATTTTGAATAACAGTAGTTACCATTTTGTCGGCAAAAAATATTATTACATATTACTTTGATTTTTTGCGGATAAAGAGAAGCACTTTTGAAAATTCTTTATTCATTGCTACTAATTTAGAATTGTTATCTAACAATTTCTGTAATTGATAATAATGATTCGCGTAAATGGAAGTAAAGAAAACGCGTTTAAATTTCATTTTGCGTCATATTCGCCTGAATAAGTTACAACAAATGCCTTCAGTTGAGTTATAGAGTATATTTCAAGAATTTATAATTCATTTAAAAAATTAAATTTTAAGAATAAGGAGTAAATAATTATTTTTAATAAATTACAATGTATGTATAATAATGAAAAAAAAAAACAGGATAAAAGAGCATCTGCGAGTACGCGAACTCCAAAAGTTTTGCGTGACAGTCAAACGCTTTAACCACTTGGCTAATACAATCTTTTTCACGTGTTTGTTATATTAATGCCGCTGATAAACTGCTGCCCGCGGGAATTTGTTTAATTTGATTTTTTGCTGATTACGGATGAATAAAAGCATTTTGACAATATTTTCTTATGTGTATAGAAAATGATTTATTTTTACTACTAATTTAGAAAATGTTTTATCTTCTTATTATTATTTTCTAATGTCGTTGTAGTGTTTTTTAATTTTCATGATTTTTAAGCATTTTTTTTTTAAACTTCATGAACAACAATTCAAGTGCAAGTCGACTATCGACTAATGTAATAATAAATTAGTATCGACTAATGTGTTATTACACATTAACATGATTTTTTTGCGGATAAAGAAGAAGTAATAACGTTGTGGCAATATTTTCCTAGCTAAAGATAATGATTTATTCATTAGAAATGTTTGATAAAGGTTCGTTTATTACAAAAATGATTCTATAACCATTTTATAACATTTTTATAATATTTTAATGTGGGTCTACAAATTTTATATGAATTTAAAAGAATACGTTACTTATCTGCAGATAGGATTTTAGCGAAATTGTATAAAATTTGTGGATCCATATACAAACTTTATAAAATGATTATAGAATAAATTCTTTATGAACGCTGCATAAATATTTTATAGAAATTTTATAAAAACTTTATCAAACATTTTTACCTCGGTCACTGCTAATTTAGAAAATGTATTATCTTTTTATTATTACTTTCATAAAGTCGTTGTCGTGGTGTTTGTTAATTTAAATTATTTCTAAGCATTTGTTAATGCTTTGTTAAAAAGATTTAATAGTTATCACATTTAAAGTACTGGAAATAGAATAATTGCATTATAGTGACAAATCATTTTGCATAACATAGGTCAGCATTTTGTGGCGGTAAAAAGTATTATTACCGATTATTTTTTGTATTTTTGCGGATAAAGAAGAAGTAAAAACATTTTGGAGATATTTTTCTAACTTTTAAAAATTATTTATTCTTTAGTACTGTGACGAAACCCGTCACAGATCGACGCGCTTCCCGAGCCTCGCGCCATCTATTGGGGCCGGGCGTAACCCCGCTACGAAGTCCGCCCCTCCCCGAGGAGAAACGGTTCTTTTTTACCGTAGCGCGCCTCCACTCGTCCTCCCCCACAGGTCGTGCCGCAGTGCGCCTCGAGAGTTCCCGAGTAACGGGCCTCGGCCACCGCCGCCGATCTCTCTCCATCTCTCCCTATCGTTCTCTCTCTCCAAACGGCGAACGCTGTCCCAAGACGATGCGGGGACGCACGAAGCACTTGTCAGCGCTCCGTGTCGTCCCCTCCCACCACGAAGACCCCGAGGACGGTGCTCGTCATCGCCCCGACGAGTACGTCCCCCAACTCGGACCCCAGGACGGACCCCTCCCTCACGCCGGTCGCTCGATCGCGCACGCGCCGGTTCGACGGCGCACCGCCTCCGAAGAGAAGAAGAGAGAAGTTAGTTAGTCTCGAGCATCTGGAGGATCCGGATCGACGACATTAACGAGCGCGAGTTCGAGAGTATTATCGAAAAAGTTGTGAGTACGGTCGCAGCCGAAATTCCCGTTTTGGAGCCAGGAGAAGCACCAAGCCCCGTGCAGGAGGATCAGCCGACCCAGGGCCACCCCATACCGGAGGAGCAGGAGCAAAGCGCATCCGTGAGTAAACTGTGTGTTTGATTTTATTAGAAATTCCGCGTGTCCGAGTGTCGATCCCCGAAGTCCCGGTCATTTCACAAAGTAGGTCCACCGTCGCGAGAGTGGAACCCGCGCACCCGGCCCCCCTATAGTAGATCGCGCATTCAAAAATAAGTGCCTCGTCCTTATAAGGACGAGATTACAAAATGGCATCCCTGGTGGGAAACTCTAATTTGACGTTCCCAAATTAATAAAAAAGGTAAAATTTAGGAAAGTGTCGTAACGAGTTCGGTGGAACTCGCCGGGAATCGGAATAGAGGAAAAATCTTTTTTTTGAGTGATCTCTTTTAGTGTCGCGAATACCGAAAATCAAAAATAAAGAAAATCGTTGCAACGGGTGCAACGGCAATTTTAATTGAGTGTTTCAGTACGTGTTTACATAGTCAATTTTGAAAAACAGTTGTCGGGAAATAAGTTGGCCCGGTGAACTCGAGGTGTTGACAAACACCCGCCCTGCCGTCCCTAACCGTTAGAAAAAAAAAAATTTTTCAAAGTTCATAAGAAATTATCGAACTGATATTCCATCACAAATCCCTATTTAGAAATAAATGTTAGGATATATGATATTATATTTAATTGTATGTGTATGGAATATTTTAATGATGTGTCTTTAATTTTATATAGTAATCTATAATGTTATATTCAGGTCTAATTAATTAACTATAAGTAATTAATTTTAATGTTAAGCCCCGAAACTCCCTAGAATTAGGTAATTTGAGAATTATAAGTTTAGAAAAATTTTTAGAATATATAAAAATAAGCGTTATTTTAATTTGCAGTTTTTTTGGTTTTTATTAAGGTTTTCAAATCGATATAGTAAGTGATTTAATTCGAAATATAAAGTGAAATAATTCGGACAGGTAAAGTCCGGTAGTAGACTTTCGAATTCTAATGCGAACGATTGAGAATTGATAGTTAAATATTTCTAAATAACAAAAGTGCAAATAATTAATTTTCTTTGGTATAAATAAATCTTTTGAGTGAATTTTAATTGAAATTAATTATATAGTGAGCAATTTTCGCTATAGAAAAAAAGTAAGTAATAGGTTTCGCGATTTCCAGGTATAGGATTTCCCCCCGCCCCCCAACCAGAAAACGAAAAGTAATACACAGCTTTTGCGTTAGAAAAAAAAAATTATTTTAGAAGTGTATTATGCCAATATAGATCTATATATATGTATATGTATATGAATGTATGTGCAATATATGTACTCATAATATATGTTAATTATAATTCAATTATAAAAATAAGTATGAAATGTTACCTTTCTTAAGTATTGCCCCACAGGTACCAGTGTAGCGATTTGAGTGTATTTTATTTAACGAAGAAATTCCAATTTCCCTTCGCGAGTCGCGCCCTCGTATGGGATACTTAAGGGCGGAAAACTTTTTTTTTGTTGTAAAAGTACACCGCCAGTTCGTTACCGAAAATAACGGACAACCCCGATTCGCTACCCGGAATTTAAACTTTTTATTTTGAATTTCCCGTTAGTTTTGAATTTCCCTTATTTATTGATATTCATTATTTTTGAATTCCCATTGTTTATGCATATCCGGAATCCAAAGTCGCACTTTTGAATTTCCCGTTAGTTTCGAATCCCCTTTTATTTTCGAATTTCCTTTTTACTTTTGAATTTCCCGTTAGTTTCGAATCCCCTTTTATTTTCGAATTTCCTTTTTATTTTTGAATTTCCCGTTAGTTTCGAATCCCCTTTTATTTTCGAATTTCCTTTTTATTTTTGAATTTCCCGTTAGTTTCGAATCCCCTTTTATTTTCGAATTTCCTTTTTATTTTTGAATTTCCCGTTAGTTTCGAATCCCCTTTTATTTTCGAATTTCCTTTTTATTTTTGAATTTCCCGTTAGTTTCGAATCCCCTTTTATTTTCGAATTTCCTTTTTATTTTGAATTTCCCGTTAGTTTCGAATCCCCTTTTATTTTCGAATTTCCTTTTTATTTTTGAATTTCCCGTTAATTTTGAATTCCCTTCTAATTTTGAATTCCCTTCTAATTTTAATTCCCTTGTATTTTCGACCCCCCTTTTATTTTTGAATTTCCTGTTAGCTTTGAGTCCTCTTTTATTTTGAATCCCCTTTTAATTTTGGAAATTACGTTAGTTGGAATTTGCCAATAGTGTTCATTTCCACTATTTTTGAATTTTCCGTAAATTTGGAAAATTCCTTAATTTTAAACCTCCCCTTAATTTTGAAAATTCCTTATTTTCAAATTTCCACTTATTTTTGCAATACCCGTTATTTTTGAGTTTCCCTTTATTTCGTTTGTGCAATTCCGTTTTATTTTTGAATGTCCCTTTATGTCTGAATTTCCTTTTAGTTTTGAATTCCCGGCCAGTTTGCATTCCCTTGTATTTTTGAATTCCCTTTTACTTTGAGTCCCCCGTAAATTTTAAATTCCCCTTTATTTTTGGGAATTTCCCTTTTATTTTAATTTCGAATTCCCTTTAACTTCTGAATTCCCCTTTTATCTGTGAATCTCGTTTATTTTTTTTATTTTCATTTTGAATACCCCTTAATTTCGGGATTCCCCTTTATTTGTGAATTCCGTTTAGTTTTAAATTCCCTTTATATTCTGAGATTTCCTGTATCTTAGAATTTATCGTTATTTGTGAAATCCCCTTTTTCTTGGAAGCCCCGGTACATAGAATACTTTTTTTTTATGCGTGATAGCGCATCGTATTTGCATCGGAAACTACGAATAAGAAAATTCGAAGTAATTCCGGGCAGTTTTTTTTTTGTTTTGTGTGGCATTAATTGGCGGTACGCCAGAGATCAGGTAGCTCAAACAACGACCCCAGTAGCTCGAAGTAGAATCTCGAGTACATCGCGTCCTTGAAGAGCAACTGAGTTATCAGCATCTCCCCCAAAATCAGTCGAGTATTTCCGGTAGGACTGAACGAGTGGAGTAAGAAAGGTCCTGATATTTACCCCTACCCTTTTGTGATTTTTCCCAATTGGGTCGTATTGAAGGGATTAATCGCCTTAAGATGGATTCTTTTGAATACACCCCCGTTACCTCCCCTGTAATGGTGATACCTACGCTAACGGTGGTAACGCCAACCACCACGACCGAATATGTCCCCATCACTACCGCGCCCGTGTCATACACGGCAACCGCTACGCACGTGGCGCCCTCTCGGGCAGCGGAGCGACGAATAGCCAGTCCGGAACAAATCTCGGCAATCCGGGCAGAAATCGACCGGGTGGTCGATTTACGCGACCTTATCGGCCGGTGTGATAGAGCCGAATTGCTGATATCCGGACCGATAGAGGTGGTACGGGATCGACTCGTAAGATACACCATCTTACAGCGGTTCCCGGAGACCCCGGTCGAGTGGGATCACCGAGTAGATGGACGAGGCGATCACCCCCCCTACACGTTGTCCGAAGCGGTGAGTTGCCCCGTTTATGGGACCATGCTAAGTGGCCCCCGGTCGACGGGACATCTGGACCCCATCGAACCCCAGCGGTCAACGCGGTTCGGAACCGCGGAATCGCAGAATTATAGGTTCCCGTCCGATAGATCGCGGGCCCATTACCGGGACCCGATCTCGTTTGGGGAGGAGAGTTTTCAATTCTCAGAGGCCGATGCGACCACCTATCAGGTCGATCGGTCCAATGATGGGGCAGTAGCCCCCCCTCGGGACACACGAGCAGAAAATGTGCCTCGCCGGAGGGCACCGGCCAGCAGTTACCCCAATCCACCCAGCGCGTTAACGAGGAGTAGCCGCCTTACATTGTCGGCTCCCGAACCGTTTCGGGAGGATGCCGCTAACAATGGGGCACGAGAGACAGCAAACCCCCAATGGTCCGAGGAGATCGATCCCCAAAATCGGGACGACTTCTACTCGCGACCAGTGAACCCCCCTCGGCCGGTAATATGAGGACAACGTCCCCCCCGTCGTCCGAACGCGCACACGTCCCATGTCCACTTTCCAGCGGACCTGACATATAGCATGTCCCCGCTGCAACCCACCTATAACAGCACGCGGATCGGTCAACCCCAAACCTCGCGTCGCCCGGAAGGTAACGCGTCCACCGCTGGAGGGTCATTCAACCCCAGCCTGTCAATGTCTGGTGTCCGATGGCAGAGGACTGCCATTGAACATTGGAGGACACACGGACCCCGTTACTCCGGCGAGGAGGGGGAGGACGCGGAGGAGTTCCTCGTCAAACTGGGCGAATACGTCACGAGTCGGGATCTGACGGAAGAGGACCTCCTGCGCGCCCTACCTGAAGCGTTTAAGGGATCGGCCCTCAACTGGTACCGGGTGGAAAAGACAAGCTGGCATACGTACCCCGGCTTCGTACGTTATTTTCGCGACGCGTTCGGTCAACGCCACCTGGAAGCCAGTATCAAGAGGGAAATCACCTTGCGCACACAAGGACCGGACGAGCCCATTCGGGAGTACTTGGTGGCCATACGGAGCCTATTCAATTTACTTACTTTCCCCCCGTCTCAAGAAGAACAACTAGATATAGCAGTTCAAAACTTGCGTCCGGGATTAGCTCGAAAAATCGAGAGGGAAGCCGTTACCGACTTTGCAGACTTACTGCGAATCGGTCGACAGGTGGAGGGGGCCGCCAATCAAGAGAGGGTCTACCGCCCCCCTCCAGCGGCTAACCAGTCCGCCTTCCCCGCCTTCGCCTATACGCCCAAGATGAGGCGAAGCAAGGAAAAGCTGGCCCTCGCGACGCCCGCGGTGAAGATGGCCAAGGTTAGCGTCGTAAGCCCACACCCTCCGTCGCCAGCCCCCTACTAGGAAGAGGAGGCGGCGCCGGTAGCCCGCGTAGAGCGGAACAGAGGCCGCAACCCCACGCGCTCGGTACCGGCATATCCGCAGCACCAACCACCAGTGGCGACCACTCAAAACCCGCGGCTACCAAGAGTGCCACGCCTCCTGGATGTGGCGCCGAGAGAGCGTCCACCCTTCGAGACAAGATCACCACCGAATCGGAACCCGGTCCGGTGTTATAATTGTAAGCAGACGGGGCACATATACCGAGAGTGCCCCCACCCCTTAGGGCATTTTTGTAGGGTCTGTGGCTATCCAGGCCGTGATGCCAACAATTGTCCCGTTTGCGCGCGTAAACGGTCGGGAAACTGTTAACGGGGGGGGGGGGGGGAAGGAAACCCCTGAACCCCCCCTTACAGTCCCATCCGCGATCACCCTTACGACAAGCCGGATAGAAAAAGACGTTGAGAAGAGACGGATCGTTTCGGCAACCCCTAAGCCCAGATGGCTGAATATCGGGTCCGAGTCCATAGATTCTTGCGAAGATAATCAATGGACACTGGATTCGGACCCTCGCCCCCACTTTCGCGTAGCTTTGAATGGAAAAATAATAAGGGCACTCGTTGATACCGGAGCGTCGCGCTCTTATTTAGGCCTCGCGTGTCAGGAGGTAGTTTCACCGTTCCTAAGGTCAAGTGAGGAACAAGTAAGAGTTGCCAATGGTGCGCTAGTCCCATTAAATGGCGTCGTTACCCTCGCGATGACGGTAGATAGTCATACGCGAAATTTGGAAATTAGAGTAGCCCCCATCCACTACGCATGCGCGTTGGGGATGGATTTTATGTGCCTCTTCGGGCTGAAGATAGATACCGAGAATAATGCGTGGAGTAGCCACAACGGCACCCCGCACTCGTTAAACGATTCCGGTGTTTCAGTTACCGCCTTCGCCGTATACGACTGCGCCGGATTGGTCGCCCCCTCCCATGAAGCTGGCCCACGATTGAGGAGGCTACTTGACAAGTTCTACCCCGCAAATAGAACCCCTACAATGGGCATAACACGTCTGACTCAGCACGCTATCGACGTACAGGGTCATCCCCCGATTCGTCAAAAGGCTCGCCTACTCTCTCCTTACATGCTAAAAGTAGCACAGGACGCGGTCGATGAAATGCTAAGAAATGGCGTCATCGAACGCTCCTCGAGCCCCTGGATGAGTAACCCCGTTATCGTCCGGAAGTCGAATGGGACTTTTAGGTTCTGCGTAGACTTCCGAGACGTAAATAAAATAACAAAGAAGGATGCTTATCCGCTCCCCTCGATGGATAGGATTCTGTCCGGGTTGAGCCGGGCCCAATGCATCACCACCCTCGATCTAAGCCAGGCCTACTTTCAGGTGCCGTTAGCCCTTAACAGTCGGCCCATTACCGCGTTCGCCGTCCCCGGGCGCGGTTTATTTCAATTCAAACGAATGCCTTTCGGGCTCTCCAACGCGCCGGCGACCTTTCAGCGATTAGTGGACCGTCTCATCGACCCCGCGTGGGAACCCCACGTCTTCGCCTATTTGGATGACATCATCATAGCCACGGACAATGAGGAGGACCATTTTCGCTATTTGAGACTTGTATTGACCAGTCTACGCAACGCCGAGTTGGAACTAAACCCGGAGAAGAGTGAATTCTTCCGGGACGAGGTAAAATACCTCGGGTTCGTATTGAATAAAGATGGACTGAAGACGGATCCGGACAAGGTCGCTCCCGTTCTCGAATTTCCGCCCCCCACCAATCTCAAACAGCTAAGGCGCTTTTTAGGGATGGTGGGGTGGTACGCGCGCTTTCTCCCAGATTTTTCGCGTGACCGCGTTCATCTGACGAAATTATTGACAAAGAATACTCCCTGGATATGGGGCTCAGAGCAGCAATCTGCTTTCGGAGCCCTCACCCGTACCCCCGTGTTGGCACGCCCAAACTTTGACGTCCCCTTCACGATTCAGACGGATGCGAGCGACTTTGCTATCGGGGCGGTAATCACCCAGGAAATAGCCGGTAATGAGCACCCGATTAGTTTTGCTAGCCGCGTGCTCACCAAGGCTGAACGAAAGTATACCGTCACGGAGAAAGAGTGTCTCGCCGTCCTCTGGGCCGTGAAAAAGTATCGACCCTATGTCGAGGGGACCCACTTTCGGGTGATCACCGACCATAGCAGTCTGCAGTGGCTCAGGAATTTGCGAGACCCAACCGGGCGACTGGCAGGGTGGGCCCTAGCCATGCAGACATATGATATGAAAATCGAGCATCGAAAAGGCACGCTCAATGTGGTGCCCGATGCCCTCTCGAGAATGTACGAAAATGTAGATACCGCCCTTTGCGCCCTGGGCGATACAACGGACCCGTGGTACACCCAGAAAATGGATAATATCCGAAAATTTCCCTCGAAATATCCGGATTGGAGGATCGAGGATGACCGGATATACTTCCACAAACCCCACCCGCTAATAGAGTCCGCCCTCAATGACCTCGACGCCTGGAAACTCGTTCTCCCCGCAGGAGCGCGTGCCCGTGCCCTCAGCGATGCGCACGATAGCCCTCAAGCCGGCCACTTAGGAGTGGATAAGACGTATCACCGCCTCATCCAAGACTTCTATTGGCCCGGTGTTTTCCAGGACGTCACTACTTTCGTTGCACGCTGCCCCGCCTGTCAGAAGCAAAAAGTCTCTCAGCAGGCCCCGGCCGGACTCATGCGCGAAAGAACCACGGAAGGCCCCTGGATGACGGTCAGTTCTGACGTCATGGGACCGTTCCCCCCCAGCAAGCGTCAAAACCAGTTCGTAGTGGTTTTTCAGGATATGTTCACTAAATACGTGGAAGTGAAACCTCTTCGAGCGGCTACAGGTGCCGCCATAATGGCCGCCTTCAATAGCCTCGTTATTAATCGATGGGGTTGCCCAAGATACTTTCTTTCAGACAATGCCAAGCAGTACGACAACACATATGTGCAGACCCACCTGAAGCAGTTAGGCATAACCCCCGCTCGTACCCCCCCCCACCCCCCCCGGATCACGCCCAGACGAACCCAGTCGAGAGAGTCAACCGGACCCTCAAAACGATGATGTGTACATTCGTGTCACACGACCATCGCGACTGGGACGTACACCTAGAAGAACTTACGTTCGCCCTGAATACGGCTGTCCAGTCGTCCACGAGAATGACCCCCGCGTTCCTGAATTTCGGCCGCAATCCAGTAGCCATCAGAAATATACGAACCGATCTTCCCCCTCCCCCACTTACACTACCCAAGGATCCTGAATTCTGGCATGATCGAATGAGGAGGCTACCTCTCATCCACGACTGGGTCCATCGCAACCTGGAGCGCGCCGCGACGCGCCAAGCCGAATACTATAATCGCTCCCATCGTGAGGTAGAATACAAGGTGGGCGATTTAGTGCTACGACGCATACGGGTACTATCGTCGGGAGCTCAAAATTTTGCGGCGAAACTTGCGCCCAAATTTAGTGGCCCACATAGAATAATACGAGTAATATCCCCCGTCGTTTTCGAACTAAGTGACCCGGATAGTCGTCGGAACCCCAGGGCGCATATCAAGGACCTGAAACCCTATCGCGCCCCCGACGCCGAGGAGAGTTCGAGAATCGAGCCAATCGCTCCTCCCTCGATACCCGAAAACCTTACGGACCCTCAATTAAAAATGAGGAGTCCGGACTCGATAGGAAAAAACCATTACCACGTCGCCGTGGGCGGCCATCGAAACAGCCCCGACCGGCCACCCCGGGACCGATTGAGCGAACCCCCATGATACGCCGCAGTGAGGTGCCCCGAGCGATAAGGCCAGTGGAGACAACTAAAGCGACCCCACCCCGTAGGCGCCCAGGTCGTCCACGCAAGACAGCAGCGCCGCATGTCTCCCTTTCGCCGGCGCACCCGGGGGGAAGACGTCCCGGCGTACGTCCCCGAAGAGTCTAGATGCTACACTGGTACCTCTATAGTTGAGGGACCACTACCCCCTCCCACCTTTATCTAATTTTTTTTGTGTTTTGTTGTTTTGTTATTGCTGTATATGGGTCGATGGATAGTAAACTGTGATTGTCTTACTAATTCTGCTTATACTCTGTTAGTAGGTGATATAATTGGAATAACAAAGGATAAGGTTGGCCCAAATCTAAAAGTAGACCCAACCTACGTAGGGTAATCCCCTTTGTTTTTTTTTAGGTACAACCAAGCAACATGGTGAAGGTGGCAACAGGAAGGAAGAGGACCCGGTGGGCGAGGGTGCCCTGCCAGGTCACCTTCGGCCGCCCCAGGGGAACCACGGCGTCACCACCACCGACGCCAGAGGCAGCGACAGCGGTGCCGCCACTCACCCCGGCGGAATTTCCACCGCTACCAACCGTCTGCCACCTGCCCCAACCGGTGGAGGCCGAACGGGTGGTGTTCGCGCGGCCAACCGCCGACCACCCGATTCCCCCGTGCCACGCCGGTCTCAAACCCCTGCAGTTGGGGACGGCGACAGACGAGTCGGACGACCCGTCGGGGCAGCCACGCCTCCGCCGCGGGCAACCGGGGGAGAACCTCCTCGTTCGCCCCCCCCCTTCTCTCCCCTCCCAGTCACTGGTCCCTGCCGAGGACTTTTGCGCCTTGGTCTGGGAGGAGGAGCGGAGGGGTCGGCGGGGGCAGTTCTTGAGGGGACCCCCCGAGGTGCCAAACCCGCAACCGTGGGCCCCCCCGCCGGTACGGGAATACGTTTGGGCCCATCCGGCACAACCGCGTCCCCTCTCCCCACTCCGATTCGTGAGGGCCGAGCCCCCCGCGGGAACCCCAGCGACCAGCTACCCCGACCTCGCGGAGCCGGTGTGCGAGGAACCCCGCAGGGTTGGCGCTTCCCGCCGTCGTCGACGACGCCGACGAACCCGAAGGGGGAACCGCACCCGGCCGCTCCGAGGGGTAGCCCCTAGCGACCCATCGCGGATTCCGCGACCGGATCCCCCGGTCCTCATGAGGATCGCCCCCGACCGGGCACTCGTCGTCAGCGTGGTGTCGGTAGACCCCGGGAGGACGGTCGCGGTAACGCGGCCACCTCCCCTGATGTCCCTACCTCCCCCCCTCATGGCACCGCTAGTTCCGGTAGCGGCTCTCGGGGGACGTACCCTCACCAGGGCCGGCCCGGGACCGTTACGGGTCACCCCCGCCGAGCGCCGCTGCTGGAATTGTGGCCAGAGAGGCCACCCGGCGCATAGTTGCTATCGGCGACTACTGGGGGGAAGGAGGTCTCGCGACGAAGGGGGCCGTTAACCCCTAATCGCCGGAGGCACCCGGCCCGGTAGCGGGTAGAGTAGCCTCCTCCTCCCCATCCCGGTATCCGGGACGCGCCGGTGTCGTGTGCGTGACCTGCTGTCCCTTACGATGATGTTGTCCTTCGCGAATTATTGTTACCCTCGGCTATGCACAGGCATAAAGTAAAGAGTAGAGTCAAGTCGCGCTAAACCGAATAGAAAATTTTAGTGGCCTGTCGCGAACGCCACCGACCTAAATGTCCTAAAAAAGGACACGTCGCAATAAGTCGCCAATTCGGGACTTAACACGTGGAGTTCCAGGCGAGTTGAGTCCTCCTCGCCGTCGCCCCGTTTAGATTCAGTTGGCCCGAGCACTCAAGAAACCTCCCCCCCCCCCCCCCCCCCCCCCCCGCGGAACCCAAACGTCGGCATATGACATGCAGTACCCAAGGGGTACTGGAGTCAGGCCGGGGGGTTTGTGACGAAACCCGTCACAGATCGACGCGCTTCCCGAGCCTCGCGCCATCTATTGGGGCCGTGCGTAACCCCACTACGAAGTCCGCCCCTCCCCGAGGAGAAACGGTTCTTTTTTACCGTAGCGCGCCTCCACTCGTCCTCCCCCACAGGTCGTGCCGCAGTGCGCCTCGAGAGTTCCCGAGTAACGGGCCTCGGCCACCGCCGCCGATCTCTCTCCATCTCTCCCTATCGTTCTCTCTCTCCAAACGGCGAACGCTATCCCAAGACGATGCGGGGACGCACGAAGCACTTGTCAGCGCTCCGTGTCGTCCCCTCCCACCACGAAGACCCCGAGGACGGTGCTCGTCATCGCCCCGACGAGTACGTCCCCCAACTCGGACCCCAGGACGGACCCCTCCCTCACGCCGGTCGCTCGATCGCGCACGCGCCGGTTCGACGGCGCACCGCCTCCGAAGAGAAGAAGAGAGAAGTTAGTTAGTCTCGAGCATCTGGAGGATCCGGATCGACGACATTAACGAGCGCGAGTTCGAGAGTATTATCGAAAAAGTTGTGAGTACGGTCGCACTCGAAATTCCCGTTTTGGAGCCAGGAGAAGCACCAAGCCCCGTGCAGGAGGATCAGCCGACCCAGGGCCACCCCATACCGGAGGAGCAGGAGCAAAGCGCATCCGTGAGTAAACTGTGTGTTTGATTTTATTAGAAATTCCGCGTGTCCGAGTGTCGATCCCCGAAGTCCCGGTCATTTCACAAACTAGGTCCACCGTCGCGAGAGTGGAACCCGCGCCCCCGGCCCCCCTTTAGTAGATCGCGCATTCAGAAATAAGTGCCTCGTCCTTATAAGGACGAGATTACAGTACTAATTTAGATAACTTATTATCTATATATGTATGTAATCATTTCTGTAGCTGATATTAGTGATTCGCGTAAATATAAGCAAAGAAAACATGTTTAAATTTCTTTTTACGTTATATTCGTCTAAATAAGTTGCAACAATTACCTTCAATTGATTTAAAATGTATATTTCAAGAATTAAAAATTCCTTTCAAAAATAGTATTTTAAACAATTTGGAATAAATTATTAAAACGACATTTAAGAAATTACACAACATGCTATGTACGAATGTACATATGGGGCATTTCACGCCAAGCATACCCCTGTAAGAAAAATATTTTTCTACATAGTTTTTGCACTTTTATCATGTAGTTTATACCCAAATACTCTACTCTCAATCCCTAACATAGGAAAAAAAAGTTACTTTTGAAAGTACGTATTATTTTGCGGAATCTCGAAAGAGTTATATCATACATTGCTTGTTCTGACGAAAAATCAGAAAAAAATTCTTTTGTATGTGAATTTCATAGTTTTTTTTTACGAGCAATTCACGTAAAAACATCAATGAAATAAAATATCTATATTGAGAATATGAAATCGAAGTTTTAAATATTTGTAAACGTTTTTCTCAAAAAGTGCCGGGTTAAAAAATAATTAAAAATTCTTTTAGAAGAGGATTTTTCATAAACTTTCACGCTATGGAAGTAAAGTTTTGGGACTAGAAAATGTTACATCTGAAAAGTGAGTTTAAACGGAACATAAGAAAATGAAGTCCCATGAATCCCATGTGAAACCGTGTAATTCGGGGGCCTTCTGTTCCCCATTTTGAATGTTGCGTATCTCCTTTAGAAATGGTCGTATTCTAAACATTTATTATTTATTTTGTAGATAATGCCTTTACCTTCAACCACAGAAATGTTATGATTTTGAAAAACTTACCTAACATTCCTCAAACTAATGAAAAGACTGTCGGTAAATGTTTTGTTAAAAAAATATGGAACGAGAATTTTCGGTTTGTTTTTAAATTGCTATATTTGCTTTAATTAATCAAGTTAATGTTATACTTTATACAATTTCAAATAATTCAACAAAATAAACTTGAATGTTGAATATAAATAAACCTAGAATTTACATTTTAATCTACAGTTTAGTTTTAACTGAAATTCTAAGTTTATTTTAAGCCGGCACTTTTTGTGAAAACGTTTAAAAATATTTACAACTTCGATTTCGTATTCTTAATGTAGATATTTTATTTCATTGATGTTTTTACGTGAAAGCTCGTCAAAAAACCTATATAATTCACATATAAAAGAATTTTTCGTAAGAACAATACGTACTTTCAAATGTAACTTTTTTTTACTATGTTAGGGATTGAGAGTGGAGTATTTGGGTACAAACTACGTGACAAAAGTACAAAAACAAATGTAAAAAAATATTTGTTTTGCAGGGGTACGCTTGGCGTGCAACAAAACCAGTATTTCGGCACACGTGTGTATGTCTAAAGTTCTTTACGCATACGCACTTGTAAATTACTATTGTTATATTGTACATAAGGGGTAATCTGACAATTATCAACTGCACAGAATAGTCAAAACTGAACAGTCAAAAAGCCGACGCAACAGAAAAAACAACTTGTCCGACTGTACTTTTTTTCTCTGTCGGCTTTCTGATTTGTCAGTTTTTGACTCGCACCCATAAATTGTAGACACCGAAAATAAAATTAGCCACTTTTTACAATTATTAATCTTCATAAATACTGGATGAAATTATTATAACCACATACTTAAATCAGGCCATGTACTTGTAGAAATTCTACTTTTATAAATATTGTAATGGGTATAGGGCCCATAAAAAACATGTAAACCTCAATGAAGATTATATTACATTACAAGAATTTCAAACGCAATTTGTAAATATGTAAATCCTTGTCAGTGCACGAAGTTCAATTTTCGCGGGGCTGACTGCTAGCGCTCTGTCCCCCTGCGTGACCCCTCAGGAGACGGCCGCCACTACTGCAGGCTTTGTCGTCGACTAACTCGTCACGACTTTT
This sequence comes from Trichopria drosophilae, assembly GCA_030407085.1. NCBI lineage: Eukaryota > Metazoa > Arthropoda > Insecta > Hymenoptera > Diapriidae > Trichopria > Trichopria drosophilae. Next base: position 75,285,231 of record CM059582.1, read on the forward strand.
AGAAAATACGGCACGAGATTTGCATAAAAAATAATCAATGAGGGCTTGAAAGAAAGAGCTTACTGTCAGGATTGTGGGGAAACTTCGTTTTTCCGGATCAGTCCAACATCAAAACTGTATTTGATTATTGAAAGTGTCGTCTAAGATCCGTAACAAGCATCTTCAATTTTTAATGTTTTATTTAGATAATGAAAAAAATGTTACACCCACCGACTAAATTTCCCCAAAATTCGCAAGTATTAATCTTCATAATTGACTGCTTGAAAGTATCATATCCCTACAATTGCAAATCTAATTTGTAAAAGTGTAAGTCATTGTCAGCGCGCGAGGTTTGATTTTCGCGGGGCTGATTGCTTGCGCTTTGTCCCCCTTCGCGACCCCTCAGGAGACGGCCGCCATTACTGCAAGCTTTGGCGTCCAAGGCGTCAACTAACTCGTCACGACTTTTACAAAATGCGGCACGAGATTTGCATAAAAAATAATAAATGAGGTCTTGAAAGAAAGAGCTTACTGTCAGGATTGTGGGGAAACTTCGTTTTCCCGGATCAGTGCAACATCAAAATTGTATTTGATTATTGAAAGAGTCGTCTGAGATCCGTAACAAACATGTTCAATTTTCAACGTTTTATTTTGACAATGAAAAAAATGTTACACCCTCCGACAAAATTTCCCCAAAATTTTAAGTATTAATCTTCATAATTGACTGCATGAAATTATTATATCCCTATAATTGCAAACCTAATTTGTAAAAGTGTAAATCATTGTCAGCGCGCGAAGTTTGATTTTCGCGAGGCTGACTACTAGTGCTCGGTACCCTTGCGCGACGTCCCCACCAGACGGCTGCCATTACAGCAGACTTTGGTGTCGTCTAACTCGTCACGACTTTTACAAAATACGACTCGAGATTGGGATGAAAAATAATAAATGAGGGCTTGAAAGAAAGGGCTTAATATAAGGATTATGGGGAAAGTTCATTCTCTCGTACTACTGCAGTATCAGAATTGCATTTGTTTACTAAAGAGACATCAGAGATACACGTTGTTTTTATGTTGAAAAAAAAAATTGTATTCTCAGACTGAGTTTCCCCACTATTCGCAACTATTAATCTTCATAAATGACTGTATAAAATTATGATAATCCTGGAATCATCCTCAGCGCCTGATGTTCGATATTCGCGCGGTAGACCGGTGGCGCGCTATGCCTTTCTGCGGAATATCGCGGAACTATGTTTCTGAGATTTGACAGCCAAGGAGGCCGCCATTATAGCCGGCTCTCACCTCGCTTGCTCTTTTACAAACTACGTCTCGAAATCGGGATGAAAAGTAATAAGCAAGGGTTTAAAAAATTCGTCTTGCCATCAAGATTGTGGGGAAACTTCATTTTCTTGGGTTAGTGCAGTATAAATTATGTAATTAATGCTTAAATGAATGCTCCGAAATGCCTATAAAAAAGGTCAACTTTCAACATTTTATTCTGACGCGAAAAAAAATTCTACGCTCTCAAACGAAATTTCCCCACAATATACAAACATTTTACTGTAATAACATATGCATTTCATCGTTGTAATATTAGAATTGAGGCCGTAGTTTGTAAAAGTATATCACTTCCGGTTTGGAAGTTCCAAAACGGCCATAGATGGCGTGACCGATCCATTTGAGAGCACCCTTAAATCACACCGATATCGCACCAATAATTAACACCGCTTTATAGGCATTCAGCTTGTGCAAATAATTTTTTTGTTGACTGTAATATTAAGTTTTTAATTCAATTTAACAATAATGAATCTGTTAAAAAGAAGAAAATTCTATTCAACGTAATTATCATAAATATTTTTAATGTGATATAATTTTTTATTGCAGTTATAAAATAGCGTATCACATTAAAAATATTTGTGATAATTACGTTCAATAGAAACACCATTTAACAAAATATTAAAATCTTAACAGAGGGCAAGTTAGGAAGAAAATATTTGCATTACTCTATAAATCCTTGTGTATATATATAGGAGTAATTATATACAATAGGGGAATAGTTGCTGCTGAGAACAAAGCCAAGTAGATGGCTAATCCTGCGCGCGCTGGGACGATCCGAACAACTCGCTCAGGTAGGTGCGTTCGAAAGGTGATAAAGTATAGTTAGACTGCATGAATCTTTCTAAAATTTTGAGAAAAAATTCTTAAATATATTTACTTTCAAAAAATGTAAAAAAAAAATTTTTGTAAAGTGGAATACTACTTTAATTCAGTAGCAGCTTCCGGGAGTGCAGACAGGTTTTTTCTGTTTGTCGCATTTTCTCCCACAGCTTTAAAATGGCCGCTTCTTTTAGTCGTTGTTTTGGCGTTATAGTTTCCGACACGGAGTCCAGCAATTATATTTGTTGACAGTGGAAATGCGCCTCGTCATACATTCCTTTTAAGCCTTCTACGAAGAGAAACATATTTTCCTTTAGAGTCATATGTAAATTATATACAAAGTGAAATATTAAATATAATGGAGACATACTCAAATAATTTTACACTGTTGGTTTGGATTATATTGATATTGACAGGTTACTGTGGAAATACCCCATTTTATTGCTTGTTCGGTGATCCAAACCGAACTCCAAATAACCTTCCGGTTTAAATTTCAACATCCACTCCGACCTAAAATATTTGATATAACGAGCCTAAATTTGTTTTTCTGTTACTCCTGTCACCTTCCGTTTTAGTTCTTCGAAGGCTTGTGGTATATCTTCAGACGGAAAGAGCGCCAATCCCATAAAACTATGCAAGATCTTGCTCTCAATACTTTTCAAGTATTCCCGAATACGAGGTCCATATTTTAAAGTTGCATATCGACGTAACGTCTATTTTCAAAATAATCGTACAATTAATTAGTTAATTAAATAATATATATCAATTAACCTTCCTGCAGAGATGTATTATCTTGTAATTATTACCTGGCACAAATGAAAAAATATTTTGTCGATTACAGGGCGCAATCCTCTTTCGAAGTTGCGCATTGCGTGGCATGGCTTCATACCAGGTGCGAGGTCTTGAAAATGCAACAGTAAAACGAGGTAGGCATGCTCGTTTTTCCTCTCCATCACAGGCATCATTACTGGTGTTGCCTAAGTCTTTTATAATTAATATTCAGTAAATAAATAAATAAATAATGAAAAATGACCCTCTTTTCGAACCATTAGTCGAAATCGTTAGCAACTGCTGAGCATATTTTACAGATAAAACCACGTCAAATATTCCATATATAAATACCCAGTCGCTTTGGCGCATTCGTAATTCGCTAAAATAGAGGGCGGGGGGGGGGGGGATTTTGGGGTCCGACGATATATCGTGTATGCGAAACAAAAAGTTAAATTAGACTTTTTTCTTCGTTTTTTATGCCCTTTCACCTGATTATATTCGTTTTTTTCTAAAGATAAAATTCCTTTTTTCACCATGAATCTTTTGAAGTCACTTTTATCACTCTGAAAAGTATCTAAATTGAAAGCTGAGGTTTTTTCAATAAGTATACCAAGTTTCATGAGGGCTTTTTTTGTTTTTTGGGTTATAGAATTTCTAATGACTTAGCGCAGGCACTCAAGCGGCCTCGCTGCCCGCGCCACAGCGTAAGATCGCCGACGCTGCATCGAGTCATGGTATCGATTTGCGGAGCAGCATCGTCTTCAAATCATTAAAGGATTTATTAAAAACACTGTAATATTCTTCGTTTCTTTTTGTTGCTGTCAAGTTTTAACATAATTTGTTTCGATTTCGCAATAAATGTATTTTAACGACACATATGTGAGAAGTAATTGTTGGAATTTTGTCCAATTATGTATGTATGTCTGTGTGTAAGCACACTGAGAATATATTAAATATTAACAAAAAAATATCCAAAAATTAGTTAACCTGTGAAATATAAACGAACCATACAGTACTGCGCTATCTATACATTACAGATGTAACGTTTGGTGCTTATACACCGTGTTTCGCAACCTATTGAACCCCGTTCACCAGCAGATAGAGTGTAAAATTCTGAAAAGTAAGTCATTTTGTGAAAAATGATTTCGACCTACCGTTTTCAAGTTATTCAGCATTGAAATTAACCAATAGCACAAGAGCTCGGCGATTGTCGCGATCGGTAGCATTGTCGGTGAATGTAGATAATGAATATGAAGAAAATGCGCATCGTCGATAAGCCGCTCTTTTTTGTTTTCTAGAGAAGCCGAAAGTGACGTCAGAAATATCGATTGGATTGGAATGTCCAACCTGCAACTCGTTTCCGCCATCAAAAGTAACATTCAAACATGTCATTCGAATTAACATTGAATCAATAAATATTAATCAAATTAATGATGATTTTACAGGTTATAAGTGCAGGAAATAAGGTTACATATGATTCCGTAATACGAAATACCTTAGAAAAAATGAAAATGTAAGATTTAAAATGGAGGAGTCGGATTGAATAAAGGGTTACGCGCGAAATCGAATAAGTTTTGACCGAATGACCTTTTCTACAAAGTATTCGGATTTAAAATCTAAAAGCATGGATGTATACATAGTCGTAAGACACATCTTTTTTCCTATTGATAAAATTGTAAGACTTTTAGTTTTTGATACAATCAATAAGTACTTATACGCCGATTCTGCGAATAATCACTTACCCGATTAGTCTTCGCAATTATACGAGTAAAATGAAACTCCAAAGATAAGATTGAACTTAAATTGAATTGAAATAAAGTTAGTAAGAATTAAAATATTAATAAATCGTTTTGAAATTTTGTTCAATCATAATTTAGACAAAATTAGCTCCCGATTTACGTATTTTAATTATGATAAAATAAATATCTTAATTCCTTGTAGTTGAAAACGCGTTTTTTAATCAAAATGGCTCGTCTTTTAGTCCGCTCAAAATTTTTTTAAATTTTACGAATTTTGTCAGAAAGTTTTTTCAGTAAAGGCGCACTATTTTCACCATGAGCTATCTTTGGGAAATGCCTAACCTGCAAAGAAAAATGGTATTCGAATTGATAACGACGAATATTAATAGTAATTATTAATAATAACAGATTAATATTAATAAAAGTTATTATTATTCAAAATCAAATAAAATAATTTTACAGGTTATAATTACGCGAAATAAGTTTCACTGGTTTCAAAAATCTGTAAAAATACTTGGTAAACTTTCTAAGCTGAAAATAAAAATGAAAGGCGAAGAATTAAATGAGGAAATTGAAATTCCAAAGATAACCTACTGAAAGTGTTTGAATTCTAATAAAAAAAAGACGAATTCAAGAAAATGTGACTTACTGAAGTTAGTGAATTGTTCGTATTAAAATTTCAATTAATTAAAGAGCCTCTGTAAAATATGCCCGTTTTTCGTACCTCGAATATTGAAACTTTTTTTATGCCAATTGGTTATATATGATGACCCAATATTCCCTGCAAAATTTCAAAGTGAGCATATGCCCCATTTCGGAAATATGAGGGGTCAAAGTTGACCATGTCCAATAAAAAGTGTACATCAATTTCACATTTATACTCGAATAATAATATTAAAAAACAATCAGACGATATGGTTCTTTACAGATTTTCGGCTGCTGATTACAAATCTGAAGTCAGATTTTAAAAATTCAAAATGACGGATCCAATATGGCGGACGACTTTTTTGAAAATCGATGTAATTTGCCTAAAAATTATTACTCGGGGGGTTTTTGGGGTCGCTGATTACGAATCGGATGTTAGTTTTTCAAAATTGAAAACGGCAGGTCCAATATACCAGACGACTTTTGAAAAATTTAATGTAATTCGCTTGAAACTCGTCAGCTTAAGGTTTTTGTAGTCGATGAAGTCTAATCTAACGTTGAATTGATATTGAAAAGGCACTCAGCTTTCTTTGTCGCTACATTAAATCTGTTTGGACCCTGCATAGGAAACAAAAGAAAATCTAAAAAAATTTATTAATTTAGATTACTAATAGACTAATTGAATCATTTAAGGTGTAAGTTTATTATTACTATTTAACAAAACTTTTATGATTAAAAAACACCCCTATGTAGAAAATGCTGCCAGTTTCTAGCAATTTGTTCTGGTCTCTATGATGTAAGTTAGCAAGGAAGCCCAGGAAAATTGGCCAGAAACTAATGTCGGTTTCTACCAGGTACTTTTCTTTGGTAATTAATACATGTTAAAATCGATTGAAAGACGAGGAATCAATTATAATCAATAAATTGCTGCTATCTATCAAAGGTAAGAGATTTTTTATAAATTACATAGTTTTGAACGTTAACTGGAATCATTATTGACTCATCATTAAAAAAACTCATTGTGCACTTATTCTCTTAGCCATGTAGTGTTGTTAATTTTCGAGATGTTAATCAATTGAGTGATAATTATAAGTTACAAGTACGGTTTAGTGCTCTTCCTGGAAATTAATTTTCTACGTAAGACCATTATCTTCCCGGGAAGATAGCACCTCTAATAAAAATAGAGAAAAGAACTATATATGCGCCCAAAAAACACCCAATAAAAAAGCAAGAAAATAACATCAAGTGACGAATGTATGTACTACAACTCATAGTTCAAACGTACCAATATTCAGTAACTAATTTGGAAACCGGACATAACAAATTGAAGGAAAGTAAAAACTTACTAATAAAATGATGATGATGATTCGTGGGCAACAATACTTATTAAAAAAACAAGTCCTCAATTTGGGATTTATGTGGTGCAAAACTTTAAAAAACACCATACTTACATATGTCGGAAACGGATGTAAAACCAATTTCAATTTCTACCATACAAGATTCTTAATTTATACGCCATCGGAGCAACCTGGTATGCATAAACTTTGGTGCCCATACCTTTAGGTAAAAATGAACACTCATTATCTATACGCTCTAAACCATCGCTGGAAAAGTCTTTCTCCACTACTTTGTCACTACGTATCAACAAATGTCGCACATGAACATAAATAGACAATCAAGTATGGAAAAAAATCTTTGATTTATGTGCTTATAACACGAGCTATTACATATTTTCCCGCTGCGACATACAAAATACATCCCCTTACTACATAATACGAAAATGGATCTGCTTCATGTTATCCTATTCGTTAATTTTATTTTGGGTGCTCTAAAGTCATTATCCGATAAGGTAGTAATCTACGTTAAACAAAGTTCATAAAAAATTATTAAATCGATTTTTCAAAAGTTCCGACTTCATAAAGGATTTTCACAAAAACTGCTCGTTTAACTGAAAGGCTAGTAATTACAGGACATTTTAATCATCACAATGTCATTTAAAAGATATACACGAACATATTTGAATTTTATTAGACCGGCAAAATGACGCGAAACTGAAAAAATCGTATTTATATTAGGCATGGGATGATTATTTTTAAAATGTTTAAAAATAATACAATACGTTCTTTTCATAAAAATATGAATTAATAGGCATCCACGAACACTCGGACTTCACTAGACTAGCAAAAAAAGGAAAACATAACGAAACGGTATTCTGCATTCCAGGTGCCCTATGCTTTAAGAAAATAGATAATAATTCGAAGAAATGTATAGTAATCGTAGAATATTTTTTTTCACAATAATATTTAACAATTCTCCAAGAATATAAGTAGATTTTGTGACAATGACATAATACGGAGAGGTTGCCGGATGGAGGATTTTTATAATATATTCATCCCTTAAGAAAGCAGCACATTTAAAATAACGTTCAGTAATACAGGTTCATAATAGTAGTATACGAATAACTGATAAGAAATAAGAAATGCTTCGAATTTTGCATTGCTCGCTGAAAACGGGGATAAAATCTCTCATGCTCATTGCTCAAGATATTTATTAGATTTTTCACCTAGGTAAACATCAAAGCCAGGCACTTTGAGAATCGTTTTGCGGATTTCGAATTTTCCATTTCACGTAGCAGAAAGCGGTTTCTCTCCCATGTTCGGAACTGCTTCTAACATTCATTGGTTTTCTTAAATAAATGATCTTGTGATGTTTTTCAATAGCACGCCTCTAGAGACCCATAATATGGATTTTGAATTTAGTATTGCTTCAAGTAAATAAATGCTTCTAATATTAATTAGATTTTTCAAGTAAATAATCTATTGTGATATTTCTCGATGCCAAGCCCCTAGAGGCTTAGTATGTTGATTTTGAATTTTGCATTTCTCTTAACTAAAGTGGGTATAATCTCTCTCGTTCGAAACTGCTACTAATATTCGTTACATTTTTCAAATAAATTATCTACTGTGATATTTTTCCATAGTAATAAGGAATCCGTCATATTCACACGAATCATTAAGAAAATATCTTATTAGATAGAAAGTCTTGTAATTGTAGTACTTTTTTTTTACTCAGACTTATTCAGCACTGTAACTTTACATAAAAGTACCTTATCTATCGTTTTTGTACGAGGCCTCGCACGCATAAGAAAAAAATTAATTTAAAAAGAAGCCCTGTAATTGTAGCATGTTTATTTTTTACAATATATTTTAATAGGTATTCGCGAACATATATACATTTTCCCAGACAGACAATACGAAGGAAACGGAATAATTCGATTGGCACATTTAGCAATACTTAGCTAATCAATAATGTTAGGGTGTTCGTGTATAGGACGATACGCTGCATAAAGGATGTCATGAAGAAGCCTCGTTGGAGGGTACCGAATATTTTCTTGGTGGCGTGCATACCCTATGAACCATAAACAGCTCGCAACATGTGCACATGTGCCCAAAGTCCGAGCGCCGGATTTACAGGTGCAATAGTAACCTTTAATAGGGGTGACGTCGTCGTCATTTTCCATTCCGATCGATCTGTATGAAATCCAAAATTGATGCTTTGTAGCATTTCTGAACCGGGAGTACACCCTTACCCGTATTAAGCCGGCTTCTGGTGTTCTGTTTTCGCCTCTCAACATCTCAACGTGAAGTTCTTCGGAACCATCTCGCTGTATTTTGTCTTGAATGTAAGAAGGCGCTAAATGTATCTGGTAAACACCAGCCGTCAGGTCTCGCAAATAATCCATGTTCAAGATTGGAAAGTCCGGAATATGTTGCGCGCTCAATTGAACCCATCTTTGAGCGTTACGAGTATGCAATCTTTCAGCCTCCACCACAGCCTGAAGTTCGTTCCCCTCTTGGGCTCTCTGTAGTAATTGCTGAGCTACTTCAACAGTTGCATTTTGCATATCGATCATCGGATCATATCGGTTAATTATTGCTCCAGCAATGCGGTAAAAATCCCCTAAATGAGGGAGGTGAGGAATTGGTATTATTTGATTGAAGAATTTAAAAATTGACTTGATATGACCGTTCCTGGCCTCCACTATCCATCGTGTTTTTGTGATCAATCTTGATTGGTTAGCTGCATTGGTAGAGTGCTGACGTTCTCGTTCAAGGAGTGCTGGCATTTTCCAATTAATGCCAAGACGAGTAAGCAAGTCAGTGGAATCGCGATATCCACGATCGACGATAAGTAGATCTCCTTCTTGAAACCAATTACGTAATCGTTCAACATCTTTTTCAAATTCGTTTTTTAGCATTGGGGCGTCATTGTTTCGTCCGTCTGAAAAATATGGATCTTGGATATCCAGAATATAGCCGTTAGGAGCGACTACCAGTGCAGGCTTCAATAAATGTCGTCCTTTATGCACACAAAACGATTGGCGAAGGACACGGAAATTACTACTCTTCAGAATGTAACTGTAGGTTCCATCAATCTACGCGATTATATGGGGAATCTCCGGTTCTGGATTATATAATTCATTACAAAAAGCTGTGATGCGTCTACCGATATATTCATCCCTTGTAATAGCGTCTAAACTGATATTGGTTGGAACAAATTGTTGCATTAATGACTGTCGAGTAGTGGAAATGGCTAAACTAGTTGCTTGTCTGCTTGAGTAACCAAAAATTACAGTAAGGAATTCATCAGAAAGTCCCTGCCGTAACTTGCATAAAAATATTAGTAAATCTTTTTTTTAACATATCTGTAGCCATCTGGACATGGCACTCGACGGCAATATTCATACATTTCCAAAAACTGTTCTTTTGTCACCGGAAAAAGGCATTGGAATTCACTGTCAAAAAAACTACTTTCATCAGTGAATGTTCTATGATTTTGTGCAGCAGTGCCGAGACATTGTATGAATAATGATAGTTGTGCTCCACTGATATTGACGGGTCTGTTGATATACTGCAAACCGAGTAATAAAATATCGTGAAACAAACCATCTCCATTTAAGTGATGCCGACAGGATCTTGCATTTTCAGGGATAAATACATCTCGGCGAATGAAAACTTTTACCCTGCATTCCAATGAAATTCTGTGGACATAAACGCGGGCATTGCAACCCTACTGAAAAAAATAACATGATAAATCATATGATAAATCATATGATAAACCATATGATAAATCATATGATATATCATATGTGATTTTTATATGATAAATTATATGATAAATCATGTGATAAATTAGGCGATAAGTCATATGATTAATCTAATAATATTTTATACGATAAATCATATGATAAATTATATGATAAATTATATGATAAATTAGATCATACGTCATATGATAAATTATGTGATAAATTAGATCATAAGACAAATAGATAAATCTAACAATATTTTATACGATATATCATAGGATAAATTATGTGACAAATTAGGTGATGCGTCAAATCCCTGGTGAAAATTTTCGTAAAATCATATGATAAATCATATGAGATTTTTATAATTTCTTTAATATCTTAGAGGAATGCAGATGATTGTAATTCATTTTCTCATATTATTATTATTTCTTATAATTACATGAGAAATCACATGAAAAGTTTCCCGGATCGTCTGATATTTTAAAAATCTCATATGATTTATCATATGATATTGCGAACATTTTCAGTAGGGATGGTATATTTAATACAATATTTCATTCGATAAATCATGAGTTAAATTATATGACAAATTAGGTGATAAATCATATGATAAATTGTATGATAAATTTAGCGATGAGTCATATGATATATCTAATGTAGTATTTTAGTCGATAAAGCATGTGATAAATTATATATGTATATTGTAACGAGCCGATTAACGAGGGAAAACTCGTAAGGAGAGAAGGCCGGGAGAGAAGGCGCGAAGACGAGCACGTGCGCGACCGAAAACCATTGCAGGCGGCCATTATGGATTGCGCAACCCCACACGAGAGCGACCGCCGCGCCGTATAGAAGATGCGAGCGACCGTCGCGCACCAACGGTCGCTGTAAGAGAATCTGACTGGCCATGAAGAATCGGCGTCGCGAGAAATTCAACTGAACGGGGCGGGCTGTCAATTCAAATGTGCAAATGACGTTTAAATTATTGACAGTTCCCGTCCCGTTCCAAGTAAAAGTTTGAGGCGGTCGCTCCAATTGGAGTTTCCATGAAGTATAAAAGCGAGTTCCAGGGTGGAACTCGCCCTCTTTTTGACTGAACTTCCTTCAAGTATTAGGACAACCCGGCACGGCAATCGACGTCGGCAGCCATCAACTGGATACAGGGTGCCGACGACGAATCCAATAAAATACATCGAGTGCCGGGGATCATTATAATTGGAAATAACACACTGCGGAATTATTCGACTCCGTCGCTGGTCGAAGTCCTAGGTGAGCGACTTCAAAACCTTCCTCTCATCATAAATTCGAAGAGAACAATCTGCCGCTGTTCTTCCACCCTCGAGGTCGTCGAGGGTACCGAAAGATAAAGCGGCGGAGTCAGAAGGCGCCGAGGAGGAGGTCGTTCGCTCTACCTTCAGGGACTTCGACCGTCTAAAAGGAACCAACGGAATTGGCCAAGGGTCGGCCGCAGGTGACGACGTCGATCAAGAGGCAAGAGGAAGTAATGACGACTATGAAGAAATAAGCCCTTCTCTCCTGCGATCCGGTAACTTAAATATTTATATATGTGTATCTGTATGTTGTATGCAAAGAATGTGTGTCCGCGTACAAAAATTATTTATTACCGCGTAAGTTATTCCGTTGTTGACGACATTAATGACATTTATTTTATGTATAGACTCCACAGACGTACCAACGACTCGACAACTTGTGTTATAATTATGACTCTTATTATTTTATCCGCGATTTTGACCTCGAGTGTGTTGGTATGAAGGTGTGGTAATTGTATTGAAATGACGAGTTCAATTATTTATAAAATTCAAAGGATCGAATATATTTTAATTGAATGACAAAATAATATAATGACTTTCATTTCAGCACCCAATGATTCCAATCTACGATTGTAATTTATTGATTATTAATATTAATGACTATAATTTGATATATATTATATTTTATGTGTGAACGATCAAAGAGTTTTAATCTAACAGACTCCGATTAGTTTCAATATGACAAATTAGACAAGTTTTAATATTGAACTCCTAAAGAGGGACCCGAGAGGTCCGGAACGTCGAGACTATCAATTCAGTTTTAATAATTCTTATATATTATTTTAATGATTGTATTATATATAAAAAAAAGTTCTTTATATAAAGTTTTATATATTTACATATACAAGTTTTTAAAATTAATTTAAGAAGAAGAAGAAGAAGAAGAAGAAGAAGAAGAAGAAGAAGAAGAAGAAGGAGAAGAAGTGGTAGGCAAAGCCCATGAATTTTATATTTTAATCGAAGAAATCAAGCCTATCTTAAAACCCTATTTATGTTTCTAGAACAAGATTTTAAGTAGGTATGTATTCAACCAGTATGATTCTGCTGGCTGAAGCTTCGAGAACACTATTTTGTAAAGAGAATATTTTCCAAGGAAACGTCACGGAAATTCTTAAATGTGCCGAAACCTTTATCGAGAAGGATATGAAATAAGGTATGATATGGATATGTTCTACGTTTGCGTAACCTATCTGCAAGTTATAAACTCGACCTGACATTAACGCCATGTCATCTGGGCTAAAAATGTAATGAAAGGGCAGACAAGTAGTTGCGTTGTCCTTTCAAAAAGGTATTAACCTACTGGAAAGGCATATGAAATCTTAGTAGGTTAAGGAATGAATCAAAAAATAAAAGCGAATCGATGAGCTGACCAGCCAGAATCACAATAAGAATTTAAAGTTTCGGCAGAATCATGACGGTGTTCTTCCTCGTGACTTTTGTAACGTGATGCCTTTTTCGCCGCCAGATCAGCTTTGGTATGCCAGGATAAGTATAGTATAGTAGTATAGTATAGTTTATTGACCCATAAGTGAATATACATAAATTCTTTTGGGTGGAGTACACAATAGAGAGGAAAAAAAAATTTACAAAAATAAAAATACAAACAGTAGATTACATTACACGACCGACAGGCTTGCCTTTCATACAAGTAAAATAACAATAACGCACACGCAATTATCGTACAGTACACTAGACGGTCTGGGGGAGAAGAACTAAAAATACAAATAAAACTATAAAAATAAAAATAAAACTACGCAAGGTAACCTACATTTCCAAAAGAAATTTTCTTCTTTTGAAGCACGAGCAGACAAAACCAAAAAGGGCTTTTATAATACGCGGATCGGAAGAATGGATCAGAAAGGCCAACACACTCTCAATCGCACAATCAGGGACCAAGCCACTCCTGTAGAGTCTAGATCCTGACGGGCTGGAATGAGGACACTCACACAAAATATGCATCAGTGTCTCCATTCTGCCCGTGTTACAAACCGAACACGGCTCAGTCGGATTGTACATGTACAAGGTGGAGCCAATCCAAAATGAACGTGAGAATGTGGTGGCCGTTCGTAACTGAACTTTAAGACGTAAATGAGAAAGCTGGCAGCGTGCAGGAGCAAGAGAGGCCAGACCGTCAGAAAATTGCCTATATATAGGAATCTGACACGATTCTGATTCGAAATAGCGGCGCAGGTCAAGATTACGCAGGGAAGTGGCAAAAGTCTCGCAGGTTGACTTTAAATTAGATTCCCAATTTTCTGGCGTAAAGTGAGCCCATAAATTAGGCTAATAGGATGTAGGGAGGACTGCCTTCAGCTGAGAAATCCAATTTATCCAAGATACATCCGAGTTACCCATATTAAGCTCAAGGGGCCTAAATAGGCCGAGGCGCGCCGAACTGGTGGGGGCTTGGCGCATATATTTGATGACTAAAATTAAAGCACGACGTATAATTTCAGCCGAAATTGGATAAAGTCCCAGCTCAAGGCGTAACAGGTATGCCGGGGTCGATTTTGGAAGCTTGAACCATTTCTTAAAAAATTCGACCTGCACTGATTCCAATAGATGCAGGTGGCCGAGGGCCCAACAGGGAGCAGCATAAAGGAGAGTTGATATTATAGCGGCTCCATACAATTTAAGGGCGGCACTGCTAGAGTCACATCTTTCTGAGGCCATTATGGACAAGATAGACGCCGTTGCTTGGCGGGTCTTGGCGATAGCGTTCTCAGTTGCCTTCAGCCCGCTCGCTGATGACGAAACAATTGTACCCAGGTAAGGGTACGTAGACGCCACCTCGACCTGCTGATTGCCGTAGAAGAAGCTTCTAGAAGAAGCGTCCAAAGGGCCGCCCCTTCTGAAAACTAGTATTTTCGTTTTGTCAAGGTTAACATCCAGGCCATTCAAACTACAATAGGACTCAAGCACCTTTAATTTGGCTCTTAGATCAGCAGGAGAGTAGGCGAATATCGCCAGGTCATCAGCGATAAGGAGCATCATAAGGTCATAAATGGATGTAAAATCAATGCCCCTCAAGCCTTGTTCACGGAAATAAGCCACAATATCGGAAATATAAAAAATGAAAAGCAGAGGGCTCAAAATTTCTCCCTGTAGAACACCCGCAGTCACCCTAACAGGCTCAGTTGTACCGGCATCACAGACAACAGCCGATTTAGCTGACTCATAAAAGGTCTTAAGCAACTTGACCATTTTGGCACTAACCCCCAATTTATATAGCTTGAGCCAGAGTTTGTTGTGAGGAATAGAATCGAACGCCCTGTGGAAGTCGACAAAAAGGACATAGCACTTCGAGGCTTTTTTCCTAAGTTGTATCTGGACTGCTGCATTCAGCGTAAAAATATTGTCTTCAGCAGAGCGTCCTCTTCTAAATCCGGCTTGCTCATCCGGGAGTATATCTCGATGTTGGAGCCAGTTCTCCAATCTCGCCGCAAGCACTTGCGTAAAGAGCTTCGTTAAGGCGTTGGTAATGGCTATCGTACGGTAGTTTTCGGGAAGAGTTCGATCACCCTTTTTAAAGAGCATGAAGAGATTAGCCCGCATCAGCCCCTCTGGAGGCAGCTCAGTTGACAGGATCAAATTAAAAAAGTCTAGGACATAAGAGAACCACTCTCCGGAGAGAAGCTTCCAAGTTTCAGCCGGAATACCGTCCGGACCAACTGCTTTGCCAGACTTTAGTCTCTTCATGCTCTCCATCAGCTCTCGCGGCAAAACTAAGCCATCAAGATCCCTGTCAAAAGTCCCATAGAAGGTCAAATGCAATGATGGCTTCGGAGGATAGAGGAGCTCCAAGTGCCCGCCCCAGGCCTCAAGAGACACAGCCGAACTACACAAAGTAGACCGCCTATGCCTCCGAACCGTGGACCAGAAACCCTTGGAGTCCCTCACTCTCGCGAAGGCGTCAGCGAGTCGTGAGGAGTGAAGCCTTTTTGCAACAACGGTTGCCTGTTTAAATTCCTTCTTTGCGACAAGATAGGAAACTTCGAAGGGCCTCCCATGACCGTTCAACCGCAGGAGATGACGGGCTCTGTTCATAGCTTTTCTGGCAGACCTACAGGACGAATCATACCACTGCGGTACAGCACGTATTAAGCTACTTTTCTTCTCAGACGAAGTGGCCAAGGTTACTAAACCCTCTTGCATGAGAATGCCAAGTAAACCGGAGCAGAAGGCATGAAATAATGGGCTTTGCGCAACATGGTCATAAAACAATTCATACGGGTTTCGTTCACTCATGCGCTTAACAAGTCGAGACTCACCCTCAAGGGACCACGACGCTTTAAATCTGTACGGTGCAGTGCTTGACGAACACGAAAAAGAGGGCGAATTACATAGTGTTAAGGAAAGCGAAACGACTGCCGGAAAGTGGTCCGAGCCTCCACCATCATGATCTATACAAAAATCTCTAACAATGTACAAGTGGGCGGCAGAGACCCAGACCAAATCGACAATGCTTCGTCCCTTACAATCCAAAAAGGTAAACTGAGCGGGTGAGTCGCTGAGCGAACGACCATTTAAAAGAACATATTTTCAAACATAAAATCGTATAAATATTTACCCCGAGAATTAATTCTTTCATCACATGTTTTTCTAATAATCTCGAGTTGAGTCTCCTCAAACAAATTCGGAAAATCGCGTTCAAGGTCAAGGTCACCAGTCCATGAATTGAAATCACCCCCTAAAATAAACATACTGTCCGGAAATTTAATTAAAAGTGAGTCAAGGACTGACTGAAGAGAATTTAACAACAATGGAAGATCTGAATTAGGTTGAAAATAAAATGAACCTTGAATTAATGAAAACGGGTGAGAATTAACTAGTATAAAAATCCAATGGGGGGAGGATTCAATCAGCACTGGTGAACCCGACAATGGTACAAATGTTGACAAACCGCCGGAATATCTGCCTCTTGAACCTTCCCGTGTAGCTGGAACGAAGAAGTTCACTGAACCATAAATCTCAGGTGGAGTAGTTGGCTCAGTACACCAGGTCTCAGAAAAATTCATGATCCGCTCAGGCTGGATCTTGGTTGCCATTTTAAAATTATGCGGGCCATGAATATTCCAAAACGCTAGAGACAACGTTGCATCTTGCTGAGAAAGAGAAGCATCGGTGGGTAGAGAGCGCTGTGATTTAGTGTCCATGAAGAGCGAGCGAGGTCCCAAGCGATGGCTAATGGCGTGTTGGAGTGGCTTGCACCCCCTGAAGCTAGACGACGGGGCTGGGTCTATGCGTTTTTTTGGTGCACAGAAGTATTGCGAGGAAGTGGCAGACTGGAAGCTGAAGCGATCGGTAAGGAAGAAGACGGACCCACCTCCATTCCATTGGTTGTTAATGGCACTTCCGGTACGAAGGAATTCTCGTCATCCGACCAGCCATACCAAACCCCCTCAATACGCGCCCTATGCAGCTTCCTTTCAGCAGATTTGCCATCAGCTTTAGCTTTTTTTAACAGTTGTCTGGCGTGGAAGTCGATGCGGCGGTCCCTGGCCGTTTGATCAGCGTCAATATAGATATTTTTACCAGCAAGACGCTGCTTCTTGAGACATAATGTGCTGCTTCGAACGGAAAGTAAGCAATTCTACAATAAGAATAGGAGGCTCTTTCCGTATTTGAAATGCTGTGTCTACGACATTCGAGATATCGAAAACATCCTCCAAGAATTTTTCTACACACGCTGTTGGGTCGCCAGAGACTTTTAGCCCTCTAATCTTAATATTTTTCTTTTTGAGGAGCTTATTTTGCTTTTCCAATTCCGATTTTAAGTGGAGAATCTCTGAGTCTTTTTCAGCCAGTTTGTTTTTTAGGGAGGCGACTTCACTTAAAACCTCTACCCTGAGATCCGAAATAGCCTCCAAATTTGTTTTTGTGGCTGTATCAACTTTGTCGTCGATTTTCTTAGACAAGGCTTGGATAATCGAGTCGTGCAGCTCTTTAAATTGCTTGTCCATATCGGAGTCCCGACGATCAATATTTAAAACTATCTCCTTGAATGAGACCGTGGTAGCGCAATGCCTTTTTGACAGTAGATTATCCGAAACAGCCGATGGAGAAGTTTCGGGCGAGCAAACACGTTTCATACGGGTGAAAAATTCAGAGATAGGCTTGACGTGCGGATCTCTATAGGCAAGCCATTTTGTCGCTGACGAGGGCCGCCCTACTCTTGATGGAAGCGAGTGTACTGTAGCAGGTGACTCCTCCCCCTGACCAGTCGATCTTAGCGGCGTTCTCTGAGGAGAGAGGGAAGGCGTGGCCAAGTCCTCCTCGTACATAAACATATATTGCCTGCCCGGAACGTGCTGCCACGAACGGACAAGTGTCTAGGCTGACACACAAGCAAGTGAGGAGCGTGCACCGCTGTCGAGAGACTTTGAAGGTTATATTCAGATGCACTTATTTAACTTAAGACAGCACAAAAACTACTGAATCCGTTTACTGCACAAACAGACAGCACTGTAGGACGGTTTAATAAATTAACAAAAAAAAAAAAACGTTCAACACTGCATAACCAATTACAGGCAGTGAAATATATGTCAGAAACACGGAACGAAGTCCAAACGCGTGTTCAACCGATCGTTACCGGAAGTGTACTCCGTATGCCAGGATAAGAAGATAAGCGAAAATGAGGCTAGGAAGAATTCCGTAATTTAAAATAAATGAGATTCATAAGCTGAATAATAACAAACAGATTTATTCAGAGAAATCAACTTAAAGCTAGATGAAATTAATTCTAAAGCGTAGCCGCTAGAAAACTGCGCAATTGATAAACCCGAAGCGGAAACGCTTAGTCGAAAAAGCGACGCAAAAGAAAAACGGCACGGTCAAGTGAAAAGCCGCGTAAATGAAATTGACGCGCTTAATACGCAATTCTATCCGGCGCGGTAGTTTGGTTCGTTTCGGAACGGAACACAGGCTAATTGAGCCGTGCGAACGGGTTTGGTTCGGAACGGAATGCCGGCGGATTTCAGCCGGGTGGAGGTTCGGTTCGGAACGAAATGCCGGATAATTCAGCCGTATGAACGGGTTTGGTTCGAAACGGAATGTCGTCTAATTTCAGCTGAGCGGATGGGTTCGGTTCGGAACGAAATGCCGGCTAATGTCAGCCGTGCGAACGGGTTTGGTTCGAAACGGAATGCCGGCGGATTTCAGCCGAGCGGAGGTTCGGTTCGCCCCAGCAGATCGTCTTGCACCAGGAGATGCTTTGTCCGATCTGCTTGGGCCGGCGACTCTGCTTTCTTCGGCCGTGAAGCTCAATTTATAGTCGCCGCGGCGTGGTGGGAGTCGTTCCCACCACGGGACGCCCCACTATGGACACGGATCCCACTATCGCGGCTTCGTGCGCGCGCGATGTAGTTCGGGTAGCCTATGCCGCTCGGAAACTTTCGTTTCAGTTGTGCATGCGTTAATTGAAACGCGGTTTGTTGCTGTCTCATTCTGCTCGGGCATGGTTTTCTCTCTCATTATTCCCAGTCTCATTCTCGCGTTATACATACACCTACAAGACGGGTGTGTGGAAAATTCCTACAAGTATTTTCAAGACAGGCCCATGGGGTCTGAAATGTGACGTAGTACCAGGATCCAATGTAGAAGGATTTTTGGCCAGTCACAACGCGTTGGCTGCATCGAGTTAAAGAAGACAGGTGTCCTATCTCGGTCGAGTTCTGACTACAGGACTTAGATCGGGGGAGTCAACATTCCACCTGGTTTGGTTGAATTTCGACTACGAGATTCGGCCAGGCCTGGGCTGGGGTTCTGACTACAGCCCCCCCCCCCTCCAGGTCGTCCGGGTCTTGTTCCGCCTGGTTTGGTTGAATTTCGACTACGACGTTCCGCCGGGTCTGGGGTTCTGACGACAGGACCGGTACGATCGGTAGTCGGCAAATTAGCCGCAGTGGGCAGAAAGGGCCGTAAAATATAAAAATATATATATATACTGTTTTTTTTGTGACGTGGTGTATCCGCCACGCCACAGGCTAACCCTGTTTTATCGGCTGGACTTCCGCCGCGGCCCAAAAGGACGGGACTGGGCAAGTCCTACATTGAGGTACTGACCGGTATATTAGATTCCGTGGTCACAACAGACAATCCACCGTGTACCAGATTGAACTCTCCTCGATTTAGGGGGAAAATCCTCATATACATCCTAGCTTAGAATCTCGATGTTTATATTATTATTACTACGCGTATTATTTCTCATTACCTCATATTGATCGCATATCTAATATTAGTTCATAAGTAGTACCCTGTACGCCACCTAGTGGTCTACTATATATATTAAGATGTTAATAGCAATGTAAGGAATATTTCTTTTGTACCGTCCTTAAAACACAGAGCATCGTATGCATTACGTATCATGCCTGGCATATACGTACATGCTGATCTGCAGTACACTACACGAATAAGTAGTGTCATCTATCAAGTTGCAATGTCCTCCATGGTGCTTAAAATCAAATTTTACACATAGTATGTCAAAAATCACGATTTACATTTCGGAGATATTCGTGTTTTCTTTACATACCGGCCTTTTTAAAGTGTTATTATTTTAGTCGAAACATTCACGGCGCGACTGAACGCATTCCTACTCCTTATGTCTACCTGACTGAACAGTAGTTCTGGTTACTCTAGAGGGAGGCATCCCGAATAATAAACTACCATTTTATTTTCACATTCGTAGAAATAAGTACGCACAGTGTGGGAATTGACAAACCCAACTGCATTTGTTTGGCAACAAAATTATCAACCAATGTACAATCATCATAGTACCACATAAACATCACATAAAAAGTTCAACGTAATACTAATAAATCAAGAGAGAAAACGCTAAAATGTAAGTAAGGGTACGTACCGCTTCTCTGGCTTTGTTATCCAATTCTTCTAATATACCAGAAAATATGCCAAAAAATACATAAATTTACCAGATTCGTTTTCCAACTATTAAACATGTAATGTTGTAGTCATCTTTTACGGACCTTACTACACCGTAGTGCGTATGAAGAAAAATATTGTTCTATTCTTGGCGCTAAATTATTACGACCAATAATCGAAAATACCTCTTTCGCACTTGTATCGTTATATTATAACTCCAGGACTTTCTTTTCGATGATGAATTGCTGGAATGTTTCCATATTATACTATTTTGGTGCAAATCGTTTTTTAAGTTCTTTGTGGAAAATTTGTGACAAATACTCAAGTACATGCATTGCTTGATGTTTACTTATTTCCTGAAATAGCAACACAATTAAATATCCAAAAATATCGATGAAAACTTTTTATGTTCTTAGGCCCAAACGATGATATACAAGGGGTGAAGTTAAAATCGTTAAACATCAACTCTGCTTGCATTAAGGTGGCACGGCCAAACATTCGTACAAGCTAGGAAAAATTTTGAAAATTTGTACGGGTTCTTGAAATATATCTTGTATTAAATTTCAAGTAGGGTCACCGAACATCCCAGAAAGAAAAACTTTGTCCATTGTGAGGGTTTTAACATGTGGCCGTAAGGGACGGCGTGTTTGGAAAGTATTCATATAAGTGCAACTTTTTATGTACAATATTGGAATTAAATGAAAAAGTAACTTTTTGAAAAACCATACATTGCTGCTGATCATTTTGAAGAAATATTTAATATTAAATTCCGCGGAGCGTGACATGTTAGGTTAGGGGCATCTAGGATTAATGGATGATTAGAAATTTGGCACTTTTATATTTTCACGAACACTATGGTACTTACATTCATTACATATTTTACATGCTTATTCCATATTACACTCGAAAATATTTATTTAAAAAAATATTTACAAAAATAATCAAGGCCACGAGTGGGCACTCACTAATTACTCTCTTTTATGACCGAGCCACCTTTAATACCATATTCTGATATTTTTAAACCTGAATACGAGGAAATACTGCTTAGCGAATGTGTTCGCTATTCTTTTTCTTCAATCAATGAGCAAATCTATCATTTTAATTACATTTTCCCCTGATTCGTTCTAGTAAACACCTCTTCTAATAGGTATAAATAAATATAGATGAATATCCTAAATACATTTTTTTATTTTTATTTACATTTAAAAATTGTAATTAACTACAAGTAAGATTTAGTGATACATTTCGGTTTACCACACCAGTACTGTTTCATGTTTCACAAGGCATCTTTCATCCATAGGAATTTGTAGATACATGCAAACGTCAAATTCAGAATTATCACAAATGAAATTAAACGAGAAAACAAATTGTTCATTGCGAGCAAAACAAATGATCGATGTTAAAAACGAGTAACCCATATACTGAATTTTGCATTAACGCATCTTCACGGAAGTATGCAAAAAGGCGATTCAATATTTAAAATGGAACACGTTAATTCTACGCGCAGAGAAACGCTTTGCGAATCCCTGGTAAAAATGAAACATAGCATTTTATCTAAGAATAAATTGCAAAACTTTCGCCATATCCTCGTCATCTTCATCCATTAAATTGTATGCACAATACTAAAAAAATAATTAAGTCATATTAGTTTTATTTCTATTTGTATATTATTATATGTTTTAATGTAAACTTGGTTCTTTCATACCAGTTCTGTTAAGCCATTTGAGCCTAAGGTATCTACAAATATAGCTTAAGGCATATTTTCTATTTCCATTCGATACTTCCTTCGCCTGTCTCGTATCAAATTCCCTACGTTGGAATTAAAATTCTCCATTTCCTGTGCGCATTTTTCAACCTTATATTTGCCCGTTAAATAATCTTCGTACAATACTAAAAAAAAATTAGTTATATTAGTATTCATCCTATTTCAGTCGAGGCATCACATTCATGTGGACTTAACAGTTCTAACGTACTTTTTACAACTTTTAATTTTTTCGGCGTCATTTCTTTACGTGGAGATCGGCCAGGCAGTAAGGTATTTGAAGTTTTCGTTAAATCAAGGCATCGGTTTGGTAGTTTGTTGTTATCCCAAAATAAATTAACTGTTTCTCTAAGAAATAAGTGCGGCTTCTTTTTCTTCATTAACAGCCAAAGTTTTTCGTCAATGTACAATCCACAGCCTATATAAATCTGCACAGATAAGGAGGAGGAATTATATTCTTATATTGCAAGTAACCGCACTAACATAACATGTTTTTTATATTAATCAAATTGCAATGTATCTTGTATGTTTAATATTGCGATGAAATACTGCAATAAAAAATAAGGATCTTGTAGCATTTTTACTTGAGCTTACAAAAAGAAAAAAATGTACAGCATTAAATTTTTTCCAAGTTAGGGGACGACCATTAGTTACGTGAAGTGATTTTCGGCAAATCTGGACCCCCCCCCCCCCCTTTCGCCTTCGCCTATCTAGACGATATTATTTGAATCCGCCATTTTGAATTTTCAAAATCTGACATAAGAATCGTAATCAGCGACCCCAAAAACCCCCGAGTACTTAGTTTCATTTCGATCAAGTAACTCTTTATATTTGTGGTCGGCCATTTTGAATTCGCCATTTTGAATTTTCAAAATCTAACATTAGATTCGTAACCTGCGACCCCAAAAACCCCCGAGTAACAGATTCCGGTTGATTTCCGCAACAAGAATGGTGTATTCTTCTAAGAATTCCAGTATGCGATGAACGTCGAATAAACATACGTAAAACCTGTATACTTCAAACCTTTCTAACTTTGGAAATACAATAGATAGGAAGATGTTCTTTTTTTAAATTGTGCGGAAATTCGTCTACTCGAACTGGTTTTCTCAGATTTTTCCATCGACGTTTGTAGAACAATATAATCAACATTATGTGGAAGTTTAAACAAATTGTACTGAATATTTTTTTTAAAACGCATGTTCTAAAGGCTCTAACTTTGGAACCAAATGAGATAATGCAATGTTTTCTTTTTAGTTTTTCAGATAATTTTGTATACTTTAATTTATTCTCAAGGTGTTTTGTCGCAGGATGCCTATGACAAATTATATTTACAGAAAACAAATAAAAACCCCGTTTTTTTGCGTATTTTTGTAAATATTTTGAGTCTTAACATATAAAAGTAATCAAACCATTTCGGGATTATCTTTCTAGAGTCAGAATCTAAATGTTTATGTAAAAAAACTAGATCTAAACGTTATTTTTATGAAAATGTTCACGATAACCTCGAAAAAAATGCGAAAAATCAAGATATTTCGAGTTTCCCTCTATCGATTATTTTCATTTACGGCTTAAAATAATCGCGAGACAAATTTAAAAAGATGCCTACAAAAAACCGCGAGGTGCAAGAACTTTTGGGTCAAATTCAATCGAAGCTCACCGTGCCGCGTTTTATTTGAGTATTTTCCTCCTCGCATCGAACCCTGCAAGCTGAAGGTATCCGGCAACGAGGATCACGAAGGCGACCCCCCTCCATTGCACATAGGAGGGTCCTCTTATCGTTACAATTTAAAATAAGTTGATTTTAAAATTAATTTGAGGCCTTTAAAAAATTCTGTTTTAGTTAGATTTGTAACATTTTTAATTTCATACCATTTACTATATATAGCTTCATCCACTATCTCATGTGAGATGTTGGTAAACATCGACACTACATCTAAGGAAACTAAAATATGGGTCTTCGGAAGTTTTACTTGTTTAATTTTCTTCCGGAAATCCCAGCTGTCCTTGATATGAGTCTCTTTTTTACCAACAACTTTATTCAGGATATTAGCATAAAACTTTGCAAGGTAAAAGGTTGGTGAATTTATGGTCGAAACAATAATCCTTAGAGGATTATTGACCTTCGGTATTTTTGGGAGCCCATATGCTCTTGGTATGACATCTTTGTAGTTTTTAAGAATTTGGACGTTGGCGAATTAATAAGGCCAGATTTTTCCCAATTTGATACAAGTGTGTTGGTGTCTTTAGTTGTTGTTGCCATGTATTCATATTTCGAAACTCTGTATGTGTTATTGTCTCCTAGTAATTGTGACATAGACGCAATATAACAATATTTATTCATCGCAACTGTCATATTGCCTTCATCACTTTTCGTAAAGAATATGTCTTTATTATCATGTAAGAATTGAGTTATCTTTTTATTTTCAAAATTATATGGAAATGTTTGATTTTTAGTATTTCTAAGATTGAAGTTTTTAATGAAGTTAGTATATTCAAAACGGACATTATTTTTTATATCAATTACATTACCACTGTCATCATTAATATTATTAATTTGTCTCACACCCTGTTCTATTCCGGCAATAAAATGATGAATAGGTATGTCCCCATTCATTTCTAAAGGAAAAGAATGTTTAGGTCCATGACCTACAATGTTAATAATTTCTTGTGGGATACATGTAGTCGTTAGATTGACAAACCAATTTTTTTGAATTTGAATATTCTGTAATATTATAGACATTACCGAGATAAATGTTTTGAAAATTCTGTCAAAAGAATTTTCAACCCTAATTAGGTTATCTTAATTTTGGTTGTGAATTACAGTTTGTCGTGCAGGGAGACTTTAATCCGGGGTGATTATAGACATTATAAGGGGGAAGCTCCAAAGAAGCACTAATTTTAAAATGGCATAATCTAAGTCCTTTTGAGAGTTTTGCTAAGGTGACTTTGAAGAATCGGGTCAGATGGGGTTTTGCCGGGAGGCAATCATAATCGTAATAGTATATCCACAGGCCAATGTTTGCAATTGTTTACCGTAATTTTTTAAGCAATTTGTTTAGCAAGTTAGCAGGACTTCAGTACTTAACATTTTGCAGACGATTGGGACAAGATCGAAGATGATAATTGTGGATTGAAAAAGAAGCCAAGAATTTTAAGTGTCGAAATACCATCAGTCCCACTTAGGGTGGTAAAACAACAACAAAAAACGAAAGGTAATAGATCTTAATTAAGTTCATTATGAAAGGAAATAAACTTATATGGGGTTTATAGATATCGCAGTAGATTCTACACGGAAAAGATCTCGCTTTATTGTCGTTGAATCAAAAGCATGGGTTCCCACGTGAACCTGGCATGTGCTCATACGTTACTCGCTAGCGCTCGTGTGTTTTCGTCATTGCCGAAATCGCTCGACCGTACCCCAGCTACAAAATATCTTTCGCCAAATAGATGATAAACGATAGCAGCTAACATGTGAAAAGAAAGATAAAAGATGATAGATATTTTGTGGTTAAGCTTACTCTCATGGCACAGAACAATCCATGCGATCATTGCATCGACGGGTCGTGTAAAGAAAGCGAGAAATTCCTCTCCGTGTGGCACTTAGGGCTTACTTAAGGATTTGTATCCGGAGTTAATACAATTTAATAATGCGTATTGGTTGCGTTCGATTTAGTCGAATCATATCCCAATCGTATAATAATCGTAACTTAATTGTAGCCCAATCGGCTAGGAATTTTGAGTCTCCAAATCTAGTTTGAGATCTCGAAATCTGTCAGCATACAATATGTCGAAAGAAATACCGAAATTATATTACAACTAAGTTAGTTTTAAATATTATTTAAGATTTATTCAAACTATTTATTCACTGCAGTAACATGTGCGATTTACGGCATTTCCTTGAATAATCATGAGTGGATAGCTTTCGAGAGCTCGAACTTCACTAGACTTTTATTCAGTTGGGGTCTGTTACAAAAAAAAACTTTTATCCGAATGATTTGAAGTCGACATATTGTCATTTGTTGAAATAGTATTTAGTAGAATATTAGTTGTTCTACTGAGTCATTGCGAACCACATTTTTGAGAAAATGTGACTTTTTTACATTTTAGCCATTTAAAAAATTAACTTTTATTATTTTTTAATCTACCACGACAGAAAATATTCTTCCTGTAAAGAGAAAGAAACTGGAACTTGGCTTAGGTATGTGCCGCGTGTATGAATCTCTCTGTAATGCTTTAAACATTGCATTTTACTGTGGCCACTGTAACAGGAAATTATTATTTTTTAAGAGCACTCTAACATAGTCCACGCAGTGTCTTTCGAACTTTCGACCCATTATTCTTCAAGACTTTTTCTTCATTATCCAACCTGATATATGTTCAATTTTTCTACCGGAAGAAAAGTCAATTAAAGATTGTTTTTACGGTGTTTCTGCATTTTACTCTATTTTTACTCATTTTTCTCACTTTTTTTTAATTTTTGTGCCATTAGAAATAAAATAGTATAACGCTAATTAAGGTGCGAGGAAAAAAAATGTCTACTTTTTTCAAAGCCGAATTTTATAAGTTCCATAGAGTTCCTCATATATGTAGAATTCAATGAAAAATATGCCAACATATACACAAAAGGGTCTGCGGTACTGCAGTACAAGATGTGGATAATTTCGGCCTATTTAAAGAATTCGTCGGTAAATACCATCAGGGCAGTGTTCCCGTGTTTAGATCGGAGAAGTGGTCCGACGTTACTTAGCATTGGAACTGCTAGTAGTTGGTGCTCAACCTTATAGCGTTGACAGAAATCACATCGTTGTACATACGTATTGAGACACCTCGCGGCGTGTGTCTGGCCAGTAGTTTAGGTTCATTATATCCGTATTAGCGTATTCCGAATACCCAAGTGTCCAGCCGCCAGGGCGTCGTAATTTTCATTACGGAATGTCTATTCCCACGCATGAAATGCCTCCCACCCCGCGCGCTCCGTGATTCCCCTTTCGCGCTTCCACTAGCGGTTAGGTTAGAGAGTAGTAGCGGGCGCAGTCCCCCGCAGGGGAATCGGAGGGCAAGGAGGGGGTCGATCCGTGCGTGGATATAGATATAGCCTTTTCATTAAGTACTTGGCTGCGTAGATGCGAAGGAAGACAAAATTTCCAAAAGATGCAGTCTTCCTCATCCGCAGGTCGTTGGATACGACGATATATCTGGCCGTTTTCTCTTACATAGTCGGGGAATTTTTCCGCACGGGGTTCGATTTCTTGGCGTGTTTTTTCCCACCAATGGCATTCGTCTCTGGTGACGGAGGATAGGACCGTCACCAGAGTCATCTGCTGTGGTTGTCGCGATAAATCATCGGTGATTACGTTTAGTTTCCATTTGCGGTATTTAACCTCGAAAGTGTATTGCAGTCACTCGAGTGCCCATCAAGCAATGAGGCCGGATGATTTTTCGATTGGGTTCAGTCATTTGAGGGAGAGATTGTCCGTAATGACATCGAATGCATATCCTTCGAGGTATTGTCGCATTTTCCGGATTCCCCACACTGATGGCTAAACACTCTTTCTCAAAAGTCGGCGTGATGGTCGTGCGGGCTAAGGCGTCAGTCTTAGTCCGCCCGAACTGAACGTCGCGAAGGGCCCGAGTTCGAATCCCCGTCCTGCAATTTTCTCTGCTTATGTCCAGTGTAGAATAACCGGGGAACTTTGCTGGGCGAAGGTACGAATTTGGGACCGCTGCCGACCCCCGTCGGCAGTTATCAGTACCGTCAGCGTCTTATCCGCGGTCGGTACGTCGTGGGTCTTATCTCGGATAAAGATGGGATAAGCCCCGCGTCGTACTCGCTAAGGCACAGACCGTCGAATCTGCTGGTGGTACCGATATTGGGGAAGGGGGGACTGGCTCTGGGTGGGTGTTGTGTGTGCCTATAGTTCTGTCTTGTAATGTCTGTCTCTGTCCTGTACCTCTCCACCCGAGAGCCGACCCGCAAACAGACATATTCGTCATTAACGCGGGGGAAAATTTCCTGTCCTTTGTCCTTTACACAAAAGGGTCGAGGAGAGGCGGTGCAGTTGATATATATTTTGTGGTATATAACCGATTGTTGTGGGATGGGCTTAGAACTATCCGTGGGATACAATTATTTTTATATAATTATGTTGGTAATTTAGAAGACGAGTCGCAATCTATTTCAACTATAGATATTGTAATGCTCAATTTTGCAAACTTCCCTACATAACTCGTTTTTTTATTTTCTTTTCTTTTGTTTTCGAATTCACTCCAATTTTTGTAAAACTGACAAATCCGATGGCAAAAGATAAGAAACATTTCAATGATCCGTATTATTCTCTAGAGTACCAGGAATCAAGTAATAAGAGAATGGTGATCGATAAAAAAGTCGACGCGCCACAAAAAAGTTCGGCTTCAAAAAGATATCGCCGCAATTTACTAGATGAATTTGACGAAAAAAGCGGAATTTATTCTGAAAACGAGGATGAAAATGTCATTGACCCTATTTCATCCAATTCGACTGAAGAAAGGGAGGAAAACATAGTTGACGAAATTAATAACTTTCAAGAAGATGAATTGTATAGCGTTATTAATAAGCAAGTACGTACTGCATTTACTGACTTACCTATCCTAAATATGTACGATAATTGCAAATTACATTTATGTGTACATGTACATAGCTTGTTTGTATCCAACAATTTATAACAGATTTTGTTACATTAAAATTTGCGTAAGTTATCCGTTACCTTTTTTCAGCGGAGGTATAGTTTTTATACCGATATCTGCAAATATTTTAGTACTTGTACTGTTGAAAATTGTTTGTTACAAATCCTAGTCGTTTTTGCTTCAAGAAGGTTACTTATGACTTACCTGTATCTGTGCTAAAATAATGTGCTCGTGTTGATGCCACACACATCTCCATTTACCACAGTTTTCATGATGTTTTCTGTGACCAAGCAGAGTAGCGTGTTACTGCATCCAGTCAAAGTTCTATGCGCCAGAAAATTTCTTTCCGTGTAAAAATATACCATCGTACATTGAGTTGAAAAGATTCTGTCCAGTTTCTTATAACTCCTGATTGAGTGAGAAGGGGCGCGTACCGCGATGAGGATATCCCGGAGGGTTCGAGATAGTTATGCCGATCGTGTGCGAAAGCGCTGCCTCGTAAGGCCAAGAGATAGCGATCTCGTCGGGAGAGTATACGAGGTTTAGCCGTGTACAGTGCATATGAAAGCGATTCCTTAGAAGGCTTGAAGAGATTGGAATCTCGTCGGGAGCGTAAACGAGGTTTAGCCGCGTACCGCGCGTATGAAAGTGATACCTCGAAAGGCTCGTGAGATAGGAATCTCGTCGGGAGCGTATACGAGGTCTTCTCGAGAGGGCAGCTCGGGCCCTTCTGTCGCTTGTTTCGTCTCAGCGGCCATGTATTTCTGGAAAGTGGAAAGTAGCCCAGGTGGGGGTGCCTCGGCGGAGTAGAATGCAGCGGTGGAGTAGGAATCCAGGGCGGTAATAAATACCGACGAGGATGGATGCCACGGTGGAGTAGGGACTCCGAGTCCACGGAGGGGGAGTAAGGAGAGAATGAAGTTGCTTACCTAGGCTGGAGCTCAGCTGCCCTGAAAGTTCGACAGCCGACTGAATGCCCCTGGTATTCCACGCTCGGAATTTATACGCTGTTTAGAGTGCACTTGACGAACATTTCTGTTAACATATTATTTATTATTCTTTCTGAATTCTAAAATAAATTATAATATAATATAAACTTTATGCTATTCTTTTTGTAAGACGAAATTGAATGCAAAGATATTTCGTTCCTTTCATTACCCTCTTACTGTGGGGAAGGAACAGAAAAAAAGGAAAGAATGACAGGAAGCACCGCGCCTCCTTAATTAATTGCCCTCAGCAACTGAGAACAATTTAAACCTTCCTAAAGTACTACCCGCACTTTGACTTCTCCTCCTCGGGTACTCTTGATGCGGTATTTTGTACCGTAAACTATTGTTGCTGCTGCTACTAATGCTGCTGCTGCTGCTGCTGCTGCTGCTACTATTACTTTTGCTACTGCTGCTGCTATCGTTGCGGCTGCGGGTCGCAGGAGGAAGTATACCTAGATGGAGAAAAATATCTAGTGTTTATACTGTGGGTCACATTTGACCGAAAAGACGCTGACTCTGACTTATTTAAGTTGTTTCTTAACATACTCTTTTCCCGCGGCCGCAGACATCGACAACGTATTCTACCATGGACGCATACTGTATTTCCTCAAGACCCACCGCATTTCATGGTGGGTACCGGCGTGGGATTCGCCGATATGATTTCCGTTCTATAATCGCTGTAAATTTCAATGGTGGCCACTTTATCGGAGAAACTGCCTCTCTCGCAGCATTGGCCAATCTCTGTATGGCCCCGGCTATCGCTCCTCTGGTCTGGAGCACGTTGCATTGTCCAGGCTATTGCTCGTTCTCAACTATTCCTCCGCTGTTCCGGATAGCCTTTGCGAACTGGAGGGTGATCACGGCGAAATCCGTACCGTTTTGCTTGTTGGGGTACCTCGATGTTACGGATCTAAGCCTGATTCCCTCGGTTCGACCTGGTCAGTGATAAGATTCTTGCAGCCTTTTTCTTTCAGTCTTCGAGTGGAGTGGGTCGTAGACACAGATGGTCGGAAATAGGTGCTCTCGATGTGCAACAGTCGCTGCCTACCTCTTGGTAACCGAGAGTAAAGCCAGGCCAAATAAAAATTCATGATGATGTTGTTGAGGAACGTATTCTCACTTGTACCCCTCCTGGAAGATAACAAGGGTCTCGTTCTCTCCTGACTTGTCGGCTCGGGTCTGGTTTGCTTCCCTTTTTGCTGCTTAATTCCGTGGGGTTTCTGCTGCCGATTTGTTGGGCTGGACGCGAGTACGTATCGTGCGGGCATCCTATGCCTCTTCCACCTCGTTTCCCAATGGCAGAATGCGGGTCTGTTTTTGGGCTAAGGTTGTGAGCCGCGCTTTATACATGATGCAGGACAGGCGTAGCTTCTCCTCGTCTATGCCCACTTCTCTGAAGGACATTAGATCCGATACGTGAGCCCGCGCCTGATTTTCTTGTCTATCGATTGTATTTCCGCGATTACTGGGAAACTGAAAGTTTTAATTATATGCGGACCATCACAGCGTAGTGCTAGTTTGGCGGAGAACTTTTTGGCTGCTTTAAAGAGAGAATGTTGTCTTAGCAGTCCCTTGTCCTCTACATGTTGTTTCCAATTTCTTCGTTTCAAATTTTAATGTCGTCGCTGCTCCGCGGATGCTTTGCTCGTGTTCCGACGAACGATGCGGAAGATCTACTGCAGCCGTTTGGTTCAGTCGGCGACTGGGACTGTCGGCTGGCCTGTACTTCTGGTATCATGATCATATAAGGTTTGTGATAAACGTGGCTAGCGCCCTTGTATTAGCACGCATGGACAGTATCCTGTGGAGACGCTCGTGTTAAACGCTAGGGAGATTTCTAGTAATAATTCGTCCCATTTGTCGTGATCGTTTTTGATAACGAATGGTGCGCTCCGTCGGGTTCTCTTGGGGGGTGTAGGATGCCGTGAAGTCATGTCTAACTTCGAGCTCGCGTAGGAAGTTTATAAAGTGCCGTAATGAATTGAGGACCAATATCGACGAAGATAACTGGGGGTATACCGAATCGTGCGAGTGAACGCTCTGGAAACGGTTTACAACACGCTGGCGCAGTAACTCGTTGGATGTGGATAATTTCGGCCTATTTAAAGAATTCGTCGGTAAATACCATCAGGGCAGTGTTCCCGTGTTTAGATCGGGGAAGTGGTCCGACGTTACTTAGCATTGGAACTGCTAGTAGTTGGTGCTCAACCTTATAGCGTTGACAGAAATCACATCGTTGTACATACGTATTGAGACACCTCGCGGCGCGTGTCTGGCCAGTAGTTTAGGTTCATTATATCCGTATTAGCGTATTCCGAATACCCAAGTGTCCAGCCGCCAGGGCGTCGTAATTTTCATTACGGAATGTCTATTCCCACGCATGAAATGCCTCCCACCCCGCGCGCTCCGTGATTCCCCTTTCGCGCTTTCACTAGCGGTTAGGTTAGAGGGTAGTAGCGGGCGCAGTCCTCCGCAGGGGAATCGGAGGGCAAGGAGGGGGTCGATCCGTGCGTGGATATAGACATAGCCTTTTCATTAAGTACTTGGCTGCGTAGATGCGAAGGAAGACAAAATTTCCAAAAGATGCAGTCTTCCTCATCCGCAGGTCGTTGGATACGACGATATATCTGGCCGTTTTCTCTTACATAGTCGGGGAATTTTTCCGCACGGGGTTCGATTTCTTGGCGTGTTTTTTCCCACCAATGGCATTCGTCTCTGGTGACGGAGGATAGGACCGTCACCAGAGTCATCTGCTGTGGTTGTCGCGATAAATCATCGGTGATTACGTTTAGTTTCCATTTGCGGTATTTAACCTCGAAAGTGTATTGCTGTCACTCGAGTGCCCATCAAGCAATGAGGCCGGATGATTTTTCGATTGGGTTCAGTCATTTGAGGGAGAGATTGTCCGTAATGACATCGAATGCATATCCTTCGAGGTATTGTCGCATTTTCCGGATTCCCCACACTGATGGCTAAACACTCTTTCTCAAAAGTCGGCGTGATGGTCGTGCGGGCTAAGGCGTCAGTCTTAGTCCGCCCGAACTGAACGTCGCGAAGGGCCCGAGTTCGAATCCCCGTCCTGCAATTTTCTCTGCTTATGTCCAGTGTGGAATAACCGGGGAGCTTTGCTGGGCGAAGGTACGAATTTGGGACCGCTGCCGACCCCCGTCGGCAGTTATCGGTACCGTCAGCGTCTTATCCGCGGTCGGTACGTCGTGGGTCTTATCTCGGATAAAGATGGGATAAGCCCCGCGTCGTACTCGCTAAGGCACAGACCGTCGAATCTGCTGGTGGTACCGATATTGGGGTAGGGGGGACTGGCTCTGGGTGGGTGTTGTGTGTGCCTATAGTTCTGTCTTGTAATGTCTGTCTCTGTCCTGTACCTCTCCACCCGAGAGCCGACCCGCAAACAGACATATTCGTCATTAACGCGGGGGAAAATTTCCTGTCCTTTGTCCTTTTGTCCTTTGTCCACTCTTTCTCGATGGTGGAGTTTCGTTCTGATGGGTTGGGTCGTCGATTTGCATAATATATTACTCTCTCGGAGTCGTGGAAGATCTGGGTAAGTACGGCTCCGAGGCTATGCTCTCAAGCATCAGTTCGTAGGGAGCACTTCTTGGTAAATTCTGGAAAGGCCACGCCCTTCCGTGAGAAGTGTGCGCAATGCCTCGAAGGCGTTTTGATGTTCGGGCCTCCATTTCCAATATTTACTCTTTTTTAGTAGGCTGGTTAGTGGTCTTTGCGTAATTTGGCACGAAGCGACGGTACCAAGAGGTAATCCCGAGATATCGGCGTAGTTCACGGATGTTCTCCGGGGGTAGAATGGGTCGGAAGGCCGAGATCTTTTCCGGGTAGGTGTGGATCCTTGCATTACTGACGAGATGCCCAAGATGCCGAATCTCCCTTTTTTAAAGAATTCGCACTTCTACTGTGTTAATCCGGGGCTTTGCCCGTAGTCGCGGCAATCCTTGTTTCAGGTTTCCCTTGTGTTCTTCTGCGGTTTGTCCGGTGACGATAATATCGTCTAGATAGGCGAAGGCGAAAGATTCCGAGTCGGGTCCGACGACTTGGTCTCGGGTTCCTTGAAACGTAGCTGGGGCCGAGTGTAGGCCGAATGGCATAACCCGCCATTGGAAGAGGCCGCGGCCTGGTACGGTAAATGCCGTACACATTTTACTATTTTCCTCCACTGGGATTTGCCATTACCCGTTTTTGAGATCGATGCTACTAAACCATGTCGCCTTTCGAAGTTACTCCAGCGACTAGTTGATGTGTGGGAGGGGGTAAGTGTCAGGGATGGAACGGGCATTTAACTGGCGGAAGTCGATGCAGCCCTTTTTTAGTAATTCGTCAATCTCGTGATCTCTAATCGTCTGCATGTCAGGGTTTCTCGGAAAGTATCGTTGTATGATACGTGATTTATCTTTCATGATAGTGCGGGAGATACCGTCGGCCATTGCCGCAAGCGCACCTACACTGAGAACACATTGGGTGCGCTGCTATCTTATCGGAGATAACTGGACTGCCAATGACAGTTAAGCTGAGAGACCTCGTAAGGAAATACTGATCTCTCGAACTGAGAGCATTCCCGCGATTTGCTCTCTCGGCATTTTGAGTGAATCACTCATCTTGGGCGAGCTGCCGTGCAAACGGAGTGGGTGTTCTGCACACATGCGCAAGGAGTAGATGTTTTCTCAATGACTTCTTCGTGTATCATGTATCTTCGACTTTCCCCGGGATTAGGTCAGCTTGTTTGCGGCTTATGAAACTGAGAGTGGTCCCGGTGCGGACAACGCTTTTTGCGGTAGTCCCCTCAATCAGGACACTGGTCAGGATTCTATCTACATTCTGTTGCAGGGGGTTGGACTTCGAGCGCATGGTTCTGTTAGGGAACGTCCGCCTCTTGGGCCCGCGAGTTTCTGTCGTCCTGTTTTGTTTTCTGACCGTTGTGGGGGGTGGGGGGGGGGGGTCCAGATTTGCCGAAAATCACTTCACGTAACTAATGGTCGTCCCCTAACTTGGAAAAAATTTAATGCTGTACATTTTTTTCTTTTTGTAAGCTCGAGTAAAAATGCTACAAGATCCTTATTTTTTATTGCAGTATTTCATCGCAATATTAAACATACAAGATACATTGCAATTTGATTAATATAAAAAACATGTTATGTTAGTGCGGTTACTTGCAATATAAGAATATAATTCCTCCTCCTTATCTGTGCAGATTTATATAGGCTGTGGATTGTACATTGACGAAAAACTTTGGCTGTTAATGAAGAAAAAGAAGCCGCACTTATTTCTTAGAGAAACAGTTAATTTATTTTGGGATAACAACAAACTACCAAACCGATGCCTTGATTTAACGAAAACTTCAAATACCTTACTGCCTGGCCGATCTCCACGTAAAGAAATGACGCCGAAAAAATTAAAAGTTGTAAAAAGTACGTTAGAACTGTTAAGTCCACATGAATGTGATGCCTCGACTGAAATAGGATGAATACTAATATAACTAATTTTTTTTTAGTATTGTACGAAGATTATTTAACGGGCAAATATAAGGTTGAAAAATGCGCACAGGAAATGGAGAATTTTAATTCCAACGTAGGGAATTTGATACGAGACAGGCGAAGGAAGTATCGAATGGAAATAGAAAATATGCCTTAAGCTATATTTGTAGATACCTTAGGCTCAAATGGCTTCACAGAACTGGTATGAAAGAACCAAGTTTACATTAAAACATATAATAATATACAAATAGAAATAAAACTAATATGACTTAATTATTTTTTTAGTATTGTGCATACAATTTAATGGATGAAGATGACGAGGATATGGCGAAAGTTTTGCAATTTATTCTTAGATAAAATGCTATGTTTCATTTTTACCAGGGATTCGCAAAGCGTTTCTCTGCGCGTGGAATTAACGTGTTCCATTTTAAATATTGAATCGCCTTTTTGCATACTTCCGTGAAGATGCGTTAATGCAAAATTCAGTATATGGGTTACTCGTTTTTAACATCGATCATTTGTTTTGCTCGCAATGAACAATTTGTTTTCTCGTTTAATTTCATTTGTGATAATTCTGAATTTGACGTTTGCATGTATCTACAAATTCCTATGGATGAAAGATGCCTTGTGAAACATGAAACAGTACTGGTGTGGTAAACCGAAATGTATCACTAAATCTTACTTGTAGTTAATTACAATTTTTAAATGTAAATAAAAATAAAAAAATGTATTTAGGATATTCATCTATATTTGAATTATACCTATTAGAAGAGGTGTTTACTAGAACGAATCAGGGGAAAATGTAATTAAAATGATAGATTTGCTCATTGATTGAAGAAAAAGAATAGCGAACACATTCGCTAAGCAGTATTTCCTCGTATTCAGGTTTAAAAATATCAGAATATGGTATTAA
The DNA here is from genome assembly GCA_030407085.1 of Trichopria drosophilae. Taxonomy (NCBI): domain Eukaryota; kingdom Metazoa; phylum Arthropoda; class Insecta; order Hymenoptera; family Diapriidae; genus Trichopria; species Trichopria drosophilae. The sequence goes on from CM059582.1 coordinate 75,321,649, forward strand.
AGGTGGCTCGGTCATAAAAGAGAGTAATTAGTGAGTGCCCACTCGTGGCCTTGATTATTTTTGTAAATATTTTTTTAAAAAAATATTTTTGAGTGTAATATGGAATAAGCATGCAAAATATGTAATGAATGTAAGTACCATAGTGTTCGTGAAAATATAAAAGTGCCAAATTTCTAATCATCCATTAATCCTAGATGCCCCTAACCTAACATGTCACGCTCCGCGGAATTTAATATTAAATATTTCTTCAAAATGATCAGCAGCAATGTATGGTTTTCAAAAAGTTACTTTTTCATTTAATTCCAATATTGTACATAAAAAGTTGCACTTATATGAATACTTTCCAAACACGCCGTCCCTTACGGCCACATGTTAAAACCCTCACTTTGGACAAAGTTTTTTTTCTGGGATGTTCGGTGACCCTACTTGAAATTTAATACAAGATATATTTCAAGAACCCGTACAAATTTTTAAAATTTTTTCTATCTTGTACGAATGTTTGGCCGTGCCACCTTAATGCAAGCAGAGTTGATGTTTAACGATTTTAAGTTCACCCCTTGTATATCATCGTTTGGGCCTAAGAACATAAAAAGTTTTCATCGATATTTTTTGGATGTTTAATTGTGTTGCTATTTCAGGAAATGAGTAACCATCAAGCAATGCACGTACTTGAGTATTTGTGACAAATTTTCCACAAAAAACTTAAAAAACGATTTGCACCAAAATAGTATAATATGGTAATAAAATGATGCCCAATAAGAAACATTCCAGCAATTCATCATCGAAAAGAAAGTCCTAGAGTGATAATATAACGATACAAGTGCGAAAGAGGTATTTTCGATTAATGGTCGTAATAATTTAGCGCCAAGAATAGAACAATATTTTTCTTCATACGCACTACGGTGTAGTAAGGTCCGTAAAAGATGACTACAACATTACATGTTTAATAGTTGGAAAACGAATCTGGTAAATTTATGTATTTTTTGGCATATTGTCTGGTATATTAGAAGAATTGGATAACAAAGCCAGAGAAGCGGTACGTACCCTTACTTACATTTTAGCGTTTTCTCTCTTGATTTATTAGTATTACGTTGAACTTTTTATGTGATGTTTATGTGGTACTATGATGATTGTTCATTGGTTGATAATTTTGTTGCCAAGCAAATGCAGTTGGGTTTGTCAATTCCCACACTGCGCGTACTTATTTCTACGAATGTGAAAATAAAATGGTAGTTTATTATTCGGGATGCCTCCCTCTAGAGTAACCAGAACTACTGTTCAGTCAGGTAGACATAAGGAGTAGGAATGCGTTCAGTCGCGCCGTGAATGTTTCGACTAAAATAATAACGCTTTAAAAAGGCCGGTATGTAAAGAAAACACGAATATCTCCGAAATGTAAATCGTGATTTTTGACATACTATGTGTAAAATTTGATTTTAAGCACCATGGAGGACATTGCAACTTGATAGATGACACTACTTATTCGTGTAGTGTACTGCAGATCAGCATGTACGTATATGCCAGGCATGATACGTAATGCATACGATGCTCTGTGTTTTAAGGACGGTACAAAAGAAATATTCCTTACATTGCTATTAACATCTTAATATATATAGTAGACCACTAGGTGGCGTACAGGGTACTACTTATGAACTAATATTAGATATGCGATCAATATGAGGTAATGAAAAATAATACGCGTAGTAATAATAATATAAACATCGAGATTCTAAGCTAGGATGTATATGAGGATTTTCCCCCTCAATCGAGGAGAGTTCAATCTGGTACACGGTGGATTGTCTGTTCTGACCACGGAATCTAATATACCGATCAGTACCTCAATGTAGGACTTGCCCAGTCCCGTCTTTTTGGGCCGCGGCGGAAGTCCAGCCGATAAAACAGGGTTAGCCTGTGGCGTGGCGGATACACCCCGTCACAAAAAAAAAGTATATATATATATATATATATATATATATATATATTTTTTTTTTTATATTTTACGGCCCTTTCTGCCCACTGCGGCTAATTTGCCGACTACCGATCGTACCGGTCCTGTCGTCAGAACCCCAGACCCGGCGGAACCTCGTAGTCGAAATTCAACCAATCCAGGCGGAACAAGACCCGGACGACCTGGAGGGTTGGGGCCCCTCCCGGCTGTAGTTAGAACCCCAGCCCAGGCCTGGCCGAATCTCGTAGTCGAAATTCAACCAAACCAGGTGGAATGTTGACTCCCCCGATCTAAGTCCTGTAGTCAGAACTCGACCGAGATAGGACACCTGTCTTCTTTAACTCGATGCAGCCAACGCGTTGTGACTGGCCAAAAATCCTTCTACATTGGATCCTGGTACTACGTCACATTTCAGACCCCATGGGCCTGTCTTGAAAATACTTGTAGGAATTTTCCACACACCCGTCTTGTAGGTGTATGTATAACGCGAGAATGAGACTGGGAATAATGAGAGAGAAAACCATGCCCGAGCAGAATGAGACAGCAACAAACCGCGTTTCAATTAACGCATGCACAACTGAAACGAAAGTTTCCGAGCGGCATAGGCTACCCGAACTACATCGCGCGCGCACGAAGCCGCGATAGTGGGATCCGTGTCCATAGTGGGGCGTCCCGTGGTGGGAACGACTCCCACCACGCCGCGGCGACTATAAATTGAGCTTCACGGCCGAAGAAAGCAGAGTCGCCGGCCCAAGCAGATCGGACAAAGCATCTCCTGGTGCAAGACGATCTGCTGGGGCGAACCGAACCTCCGCTCGGCTGAAATCCGCCGGCATTCCGTTTCGAACCAAACCCGTTCGCACGGCTGACATTAGCCGGCAGTTCGTTCCGAACCGAACCCATCCGCTCAGCTGAAATTAGACGACATTCCGTTTCGAACCAAACCCGTTCATACGACTGAATTATCCGGCATTCCGTTCCGAACCGAACCTCCACCCGGCTGAAATCCGCCGGCATTCCGTTCCGAACCAAACCCGTTCGCACGGCTCAATTAGCCTGTATTCCGTTCCGAAACGAACCAAACTACCGCGCCGGATAGAATTGCGTATTAAGCGCGTCAATTTCATTTACGCGGCTTTTCACTTGACCGTGCCGTTTTTCTTTTGCGTCGCTTTTTCGACTAGGCGTTTCCGCTTCCGGTTTATCAATTGCGCAGTTTTCTAGCGGCTACGCTTTAGAATTAATTTCATCTAGCTTTAAGTTGATTTCTCTGAATAAATCTGTTTGTTATTATTCAGCTTATGAATCTCATTTATTTTAAATTACGGAATTCTTCCTAGCCTCATTTTCGCTTATCTTCTTATCCTGGCATACCAAAGCTGATCTGGCGGCGAAAAAGGCATCACGTTACAAAAGTCACGAGGAAGAACACCGTCATGATTCTGCCGAAACTTTAAATTCTTATTGTGATTCTGGCTGGTCAGCTCATCGATTCGCTTTTATTTTTTGATTCATTCCTTAACCTACTAAGATTTCATATGCCTTTCCAGTAGGTTAATACCTTTTTGAAAGGACAACGCAACTACTTGTCTGCCCTTTCGTTACATTTTTAGCCCAGATCACATGGCGTTAATGTCAGGTCGAGTTTATAACTTGCAGATAGGTTACGCAAACGTAGAACATATCCATATCATACCTTATTTCATATCCTTCTCGATAAAGGTTTCGGCACATTTAAGAATTTCCGTGACGTTTCCTTGGAAAATATTCTCTTTACAAAATAGTGTTCTCGAAGCTTCAGCCAGCAGAATCATACTGGCTGAATACATACCTACTTAAAATCTTGTTCTAGAAACATAAATAGGGTTTTAAGATAGGCTTGATTTCTTCGATTAAAATATAAAATTCATGGGCTCTGCCTACCACTTCTTCTCCTTCTTCTTCTTCTTCTTCTTCTTCTTCTTCTTCTTTTTCTTAAATTAATTTTAAAAACTTGTATATGTAAATATATAAAACTTTATATAAAGAACTTTTTTTTATATATAATACAATCATTAAAATAATATATAAGAATTATTAAAACTGAATTGATAGTCTCGACGTTTTGGACCTCTCGGGTCCCTCTTTAGGAGTTCAATATTAAAACTTGTCTAATTTGTCATATACATATATAATTTATCACATGCTTTATCGACTAAAATACTACATTAGATATATCATATGACTCATCGCTAAATTTATCATACAATTTATCATATGATTTATCACCTAATTTGTCATATAATTTAACTCATGATTTATCGAATAAAATATTGTATTAAATATACCATCCCTACTGAAAATGTTCGCAATATCATATGATAAATTATATGAGATTTTTAAAATATCAGACGATCCGGGAAACTTTTCATGTGATTTCTCATGTAATTATAAGAAATAATAATAATATGAGAAAATGAATTACAATCATCTGCATTCCTCTAAGATATTAAAGAAATTATAAAAATCTCATATGATTTATCATATGATTTTACGAAAATTTTCACCAGGGATTTGACGCATCACCTAATTTGTCACATAATTTATCCTATGATATATCGTATAAAATATTGTTAGATTTATCTATTTGTCTTATGATCTAATTTATCACATAATTTATCATATGATTTATCGTATAAAATATTGTTGGATTTATCATATGGCTTATGATCTAATTTATCATATAATTTATCATATGATTTATCGTATAAAATATTGTTGGATTTATCATATGACATGATCTAATTTATGATATAATTTATCATATAATTTATCATATGATTTATCGTATAAAATATTATTAGATTCATCATATGACTTATCGCCTAATTTATCACATAATTTATCATATAATTTATCATATAAAAATCACATATGATATATCATATGATTTATCATATGGTTTATCATATGATTTATCATATGATTTATCATGTTATTTTTTTCAGTAGGGAAATAATACATGAATGACTTGCTGTCTGCGTCAGGACATTAAGACGTAAAATATTTGGATTTCTTTCCAATTCTCGTATTTCATTGACGATAGACCGATTACAATTTAAACATAATCTCGATTCATCTATTACTTCCAGCGGTGGTCTTTCCAAATCAGTCCTTCTCTGAATAGCGATGTTACGTTTAATAACATGGTCGTCTCCATCTAATCGGCTTAATACATTTCTAGGATACAATCCATTACACACGTAGCAACGTAAATGATTTCTCTGGGCCATGACAAATAAAAGTCTAAAAAATGAAAAATATTAACATAAGGTATCGAAATTATTCTTTAGTATTATTGTACATATTATCACAATTGCTAAATGGTACTAGGCAATTCACATTTACATCAGCTTATTACATGTGCACTATCGGAAGTTAAAAAACATCTAACCGATACGAAAAATGCATGGAATAATAGGCTGATTGTATATAGGTTAACCGAAAGAAGTAAATAATAACTTCCTAGTTCTATTTTAAATTATGACAGAATGTTTTTCTAGTTTTGTGTTATCAATGTTACCTGTTGTGTCACGTCAGTATCAAAGAAATAAAGTCCGGAAAAATTGAAATTCTGGTGATGATTTTGATTATATAAACTCCATTATATTTTCACATATCAGAACATTTGTTGATTTGGTTACTAATAGCAACTTACAATACAGAGCGGCAAAGCTATGTGAAATAGCTTAAAGCATTACACCAAATGAAACATACCGGATTTAAAACAAAAATACTCGTTCACATATATGTAGTTACAGAATCAGCCTACTATTTCAGAGATTTCTTAAATATCCAGTTTAGGATATTTTTTCTGTAACTTAAAATAATGAAACAAAAATGTGTTAAACTCGTGCAAATGTGAATCCCCTGATAACTTTGGTTATTGGAATAATATATATTACACTGAAGTATAATTTCGGTAGATTATATTAATATTTATATTTTTCTCAGTACAAACCTTTGGAAATCCTCGACATCGCAAAAAATATCGTGCTGTATTATTTTTTCGTATTTTTCCCTCTTGAATACAAATATACATGGAAAAAAGGGTTTGGTTACTGGAACAAAACTTTCTGGTTGATATTGACCTGACCGTACAAGCTTGGTTAGGAGATCCAAACTGTTTAGTTGTAACAACCAAACTCTTGTACACAACCAAACTTGTTTAGTTGGCGCAACTCAACACTTTGGTTCTGATAACCAAACTAGTTTGGAAACAGTTTTTCCTTAGTGTAATGATAAAATCGGCGCTCGGTCGTAATGGAGCCGAGTTTCTGAAAAGAAAGCAAATATCACGATTTATTTCAGTTTTTGCGTTTATTTTGAGAAAGAAAAGTAAATATGTATGATTCCGTACATAGGTCGCTTATTGAGAAAATGACGACAAAAATTGGTGCTCGCCCATATGTTACGGCTACTTTAAAAAAACATCGAAAAAAATAGATTGCTTTCAATGTTTGTGCGATTTTTTTTTAGTTTTTGCGTAATTATGAAAAATAATAATCTGACAGAAAAATGATTTAAACAAAAAATGTGCAGAATGAAATTCTCAACAAAAAAGCGTTACCACGCGGCACCACGCAAAAGAAGGCTAAGCTAATTACATGGAATTCAAGTTAACAAATCGTATGGGTTCAATTATCACATAAAGTTTGTTAGAGGTTAAGCTAGCATAAAAAGGGAGTTTGGGGCGAAGCACGTATTCACAATACCAATATGTTATACCAAAAAATATGGGCGATGAGTGAACACAAAAAATCGCGAATTATAAGTCCATGTAAAAGAAACATTTATTTTTGAAAGTAATCGCACAAATACTGCTACGTGTATAATGGACTAAGCGAAAACCGGTGTTATATTAAATAATCTATTGTCATAAGATATGCCAGGCTTTGAAAGAAAAAAACCCATATGGAATTTTCTCGCAATTATGCCGGTCCGGCAACATTCTTTCAAGTTTCTCCTTCATCAAGGTTCTTCGGTAGCTATTAAATTATACTGTGAAAAAAATAAGACAGTTGCTAGCCTTTTCCTGAAATAGGCTATTTTCTTAATACATGTGATAAAAATGATCGATTCGATACTATTTTGACAGTTTTCCGGCATAGCTTAGTTTAAGTATGTTCTTCGATTATGAAAAAAATGGAGAGCACCTAAAAAATACGACATTCAAAAACCTGACAATAATTAATAGTAGAAGCAGCCTCGGAAATAGGAGATTAAATCCGCATTTACTCCGAGCAATGTAAAATTCAAAATCCACATACTCAGCCTCTAGAAACTTGCTATTGAAAAATATCACAGTAAACATTTTTTGAAAAATGTAATAAATATTAGCTTATTTACTTCGAGCAATGCAAAATTAAAAATCCAGATAATGAGAATCCAGGGGCTTCCTATTCAAAAATATCAGAGTAGATTATTTCTTTGAAAAATCAAATGAATATTAGAAACAGTCACTAACATTGAGATTAAATCCTTATTTACATCGAGCAATACAACGTTCAAAATCCACATACTGAGTCTCTAGGGGGTTGGCATCGAGAAATATCATAGTCGATTATTTTTGTGAAATAACTAATGAATATTACAAGGAATCCCGAACATGAGAGATTAAATCCTTATTTACTTCGAGAAATACAAAATTCAAAATCCAAATAATGAGCCTCTAGACGCATGCTATTTAAAAATATCAGAGTAAAATCTAATTAATAATAGAAGCATTTATTTACTTAAAGCAATGCTAAATTCAAAATCCATATTATAGGTCTCTAGAGGCGTGCTATTGAAAAACATCAGAATATATCATTTATTTCAGAAAACTAATGAATGTTAGAAGCAGTTCCGAACATGGGAGAGAAACCGCCTTCTGCTACGTGAAATGGAAAATTCGAAATCCGCATAACGATTCTCAAAGTGCCCGGCTTTGATGTTTACCTAGATGAAAAATCTAATAAATATCTCGAGCAATCCTGGACATGGGAGATTTTATCCCCGTTTTCGGCGAGCAATGCAAAATTCGAAGCATTTCTTATTTCTTATCAGTTATTCGTATATTACTATTATGAACCTGTATTACTGAACGTTATTTTAAATGTGCTGCTTTCTTAAGGGATGAATATATTGATTTATGGACACTTCATCGTAGCCTATTTCATCGTCCCCCACTTCATAGCCTTCCGTTTCGTCGTCTGGACACTTCATCGTCTACGACACTTCATTGTCTGGACACTTCATCGTCTGGGACATTTCATCGTCCGGGACACTTCATCGTCTGGGACACTTCTTCGTCTAGACATTTAATCGTCTTGGACACTTCATCGTCCGAGACACGTGTTCGTCCGGGACGCATCGTCATCGTCATTGGGGACACTTTATCGTCGGGGACATCTCAGCGCCGTCCATATTTTCTTGTGTTATTAGCTTTTCTACGTGCACCAGATGTTCAGGTTCGCCGATTACGGGGTCTAGGCGGTGCGCTCCGTAACTTTTTATGATATTAGCTATTCTACGTGCACTGGGTATTTGGAGTCGACGATTACGTGGTCTAGATAGTGCGCTCCGTAGCTTTTTATGTTATTAGCTCAAATACGTGCACCAGGTGTTCGGGGTCGCCGATTACGGGGTCTAGGTAGTGCGCTCCGTAGCTTTTTATGTTATTAGCTCAAATACGTGCACCAGGTGTTCAGAGTCACCGGAGAGCCTGGAACTACCGTTGTCCCTGTGTTCTGGGGGGCTCCGCCCCCAGACCTCCCTTTTTATATTAACCTAACCTCCAACCAATGAATGTGAGTAAACCCACGTGAAAAATGCATCCCTCCGGATATACCATGAAATGGTTAATTGATTGTATGCACAATTTTTTTTTTCCAATGGAGGGCAATAAGTAGAGGAGGGTGGCCCAATGCCGACCGTGATGGGGGATATAGAGCAGGGAGTAGTAGGTACAACTCGGTTGGGTTTGGTCGACTTTCCCCTACTTATTGCACTACAAGCTCCCCGAGTCGCACGTGGCTTCGCAAACCTTACAACACCCTGAGGGGGTTAGTTAGGTTCAGTTAGTACAAGAAGGGGGTCTAGGGGGCGCAGTTTCCCCATGACATAGGAACAACGGTGGATTCAAGCTCCACGAGTCCATATAAACCTGTGATTCCCTGGTGCACGAATTTGCGCTAATAACATAAAAAGCTACGGAGCGTACTACCTACATCCGGTAATCGGCGACCCCGAACACCTGGTGCTCGTATTTCAGCTAATAACATAAAAAGCTACGTAGCGCACTACCTAGATCCCGTAATCGGCGACTCTGAATACCTGATGCACGTATTTGAGCTAATAACATAACAAGCTACGGATTGCACTACCTAGACCACGTAATCGGCAACCCTAAACACCCAGTACACGCAGAATAGCTAATAACATAAAATTCTACGGATCCCACCACCTAGCCCGTAATCGGCGACCCTGAAGACGTGGTGCACGTAGAATAGCTAATAACATAAGAAACTATGAAGTGTCCCCGATGACGATGTGCCCCGGACGAAAAAGTGTACCGGACGATGAAATTTCCCAGACAATGAAGTGTCCCAGACGATGAAATGTCCCAGACGATGAAATGTCCCAGATGATGAAGTGTCCCAGACGATGAAGTGTCCCAGACGATAAAGTGTCCCAGACGATGAAATGTCCCAGACGATGAAGTGTCCAAGACGATGAAGTGTCCAGACGATGAAGTTTCCAGACGATGAAACGGAAGGCTATGAAGTGGGGTATGATGAAATAGAATACGATTAAGTGTACTGGTACCGAATATATTATAAAAATCCTCCATCCGGCAACCGCTCCGCATTATGTCAGTGTGACAAAATCTACGTATATTCTTGAAGAGTTAAATATTATTGTGAAAAAAAATATTCTACGATTACTATACTTTTCTTCGAATTATTATCTATTTCCATAAAGCATAGGGCGCCTGGAATACAGAATACCGATTCGTTATGTTTTCCTTTTATTGTCAGTCTAGTGAAGTCCGAGTGTTCGTGGATGCCTATTAATTCATATTTATGAAAAGAACGTATTGTATCATTTTTTACCACGTTTTTATCAACTCGTATTCTTGTCTGTCTGTCTGTTTGTCCGGTGCAAATCTTGTAATCGATTTTAAACTAACTTACCGATGAGCTAGAGACTTGAAACTTTTAGGATAGCCCAAAATTGGGTGACAATGCATTCCTTTACCGTTTATTACAAGTTTCAATCAGTTTTAAGAACATTTTCAGCAAATTTAAATTTTATATGAAAAAAAAAAGTTTCAAAGCGGGGGGGGGGGGCCGGCGTTTTGTCATTTGTTTTCCTTTCGCAATCGGGAAAAGTCCTCCACTGACGTCATTAATTCCCTTGCCTACATATACTCATCCACGACGGCAAGTTAAGATGGTACAAGAGACATCAACACAGCGCAAGCGACGGTTAGAGAAGGAGAAGAAAAAAAGATTGGAGAAGCAGCTACAGGAATCGAAGGTAAGTAAAACTATTAAATTGGCCAAACGGCGAAAGGCAAATGAAGATGCGACTGATGAACAACGTGATATTAGACGTGCAAAAGATAAGGCACAAAAAAAAGAAAGGACAAAGGAAGAACCCGAGTAATACTCCTCTCGCCGCCATAGTCAGCAAATTCGTTAAGCTAACCTGAGAGCTAACGAGACGCCCGAACAAAATTTTTTTCGCCTTGCTAGTGATGCGAAACGACACGCTAGTGTAAGAGTCGATTCACACAATAAAGCTGTTCTAGAGCACTATCGAGCCAATGGTATTTACCGAATCGTTGCTCAAGATGTCCTTGTAAATGCAACAAGAAATGCCGACAATGTGAATATGGCAAACATTGTATCAGGCGATATAAATAAGACTGGAGGATTGCCAAAAGAGTTGGAAATTTTTGTTGGAGCAAGAGTGATGTTGCGCTCAGATTTAAATATTGAACAAGGACTTCTGAATGCCGCCATGGGCATAGTAACAGAAATCGTTTGGCTATTATTCCGTCGAGATCAAATGTACAACGAAGACATTCAATCTGTTCGCATAGACTTTAATCGTGATGAAATACATTTGATTCAGCCGAAGTCAATTCAATTTCCAGTATTAAGAAATTTTGGCACAATGGAGCGGACTCACTTCCCTTGATATTGTGTTGGGCTTGCCCAGTACATAAAATGCAAGGATGCACAGTTGATCATGCTGTTCTATACCTAGGACCTGCACTATTTGCCAATGGACAGGCTTATGTGGCACTAAGCCGTGTCAGATCTCTCGATGGCTTGCGCATTGAAAAATTAGAGTGTACAAAATTAACTGGCAAAACTCCATGTAATGAGGAAGCAATGAGTGAAATGGAGCGATTACGACAACTTGAACCTCCGCCGCCATAAAGCCAAATTTTCTACGTTCTTTAAATGTTGTGTTTTCTGATAAAATAAATATAATTCTAAAACCACTAGCATATTCTTTTCATTTTGAAACTGCTCTTTTCAGATTGTTTATAAATGTAATAGTTTAAAATCGATTGTAAAATTTGACCTATTAAAATTAAAAAGCAGAAAATAATTAATGAATAAAAAGGTCTTTTTGAAAACCACGTTTTTATAAATGGACTAAAAAGGATAAAATAATTTTTCCCAACCACACAGGTTATCAATACCATGCCGAAATAAATACGCAATAATTTTTCATTTTATTAGGAAATAAAATATTTTTAAGACTTAAAATGGAAAACGTGGGGCGCAATACAGGTAATAATACAGGTAATAGAAATGACTCCTCGACGAACAATAACAAATGAGCAACTTATGCTTAAATGAACAATATGACACGCCAGTTTAGACATGATAGTCAATGATAGAAACATATTGTATTATTTTTTAACATTTTAAAAATAATCATCCGACGCCTAATAATATAAATACGATTTTTTCAGTTTCGCGTCATTTTGCCGGTCTAATAAAATTCAAATATGTTCGTGTATATCTTTTAAATGAGTAACAGTGCATTATTGGTATCTTCTACGCACACGTCGCTGCTACGCACGCAAAATGTCTGAAATCCAATAAAAAGGTACGTTATTGTACGTTTTCCTACGTTTCCATGCGTTTTTGTACTATTTTTATTTCCGCTAGGGATCCTTTTAAAATATTTTTGAATCATAAAAGTTAAAAATGTGCCCGTCTATATTTCCGAATAAAGTACTATTTTGTTATCAGTGAAATTATTTTTTATTTTTACGATTTCATAGGTTGGCATAATTCGAACACGTTCTCAGCCCCTGGAATTTGACGTCGAAGGTTATGGACGCCTCGTTATACAAATCGCACATTTACAATGCGTATTGCATTTTTAGCCATTTTTGTAAAGGAAAAATCAGTTTCGAATTTAATCATCTACAATATATTTCAATTTCAGGAAGTTTCACCGAGAGCCAATTTAACGTGGTTTTGTGCGGCGTCCTTTTGCTTTCAGTGTAAGGCTTCCATCATTCATTTAAATGAGTTTCCCACTTAGCCTCTTGATTTTCAAATGACTCAAATGCTTTTTCGTAAAAATGAAATTTGGAATATAGAAAAATTATATTTTATTTTAAATATGCTTTTTAATATGCTATTTTAGTCCTAAATTAAGATTCCTATACTAGCCAACTATTCGTATGTCATATTTTTCAATAAAAAAAGTTTTCCCACAAGTGTCCCACTTTGCCTCTACTTTCTTATTAGAATTAAAACGTCGATGGAGGTGACTCATTTACAATACTAGCTGCTTGTCCCTACAATTGAACAATTATCACATAAAGATTAAAAAAAATTTTTCTTAAAAGTCTATTATATTAAAACACCCCCCCCCCCCCCCCCCCCCGACCAGGACGCGAAGGGGGTACAATCGGCAATGGTGTGCGTCCTGTTCGCCAGGACGAGCGAATTTTGGATGCCGTCGCTCGTAATCCGGGAATAAGTACTCGTCGGCTCGGACGACAATTTAACATGAGCCACGTCACTGCGCATAGGGTTTTAAAAGCCGAAGGGCTACACCCTTATCACCTGAGAAAAGTGCAAAAATTAGAGAATGGTAAGTTTTACCGTGTAATTGCGTTCAATATTGTATTAAACAATAAAATAGTTTTATACACGGAAAAACTTTCAGCGGTAAAAATTACCAAACTTTTAATGGACAACTGGACAGCGAGAAAAGATTTAGAGAAATTACTCTTAACTTTTCGCGAACAATTCCCGAAATATTCAGGAATATTTACTGAGCAGTTCGGGGAAATGTACAGAACCAGTTTAAAAGAAAAAAGAAAAAATTTTTTGGCTTAAACAAAAAAATTCTGACACTGACGGAGATTCGAACCCGAGGACGTTTGCTTGATATCTGTGCATTTAGCGCGCTCGGCCACGGGCGCGTTACTATATCAACGATAAATACACTGGTTGACACTGGTCCGAGCAGACACCGGTTGCAACCCAGCGTGATCTTTTCCTAAATAGTTCGGTAATTTTCACACCTCGCTGCGGTAAGACTTGATGAACTTATCTGGAATACATAGCTTCAAAGATTACATTACGGTTCGGGAATTATTCCGGAACATTTCGCACGCATATTTACCAAATATTCAGTAATATTTCACGAAAAATTGTAATTGATCTCGATCTCTTTAAACTGTCCACTTTTCCTTAAAAATTTGATAATTTTTACCGCTCAAAGTTTTTCCGTGTATGTTTTGCGTATCTGTAGATGGTTGCGTACTTCTTTGCAATGGCAGATGCAATTACATTTTCGAATAAGTCAATCGGAAAGGCCCTTTAAGGGGATGCCCTAGTCAGAAACAAAATTTGATGCGCCATCAGCGCCGCTCGTTTCGACGACGGTTTAACACAACAGAGAGCGAAAACCATTCAAAGAAATGTTAAATGAAAATATTCGAAATAAAACCGGTAAAAAATTGTCAGCATTCTCAGAATCCTTGTGCAGAGAAGTATTACCTCGATTTACAAAATAACGGGACCATACGAATGGAAAAAAAAATCTTTCCGAAAGTCTATTTTCGACATTCGATGACGGAATGCGCGTTCTTTTGTTTCATGGCCGATGCATCTCGCTAAATACGGTGAAATGCAGATCAAGAAAGTACGCCTGTATTAAATATTTTTTCTAAGAAAATTTTATCGCAGGGACTTCGTATCAAATTTATGTAGATAAGTATAATCTTTTTTTAAGAGAAATGGCAATATATTCACAAATATTGATCACTTTAATAACTACCAAAATCTGGTCTCAGTCGGTAATGTAGAACGGTATGGCATCCGCTTAAATTCGCGATACTTAAGAATAAGAAGGAACGCAAATACTTGAAAAACTTAGATGCTAATGCTTACATTATTACCGTAAGTAAATTAATGATATTGATAGACTTTATAATAAGCAAAAAACTCAGTCTGCACAATTCAGAATTGTTCAAAGATACTGGAAAAATTATATTTTATAAAAAATTTGACATATATGTATACATACATCACAGAAATGGAAATAATTTTTTGCGATTTTTCAAAAATCGAGAGATAACTTTACAAAAATCACAAAAAATCATTTTCGTCTCTGTGATGTATGTAAAATATAATTTTTCCACCATCTTTGCAACAATTCTAAATTGTGCAGACTGTGTTTCTGACTTTGGGTTGTAGACTGCTGAAAAAATTAAGTGGTTGCACATTCCATCGATTTGCTTATAAAGGCAAATATTTGCTCATTGCCTATAAATATCATAATTTACTTGAACAAATATTTTTTATTTAACAATCATTGATCTTTTGAGATCTTTTTGAGAGCTTTCGTAACCCAATGAAAAATTTCGGTATGATGCCTGCTCTGACCACTGGCTCAGTACCGCGCCATTATGGCCAGCAAGTATGAGGGGTATCACATATCGGAATGGTGCTAGTTCTCTTGTAATTTCGGGACTATGCCTGTTTCTCATACAGTGAGGTGTTCCAACTAACTTTTTTCTCTGTGTACTACTTTTGTACACTGTGTGACGGGCCGACGGAGAAACGATGAAGGTGCTAACAACTCTCTACCGAGCAGTCTAGGAGCAATTTGTTTATTATTTTTCATCTTCGAACGTTTATTAAAAAATTAACAAAACAAGAAAACTGTCTTACAGGGGATAATGAAAAACGACTCCGATTTTGCAATTGGTTATTGGAAAAGCACGGAACCGATCCAGATTTTACAAAGAAAATCCTATTTACGGATGAATGCACTTTCATGCAAGAAGGTATGTTCAACCAGCATAATGTGCACATTTACGCACACGAGAATTCCCTGGAACTCGAAACCGAGGGTTTCAGCACCGATGGGAGGTAAACGTTTGGTGCGGGATTATCAACGATTACGTGGAGGGCCCCCATTATTTTGACGGGAATTTGGATGTAAATATTCAATTTCTGATAAAAGTAACTTTGCTCTATGTTGAACGAAAAAGTTCAGGAGGTGTACAAGATATTCTGCGATGTGAAAAAGTGTACATTGAGGAACGCTTTCGCGGATTGTAATTGACTAACTAAATCAATTATGGTTTCTAATTAGCTGCTAACTGCCCTGGTAAAAATGAAAGTGTACGTTTAAGAGTACGTAAACCGCCGGTGAAGCAATTCTCAGATTTGTATGCTTCAGTTCCTTAAGCGTGATTTTGGACTTATGACCGTACGTGTACACTACCCTGATATCAGCTGGAGCGTACACGAAGCGTACAATTGTCTATTTTGACGCTTCAAAATTATAGTACATTTTGAAGAGTTCGGAACTTTTAATGGACACTTATCGGACGCTTGATAGACATTAATGCATGCTGTACGCCCCAAACACCTGAAATGTACGATCTACCTCTTAATTAAAATTTTTAGCGTAAATTACTACCTTATCGTCTGAGCATTTTTCATGGCCAGACAGATATTTTTTTCGGTGCAGACATAGAAAAACAGGTTTTTTGCATTTAAAAAATTATTTTTTCGTCCGGCGGGCATAAAATTCGATTTTACATCCACATTTGCAGGCGTAAAATCGACTTTCTCGCCCGGTAATTTTACAAAAATTTTACGCTTCCAGAAAGCACTCTTAAAACGAATTTTCCACATGCAGGTCAAAAAAATAATGTTCGTATTATAGGCGTAGAATTTTAGCCCCTAAAATTTGCGGCCGTTCCCTTGTTTACAAGGTATTATTCGCAAATAATTCAGAAAATATCGCATTGAATTTGGTAGTTAACATATATGAGCTTGCCCGAACACGTTATTTTGTATGCACGCAGAAAAAAGTTTATGTTTTAAGTGTTTGTTATTTTTGAATACTCCTACAACAGCGAGTGTGGTCGATTGGTTATGGTTCAAACTTGCTACGCGGAGGACCGGAGTTCGATTCTCGGTCGCGGGAGATATTTTTTTATTTTATTTTTCATTGACTGTACCCCGCTACCCCGTCTGAAAAACTGCTGACAACATTGAAAACTGACGTAAAAACTAGTGATTTCGTGGATTCCGAGATCGCTACTCACGAATATATGGTAGATCCAATATGGCCAACGGAATTTTAAAAATCAAACAAAATGGGTTAAAACTTGTTACTCGGGAATTTTTGAGGTCGCACATTAGGAATCTCAGAACATATTTAAAAATTTCGATATGGGAACTCAATATGGCGCCAATACAAGTGTCAATAAGCACAAAACAGAAGGGTGGCAAACTTCAAGCTAAAAAGAAGACAAACTGAATTTTTTACACCATATTCTAACTCATGGAAAAAATTGTCAATTACTTGAGGCGTTTGGATTACGAACACTGAATGCAAAATAAGAGAAATACTTGCTTTAAATGATGGATATAAAATATTAAAGTTGGGAGTACAGAAAAAAAATCAACACCTCTCGGTATTCAGCAACATTTTCAATGTTGAAATAATAGAAACACTCGGAATAGTTATTTTCGTACCTAGAGCCTAAAATCAACCTGTATACGGAAAAAATCGTTGAATCAACGAAGAAAATATTGGTTCCAACTTAAAAGATATTTGCATAAACGTCTAATAATATTTTTATTTATTCTAACTATTTGGTAATCATAAAACTGAATATTAATGGAAATAGTCAATTTTACTATCTTTTTTTTCGAACAAAATTTTTTTTTCGTTATTCTCGTTTGAATTTTTATTGAAGCTTATAAAAATTTTTCGTAGCTGATGAACAAAAGAGATAACTAACATTACTATCGTTTTTACTTGGAAAAATACTTTTGAGTCAGTTGATCTAACCAGGTACGCGTATCGAGTGATCATATTTTGGATGTAAAAGTTTGCGCTCGTGATAATAAAGCATAATTTGTAATAAATTCTATTTGGATGACACGTTAATGTGTCATCTTCAAAAATTCATACTATTTGATACAAAGAATAATTTCACCAAAGCGAACGAATCTTTAACTTGCATTCATTTTTTAGCTGCAAATAATATACTAAACACATGTGTCGTTAAATAAATACCCAAATAAGTCATATTAATATCATATAATTCAGTTTAAATATTAGTTATCATAAAACATAAAATACATATTCGTCGTTTGCTATCTTTCTAATCTAAATCCCGTTTTGTCACATCGCTTCGCAACAACTCTATTTCGTTAACTTAAATAATACTTAATAACATGTAATATCATCAATTCACAGTCTTCGAATTACTTGCAAATAACATTATCGCAATCTACCCAAAAATACCGGCGAACGGAATTTTTGCTTTCAAATAAAAATTGATCTTTATTCTATTAATTACGTTTTCGCGTCAACATAATCGTCCAAACTTTACATATTTAATCGGGGAAACTGTAACCATATTCTTTCGTAATTGACAATAAGAGATTATTCAGTAAATATAGATTTAACAAAATATACATATGACCGATCATTTCTCGTCATATCAAATAAAAACCAAAAATAATATAATTAATTGAGAGGAGAGAAGAGAGCTCTTGATTTCTTTTAATGGTGTACTTAGCTGAATTTAGCGAACGTCGTTTTTAACTTCGTCGACCATCCGTTGTCCTCAACCACATTTCCATCGAGAAGCGTCGTTATCAAAAGATTGGGCTGTATCCCAGGATTTAATCCTTTAAATTGTCGATTGAACTGAATCGTGATAAGGCATCGAACAAATTGATGGCGTCGGTACGCTGGTCCGCAAAAATCGAACAGTTGACGTGGCGATCCGATACGAAGGAATCTTCCAACAGACATACGTCGATTTGGTTGATTTCCTCAAATCTTCTCCTCCAAGGACATCTTGAATGGAAAAACGGATGACTACGGAGTATTTTTCAATTGGAGTAACAAAAACTGTCGTGTACGATCTAATCTACTCTGAAGTCACAAAGCGTCTCCTTAACACCATACCTGCTCCCTGTGTTCCGACCCGATGCGTGCGAACGCAGTGCCACGAACGTCACCAACACCACCAGCGGATGCAACTGGAACTAAAATCATGCCCACCTGGGGAATTTCTAATTACAGTCCGTGCAATTTGATTGGTCGTGACACATCGCGGCCGATCTAACAGTCGCACTTGTTTATTATGCCTCTCTCTCTCTCTCTCTCTCTCTCTCTCTCTTTCTCTCTCTCTCTCTCTCTCTCTCTCTCTCTCTCTCTCTCTCTCTCTCTCTCTCTCTCTCTCTCTCTCTCTCTCTCTCTCTCTCTCTCTCTCTCTCTCTTATAACATATATTGTATTTGTATATGTACATACTACAAATTGTACGTTACAGAGAGTATAAAAATTAGATTTTATGCCTCTAATTTTAAATTCGAAAAGGTGGGACTCCCATCTTATTCATGTAATTTTCAATGGCGTCGAATGCGATTTTGCGCCCGGTAAGACGAAAACAATTATTTTAACACTATGCGCGCGATTTTCGATTTTCGATAGAGCGAAACCTGTGGGCACGAATTATTGAACCCTACGCCAGTTGTTTCGAAAAATATAGTATGCATCACATACCAATTTTCGATCTCCAACGAGCGTGATTAACACCCTCGCTTCACTCAAGTGGCCAACTTGATAATTGCGCCTTTGATACATAATGTACTAATTTAAAAAAATTCCATTTATAAATAAATAAAATATCAATTATCATTAAAAGTTACCCCTTGAATTTAGCAAATCATAATTTACGATGAAGAAAAATAAAAAATTCTGAATAATTATGTCACATTAAAAAAAGCAATTGTAATTTGCAGGTCGCCGGATTTAACGCCCTTAGATTTTTTCTTATGGGGGGCCGTTAAAGGAAAAGTCTATCTCACCGAACCGACAAACGCGGATGAGGTAAAAGAGAGGATTGCGGCAGCAATCGGGGAGATAACTGCAAACACCCTTGCAGGAGTTCAAGAAAATATTGTTAAAAGAATCAATGCTTGTATTCTTGTGCAGGGTGGACACTTCAAGCAATCCAAATTTTGAATAAATTATTTTAAATAATAATTTATGTTTCCTTCAATTGCCTTGTTGTAAGCATTTAATCAAGGACAAGGGAATGTGGAGCAAAATAACATAAGCGGGTCAAATATCACCTGCATACAAAACGTGATAGGAGCATCAGTTTTTTCCAAAAATCATGGATATCTTTTATATTGTCTAAAAACCCAAAATAATGACGAAAAAAATGCCAATAACAGGCATATAACAATTTTTGCGATTTTACATTAGTTTTGGCACGTTTCTCATCGTTTTTAAGTATGTATTCCGGAGTATTTTCCTACCTCACAGCATGCGATATTGTTAGTAATACGCTTTTCGTGTTATTTTGCCATTTTGCCCCTTTTTCCTTGCCTTTTTGAAACAAAGTATTTTGGACTTTATCAGGAATAGTACACATACAATAAGAGTAGTTAAAAAATATTTTTCTCTGCTAATACTCTCATGTCGATATTCTCAAAGTTCCTCCGCAAACTATATCAACTTTTTAACAGACCGTTTTTCTCCACATTATCCTACAGCATTAAAAAATCCGTACTAGTCTACATACAGTAGCGCTCGCCTTAAGTCATCTTCCCTTAAGTTATATGCTCCCCTAAATTCATATTTTTTGCTCCCCCTAAGTGATAATTTTATAGGTTATAAACTCTGACTCGTTCTCCAAGCATGTGCTCCATTTAAGGACGAATCACGAAATCTTGTGTACAAACATGTAGCTTACAAAATGTACCTCGAATATCTGAAAATAATGTCGCAAAACCACTTAAATTATATGTTAGAAAATATGACTTAGGGGGAGCAGCCGCAATTTTGCTTGACTT
Source organism: Trichopria drosophilae (assembly GCA_030407085.1). Taxonomy (NCBI): domain Eukaryota; kingdom Metazoa; phylum Arthropoda; class Insecta; order Hymenoptera; family Diapriidae; genus Trichopria; species Trichopria drosophilae. The sequence continues at coordinate 75,342,015 of CM059582.1, forward strand.
GAGCATATGACTTAAGGGAAGCACTACTGTACACCGAATGTAAACAAGTGATTTTTTTGCACTAAGTCTGTTAACGTTGTAAGTGTTCTGACTTCATATTCATAATCAGCAGCCAGAAAAATCCCTGTCCATATCGAATAATCGGAACCAATTTTCGTATTTAATGCCCACCATTTCAGAACACATTTTGAATATTGCTCTCTTAATCTGAATTAGTCAAAAACTACTAATGAAAGAGTGAACATTCGGTCACTAATTGGATTAGTAACACTTTTTACTAACAAATAGTCAGAAAATACTAATTGTAAGTCAAATTCTACAAATTCATTAGTCAAATTCATCTAACCTTAAATTAGTAATTTTATTTTTTTACGTTTTTTAACTAAAGTGAATTCGTAGAATTTGATTAATGAATTAGTAGAATTTGTAGTTCTTTTACTATTTATTAGTAAAAATTGTTACTAATTCAATAAGTGACCCAGTTTTCACTCTTTCATTATTAGCTTTTAAATAATTCAGATTTAGCGAGTGCTATTCTGACCTCATATTTTTGTAATCAGCAATCAGAAAATCCCCTGTACATCTAGTTGCTTGCACATCGAATAATTAGTATGAATTCATATTTAAAAAGATAACTTCAACTCAGTATTAAATACCCCCTAAACATCACGGAAAGTATGAATTGATCGGTAACTAATACATTCGTTGCTGCGACCAACTTGATTCTTGCGCTGAGACCCAGCCAATAAATTGTTTAGGACTACCAATTAAATCAATTCAATAATTATCCCAACCAACGAAATGGTTCCCTAATCATTTAAATGGTTATTGTAGCATACAAATTTTAAACCAATTCACAGTTGGTTCTCGTAAGTATCTCATTTTTTCCGTAATAATGTTTACATTATTAACGGTTCTTTGTCTGAATGTCTGTTATAAATTGTGCGTTATTAGTCTCTCTAGCCACTTACTGATGAAGGATTAATGAATAATAGAGTTTTTCCTGGCAAAATCTCAAACGTAGCGTTCTCATGACAAAGCGAAACTGCATTCTTGGTAAGAAATTTGAAACTTACAACGGAACATTCCCAGGTGTATCACTCTGATTTGGTTAAAACTTGGCAGGTCGAAAGATCTTTATTAATGATGAAGATTGGCCTTTAAATTTGGTTCAATAAGTCATAAAAAACAATATGCCCCCTATCAGGACGGGCGACCGCACTTTAACGGTAATTTGACCGAAAAAAATAACCGGTCGAAAACTGCCAAAAAATGACCGTTGTACAACCATAATTACCGCGAAAAAACCTGGGAAAGGCATATGGTTAGTATTCTTAAAATAACTACAGAATAACCGATAAAAAACCGATCTTCAAGAGCGTCGACCGGTCGTTTCCAGCCAAATTACCGCAAAATAACCGATGAAAAACCTCTCTTCAAGAGCGTCGACCGGTTGTTTCTAGCGAAATTATCGCTAAATAACCGATGAAAAACCACCATTCCAAAGCAGCGACCGGTCGTTTCTTGCACAATTACCTCAGAATAACCGATGAAAAACTATTGTTCCAAAGCGTCGACCGGATGTTTCTAGCGAAATTTATCATAAATAACCGATTAAAAACCGCTCTTCTAGAGCGTCAACTGGTCGTTTTTCCCAAAATGACAGCAGAATAACCGATGAAAAACTGTTCTTCCAGAGCGTTGATCAATTGTTTCTCGTAAAATTACCGCAGAATAACCGATAAAAAACCGTAGTACCATAGGGTGGATCGGTCGTTTTTCTTAAAATTACCGTAGAATAACCGATAAAAAACCGCTGTACCATAGCGTCCACCAGTCGTTTCTCTCAAAATTACCGAAGAATAACCGATGAAATACCATTGTTCCAGAGGGACGACCGTTCGTTTTTTACAAAATTCCCGCAGAATCACCGATAAAACGTGTCGTAGAAGAGCGTCGACCGGTTAATTCTGTCGTAAAAATACCGCACAATAATCGACAAAAAACCGCTGTTCAAGAGCGGCGGTCGGTCGTTTCGAACCAAAATTACCGCGAAATAACCGATGAAAAACCGATCTTCCAGAGCGTTGATCAGTTGTTTCTCGTAAAATTACCGCTGAATAACCGATAAAAAAACCGTAGTACCATAGGGTGGATCGGTCGTTTCTCTCAAAATTACCGAAGAATAACCGATGAAATAACGTTGTTCCAGAGAGACGACGGGTCTTTTCTTTCAAAATTACAGAAGAATAACCGATGAAAAACCGTTGTACCATAGCCTCGACCAGTCGTTTCTCTCAAAATTGCCGAAGAATAACCGATGAAAAACCGCGGTTCAAGAGCGGCGGCCGGTCGTTTCGGACCAAAATAACCGCTGAAAAACCGCTCTTCAAGAGAATATAGTTAATAATTATTTGCAATAACATGTATATATGAAGTTTTTATTTACTCATTTTCTGTTTTGTTATGTATATCTATAATCATCTTTTATAGATCTAACAAAATTGCTCAGTCACTGTAGTAAATGTGTATGTAGGTACCACCATGAGAGAATTCGCAAACGTGCTTAGTGAAAACCCGAATGGTCAGGCTTATTGTACGAGTTACGGCGCTACTTTGCTAGGGGATTTCGGCGCCACCTAGCGCTGGCCGAGAAAACTCTATTTGAATGAAGGGTACTGTTCGTCGAGACGTATCGTGTCGAAATAACCGCTGAATGACTGCTAAAAATCTATTTCTTGCAAAATGCAATTATTCTCTTGAAGAGCAGTTTGTCAGCGTTTATTCTGCGGTAATTTTGGTCCGAAACGACCGGCCGCCGCTCTTGAACCCCGGTTTTTCATCGGTTATTCTTCGGTAATTTTGAGAGAAACAACCTGCCGCCGCTCTTGAACAGCGGTTTTTATCGTTTATTCTACGGTAATTTTAAGAAAAACGACCGATCCACCCTATGGTACTACGGTTTTTATCGGTTATTCTGCGGTCATTTTACGAGAAACAACTGATCAACGCTCTGGAAGAACGGTTTTTCATCGGTTATTCTGCTGTCATTTTGGGAGAAACGACCGGTTGACGCTCTAGAAGAGCGGTTTTTAATCGGTTATTTACGATAAATTTCGCTAGAAACACCTGGTCGACGCTTTGGAACAATAATTTTTCATCGGTTATTCTGAGGTAATTGTGCAAGAAACGACCGGTCGCCGCTTTGGAATGGTGGCTTTTCATCGGTTATTTAGCCATAATTTCGCTAGAAACAACCGGTCGGTGCTCTTGAAGAGAGGTTTTTCATCGGTTATTTTGCGGTAATTTGGCTGGAAACGACCGGTCGACGCTGTTGAATATCGGGTTTTTATCGGTTATTTTGCGGTAATTTTGCTGGAAATGACCGGTTGACGCTCCTGAAGTGCGGTTTCTTATCGGTTATTCTGCGGTGATTTTATAAATTTTAACCATACGCCTTTTTCTCGTAGTCCGATTTTTTCGTGGTAATTACGGTTGTACGACGGTTATTTTTTGGCGGTTTTCGACCGGTTATTTTTTTCGGTTATTTTGCGGTTGCCCGTCCTGATAGGGCCGGACCAAATATGGTCGACTTCATAAAAAATGGAAATTAAAGAGAATCGCTTGAAACTCATTTCTTGGGGTTTTTCATCATTATCCTTTTACTAGAGAGTGTTTACTTTCCTTCAATTTATTATGTCCGGTTTCCAAATTAATTACTGAATATTGGTACGTTTGAACTATGAGTTGTAGTACAGTACATACATTCGTGACTTGATGTTATTTTCTTGCTTTTTCATTGGGCGTTTTTTGGGCGCATAAATAATATGTAAGCATAAATATGTTCTTTTCTCTATTTTTATTAGAGGTGCTATCTTCCCGGAAAGATAATGGTCTTACGTAGAAAATTAATTTCCAGGAAGAGCACTAAACCGTACTTGTAACTTATAATTATCACTCAATTGACTAACATCTCGAAAATTAACAACACTACATGGCTAAGAGAATAAGTGCACAATGAGTTTTTTTAATGATGAGTCAATAATGATTCCAGTTAACATTCAAAACTATGTAATGTATAAAAAATCTCTTACCTTTGATAGATAGCAGCAATTTATTGATTATAATTGATTCCTTATCTTTCAATCGATTTTAACATGTAGTAATTACCAAAGAAAAGTACCTGGTAGATACCGACATTAGTTTCTGGCCAGTTTTCCTGAGCTCCCTTGCTAACTTACAACATAGAGACCAGAACAATGGCTAGAAACTGGCTGCATTTTCTACATAGGGGTGTTTTTTAATCATAACAGTTTTGTTAAATAATAATAATAAACTTACACCTTAAATGATACAATTAGTCTATTAGTAATCTAAATTAATAAAAGTTAAATCCAGCGGCAAAGCCAGTTCCCCAATTCTCGCTTATGATAAACGTCGCACCATACTGTTATAATAAAACGAATATTTTTAACAGAAGTGGTTCGAAAATGACTTGGAACAGGTCAAACCTTTTTCGCATAGTGTAGTGGTAATTGAGACAGAAATAATCACTAGTTTTCATAATTAAAACTAAAGTAGATTCGACAGAAATAAGTTCGATCGGAAACAGAAAATAGATTTCAGCCTATTGATTTAATAATTGAATTTCTTATACATAGGGTAAACGATACAGTAGTCGGCCACCCGACAGTAGTCGGCCACCTTCCATTTTTGGTCGTTAATGTTAAAATTTTTTGGGTAAATTTATATCTCGTCATAGTACTTACCGCATGCTCTGACGACATATAAATATCGTACGATCGTAACACTTCCCCCTTTGAAAACCGGCGGTCCTCCTCCGAAAATGAGTAGAAAGAACGTACAACGTTAAAAAATAACTTAACTCTACCGTGAAAAGTGTACTTAAATTACGCGTGAATGCTGGGACGTTCTATTAGTATTTTAGTACATTCGCTTGAAGACTGTACAACATAATTTCACAATATCATGTTAATACATACATAACACTGTCTAAACAATAAGTTGGGATTCGAACCCACGCTTTACCTATTAAACTAGTCGAGTGCCGGCCGAGTACACTTAATATACTTAGGTCAAAACTTACAATTTATGCTTTCCTTAATTCTAAACTGCCTCCCGGGGAGGCGCTCATCTTGGAAGTGTTAATATCACTTGTGATTCTGTATGTATGAGCTCGAAGTGCTCTGGCGAACGCGTGACCACTTAAAATATGTTTTATTGAATTTTCTGCATAGATTACCATTAAAACATCTTTGATACCACTGCCATCCATTATGTGACCAACTGCACCCATGAAGCTCATCAGTAAGTGAAACCCACGTAGTATTGGTATTACGCTTTTCAGGCGATCATCATTACTACTTACAGTAATTTCCAAAGCTTTTATATATAAAGGTAAATCAAAAGTTACATATACGTATTTAAAATTTGAGGCCTTTGCTTTGTTGTAGGCTAACAATAATGAAGTATATATAGTGTCCATATTTGAAGGAGGCGCGCATATAAATGGCAAGCATATTATTCTGTTCCATTGAAATAGTTGCGTCTGTGTTATTACTTCCATGAAGTGGTTCCATCCTGTACTTTTTTCAATGTTTGCAAATTTGCTGTATAGCCACAAAAAAAGACACGGAGATAATTTGATATTTTTCACGTACTTGTTTCCACTTAATTTATATCCTTCCAATTTTTCATAACAAAGATCTCCAAAGCGTCTTTCGAAATGCGTTTTAAAACATTTAATAGATACGGTACCTTTCGAAGTATACGTCTTTGATTTCGGAAATGTCTTGAGTTTAGGAATGGTTGTATGTTGTACGGCATCATGAGGAATTACAATGTGTATGCCCCCCATGTAGTGGAAAGTGTTGCATTATCAAAAGCAAAGGGTCCAAAACATGAGTTCATAACAGGTTCTCTTTGGGAATGAATGGCAGAGGCTTGAAAAAGCAATACTTTTTTGTAGGACGAACAAAAACCTAAACTTGATAAAATATCAATTAAGTCTTTAGAACCGTATAATGTGGTATAATGTAACAGCAAGTCCAAGTTGTAGAGGAGATATCGCAGATCTTGGTAACATCGCCGATATTATAGCATGCGCGATTGCAATAATTTTTTTTTGCCAATCATGTTTGGCAGTTTTATCGTGCGTGACAAGAATTATTAAAAATTTAAACAACGATGGCGGTATATTCTTCAAGACTATTAAAAAATTTATCTGCGGCTGGGAATTCGTTGGTGTTGTAGATTTTGATTTTTACGTCATTCAGGATTACTTCAGCTGCTTCTGTCAATTTTTTCATGTTTTCCTGTTGTTCGTTTAGCTTTTCTTTATCGCTTTTTTTTGGATTCTTGAAAATGCTAAATTATTAAACGATTACCAGCTTTCCGACGACACATTATGGTTTCGTGTGCGTTGTTCCCGGCAATAAATATATCTTCTTTAAAATGCAATAAAAGTTGTTTTTTTATCCATTTTACCGTCGGAATTAATATTTCTGGATTGTAGGCTTCAAATTTTAAAATTAAATCCTTCAGGCTGAATTGGTCCGTTTCTGGATGGTTTTGAACAAAATCACATATATAAATTACAATTTTTGAAACGTGGTCTTTTTCACGAAGTTCGCTTTGGCTCGCAGATTTTTCATTTCCTTCATAAAATGCAGTTAAGCAGTTGTTGGTATGTTAAAATATGTTATTTAATACATCGTCACTAGATAAAAGAAGAATTATTCTGCTATTCTTATCATTATCGACTTTCTTTGCTGATGCTTCGATTTTTTTCAATGTTTCTTCATGTGATAAGCAATTCACTTTTAAACGTTTATTTTTTGGTTTCTTCAATTCAGCTGCTTTAAAAATTTGCGAGGCGCAGTCTTCTTGACAAAATAAACACTTATTATAATTTATTTTCTCGAAATCATCCGATGAGCATAATTTTCTTGACGTGGATTGTGTATTTTCTTTCTTGGCAGTATTTTCTGTAATATACGTGTAAGGCTTATAACACGCTTTATGGATACATATACTACTTTGTATTTTAGACAATTTTCTTCGTAGTGATTCGTTGCCGATCTGATGACATTTTCTTTGTATTGTCTTGATTCCTTTTTCTTCAACGGTCACAATTGCATGTTCGTCAGCACCCAAGGGTTCATCACAAATTAGACAATTTGACATGATGAAAATATTGTTACATGCTCCAGTGGAAGTCGAATTTTTTCCTATAAAAAATGATACTTTATTAATGCCGAAAAATTTTCAATTTTTAACATGAAATAGTAAAAAATTGTACATGCAGTATGCGATGCATTTAAAGTGATATAATTAAAAATATGCAATATTAAATTGTAATTCAGTTTACGAGTATGACTCTTTGCAATATACATTCATGATAATGACTTCGTATTTATAAATAAGGTGATTATGGCATATAATACTTTACACAATTATCCTACACACACACATGCATATTGTAAGAATTTTACGGAATATGTTTAAATTTATACACAATTATGGAAAATTAAAACGAATATAAATGTAATAAAATTGTCAATTACCGCAATAATCTTTCCAGTTCTTTTTAAAGGATATTTTCGGACTGTGCCAATGTTCATAGAAAATAAATGCCTGCAATAAAAAATGCCTATGAGTACACGGAAAAAAATTAGTCAGTTGTCACTGCGAAGTCGAGTTTGCTAGAGAAAATTTGTCGTCATAGATAAAAACTTAGCAGTGGCAACGAAAAATTAGCAAGGGCACTTAATTCTTTAGCAACTTCAGCTAATACGTTTGCTGTCAGAAGTTAGCTGTCATTCGTTCACTATGGTAGCTAAAAATTCGCAGCTAATTTTTTCTTTCCGTGTATGTATGTCATACATAATATATTTATACATAAAAATATCATCATTAATAATGTATGAATATAAATGATATTCAAGATAAAACTTAATCTAAACAATAACTATTACATACCTGCGATCAATGTTGTATTAAATAAAAACACACTCGCACACTGAAGGCGTATACAGTGCACATCTGCTGCTATAGCATGACTGGTTTCTATGCATAAATGCGACGGACTGGGCCCTCGCGCCGAGAATGTACTACCTGACCTAACAATTTTCGGGCCTACAATGCGTAGAGTGACGCATTCCAATCATATTATATTTTTCTGTAACGACTTAATCCTAATTTTAAATGACAAAAAATAATTCAATGACTTCGTTTCTACAACTATAAAATAAATTAAAAAGTAATCACATTTCTAATAAAAAAATGCATACATTGTTTAATAAATTTTTTAATAAAAAAATATAAATTTGTAATAAAATCCGATTTTTTAATAAAAAAACAAAACAAAATTTTTTTTTTTAAAAAACCTATTTTTAAACGATTTTTTTCAAATTTTGACAATATTATTTATAACCATCTTAAAGAGCATAAAAAGATCTACAATTTAAAAAAAAGTCACCTAGCATGCAACGCCCACAAGTTACGAGCTCCTTAATTTTAAAATTCAAACCAGCATTATGGCCGTTCTAATGAATTTTTTTTTCTTCAAATTTTAACCACATAATTATGGTCTGAAAAAGCAACTTTTCCTGCAATGCTAGTGCAAGTGGATGTTTAGAAAAAATCATACAAAATAAAAACCAAAATTCAGCATGAAACGCGGTTTTTATTTTTTCTTGAGGTTATGTTGCAATAATTCCGACTTGTGATGCAAGAATGATTTGTAGAGAATTTCATAACGAAGTGATCGGTATTTTTTCGATTTCTGTACGATAAATAAAACCGGAGAAATTTGCAAAAAACCAAACAAGAAATCGTAAAAAACGCTTTTTTTTTAAAAACCGTAAAAAAAAACCTTCCGTACCTCGCACGATGTATAAAACTCAGGGATCCTTTAATCTCATTACCTTTGACCGATTTCTGCAAAAAAAATGCTCCTTGGGAACAGTTCCTTTTTTTTTAAATCTCCGGTAATTTCCCTCCAATATAGCGTTGTTTTTCCCGCCTGTGCCTTGCAATTTGGCGTTAGTTCGATCAAACCCGTTCCGTTTAACATTAGGGTAGTGATTACTATATTACCGCAAATAATCCTCAATGGTTCCAGTTTGGTAACCGAGTGTAGCCAACGGTTCATAGTGCGAAGTTCAAGCCAGAATGCCGTCTTCTGTCGACGTATTCTGATGTCAGAATTGCCAAAATCTTGGAAGATCAATTCGGCCATCATTCGTACTTCACAATCGCTGCCATTGTCTAGCTCGTATAGCAGTAAATCGCCGTGGCATACATAGAGGTCGTTAGCCTTCTTGCACTGACGATATGCTTCTGCAGATAATCGAACGTATTTATCTCTATCGTTCGCCAAAGCAGAGTATTTGGCTGACGGTACTATAAACGCTGATCTCGTATGATTTGCAAGTACCTGGGCTATCGGCACAGATCTGTGCTCGTATATGGTAAATCTTAGGTGAGGCACGAGGGGGATGTATAATATGTATACCAAGGTAGCGTTCCAGTATGCGATCTTCATTGTCGAGATCTCGAGTAACGACTCCAAGGTCAACCGTGCAATCGGGATAGGGAATTCACATTCTGGTGTAAGCTCGGTAATATCCTTGATGTGGTTGGTTAAATTCTTGAGTGAGACAAATTCGGGGTGAATTTGTCCAGCTTTTGCGAATAATACAGCATTCATCAACTGATCCGCCTCTACTGCATATATCTGTACTTCCGTAGCCATTACAGACATGATGTGGTTTAGTTTTTCGTTTCGCAAGGATTGTTCCGCTAGTGATTGTATCAATATTTGGGTTTTTTGTAACCCATTCAATGTTTTATTGATGGTTAGCATTTCCTGACGTATCTCTGCGAATTCGACCGCAATTAACCTTATCTGCTCGGCTACTAGCGTAGCAGTTTCTGAAATTCTGTCATTCGCCATATCCATCAGTTGCTGAAGATCCTCGATTTCTTCGTCCAGTGCTGTTCCAAATAAAATTTTACTTATTTTTCAGATCGCGTCGATGACACCCCTCTTGCGTCGTCCCTCGTGTCCTGCCAAGATCTCTAAGAGATTTTCGTTCTTCTTTACTACTTCGTAAAGTATCGCCCGGGATTTACGTATCCTTTCGCATAGAGTACACACACTGGAGTTCCCTACAACATTCCTCTAGAATCTTAAGACTAGCGTAGAAATCATCTATCTTTTCAAAGTAGGCAAGTGGAATTCTGGAGACTAATCGCCATTCCGTGTATGTCAACCGCATAGGTCCGATATTTTCAGAGTATAGACCTGGATCCTCTTCAATCCTGACGTTCGAATATTTTGCAGTTGGATCCCTGTAAGTAGAGTTTTTCGTTTAATCTATTTCCCGAATTCCCCTCGGACCATCACAGGCCAGCCGCGCCATATCACCCAAACATTACGGACGGAGAGACATTTGAATTCCTCCCATCCGACCTGCCAATTGCCAAATTATATATTACTCGGAATAGTTTACCCTGTAACTTCGAAATTAGGCTCCGTATTTTATCTTTGAGGAAATGCGTTTCGCTATGTACAGTCGGCGATATGGGTTTCCAAAAACCGATCCTGAGGCGAGTATCTAAGCATGCAATGCGACGAGTTTACAGTATAGGAAATTAAAACGCGTACGTGCTAACACACGAATGGACCGACAAGTATGAACCTTTAATATTGGGCATAGTTTCCTATACCAGGCTTTAATACGTCATAGCGATTTCCGAAATTCGTTATGCTCTGAGATATAATATTTGATTTGATATATTTAATTTAGGGTCGCTTTAGTACATCGTAGTCGTTTAAATTGAATATTCTTTATTTTCGCGCTTCTTGTGCGATTAGTGGGCATTGTCTCTTATGTGCGATAACTTCTCTCCTTCTTTTCTCCGGCTTGCCCGTCCAAGGAGGGGAGTCCGCGCGCGATTAACGAAGCACCGCACAAAGAGGAGAGCGATAACTCACTCTTCCCTGCGTTCCTCTCAACCGACCTACGACCTAGTACACGGTGCTTCGGAACCAACTATAATTAAAAAGTTCGTGCATATGGGTTTCGTCAGCATGGAATTGTTCCAGGACACCGTACGAACATTTTGCGCCTAAAAACAAAAAAATCGCGGGGGGGTTTTTAAAAAAAAATCAATTTTTGTCCAAAAATATAGGTAAAAAGGTACGAGTGTCCACGAGGGTACTAAATATACCCTATACGAGTTGGTATTCGACAAACTGGCAGGTTTATCATCTAGCACTCCTCCCAGTGATGGAAGATTGACCTATTCGGATTATGTAGATGGGCTTAAGAAGGATTTGGAAGAGATCCAGACATTCGCAGGATTAAATCTTAATCAAGCGAAGCAGAGGGCGAAAATTTATTACGACCGCAAACAAAACGTTAAGCATTTTCGGGTAGGCGAGTGCGTGATGCTCATGAAGGAGCCTCGAAACAATAAATTGGACGATACATTCGTAGGCCCATAAGAAATTGTAGAAATTGTAGGGTCTCGAAATGTAAGACTGCAGATTAACGAAACGCGGACGAAAATAGTCCACATGGACAAATTAAAGAAAGGATACGATCCCTTGATTTTTAGTGAAGAGCAGAACTCGTCATCCGAATCCACGGATTCGGACTATTACTCACGGTGCGTCGGAACCAACTATAATTAAAAAGTTCGTGCATATGGGTTTCGTCAGCATGGAATTGTTCCAGGACACCGTACGAACATTTTGGGCCTAAAAACAAAAAAATCGCGGGGGGGTTTTTAAAAAAAAATCAATTTTTGTCCAAAAATATAGGTAAAAAGGCTCTCCTGGCCTCAATTTTGATCAAATCGAATCGAATAAGGGCTCAAATTGTAGGTCATTTTAAGCTCTACAACTTTTTTGTGTGTGACATTTCACTAGCTATTAAGCGCAATGAGCTAGACGCGAAAAACCGCAAAAATATACATTTTTTCCCCTTTAATCAGCTATAACCGAAGAAATATTAATTGAAGATCAGGACGCTCACCTAATAAATTGAATGGATTCGAAAATACAGCAATATAAGCTCCTATTTGATGTGAACAAATTAATTTTGTGCAAAAAAATATAATTGAATCAGTATTATTGACAAAATATTATACCAATGTCACTTTAAAGTTTAGTCAATTGTCTCTTTTTATTTAATAAAATAAGTAAGACGCTCAACAGAAACTCTCGGGCTTCTAATGAATTTCAATATGAGCTCCTATTTGCTGTGAAAATCTAATTTTATACAAAAATTGTTTCCCAAAGTATAAAAACTTATTTTGTAGTATAATTTTATATCCAAAATTATATATAAAGATAAAAATCTATGTTACCGACTTATTACTTTACTTATGCGATGTTTTTTTGTTTAACATACCTCTTAATATTAAGAAGAATATATAACCTTTACAAAAACAGCAGCATCAGCATATGTTACAGAGTTCTTGGTTAATTTAACTACTTTTTGTAATCCGATGCTTTACTTTTATAAAATTATTAGATCAACCCTTTTTTTTCTCTCTGTGTAAGAATACAACAAAAATGAAAGTACAAACGCATAGTGAAAATCGTGAAAAAGTTTATTTATTGTGCTTAAAAAAGAATACTCGCTGTTTAAATAGCAAGTTCGTTAAAATTTTTGAAAATGGGAAATTAGAACAGACAATCAAAGAATGTATTGGTAATTATGATGCTTCTGATGACCGATTTCAAATTGTATAGAGAACCGAATGATTTTTTAAAATCTGTAAATTTTCCACACCTGGCTGACTTTTGTAAAGTAGAACTTAGCAGTATCAATTCAACGAGTAAAAACTACAAATGCAGGATTTGTGTGATCGCAATAAACCCGCTGTTTATCAAAGAAAAACAAGGAAGTTCAACAATACATCGACAAAATGCCAATTTAAACAAAAGTAAGTCAAATATGATAAAATATTCAATAAAAATTAGTGAATTAATTATTATAAATATAATTTAATTTTCAATTAAACATGATTAGTTAAATTTGTCATGAAAAATTAAATGTTTAATTATAATTTAATTTAATGTTGAACTGATTGTATTGCAGAGAAAAATCGTGTAAAAAATGGACGCTGTGTAAAGAAAACCGGACTGTGCAATAAGTGCTTATCGGTAATAGCCAGAGGTAAAACTCATAAGTATAATTTTGCTCGCCGCGTTGAAAATTTACAGGCAATGATACACAAAACGCCTTCAAAAAATAGAGATCAGATCGTGTCATCCGTATTGAAAGATCTTGCAAGAAACTCGTCTGTAGATACACAAAAACGCGAGCTGCGTCTTTCTCAAAAATATAGGTAAAAAGGTACGAGTGTCCACGAGGGTACTAAATATACCCTATACGAGTTGGTATTCGACAAACTGGCAGGTTTATCATCTAGCACTCCTCCCAGTGATGGAAGATTGACCTATTCGGATTATGTAGATGGGCTTAAGAAGGATTTGGAAGAGAAATAAACTTTTTCACGATTTTCACTATGCGTTTGTACTTTCATTTTTGTTGTATTCTTACACAGAGAGAAAAAAAAGGGTTGATCTAATAATTTTATAAAAGTAAAGCATCGGATTACAAAAAGTAGTTAAATTAACCAAGAACTCTGTAACATATGCTGATGCTGCTGTTTTTGTAAAGGTTATATATTCTTCTTAATATTAAGAGGTATGTTAAACAAAAAAACATCGCATAAGTAAAGTAATAAGTCGGTAACATAGATTTTTATCTTTATATATAATTTTGGATATAAAATTATACTACAAAATAAGTTTTTATACTTTGGGAAACAATTTTTGTATAAAATTAGATTTTCACAGCAAATAGGAGCTCATATTGAAATTCATTAGAAGCCCGAGAGTTTCTGTTGAGCGTCTTACTTATTTTATTAAATAAAAAGAGGCAATTGACTAAACTTTAAAGTGACATTGGTATAATATTTTGTCAATAATACTGATTCAATTATATTTTTTTGCACAAAATTAATTTGTTCACATCAAATAGGAGCTTATATTGCTGTATTTTCGAATCCATTCAATTTATTAGGTGAGCGTCCTGATCTTCAATTAATATTTCTTCGGTTATAGCTGATTAAAGGGGAAAAAGTGTATATTTTTGCGGTTTTTCGCGTCTAGCTCATTGCGCTTAATAGCTAGTGAAATGTCACACACAAGAAAGTTGTAGAGCTTAAAATGACCTACAATTTGAGCCCTTATTCGATTCGATTTGATCAAAATTGAGGCCAGGAGAGCCTTTTTACCTATATTTTTGGACAAAAATTGATTTTTTTTTAAAAACCCCCCCGCGATTTTTTTGTTTTTAGGCCCAAAATGTTCGTACGGTGTCCTGGAACAATTCCATGCTGACGAAACCCATATGCACGAACTTTTTAATTATAGTTGGTTCCGACGCACCGTGAGTAATAGTCCGAATCCGTGGATTCGGATGACGAGTTCTGCTCTTCACTAAAAATCAAGGGATCGTATCCTTTCTTTAATTTGTCCATGTGGACTATTTTAGTCCGCGTTTCGTTAATCTGCAGTCTTACATTTCGAGACCCTACAATTTCTACAATTTCTTATGGGCCTACGAATGTATCGTCCAATTTATTGTTTCGAGGCTCCTTCATGAGCATCACGCACTCGCCTACCCGAAAATGCTTAACGTTTTGTTTGCGGTCGTAATAAATTTTCGCCCTCTGCTTCGCTTGATTAAGATTTAATCCTGCGAATGTCTGGATCTCTTCCAAATCCTTCTTAAGCCCATCTACATAATCCGAATAGGTCAATCTTCCATCACTGGGAGGAGTGCTAGATGATAAACCTGCCAGTTTGTCGAATACCAACTCGTATAGGGTATATTTAGTACCCTCGTGGACACTCGTATTATAGGCGACCATCGCATGAGGAATCCATTTATCTCATTCCTTTCGGCGTTTAACACAACACTTTAGGTACTCAGCGAGGACATGGTGGCTTCGCTCTATGCTTCCATTGGACTTTGGGTGGTAAGCAGACGTAAAGAAGGCTTGTATTTTGAAAACCTTGGCGAGCTCCTTGAAAACGCTCGACATAATATTGGTTCCCTGGTCAGTCAATATTGCTCTAGGCGCACCAAATTTGCAGATAAAGTTTGATGCGAAAGCCCTTAAGGTGGATAACCCGGTGACCTCTGGTGAAGGCACTGCTACCGAATATTTAGTCAGTAGGCCTTGTATCGTGAGAAGGAATCTATTTCCATCCTCGGATATTTTCGTGGGTCCCCAAACGTCCAGTACCACCTTGTCAAATGCTTCCGCTGGTGTGTCCGTGATAACCATTGGCAGTCGGACCTTAGCCCTGAGTGTTTTTCCTTTCTGGCATATGCTACACCGATTCACGACTATAGTTACGTCATCCTTCATGTTCCGCCAATGATGGGTTCGGTTTAGACGGAAATAGGTCTTTTGTATACCCTCATGGCGTCCTGCCGCGGAACCATGGCATTCTTTTATTAATGCATATCGTTGGGGAGCGGATGGTACAACAAATGAATTTTTGAAAATTATTATCGTCACCTTCCGCTTAATGTGCAGTCTAAGAGCTTCTGTAATCGTATACCACGTTTGCTTCGGAATTATTTCGAAATCATATCCCAAGTGTATCGTGCTGACACCTGATTCTCACAATTTTTTGTTTAGATCCTTAACACAGGATGTAATGACACACTTCAACGCTCTTTCATCAATAGTCCTTTTTACCATTAGTACAAACATTGAGTATTTCCCGACCGTGGTCACTACAACTTTGCCAATGGTCGGATTGCATTGTTTTAATTTTTCGGAATTTACTAACGATTTCTCCCTAAGTAATTTCCCAATCTCACTGTCCAATTTGCAGTCAGCCGTAGTGAAGTACGCAATATTCCCCTTCTCGTACATTACCGTCGCATCTCTCGGGTGCTTGCCTACTCTTTCCCTCCCTCCAATGTGGAGTGGGGGCTCCTTCGCTGGCACGGAGAGGGCTGGGAGGTGTTGCGTACTCCGCGCTTCGGCGATCTGTCGCATCCATGTGTCCACTCTTCTTTGCTTGGATGCCTTTTTCGTCCGTGGAACTCGTTGCGCAAACCGACGTTCCGTTGTTCCTTCTACAGTGTTGCATGCAATTACTTGTACCCTTCGCAACGTTTAACACGGGTTCGCCTTTTGTTCTTCGGCGTGTATGTTTTTCCCTCTCGACCATTCTTCCCTACTCTACCCGAATACTCCAAATCGCTTTGCAATGGATCGTCACTGACCCTCCGAACATCAACGATATGTCGGCGTTTCGGATGTTTTTTCAAAATTTCACCAATTTCTGTAGCGGGATTTATAGTGTCACCCCTTATGTGCGGGGAATTTATATTTTCCTCTTCGGTACCACTCATACGAGCAACGCTAGACGCATTTTCGTCCGTTCCAGGTATGACGTCCCTGGGTGGCCAGGAACCCATCCTGAATTCCCAACGCGTTCTATAATCATGATCTCGATTATAAAGGAAGTCACCAAGACCTTGTACGAGCTTCGGAGGCTCCTTACAATCATCGGCCGTGGATTCAGTATCCATGATTACCGTTGAGTCTAGTTGTGGTTCATCGGCTACAGTAGTCGGAGAATGGGAATTCGCGACTTTTTTCACGGTTGGCCGATACGGCGAATTTGAGGTGTCCTCCCTCTTACAGTTCCTGCCAGAGCGTGTCCCTTCGGTTTCAATGACTTGTTTGGGACTGGTTTGTGCCCTAGCATCATGTATTTCCCATGTCCAATATTTGCTTACTGATGAGCCTTTTAACTTTCGATTAGGTAATTCCGTCCAATGTTTGGATGCTCCATTTGTGTCGACGGGGTTCGTGGTTCTGCCTGTATGGCGTCGCTTTTTCCGTTCCGTGGAGTTACCCGAATTGGATTCCGAGCGTTTCCGCGTCTTGTATTGGTGAAATCTTTTCAACCTCTTAGAGCCACGTTCGATAGGTTTTCGTTTTCTTAAAGGAAGCATTTTTCGAGCTTCTGGCGATTCGAGTTTCTCGTCGCTACTAGCCCTTTCCTCGCAACCCCCGTCTGTTGGATTACGCGACAGCGTGTCGGCGTTCACATTGCACTTTCCGGGCTTATGGGCCACTCCGTAGTCGTAGTCCTCGAGCTTTAGGCGAAAACGATGAAAACGAAGTGTCATATCTTCTATCATTTTAAGATACTTCAGGGGTTCAGGATCACTAACGATCGTGAATTTCCGGCCATATAAGTATGGTCGAAATTGCTCCACTGCGAATACTGCAGTGAGCATTTCTTTGTCGCCTGTGGAGTATCTAATTTCGCCACCCCTTAGGCTCCTAGAGGCGTAAGCTACCGGCTGGTCCTTATCCACCAACTGTTTAATTTGTTTAGCATTTTAGGGCCGTGGAAATTCCGCCACTGCTTGAATTTTTCGCGGATCTGGTTTAACCGTATTTTCAGAAATCAGATGACCGAGATAAGTGGCCTCCTTTCGCAAAAAGTTGCACTTTTGGGGCTCTAAAGATAGATTGGCGTTAGCTAAACGTTTCATAAGTCGGTCAAATTTCTTACCGTGTTCTTCGAGATTTTCGCATAGACGACTATGTCGTCTAGGTATACCAGTATTTCTGTCCCTTGTAATCCGGTCAACACAAGGTCCATCAGACGCTGGAACGAACTCGGTCCATTCTTTATGCCCATGGGAATCCGAGTGTACTCGAAATGTGCATAAGGCGTGGAGAACGCCGTTTTATGGGCGTCTCGCTCACCCATTTTGATCTGGTGGAATCCCGATTTTAAGTCAAGCGTTGTAAAATACGAGGCTTATCCCAATTGATCGAGAATATCTGCGAAATTGGGTATCGGGTAGGGATCGCCGATCGTTTTCTCTTTAAGTTCACAGAAATCGATAACGATCCTCCACCTCTTTTCTCCGTCCCGGCCATACTTCTTCGGCACGACCCAGGCGGGCGAATCATATGGCGATGTTGACGGACGTACAATACCGGCCTTTAATTGCTCCGCCACTAAACGTTGCATCTCCTGCTTTATAGCAGGAGGGTGGCGAAAACGTTTGGCTCTGATCGGCACGTCATCTACCGTATGTATTCGGTGAGAGAAGACTGTAGTCGCACCTAGCTGTTCACTCGGTAGATGAAATCTCCGCGCATGTCTGCTAATGAGTGCGCGCACGTGGTCTTCTTCCTCTTGGGACAAGGAACTCAAGTCCATGAGCGACAACACTTGTCCCGCTCGGCCGTTATCTTTCTCCACGGTGTCGATTTCAATGCTTTCCAACGTCTTGGTCTCCCCGTCCTTTTCGCCGGCCAAGGCATCGTTCCAAAATCCGCCGACGCTCGCAATATCACATGCCTCGAGATCCACCGTCGACAGCTTCATCGTGACCGACTGCTCGTTAGTATTTGCTGCTATCATATATGCGTACCCTTCGCGATTTCGGACGAGCGCATTACCAATGTGCACTCCATCGCCTTGAGAGTTTAAATGGTGGCCACGCTGGCCCATTTTTTCTCTTATTTTGTCAACCGTTGCTCTCAGTTCGATAATTCGAGTTGGTAGGATTGTTTCGCGGCCCTTCCCGTTTGAACTGTTGTTGTTTGCGTGCCGCGTTATCACGATTGCTCTCGTTCGGATTACGTTGCCAATCGCGAGTGTTTTGCGAAGATTTCGGCGCGGAGGACGCGTGATTTTCATACCGCTGTTGGGCTCGTTTCGACTCTCGATTTAAAATCATACATTTATCTCGAATATGCCCGAATTGGGTCTCGTATTTTCTAGCTTCGCAGTTTGATTCGCTGTGACCCGGTCTATCACAGTACCTGCATTGTTCACCGTAGGGTACGAGGTTATCGTCGCGGGGATATGCGTTCTCGGCGTTAACGACTCGGGCCGATGCAGGCATCCTGTAATGTTCATCGTAGTGTACGAAGTTATTGTCGCGGGGATACGCATTCTCGGCGTCGACACTCAGGCCGATGCAGGCATCCTGTAATGTTCATCGTAGTATACGAAATTATTGTCGCGGGGATACGCGTTCTCGGCACCAACGACTCGGGCCGACGCGTCGCGACGCAGGCATCCTGTAACGTTCCCGTTGGCCCGCTCGAATTTCATCGGAATTATCTTTGGCGAAGTGTAATGCGGCTAGCCTGTTCGTGATATCTGTAGCCTAGGTTAGGGTCTTTGGTTTATCCATCTGTACCCTAAACTCCATGACTCCCCTTAATCCCATTATAAATTGTTGTAAACATTTTTCCTCTAGTAATTTAATTAAACTATCGCGAACTTCGGTTGCATACTTCGATGCAGCCTCCGTAGCTGCAACCGCCAATGTATATAAATCTGTCACACGTTGACCGAAATCGTCGACCGATTCGCCCGGTTTTTGTACTAAGGACGGTATCTTTGATAGAAATATATGAGGATCATCGTGTCCTCCGTAACGTTTATTTAACACGTCCAGCAACTCTTCGACCGTCTCGTAATCGTCGGCCTCTCGCGAGAAACGCTCAGCCATTCCCTTAAATTTTCCCTTTAGCAAAAATTTGAAAAGATCCCTACTATTATTGGATAATATTTTCAACGCGGATCTACACGCTCTCGCAAAATCTTGGTAATACCTACGATTTCCGAAAAAGTTGGGTATCGTGTATATTACATCTCCGGCTGATGGACCATAAGTCAGCACTTGCTGCTTGACTGATTCTGGCGCGTTATTTTCCATCTTAGGTTTACGTTCAATATTTTCGGGAGAATTTTCTCGCGAGCTTATTGTGAGTGAATCCTGTTCGTTCGCCGTTTCGTGTCCTCCCGCGGGGGATCGCCGGTTGCGTTTTCGAATTTTCTTTACTACGGGAGAACCGAGTATATCGCGAGCCTTTCTCGTTCAATACGCGTTTCCCTCAAAGTTCCAAAGTTTTTTTTTCTTTGTGTTGTTTTTTCTGTCTGCCCGGAATATTTTCTTTAATATATATTTGTATATATGGGACATTCCACGTCAACCGGGACAGTGGTCCCAAAATTTCATCTGCACTATACGCAATCTGCTTGGGCTTAAAATTTAGTTCAAAGTGTCTACTTTCGAATGCTGAGTGGCCCAAAGCATAATTTCAAAATGGCGGACTCATAATGGCGCCCGGAACATGAACAAATTTTAACAAACGTTACATTTACTGTTTAAAAAGCATAATAACGTACACAAAAAATTTTGTTTGAGGCGCATATTATGACTCAATATATGTACTTTCCGTTGGTTATGTTGTATTTCGAAAAATTCAAAATGGCGGATCCAATATGGCGGATGAAAAATAAAATTAAAAATTTTGAATTGAAAAAAATATAATCGTGTACTACATTAAATTCTAAACACAAAAGTCCCCTTGGAATTTTTTTATACAACCCATCGTTTTCAAGATAAAAATTCAGGAAGATTGGAATTTTGGTATTGTTGAATTTAAAAAAAAATCTGTCCGTCGAGATTAATTACAACACGTTTAAATTAAGGATAAAACGGGATGATTTTTGGGTGGCTGTTTACGAATGCGGCGTCAGTTTGCGTATTTAATGAAATGAAAAATAAGTTGGAAATCTATACAATACAGGCACAATAATGCTACTTCAAAACAAGACAGTCTACAAGAGCTTGCTTGGGTTTGTTTGAAGTGAAGGCTTTGTTTCGGTACATGGAGAGAATGAGATATTGACCCAACGTCACCTTAACGTCATCCTAAGGTCCCATCAAAGTCACCCAATGTCACCCTAGGTCACCCCAAAGACACCCTAAAGTCACCCCAAAGTCACCACAAAGTCACCCCAAAGACACCCAAAAGTCACCCCAAAGTCACCCCAAAAACACCCCGAAGTCACCCCAATGTCACCTCAAAGTCACCCCAATGTCACCCCAAAGACACCCTAAAGTCGCCCCATAGACACCCCAAAGTCACAACAAAGACACCCCATAGTCACCGCAAAGTCACCCCGAAGACACACCAGACACCCCAAAGTCACCCCAATGTCACCCAAACGTCACCCCAAAAATTCCAACGTCACCACGTCATCTTCATCATCATCATCATCATCATCATCATCATCATCATCATCATCATCATCATTGTATGCGGGCTGTAAAAACTCCATTCAAACGACGAAATATCCATTATCGCCCTCTGACGTCTCGTTTTATTCCCCCCAGAAAATTTATCATGACAATTCGATCTTGTAAAGTTTTAGATTTCTTCCAGATTTCGTTTCTCACAAGCAAGACGTGTCGAACGAAACTATGAATAGGATTTTCCCGGCTCGTGATTCTCTAATGCAAATTTATACTTTATCAATCGAAGATTGTTGACATACATTTATTATTGACCGGACTGAAAGAAAAATTCGCCAGTTTACCAGAAGGTGATCCTTTGCGTTTGGGTATTCTGACAATAGCCCCTGATTGTTGGTCCATTCGCGATATTGCTACTGAATTTGACGTATCACGTAGAATGGCGCAAACAGATAAAAATTTAAAAAAACAGGAGGGTGTTTTGGCTATGCCGGGACCAAAAAAGGGAAAAGTTCTACCAGAAGACTCTACTTGTAAAGTAAAAGAATTTTACGAAAGGGACGAAAATAGTCGCATCATGCCGAATAAAAAGGAAGTTATCTCTGTCAAAATCAATGGAGAAAAGCAACACAAACAAAAACGATTGATGTTGTGTGACATAAAAGCATTACGTCTTAAAACAAGAAATACGACAAACTTTATTTTCTGTGTCCAGAAAATTATTCAGTCTTCTCATTGAAGTAGAACACGCGTTCTAATAGTACTTAAAACTTTATATGATAATTCCAGAGAGAAATGTGTACAGGTATTTGCAAGTACATTTAACGCATTCGTCAACCAAGTACAAGGCAAAACTTAAAAACGAAATTTTAAAATAAATTATAAATTTAAAATTTTTAACTACTAATAACCAATGTATGTCAACAATCTTCGATTGATAAAGTATAAATTTGCATTAGAAAATCACGGGCCGGGAAAACCCTATTCATAGTTTCATTCGACACATCTTGCTTGTGAGAAACGGAATCTGGAAGAAATCTAAAACTTTACAAGATCGAATTGTCATGATAAATTTTCTGGGGGAAATAAAACGTGACGTCAGAGGGCGATAATGGATATTTCGTCGTTTGATTGGAGTTTTTACAACCCGCATACGATGATGATAATGATGATGATGAAGATGACGACGTGGTGACGTTGGTGTTTTTGGGGTGTATTCGGGGTGTCTTTGGGGTGACTTTGGAATGGTCACCCAACGTCAATATCTCATTCTCTCCATGTACCGAAACAAAGCCTTCACTTCAAACAAACCCAAGCAAGCTCTTGCAGACTGTCTTGTTTTGAAGTGGCATTATTGTGCCTGTATTATATAGATTTCCAACTTCTTTTTCATTTCATTAAATACGCAAACTGACGCCGCATTCGTAAACAGCCACCCGAAAATCATCCCGTTTTATCCATAATTTAAACGTGTTGTAATTAATCTCGACGGACAGATTTTTTAAATTCAACAATAACAAAATTCCAATTTTCCTAAATTTTTATCTTGAAAACGATGGATTGTATAAAAAAATCCCAAGGGGACTTTTATGTTTAGAATTTAATGTAGTACACGATTATATTTTTTTCAATTCAAAATTTTTAATTTTATTTTTCATCCGCCATATTGGATCCGCCATTTTGAATTTTTCGAAATACAACATAACCAACGGAAAGTACATATATTGAGTCATAATATGCGCCTCAAACAAAATTTTTTGTGTACGTCATTATGCTTTTTAAACAGTAAATGTAACGTTTGTTTAAATTTGTTCATGTTCCGGGCGCCATTTTGAGTCCGCCATTTTGAAATTATGCTTTGGGCTACTCAGCATTCAAAAGTAGACACTTTGAACTAAATTTTAAGCCCAAGCAGCATGCGTATAGTGCAGATTAAAATTTGGGAGCACTGTCCCGGTTGACGTGGAATGTCCCATATATATATATATATTTCTTTATTATTACATGCTGTTACGAACGGTCGGTAAAGCAGATCGTAACTAACTGCGGATGTACCACAGTAGTGCACTCTTTTTTTTGTAGTTCCGATCTATGTGCCAAAGACTGTGGTGGGAGATGCGACTTCCGCCCAAGTCAGACTCGCGCTGGATTTCGAGAGCGCAACACGTACTTCGCTCCGTCGAATTATACCACGGTTTCGAACCCGCATTATTCTTGTGTAACGCAAATAAGAGTTTCACGTGTCAATAAACGAGTTGTACTTTACGTTTGCGGTGTGTTCGTGTTTTAATAACTATCCACATTCATTTTGTCGAATTCGCATTGCACCTCGTCATCCGTGTATTTTCTGAACCGAACCAGCAAAGGAACCTACAAAAATCTGATCGTATTTTAGACAATTGTTGGTCCTTCGAGCCGGATCTAACGCTGAAAAACATTAAAAAACGATCTGAAAACGCGAAATCCGCGATAATCAGTGTTAAAGTGTCCGTTAAAGTGCAAAAAAAATAATATGTCGTATTCGGCGTTTCTTGGCATCAAGCGTCGTTTTGTCGGCCATTCGCGTGCTCGGAAACAATCGGCAAAACTCGTGTGCTTCCGTGTGAACACTGTCTATCGCGTCATCGTATCGTCGCATCGTGTCGCTCCTTCGCACACGACCACACCTTCGTTTACCTTCATTTATTGTCGTGAGAATCTCTCTCACATCCGCGTCGCATCGTGTAGCTGTGTGTTGTTCTCCGCACACGATCGCGTGAAGTGTTTCATCGCGGTTTTTCGGCAAATCTCGCTGAGTTCCGTCGTTCCATCAGATCGTGCCGCTCCTTCGCACACGTTTACGGGAACCTCGCGTCGTAATTTCTATAGACGTCGTGCATCATACGCTAAATCTCTCTCTCCCGTCGCTACGTGTCGCTCATTCGCACACGATCGGACGTCTCGGCTTTGTGACGATCTCACTCTCATTTCTCACACTCACTCTCTCCACACGCTCGGTGGCTCCGCTCGGACGCTCTATGTCCAACTTCAAGAAAATTGGACAAAAGAACGTTACTCTCGCAGTGACACGCAGTCGTCAGGCGATCTTAAATAGTAACTGGGAGCGCTGTGTAAGGCGCAACGATCAAATCGAGGCTTTAGCCGAGGACAGGAAGTCAAGGTCGTATTTCTCGGATGCTCAGTTCCTGGCAGCAGAAGAAATCTACCTCTCCGCTTCGGATTTCTACGCTACTGTTTGCGATAAGTTTTTAACTATTTCTAGTGGCTCTACTTCTCACGACTCATTTAATTTGACTGCAAACGAAACGCATGCAGGATCTTTCGTTTCTTTACCGCGAATTGCTATTCCGAAGTTTTCGGGTAATTACTTCGTATGGCCCAGTTTTCGAGATTTATTTGATTCGCTCGTGCATTCTAATCACGCGTTATCTAATGTACAGAAACTACACCATTTAAAATCGAGTTTAACGGGAGAAGCAGAGCTCGCTCTAAAAAATATAGCAATTACCGATGCGAATTATGTGTCCGCTTGGGACACACTCAAAGACCGTTTCGAAAATTCGCGTGCAATCGTGACGGCGCATTTAACTTCGTTATTTAAAATTTCGCCAGATAAAACAGAAAATGCAAATGAACTAAAGCGTTTACGCGATTCAGTAAATGACCATTTAGCCGCTTTACGTAATTTGGATCGACCGGTTGATCAGTGGAGTGACTTACTCGTGTTTTTCGTGTTACAACGTCTTGACGTATCGTCGCGTAAAGATTGGGAACTGTACCTTGGCGACACCGCAGATTTTCCATTGTATAAAGAATTAGAAAATAAAGGCAAGCACCTCCACAAGGTCATTTTTGGCGACTGAAGGTCAAATTTGTTTGCTTTGCGAGCACCGTCACGCATCGTATCATTGTCCTGTTTTCAAAGGGCAATCGGATGAGAAGCGTCTTCAAACTATTCGCGAGATTGACCTGGTATCCCCGGTTGACTTATTGATCGGAGCTGACATATATGGTTCCATATTATTAGACGGTCTTCGTCGTGGTCCAGTTGGCGCACCGATAGCCCAATAGACCATCTTTGGTTGGATTGTTACCCGGCCGATATCTCAAGGACCAGCCTTTCGGTCTAATGTCTCGTCATTACATTGTTCTGTCGCTCCTAATCTGGATGAATTGTTAATGCGGTTCTGGGAGGTGGAAGAACTCCGTTCCCCACCACCACTCTCCGAGGAAGACCGTAGGTGCGAACAGCATTTTGTTAACACGCACTCAAGGGATGCTAAGGGTAGATATGTAGTACGTCTACCTTTTAAATCTGACCCCCCTCTTCAAGTCGGTGTATCCCGCAACACTGCTTTACGATTATTAGAAAAGACGGAACGTATTCTGGCGCCTAAGCCCGATTTACGTGAATCCTACTCCAATTTCTTAAAGGAGTACGAAGCCCTCGGACACATGGAACGCGTTGACGACGAATTCAAGTCGCCTCCAGCCGTCTATCTACCCCACCATCCGGTGATAAAGACCACGAGTACCACAATACGTGTTCGTGTGGAGTTTAATGCGTTTGCTACTACGTCAAACGGTACTTCACTTAATGACCATTTGTTAAAGGGTCCTAAGTTACAACAGGGTTTTCCATGGGTTATTTTACGCTGGCGTCGATATAAGATCGTTTGCATGGCGGATCTCGAAAAGATGTTTCGTCAAATCGGTTTACATCTTGACGACGCTGATTTGTTAAGAATTCTTTGGCGTGACTCACCAACAATGCCTGTTAGAGAATTTCGTCTAATAACGGTCACCCAGGGTACCGGACCGGCTCCATACTTAGCGAGCCGCGTGATTAAACAATTGGTAATTGATGAAGGTCTACACTTTCCGTTAGCAGTTCTCGTACTTGAATCTGACGCTTAAATAGATGACGTATTCTTCGGAGGTGATGATGTGCAGACTGCCGCGCGCATCCAGTCTCAACTCATTGCGTTATTAGCACGTGGTGGTTTCACTTTACATAAGTGGTCCTCTAATGAACCACAACTACTGTAAAACCTCCACCAGGAGGCGGGTGATTCTTCTATCGCACACACATTTGACGAAGATGAGAGCGTAAAAGTTCTCGGGTTGTATTGGAATCCTGTCGGATACATTCGGGTTCAAAGTAGAATCACCTGATTTGAAGGTCATCACCAAACGTCGAGTACTCTCGCACATAGCGAGATTGTTCGATCCTCTAGGTTGGGTATCGCCAGTAGTGGTGCAGGCCAAAA
The DNA here is from genome assembly GCA_030407085.1 of Trichopria drosophilae. Classification (NCBI taxonomy): domain Eukaryota; kingdom Metazoa; phylum Arthropoda; class Insecta; order Hymenoptera; family Diapriidae; genus Trichopria; species Trichopria drosophilae. The sequence goes on from CM059582.1 coordinate 75,368,449, forward strand.
TACTGATGTAAGAACTTTGGTTACGGAAAGACGGATGGGATGATCCGCTCCCTTCCGATTTGTTGCAACGTTGGCTAAAGTACTGTCATGAACTCAAGGATCTTGCTTAAATTAAAGTGCCACGTTGGACCCGCCAACTAAGTCACGGAACTTCCTGTGAATTACATGGCTTCGCTGATGCTTCCACTCGAGCATATTCTACCTCAATTTATTTACGGGTGTCTCGTCATTCTGAGAAACCATTTGTGTCATTGCTGTTGAGCAAAACCAAAGTCGCTCCCACGAAAACCTTGACGATTCCCAAACTCGAATTAGATGCCGCATATCTGCTCGTAACGGTAATCGAAGAAGTTGCGCATCAAATGGGTCTGACGGATGTTCAAATTCACTATTGGTCGGATTCTACCGTCGCCTTATATTGGATCAGCCAGCATCCGTCACGTTGGAAGACCTTCGTCGCAAATCGCGTGTCACAAATCCATACGCGTTTACCTAGAGGTAGATGGCATCACGTACCCACCGAAGACGATCCAGCGGATTGCGCTTCGCGTGGAATTGCAACCTCGGAATTGCTCTCGCATCCTTTCTGGTGGCATGGCCCTTCATGGCTTTGCTCTGAACCGGAGGATTGGCCATCCACCCGTATTCATTCTGATGAGACCGCAGTCTCTGAGGAAAGACCCTCAATGGTACATTTAAGTTGCACGTCGAATGACAATGATGACTGGGACCTTCCCAAACGATATTCATCGTGGCCCCGCCTTCTACGTGTCACGGTTCTTATGTTTAAATTTATTGAGTTATGTAGAAAACAAAGGGACGCCGCGGCGTCTAGCTTTTTTATGTGTATACTTAAAGCTAAAAGGTTTTGGTTCAAAAGAGTCCAACGTAACCACTTTCACTTGGAAATCAAAGCCTTGTCAAGGCAACAGGTATTATCTCCCCGCTGTAAATTGCTAAAGCTTAACCCCTTTTTGGATGAACATGGTCTCCTACGAGTTGGTGGACGCTTGCGTAATTCTCATCTATCCTTTAATGAGAAGTTCCCTATCATTTTACCCAACGATACCATCAGTTTACTAATTATCGCTCATACACATCTGATTTGCTTGCACGGAGGAGCACAGGTCACTCTGCGAGTATTTCGACAACAATTTTGGATTTTAGGCGCTCGATCACTAGTTAAAGCGCATATCCATCGTTGCATGCAGTGTATTCGTGAGCGAGCTACTACCGCCTCACAACAAATGAGTGATCTACCCGAATTACGCGTATCCCTTTCAACATAGTGGTGTTGACTATGATGGGCCGTTTTCTATATTGCCTGTTACCGGTAGAGGTCAAAATACCTTCAAGATGTATGTTTCAGTTTTTGTATGTCTATCGACACGCGCGATATATCTCGAGATCGTGTCGGATTATACAAGCAAGAAGTTTCTCTTAACATTTACACGATTTGTTTCACGAAGAGGTCGGCCAGCTACGCTTTATAGCGACAACGGCACGACGTTCCAAGGTGCAGACCGCGAATTAACTCATGCTTTTCGCGCCCTTATGTGTGATCAGGATCTGACTGCTCACCTTGCATCAGATGGCACGGAGTGGCGGTTCATTCCTCCTTCGGCTCCACATCACGGAGGAATATGGGAAGCCGGGATGAAGAGCGTTAAGCACCACCTTCGTCGTGTATTGGGTTCTTCACTCCATCTTTGGAGGAGTTCGGAACACTACTTTGCCAGATTGAGGCCTGTTTGAACTCAAGACCTCTGGCCCCCCTAACTGACGATTTTTTGGATCTAACGTCTCTCACCCCGCGCCACTTCCTGGTAGGAGCCCCGCTAATCACTGTGCCCGAGCCCTCGACCCTCGGGTTGCGTGAACCTATCGTGTCGCGATGGCTACGTATGCGACGGATGCTCGAGAGTTTTTGGCGACTATGGTCACAGGACTATCTCCATACGCTACAACAGCGTTCAAAATGGCGTGTGACCAGACAAAATATTAAAGTTAATGATTTTGTATTAATTAAGAATACCTTGCTCCCCCCGTCGAAGTGGAATCTGGGTCGTGTAACGAAAGTCTATCGAGGTCCCGATGGACTTGTCCGGATTGTTGAGGTTCGTACGGCGTCCTGTTCTTATAAAAGACCGATCACTCAGCTTTGTACGCTGCCTATCGAAGACGAGATGTAAGTTATTGCTCAATTTCCTCACGGCGGACGGGCGACTAGTTCTAAGTTTAAGTATGTAACGAACCACTGGAGATTGGTTGTTTACACTTTGGTTTTGGAAATCCTCCGCACCAATCTCCAGGGAATAATTAAATTAATAAGCTTAAGTTCATATAGTTATGTTAAGACGTATTTGAACTCTGTAACTTAGTACTAGGTTCAATAGAGTTATTTCGTACCGGTCCCACCGATACGAGGCGGGCGGTATGTTACGAACGGTCGGTAAAGCAGATCGTAGCTAACTGCGGATGTACCGCAGTAGCGCACTCTTTTTTTTGTAGTTCCGATCTACGCGCCAAAGACTGTGGTGGGAGATGCGACTTCCGCCCAAGTCAGACTCGCGCTGGATTTCGAGAGCGCAACACGTACTTCGCCGAATTATACCACGTTTTCGAACCCGCATTATTCTTGTGTAACGCAAATAAGAGTTTCACGTGTCAATAAACGAGTTGTACTTTACATTTGCGGTGTGTTCGCGTTTTAATAACTATCCACATTCATTTTGTCGAATTCACATTGCACCTCGTCATCCGTGTATTTTCTGAACCGAACGAGCTAAGGAACCGACAAAAATCTGATCGTATTTTAGACACATGCGTTTTTTTAAATATAATATAGTCGCGTAAAGTAACGGCAATTGATAATAGTTTTATATAAAATGGCTAAGGCAAAAGTCAGGTGGAAAATGTAGCGACTTACCTGCAAATTATCCGTCGAGCTCCGATCAGGGTGATGATAATAATCAGGAAAAAACTGCATTTGGCCGTCATCGCGGGAACGGTTTGATTTCTCCCTCTTGGAAACAGCAATCGTCGCTGCAGTTCACACTTTAGGACTTATAGTTCACAGTTTATAATTTATAGTTCACAGTTTATAGTTTATAGTTCGTTCAGACGCTGCGCGCGAATTTTTTTTTTTTGAATCCACACTAAGGACATTAATACTCCACGCGAATGAGACCACGATTTATGATTCAAACACTTGTGGATCCCACTTCGGACACCATTAAATTTTGTTACGTTTCTTGATAAACGTAACGTGCGAATAAAACGAAACGAACGCGCGAATAATTGTCTTTACTTTATTTTCTCAACGAGCCCAGCATCCGTACAGTGCTTCCGTTTGTACGTGCTATAAGTACCGAGCCCGGGTCTCTGACTTAAGATCGCGACGTTCCGGGTCAGAGTTCCGTCAAAAGTCTGTAATGTCCGACGTTCGATGTCTAATTATATACCGGTCGCAGAGTCCATCAGCGAAGACCCCAATTCTCCGAGCCTTCCTGCTGACGTCCGCATGTTTCCTTCCTGGGAACCCGCTGAGGACACCATTTTTTGTCGTCCCAAACTCTCGTCCGTCGCCGTGCAATTTTCTAACGTCTGCTGGTTCTCACAGAAGAAACGCTTAGCTATTGTTTTAATTGAATTGTAAGAGTACAACCCGATAATTATCCGATTTCACACCTTTGCGCGAGACCGGATATGGAGAGTCTCGTTTCTTATAATTATCGCGTATACTTTATATTATAATTTACCCATAATTAATCGTTATGATCGTACGATCGTAACAGGGAGGTGTCTCAACCAGAGCACCCACACCAGTGTACGTTGTCTCTTAATCTTTAGTCCTGAAAGTAAATGGTCCCTCAAATGAGAGATTTCTCTTCACGAGCATCCAGGCGCATGTTTGCGGCTCTTCCGGGCTGGTATACATATAGTGACTATGCACAAAAGGAAGATCATGATCCCTGCAATGGGAAATCTGCTGCTGCAGCGCTACAGTTTTAATTAATAAATATCTTGACCCCTACACTGGGAGGCGTCTTCTACTGCAGTGCTACCGCTTTAATCGATGAAGTATCTTGGTCCCTGCAATGGGAGGCGTCTTCTACAGCGGCGCTACCGCTTTATTCGATGAGACCCCGTTCACGGAAGATGTCGGCTTCTATTGACCTCCACGTGTCTAGTCCCGACCGGGTAAGTCGGTTGTACCATCAGAACGGTACAAGGTTGAGAAAACCACCCGCTGCTGGAAGAGTCATCTTGCGACCCACTACCAGTATACCTCAATCGGATATCACAACTTCCCTTCTACCAAGCAGTATGACCATCTGGAAAGAGATTCAATGTCATTCAATTCCACTGGTTCACCGCACGACCTCGGCTAATGTAAGCTTGCCGTCCCCTTCATGTCACGATCGTATGACCACCTTCCTAAGCACCGAATTGAAGAATGATGCAACAACTTCACCTGGTATACTTTTCTTCTCCTAAGTTATATTTCTTCATGTGCATTTCTTGTCTTGTTTTAACACACATAAACTGGCCTATACAGGATACAAACTGCGAATTTTGGGCTATGATGATTAAAAGTTATCCAAAGTTGTTCCAAACCATTTTCATAATGTTTAACATCGAATATTAGGCATGTCAGAGAACTTTAAAAAAAGACGCGAATGATTCCTATCGACTCTTATAATTTTATATCCAGAAATTGGCATGTTATCATGACTTATACAATCATTCAGCCAAGATTTCGATAAATAAAAAGTATCATTTTTTTTTCTAAATATAGGAGATCTTTTATCTCGAGAAAACGAGACAATAAAGATCTTACATTTCAGTTAGAAATTTTTAAAAAGTTTCGATGAACTTGGTGGCGATAAAATTGAACATCTGGATGATACAGATGAAGTTTGTAGTATTGGTGGTTGCGGTGGGTTCCTTAACGGTCTTGAGATGTTCTTAGCAGTAGAAGAATTAAGTCCATCGCCGGAGTTAAAATATAATGGTGCACCAGAAAAACTTAAAGAAGAAGCTAGATCCAGATCTACCTCCCGGTGGCAATTCATTATATTGAAGATTAGTCATATTTGTATTTGTAGCGGGCAATTCGGTATTTCTGCGTCATTTTTCCAGAGCCAATTTATTAATGTCTAAAAAGTTCTGATATAGTTCACATCCGTGTTAACTAGCAATCGTAGAGTGACCACTGAGCCTTTCCGAATCGATTTATTGTGCTCCGCACCTAGAATGTGCCGTCACCTAATGGCCGGTTTGGAACCCGCAAACCGGAAGCAATTTGGCCCCCAACTTACGCAAAAACGCGTGCGCTAATTTCAATTATTTTTTTCCCTAATGAAGCTAAGGGATGCCCGTACGTGGGAAAGTAACAACCTAAGCTGAAAAGTGAATGCAAAGCGTGAAAAAAATAAATAAAATCGACCATGTTTAACAGATCATAAAAAATGTGATTTATTGAATTACAGAGGAATAATATTGCATTCATTTCGATTTCCCCACATTGCAATAGTGTTGCGGCATCTTTTGCATTTTTTTCCTCGTGAAGAACCGGAAAATTTAAGCCACAAATTAGTGGCGAAAATGCGAGGCGGAATTGACAGTTTGATTCGATACGGCATTTGTCGTAGCGAACGTTGTACGCAAGGAAAGGCGCGCAAGCGCGTAGTAGTCTTCGCCGCGACTGGACTGAGCATAGCGAAAAGGTGATATGTATACGCGAGGAAAGGAACTTCAGCGAACGCAATATCTAACAGCGAAGCTTTGCCGCTCCGGCCGGGAGAATGGACGGCAGCGAACAAGAAATATCAAACAAAGGACCATACGAGAAATCCGCGAAAAAGCATCATATATTCGTATTAAAAATTGTCATTCGAATATTATAAAAAAATAACAAACACCATGATGCCTATGTTTTTTCAATCGGGTTATATTTATTCTAAGGCTGGTTTATTAACTTTAAAACAATAATGTTAATTGTAAATCAACTTTATGTTCTACAATTCGTCAATAGTAGACGTTGTTCACGTATAAGAAAATATTTCGACCATCGAAAAAGTAAAGACAAATTCACCACTTCAAATATTCATTTTCAATCATTTTATATCTACGTTGCATAAAAAATTCAGAGCACAAGCTGGTGACCAAAAACCACGTTCCATTCAAAAGAATTCCAGCTCTTGCCAGTATACCGATCAATATATATACGACGCACAAAATTTGAGCGCTGCTCGCAAGCGCGTTGATAGACGATTGGAAATTTAGCCGACGGTAAATGCATTTTTGAAACAGGAATTGCAATTATTTTTTCAGTATTACTCACATTTGCGATAATTGCACATGGAAAAATAGTAAACTATAAGAAAAATATGGTTCGACGATGTGAAACGGTACAGACAATTTGGCAATGTTGACGGTTACTTTGTAACCGTGGTTTTTTAAATGCCAACTACATTTTTCTCAGCGGATTCGACTTTCCCACGTGCTCCTTGGAATGCAGATTCTGTTGCACTATGTTTCACACCGATTAATAAAAAATTGAGGGCACAAGTTGGTGGCCAAAAAACTCGTTCCATACAAAAGAATTCCAGCTCCTGTCCGTATACCTGTATATATATAGATGCATATATATATATCTATATATATAGATAGATAGTTTACTATTTTTCCATGTGCAATTATCGGGTGGTTCACAATTGCGGAAGTGCCACACGAAAATTCCCGACCAGGCCAAATCGGAAGAGAAAAAAAATAAAACTTTTTTTGTCACTTGACAAAAATCGATTAAATTACATTTAGAGGTCGCTCAAGCGGCTTAAAGGTTTACATTTGATTAACATCGGAAAAAATTAACTTTTCTATTTTTTATTTTTAAAGGCTACAAGGAGGCCTAAAAAAAATGTTTCTCCATTTGGAACTCAAAGCTGAGGAATTTCTGAGTAGACATGAATTTTTGCAAATATTTTTAACCATTATTTTCAGAGAAACAGGTCGTAAAGACAGACTCTGTGATCGGTCAATACAATTTATATAGGGTCACTATCGATGACGAGTCTATATAATAAAAAAAATACTTTTGGTAATTTCATTGAAACAAATAAGTATAAAATAAGATAAATCGATTAAAATACGTTAAAGCTACTAAACAGTTTTCAATAAATTATGAAAACAGTAAAGTGATAAAAAATCATTAAAACGCTAAGAAATTATTACTTTCATTTAAAAATCTGTAAATTCAGCAAATAATCAATAAATCGATTAAATATCAATAAAATCTTTCAGGCTGCTAAAAAGTTGTTCAATAAATTATAAAATCAGTAAATTGGTGAAACAAATCATTGAAACGGAAAAAATTATTATGTTTGACATTGTACTATAATGTAATGTTTTTAGCGGAATCAGGCGATCTATTAACACTAATTGTTCACCAGCATCGAATGTCTTTTATTTATAATGTATACCAGAAAATTACATGGGTAAGTACAGAGATGAATCTCGCTAGGCAGATGGCTATCGACTGTCCATAGCACTAGTGTGTATCCACCACTCTCGCGCTCTGACGTCATCTACATTAGGTGGGAAAACATCTCATTTCAAAACGCTACATTCCTCCCGACATATCTTAAGAATTAGTCTTAATTATAAATCTAGCATAACTCTAGGTTTGCGAATGCGGGCTGAATGGCGAAGAATTAGAGGCGAATTTATTTGTTTATTCACATCTCCATTATTTTTTTCGATTTTCTCCGATTCCCTAACTTGTTCACGTTTCGTCGACATCGGTACATCATTTTTATCAATAAAACTTGAATGTTCGGGCATTACAGCTGATTTGTCAACATCAACAATCACATCGGTTTCGTTTTCGCAATTTTCGCTTTGATTCACAGGACCACGCCTAATCTGATCTACATGACGTCGCCAAATTCTGTTATCATCAGTTCGAACTTTGTATGACACCGGGCTAAGCTGTTCTACGATCTCTGCTGGTCTCCAATTGTTTTTGCTATAATCTTTAGCGATGACAGAGTCATCAGCTCGAAAACTTACTGTTCTATTCCCTCTAAAATAACGCTGCTGATCGCTTTGCTTACGCTCCACTAGGTCTCTTAAATTTGGTCTCAATATGTCTAAACGTGTTCGCATACGTCTATTCGTTTGTAATTCCGCGGGTGATTTTTCGGTAGTACAGTGAGGCGTTGACCTATAATAAAATAAATATCGGCATAATGCTTCGTCTCCCGAATGTTCTTTAAGCAACGCTTTGAATTTTTGCTTGAATGTTCGTACCGCGTTTTCCGCCGCACCATTTGTCGCGGGATGATACGGTGCTGTCGTCGTATGTTTAATCGCGTTTTTCGATACAAATTGTTGAAACCGTTCGCTCGAGAATGCTGGACCGTTATCCGATACAATATGGTACGGTAAACCCCATGTGCTGATGTATTCTTTTAGCGCCCTAATCGTCGCCTCCGCTGTGATATCGCGCATTTCTTTGATATCGATCCATTTCGAAAAAGCGTCAGTTATAATTAGATACATATGACCTTGTATCGGTCCGCAAAAGTCGAGATGAATCCTGTAATTGGGACCCACCGGCCACTTCCACACATGCAACGTCGATTTGGGGGGGTTATCCGCATTTGCTACACATGACTTACACGTTTTCGTTATGTTCTCAATTTCGCTGTCCAGCCCGGGCCACTAAAAGTACGATCGAGCTAATGCTTTCATTTTGACAGTACCAAAATGAGCCCCATGAAGTTCCTCTAACAACTGAGCTTGTAGCGGCCGTGGAATAACGACCCTGTAACCCCACATTAAACAGTCTCTTTCTATTGTCATTTCTAAATATCTATCCTTAAATGGTTTTAAGCATTCCTCAACCTCGTTTGGCCACCCGTGCATTACAAAATCCAGGACTTTACTGAGAATCGGATCCCTACGAGTTTTTACACTGATGTCTGTACAATTTATTATTGGAATTTCATCGCTTATCCAGTGCAAGTACGAATAGTCGTCTATCTCTTTCTTACGCGATTTCAACACATCTTTTTCCAGCACCCGCGAAAGGCTGTCAGCTGGACCATTATCTACTCCCTTAATGTGCGAAGTCGTGAAATCGTACCCCGCTAAAAATACCGCCCACCTTTGTACTCGGCTCGCCGCCATCATTGGAATGCCCTTTTTCGGTCCGAAAATGTAACTTAACGGCTTATGATCGCTTTCTAATTTAAAATTTCGCCCATACACGTACTGGTGGAAGGTCTTAACCCCAAATACCAGAGCCAAAGCTTCCCTATCCAGTTGCGAATAGCCCCGTTGATCGGCTGTAAGCACTTTCGATGCAAATGCAACCGGCCTATTCGTCCCGTCCGGCAAGCTATGGGAGAGAACCGCCCCCACTCCTATTGGTGATGCGTCGCACGTAATCTTTATCGGCAGCTGGGAATCGTAGTGCATTAATATTTCGCGAGATGCAACTTTTTCTTTTGCATTTTCAAACGCTACCTCTTGCTCTGCCTTCCATTGCCATTCTACATTTTTCCTCAATAGTTTGTACAATGGTCCTACTAAAATTGAATAATTTTTAATAAAATTCGCGTAGTAATTAATCATTCCCAAGAAGGACCTTAACTCTGATACATTTTGAGGTGCTCTCATTTTTGTAATCGCTTCTACCTTTTTATTTGATGCCCTTATGGCTTGACTTCCTACTTCGAATCCTAGAAATTCAATTGTTTCTTCCCCAAATATGCATTTTTCACGTTTCACTGTCAACCCTACGTCCTGCAATATTTTGAGAACTTTACGCAAAGTTTGATCGTGCTCATTCCTATCGCGCCCTGTCACCAACACATCGTCGAAAAATACTACGAACCCTTCGAGCCCCGCAAACAATGATTCCATTTCTTTCTGAAAAAGGCCTGGACCTGAAGCTACTCCGTAACTCAATCTCTTATACTGTAGTAACCCTTTATGCGTCGCAATGGTCGTTAACGGTTTCGAGTCATCGTCTAGTTCTACCTGCTGGTACGCCTGTGCTAAATCCAGTTTTGTAAAAACTTTGCCGCCCCCTACCATAGCCAGCAAATCTCTTACGCGAGGTATCGGGTATCTATTTATAACTAAATGAGGATTAAGCGTTATTTTGTAGTCCCCACATAATCGCAATTGTCCGTCACTTTTTGGCACTGGTACTACCGGTGTAGCCCATTCACTGCTTTCTACAGCTTCGAGAATACCCTCAGCTATTAGTCGCTCAATTTCCTTTTCAATATTAGCTCTCATCGAAATGGTACCGGCTTAGGCTTACAATACACTGGAATCGTGTTTTCTTTAAGGTGCAGCGTAAATTTCTTTTTTGTATATAATCCTAACTTATCCGAGAATACCGACGCGAACTCTTTAATCATTTCGGGTATTGATGAGTCTTCTACTCTTTTTACCGATAAAACCGTTTCGTCTGGAGTGTTACCACGTCGTAATAAGCCTAATTTTTCCATCCAATCGCGTCCCGCTATCGGAGGACTATTTCCTGGCAAAACAAACAATTCTAATAAACATTTTTCATTTTTATACGACACATTTACGTTGACTGTACCGCGAGGAATAATTTTATCTCCTGTAAAAGATTTAAATTTTCGCAAACTTTTCTTACACTCAACGTCTGCATGTTTCTCAAATATAGCAAAGTCGCGTTCCGATATTGCCGATATGGGCGATCCCGTGTCCAACTCGAATTTTAATCGATTATTTTCAACATTTAAATCGACCGTTAATGGTTTCACGTTTGCTATTGTTACGTTGTCCGCTTCAATATGATAAAGGTGATCAAACGCATCGCTTAGCTCATCTACTTCGTCCGTTAAATAATTATTCTGATTCTTCGATTTCTTTTTGACATTTTTGAAAACCGCGCCTTTTCCTTTACAAACATCTTTTTGATCGCTTCTCTTCGGCGCTTTACACACCGCGTATAAATGCCCCTTCTTCTGGCAGTTATTACAACTATAATTACGGAATCTACATACTTTCGATAGATGACCGGCTTTTCCGCAACAGAAGCACTTCATTTGACCTGTCTCAGTCTTCTTTGTTGATGACACGTTCCCTCTATTCTCGATGTAGTTGAGTTCGTTGCCCCTTCTTCTCGCCGATTCTACCATGCCAGCCGCATCTCGTTCCGCTGCTTCCCATGACATACTCAGCTCCACCGCTTTTTGATAGGTTAGGTTTGTTTCTCCCAACAATCGTCGTTTGATACGGTCATTGGCCAATCCCCACACGAATTGATCTCTCAGATGACTTTCCAACTGATCTCCAAAATTACAGTGTATTGAGATTTTCTTTAACTTTGCAAGAAAAGTTTTGACTTCTTCTCCTGCCATCTGTTGACATCCTTTGAACTTATAGCGTTCTGCCAAAACGCTCGGCTGTGGTTGAAGGTGATTTTTCATAATGGTCGCCAACTCGTTAATCGTTTTAGTCGATGGTAATTGTGGCGTGCACAAATTTCGTATGAGTGCATAGCCTTCACTTCCCAGCAAGGTTAAAAACAAGGATACCTTCTTTCCTTCTGGAATATCGTTGGCGATAAAATATTGTTCCAATCGCTCACACCACATCGACCAATCTTCGTTGAGCGAAAATTCGGCAACGTTGCCTATCGTCCCTTTGACTATCGTCATCGTTGGCGTCGGGTTTTGCTCTACCCTACTTTGACCTAGAGTCGCCATTCTGCTCATCTCCGCTGTAATGTTCTTTCTCTGTTGCTCTTGCTGTTTCTCTCTTTCTTCGACTTCTTTTTCTCTCCTCTCAAGTTCTTTTTGCAACTTTTTCACGTCTTCCGCTATAGCCATTGTACTACCTTTGTTGTGAACTTAACCTCCAAGCGCACACGCGTCCCTTTTACTTGCACGTTTTTTTTTTTTTTCTTTTTCCACAAGCACCATTTACCTCGTTGCCAATGTAATGTTTTTAGCGGAATCGGGCGATCTATTAACACTAATTGTTCACCAGCATCGAATGTCTTTTATTTATAATGTATACCAGAAAATTACATGGGTAAGTACAGAGATGAATCTCGCTAGGCAGATGGCTACCGACTGTCCATAGCACTAGTGTGTATCCACCACTCTCGCGCTCTGACGTCATCTACATTAGGCGGGAAAACATCTCATTTCAAAACGCTACACTATACTTTGTCGTGTTATTGCTTCTTTCGAAATACAAAGACAAGTGGTAAACTACGAATAATTATAAACAAACCCGAAGCTTGTTATTGATTGTTCGTATTCAGATCAAACTAAGAATTCATTTCCTATTACATGCAAAATTCCAAACTTGTTATGATAATAAACTTGAAAACATCTTGTAACGAGCCGTTTAACTCGACCGCGCGGAAGAAAAAGAGCGACGGACAGAAAGAGGGCCGTTACGATATTTGTATGGACGCGATTAATAAAGTAATTTCAAAGAAGATACCAAGGACACGATGCGCGCTTTTTCCGGCCGGTCGGCCATTTTGGATCCCAAGCCCACGTGGGATCCGAGGGCGCATCAAGGGACATGCGCGCAATGACAAGCGCTGGCGCTGGTGCGCCTCTACATGCGCAGACTCATGCAACGGCGCCCTGGCCGCGCACCATGGAAAGTGGGGAACAACGGGCCGAGTTCCAAGCTCGGAGCGCATGCGTCGCCGCAATGGGGCGCATGCGCTCTAAATTCAAATGAGGGGCGTTCTGTCAAATTCAAGTCTATCGAATGACATTTGAATGTTTGACAGTTCCCGTCCCGATTCTCAGGAAAAAAGGAACTCGGCGACATAACTGGACATCGGGATACTTACCGAGGTATTATAAGACCTGGTAAGTATCCCTCAACTCTCTCTTCACGGACTTCCTGGTGGACGACTCGCTGCCTCAACAACGGTCCGGAGGCCCTGGCTGCTCCGAGTTGATAGTGGGCCCACAAAGATTCACAGCCAGCACCAAAATCACAATTATAATGGAGGCGGCGAGGATACATTTTTGACGAAAACAAAACACCAGGGATTGACGACGGCACTCCGTTCGTCCCAGGAAATACGAGGCTGCTGGTCCTCTCCCTCGTAGTCGCGAGGGAGTTCGACACCCATCCAGGGTTCACCAGGTGACAGCAGCCTAATCCATATTCACAAGACGGATGGAGTACGACCGGAACAAGAAAGAAGAACTATACTGACGTAAGCCTCTTTCTCTTCCGTCCGTTATAAAATGAGATTTATATATATATAATTATTGTTATGTAACTCCGCCAATATGTATGTGTATTTCTGTTTAATAATGTGTGTATGCATGTATGTGTGAGTGTAATTTGAATGTGTGTTCGCGTCCTAATTTATTTTACCGCATAACTTATCCCGTCGTTGACGATATTAATAATTTTATACACATTGACTTAACACGACTTACTAAAGACTCGATAATACTTTCAATTATGACTCCTATCGTTTTATATTTGCATTTTTTGACTTCGAGTATGTTTGGTATGCGTGTGGTCATATTGTTTTAATGACGAATTCAATTATTGTAAAATTCAAAGTTTTAATATATTTTAATTGGATGACTAATATCAAAATGACTATGATTTCTTTCAGCACCTTACGATTCCGATCTATAGAATTTTAATAATGCTAATGACTATAATTGACATATAAATAATCCTATGTTTGGACGATTCATAAAGTTTTTATCAAATCAGACTCCGAATCGTTTCAATCTCTCAACAGGAACAATTGAGAGACTTAGAAATTATACAGTTTAAAAATCGAACGACGCTATTACAAAAATCAAAAACTGTTCAACGATAACAAGTGATAAAAGATGCATATGCTCGCAGATTCAGTATAGTCGCGAGTAACAAAGAGTTTCTCCTTCAAATCATAACTGAAAACCAACACTCTAAATTTTCAATTGCAGTGGCGATTCGTGCGCTCGAAAACAAACGTAAAGCTTGACGTCTAATTGTGTACTAAATATATAATGATAAATTACATTGCACATGAATACTTTGTAATTATTATTTTTATATTTTAGGCTCTATAGAAAGAACTTTTTGCGTATTCTATTATTATCAGAGCACGCACAAAACCTTAAAACTTTCCTGAAAGAGGTAAAATTATACAGGTGTCCCATTTTAAATAACGGATTAGAATATCTCGGATAGTAAGCATTTTTGAGGAAATTTGTTTAAACAAAAGTTGAAGGGTATAGACAGGGCTAACTTATGGTGACTTTGACATTGACCTTGACGATGGCCTTCAAGGTCATTTCAATATCAAGTCAATTTTTTCAAATGGAACCCTTTATTTTTTAACCCGGAAATGGAAAGAGCGGAAGATTTTACGTCATAATGTGACCTTGACCTTGACCATCGCCTCTACCTTGAAGGTCATTTTAATATCAAGTTGATTTTTTTAATGGAAGCACTCATTTTTTGCTATGGAAATGGAAACAGAGGACAACTTCACGCCCGCATGTGACGTTGAAATTGACCTTGACCTCAACCTTCAAGACCATTTGAAGGTCAAGTTATTTTTTTTAACGGAACCCCTTATTTCTATCCCGGAAGTGGAAAGCGTGGACCTTAATAGAAATGATCGATCCGTCATCCATCCAGATGGGGAAAGATGGTGAAAACACACACCTAGTTAATCGATCCTCCTTGTATTTTCGCTATGCCTCGCTTGTCTGTGCCACTTTAAGGCACACGCTCCATGGCGTGGTGCTATAGTTTTTTTCGGTTTGTATCCGTTAGTTTGGACCTCCCTGCTGGCCAGCATTCAGCATGGTTGAACCTTAGCTGATAGAGCCCGAGCAGATCGTAAGCCACAACACCCCCACCACGAGAAGGTGGACACATGGGGGCACCCAGCCAATCAAGGCAAGGTCGTAAGAATCCCAACCACTTAAGGCAAGGTAAGTGATGACCCAGCCGGTCAAGGCAAGATCGAGAATGACCCAGCCAATCAAGGCAAGGTCGTAAGAATCCCAACCACTTAAGGCGAGGTAAGTGATGACCCAGCCGGTCAAGGCAACATCGAGAATGTCCCAGCCAGTCAAGGCAAGATCGAGAATGACCCAGCCAACCAAGAAATAAATTAATGTAGCTACGGAATTTATTGTGTAATGGCATAAAAATACAGTATTTGATGAAGAATTTTACATTCTATAACACATAGGACAGTGATCCAAGATGGACATTGTTTTGATTTCATGCTCCAGAAGCCACATCGTATAAGATTTGTGATGCCGTTCGAGAATTTTTCCTATCGTCCAGGCATGTCTCGTCGCGTACCACTCGAGATGAGAACCGCAATCTCGCCTTTCAAAGCACCGTGTACCGTCTCGTCTCGTATGGATGTCTCGACTACCGGTTTTCGATCTTTCACGATCTTTTCCGATCTTTTTCGTTATTTTACGTTCTTTTACCATCTTTTTTGTATCTTTTACGATCTTTTTCGATCTTTTACGATCTTTTCCGATCTTTTTGGATCTTTCACGATCTTCCTCGATTTTTTCCGATCTTTTTGGATCTTTTACGATCTTCCTCGTTTTTTTTCAATCTTCCTCGATCTTTTTCGATCTTTGTCGAACTTTTCAATCTTTTCCAATCTTTTTCGATCTTTTACGATCTTGTACGATCTATTTCGAACTTTTTCAATCTTTTACGATCTTTTTCGATCTTTGTCGATATTTTTCAATCATGTCGATCATTTTCGATCACATCGATAATTTTCTCTCATTTTCGATCCTTTTCGATCTTCTTCGATCTTTCTCGATCTTTTTCGATCATTTTGACCATTTCCGTGGTAAAGGTGAGGGGTTCCATTAAAGGAATCGACTGGATATTAAAATGACCTTGAAAGTAGCTGTGAAAGTCAAGTCTAGGTCAAGGTCATATACGAACGTAAAATCTTCCGCGCTGTCTTCCAGGGTAAAAAAAGGGGTTCCGTTAAAAAAAACGGCTTGACCTTCAAATGATCTTGAAGGTTGAGGTCAAGGTCAATGTCAACGTCACATGCGGGCGTGAAGTTGTCCTCTGTTTCCATTTCCATAGCAAAAAATGAGTGCTTCCATTAAAAAAAATCGACTTGATATTAAAATGACCTTCAAGGTAGCGGCGAAGGTCAAGGTCAAGGTCACGTTATGACGTAAAATCTTCCGCTCTTTCCATTTCCGGGTTAAAAAATAAAGGGTTCTATTTGAAAAAATTGACTTGATATTGAAATGACCTTGAAGGCCATCGTCAAGGTCAGTGTCAAGGTCACCGTAAGTTAGCCCTTCAACTTTTGTTGAAACAAATTTCCTCCAAAATGCTTACCATCCGAGATATTCTAATCCGTTATATGGGACACCCTGTATAAATGCATATTGTATTATATATTGGCGTAAAATTTTTGCAGTAGATTATGTTGTCACCAGCACTGTAGATGACGACAACATTCTTGATATTATCACTGGTATACCGGAATTTCAGGGTCTAGGTATTACAAACCGACTTGTGGATACAGTATGACGATCATTATACTGAATGGCAAGCTCTTACATAACGCCAAATTATGAAGATTTTGGACTCAAAAGCATTAAAAAAATTTTGTTTCGAAAATCATCGGAAAACGTAAACTCATTTTTCAAAAAGCTTATCTGTTGACAGGGGTTAGGACCCTTCTCGTGCCCAGTGGGAATCTTAAATAGCAACATGGGTCAAGTCCATTTGAAAAGTTTTTTCGGGACGAATACAAAATACATCGCATATAGGGACGTTGCCATCATTTTCAGTCGATTAAAGATATGCGTGTTCTCTGCTCTCAGCATCGCCCAGGATCCAAAAATTGGGTGGAGCAGGAAACTGATCCTTGCGGGGTGATGGTTTAACATGAGTACCTTGCCTCTCACATGTTTTTGACGTGTTGTACTAGCATCAATCCCAGCTAGATACGGCAAGACTGAACTCGGGCCTTGAAGACAAAGCCGACACGCAATCCAGCCAGATACGGCATGTCGATAATACGATATATCATTAAATTCGTCTTTTTAGTGGTGGGGGTAGCTCTAGGGGGTTTTCCGGGATTCGACAGAAGTCTTAGCATCTTTCTATAAGTATAAATAAATTTTTAAGCATTTTGGAAAATATTTGTTTTGGTGATCATGTGGATTATACGAAATAACTGTAAATTCGTCTTTTTAGGGTTGTGAATACGCATATTGAAGGTGGCTTAAGGTGGTTAGGGTGGCCCCGATGATTTGTTTGCTTTGTTTCTGTCACATATGCTTATGATATAAATAGTAGAATAATTTATATTGAAAAAATTACACATTTTTATCACAGATGGGAACTTGAGAGGTCCACGGGCGCCCTATTTTAAGTATGTACTGATCGGTCCGGTTCTGGATAATAGGTCATTTAATGTTCGGAACTTCAGATACATACACCATCTGCAAACTCTCTCATCCATAAATTCTTTTCGCTCTAACATCCTCACATATAATAATAATGTCTTTATTGGACAATATAAGAGCATTGTACAAAGGGCGAGACACAGCACTGAAACTGCTGTTTTACAGCCTGACCCGCAAGATACACTTGGACGCATACAAACTAATTAAAATAAGCACATAATCATGAAATATAACATAAATAAGTTCAAAAAAATAACGACAACCAAAGAATACCTCAATAACAGCGGCTAACACATCTACATGCTAATTCTTTTGGGTTAAAAATAACTTTTGACACGAAACAAAAAATATTTACTTTGAACAATATGGATCTTAGTCCTAAAGGGAGCGAATTGAACACCCTCGCAGCTATAAACGAAAAGGCTCCACCTGCCTTTGTCGATCGATATCTAGGGTATTTCATTGAATACGCGACAGAATTTCGGGAATTTTGACGGTTTTGACCTAGCATGGTAATGCGATGATAGAGGTAACCCGGAGCCTTCGAGGCGAGGACCCGGCAAATCATACTGGTTAACGCAACATTCATCCTATTTTTCATTGTCAGCCAGCCGGATCTTTTTATAGCAGGAGAAATGTGATCAAACTTACGTACACTATATACATAGCGAAGGCAAAAATTTTGCACTGCCTGAACCTTACGCCAGTTGTTCCCACTGAGATATGGCCCATATACGCAAATGCAAAAAAGCAAGTGCGAGAGAACTAGAGCTTCACAAAGCTTAAGCTTTATTTTCGATGGAAGATCATGCCTCCATGGGAACAATCGGCGCAAATTAGAAAAACAAATTGCTCTCTTTTTATTTATATGCTGGGAAAAGGTCCAGTCAGTGTCTATGATCAAGCCAAGGTCTCTTGCCCCAGAGACTATTGGGATACCTCTGCCATTTACAGTAATTGGAACTAGACTATGATCGATGGTCTTACGAAGTTTCGCATTGCCGATTATGAGTACTTTAGACTTCAACGGGTTAAGGATAAGTGCGTTATCATTTGCCCAATTTGCGATGTGATTGAGGTCAGAATTAAATCTAGAAAATGCTTCCGATGCAGCACGCGGGCTAAAAGGTAACAGTATTTGAGTATCGTCAGCATATGTTTTGAGGAAAACATTCGAGCATAAACTATAAATGTCAGCTGTACATATTATAAAAAGTAAGGGGCTTAATTTAGCACCCTGGGGACAACCACGAGTTAACATTTTTGTCTCAGAGATCGCACTGTTACCAGAGATTGAAACTGATTGAGAGCGTCGATAAAGATACGATTTCATTAAGTCACAAGCTGTACCAGAAAAACCATAGAATGATAACTTGGCAACAGTAAGATCGTGGTTCATCGTATCAAATGCCCGGGAAAAGTCCAGCAAACCAGTAAGACAAAACATTTGATGATCAATGCTCGAAGGTATGTCCTCAGAAACATCAAGAAGAGGTGTTTCGCAGCTAAAGGATTTCTTAAAGCCAGATTGATACGCTGGGAAGATATCGTACTTGTTACAATGATCTAAAATTTGATCATACAGAATGCTTTCAACTAGTTTTGAAAAAATAGGTAGACGACTAATCGGTCGCAAATCAGAAAACGCAGTAGGTTTTGACGCTTTGGGAATAGGGCGCACGACCGCAAGTTTACAAATTTCGGGAAATACGTTAGAACTAATTATGCCATTAATAATATTTAAAATTTCCGGTAAGCAATGTTTAAAAACTCTTAAGAACATCTCTCCAGAGATTCCATCAGATCCAGCAGCATGAGCGTTTAATTTTGAGATGTAATCGGATAATTCGATTATAGAGATTTCCCTAAAAGAGAAAAAAGTATTTTCAGGAATCTTTGAGGAGCGAGTCGAACGAAAGAGTTGGAGAGTATCAGTGTTGGGTAAAATCTTTGGAACATTAGCAAAATATAGATTTAAACGGTTAACATCTGACAGGTGAGATGGAATCCCAGGAGAAATGGAATCTTTAATCCCTAGATATTTGACAGATTTCCGTAACAGTTTACTCGCCGAGGATGATATAGTGCGGAAATAACATTTTCTTTCTCTTCTAATCATCGAGATGGTACAATTTCTAAGGGACTTATAGTACAGAAAGTCCGAGCCCACATATCTGTTCAGAACTGACGATAATTAGATCTACTGGCACAATCATTATACTTATAGAACGCGAATTTTTTTTCAATTTTTAATTTTTCTAATTTTTAGAACGATTTTCTCACTTAAATCATGACAGAAATGTTAACTCCTTGTTTACAGGCACTTGTTTATCAGTAAATTGTATACTTTTTCGTCGATTTCTGGGAATCGTGTTATTTTACTTTTGAATATTGAAAATTGAAAATAATACCGACACTTTTTGGAACGCTTTATTATTACTACTCCCCATCGAACGGCGGTGTCATATATTGGAATTATGTCTAACCCACGAAAACTCTTATTTTGTCGGGTGCCATGCTCTCTCTCTCTCTCTCTCTCTCTCTCTCTCTCTCTCTCTCTCTCTCTCTCTCTCTCTCTCTCTCTCTCTCTCTCTCTCTCTCTCTCTCTCTCTCTCTCTCTCTCTCTCTCTCTCTCTCTCTCTCTCTCTCTCTCTCTCTCTCTCTCTCTCTCTCTCTCTCTCTCTCTCTCTCTCTCTCTCTCTCTCTCTCTCTCTCTCTCTCTCTCTCTCTCTCTCTCTCTCTCTCTCTCTCTCTCTCTCTCTCTCTCTCTCTCTCTCTCTCTCTCTCTCTCTCTCTCTCTCTCTCTCTCTCTCTCTCTCTCTCTCTCTCTCTCTCTCTCTCTCTCTCTCTCTCTCTCTCTCTCTCTCTCTCTCTCTCTCCTTCTCTCTCTCTCTCTCTCTCTCTCTCTCTCTCTCTCTCTCTCTCTCTCTCTCTCTCTCTCTCTCTCTCTCCTCTCTCTCTCTCTCTCTCTCTCTCTCTCTCTCTCTCTCTCTCTCTCTCTCTCTCTCTCTCTCTCTCTCTCTCTCTCTCTCTCTCTCTCTCTCTCTCTCTCTCTCTCTCTCTCTCTCTCTCTCTCTCTCTCTCTCTCTCTCTCTCTCTCTCTCTCTCTCTCTCTCTCTCTCTCTCTCTCTCTCTCTCTCTCTCTCTCTCTCTCTCTCTCTCTCTCTCTCTCTCTCTCTCTCTCTCTCTCTCTCTCTCTCTCTCTCTCTCTCTCTCTCTCTCTCTCTCTCTCTCTCTCTCTCTCTCTCTCTCTCTCTCTCTCTCTCTCTCTCTCTCTCTCTCTCTCTCTCTCCTCTCTCTCTCTCTCCACTCTCTCTCTCTCTCTCTCTCTCTCCCTCCCTCTCTCTCTCTCTCTCTCTCTCTCTCCTCTCTCTCTCTCTCTCTCTCTCTCTCTCTCTCCCTCTCTCTCTCTCTCTCTCTCTCTCTCCCTCCCTCTCCCTCTCTCTCTCTCTCTCTCTCTCTCTCTCTCTCTCTCTCTCTCTCTCTCTCTCTCTCTCTCTCCCTCTCTCTCTCTCTCTGCTGCGTTAATCCACCTGCCGCTAAGACCAAAAAAAGGAAGCTGAACTCAACTCTGCTCGCTCCGCCTCGTCTTCTCCGTTCCAATAGCGCTACTTCTGTAGAATCAGATACGTCCGATACGTGTGCCATACCTCCTGCGCTACAACTATATCTTGATAGACAAGAACAATTTAACGCGCAAGAGAATGCGTGCTTTGAAGAAATAAATGGAAAGATGGATCGAATCTTGAAGCTGGAGGAGCGAGTAGAGGACATAGAAGATAGCGTAAAATCACTCCAAACTGAAGTACAGTCCTTAAAGACAAATCGAGCTACTGTGGGCTACGACATTCGGAACTGCGATTTAATAATCACAGGGATTCCTGCAAAGGCACAGAGGATTTGCGTCAAATTTCGCTTAAAATTGCCGAAGTTTTGAATGTGACGCTTCACATAGAAGACATTATTTCAGCTTATCGGCTACAACGAACAAATGCCACCGACTAATCTGCTTCCATGCTTGCGTCGTCGTCAACGCAAACATCACATAGGCACCCAGCAATACTTGTAAAACTCTTCAATCCCGACCTCCGATTTGCCTTCATCAACGGTATGAGAGCTAAGAAGATGCTATTTACCACCGACATTGATAACTCTTATGTGAAAAACCGCGTTTTTATCAATGAACACTTACCATCTGCGACGCTTAATTTGCTCAGAAAAGCACGTGCGTTAGTGAAGGACCATCCGCATAAGTATGTTTACACCTATTACGGCATTGTACGTTTTCGACCAACTAGCGGCGCTAATGCGATCGACATTACTTGCGAGGAAGATCTTCGAAGGATTAGCGATTGACGTTTGGCATGTGGCACTCTTAGTATTTGCGAAAAAAGTGAAACGGCTGCATCGACGTCCGGAAGCAACCAGGCTTTAATTAATTCAATAATTCCAGTCTCTAACTACATTAATCTACAAGTATGTCATATTAATGTTCAATCTCTCGGCTCTGCTAATAAATTTTCTTTTTGTAAATCTTATTTCACCGAAAATTATTATCATATTATTATTCATTCTGAAACCTGGTTTAATACTAAAAATGTTGACTCCTATTTTTCTTTGCTTAATTATCACTTGATTCGCAATGATCGCAAGTATAAGCTCGGTGGAGGTGTTGCTATGTATATTCATACCGCTCTAAATTACAAAATATTGGAAAAATCTGAATGCACTTCCATTAACCCCCTCGAGTTTATGCTTGTTGAAGTCGGTTACAGCGCTACTACGAACCTCGGAGTGCTACTTGCGGTTATCTATCGACCACCGAAGAAAGCTCTTCTCGAACTATTTGAATCCGTACTGCAAAAACATCGCTGTAACTATGATCGAATCATTATTATGGGTGATTTCAATGTTGACTTAAATCGTGCTAATTTTGAATCTACATATTCACAGCAGTTTGTCGTAGCCAATGCTCTTCAAATCGTGCCATATCATCCTACTAATCATACGAACCGAACTGAAACACGGATTGACCACTGCCTTGTCGATAACCTTACAAATGACCAAGGACATAGCCAAGCCAATTTACATTTTATCTGTGGCCATGATCTGATAGATATCGAATGTAAGATTGGAACACCGAAAGCAAAGCCGACACAAATCACATGTAGAGACTGTCGCTCGTTCGATGTATCGAGTTTGCATAGGGACCTGAGTAGCTATGATTGGAATATTTTTAATTCTGTTTCTCCGCTGAAAAACGTGAATTTACTCACCAATACGCTTAGTCATCGTCTATTACAAACTTTTGATAAGCACGCCCCTAAGCACACCTTTACATCGACTCACAAGCTTTCCCCTTGGATTTCACCTCAGCTACTTAGACTTAAATACGAGAGAAATAGCCTTTTATGTGCTTGCTTATCGCAGGGCCAGGGACCCCTCAATAAGAATTAGACTCATTTCTGCTCATAAAACTAATAAGCAAGCATTGGTATTAGCGAGAGAAAACTACTATCGAAACAAACTTACTAATATTCGGGACGCTAAGACCATGTCGAAGGAGTTGCGCAACCTTGATCTGGTGGCTTCCAATAAAGCTGTTAAACCGTTGTGTTGCAGTTTGGATGAACTCAATTCCTTTCACACAGCTTCTGTTTCTCCTTACACTGATTTTTTCGACCTAAATTTCGATGAAGACTTTTATCACGGAGATTTTAACGACAGTAGATTTTTCTTCGCTAATGTCACCATCAAGGACATAGCTGCTCGTTTGTCGGAAGCAAAGTCGGAAGCAAAGTCGGAAGCATGCGGCTCTGACTCGATACCTATTAGTTTTTACATCAAATCATTCCCTGTCAGTGCCCCTCACATAGTTCATTTCTTCAATGAATTGCTTAATTTATCCATCTTTCCTGCTGATTGGAAAAAATCATTGATGATACCCATTAGCAAAATTACTGACCCTGTTTCTCCTGCTGATTACCGCCTTATCGCTATTGTTCCTGATCTCTCTAAAATACTAGAGCGTATTGTTTTCAATCAGCTACTTGGGTTCCTGAATAACAGTAATTGGTTTGATCCTCACCAATCGGGTTTCCGTAAAGACTACAGCACGCAAACAGCGCTATTATATGTATCTGAATATTGCAGGCAAGCAATAGACAATCGCATGATAACTATTGTTATCCTCTTTGATACGTGCCGTGATCGAGCCGTGCGTTCGATACTAATAGTCATAGGCTTTTGCTGCAGAAACTAAAAATGGCTAATTTATCGGATTCCGCTATTCGGTGGTTTGCGTCTTACCTCTCGTGTCGATCTCAGGCTGTCACAGGGGTGGATGGCACTAGATCGTCGTGGCTTCCAGTGGGTGCTGGAGTGCCCCAAGGTTCTGTGTTAGTTTGTTGTTTACAATTTTTATTAACGATCTACCTGGGGTTCTCCATCATAGTGATCATATGATTTGCGCTGACGACACCCAAATTTTTCTTAAATGTCGTGTTTCAGATCTTGACATCGCCATCGCAAAGGTAACATCCGATATCACTCGCTTCTGTCAATGGGCGAATACCAATGACCTCATCCTTAACTTCGTTAAAACTAAGGTTAAAACATTAATTGTCGGCAGTGCTTTTTATCTGAACACCTTTAATACTGATTCGATCGTTATTAATATTTCGATTAATATCGTTATTAATAACACCGATTGTTATTAATAATTCGGTCATACCGTGGGTTAAATCGGTGAGGAATTTGGGTTTCGTGTTTGATAGAACGCTTTCGTGGAAGTAACATCTTATACAAATGTCCAATAAAGTTATCTCCACTCTACGTCAACTACGTAATAACCGTGCTCAACTACCAACTGATGTTAGGCAAACTCTTGTTGCCTCATTGATTTTACCCTATTTCGATTACTGCTGCGCAGTTTACAACGACATTAATGTAACTCAAAAAATCAGGGTGGAACGAATGTTTAATGCGGGCATTCGTTTCATCTTTGATCTACGGCGCGATGACCACATTACCCCATATTGTAATAAGCTTGGCTGGCTCAATACCAAATCGCATAGGTTTTATACTTCATTGGTATCGTTACCTATAAGATGATTAAGACCCACGTTCCCCACTATCTTTGTGAACGTTACCAGTGGCGTGAATGATCTACATCCAGGGCTCTTCGACCCGGCTCTATGCAACAACTTCGAGTACCGACACATCGGCTAGAATCCTATTCCAACTCTTTTATTGTCACTTCTACCCGGTTATGGAATGAACTTCCAGTCGAATTCCGTGCAAATGAAAATGTGCATTTGTTTAAAGTAAAACTAAAAAACTACCTATTAAGTTGGACTTTAGTGTAATTGTTTTGTATTTTGTATTTTGTATTTTAGTATTAGTATTATTAGAATTAGTATTAGTATTAGTATTTTAGTATTTAATATTAGTATTTTAGTCCACTTTCAATTCTGGTATGCGTGTACCCTACCCTACGTTATAATCGCTCGACTATTATGATCTATCTATTTTATATTTACTTTTGTTATAGATCTAGTATTGCGCTTTTATATGCATCTGTTAGTATGCCTTGTTATATTAAGCTTAGTTTTAGATTTAGTTATCTGTACGTATGCTCTATATTGGTTGGCCTAAGCCATAATAAAGACAATCAATCAATCAATCAATCAATCTATCATCTTCCATTTGGCCAGCACCATGACAATATTAAGTGCTTGGTCTGTGTAACATAAATACAAATACAAATATACGGGTACAAGATCTCCGTTACAATGTATATATGAATTGTAAGTAGATTATTTGGTAATAAATATGAAATAATATTAATTTGTTTAACTGCTTCACTTGTAGACAAACAAATTGCCTTCAAATGCGTATAACTTGTAGCCGCCATATTGAATCCGCCAAATTTATTTTTGAAAATGTGAATTATGTAAATTCATTGAAAACTGTAGAAGTTATTATACATCATACATCACCAGTCGTTGCACTTTTTTTGTACACATACGATCCATTACCAGTGAAGTGGTTAAGTGTTCAAAAAGCAAGCAAATCTGGTGACAGATACAGCGACAGTCTATAAGAGCCGCGGAAGGCCGGAATGCGAAAGAAAAATCCAAATCGGCATGACATAGACAATGAAGAGGCGGTCTAATTCTGTTCTCCCCCAAACGAGTGTTGTATGAGTAGGATGCAAATAATACACGGATAGAAATGAGTAAAATCCACTGTTCTTTTTGGTAACTGTCGAAATTCCTCTTCTAAAGTCAACAGCCTGGCAAACAGCTTTGCACCGGATTTTTCCGTGGCTTGAAACCTTGGTCTCATCATCACTTCTAACAGCTTGCTTTCTATATCAAGCATAAATAGTGGTCTATTCAATGATGTCGAATCTGGGCATTTCTTTTCTTTGTTAATAAGGAACCATTGTATCGTACATATCTATAAGAGGACGCAATTCTGCAAACAACTGTTATAGATGATGAATAATGTTTTTGGAATGATCTTAGCTATTATTTGCAGAATCGTTGAGGAAATTCTTATAGGGCCTGAAATCTTCTTGTTTTTCAATACATTCACCGATGTTAGTAACCCTTCTTTACTGAAATACTGAATCTGATCTTTCATGCTCCTACAGTATAAGTTCTGTTGTACGAGTTTCATGGGGTTTCCGCAATGTTTATAATCTTGCCCAGGTCTCGTTATCCTAATGTTTGGATGAAGATTTCATAGCCCATACTCCACGGTTCGTTTATCTATATCTTTCACCACGTAACTCCATTGTTTATTTTTGCTCTTTATTATATTGGACACGATCTTTTTCTTCAAGTGATTATACATTCAAGAGCTATATTTCTTGCTCTTTTCTCCTCCATCGGATACACCCTGATCTGCTTTTTGCTATTATAGCTATTAAGCATGATGCCACCTTTTTGTCGTGTCAGCGGCCATTATCTAGTTTATTGGGTTTCCCCAGAAAAAAATTTCCTCTGGTGTAGGGGGGAGGGACTCCCCCTATCCAACAGAAATTCTTTTGTTGTAAAACAAAAAAGGTGAACAATATTCGTGAGCAGCACCAGAACCGAATTGATGGGCTGCGGCCTAGAAGGGGATACATGCAGTTTATTTTGGGGAAATACAATCCGGTCACCGTTTATTACTCGCAACGTTTATAGGTTATGTTGTCTGTGCAATCCCTTGACTTGCTGTTTTCCAACCCGTATGGGTAACATACTTTGATTTTGTACGGAACACGACATCCTGTTGAAAGATGCCGGCAGTCTAGACACTTCAAATTTGTTTGTCGTATTCTTGTGATCTATACTGTTTGGTCTTCTTATTTTATGCTCTTCTCTATATTCTCCAGCATTTTGGCATATCTTTATCCTACTGCTAGTTTTATGAACACTGATCGCGGGGCTTCCGTAGTCTCCATTGACTGAATGCCTTCTCTTATTGTATAATAGACAGAGGACGGTGCTTGTATGCTGCCCTTCATCCTGGTTACGCGAGACCATACAATATTTTATTCCCTTTTCTTAGTTTTGTCTGTTACTCTGCAACGTTGACCCCCTCGTGGGTTTTCCACCACTCGTTTTTTAATTTCAGCGCGCTGCGTGGAGCATGCATTACACTTTCGTTGAGGGTGCTTTCTAAATACAACTTGATCTTAATTGCCACATTCTCTTTCAGTTTTACCCATCTAGATTAACAACTTAAAATGTTCAATACTGTACTTAATGTTCTTGCTTATATTTTTTTTGTTTCGCTATCGCTGTTCCAACTTCTCCAGAAAGGTGCCCAATTTGACCTTGGCTGTATCTATGTTGTGGTGTCGATTTAGTTTTTTATCTCCGCTCTTATTACTTCGCTGATTTTTACCGTCAGATCAATTTCATTTTGTTTCTACTAAATTGTGAGTTGTAATGCGAAGGTCCCCTCCTCACCGCGAAGCTCAAGAAGTCTTGCCGCTTTGAGATAGATTGCTAGAGACTACCGGAAGAAGGGGTCTCGGGTTGGTCCAGGCGCATTTCGGCTCCGCGGCATGGGGCCCGAGCCTTAGGGCCTTCAGGCGGGTAAGTATCGGTCAACCAATACGAGGTCTCTAATCTGTAGATCAGTCCGTCTACCAAACTTTCACTCCCCAAAATAAGGCGTGACTCTCTGATCGTACATTCCGTTACTGTACTCACTTTCTTCTTATTTGTATTCTGTTAATCTATACACACTTTGGTCTTCACCAGCGCATACTGTCCTGAGGGGTGGGTATGTATATGTAGGATCAGAGAGGATGTATCCACCTATGTGCTTCTTGTAAGAGCATATGCAGTCCGCCTCTATACTCCGGGGACGAACCACTACATAGCCAGTTTCGGAATGCCAGATAGACTGGACTCAGCCTGGACAGTGCCATCTCTGCCCTCATAGCATACTGCCCTGATCGGGTCCAGAAGGGTCGTGTCACTGATACCTGATCCAGAGTACAATTAGGCAGACTAGGCTTAAATCAACCTCTCGACATGCTAGCAGAAAACAACACCGACACAGCTCGGAGCACGCCCAGTTACCTAATGCCTAGAATCTTCTCGCTAGCGCACGTCTCGTTACTCAAATTGCTGGACAACTAACGGATTTTGAGGAGCGCTTCTACGCTGTTTTCGGCTCTACTTATTAGCTGCAACAAACAGCCGGATAGAGTCGCCTCTCACTCATTCCAGAACCGTTGTCGCATGCAAGTGTCCGCCAAAACGGTCTCCTTCCCGGCCTTTGGACTCCAGCAGGAACTGTCAAATATAAAGCGACTAACCCCCACTTATCAACCTGTCCCCGGCTTATCTTTGTCTCAGTCAAATAGCAATAACTCGCTCAGTATTTCTCATAGCAACATTAATTCATTACGAGCTCATTTGGCTCAAGTTGAGTCATTTATTCAGAGTACAAATGCGCATATTTTAGCTTTCTCCGAGACTTGGTTAAATCCCGATATTTCGTCAGATGTAGTTGCTCTTCCGTCTTATAACCTAGTTCGCAATGATAGGGCAATTCTCTCTAGCGATAGAAGTAGACAGGTCCTGGGTGGTGAGGCAGCTTGCTATCTCTATGAATCACTGAGATACTCAATTTTAGAATTCTCGCATAATACGGCTATTAGTCAACCAGAATTTCTAATTATTAACGTCAAGCTACCTTAAAATATAAATGTGTTATTAGCCATTATTTAACGTAGACGTCAATGGTCAATGCTCACTGATTTTAAATCTAAACTTAGTCTTTATCTACCTACTTACATACATACATTACATACATACATTGGTCAGATTTACTTGCCAACTTTATGCCATCTATGGCTAATCGGGCAAGGCTTAGTCATCATCCCACACAGGACGATACAAACAAGTAAACAATCACAAATACTACACATAATCGACACCGTCAACAGTTAGTCGGCGGCCTGTGCCCTAGCACGTAGCCATAGAATTTTCATTCAAGACAATATTGACGAAGCGTCGACCACGGAAAAACCATTCACGGTGTCGATAACTACCGACTGATGTCGGTAGCAGTCCCAAATTCGTACCTTCGCCCAGCAAGGTTTCCCGAATTATCCGCAATGGAAATAATCAGAAAAAGTTGCCGGACGGGGATTCGAACTTACGACTTAAGGAACGTTCAGTTTACGAGGCGAGCATGATAACCACTTATCATCCCACCACCATCGCGTTCCCCTATCTACCTACTTATAAGAATGTTGTTGTAACTGGTGATCTCAACTGTGATCTATTAGGAGTGGACTATAACGCTAAATACTTGAGAGATTTCATCTGTGATATGTCCTTTTACTCTGTGCCATTCGGCCCTACACACCACACTCTACTCAAATTCGCATGCTCATATCGACGTGTTTGTAGTAGATGCCAATGGAAAAATTCCTAGCTATACCAAGACTGCTAGTCCTTTCGCTGCAGGACATGATTTAATTGGTATTGTAATGCTACATTTATTTATTACCAATAAAGATCTATTATAAAATCACTTTTTTATTCTCATACTTCTTTACACTCGTACCGTCGTTTGGTTCACCGATATTTTTAAATGAAGTTATTAATACAATTAATACGCATAATTAAACATTCAACCACGGCTCGATATTATACGGTACACTATACTATCTACATAAATCGACAAACTAGCGTCATCCGACAAAAATATATACATGAGGCGCATTAACTGATTATTAGAATAAGAGTCGAGAGTCACCTTTCACGTTATTGTTTGGATGAATAGGAGGCAAACGAAGATCTCAATTCCAGCTTGCTCGATGGAGTGTTGGAGGTCACCAATCTGTGATGAGTCGGTTTGCTATCCACCAGAAATGGACACAGCTGCATGGGAAGGCCAATCCCGTGATCGACAAGCGATGTTGACCGAATCCCTGGTGATTCTTCGATCGCCGGTCACAAACACTGCTGGAATTCCGGGGCGACGAACGGCGATGAGCTTCTATCTTTCTGAACCCGTTTTCCACTAGGAAAGACAATTTTGCATTTTACCTGCATTAGCCCTTTACCGCGATATCACAAATTGATTGTAACTATTTCTTACCTCATAGAAAGAAATCGGTTTCCTCGTCGGCGATTTTCCTCCGGCACCCAAGCACGTGCCTCGACACAAGTCGGAATCGTCAACACACCCGACGTCTCGGGAATTCCGGACGCAGGAAGCAAGCAAGTAGGGCGATACGTCCCTTATCGCATCCTTTTATTGTCGCCGACACCAACATACCTCGCGACTCGTCGGTGCGCACTCGATTACATTTCTCACCTCTCTCTCTCTCTCTCTCTCTCTCTCTCTCTCTCTCTCTCTCTCTCTCTCTCTCTCTCTCTCACGCTTCTGTGTTCCCGCGCGACCACGAATCGGACTCCACTCATGCGCGCTTTACAGTTTGGCGAAAATGCCCCCATCCAACTCACATTCCTCGCTCATTATGGCGCGTAATTCAAATCGCCGATGCGCGGCAGATTTGACCCGTCACAGTATAGTTTACATAGTTACCCCCTCCTTTTTGCACCACTCAAAGACCATCTCTTACCGTAATTTCAGTCACTGCCATACTGATGAATTAGTCCACGAATTACGCTCTGTACTGTATCTGGACTTACCGGAACTATACAACGTCGATGCCGTGCCCACACAGACGGTCTCTGATATACTCTCACGTTTTTATTTTTGTGTTAACCAAGCCTTAGATAAGCACGCCCCGTTTAGTATTCGCGCCTTAAAGAAAAACGCCGCGTCTTGGATCACTGACGATTTAAAACGTCTTCTTAAACGTCGCAAACAGATCTATAGCAAAGCCAAACGTTCCGATAGTAGGACTCTCTTGGCCCAATACCGAGAACTTAGAAAGACTATCAAATCTTCCCTAAAAGTGGCCAAGAATTCGTATCTGCGAAGCGGCCTTCAGGCCAAACTCACTCCGCGAAAATCTGGGCTCTACTAAGGAAATTCGGACTTTCGGCACCATCGGCACACTCAGCTTTGCAGCACTTTTCACCAGATGAATTAAACGAGCATTATACCACAATAGCCTCTACTCACACTGCTTGTACTGACTCGCAGCTTCGTCAGATTCTTCTTTCACAGCCTCCGCCAAATTCCCCTGTTTTCTTTCCTAATCATTCGGACGGAGGAAGTGAAGAGCATCATTGCATCTTCATTCTTGAAATCGAAGGGATTAAGCCCAGATGTCCTTCAACTCATCCACCTTCAGCGGATCTCGTCTATTATCATTGATCCACTCGCTGTAATTTTCAATGCTTCGTTGATTACTGGTGAGTATCCAATTATATAGAAGGAGTCTTACATTATCCCGTCTAATAAGGTTACTAATCCAGTTTCCCCACGGGATACACGTCCCATAGTGAATCCCTCCCACATCGCTAAGTTGCTTGATGCTGCAGTGACTCGGATTATAGTGTCATATCTCGAGACTAATAGCCTTCTACATCCCGGACAATTTGGATTTCGAAAGTTCCACAGCATTCAGACGGCCCTATTAAAGCTCACTGATGATTTACGTCGTGGTATTGAAAAGGGTTTTGTTCCCATGTTTGACCTCTCCAAAGCCTTCGATACCTTAAATCATCCCCTTATTCTACGTTGCCTTCGACAGATAGGGTTTGATGATATGTCCATAACCTGGATGGCTTCTTATCTGACGGGTAGATCGCAACTCATTAAAGGAACGAATGGGTCTTGTTCTCAACGACTTTTTACCACTAGTGGCGTACCACAGGGGTTAAGTTTAGGCCCAATCTTTTTCGCAATAGTTTTTAATACTCTATTTGAGCATTTACATCACTGTCGCCATACGACCCAGGTTTTGCGGATTCGGATGCATCTGGTTATTTACTTACTAAGTTGCGTAGACTTCTCAACACAGCACTACGATTTATTTATTATCTACGCCGCGATCAATTCTTGGTTCCTTATTGGACTAAACCAAATTGGCTCTCCGTCGAAAATCGTCACAAGTACTTCGGGAACACTCTTACCTATCAGGTATTGAGTACATCGTTACCCACGTAATTACGAGAGAGCTTTACCATAGCGTCCTCTCCCCCACGTCAGTCATCCAGTCTACATTTTAGCCCGTTCTATTTGCCTATTTGTCGCACCAATTATTTTCGTAACTCCTTTTGGATCTCAGCTGTTGAATCTTGGAACCTATTACCCGTCGAGCTTCGTTCTCACTCGAACTCACGCTCCCAAGCTGTCTTTAAAGCGGCCCTTGTACGTTATATGCGAAGTCGTAATAGTCCGTGATAATTTTATTATATTTATATTTTTTTATTATACTTTTGACTGCGAATGTGGGCAATTTATGTATGTAATTATGCGTCCTCTCTTATTTATTTTACTACGCGTTTAATGTATTTGTTAGTTCTTGTTTTCTCATGCTAATTTAATTGTATACTGCCGCAAACTTTGCATCGCCATAGTCTATTTATAATGATCTTCTGCTGTCATAGAACCCACCACTCAGCTAGCGGGATGACTTTAGTATTACATTTCGTTAGTTGTAATTAGTTATTAGGAGTACTTTTTGTAATCACATTTATATTTCCGTTTCGTCCACGGACTTTAATTAACGTTTTCATACTCATACTCAGTTCGGGTTATCCGATTAGTTTACACGGAACGTAGCTACCATCAAAAGAGGTCCCTCGGTAATCGGAGGAATCGTTTTTCTTTTTTTTTAGGACGCTGCACTCTTTGCCGGACTTTTACCCGCTAAAATCCTCCACCCTGATAGGGGAAGATGTTAAGCAAAGCCGCCCGTGAATACCGGCAAGGGATGTAAGGTTCGGGCGGCGCAGCTACCTTTGTCCTTGGAGGAATCTCCTACTCGGAGGTCTGTGCCCAGCCCCTCTTCTCTGCAGATTTTACCGCCCGATGTTATTGGGCGGAATCTAAGGAATAATAGGAGGCGTTGTGGTTACGACGGCTAAAGCGTCAGCCTTGTTTCGTAACCTAATAATCTCTGAAGGTTCTGGGTTCGATTCCCGTGTAGACAATTTTCTGCGCATTAAACTAACCTCAGTACCGATACTGCAATCACCTACTTCATAATTTGGGGCGTGGTTGCAGTGAAATTTCACACTGATCTGGTAGAGATTTGAGCAAAAAATCTCTCACACTTCAGACAGATTAAGAAATTTAAGAAATCAATGTTGTTAAAACTATTATTAAAATAATAATAATAATAACAATACCAACAACAGTAACAATAATAATAATCATAATCATAATAACAACAACAATAATAAAAATAAAAATGGAATTATTTACATAATTATTTACATAATTAAAGACTATTAGTGATCCAGATTTATTCTTATTTTCTTTCAGAATTTGAAGTATTTTCCATTATGTCATTGATAAATTAAATAAAAAGAAGAATATACTAATATTAAACAACGGAAGTTATGATATCAAGAACATTCTTCAAGCAGTAAAGAGAATGCAGTAACCACTAAATACATTATTGATGTGTGCAAAGAAAAAAGCGAATCAAATATGAATGAAACGAAAATAATTGAGAATTATTTCAATAGTAATATTTCCTATACAATTCCAGAAAACTTTTTTAATATTACTGATGGATTTAGTTTTATGAATAGTCGGTACCCATTATGGACTGCCATCGTCATCATCATCGTGGCATCTATTCTGAGTATCATAACTGTGATTGGAAATTGCATGGTTATGATAAGCTTTAAAATAGATAAACAACTGCAGACGATATCAAATTATTTCTTATTTAGTTTAGCAGTTGCAGACTTTGCAATTGGCCTTATATCCATGCCGTTATTCACAGTGTATACAGTTCTGGGTTACTGGCCTCTTGGCTCTCATATATGCGATACTTGGCTAGCCTTGGATTACCTTGCAAGTAATGCATCAGTTCTAAATCTACTGATAATAAGTTTTGACAGGTATTTTTCTGTTACCCGACCTCTTACATATCGAGCAAAGCGAACTACACTGAAAGCTGGTATCATGATTGGTAAGAATTTAATGTTATTTATTTAAACCGTACTTTCTAATTGTGTAAAGCTCATTGTCATACTCGATTATATTCTCCACAGAATATAATTGGTGCGCAAATGAAGATTGCATATTTTTTGCACTAACATTTTTCGCCTATTTTTAGAGATTGCATACTTTTTAGAATAACCTCGCATATGACTCTAACTTTAAGTGCAAATTAAATAAAATTTCGATCCCATTTTAAAATTGTTACCAGTACAATGTAAATAATTTTTGCCTCAGTTTTAGGTTACCATGAAAAACAGCTCTGTAAATATTAATCGCCCAAACCATATGTATAAATGTTTTACACGTCGTATGGAAGATCAATAAAATAGTTTCTTCTTATTATCCATGTAGCTTTTAAGCTCAAAATTTAAAAATGATTTAATTAATTTAAGAACAAAACTAACACAATAATCATCTTTGTCCTGAAAGCTAATTGCCTTAATTTCACAAAAATCTTGGAGCGAATTGCGATCAGCGAATTTTTAAGAATTCCCCGCGAGTAATATATCATGACTGAAATCGGTACGACGTATGTCGTTGTAGTTTAAATATTTTACGTAATATTATAAAATACAGTTTTCATCTTTTATGGCCCAGAAATGCGAAGCTTAAAACACACAAACTGCAAGCTGATTCAATAAAAAATTATAATCTGTAATTAATACATTTTTTAATAATATACAATAGTATCGCTGGGTAGAATTTTATATAATGGAATATCGGATTCTCAGCGCTTTCATGTGACATAATTCGCACGCATAACAAGTCAAGTGTATAAATCAGAAAACAAGCAACAATAGCAAAATGATTGCAATAGCAAAATCTTCTCTTTTCTGACACGGCGCGCCGGTCTACTCATTGAGGGACGCAGCACTATCCAATGCGTATCACTCGGCAAACAAAGTCCACACCTTTGGAAGGAGGAAAATAATAAAAAACTGTTTTCCCAATAATGGGTTTTTCCCAAAATTTACTAATTTCCACACTTAACACAACTATCATGTGACAAAACTATAAATAGGCCCAAGTGGCACCGCATGAGAGTTCCGATTGCTTCCGTGGTTTCGCGAAATCTTCTCTACTTCGGCAGAAGGCGGAAAGCACCTGGATATCGGGACTACCGAAGTCAAAATTACGCATTCACCATATTTGAACGCATTACGATTTTGCCTATACATTTGCGTACATCACCACGAAGTATTATGGAAGCATATGGAAGCACGAAAAAGGTCGGCTCAGTAGCGGCGGCGGAATTCCCGCGACGTACTCGAGAAACCGTACACTGGCTCCATGGTGGCTCTTCTCCTGTCGGTGCCCGTGCAGCCAGATCCGATATCTATGGCGCAGGAATTCACCGCATCGGTCCTTCGATGCACACCTGCGTAATCGGGGCAGTGAACCAATTCGGCTCACTGCGCACTAGCGATGTCGGTACTAGGAACAATTTCGGTTAAATGCGCAAGTCGAAGTTGCGCAGATCCCACATATGGTGAACGACGCAATATCGCGGCAGCACCATCGGGATACACATGGTGTCGGTTCCATTCGGAACCGCCCCCCCCCCCTTTTTATCAACAATGAACAATACCTCTACACTCTACTTTCTCCTTTTTTCCCCCGGCACCGACCACTCATTTGAGAAGAAAGAAGTGCCACCCCTTGCAGCGCCCCTTGGATCACGACAGTAGCGCCAAATGGCACATCGCCTATTTTTGTCATTCCTTCACATATGAACTTCTCCATCCTTCCCCCTGCCACCGAAAAAATGATTTCGCACCTGCGATCACAATGCCCCCTATACCGTCACAAAGCCGAGTTTAACTAATTACGCGTCTACTCCTAAACGCATAATTGACTCTCCCTCTGTCTTTCCTACATTCCCCACTCGCTCACTCGGGATGAACATGGCGGTGCGGTGCTACCCAAGGAACGAAAAGAACATCCCGGAACGGAAGAACTCAATTCTATTTCGGATTTCTGTGAGAGCCCTCATGGCGAATTTTGCGAGAGTAATAGCGATTTTGCAGTGTTTTTTTCTTTCAGTTTTGTTAAGAAGCCATCGGGTATGAATTCGTATACATGTGTGATGGTGAGAAACAGCGACGGGTAATACAACTTGCAACGATTTTACCCAGCCGAGTACTCCGGCCAGCAGGCCCGTGGCCACATATTTTTTGCGTCACTCCAGTTTGGAGATATCCTTGCAGTCCCTGCGCGTACTAAGTATCCACCAGTGCATCAGTAGTCTCGCGATTTTTGTTATGATATAAATAAATTTTGTTCTTTTTTATTAAAATAAAGTTCTGACATCCCTGCTTTCTTATTCTGTTCCCTTTTCAATATCTAGAGGATAACAGTTTACAAAAATGGCATCCCTGGCGAGGAACCGAAAAATGTAATAATACCTGGATATTATAAGCAATATCCATATCTATTTGGAAAAAATAATTTTGAATGCAAAATATCAAATTCCGTCAATATGCAGTAATTATAGTGTCTCCGAGTACCTTTAGTTTTCCCGGTATTTTCTCTCATCCATTGTTTCTTTTTTTTTCTTATTCGTCCAGAACAAGAAGAGTACGAAAAATAAGTAGTATATGATCTTAAGTGGAAAAATATGACATATTTTTATACAATATTGTGCATAACTTGACTTGTACCTCTTTTCTTTCACAGTTCCCCTCTAACAGTACAGGTTAGCATGATGAACTCACCTTGTCTTCTTACATCGCCCCTTTTCCCCCCCCCCCTCCTCCACACGAATAATCTTAGTAGCAACACAATAATCTTTTGCCCTCTTTATTTGAGTTATCCATTAAGTTGAATATTTAATTGAAAAGATATTGCAAAGTGTAATCAAGTATCAGCGATCTACCCTCTCCTATCCCAATTTTGTTTGGGCTATAAAGCCGCTCCCTGTTATTACCTTTTACTTTTCTCTTTATTTTTTTTAAATCTTATTTTAGAAATGACAGACGCCCGACTTCCCTACCCCCTCCCCCCAAGTAATTGTATTTCAATAACAATCCCATCGAGAGAACATAATTTAAGAAACCCCCGTACGGAATAACGCCTACCCCAGGACATCGCTACCCCGTTCACATAATAGTGAGTGCGTTTCTTGGACCCCTATAGACCCCCGTCCACTCGTCTTTTTCGTTTTGTGTGTGTGTTCCCCCGCTAGATCTTTTCCTATTATCTACTTCCGACCCTCCTAACCTTTTCTATTATTCTTTATTTTACTATCCCTAACCCCTTCCCCCTCTGCTTATATTATATTCCTTCTAATTTTCTTTTTAGCCCCTTATTTCTGGTCCTCTAATTCTTTCTCTCTCTCTTACTTTTCTTTTTGCCCTGCCACATCTTATCGAGTAATGTATAATTCCGTACTAATCCTTTTATTCTTTTTTTTGGAAATTGGTTGCAGTTATTGGACCCTATTATCGATGTTCTTTTTTTGTTTTTGTTGTTCTCCTCTTTCCATTTTCTTTTATTTATTTTTTATTAAAAGTAAGAACGTTGGGAAACTCCTCTCCCGGTGCAAGCAGAGACATCCCGACCACATTAACTACGGTGTTCAGTGTTACTAACGCCCCTACCACCGTCGTGGCCAGTACAGTGATGGCCACTAATACGACGCCCTCTCAGAGTAGTGCGCTACATGTTAACCGGTTATCGGGTACTTGTACGGAACCCCGATACCCCGCTGGACTGGAAAGTTGACGTAGATACACTCCGGTCCGCGCCCCTATTTACTCTGTCAATGGCAATGGAGGACCGTACAGGCCTCCAGAATTGGACATTATTTTTCCCCACCGATAACGCTACACCGCGATCCCCTAGTAACACTCCTCCACTTCCCTTCACCACTATTAGACTGGTTACATGTCATAATATTAAAAAAATGATATTGTAAAAAAAATTACAATCAAAAACATTATTATTAAAAATATTATAAAAATTAAATGTAACAAAAACTAATATTACTTTGAAAAATAAAACAACGATTTAATATCATAAAACTGAAATATATCAGCAGGAATGTATTCAGAATATGTGTGTAAGTAATAAATGTGTATATAAACACTAATTTGAAATCAGTAATAACTTAATATTCAACAGTTACATGTCAGTGAAATAATGCCTCTACATATTGTGCTGAACCAAAAAGTCTCGAAACTATTAGTACATGACGGCTATCTATTAAGTAATTAATTGAGTATATATGGCACCGGGAATCATTATAACCAGCGAGGCATCAAATACAATGATCCTAATAAATTGATTATTCTGTCGAATGCCTGCAGGAATGGACGTGTTCACCTGTAGCTCCGTATTGTCATTATTCAATATACTCTGCTCTGTTTTCGATAATTCATAATATTCACTCACTCAAATAGTTCTTTTTGAAATTATACAAGTCTGCTTTTTTATAATTGTAAGTCAGTGCGAAACGGATGCAGTTGATTGCAGTATCTGGCTATTAGATTCGTAAAATTTCGTGTTTTTAAAAAGTATAGTATTCAACAATTTTATTTCGAAGAAATCGCCAAGAAACAAGTGCATCCATAAAACGGCTTCTGATTCCACGAAAAAAAGTATATCTTGAATTTTGCAGTCAGAACTTATTTCTCCACAAATGAAAATCGAAAGAAACTTAATTAAGACAGCTGTCATTAAACACAGTCGTGATGTCACTGATAAACATCAAACGGATAACGCCTGTAAACGCATCTACTGGGTGTTGTTGCAATAGCGCATGAGAGATATACCATGAGGAAGATTTTTTTTTCTAAAGCCGATGGCGCAAAAATTAATTCTCAGCAAGGTATGGTTCCTTTGTAAATCGAATCTTAAAGTTTATTTATTTCAGGGGCATACTCCCCACCGAGACAATTGGTGAACATATGAATGTCGAACACGTGGTCCGGTGACATTTGAAAACCCAAATCGATATTGCCGGGAAGGATGTTTCGAAACAGTCAGACGTTTTTATTCGAATAACTGGACGCTTGCGTATGAGGTCATCATCATCAGAAATTTCGAACATTCGGTAAAAACATAGAACTTCAAATGATCAATGTTGGCAAGGATGATGCAATGCAATTAACAAGTTGACCTCGGGAAACAGTAAAAAATAATGCTAGTACAACTTAAACAATAATAATTCCTTTTTTCATCGTTCAAAAATAACCACAAAGGCTCGTGTAATTTTTGTTGATCTAAAGTTAGGAGAAGTAATGAAAAATTCTTAATGAAACATGTATGTGTAGGGTAATTCAATACTTATATTATTATTATTCAATACTTATAATATTGCATCAACAATGCCAACATTGATCATTTAAAGTTTTATGTTTTTACCGAATGTTCGAAATTTCTGATGATTTTAACCTCAT
The DNA here is from genome assembly GCA_030407085.1 of Trichopria drosophilae. Classification (NCBI taxonomy): domain Eukaryota; kingdom Metazoa; phylum Arthropoda; class Insecta; order Hymenoptera; family Diapriidae; genus Trichopria; species Trichopria drosophilae. The sequence continues at coordinate 75,407,942 of CM059582.1, forward strand.
CCGCAAGTGTCCAGTTATTCGAATAAAAACATCTCGAAACATCCTTCCCGGCAATATCGATTTGGGTTTTCAACTGTCACCGGACCACTAGTTCGACATTCATATGTTCACCAATTGTCTCGTTGGTGAGGATGCCCCTAAAATAAATAAACTTTAAAATTCAATTTACAAAGGAACCATACCTTGTTGAAAATTAATTTTTGTGCCACCGGCTTCAGAAAAAAAAATCTCCCTCATGGTATATCTCTCATGCGCTATTGCAACAATACCGCGCAAGTATTGAAGATATTTAACTGCGAACATCAAATTATCTGAGTCATAGGAGAAGATTGTTTTTTTTTAAATTTTTTTAAATATTGGGCAGGGGTTAATGCGACGAAATAGAAAACTAACATATTTCAAATAACTGATTTATTATAATCTATAAAGTACAAAAAAGTGGAACGATTCGTATATATAATAAAATATCACGCATATGCTCCCATCGACGGCTCGTGCGCGATGCGACTGGCGGACGCGCGATCGCGGTCGATAGCAACCGCGCGGTGGCGGCGCTGTACTCTCAGCTGCGTTAGCGGCGTGAAATTGGAAATCCAACAGCCTTCCTCAATTTTGAGCCGCTAACAACTCATGTATACCATGACTCCAAGATCTCTTGAGCATTTCGCATGCTTAACGGGTGGCAATGCTTTCGTAAGCACATCTGCGATCATATCTTCCGTCGGTAAATACTCCACCTTCAGTGGATAATCCGATAGAGCTCGGCGAATGAAATGATGACGTATGTCGATGTGTTTCGACCTTGAATGATGAACCGGATTCGTCGCTAATTTTCCGGCTCCCTGATTATCGTTGTAGATTACGACGTTCGAGTTACGGTGGGCGCCGAGTTCAGCTAAAAATCCGTTGAGATGAATGGCTTCCTTTGCGGCATCGGTGAGTCCCATGTATTCGGCCTCCGTGGACGACAATGCCACTGTCCTTTACTTGCGCGACTCCCAGGATATCGCTGCTCCGGCCAAGATGAACACGGATCCAGTATAAGATCGCCTCTCGATAGGACAATTGCCCCAGTCACCATCTACATAGCCTTTTAATGGTTCTCCGGTTTTCCTGAAAGATAGGCCATAATTTGATGTGCCTTGCAGGTATCGGAGCACGCGTTTAGCTGCCGACCAATGATCTTTTCCGTGGTTCACATTGAATTGGCTCAACACACTTACAGTATGCGCGATGTCCGGTCGTGTGCCCGTTGCTAGGTACATTAAAGCACCGACTAACTCCCTATAAGGGAATGAACTCGGAGATTCCTCTGCTTCGGAGTTGATGGTAACCTTACTATTGGTAAGTTACCGATGGTAACTTTGCATCTGCGGCCACAGGAGTGGATGTTCCCCAGTATGTATCGAGATGCCACACCTGTCAAAGATGTAAGATGCCCTAAGCGCCTTAAGGTCGATTTAATGCGAAAGCGGGTCTACGAAGGGCGGTGGACCACCGTGACCGTTATATTCCAGTACGTCTTTACCAATTTCGTAGAGGCACGAGCCTTGAGGGCGGTCAATGGCACCACCATAACTGACGCTCCGCAAACGTTGGTGACACAACGCGGGGGGCTATCCAAAATACTTCGTTGCAGACAACGGTACCGAATTCGAGAATTGGAATGTGTACAGCCTCCTCCAGCAAATAGGCACCATCCGTACATCCACCACTCAATACCACCCCAAGCAAATCTGTAGAGAGAGCAAATCGAACAATGAAAACGATGATCACTTCCTTCGTCTCCACCGATCATCGAGATTGGGGCCATTCACCTTCCCGTGTTTTGTTTCGCATGAATAATGCCATCCAATACTCCACCCGGATGGCTCCCACGTTCCTTAATTTCGGTCGTAATTTCCGTCTCGAGCGCAGTATCGTAGAAAACCACTCCATCCCCCTCCACCATGGCAAACTCGACATATGGCGCGATCGGATTAAGCGACGCCCGTTCATCCCAGACTGGGTGCAGTGAAACCTGGAGCAGGCCGCCAAGCGGCAGGCTCAGTACTATAATCGCAGCAGAAAAAATATTTGGTACCGCGAGGGTGAACTCGTCATGCGTCGTAACCGCGTTCTATCCAGGTGAAACCTCATATCCCCCCATTCCTATAAAATCCCTAACAGAGTCCAGCCACGTAGGTCGCCCAGAAGAAGTCCTCCTACCATCGGGATTCCAGTTAGTGCCCCCCGTAGAGATCGTCCGCCCAGAAAACTGACCCCTATAGTCCTTCTCCTCGTACCGAAAAGCCCCGTGCGCTGCTAACCAGATGCGGTTACGTTCACGAACAAAAGGGTAGATCCAACAACACGCTGTAAATAGTCACAATAAGGAATATTGTGTAAACACATAAGTATTATGAGGAAAAAATCAAATACTAACCAAAATTGTTTTATTTATATTTTTCACATGACATCTCCGAAGCAAAGAGGGCAATTTGTGCCTCACTCCCTTGAATTCGCCGCCCTCTTAATTCCCCCTCGATGGGAGGGACTCCCCCACCACCCTCCTGTCGCCAGAGTAGGGATTCGGCCCTATTTTGTGTAGGAACGGTGCCCCTTCCCTACCCCTGATCCCAAGTCCTCTTTCGATTATCCCCCGTCCCTAGATTGGTTTTAATGCCTACCTTCGTCGCCACTCCCTTGATACCATTCCTAGACCCACCCTATCGTCTTTCCCGTAACCTTCGAGGTTCCATCCCCAACACCATCTCCAACCCTTCTCCTCCACACCAAACTCCTAACCCAACCTCGCATCCTAGGACCAAAGCAGGTCCCTCATCATGGATGATATCCCTCCTGAGGAGCCATAATCCACTCCGGATACTCCACCTATTTCCTTCATTGTCCCGCTGCCCCTTCCTGAGTCCATGACTTTTCCCTTCTACCCGTTTCCCCTGAGCCATTCTCTACATCCCCCACCCATCCCAAAAACTCTACCCCGTCACGCCGTAGGTGCACCCTTCCTCCACCGCTAACTTGTCACCACGCAGCCGGAGGAACCCCCGTCCGACTGCCTACTAATCCCGATGCCCCCTCTCCTTTCCCCTCCCTTCTCAACGATCTTCTCCCCTACAACCCATCCACCTCCCGGATCAGCTCCCGACTTCCTTACGTTTAAAACCCTAGCTTCACCCTCAATACCTCCTATCCTTTCATATATTCCTCTTCTTTTTCCCCTCCCTACCACCACATCCACGCATTCCGCATCTATCACAGCATCCCTAACCCCCTAATTCCTTCTGCCCTCCCTTAGGGGTCAAACTCATGCCTCCTCTAGTGTCTTCGGCCCCTCCTCTTCTAACAATCCCTCCTAATGCCCCACCATCCCGCAAACCGTCTCTTATTTAGCCCCCTCCTAATCCTACCCTCCCCGCCCTAGTGGACTTGGATGTCCCCAACCCCTTTCCCTCTCCTATTCCTCCCTTAGTCCTTCCTCCCACCGCGCCGCCCTGAGGTGCACTGGGTATGGCAGCTCGGGGCAACCTATCAAAAATTGCCCCCCCCCCCCGTCTGGTGTACCACAAATAACCTCCCCCGCCCCCAACCTAGAGGTAACATTTTATTTTAATATATTTTGTTTCTCTTTGGTGTGAATAATTAGTACAAACTTTAATGGCAATTCTAGTATCAGTTTAACAAAAGTTATTAATTAAAAGGAATTTCATGTCGACTATTTATATTGATTTTTCTTAAATGTTTAATCTGAATGAAAATTACAAGGTATAGTAATAGAAATATATTTTAAATTATTGAAATATATTTTTAATTTATGTGAACATTTTTAATTGTTCTTGTTATGGTTAATTATTAGTTTTAATTATTTGTTCTTATGAATATTCATTCAATGGTTATTTGTACTAATTTTACAGGAAAACGGCGGAGCGCGTTTAATTTTATTGATATATAATTCTTTTGGATAATTTAACAATTGATAAAAATACCATTTTTTTTTTATACCAATATCTGATTTTACTAATAGTTGTGGAGGGGAAGCAGAACATTATTTTTTGTACTAATTTGTAATATTCTTAACATGATTTTGTTCGTCCGGTTCTATTGAGCAAATAGAGGAGTATAAATAATTACAAATTTGTGCTCTATAGAAATTTAGTTAATTTCGATGCATCACGTGGGCGTACTACCTAATCTCGCAGTAGGACCACATAGTATACTTTACCTAGAGTCCATGTTATCTTAAGAAAAAACAAAGACGCTATTGACGGAGAATTTAGACTTACAAGGGACAAACCCGGTATTCATTCTATGCATTTCAGAGGTAAAAATTAATTTGGATACGCGATACATAGGATGTAACGAAAGGATAAAGTAGTACCCGAAGAAAGAAGAGAGAAATCGAAGCACCGCAGCGAATATTTGTATATCCAAATTTCCTTCCCTGTCACCTGTCACTTCCCGAAAGCACCCACAATTCCCGCACGCAATTAAGTCCCGAAGTATCTCGGAAACTAGACATTAACCTTGTATTGTTTGTGAAAATATACGAAGTAATTCGAAATGAATTATTATATGTGGCAAGTGATAACTATTTATGGTAATACTTAAATGTAATTTAGATTTATTGTTATAAATTATGTAAATATTTTATAAAATTATGAATTGACAAATTGCAGATTCATATGCTGTAAACGAAAATGTAAATGAGGCGTTAATTTTCTATTGTTCGTGAAAATAAACAAAAGTTTGTATCTGTCAAATGTATTGTCGTAAACGTAACATTGTAGTCATGTAAAAACATAAATGTAGTGAGAATTGTTTTTCAAAATCCCTTTTAAACTAATAACTCCATAAACTGAATATACTGCTAATGTAGAAGTGCAAAATTTCCAAACTTTCAAAATATTACTAGTTGATTGTAGTAACAAAGGAATATTTTTCCATTAAATTTTCAGTACATTGATAACTAATTCAAAGTTATCCAGATATTGGAGATGCATTGCAGTATTTTGGACTGCCCCTTTGATACCGTCGGCGATGCAAGGAATGATCTCGTTACAACGTCTGTGCAAGTTTGCAAAATATTTTCCTCAAAAAAGAAGTGGAAACTGTGCCACGAAAACTATACAGTCGAACCTCTCTTTACCGTATGAAGAAAATGTTAGGAATCATTTACTGTCGTCAATCCGTAGTGAAAAATAAGTGGTTCGAAATGGCGTCCGAAATGACTCCTGAAACAACGTTCGAAACGATGTCTGAAATGACGTGCAAAACGACGTCGGAAAAGATGTGCGAAATTGGAATGTTTAACTTTTTTCGCATGCAACGTTATATCAACGCAGATTTGGCATACGTATGTAAATATTATATAACAACTGTTCCTTCCTAAGTAACAGTTATATAATTTATAGGGCGAATGGACACAGTACTTAGACGGTAAAATGCCCGTCACATCGAAATTAACAGTATGTCACGGTGACAAAACAATATAACATAAGTAGGATGCAACATATACGTAACAGACCTATAAAAGGCAATTAAACATTATATAATATACAATATTTGTTAATGGTAAAATATTCAAGTATATGCTTACGCTGCTTTTCCATCATTAATTTAACGTACTACTTTGTAAATATGTAACGCTCGCAAACAAATCTAAAAAAAACTTGTCCCGATAGAGAATCGAACATCTTACGCTTACTACGTTATCGCCATAACAACTAATGTAAGCTACACTCGCACGCTACGGATGATCGTTATTTGGGGTAGAAGACTATTATATTTAAAGCACCCGACAATTAACTAGTTTTCATGGTCATGATTTTAATATCATACAGTTTGTCAGATGTGATAGCATATTCATATAGGGTGTTATGGCTGGGATGGCGCCCGAACAGGGACGCCACCTTTCTGTCGTGAAAGGGCCAAATCGACCAGACGGGTCGATTTGAGGATTCTTTTTAGGGTGGACGGAGCCGCCGAATGTATTCGTACAAAAGGAAAGGAGAAAGGGGAAAATAAATAATAATTTGATTTTCTTTTTTTCTTATAGGCCTTTTTTATTTTTTGATCGCGTTACGGCGCCGATATTCTTCCAGCGTTATCTTTGTTTTCTGTGGGGGAGGAGGCTGGTTGTGGTCGGGGGTGTCTGCTGGCTGTCCTTCTCGTTGGGCGCATTGCTCCACCAGGAATTTGTAAAGTTTGCGGGCTCGCTCCCGTTTGCGACGCCGGACACCCTTATTATTTCAGGCTACTGGAAAAACGTAACAAAATTTAGTTTCGCGGAAGGAGAAACGCGGGAAACTGAAAAAAAATAATATTAAAAAAAAATATATGTGAAAAAGGGCTATGACCTAATTCCCTATGGGTCGATTCCGCATTGGCACGTGCCAATTCCGGAATAAACCGAGGAAAGGGTTTACAAGTTCCTCGAGGGTGAGATAGAAACGCCGGGCCAAAAGATTTGACCCTGGTCCCGAGCTCTGCCCCTTTTCGGAACTAGTTTACCCCAAAAAAATATAAAAAAAAAGAATTGCCGCGGAAACGAGTTCGCCCGTGCCCGGAGGGATCGAAACGCCGGGCCAAAAGATTTGGCCCTGGTCCCGTGCTCTGTCCGGGTTCAGGTTAGTCGCCTGGAATCTTACCTAGGGGAAGATACTTACTGATAAGATACTGCTTCGATGACTCTCGGTGCCGGTGGAAGTCCCGACCCTCTTCGGAACCTAGGCTGCTGGGGTACGACGCGATGTATAAACAATGAGATATTCCTAAATAATTGTTTGTTTTTATAAATTTTGTATTATTGTAGCTTTGAAAACATGATTATCGAGATGCTAAATTTTAGAGGAGGTTCAATTTTGTAATAGAAAATAAAAGGTTCATTGTTTATTCATGAAATGGTGTTTACAATGTTTTATACGCTAATGTTTGTTTATTCGTTTGTTAGGTACCAGTTTGGAAGTTTGAGAAATTTCGTGGTTGAATCTATTGTAATAAAAGGAAAAAACGGAATTTGTTCGTTATTATTAAATAAACGTTTTATTTTATTTTATAAATGTGTTTTCTGCAAAACCAGCACTTTATTTTGTAATTGAATTTGTATCTAAATATGGAGACTAATCCGACCAATGTTATCATTCTATTGTTCGTTAGTTTTGGTTTATAATTTTGATATTATATAAACAGCTATCTGGAAAAGAATTTTCTTGGAAAAGAAAGGTATGTCATGTAAGCGTGTGCGTGAGAAAGCGGATGTACTTGGGAATTTTTATTACTTTTTTTAAAAATAGATAGAGTTGGTCGAGGGTGCGGGTTGCTAGTCCGGTTTGCTGCGCTTTCTAAAGATGCTTTTAGATTTTTCCGTACATTTTCTTTTGAGACTATTTCGGAAAGTGTATATAAAATAATTAATGGTATTTTTACTCTCTGCTGGTAATGTAGAAAACTAAGTGGGAGTGAAAATTCAGGAATTATAGGGTTCTCTATTTTCGATCGGTGTCGGTAAGTTATTTGTAATGAGGTTCGGTTAGTATACGCCAGGCGCGCTATTGCATCGGATATTTGGTCGGTAATTTTGAAATTAGGTGCGTTACGTAGGACGTAACAGGATATTCCACGCGTAGTGATCCAGTGTAAAAATGAAAAGTTTTCAAACGTATTGCAATTTACACAATCTTTAGTTGCGTTAATAAGGAAGTTTCTGTGAAAATGTTGTGACGCTGCATGAAAGGGTTGCCTATTTACCGAGACTTTAATTTTTACAACGTTGTCCGTTATGTCCACATTGAAAGATTTGTAACTCTCCAACATGAACGGAGTTTAAAAAACTATGAGTGTTTTTTAAAGCTATTAATTTGTACTTTAAGAATAAATTAATAATTATTAATCAAATTTATACATTTTCTTTTTATATTAATATTAAATGATGATTTTTATCGAAGAACGGCATCTCCGAATTCAATGAAAAACATTTTATGAGAAAGAGAAATTCCTTGCCAACAAAACAGTCTTATAAGCCAAACTCTACAATCGATTTTTCAAAATTGCCTTCCATAAAGGTAATTCTAATCACTGTATACTATCTTCTGAAAAATAGCACTGAAATTAATTCAGAAGTGACAGAGTATTTTCGGAAATAAGTAAAATTCATGTATTTCCGAAAATATTCGGTCAATTCTCAGTTAATTTTTTTCGTATTTTTAAGAAGATTGTAAAAAGCGATTAGAATTATCCTCTTGGAAGCCGATTTTAAAAAAATTGATCGTTCATTTGTAATTTAGATTTTTCAGTGCAAATTCCTACATTCTGGGCGGAAAATTTTCGAACTCCATTAAGGGCATGTAATACTGTTCAGTCGATAAGGTAGAAATATACGTTAAAAATATAAATAAAAATGATTCAATTGATTTTTCGAAATGCTCGAAAGCAACTGCACTTGGTAATTTCTTTTTATAAACCGCTACCAAATATCAAAAACATTCATTGAGAACTGAACGACAATATAGGGAAAATGAAAAAAATCACCTTTTCCTCAAACTGATAGTTCAGTTTGCAAGGAATTTCTTTGATATTTGGTGGGAGATTACATAAAGTAATTACCGAGTGCGCTTGCTATCCAGTATTTTGAAACATAGATTCAATCGTTATTAATTTATATTTTTAGCGTCAATTCCTACCTTATCGACTTGGCCCTATAGCTTCTTCTTAAAGCATTAGTTTTTTAATTTCGCGCTTTTAATCGCTGAATATCATTGGCGAGTTTTAAAATTATGAGTTTTGAATTTCGTGCCTTCCGATTTTGGATATCTAGTTCATAACATTACAAAATACAAACGCGAGCACATAAAACATTATGTACTCAATTGCAGAAAAAGTACAAATGATTAAATGGTACTACGGAGGAAATAGTTTGCAAGAAGTCCGAGATCTATTCTCAGTAGAATTTCAGAATAGTGCAATTCCTTCCGTAAGTACCATTAAATCAGTCATCGACCGATTTGAAAGTACGGGTAATGTTGGAAGAAGTCAGGAAATTCGTCATCCAGCAAGTGCGATTGCAGAGGATGATGAATTGCTTGTTTGCGCAGCAAAGTAGACGATCCCCATATTTCTACTCGACGTATTGCGCAAATGGTTGGATTATTACAGAAGTTGGTGCACAATGTTTTGAGGAAAATGGATACTTTTCATATAAAGCCCACAAACACCAAGAACTAATTGGAAATTATGAAGAGAATCGAATTATATTTTGTGAAAGAATAACAGACCTGATACATAGGGACCCCAGCATAGTGCAAAACATTTGCTTTAATGACGAATGCACTTTTTTTGCTAAGGCATCTCCAAATCATCAAAATTATAGGTATTGTGCTCGAGAAAATCCCAGAGAATTGTTTCAAATTCGAACCCAATACCCTTTAAAATTAAATGTCTGGGTCGGAATAGTCGGGCTCGAATTATTGGGCCAGTTTTCATTCTGGACAATTTAAACGGGGACATGTATTTGCAAATATTGCAAGAAATTGTTATCCCAACACTCAAAACTATGGAACAGGTGACTATACCCATCTATAACAAATAACAATATCATTAAATATTTATAGTTTACTTTATATTAGACAAATTCTAGCTGTACAAACCACCAGCCTTAAATAATACGCAAGATTTACAAAATCAGATCATTAAAATTGTCAATATCATCACTGTAGAGATGCTCATTAAAGTGCAAAGTGAATTTTGCGACCGTAATGCTTATTGCACAGCTGCTGCTGGCGAGCATTTTGAACATTTTTTATAAAAGGAAAGTTTATTGCGGATTATACAATTGTCTTTAATTTCACTAACCTTTCCATTTTGTATTAAATTATATATTGGTACAATCACTTATGACATTTGCTCAGCCTTCCTTTGTTTTTAAATGCACAATATTTTATTACATAATCAGTGATTATCAACCTGGAGCAAAAAGATTTTAGCGTTAGTTTATGTTTTCTTATTTGTTAATCATTAATGAGGAAATAATTTTACTTACCCCATCAATTCACCAAGACGTAATTTTCTTCGGAGCCTCTGGACGCTTCACTTGTAGCAGTGTCGGATTATTCTCTGGCCATTTCGTATTCCTCCTCAAAAAGTTGAATATGAGCGATTCAGAAGCCTGCATGAGCACCACGATCCATTGTTCCCACAATTAACCTAAGATTAAATGATAACGCATAAAGTAACAAGTGCTTTAACAATATCATTATTATTGTTACTTTATTACTTTAATAACAATACTTATCCAAGTTGATCCAAAATACTAATCTGATTAGACGACAATGGTCAGCAGCTGATGCAACTCAAAGAATTAGTACTTGTGCATCAGAACATTACACTACATTGCGCAAAAACATCTTTAGAATTTTTATTTGAGCACAATATTACGTAAAAATATAAAAAGAAAAATATTCCCTAACCTACAAACACGTCAATAGCCCTTAAATTGAACTAATACATTTTACTGATTTACAGCCAACTGACATACTGGATTATGAAGTGCAACAAAAAACGTTTGTCCATATCCCTGTAGTGGCCTAGTGGCATCACTCTCCGCGCCATTGCGTGTGCACCGTCGTCGCCAATGGCACGAGACCTTACCGCTTGAATCAACCACTCACAATCGTTCAATCGATAACACGGCATGCCCTATATTCGGATCATAGATACTCACCCTGTATATCAAGGAGTGCAGAAATTTTAACAACCTTTTCTTTTTCTCGTACATAGAATCATTTTATCGAAAATATAACATGTGCACTTTGTTGTAGATTACCTGAACTTTTCAAATCCATTTTTCAAATTACAATCAGACTTATGAAAATATTGATATTATGAAAATAACGCTCATAAAATTTCGAAACGCTATTATGGGAAAACTAATAATCCACCAGTTTCGTGCTTTTGCACACGTAAAGTACATATCAATCCCGAAGTTGCTCCAAACGGCCAATGCCCCAACTAAAAAATAGTTGATAAATAGTAGTAGTAGCTTTTATACTACGCATTTTACTGCATATAAGCGCACAGTTCGTTTGCTGATGGTATTTTTGTCATAGACAAATGCTCTACTGTCTGGATTAGTGTTTTGAACCATTTTTCGGATGAACTGCGGTAGGGGTCGAAGTATTAAAAATGCTTATTTGAAATTTTTTTGATCTTTAAGAAAAATTATACTATTTAAAACTATTTATTAAGTAACAAGAAAAAATAGTGGATCCCCAAGTTGTCATGTTTAGTCGGACGCAGCTCAGATACAGACAAACGAAATTGGCCAAAAACGCAGGGTCGAAGCCGCCGGTTACTTCTTAAAAAACGTTGAGGATATTTGTATTCTTTATCGGATATATTAGATTTTTAAATGCTGAGAGAGCCTGAAAGTGCAGACGAGGTCAAATTAAGAATAGAAGCAGCAATACGCGGTATAAAACTAGAGACCGTTACGGCCGTGAAACAAAATATTTTAAATCCTATTAATGCATGTATTCAGGTTCAGGGTGGAGATTTCGAATTGCGTGTTAATCTTACCAAAATACATTTCTCAGCGTTGGAGGAAAACAGAACAGTCTTCTCAAAGCGCAAAATTACCACCCGAACCTAAGGTGAGTTTGTTTGTCCGTTTTTTCTCCCGTGGGTTGAATACGATTTTTCTGCCTAAATGCACCGAAAGTAAGCTTTCTAACCGACCGTAACGAGCTGCTATTCTATTTATCTAGCATGTAAATAGAAACAGAAAAAAGTCTTAAATTGTTATATAATTGAAATAAATATTTTATTACATCGTTGAAATTTTGTTTCGAACCGAGTAAATTTTATTCAGTACCATTGCTCAAAACAAATTTTTCAAGTACAGACAGTTTCTTTAAACACGTTAAATACTTCACTAAATTAAACTAGATCTGCTATTCAATCAAGGATAATAGAATGAAAAAGATATTTGACTAATGCAAGTTGTAAAGCATCACCTTAATAAAATCATTCGATAAATTTTTTAATCTTGTTTCGATGAAATCAAATGTCATTTCATAAACATACATTATTTAAATTTATATAATTTAAACTAGTTTTAAATGTTACTCTTAATGTGTGCATACGGTCAACACATTTACAGGAATAATGTAACTAAATTTTTAATTTTACAATTTCCAACTGTAGATATACAAATATCGGGAAAAGTCGATATCAAAACGAGAATCTATGTTGAATCGTATAATTCGATAAAGTGTTGTTATATTTATTTTATTTATTTATTATTAATATACGGACCAAATGGTCCTCAACACAAAAGGAAAGCAATTATGCTATACATACATAGAAAATATAACATGTAGAAATTACAAGAATTGCAATACCGACATAAAAAAAAATCGTGATATGATATACAAACAGACGCAAGATTAAACCATGTAAGAGCGCAGAAACATCCAATCAATCGTAATATTTGTAAATTAAAATAGACACTCTGTTTTTAAAAGAACCTAGCGTAGGGCGCAATCGAGTGGATGCATCAAGTTTATTCCATTCCCGTTTTAAGCGCGGGATGTGATGGTAAAAAACGAAGTTTCTCATACAAGTCGATTCTTTTAAGACTCTTAAATCTCGGATTGGGTATTGTGTGGATCTTATTGGCAATAATTGAGATAAATGTGAATCTAAATTCAAATTCATGATCCGGTATACTAATAAGGAGTCATGATAGCGGTGAAGTGAACTGACAGTGGGGAATTTGTACTTTAAGGAAATGTCGTTTAAATTATGGTCAGAAAGTGATATCGGATTACCGGATTTAAATGTCAGATATCTAAGAGCTCTACGCTGAACTCCTTTGAGATCCTCAATATCAGAGTTCTATATGGAGACCATATTGGAGCAGTGTGTATAAAATATGGTAAAACCAATGTGCGTATAAGGTATGCTGTTGCTAATGGGTCTTTGAAGTTTCTAGTGGTTCGTTGGACGAATCCGAGCATTTTAGACGCTTTGTTGCGTACAGTCTGTAAATGGTCACTAAAAGAAAAATTTTCACACATAACCACTCCGAGATCCGAGTGCTTACCTACTCTGGATATCTTCACATCCGATATGTTATATTCAAATTCAAATTTATTATCAGTTATATGTCCAGATTCTAGCCTGAAACATACCAGGTAAGTAATAATGACGACTCGAGAAGTAGGTAGGTTAAATATATTCTTTATTTATATATAACCTGTCTATTACAGTTACTTTACATGTATAATATTTCTGGTGTATAATCTATACTATATTACAATTAATTATGTACAATCGTAAGGCCAACTGCGCCTGAATAGCATCACTTTTCCTACTAGCTTGTAGGTAGGGCCGGTGTTGTGAAACGCAAACTATACCGCCTGTAATACGGAGTACAATTATTTAACTATTTTTCAGGTAATTTTATAAGTAATTCTAGCCAAACAGATCAACCAACCCATTCGTTTAGTCGCTTGTTGGTGTATAAAGCTACAAGGACTCCACAGATTCTAATTGAGCGTCCCGATTCCAAAACACGTCGAGCACGCGAACAGCGGCATAAGTAACGTTCAGTGGTCGGGCAATCTTGGCAAAAACTAAATGTGCCAAAATGAAAAAATAAAATTATGACCTCGTAGAGCTCATCGAATCACACATTTTTACCACGTTTTTATCAACTCGTATTCTTGTCTGTCTGTCTGTTTGTCCGGTGCAAATCTTGTAATCGATTTTAAACTAACTTCCCGATGAGCTAGAGACTTGAAACTTTGAGGATAGCCCAAAATTGGATGACAATGCATTCCTTTACCGTTTATTACAAGTTTCAATCAGTTTTAAGAACAATTTCAGCAATTTTAAATTTTATATGAAAAAAAAAATAAGTTTCAAAGCGGGGGGCCCGGCGTTTTCCCCCCTTCCACCGTCGCGCTTGTCCTTTGTTTTCCTTTCGCAATCGGGAAAAGTCCTCCACTGGCGTCATTAATTCCCTTGCCTATATATACTCATTTACGACGGCAAGTGGAGCAGTTAAGGTGGCACAAGAGACATCAACACAGCGCAACCGACGGCTAGAGAAGGAGAAGAAAAAAAGATTGGAGAAGCAGCTACAGGAATCGGAGGCAACTAAAACTATTAAATTGGCCAAACGGCGAAAGGCAAATGAAGATGCGACTGATGAACAACGTGATATTAGACGTGCAAAAGATAAGGCACGAAAAAAAAGAAAGGGCCCGCAAGCCTGAGCAAAGATGCAAAATGCTCCGATTTGAAAATAATCAAGCAGTTGGTTATTATTTAGACATTATTGAGCGCTATATGAATCGTCCAATGCAACAAGAGCAAGGATATAATTTTCCCAACATGTGCCTTTTAGAATTTGCCATGACCTTCGAGCCACATTATGCTAAAAGAGTAGAAGACGAAGAAAGGATCGATGCAGAAGAGGATGAACAAACAGGCCGCAGAAGACTCATTAAGCTGGAAAATAACATGAAAATGGTGTGTGCCATTCTTCAAAATGCAGAATGATCCCGAAAACTATTTCTATAGTTTACTGCTGATGAATGGTTTTGAAAGAAGCATCAGGCAATTTTGCATTAGAAAGAGCAATTCGCATATATCCCACTCGCGCACAAGTCAATTCACACAATAAAGCTGTTCTAGAGCACTATCGAGCCAATGGAGAACGTATTTACCGAATCCTTGCTCAAGATGTCCTTGTAAATGCAACAAGAAATGCCGACAATGTGAATATGGCAAACATTGTATCAGGCGATATAAATAAGACTGGAGGATTGCCAAAAGAGTTGGAAATTTTTGTTGGAGCAAGAGTGATGTTGCGCTCAAATTTAAATATTGAACAAGGACTTGTGAATGGCGCCATGCGCACAGTAACAGAAATCGTTTGGCCATTATTCCGTCGAGGTCAAATGTACAACGAAGACATTCTATCTGTTCGGATAGACTTTAATCGTGATGGAATACATTTGATCAGCCGAAGTCAATTCAATTTCCGTCATTACGAAATTTTGGCACAATGGAGCGGACTCAACTTCCCTTGATATTGTGTTGGGCTTGCACAGTACATAAAATGCAAGGATGCACAGTTGATCATGCTGTTGTATACCTAGGACCTGCACTATTGTCCAATGGACAGGCTTATGTGGCACTAAGCCGTGTCAGATCTCTCGATGGCTTGCGCATTGAAGAATTAGGGTGTACAAAATTAACTGGCAAAACTCCATGTAATAAGAAAGTAATGAGTGAAATGGAGCGATTACGACAACTTGAACCTCCGCCGCCATAAAGCCAAATTTTCCACGTTCTTTAAATGTTGCTGTGTTTTCTGATAAAATAAATATAATTCTAAAATCACTTGCATATTCTTTTCATTTTGAAACTGCTCTTTTCAGATTGTTTATAAATGTAATAGTTTAAAATCGATTGTAAAATTTAACCTATTAAAATTAAAAAGCAGAAAATAATTAATAAATAAAAAATTCTTTTTAAAAACCACGTTTTTATAAATGGACTAAAAAGGATAAAATAATTTTTCCCATCCACACAGGTCACTAATACCATGCCGAAATAAATACGAAATAATTTTTCATTTTATTAGGAAATAAAATATTTTTAAGACTTAAAATGGAAAACGTGGGGCGTAGTAGAGGTAACAGAAATGACTCCTCCCTCCTCCTTGACGAACAATAACAAATGAGAAACTTATGCTTAAATGAACAATATGACACGCCAGTTTAGATACGATAGTCCTTTCTGTTACCTATTTGCGCCACACGTTTTCCATTTTAAGTCTTAAAAATATTTTATTTCCTAATAAAATGAAAAATTATTGCGTACTTATTTCGGCATGGTATTAGTGACCTGTGTGGATGGGAAAAATTATTTTATCCTTTTTAGTCAATTTATAAAAACGTGTTTTTTAAACAGAATTTTTTATTTATTAATTATTTCTAAATAAAATTTTCTTCTACGATTTGTAGGTTTTAAGATAAAAAATAAAAAGGACAACAGTTTACAGTATCGAAATAAATACAGTTATTAACATAACTCGCCGTATCTCGGTCAAAAATCCACCAAATGACTTGAAATTTATATGGTGTACTCATTTATACATATTTGAAGCCTACGAGTTAATTTCCGTGATTAAAAATCAATTATTAGTGATTAAAGATCAATTGTTTATTGATATTGAATAACAAATGGCCGCGCGCAAGAAATTGCATTTCGCACCTTTGAAGGGAAAAAGTGTGTTACAAAGTTTAAGTTTGAAAAAAACTTCGTGTGGCAAAGTTGTTCATCTAGGATTGAAGAAGTTTTTTGGAAAATTTCAATTGAATCGAACAACAAATTTCGATTCTATGGTGTTTAAAATGAAAGTGCTCGGCGCCTGCGTTATTCTCTTACTGCCTTACCTACAACCTGTAAGAAGACATTGCATTTGTCACTATCCTGTTTACATTGTTTTGTATGTCAATCAATTTATAAATGCGTTTTTTTTTAAATTTTAAGTATTTTCCGCTTTTGTTTTTTTCCTTTTATGCACTTAGTTTTTTGTTTTTTTTGTCAAGTTCATACTCGTGACCGCTGCAACAGTGCACGGGGTTTTGAACATTAATATTTTGCAACGGGAAGCGCGGAGTGAATCATTGTTTAAAACGGATAAAAAATATTGTTTAAAGAAATAAAAGTTATGAATAAAGAAGGTAGTAACAAAACTGTAGGAAGAAAAAGAAAACGGAATGAAAGTTCGTGGACGAAAAATAAACAAAAATTCGATAGAAATGAGGTTAGTTTTTATTTTGTTTTACGAAGTTATGTTTTATTCCTACCCTAAACTGAACTAAAAATTATTTTGTTTCATATTTCATCAAAGTACTCTTTTGTCATTCTTAAAAATATTTTTGTTTAATATGTCAGTATATGCGTAAAATTCTGATAGATTAACATTATATTTTATTATTCTTTCACGTTTTAAGCTTTCACGTAAAAAAATAGAATCGGGATGTAATCTCTTATTGTATCTAATTTATTAATTTTACTAATTGGGCAACTGAAAATTCCTCTTAGTATTTATTCAATACGGATATTTTGTTGTAGGGGAAAGAGTACATTTGACGATGTGGTGCGAAAATCGTGCCTGCCAACATAATTTCAACCCCAGCCAAAAATACTTTGATTTGACTCAAGAAAAGGAATTTCATACTATGTTTTGGAAAAGTGCTGGTGATTATAAATCTCAAAATATAATGCTATCATTATTGATGACGTTAAGGCCTACCTAGGAACTTCAGTCAGTTGCAAGAAAAATTATTTTGCGGAATTACAGTTTTCACAGTCGACATTTGCATATTTCTGTTTGTCGAAATTTTGTGTGCAGTGTGTTAGATATCGGAAGGGAAAGATTAGCAACTGTTCAAAAGAAATTGAAAAACAATGAATCTCTTGGAGATGCTCGTGGCACACACAACAATCATGTATGTCGTTTGACTGATGAAATGAAACAATTAATCAACGTGCATTGTTCATCCATACCTCACAGTGCCTCTCATTATAGGCGGGAAGCGTCATCGCTGCAATGTTTTGATAATTCCGAATTAACACTGACAAAAATGACTGAACTATTTTGTGAATATTACGCGTCGGTGAGAGGGATATTCGAAATTCCTTTCGTTCAAAGTACGCACGACAAATATTTTAACACAAATATAAATTTCACTTTTTCGAAACCTCGTACTGATGTGTGCATTTTTTGTTACGAAAATAAGTGTAATGGTAATGATACAGAAGTAATATCACATAAACAGAGCGTTAAAAGCTATGCGACGTTGAAAAAGAGTTTATTAGCCAAAAAGAAGTGTCATGTCCGGAATTTGATTTCGGTCAGAACTTGACCCGGCCCAAACTTCCAGTTTCTGATCAATTCTATAAAAGATTACTTTGACTCCATGTTTTTAATGTGAATGTTCTTGGGGACAGTAAAAGAAGTTATATGTACATTTTCTTAGAAGGAAATTTGAAAAAAGGCACAAACACAGATTGTTACATGCTATATGTTGCTATTAAACGTGAACTCGATATAGATACGTATTCGAAAATTTACTTGTTTTCAGAAGGTTGTGGAAGACAAAACAAAAGTTACTTAGTTTTAAGCTTTTTATCACTTTTGTCCAAAAAATTACAAATTGAAATTAATAACATTTATCAGGTTCGTGGACACTCTTACTGCTCTCGTGATCGCAATTTTGGCATGTACGGTCAAAAGAAAAAAAAATCGAAACAATTGAAACTCCTGAGGAATATTATGAAATAATTAAGAACGCGAGAAATCCACCATTCACAATTATTAAAGAATCCGAATATACAGTTAAAAATTTTGAAACATTAATGCCTTAAAAAAATATGATTATACCCAAAAACCTTTGTATTAGAGACGCTGTTCGACTTACGTATTATGGAAACAGTCATGTTGACGTATTTTACGATTATAAACAGGATCCTATCGATTTTTTAATTCAATTCAAAATTGAATTTGATGATTTACTACGAACAGAGCCATCAGGATCTATTGGAATCAGCAGTGAAAAAATAAATGATATTAAATCTTTAGTCCGTTACTTAAGTCCGAGTAGCAAGGAAATTTTTAATGCATTTTTCCAAAATTTGCAAGAAACAACACGCCCTCACATGTAGATGTTACGTCCTATGGAACGGACTTTTATTGAAATAATACTAATACATTTTTATTGAAATAATATTTCGCTGGACAATCTTCATAATATTTTTGTTAGAATTAAACTTTTCCTTTTTCAAAATCCTACAAGAAACTTTCGAAACGTGCACATGGCCCACGATAGACCGACCCCAGTCAGAAAAGATATAAAAAGATTAGATTAGGAAAAATGAACATCTGGTTATACACGGTGGTACTGGAAAACCGTAACCGACTACGATATGCTTTTCCATATTTTAAATTACAAATTCGATAAATAATATTAAACTAACTAACTTTCCTAAATTGATAAATAAATGGATAAGTTACAAACAATAATTTTCTCCTTCACCTTTCCCTTTACAGCTACTAAGAAAAACTGTCAGATATTGGCATAACAAAGCACAATGCTATTTTTATAAATTATTAAATTATTTAAAAGAATTACATTTCAATAGAATTAAAATACACTCAACTGTCTTCCTGTAAAATTAGTACAACCCTTGAATGAATATTTATAAGAACAAATAATTAAAACTAATAATTAACATTTAAAAGAACAATTAAAAATGTTCATATAAATTAGAAATATATTTTAATAACTTAAAATATATTTCTAATATCTATACCTTATATTTTTCATTCAGATAAAACATTTAAGAAAAATTAATATAAATAATTGATACAAAATTCCTTTTTTATTAATAACTTTTGTTAAACTCACACTACAACTTCCGTTCAAGTTTGTACTAATTATTGTCACCTTATTGTAACACATTTTGCTTCAACATAAAAACCATATACGTCGTAACAATAGCTTATACGTTTTTTCGAAAAATTGTACATTTTCACGCCATAAAATATGTCACCCCACTTTTCCGATTCGACTAAGCTTTTATGGCCAAAGCATCGAGTATAAAAAGAGCTCCTTCCCGCATCGCCAGCAATCCGCCAAAAACCTCCGAACCTCCAATCTTCCTATCTTAAAAACCCCTCCTAGCGAAAGAAAGCGGTTCGTCCAGCTTCACGCCTATACCCTATCATCTCTTTTTCTAGATAAGATATTCGGTCTGAACGTTTGAATATCTTTTTCTAATAAACTACACATTGTGACGAAAGCGACTCGTTCAGCTTCCCACGATTCCTTTTTCTCCCGATATTTCCGTCTGAACGTCGGAATATCTTTTCCTTCCCATTTCTTCTTCCTTTTGGTCTGAACGTCCGAAGTCTTTCACAAATCCTAACCCAGAGGTAACGGCGAGCAATTTTTGGTTCCCTATTCGTATTGGGAACTCCGAGTTCAACGTCGTGTCGCCGCGAAATTGAACCCGTTCACCCTAGCGTCCCAACCGAGCTCACGGTCCAGATTCGAGGAGATCATCCAATCTGACTCGCGAGGAAATAATTCAACTTCCCTCACGGTCAACTTTGGAGGAGATTGTTCAAGGTGCCTTACGGTCGACATTCTACTACAAGGGCCGCAGGATCTCCACGGAGGAACAAAGACAGTGGTGTCGGATAGACCCCGACTAAATTTCAAACAATCACGACTCAACCCGACGTCATCGGACGGATGGTCAACGAGTTCTCCTAAGGAACGACATCGAAGAGATCGCTACCAAATCTGAAGTCATCACAGAGTCATGTCTACCTAATAGCAGTTAGAAGTCCTCGGGCAGCTCACACTTACATCACACTCCATCACGGATAATCACATGGTCAGCAATCCGCTTTACGTTTAACAAATATTAATTATTTAACATTCCTTAATTCCCCCCTCCCCAGGAATTAATCGTAAATGCCTCATTTTTATTTTTATATTTTGTTATTTTTACTGAAACGAATGTGTTGACTACCTTTTAATTTTTGTTTCTCTCTTTATTTTAAATAAAAGGGACAACACCTTAGGGAAAATATTTTTGTTAATAGTGATACTAGTGACTCGATTCGGCGTCGTCCTTTGAACGAAAAGCCGATCGAGCCACGAGCATCAATATGGACTGTTAGGTTTCAATTCAGTAATATTATTATGTTCTTTTATTTTATTCTTTCTCTTGTCATATACACCCAGAAAACCCAATATGTATTTTCCTCAAATTACTAACTATTAACAATATCTAATGCCTTCAATACTCGAGAATATTTAATTTCTTTAAAACGCAAATTAAAAATCAAATATGTAATTTATTTAAAAGTACATGTAAAATTTCAACTATTAATTCTCATTGATCCATATATTACATTTTATTTTAATTACATGTTTTGTAACTCTTTACATTGTTTTTGTTTAACCAAATAGGTATTCTTATTTAAACTACAAATTTATTAAGATACAAAGAAGTTGCACACCGAAGAATCTTCGAATTAATCGCATCCCTAATTCCTTCCAATCCTTCCTTATTTTTATCATTCTAAATAAACGCAATTGTTTACTTTGAATTTGAATTTTATTTAAATCCAACCTTTATTTCTGTTCTTTTGTATTAGCAGCAGTTCTCACAAAATTTCGAACTCAGAATCGACTCTTCCAGTCGATTCCGTCTTTTCGTGGTTGTGTTGAGGTGAATCTATTTGCAAACATTTCATTGCAAAACGCTTCCCCTCTGGCCATAGCATAGAAGAAAAACTAACAAATAAATAATTTTGTAGCGGTATATAAATAACAATATGTTAAAAGTAATTTTTCACTTTTTCTTAGTTCCTTGCTTGTTATTAATGTATAATGTAAGGATTTTAACTACAGTTGTATCAAACATTTATAATTTCAAAAAGTACAGATGAATACAAAGAAATAATGCTTAACTTGTCTTTCACGCTCCTATATTGGTAAGTTGTATGATTTATTATGATTTATCAATAATACGTTTTAAACATTACGTTGTAAACACCGATGTTCAAAACTCCGTGCATTCTTGCAGAGGTCACGAGTATGAACTTGACGAAAAAAACAAAGAACTAAGTGCATAAAAATAAAAAAAAACAAAAGCGGAAAATAATTAAAATTTAAAAAACGCATTAATAAAGCATGTATAAATTGATTGACATACAAAACAATGTAAACAGAATAGTGAAAAATGCAATGTCTTCCTATAGGTTCTAGATAGATAGATAGATAGATAGATAGATATTTATTTTACGCTTTGGGTTTTAAACCATTTTAAGCGCGGTAGCTACATTACTGTACAGGTATTTAGTGTATGTTTCTTAAAATGTTAAAACAATAACAGTATAAATAAAATAGTAGACCAGGCTTGTCAGATATAAAATAAAATGGAGCATCCAACACAATTAAAATAAATAATAAAAATAAATAAAAACGTAAGTAGGTTTGCGCCTAGTTATTTTCCACTGATCGCTGCAGATGTTTGAAGAGCAGTTCTTTAAACTTCCATGTAGAAGCTAAGTTTCGAATGTCAAGAGGTAACTTGTTCCAAAATAAAGGTCCATGGCTCAGAAACGATTTATTATAAACCTCAGTTTTGCACGCCTGAACACTGATTTTTAAGAAATCAGATCTTGTGGTAACTGCAGATATGGATGTCCTGAAGGTTAAACCGTTTGCCAGATAACTTGGTCGTTGTGTCCAGATTATACGGTGTAATAGACAGCCTTCGAAAAACAACCTACGGGTATGGACTTTAAGCCATTTAAGTTTTCCGTAGTATGGAGTGATATCTTCAAAACGACTTGAATTACATATGAATCTTACACAGGTGTTAAGAGCTCATTGAATTAAGAAGTCAGACTCATTTGTAATATCTAACATAGTTACGCAGCAGTAATCGATGATAGGGAAAATGAGTGACGCATTCAAATGCTGACGTATCGTAGAAGGAAGTAGACGCTTGACGACCTTTAATTTGTGTAAGGTGGCGAAGATCTTTTTACTACGTCGCGTAGCCTCAGATGACCAAGAGAGGTTGTTTGTTATAGAAACACCTAGATATTTAACCTCATTCGTGAATTCGATGTCAGTTTCCCTTACGAAGATTTTAGGTGCGCAGTTATAATCAACGGAGTTAACAAGCCTGGATGTGCCAACGATGATGGCGTTTGTTTTCGAACCGTTCAATGTAAGGCCAAGATCTTCTGCCCATTTAACGATTCTCTGAACATCTTCGTTAATGTACTTTATGGTACAATTTAATTGTGACGGTTTGCAAGACATGTAAATTTGGATATCATCTGCAAAGATATGATATTTACAGAATTTGAGGAATTTACTAAGTCCTGTAATACACAGAGAAAAAAGAAGAGGTCCAAGTACCGACCCTTGAGGTACACCAATGTTGATTTCCGCCCACGCAGAAAGGTGACCTTCTGGGTTTTTATGGCGTGATTTCGAGCACAAAGGTAAGAATATATCCATCTTAAGGCGGAATAAGAGAAACCAAGATCTTTGAGAATTGAAATGAGTTTAGCATGTATAACTTTATAGAAAGCCTTAGAGAAATCGAAAAAAAAAACATCGAAGATTAATAAACGTAAGTCTAGTTGATGTTTTTTTGCGCCTCGACGTTCTCCAGGCTTTATTTCTAGCAGAGATTGGAGCTTTGATATTTACAGTGAACCAAGGATTTGAGACTTTATTCCTGTTACCAAATTTGAATGGGGCATGCCTGTCAAGGACAGAAATTAAACGGTGATTGAACGTTTCTATTTTTGAGTCCATATCGTTTGATAATGCAATATCAGACCAATTTTGTTCTCTAAGTTCGCTTAAGAAAACATTATCATTGAGATTCCTATAATTCCTACAAAGAATAGGAATGAAAGGATCTGACACCACTTTAATGTTATATTCGATGTAAATAAGATCATTTGCTGATAAAAATAAGATGTCGGCCTGTATATAACCAGTGATTTTATCTTCGGTATGCGCAATGCAAACATCAAGCCAAGTAACAGAATTCTGAAGATGATGGGTTGGATGTTATGGGATGAGATAAAGATTTTAAGAATCGATAAATTCCAATAAGTGTGTGCTTTCATAAGACTGGATGCATAAGTTGGCATTAAAATCCCCAAAAATAACGAGGTTATCAAAATCAGCTGACTAACTAAGAAATATATCTGCGAACTCTCGTAACAAGCCAGTCTTTGGTGGTCTGTAAACTGGTGCAAATAGTAATTTTACATTTGATATTGCCACTTTAAAAATTAAAAATTCAGGTTTATAACATTAGTTTTCAGACGACGAGGCAATTATTTTACTTTTGAGCATGGTGGATATGTAAATCGAAACTCCACCACCTGTCTTCCCAATCCTGTCTCGACGGTGAATATAGTATCCCTGCAATGTTATTAGTTCATCAGAAATTGTAGGTTTTAGCCATGTTTCTGACAGGCAGATGATGTGGAGCAGATTAGTAGTAAAGTATGATCGAAATTCATCCAAATGAGGAATAAGTGATTGACAGTTTACATGGCAGATCCTAAGGTTGGATAAATTTATATTATTATCCATAATTAGTTAGATGAACTTTATCCGTTAACCTCTTTTTTATAATGGAGCATTTTGAACCGTCCAATGCTCCGTGAGCACTGTCTTGAGACTTATGTAATTTACAATTATTGCAGCACGGATTTCTGTTCCTGTCGGGACAATTTTTCATCTCGTGATCACCGGCACAGTGACCACAATCAGCCACATCATTGCAATCTCTAGCAATATGACCGAAAGCCAAGCATCGATAGCAGTGCTTAATTTTAACATGATTTTTAAACGAACACGAAGCAAAACCAAAATAGATTTTATTTTGACCAAGAAGTTTGGAACGTATCTCGGGAGGCACTTCTAAAACACACCTAGTGACAGTGGAATTTTGATAAGGTGAAAAGACATAAACAACATTAACATCTGGCACATCAATACCTACTAAATTTTGGTTGATGAAGTCTTCACGAATGGTTTTCTTTGTCATGTCCTTTGGTATCCCAGAGATCAATAAGCGCGGATTAAATTTCGTGTCATCTTTAATGTAGAGTCCTGCAGCAGTTAACGAGTCAAGAGAGCGAAGTTTTTCTAAATCTACCGAACTTGCCTCGATCCTTATCTCGTTTCCGCCTGTTTTGGTCAATCGGTCGACTTTTAAATTTACCGTAGCTGGATTTAATGCCTTAAATAATGCCTCTTTTGTGCTATTCGAGTTTGCAAATTTCGCAGCAGCATTCGGACAGGGAGCCACAATAAATGATGTGCTAGAACATACAGGAAACGTTGGTCCACAAGAAACTTTCACAACTTCGATTTTAATTTGTCGGCGAAAGTGACGGGTGAAACTTTATACGCAACTTTTTCTGCTACCTCTTGTGCTGCAATAGTGCAATTTTTTGTGATGTCTTTACATATTTCAATTATTGACGTATTACAATTTTCCATAGTGGATATATACTGGAGAGTCTCCATGTACGCGCTGGTGATGGAATTAAAAGCAGTTTGGTAGGCGAGAAAGCAATCTTGAATTGCCGTTTTGGGTATATAGTTGATTCCAAGGAAGACGTTCCGTCAATGCGGGCGAGTTTCGGTCTGCCGGGGCCTGACTTCTTTGCTTCTCCACTCGGCATACTTCGCTTCATACTCGAGCCCGATTCTCCCACCTGATCCCGACTCTACACCGCGGTCGAGGGGATCGCACGACGCCGGTTGTCCACATGTGAAAAATAGCGTGGAAAATTCCAGAAGTTTGCAGAAAATTTTTCCAATATTCTTAATTTATCAGTTCACGAAAACGAGCACAATACACACCACTATTAAAACACAGTTAATCCCAAGCGCTATGACAAGTATGACACATATTCACCATCGAAAAATAAAAGCAAATAACATATGTATTTCTAAAATTTAAAGAGTGACAATTCTCGCATCCGTTCAGTTTGATAGACAGTTGACAACTGAGTAGAGCGGTAAGAGAATAACGCAGGCGCCGATCGCTTTCATTTTAAACACCATAGAATCGAAATTTGGGGCTCGATTGAATTGAAATTTTCCAAAAAAACTTCTTCAATCCTAGATGAACAACTTTGCCACTCGAAGTTTTTTCAAACTTAAACTTTGTAACACACATTTTCCCTTCAAAGGTGTGAAATGCAATTTCTTGCGTGCGGCCATTTGTTATATGATATCAATAAACAATTGATATTTTTAATCACGGAAATTAACTTGTAGGCTTCAAATATGTATAATGAATACACCATAAAAATTTCAAGTCATTTGGTGGATTTTGCACCGATATACGGCGAGTTATGTTCGATACTGTAAAATGTTGCCTTTCTTATTTTTTATCTTAAAACCTACAAATCATAGAAGACAATTTTAGTTACAAAAAATGTGTGATTCGATGAGCTCTACAAAGGCATAGTTTTTATTTTTCATTTTGGCACATTTAGTTTTTATCAAGATTGTCTGACCACTGAACGTTGCTTATGCCGCTGTTCGCGCGCTCGACGTGTTTTAAAATCGGGACGGTCAATTTGGATCTGGGAGCTTTTAAATTTATTGTTACGGAAGATAGGGTATTTATGCACGCTGCCGAAAAGAAGTCGATCGTAGTGGTGCTTATTGGCAAATGGGGGTACGGTTGTGTGCGTACTTCGCTTGTGGCTCAAATGTATATGTACGTACTTTGAACGTACTAATCATCGTTGTAAGTTACAATGCCCCTTTCCAGGAAATTGAGCGATTTGTCTCGATTTTCGACTGCGATATGACAACCCGAAACTAAGCAATGATTCCACTATGTTTTGTAACACAAAGTAGACAGTCCATCTACTTGCGTTCCCAACTAAGATACTTACCTCAAGAAAGAAGACTGAAGATTGGTGCATCGTCCCGTCAGAATCCACTTAACCATCCCCAGGAACCGTTCCCCAATGTTGGTGCTCGTCCTGTCAACTCGTTGGTGTCATCGTCCCGTCTTGTCCAGCTGTCCAAGAACTCGATATACCTGTAAACATAGAAATTATTAATCATAATTGTTTTAAATAAAGAATCTGTCAGTGTCGTGAAGTAAAGTTATCGTCCAAGGAAGAGGCATATATGGAAGAGGAATATATTTAAACAAATGTAAACACTATACTTACATGTGCACTCAGCTGTTCCGATGGTCTGCTTCCTCGTGCCGGAATCGCTGCTGGCTGACGTCCTGTTCCTGAAACATAAATTTACCCATCCTTACACAAAGAAATAGTCCTTATTAATTAAAGTTTAAACTTACCGTAATTGCTGCTCCTTTTTCGCCTTCCTCCAAAACTCCAAACTCCTTTTCCCGTTGCCGTCGAGAGGATGACTCCGATTGCATTCTCCTGTACCCGATCCTTGATGGCACTCGATCCCGGAGTGAACCACACAAGAAAACCCGCACAAACTTTAATTTATTCACTTCAAAACACTCAAAAATCCCGAAAACCGAGACGACCTGTCACTTCAGTCGTCGTTCACCGTGGACTGGCTATCGCGCAGTTTTACGCGCAACTCGTCGGCCATCTTGATCAAACTCAGTCCCTATTGGTCAATTCATTTGTACAGCGTCTCTGTCTACCTTCCATATTCGCGTAGTCGACGTTCGTCGCACTCATGCATGGAATAGACTATTGCTGTCGCGCTCATCGAGTCGACGTTCGTCGCACTCATGGCCCAATGTACAATTACTAATTCGTCATCAATATTGTCTGCGCTTGTCGCACTCGTTACATATATCATTACCCCTTCCAGTGCCGAGGAAATGTTCGTCGCACTCGTGCAGAAACCTCATTCAGTCGCCCACCCCTTTTTGAAAACTTAGACTTGCCCTACTATTCCCAGCATTGCCAAAATTATGTTCTCCGTCTTTGTCCTTACTTTGTCTTAAATTCGTCCTTATTCGTAATTGTTTTTCCTTTTTGTTTGTCCCCTGAAAGTTAGTATCCAGGACTGACGCTGTGGCGTGATGGTAACGGGTCAGACCATCTTCACTTCACTTTTTTGTAAACCGTTAAGGCGAGCAAATCCTATTAAACCTTTTGCGAATATAAACTATTATATTGCGGAAAATTATTGTATTGGTGTGTGAATATTAATATATTGTGCGAATCTCGAGATACCGAAACAAAAGTAAGTACTGTGCACAGTGCGCGGCGAATTATTTTTATTATATTTTTTATATTATATTTAATAAAGTCCTCCCCCACAATTTTGTAAGTTCCCCTTTTAAAATATATATCAATACCATCATATCCCCTTTGATAAGTTTTATTTTTTTTATTCCCCCCTTTTTTCTAGAGTAAAAACCAGAGTCCCCGTGTCGTCGGGACTCAGTACGGTTGTAGTTTGTAATAAAATAAAAAATTAAAAATTTCGCGTTTATTTATATTAATTTCAGGCATTTTCTATGATTTCAAAGCAAAAAATCTGATCAAATTCTTCATTTCATAAATTGAAGACAAATTAACTCTTCTATACCGGGTTTTCTCTCAGAATCTTCTTTCTTTTTCTTAATCGTTTAGCAAAAATATCTCGATATTTCAAAAGTACTTCTGTTTTTCTGATGATTTTGAATTTTCTTCAATATCCTGAACGTTAATACCACAACCTTGCTCCAATTCTTTAGTACACAATTCTAATCCTTTTTTATGTGTATTGTAGAACTTCTCTGAAATACAGGTTACTTCGCTGCTCGTGTCCCACAATGCATTTACTCCTATTCCTTCTATCATTATTTGCTCAGGGTATTTTATTGTGACCGGTTGAGTCGGGGTTTCCTCCTCGTCAATCAAATACTCCCGCAGATTTCCAAAAATCGATATAATTCGATTAGTTTGGGTACTATGTTTGCTGCAACTCCCTAGTTCATTTTAATTTTCCTGGATTTTACCTTCTTTGTGCCCTTCTACATTTAATTTTCTATACCGTTTATATCCATCCATACTTTTATCAACATCTATCAGGTTGACATTGTATCTATTTGTTTCCATTTTTGATGCACTTCCTTGTGCACGCCAGTTTTGATACGCATTTTCTCTAGAAAAATCATTTTCTGACCTTCTTTGGTTATATGCTTGATATAATGTTTTTCTCCATCTTCATAATGGAAATTTGGGTGTTGATCTTTCCTTTTATCAGTTTCCTGATATCTCTCATATTGTATTTCGATTTTCTGTTTGAGACCATTCAACGGGCCCATTCCATCATATCTCAGTAGAATTTCTAATAGATCGTCATAATCCTTATATCTCGGTTTATGATTGCATTTCTTATATCTTGCTCAAACTGTCTTGAGATAAGAGATATCAATTCTCTCGTGCTTCATAACATATTGCTTTCCTTTATGTTATTACACAGATCTATTGCATATTCGACTCTGCTTGAATTTTGCTTTTGAGATTTGAAATATCCAAATTCGATTTGTTTCTTTAATTGATATTGAGACTCTTCATTTTAGTATCTTTTTCTTAATCTTTTTTCAAAGCTTCTAAACCGTTTACATATGTCTCGTTGAAATACCACCAATCTAATGCTGCTCCTTTTAAGATTTGGTACATTAGTGACTTAAATTCTGCTGCTTTAATCTGTGTCACTTTGCAATAGTTTTGTAAAACTTGTAAAAATTTTAAAGGATTCTCGGTTTTATTTCCTGAGAATATTGGCGGTTTTAGCCTAATTTGTGTGCACTCTGTGCTTCTGTTTCAAGGGTGAACCTTCTCGTATACCTGTTTTCCAGCCGTGACTGATTTTCCTGAATTGTATTGTGTAAAGATTTTGTCTGATGCCCCAATTTCTTTATGGCCCCGACCGTACCCGATCACCACCACTGGCAAGTGACTCGTTACAATCCGTAATTTACATGGATATTAATTCTATTTCCAGATAGAGGTTTCCTAGGTCCTGTACATAATGTGGAGCAATTAAAGGCAATTTCTACCTGGGTACTAAGGGAGGAACAGCTGATACCTAATATTTAAATACTTATTAATCGCAATATTTGATAAAATTTTATTTAGAAAATGAGGCTCATGCAAAGCGGTCTAAATCAAAGACCAAATGTCACTTATCACTTATTGTAAAATATATAAATTTCTTCTAAAAGGGATCTGTTTTCAATAAATTTTTAAGAAAATATTTTTTGTTGAAATCAAATATTTTAATTTGTCAATTATGAAATGGATATAAAGTTGGAATATAAAGTTGCGAAAAATTCGGTGATAAAATAAATTTGACGGCCCTTCTTATATGTTAATGTATATATATTTCATTCAATTAACTTGTAATTTTTTACTTTGTAGTTATCAGGGTTTCTAATTACGAATCCATTGTCAGGTTTTCGAAATTCAATATGGCGAACCAATATGGTGGATCCAGTTTATGTCGGACCATGTTTGAATCTTTGCCTGACTAATATGATCTTATATGACAGGCCAAAGTCTAAAACTTTGCTCGGTTAATTTGAAATTTGTCACTTGAGGGGTTTTGAGGAGCGCTGATTACGAATATCACCTCGTTGTTTTGTAAGTTCGTATTTTTCTGGATCATTCTGTACTTTCTATCTTCTTTTTTTCTGATCCTCTCCTTTTCTTTAATCTATTGTCACGGATGCTGGCCTACGCATCCAGCAACATTTATACTTAATTGTGTATACATTTTTAAGGATTCATAATCCAACGGTTTTTCGTGATTTATCAGACAATTTTAATCATGTATTACCGATCGTGGCGATAGTTTCAGAAAGTCGATCATTCCCGATATATGACGCATTAACACTCCGGTATCAAGCACCAGAGAAATGATTTGAGAAATCCAATATCCATGGAATAATAACATGAAGATCTACACTTGATCTTGAGAAATTCCAACTATATTATGCACACTACCCGATCCACGACAGCATTGGGATACAGTCAAATTTCATAAATAACGGAAGTCTTAAATTACCAATATACATAATTTCTCGAAGCCAAGTGCCGAAACGATCACTGACCGCAACAGTGTTTGTCAACTTAATGCGCATCTATGTTTTGATTGAGGAAACTTTTAAGGTAGACGACTTATACTGAAATGCATCTTCTTCTTTGTCAACGGGCCCATCTGAATCAGATTCAGACTGAGAGATAGTGTGGTTTAAAGATGAAGATGACGGCGAGGTATCTGCAACTGAGTTTCAAGTACTGCGTGAAATAAATTCAGAGTTTCTTTTCAGCCTTTTCCTGATAATTTCAGTTTCCTTAACATCAATTCCACCTATCATTTCATCCTATAAGTTCTTTGATCAGAAATACACGTTAAATTATTGGGACTTTTCGTATATTCTCGCATATACAAGTCTCGATTGGTTCACACTGACAAGTTGCAACATCAAAAAGGGTATTTTCCTTAGCTTTAAATGAAGCTACCGACGCTGGTCTTGAACTTACCCGTCTTCTTATTGTAAGATTTCCACAGTTTTTCGTACTTATCATAATATTCTAAAATCTTTTTAATCACTCCTTTATGGGAAATAACAGGAATAGACAGGGATAGCTTTTCATACAACATAACAATATAAAAGGCAACGGTATGAGCAGTTAAAGGGAGTTTTAATTGACTTCCCTTCCAATCGAAGCCAAAGCTTCTCTTGAAAACAACTTCACATAACGTCTGTATACGTTGGTAGCTGCAAGGGAAGCAACTCTCGAGGATCTCCAGGCGAAGGGCATTTGCTACGACTTCGAATTCCAGACGCTGATGCCATGCCGATTGCTGAGATTGAGAAGAGCTCGCAGAGATATTCGGTTCAGGTTATAACGATATTATAATATTATAACTATATATATTATAAAGATCAATAGAAACCACGTTTATCTGAATGGTATATGTATAATCCAAAACCCATATCACCATCGGGCAGCGTGGCCATCTAGCGGATATTTCGGTTAATTATGACTGGAGGTTTTTAAAACGATTATTGGTGTTTATTTTCGGAAATTTCAAAAATGTGTTTAACCGTAATAAACCCGAGAATAGGTTTAATATAGGCTTTAGTGACTATAAATCGCACGTGCACCAAAATTAACACGCGCAAAGTCCGACCGAACTTTCTTGTATAGAAGCTAAAATTCAATCAAATCCTCGAAACTTTGAAGCTCGTTCGGAGATAGTAAATTTTATCCGATCGAAACCAAATTTTTTGTACGAGTTACTACTTTGGTCCCACAAGTTTTCCTCAAAGTGCCTAATTAAAAATCGAAATTTCAATTTTTTCGATACACCCTGGTAGAGAGGATGAAATCCAATTATTTTGTGTAGAAGAGGAGCCAAGGCAAGCATGCCCGCTAAGGAGAAGTGGAAGCAGGATAAGAAAAGGTATGGATTGGGATATACAGATGATGCAGTAAAATCGGAAGAGGACGCAGAGTTGGGGAGTGTGGTGGAAACAAGAAAAAGAAGTAAAGTAGTTTTTTAAAGTTCCATCCTGAGTCACATAACGAAACATGGGAAGAAACAAAATTTCAATACTGCGATCGACAGAACTAACATCTTGATTATCATCTTCATTTTAAAAATATTCATTATCATCTTCACCAACGTCGCCATCCTCATCATCATCATTGTAAGTATCATCGTGAACGTCGCTATAAGCATAATCGTCAGCATCGTCAACATCCTTGTAAGCATATTCACGAACATCGTCATAACCATAATCGCGAACATCGTCATAAGCACCACCGCGAACATCGACATAAGAATTATCGTGAATATTGTCGTGAGCATCATCGTCTTCAAAATCATCATTTCCATCATTTCCATGTTAAGAAAACTCAGAACAGAAAAAGAACAGTTACTAATTGATAACAACAAATATAACTGAATAAGAATGTGAATTAGGGAACAACCTTGCATTCCTTCGCGAACCGTAATTCTACAAATAAATTTGTTCCCTATTTGTCAGTAAAAGTATATGATTGAAGGGCACTGTAAAACATCTATGGAAGGCAGTGCGACCAGACACCCAAAAGGAAAGCCACTTCAACTGTTTCTTTCAGGATTGCATTGGCGCAACTCCGGGCAGTCAACCCCCCAATATGACTGACATATTGCAACCTACAAATATTACACGAATGGATTGTATAAATCAAATCGATTAACTTTATAAATATATTCAGATTCCGGAAAAGAAAGGTGAAATTAAATATGATGAATGAAAATTACAAATATTAATTAATAAGGAATGTGTATAATGAGGTAGTAAGATCAAATCGAATTCGGTAGTCGATGAAAAGAAATTCAACAGATTAATTTGAATTAAAAAACAGATAAGCGAAAATGTGTAACAGCCGAATAAAATATACATCGAATAATTTTAGTTTCTATACAGATACTTACAACTTGGTCATAATCCTCTTCGGAGACTTCAACGAATTCAGTCAATTCACTCGAAGAAGTAAAAGGCATAAAGGTCGGTTTGCAAGGAAATTGTATTTTTTGGCCATTGTTTTTTCAGTCCGTTCTGAACTTTCTTGATGAGATTATCACTAAAAAATATGTATAACGTTTACACCATATTTTGCACTGAGGTTTTCTTTATGGTTTATACAAGTATTACAGAAGGAATTTTTGGAAGTGAACACGTATACGGGTAAAAAAGGTATTCAAAATTTGTACGAAAACGATTATATGAAATATTCTGCTCGAATAAGTCGGGGACAATACTGGCGTTTTCTTTCAACTGTGATGAAATATTTAGTTGGCATCAGAAAATATGAAACATTCCACAATCATTCGTCCGATGAACCCCCTGAGCCATAGGAGCCCATCCTTTTACTTTTTTAGAACATCTTTCATATTTAATTAAAAATTGTGTATTTTTTTTGCATTATCAGTTAAAAAGACACTGAAACTTTAGAAACGTGATGATATTCTTCTAATCTATAATTGTTTACAAATATTATAAAGAAACGTACGCAAAAAACCATATTTTTGTGAATCGAATTCGTTAATGAAGAAATGTGCCAATAAACGTACATTAAAAACAGAGATTACAGAATCATCACTAAATGTATAAAATTAAAAATGTTGAATTTAACACGGCGACAATAGTTATGAAAAGAATGACTAGTTATTACAAAATCTGCACAACATGCTTATAGTAACAATATTTTTCAGTATTTTGTTTACTCTTAGATTGTTATTGAATATATCTTGTGCAGGAATACTGTGCAATGTGATTGTTGCGTTATCGAACACGCGACAATGTAAACGCAGAAAATCTTCCGATGAGTGGATGCAGGCACGAATTGGAAGGATAAAAAAAACATAGCAATGTTCAATAAGAGAGACACGAGTAACTGCGCGTTACAATAAAGTGTAATGTGTAAACGACGCGATCTTTGCACACGATGCGCGATAACAAGAGATCTGTACAGAGCCATGACACACTCATTGCAGGAGATGTTAAAATTGACTGCCATTTACTTCAATACATAACTCCAACCGGAGTCGAAAGTGTGGTAGTGCACCGTCTTGCTGATACCACATCCTCTGCCTAGTTGCTGATGTCACATCTTCCATGAGAACTGGTAATTCATTCTGTAAAAACTGTAGATAATTGAGGCGTTCCATGTGAAAGGGAAACGTCGAATCACCGATTTTGTTCATAAATAATTATTATGTAGTTTTCATACAACTAAACACTTTTGCCTAACGATTTTGCAAAATATTAATTTTTGTCTTAGATATGCGCATTTGAAAATTTTAGGTACTTTTTTTTCAAATATTTCTATCTCCGTTATTATTACATTTACAAAAAAATATCCAAATTCAAAGTTGCATGGAAAAGACGAAATTTTAAGAAAAAAATAGTAAAAATTAAAAAATATTATTTTTTCAATTGTTTTATCAGTAAACAATTTTTAATTTCAATTTTTCATAACGAAGTAGGTAACCGATATGGACAAAGTAATATTTAAAATGTAACTCAAAGCTATTGTAACATGTAAAAAAAATTGCATAGTCGCGTTTCGCTTTATTGTCGAATAATTAATTTTTTAAATTTCAAGATGTGCGGCTACTTGCGCGCTGCCCGTAGAACAATGCGTCCCTTCTTAGAGCTACCCAGGAGGAACGACGCGCACGTGATAGAGTTCTCATCCCATCGGGGTGCTTTTTGGAGTGAGTCCACTTGCCTCTCACGTTAATATAATTTCTCAGATTATATAAAATATTTGAGATGATGAGCATTGTATACAGGATACAATTTTATATCTTATTGTATTTTGGTCTATTGGTACGAATTAATGAAAACTACGTGTTCCTTGAATTGTTTTATTTTAGTAAATCTTTCTTTTAAAAATTCTTCTTCTCTCTAGTGATCCTCATTTGAACAGTAACCGAATTTAATTGTATCAAACCGGTCTTGAATGAAATCAAACAGCCCTTTTGCTGTAATAATAGAATCTTAATCCGGGCGCTTTAAACTTTCACGCCTTGCATATCTTTTTACAGTTCCGCCAATGCCATCACAAGCATTTTTGACATGTGATGTGGCAAAGAAATACCATTCTGCTTCCACATGAAAATCGCTTTGGTGATAAATTAAATTATCGAAGTTTTTTTTTGTTTTTATATTGTGATGTTGCACCATCAGAAAAGCAATAAATTTTATTAATTTTATCTGAGCCGCATTTTTCGTTCAGCCAATTGATCAATATTTTTTTTAAAAGATAGACCGCAACAGTATCGTGTTTATTGCATTCAGAAATAATAACAAAAATGTCGTACTTCGATACATCATTTTCATCACGTTCTGCTCGGTATATAACAAATGGAAGAATCGTAGTTTAGCTATTATTTCAGTGATAACTTTGTATCGCATTCTGAACAATAAAAGTGTAATTTTCGGCAAATTTGCCTATTACCACAAATTCGCCATCTTGTAATTCATGCTTAAGCGTTTGTACGAACTGATTTTTGGCTTTTCGCAATAAAATTGTGTGGTCGGAGAACCGAAGCTTCATAGTTTATGACGTTTATTCACTTTTATGAACGTTTTCGTATCTCTAGAGAAGATCGATCGGTGTTAGTCCATTGTTGATACGTTATATTCGCAAAACTATCTTCATCTAATGCTGTCCGTAATTCTATGCCAATATCTTTAAACCCCGGACAATGATTACAATTCCCAAGATGACAATTGAATGTAGGATTTTCACACATCATGTCACTAAGAACATTTTCATAACTTATTACTGATATTTTATCGGCAATGCATTTTAAACTGTTCATCATTAGCTTAACATTTTGATGAATTTTCCATACACACACTGTGTGTGTTTCTTTTCCGTCAGCCAATATGCACTCCGTGAGACGCAGATCAGCAAATTTACTAAATCCGATCTGTATATTTGGGTGATTAGTTTTAAAAACAGCATATGCTTCTTTCAAATTGCAGAGAACTAAACGTTTTTGAACTTTTTGCTTTTTACCATCTGCTTGTTTCACGGAAACGCAATCTTTTAGACCAGGCATAATTCGGCTTATCTCATCAGATAGATAACAATTTTTTACCGATAAAATATCAAACTCAGAAAATGTAGTTGATTTACGTTTTGATGATTCGAACAAAATCCGTATTTGCTTTGAACCTCCTATGCATTTTTCGCTAATTTATAAGATATTTCAAAATTTTGCTGCAATTGTCTTATGCTCTAGCTCTCTGGCGTCACTGTTAACCAAAATATTTTTTCAGACAAGTTAGATGCACCCAACATCTTTTTCTTCACTGAATTAATCATTTCTAATTCTAGATTATTCTCCATTAAGTCATCTTCAAACACAATAGTGACAGGTGAAGAATCCCTTTCATCAGAATTTTCCATTTCACCATCCGACTCTTCACATACAGATACCGCGAAAGCTGTAGTTTCTGGTCATTCAAAAACAGAACCATAGTCTACCCCACTCATGTCAGAAATGTCGGAAGTAATTAGCCATGCGAACTAATTAAGTTTTAAAACATTGTACTAACGTTCGATCTCGAGAATATTGACGCACGCGACAACAAGCCGCGCGCGGCGGGCGGTACGGCGCAATGTTCTATACGGGTAGCGCCCTGGCGGCTGCTTGCATCTTGAAATTTAAAAAATTAATTATTCGACAACAAAGCGAAAAACGACTCTGCAATTTTTTTTTCATGTTACAATAGCTTTGAGTTACATTTTAAATATTACTTTGTCCTTATCGGTTACCTACTTCGTTATGAAAAATTGAAATTAAAAATTGTTTACTGATTAAACAATTAAAAAAATAACATTTTTTAATATTTACTATTTTTTTCTTAAAATTTCGTTTTTTCCATGCAACTTTGTATTTGGATATTTTTTTGTAAATGGAGATACAAATATTTAAAAAAAAAAGTTACTAAAATTTTCAAATGCGCATATTTAAGACAAAAATTAATATTTTGCAAAATGGTTCGGCAAAAGTGTTTAGTTGTATGAAAACTACATAATAATCATTTATGAATAAAAACGGTGATTCGACGTTTCCCTTTCACATGGAACGCCTCAATTAGGACCGTTAACAGTTCCATAAAAAAAATACGGCCGAATAATTTGATTGTCTAGAATTGCGCACCAAACATTTATACTCCAACGATGCTGATGATCAACTTGTTGATTCCAGTGCGGGTTTTACGCTGACCAATAGTGGCTATTGTGACGATTTATCGTTCTCAAGGTCGAATTGAAAGTCGCAACGTGGGATTTCACTTTAACTTTAATAACTTTGGTCAGAGAAACAACTCGTTTGAGGCTTTTCCGTGAAAATCCATAGAAAATGGTTTTTGACCTTCAAATGACCTCTAAATGACCTGATATGTTCACACATTCGGACGTAGAATTTTCCGCTGTTTTAATTTCTGAGGTCTAATGTAGGGTTTTCCATTTGAAAAAATATACTTTGACCATCAATTATGCTCAAAATTGACCTTCAGGTCAAATTCACGCAACCACCTTATGGCTCTCTTCGAACCCTACAACTTTTATCTGAACAATTTTTTCCCCTCCATTCCCTGAAGAGTTATTCAGCTGTCCTCTTTCAAATGGGACATCCTGTATAATAACTAATAGAGCCATCAGATGGCTAATTATTATATAGGGTGTCCCATTTGAAAGAATATATATATATAGGGCGATCTAAAAGTATGGAAACGCCTAAATATCTCAGCGGGAGTGCATTTTCGGGGAAAATCTTAAATACAAAAGGTGAAATAACCTTAAATTGAAGGTTATTCCAAGGTCAAGTTTATTTTTTAAATAGACACTAAAAGTATAGTACCGGCCAAATAACTTTGGAGGATTGCACTTTGAGGAAAAAAGTTTCACACAAAAGTTGTAGGTTTTCTTCTTGGCTATTCAGTCATGATCTGAAATTTGACCTTGAACGTGACTTTTGATGTCGTTTCAGGGTCGAATATACTTTTTTTAATAGAAGCACATATTTTTGATAATAGGAATGGAAAGAGCGGAAAATTTTATGTCTGAATGTAACTTTGATCATGACCTTAACCATACGCTCGAAGGACAATTCAAGGTCAAGTTGGTATCTGAGGGTTCTTGTGGTCGTTGATTATGAAGTCTTTTTTCAAACATGCAAGATGGCAGATGCAATGTGGTGGACGAATTTCAAAAAAATGTATCGAATTTTCCTGTTATTTTAAGAAAAAATAAGGTTCACACAGGATGTGCCACGAGGAGGCACCTATGTACGATTTACATTCATTTTTTTATTATTTGTTTTTTTTTTTACATAATTTTTCCGCTTTTTACGTTTTCTATTTAATTTTTATTAAAATTATTCCCGGCCAACTAAGGGAAGGGCAAGTGAGCACCCGGCCAACTAAGGCAAAAGAGCAAGCGAGCACCCGGCCAACTAAGACAAATGCAAGTGAGCACCTGGCCAAATAAGGCAGGTGTTGTGATGATGTAAAAAAACAAGATGATCACTGTACACAAGCTTTTACGTGTGTCATCTTAAAATTACCCTCTTCAAAGCTTGTGTTCGAAGTGATTACCCTCAACTTCTTGACAAATCGCGATCCGATTGTAAAAACTTGATACTGCCCTCTCAATCATGTCTCGTTCAATGGCAGTGATTTCATCGTGTATTCGCTGTTTAAGTTCAGCATTATTCGCCGGTTTTGTCCGATATACTCTATCTTTAAGATGGCCCCATATGAAGTAGTCAAGTGGATCTGGTGATCGCTGGCCATTCTATCACTCCCCGCCGACCTATCCACCTGCCTGAGAATACTTCTTGAAGATAATTTCGAACATCTCTTGCATAATGTGGCGCTGCACCATCTTGTTGATCCAAGTGTTAGCGAAATCAACCCCTACAAAGACCCGAATAGCGGAAAAAATTTAGTTTCTCTTAAACTCCTCATATTTTCATCCATCAAGATTACCTTCAATAAAAAAGGGACCAATTATCGTATTTTTTATAATCCCGGCCCACACGTTCAACTTTTTAGGATATTGAGTGGAACGAGTATCGATAATCCATTCTGGGTTGCTCTCACACAAATAAAACATGTTATCCCTATTGATGTTACCATTCAAAAAGAATGTGGCTTCATCTGAAAATACGATGCTCTTCAAGAAATTACCGTCAGCATCTATCATGTTCGTCATCAACTCCGAAAACTGTACGCGCCTATCAGGATCATTGTCATTTAATTCTTGCACAAGCTTTACTTTGTAAGGATGGAATTTCAGCATTTTTGTCATAATCCGCTGCATCGCACCACAAGATAAACCATGCTGCTGCTGCAATTTTCGAATGGAATTATGAGGATCTTCCGTAATAGAGAGAGCTACATTTAACTGATTTAATTAAATGGATACTGTTACTGGAGGTCCTGATTTAGGCAGATTTTTTACACTGCCAGTTTAACAGTCTCATCATCAAAACGGTTATTCGCTCATGTTCAGTTAACTGTGCCATTTCAAAATCCAATAGTAAACACTTAGTAATCTGCATCGGGTGGAGAATATCTCAGAACGATGGAAAAGTTGGTAAAATGACTTCACGATAAAAATGTTCAAAGTAACTTTAACAAAAGTAGGAAAAGACAAAAAACCTAATGTTTAGACGCACACATAATTTAAATTAGGATAAAGGATTTCGTATTTTCCCCTGCTTTAATGACTTTGATGCCTATACGCGGGTCGGCTCTCGGGTGGAGAGGTATAGGATGGACAACACACAGACATGGTACATGACGGAACAGGACAACATAACACCCACCCAGAGCCAGTCCCCCCACCCCAGTGTCGGCACCAACATTATTCTATTCGGCAGTCTATGCCGGGACAAGTGCGACGCGAGTCTTACCCCATCTTTTTCCGAGGTAATGCCCACGACGCACCGAACGCTTAAAAGCCGCTGACGGTACCGACAAACTGCCGACGGTGGTCGACAGCGGTCCCGAACTACATTCGTCGAGCAATGTTTAATTCGTCGATTTTCCAAACAAATGGAAAACAAACAGAAGAACATTCGTCGACGGGGATTCGAACTTGAGACCTAGAGAACGTTCAGATTACGAGGCGAGAACGCTTACTACTTAACCATCCCGTTCTCATATAATTTAAATTGAAATAAATTAATCAGTCGAAAACAAAAAAATAATTATGAACATATGTGGAAGAACAAAAATATGTATGTTTGAAGAACTCGATATCATGTTTATGCAATTATGTAAAGAATAACAATGAAAAAAAATCAAACTGTATTGAAAAGGTCTGTAAAGATTGAAAACGATCGATGAAGATCGAGAAAGGTTGGAAAAGATTGGGATCAGGAAAAATTTAGATCGACAAACATCGATAGGCATCAAGAAAGATCAAGAGCAACCGAAAAAGATAAAAGAAGAGTAGAAATCTAATCGGAAAACAAAAAGATCGGCGAGCGCAAAAAAATGCCCGAACGTTCTTTGCACATGCGCATGCAGCGAAATTGCTCACCCAAGCGGCAAACCGTAAATTTCCGACTGTTTTACCAGCAAGCCACGCAGGGGACTTGCGGAAGAGAGCGGAGCGGGTAACTCCGTCCGCAAGGAGGAGAGAGGGGTCGAAGTGCCCGAACTCGAAGAGGAGCAATGCTTTTGAAAGATCCGCTTCTCTTAGCAAGTTTTGAGAATTTACGACCTCACGGACCCGATCGTTCGGCTGGTCTGTGCCGACGAATGCCTGATCGTGAAACGACTCGAGACACCCACCGTACTGGGGAGCTAGGGTGCGGTGTCAAGCCCCTACCTGCGGTTTCCACACGGGGGGAGGGGGGGCGTTACGACGTGCCGTGTCGGTCCGGTAGTAACTGCAATGAGGGTTGGCCCCTAGCGGGCCGTGGCAATGTTAGAAAGGTTCTCCCAACCAACAGAAGCATCAAGACAGTCAGCTTGTTGCTAATAATTTTGGGAGCTGTATTGTTGTATATTTTTTAGTGTGCACAACCAGCGGTACTGGCGCTTCACTCAAATAAGGGGGGGGGGGGGTGCCTTGAACCCGCAAGGGAGGTAAGACACCTTAAATAAAACTTACTCAGTGTGTGTGTTTTACCAGCACGAAATAACCGGGGATTTGTGCAGGAGTGACAAAAAGTTTTTTTGCTCTTTCTTGATCCTTTTCAAACTTGTTCAATCTTCCTCGATCATTGATCATCTTTTTCGATTTTTGTCAATATTTCTCGATGACGTAGGCCTTTTTCGATTTTTGTCGACGTTTCTCGATCTTTTTCGATATTTCTCGATCTTACTCGATCTTTGTCAATCTATGTGGATGATGTAGTACTTTTTCGATCTTTATCGACGTTTTTCAATCTTTTTCGATATTTCTCGATCTTTATCGATCTTTTTTGATATTTCTCGATCATTGTCGATATTTTTCGATCTTTGTCAATCTTTATCGATGATATAGGACTTTTTCGATCTTTATCGACTTTTCTTGATCTTTTTCGATATTTCTCGATCTTTGAATTGAAATTGAGGATTTTCGGTAGAGACGGTCTGGTTGAACTTTTTTAAAATAAACTATTACACTTAGTTTGCGTTTCGGCCTTTGATGACAGCCCTGTTCAGAAATTTATTGACAGCCGTGACAAGGTAAATCGAGACTGTTTTTTTCCGATTTCACGATTATTGTTGAACTTTTTCGATCTTTGTCAATCTTTCTCGATATCGACACATTCTCAATCTTTATACAGACATGTTTCTCGATATTTCTCGGTCTTTTTAGTCTTTGTCGATCTTTTTTGATAACGGTCGATGGAGGTTAAGCAAGATCGAGAGAAATCGAGAAAGATCGACAAGAATGAGAAAGATAAGGAATTACTTCTAAACACCGCAAAACATCGAAGACGATCGAAAAACATCGGAAACGATCGGGAAATCTCGATAAAGATCGAGAAATATCACAAATGATCGATGGAGAGTGAAAAAGATCGAAAGTGATCTGAGAGATGGAAAGATCGTGAAATATGGAAAAACATTGAGAAAGGTCAGAATAGATCAAATCAATCAAAGGTCAAATCTCAGATCATGATCAAATAGCCAAGAAGAAAACCTACAACTTTTGTGTGAAACTTTTTTCCTCAAAGTGCAATACTCCAAAGTTATTTGGTCGTTTCTATACATTTAGTGTCTATTTAAAAAATAAACTTGGCCTTGGAATAAACTTCAAGGTCATGCTCAAGGTCAAATTCAATGGTACCGTTAAATAGCAAGAGAAAAATCCTTCGACTTTTGTATTAAAAATTTTCCCAGAAAATGCAGTCCCGCTGAGTTAATTCGCAGTTCCGGAAGTTTTAAGTTTGACCTCCAAATGACCTTGCCGGAAAAATCGACCATATTACATTCGGACGTAAAATTTTGTGCTCTTTCCGATTCCATGAAAATAAACAGTGGTTACATTTGAAAAAATAAACTCGACCGTGGAATAACCTTCAAGGTCAAATTCGATGGTACCATTAAATAGCCAGGGAAGATCCTTAAACTTTTGTTCGAAACATTTTCCCCGAAAATGCACTCCCGCTGGGATATTTAGGCCTTTCCATACTTTTGGATCACTGTGTATAATATCGATTCACAGATCCACAAAATTAAAGACCATCCCCCGTGAGGCCCGCAGGGGCTCGCAACAACCCAAGTCGGATGTGCGGAAAAATCTCTAGTAACAAAAGCAACTTATTATTATTTATTGAGCTTGTGAAGCTTCGATATCAATAGGCAATAGTGCGATCTACGTTAGCAGCCCAACGAACTCTGATGTGGCAGTACGAACAGTTACGACGTGCGTGAGCGAGTCAGAACCGGAATAACATCGAATAACGCAGGCTAAAGGCCACCTAGGCGGATTCACATTCGGGCGCTTAAGAAGCACCATCTGCCCGGTTCGAACCGGTAGCTCTTTTCACTGCCATTCGGCCGACTCTGCAATGAAAGCAGGTAATCCGCTGACCATAATTGCCAAAATTGCTTATACATTGGGGACACTGCTGCCATTGTGACAAACAGTTCACTGGCAGTGCGAGCAACGATGGTTCCGGCACCGAATTTTCAGGTCTATTTGATAAGAAATGTTTCGGAGTTGTGGCGTTGAGATCGTCAATGTCATTCGAAAGAGGTCCGAGAGGACGAGAGTTCAATGCACGTTCGACTTTACACAATAAGGTTGCATACTCCTCGAATGCGGGTTTGTGCCCTTTGAAGCCTTTTCTGAGATGGAACTGCACTCGCTTGAGGCCGGCTTCCCATAGTCCGCTGAAGTGGGGAGAGGCCGGAGGAATGAAGTGCCAAGATGTGCCATCATTCGCAAGGAGATCCTTAAAGCCACTCTCTTCGATAGCAACATGGAAAGCTACTCATAGGTCTTGGAAGCCGCGCCGCGATACAAAATGCCGGTATGTAGCAATAAAGGCAGATGCGCTGTAATCAGAGACCAACTCCAGAGGAAGTGCTTTTACTGAAAGACACACAAATAATGCAATATAGGTGGGGTGTGCTGTGCGACCTCGACCACTAGTAACACGCACTTGATTAGGTCCCGCGTAATCGACTCCGCAGTGCGAGAACGGGCGTTCAGGTCAGGTAACGCGAGGGGCTTGGAGATTACCCATTAGCTGACATGGTGTCTGAGCGCGAAAACGAGCACAGGTCAGACAGTGAAAAATGACTGTTCTGATCAATTTCTTCCCTTGCAGGAGCCACACGGCCTGTCTTAGAATGTGGTGCGTTTGTGACACTCCACCGTGTAGACAATGAAAGTGTACGTGGCGGACCAAGAGTCGGATCGCATCGTCGGGTCACCCACACGAATCAGACCGTCCTCGTCAGATATGGACTCAGCGACGAAAGTGGACTGCGAGTAGATACAGCTTCATTGGACTGTAAAGTCTTAAGCTCACTCGGTAGTAGTGCGGTTTAAAGGCACCTAAACACACTCAGCAAATCGATTCGAATTTCGTCTGCATTTGAAGGGCCAGACGTGATCATACCCGTTAGGCACTGACACCATCCTAACACTTAAGAGGTTACATGCAGAATTCGTAACCACGTTGAGCATGACTGCACTATACGATCAATGGTGGTTGGTGACTTATCAACCTCCGGATACGAGGTGAACTTGAGCTTTTAAGGGAGCGTCGTCTTCAAGAAGAGGCGGACACTCGGGCCATGTTTCAGGTGCTTGGATCAACCAAGGAGGACCGTGCCTCCACAAAGAACTCTCCAGCAATTCTGGTGCTGACAAACGCCTGGATGCGAGGCCCGCTGGATTATCGCGACTGGCAACATTTCCATCTC
The DNA here is from genome assembly GCA_030407085.1 of Trichopria drosophilae. Taxonomy (NCBI): domain Eukaryota; kingdom Metazoa; phylum Arthropoda; class Insecta; order Hymenoptera; family Diapriidae; genus Trichopria; species Trichopria drosophilae. The sequence goes on from CM059582.1 coordinate 75,452,507, forward strand.
CGAAACTCTATTGATCACGAAGGTTTTCCACCGCGTCGGGTGATCGTTTGAGCCAATTGAGCACGATGGTGGTGTTCGAGTATCAAGTGACTAGAATGGAGCCGAACTGCGAATAGTTTGAGAGGACACCGATGGCTAGCGCTAAGAGAACCGCTGCTGATAGCTCCAGGCCTGGGATGCTCAGCTTCTTGATATGCGCGACCTTAGTCTTGCTGATGAGCAATGAGATGACAGGAGCGGAATCTGGTTGAACTATGCGTAGGTAAACGGAAAAACTGATTGGTCGCGATGATTGTCAAATCAGGTGCAGAATTGGAGCTTGCCGATTGCAGCCCATGAGCGCGATTATTTCTGAAAGTCTTTAGTTTGGCAAATATACCTTAAGTGCCCAGTCTTTGCGTGAGTAACTTCATGTGCACTAACCGCGAACTCCATTGCACGAGTTTGTGACGCAAATCGCGCAGCTCAGAGGCTGATTCCCGTTTCATGGAAGGGATCGCAAATAACGCGTGTAAATGGCGGTCTCCAATGCCTTGTTTATTAAAGAAATTTGACACTAATGCGTTCCAAGCTACCGTGAGGTTGTCATTAGTAGACTGCAAATGATCAATTATAGATTAAAACTCACCGGAGAGGTAAGATTTTAAATAATGCAAAGTACGCACATTATCTATAGAATTATTTTTAATTATTAAAGAGGCGAAAAGATCTTTGAACGAGTCCCATTTGTTATAATCACCTGAATACACAGGCAGGTCTATGCATGGCAACTGTGTTGAGAGAAGTGGAGCGGCGTCGTGGACCAGATGCTGCGGCAGGAGACTCAGATATTGAAATGGTTCGTGCTATCAGTGAATTCTCGTGATGTCGGCGCGATGGTCGTGCGGGCTAAGGCGTCAGCCTTTGTCCACCCGAACTGATTGTCGCGAAGGGCCCGAGTTCGAATCCCCGTCCGTGCAATTTTCTCTGCTTATGTCCAGTGTGGAATAACCGGGGATCTTTGCTGGGCGAAGGTACGAATTTGGGACCGCTGCCGACCCCCGTCGGCAGTTATCGGTACCGTCAGCGTCTTATCCGCGATCGGTACGTCGTGGGCCTTATCTCGGATAAAGATGGGATCGAATCTGCTGGTGGTACCGATATTGGGGTAGGGGGGACTGGCTCTGGGTGTGTGTTGTGTTGTCCTGTTCCGTCATGTATCATGTCTGTGTGTTGTCCATCCTATACCTTTCCACCCGAGAGCCGACCCGCGAATAGGCATCAAAGTCATTAAAGCAGGGGAAAATTCCAAATCCTTTATCCTTTATCCTTTTTATCAGTGAATCCTCAATGTCACTGACAGTGTCCAAATAAATGGATTCCATTGTATCGAATTCTCCTTTATGGAAGTACGAGTGTCTTCGCTCAAGGTCACTAGCATGCCGTCCAATCTAGATGTGAAGCCTGCTGAAAACGGCGAACGTGGACGGTGAGCGCGTATTCGGAAATAGACGACGCACCTTCTCCCGAATGGCACGGCACTGAACTAAACGCATCACTTAATCCAAAAAAACGAATGTTTCCTGTTCCTTCTAGGCACAGATATAATATGAAAACATCCTGGCAGGATCGCCAAAGAAATTGTTGTGTTATCGAACACGCTACAATGTAAGCGCAGAAAATTTTCGATGAGTGTATGCAAGTACGAATTGGAAGGATCAAGAAAACAGCAATTTCAATAATTCCCTTTATTTTTCCACTAAAAGAGACACGAGTAACTGTGCGTTACAATTAACCGTAATGTGTAAACGACGCGATCTTTACACACGATGCGCTATATCAAGAGATCCATTCAGAGCCGTGACCAAATTCGAAATAAACTTAGCACGTACCACAACCGGAAAACGGAACAGATTCGAAAATTGTTCGCTTTGTTTCTAAACTTATATAATAACTAATAGAGCCATCAGATGGCAAATTATTATATATAATATCGATTCACAGATTCGCGAAATTAACGACTGCAAATGGCGACAGTGATGTTGCCTATTTAGCCCTAATTTTACTTCTACTTCGGGGTTATTTTTACGGTATTTTTAAACGTTGACACCGGATTTGTATTTAGTATCGAAAATCATATCGGAAATCCACAGTTGAAGCATTATCAGATAGAAGTCGATTGCGCTACTGAAAGGGTTATAGAATTTACCTTAATAAGTCCAAAATTCTTTTGAGCTCCCTCAATTGAAGTTTAGTGCCACTAAAATGCCAAAAATAATACTAACAAATGATTATTATGGGTTACTGTGTCAAACCAAATGTTGACACACTTTGTCTGTAGAATAAATAACAACTTTACTACTGTAATATCGAAATTTGTTCCCTATTTTGAAAGTGTACATACAGTCGTTGGCACCTTTACGTCTGCATGAATATTATTTTTCTGTGCATCATTTGTTACATTTTTGTCACGCCGATAACATCAATTCTGAACAGCTATTAAAATTTCAATGCAATGCTTAAGGACATATTCCTTCCAGAAATCATGCGTTAGAGGCAAAGAATCAGTAATACCTCCAACAACGTCAATTGAATTATTGACGACGTTATTGAATAAAAAAAGGATTGTTTTCTCGCGAAAAAAAGATATAAACATATAAAATTTACGCATTCAACTACTGTCTTCATAATTGGACTTGAATAGTTGTCGCCTATTAGGAAATGTTCGAAAATGAATTATTGAAGGATGACTTTGTTTCTTCAGGAAAAGATTGTCTTCCGATTCACGGAGAGAATTTATCAATCCTAATACTGCAATGGATATTATACAATGATTAAAACCGTTGTAATTTATTTTCAATGCTAGTCATATTTGACAGTATTTCATGATTTTAAAAAAAATGTGGTTGGAGACAATATTTTTTTTAAAGAAATGGATCAATAAAAGTCCACCATTGTTTATAATTTAATAAGGAGCGATGAGAAAAAAGTACAATTATAAATTATTGTTAAATAATTGGATTTTCTATATTACATTTTTTCCAGACAAGCAATCCTTTTTTTATTCGAATTTGAATAAGGAAGCATTATAAAACATTAAGTAAATTTTTAACTTAACTCCATATAAATTTATGAATTACAAAAATCGATGGATATCGTGTCTTTAGGTTCATTTTATTCAGTGTTTAAATACTACGGTTCACATTATTCAAGGGTTTTGAACATTTGAGTTTTTCAAATTCGTAATTTTATTGGAGTAATCGATTTTTTTAATTAAAATTAGGGTTCCGAAGTAATCTACTCACCTATAAAATTGTACTTGGTAAATTAGTAAAATATAAATGGCGTCATTAATTCCCAGAACATATTTTTTAACCCCAGTTAAAGAAAAATCATTAGGCCTCACCACAATCAAAACTTAAACTCGAAACTTCATCTTTAATGCTTTTGACTTCGAGTTTTTGTTGTACGTCGACGAGTCTTAATCCAGAAATCTGTACGACTATGTCCAGAAAGTGACTGACAACCGTAAATCGAAGCTGCCGAGTTTCAGGATTAGGATTCCTCAAGGCACAACGAAAAGTTGAATTCGAACGCGTTCGGGATTAAGTTTCGAGTTTAAGTTCTGATTGTGCTCAAGCATAATGAGAAGTTCTAAAAATAGGGACAATGATCTATTTCCGAAACTTCCATACGTATATGGGCAAATCTCTGGAACTTTTAAATTTCTGCCTCTCAATAATTTTTTTTTTAAACTTCAAGCACAACATTGGCGTTGGGTATATGTATTCATATCTACATAAGAAGTAAAAATGTACGCTCGTGCATCCTTTTTACTCAACGGCATTAAAACTTTGCGGTACAATGTCCAAAATATTGACCACCGGGATGAGCTTGAAATTTTGATTTTTTGAAATGTTAATAATTAAATAACGCATTTCCGCCCAATTTTTTAAAAATATCACTTATGTGAGAGTTGAAGATGTATATAACATTGCATTTTATGCAATATTTATTTAATATTTTGTTTTATAATTAAATAAACCAATAAAAATTAGCATTTTTATTAAAAAAAATAGGATTACAGGTAAATGCTTATTTGGATCGCCCTAAGATTGTGTATAATAAGGTTTCCGAGGTCGCCGATTATGAATCTGAGTTCAGATTTTGGAAATTCAAAATGGCGGATCCAAGATGGCGGTGAAAAATGAAGTTATTAGTCGATTTCGTTAAAATTGGATCTGCCACATTGAAATTTCAAAATCTGAGCTCAGATTCGTAATCATCAGCCCGAAAACTTCTGTATAGCAAATTTATATAATAGCACATATGCTCATATACGAGTATATGCAGTTATATCAGGTCAAAATCCATATATGAGCATATATAATTATACATGGATTACATATAATTATATATGGATTATATATGAATCATATATCATGATATATGATCATATATGGTTCATATATGTCCACATATGGTTCATATATGATCCATATATGATTCATTTTTTCCCGGGTTATCACTTATACATAGACTCGAAATGCATATTTTGTTTTACAATAGCTCTAATTTGAAACACAGTGCTTAAACAAGTATAATAAAGAATTGTTTTTCTTTAAACACATAAAGAACACCAAATTTTTTCTGAATAAACATACTTTTAGTTTCTGACCACAATGTTACTAAGCTTACAGTGTTTAATTCATCGTTAAATTACGACTTTAAAAATAGTTCTTTCAATAACTTTGAAAATATGTAAAATATAACAATGCCGCGCACTTTACAAACTTATGTAAGGTATTTACTTACCAGCACACCGAACAACAACTTGATATTGGCGATATTTTGAATGTGCCACGAAAAATAGTCAATTTTCTAAAATTGGCACGTTTTTGGAATGTATGTTTACACTTGTATAACATCAACAGTTTAAGGCGCACACAAATGAGTAAAGTGTCAAAAACAATAAATATTCGATTTCTAAGACGGCTCGGATAATAAATAAACAAGTTTAAATAAGTTTAGATTTTACGAAATTCAAGGGACGGGTACTGTAGGCTCACTCTATACAATTAAATGTGTGGCACATATAATTCATATGAATATATTGCTTTATGAGATGTTTGCCTCCATTTCGCGCTAAAAACACAAGGTTAACTCACGCGGCGCAAATACAATACTCATAAGAGTAAAAAAAAAACATGCAAGGGACGCATGAAATTTCATTATTTTTTTATCTATAAATAATAATAGAGCGTCTCTGTAACGTCGGGCGACTTCGAAATTCATCAAGCTTTTTATTTATGATATCTTAAAGTATAAAAAAAATATAGCATTTGTGTGAAAGCAATGACGTTCAAGTAGTGTCACTGGACTCCACAGTTTAAAAGTTCTAGAGATTTGCCCATATATCGTTATAAAAGTAAAAAAAAATATTTAAATGATAACGGGGCGAAGCTGAAGTTAGCAGAAAAATTCTAGAAACCACATCGAAGAGAAATGATACCTGATAACTTTTAAAAGTGTCCAAAAAGTGGAAATTAATTGACATTCAATAGTTAACCGGAAAAAATAGAAAATAGTGATCGATTTCGTGATCTGTATGCTGAAATGTGGAAGCTTACTTCAGTGCCATGATAAAAGGTATACTGCCAAAAGAATTAGAAAGTACTGAAAATGCTATTTCCAAGTCGAGTATTAAAAAATGATTCAACAAAAACAGCACTGTAAAAAAAACAATTGAAATTTGCTTCCAAAATATGTACATTAATTTTATGTTTTATTACAATGTATATGCAATGTGCATTAAAGTTACGGTACTTCATAAATGGAATGTACCTGTTCTGGAAGCGAATTTCAATTCTTACATTAAATCTAATGACTTTTTACTGTAAAATAATACTTTCATAAGTATTAAAAAGTCTTCAGAGTAGTCGAAAAAAAAAAATCTCACATTAGATGGAGCACGTCAAAGGAATCAACGGTATTAAAAAAATAAAGAAAGCAATACTGATTGTAGGAATGAAAAGCATTCAAATAGCAACAGTCATCTTAAAATATTTACTGAATACTTCTGTAAGGATATAAAAATATTCAAGTATACATAAGCATTAACGAATTTTCGAAATAGGATACATTGTCACCATTTTCAACATTTTTCAATGCATTTTCGTTTGCTGGGACCATTTCCAATTTGCATGCACGTTTTCTTTTACAATTCTTGATCTACATAAATTGAAAATTTTAAGATTGAAGTAATCACTATTCATATTTATTTCTTCTGTTCTGCAACATTATCGGACCGGTCATTTTTGATACTTAGAAACGACGTTAATCCCTACAAATAAACAATATATAAGCAATACGCTATAAAACCTGCTTCAACCAAGGGACAATGGTAGTTATTCATTACAATGTGATGTGCTGTTAATATTTGTGTCGGTTTCGTTAATGTCAGCAGTAAAGTGGCCGTTAGAATATTTCGACAAATCCATAGAATGGTTACTGGAGCGTTGGGAAATGTTGGGATAAGAATTTTTTGATAAAGGAGTGCCGTTCAATGCTGATCGTCGTTTGCTGGTTGGATTATCAGAAATATTTTTGTGTGAATTTGAATTTCCCGATATTCTTACATTTTTAACGATCGAAGGTCAGAGTGCACGTAGAGCAAGCTTTTAATGATTTCTCATTAGGTTGTTTCTTTGGTAGTAAATATTGTCGGAAACTTGAAGTCTTCAGAAATTGCTTAGAAGGACCTACATTAGTGGCTCGTTTGTTGAGAATGAGAATTCATTCAGACTTTAAATTGGCCACAAGATCAACATAATAACGATTATTATCAAAATGTGGACGTTTAGCGTTAGACCGTTTGTCTGACAGACGATCTTCTCGCGAATTCAGAATGTTCGCTACCCAGCCAGCAGATTTTTCAGAAAGTCCTCAAAATGAGGTCCTAATCTTGATATATTTAAGATTTGCAAACATGATATCATAATGTGATCAGAAAGATATCTATTTTAAGGATCGTCCTCATAAAGATGCCTTCAAAACATCATATTTATGAGATCAGAATTTAATCATCAGAAAATACTTCCCGGTCTTCCGAGCGATTTGAGCGCGCCACCTGTACCTCGATAGTGCTTCTCCCCACCGACCAGAAACTTTCCCGCTTAAATATAAACATAACCTCGTTTACATAAGTGCGTTACAGAGGTTATATACAAGTATTCTGTGCGGTACAGACTACAGTGTGTCGTATTCTCATTACAGAATACAGTGGCTTTGAAACTACAAATTTTAAGTTGTTGTTGGTGAAATTTTTATCGAATAAAGGTTTTAGATCTGAAATCTTTTGTCGTTGGCGAAACTTTAATCGAATGAATTCTGAAGTCTTGTGTCGTTAGTGATATTTTAATTGAGCTCACAGTCGAAGAATTAAAGAAAATGTACAGTAGAATAAAATAGAATTTAAATAGGATTAAAGTTTCACCAACGACAGCAGATTTCAAATCTAAAAGCTTCTTTCGTTTTAATTTCACCAACGACTGCCGATTCCGAATCTATAATCTTTACTCGATTAAGGTTTCACCAACAACAGAAGATTTTAGATCTCGAATTCACTCCTGTTAAAAGAATATATTATACATATATTATATACATATATAATAAATAAGGTCAATTATCTAAGAATAAATGTCATAAGGCAATTATCCATACTTAGTGAGTTTATTTTAAATGGATTTCAAAAGTTACATTGTGTTAGTATATTATTATGATATCTATAATAATAATAATTTATTCAGGTAATCAATTCATACATAATGGGATTGCAATGCAACATTTTTGAAATCCATTTAAGACGAGCTTACAAGTATGAATTGCTTTATGACATTTGCATTCAGAAATCGGGTCCCTTTAAGACATCATATATCGTTAACGAAATGATATCTTTATGAGGTATCTGAGCACATTATGATATAATAATGATACCTTTAAGATCTCGTTTATTTTAGAAGTTCATAACCCCGACCTCTTTATGAGGACTTTATGAGGTTCTCAAAATGATATCTTTAAGTGGGTCATCTGACCTCTTTATGATATCTTTCTGAGCTCATTCTGAGTTTTCTTAAAGTGGTCAGAGTTTTTTTCTGAGATCTTTATGACCTCTTTAAAATATCATTTTGCTGACTGGGTACTTGTTCTATGAGTGAAGCCCGAGAATCTTGATAGTTATTTCGTTTGTCAGACATAGGATCTTTTCGAGAATGACTAGCCTCACCGATATTGAAATGTGGACGTTTCCCGAAAACACCCTTCCGTTTTGTCGAATGAGTTTCAAATCGTTTGTCTGACAAACCACCCAGCCAGCAAGTTGATCTCGCAAAGAACTCAGAAAGATATCAGAAAAAATTTCTGACCTCGTTAAGAAAACTCAAAATGATATCAGAATTATATCATAATGTGGTCAGATGACCCACTTAAAGGTGTCATTTTGGTAATGTCACAAAGACCTCTTAAAGAGGTCATATTCTTAAGACATTAGTCTATCTAAAAATCATAATGATATCATAATTATATCATAAAGTGGTTAGATAACTAACTTAAAGATACCATTTTGTTATTGGTTTAAAAATTGCCTTAAACCCTTAAAGGGGTCAAATTTCTGAGAATTTAGAGAGAGAGAGAGAGAGAGAGAGAGAGAGAGAGAGAGAGAGAGAGAGAGAGAGAGAGAGAGAGAGAGAGAGGGCGAGAGAGAGAGAGAGGGAGAGAGAGAGAGAGGGCGAGAGAGAGAGAGAGGGCGAGAGAGAGAGAGAGAGAGAGAGAGAGAGAGAGAGAGAGAGAGAGAGAGAGAGAGAGAGAGAGGAGAGAGAGAGAGAGAGAGAGAGAGAGAGAGGGAGGCAAGGGAAGGAGGAGTGATGACGTGCTGATCGGCGAATAGTCTCACTAATAGGTGCGAACCTATCTGCCCAATACGATGGCTGTGAGGTACTGATGATTTGATGAGTTAGGTTACCAAGGAAGAATCGCCTTCTGCACGCGATAGTAAGCGAGTTCGCTTTCTGTCGATGCGGCGCCAGTCTGTCATCTCGCCTTAGACGATGTATATACCTCAGTGCTAAATTCTTGGTGTTAAGGTATGCAGTCGTATCACCAATTACGAGAGATGCGTAGTCCACATGTGGAATAACTAGGGCATTCACTAGTGAGAGCTTGATGGATGAGGGAAGAAAAGCACCGCGATATTTTAACCTATATAGAACATTGTGGACTTTGGATGAAACGGTATTAACATGGCGATTCCATTTCAGATCAGACGTAATTATTACTCCCAATTCCTTTACTTCATTTGAATAAGGTATAACGTCCGATTCGACTGTGATATTTGGTATTGTCAGATTTTGTATATAGGCAATATTCTGCGATGAACCAAGAATAATGGCCTGTGTTTTACGGGTGTTCAAAGTGAGCCCATAGTCATGGGACCAGCTTACTAATTTGGCAATATCACTATTTATCTTCGATATGGTATCACTTAGACGACTTATTGGTGTAGATAAATAAAATTGGGTATCATCTGCGAAAATAATGGTTGTTTCACGACAGTAATGGAGCCTAGAGAATAGCGTGTTGATCACAATGATAAACAATATAGGTCCTAAGCTAGAACCTTGGGGCACACCAGATGTGATGTATTCTGGTTCGGATATTATCCCATTGAGGTCGACTATTTTATGCGAGCGATTTGTTAATTAGGAGTGTACCCATCTTAACGTTGATTCCTCGAAGCCTATATCACGCAAACAAGTTAAAATTACAGTGTGGTCCAGGGAGTCGAAGGCTTCTGAAAAATCAAATAGTACAAGGATAGTGACTTCTCCACGGTCTATACTTAAGCGTACACTGTCCATAAGATGCAGCAAGGCCGTTTGAGTGCTATGGAATCTACGGAATCCGCATTGCCTTTGATGCAGAAAGTGATTTTTCTCCAAGTATGAAATGATTTGCTGAGTGACAAGGGAGTCGATAATTTTTGAAAGGTGAGGAGGATTAGTGATTGGGCGAGTGTCGGAGGGGCTTAGTGGATTTGGAATTTTCTTAAGTGGAATGATGAACGATGATTTCCATGCAGACGGAAAATAACCGGTGGTGAGCGATATATTATAAATGGCGGTTAAGTACGGAGCTATAGTTGAGAACATACATTTAAGATGCATAAGGGGAAGATGATCAGGACTAAGCCCCCGCGAAGTTTGTACGACTCGATTAAGGTTAAGTAAGACTTCCTGACAGGTTAAAGGGGAAAAGGTAAATGTTGGATGAGAATTTGGTAATGGCCGCTGAATAATGTCATTTAATGTTATGGAATCACAAGATGGATGGGAGGAGGATATTTTTGCAAAATGGCGATTTAACACAATGGGTGAAAAATGAGGGAGGGCAGACTGCGAAGTCACATTTGCAAGTCCCAGACCCCGGAGACAAGACCATAGTTTGCTTGGACTCGTTTGCCGGAGTACAAGGTTGGCTAAGTAGCAATTTTTGGCTGATTTTAGTGCATTCTTAATTTCGCGACGCATGCTCCGGTATTGCTCAAGAAGAAGTGGATTTCGCGTTCGCTTCACGCGTAAAAATAATTTATCGCGTTCCTTTATTCGAGCTCTCAATTCTCGCGTAAGCCATGGAATAGAGCGATGCGAAATACGCGTCGTAATAAAAGGCGCGTGTCTATTTAAGGCTTCAGTAATACAATCATACAAAATACTAAGACTATTCTTACATTCATTATTTTCAGAATTCGCTACACAGTTATCGCGATCGGATGACAGTAGTTGCGGAAGCTTAAATTGTAGCAGTGCTAAAAGATCCCTATCTAACGCTGAAAAATCGCAGTGCTTGAAATTACGTAAGGTGATAGTCTGAGGTGTACAATTTAGGTCGGAAAATTTGTAATTAATTGTGATAAGACAGTGACCAGCTGCAAAAGGGGTAGATGATGTAGAGAAACTTTTGATCTTATCAATAGAGTCTACAATTACAACATCAAGTTGAGACGAGGATAGTCCAGAGTAATGTGTTGGTCCAAACGGAACGGAAAAAAGCGAATAATCATGGATAAAATCTTTAAGATATTTAGAATCAAATTTATTTTCAAGCAAGTTACAATTTAAGTCTCCTGTAATAATTATGTTTTGGTACATTGAGATATAGAAATTAAATTTAACTAAAAATTCGGCAAAAAGTTGACCCTCGGGGCGTCGATACATGACGATGAATAACATGTTACTCGAGGAAGATCTGATGTCCAGAAAAAGATACTCCGGGGTATTTATATTATCATTCATAGAACATTCTAATACATTGTATGATAATGAATTGTGGAGAAAACAAGCGTCGCCTCCACCTTGAATATAACGCGTCTGACCATCCGCAAAAATTGTCCGGTCATTACGAACCAAGTTGTAATTTTTGACAGCCACACATGATGAGTCGATGCGAGGTGTCAACCAGGTTTCTGTAACTGCCAAAATATGTGTCGAACAATCGGCTAGTTCATTTTCAACATCATGTAAATGTGCTCGCAGCGAATTTATATTAACACAAGAAATTTTTAGTATAGACGAAGAATTTGACGATGATACGTTTTTACAAATGTTTAATGGACTAGGCAGTGATTGTCAGACGATGTTATTTAAATCTTGCTCGGTCGCAATTAATAATTCGGGGATACCTCCATCTTTCCGTACAAAAACGTTACCATCTCTCGCCCATACACGTTTGAAAGCCGCAATTTTAGCCTTTTTAAGTAATTGATAAGTAGACGTAGGCAGGAATTCATTGACGAAGACAGTTTTATCCGAGTTAGTCTCATCCGATAATTCAGGAAATAGTTCCTGTACGGTAATCTTCCCTAACTTACGCTTGGTATCCACGATGTAATTACGAGTTTGAACAGACTTAAAATGTGCTTTAATAGCAAAGTGATGTGTGGAAAAAGCTTGACTAACTGCGCAAGAATAAGAAGTCGATGAGCGATTTGTTTCAATCTTTTGAATGTTTAGGATGTCACTAAATAGACCCGGCAATTTTAGATGGGTCAGTACGCGAATCATAATATCGTTATACGATAAAGAACACCTATTGGGTATACCAGTTACAATAATATCAGACGTTGGTCGAGCGAGCGCATTTGCGTGTTTCATATATGCAACATCGGCTTTCAATGTATTGAACGCGATCGTATTTTGTTGCACAGCTAGCGTTAATTCGGAAAGATCTTTCCGAATAGCCTGCGTGTCTTCTCGGACGACCGCCATTTCAGAACGAAGTCCTTTTATTTCATTCAATATCTGCGCGAATTGTTGACTAGTTTCCATGTCGGAATACGATCGTGCAGCCACGGCAGACGAGACGTCTGATATGTACGTAGGAGAGGGAATTGCCGAAAATAATCGCGACGGCGCTAAGACCAGCGATGTACTATGAGGGGGGTTTGGTAGAGAGGATGGAGTAGGATGCGCGGGGAGGAGTAACTCACACGCGGCTGCGTTACTTATGACTGAGGAGCGCGGGGGAAGTAGGGGTGGTAGAGAACGCACACAACACACGGACTCCGATTTGTTACGTATGTATATACGTCCACACGACTCGTGAAAACACTTGCTACACGAGGGACATTTTATAAAATTAACAACGCGCTTGTAACACTTCGCACAGATTACGTTATCGGCAGCGTTATTTTCAGATTTGCCGCTTACTTCGCATCTGATTTTTGGCATCAGTTTGACGTACCTTGATGATGAGATTTGACTCAGTTAAGATGACAGGTAGTACTTGAAGCAGGCGGCTGGCATGATTGACCACGTGATTTCGGCTGACTTGCGCGCTTGACAGTACCTCAAAATTACCGTTGACACGTGCCCGGCGAGACCGTGGAAAGTATATTTTTCTGATTTTTTCCAAAAGGCGCACCGTGGAGCACAGGCGACGATTATCGATAAAAATTGCACCGATAAGCTGGTCCACAGTCTGTGCACCCTCTGGAAGAGCTTTCCACTCCGGAAAACAGAGATATATATCAGAAATTTGCGAAGAACCGGGAGCAGAAATTTAGCAGGTGTGATGCGTGTACTCGCAACCAAAAGCAGAGAGAGAGAGAGAGAGAGAGAGAGAGAGAGAGAAGTACCAGAGGAAATAAAATAAGAAAAGTTTAGAAGTAGTACTGAGCAAGAAGGGAAGTGAAAGAGTGACGAAAACAGAATAAATAGAAGAGATTTTAAATAATATAATAGGGAGAGAAGTAAAGAAAGAGGGGTGACAGGCAGAATTTGAAGTGGAAGTACAGTTTTCAATGTATTCTCCACAAGCAGGGGAGACTTGATAATAGCCCAGTGGTTGGGGCGTTCCAATTGTGTTTGGAAAAATCGGCTTCGTGGCTCAGACGGTAACGTACTGGACTACGAAGTCGTAGTTATTAGTGGGTTAAACCGGTTTTTATTGTCATTTTGTGGCTGTTGTTCCTATAGGGAATAAGTATCTAGAATAATATAATAAATTTTACAACAAATTTAACCGATTTCTTATGAAATAAATTGAAATTACGATATTATTGGCAGAACAATGCAGAGCTCATTCAATTAGGGTGGTTGAAATTACTCGTGGTATTGATGTGTTACCAATATGCCATTTATTCGACACGGATTCAAATGGTATGCAAGAAATTTCGTCGCTAAGTAACGAACATTCGTACACTCCTGAATAGTCCAGGAAAATTAGGCCGAAATATAATTGACTTTGGAAAAATTGTAAACAGGACGGATCCTCCACTAAAATATGCATGTAGTTGTGTAAATTCTTAAAAAAGTTGGAGTAACCAAAGGTTTGGTGTTTTTCAATGTTAAATAAACAAAAACATACAAAAAACGTTATTTTTTCAGTTTTTCTATTCTAGCTGAAAAAAGTGACCTTGTACGGGAAAAGTGTTAACAGGAAAGTTGTAGCCCTTAAAATTCTCTACAAAAATAGTTATAAAAATTAATATTCCAATGAGATAATAATAAAAAAACGTGAAAAATTAAAAAATTCAATTATTTTTTTATCTTTTACAGTTTTATCGCGAGGAATGTATAATTTTGTGAAACGGTAGTCTATATGACGCAGAAAATGGTGGTATTTTTTTTTATTATGATTACTTTTGTATTTTCCGAGAAATTTGCATTTTCTTTTTTTTTTTCATTTTTTTTATTATAATTATTACAGCTTCTAAAAGTCGTACAGTAATTTCTAAAAATGAATTTTTTTCGTTAAAACCTATACTAATAAACGTATATTTCGGATTTTTTCATTACTGCTTGGAATGTTGTCAAAAACGCCATTAAAAGAAATTGTGTCATTTTATAGTAATTCTTTATGTTATTAACTTCTATTTATTGTCAAAACAACATGCGAACAACGTTCTTCAATACAGATTCAAATTAATTTTGACATCTTGCGACATCTGTTGCTACTGACATACAATTACTAACAAGGGGAGAGTCAGACCAACGGAATTCAGAAAAATACGAAACTTCCCCTGATGAAAGATTGTTAGGTCACATATCTTGTGGTAAAGTACTAAAGCGCAATATGCAGCAGGTTTCGAGAAAAATCAGTTTGAAAAAAATGCGCTTGCCTGTAATATGTTTAATATGCTTCGTTGGGAAAATGAAAGTGCGAAGCTGCGGTGGCGCAGTGGGTAGAGCGCCAGAGTGCTAATATTGACGTTGCGAGTTCGAATCTCGAGCGTTACAAGTTATTTTTTTTCTATTTTGTTGTGTGTATATATATACAGGGTCATCGAAAAGTATCGGACCCCCCTAATATCTTCAGTTAGAATGCACTTAGGAGAAAATGTCCAATAGCAAAGTTGTATGGTTTTAAACGGGGAGTAAGATGATGACCTTGACTTTGACCTTGACCATGTCCTTCAAGGTCATTTCAAGGTCAATCTTATTTTTTTAAATAGAACCCCCTACATTTTATTGCATATTCTTATAGCTTATCTCCAGAGCTTTCCAAAACACTATAATAAAATATTTTTTTATTAAGTACTTTTTGAGTTATAAAGGTTTAAGTTTTTCCAAAATGCATTCTTACTGAAAATATTAGGGGGATCCGATTAATGTATTTTCTTTAAACCAATTAATTGGTCTCATTATTCCGCGCACAAAAGTATTAAGGTTATGATTACTGAAAACTAAATAATATTTGACAAGATATTCTACATTTTGTGTCAAAAAATTGTTAACTTCAAACCTTTATAACTCAAAAAGTACTTAATAAAAAAATATTTTATTATAGTGTTTTGGAAAGCTCTGGAGATAAGCTATAAGAATATGCAATAAAATGTAGGGGGTTCTATTTAAAAAAATAAGATTGACCTTGAAATGATCTTGAAGGACATGGTCAAGGTCAAGGTCAAGGTCATCATCTTACTCCCCGCTTGAAACCATACAACTTTGCTATTGGACATTTTCTCCTAAGTGCATTCTAACTGAAGATATTAGGGGGGTCCGATACTTTTCGATGACCCTGTATATATATATTTTTTTTTTTCAATAGTTGTAAAATTTTTAATTTTTAACAACTTCAATTACTTAAAATAAAACTTTTTTTTTTAATTATTTTTATTTTTTTTCGTTAATTATTAAGAAATTCTATTTAAAATAATATAATGAATAAATATGAATATATTACTTACTCGTATATTGAAAATTATTTTTTTAAAGAATGGATTGTATATTACGTGATTTTTAATAAATTAACTCACAAGTATAACATATATCGTATGAGAAGTTTGTAATTGCAATACAAAAAATATAATGTGTTCAAAATAATAGTGCAAGGATATGAACATATATTATAAATATAATGTAATATAAACATATATATTATCTGATGTAAAATGTATATTTATTTTGGAAAATTGAAAATATTGTAAATAAGAGCTGTATGCGAAAACTGTTCATTTTCTGCTGAATTTCACAGTTCGAAAATATTGGCAAGAATGCGTTCGCATTG
This sequence comes from Trichopria drosophilae, assembly GCA_030407085.1. Taxonomy (NCBI): domain Eukaryota; kingdom Metazoa; phylum Arthropoda; class Insecta; order Hymenoptera; family Diapriidae; genus Trichopria; species Trichopria drosophilae. Next base: position 75,468,548 of record CM059582.1, read on the forward strand.
TTCAGTTTTCAGTTGTCTATTATACGGCAAATTAATGCGAAGCGCATGTGTGAAAAAAAAAGTTTTTCTAGAATTTTATTTCTTTTGCTTTTTTTCGTTTTTTCCTAAAAAAAAAAATATAATGGCAGAGGAGGTTAGTAGCGGGTCTCATTCCGCGATTAAAGAACAGCTGGATGATTTTGTATATTTCTTCATCAATTCGCTTCGCTTTTTCGGAGATAACTGGAGAACATTTGTTAGCGATAAGATGTTCTTGCAATAGCAAATTTTCAAAATAAGTAATCGCATCTTTTAAGCGTTGCTTCGATGCGTAACTGTAAAGTGAATTTTCATCCAGGTGTTCTTCAATCGTGGAATGAGACCCACTACTAATCTCCTCTGCCATTGGATTTTATTTTGAGGAAAAAACGAAGAAAAGCAGAAGAAATAAAATTCTAGAAAAACTTTTTTTTGCACACGTGCGCTTCGAATTAATTTGCCGTATAATAGACAACTGAAAACTGAACAATGCGAACGCATTCTTGCCAATATTTTCGAACTGTGAAATACAGCAGAAAATGAACAGTTTTCGCATACAGCTCTTATTTACAATATTTTCAATTTTCCAAAATAAATGTACATTTTACATCAGATAATATATATGTTTATATTACATTATATTTATAATATATGTTCATATCCTTGTACTATTATTTCGAACACATTATATATTTTTTTATTGCAATTACAAACTTCTCATACGATATATGTTGTACTTGTGAGTTAATTCTTTAAAAATCACGTAATATACAATTCATATTTTAAAAAAATAATTTTCAGTATACGAGTAAGTAATATATTCATATTTATTCATTATATTATTTTAAATAGAATTTCTTAATAATTAAATAAAAAAATAAAAATAATTAGAAAAAAAAAGTTTTATTAAAAGTAATTGAAGTTATTAAAAATTATTAATTTTACAACTATTGAAAAAAAAATATATACACACAACAAAATAGAAAAAAATAACTCGTAACGCTCGAGATTCGAACTCGCGACGTCAATATTAGCAGTCTGGCGCTCTACCCACTGCGCCACCACCACTTCGTACTTTCCCTGATAGAAATTTTGCCCAGGATCTGGCCAGGCCGGACCAGGCATGCCTGCGTCTCTGGACAGGCTCTGGTCAGGAAATGTAACGAAAGGGCCGACCAGGTACCTGGTCAGGGTAAACTGAAACAGGGCATACTGTGCAGGTCCTGCACAGAACTTACAGGAAGCCCTGTCCAAGATATATTTTGCGAGAACATATATATAGATATATATATATATATATATATATATATATATATATATATATATATATATATATATATATATATATATATACGGTCCACTCGCGTTAAGGTTACGTTGGTAGAGTGTCAACAGAGCCGTCCAGCACGTCAAGGCAACCATCAAGTTCGAAGCAACCCCAGATAAGTTTTTAAATTAAATAAATGATACAATTATATATAAAAATAAATACTTTGTGTTTTTAATTCCTTTTTGTTCCAGGTCAACGATTTTTGTAATGGATATATAAAAAGAAAAACAGCCAGGAAATAGACCAGAAAAGAAAAACAGCAATTCTAACATTTCTAATATCAAGGGAATAGAAAAAGATTTTGACATAGTCGTCCCGTGAAACTTTCGTGCGCTTTTTTCTCCCTCGTTACATAAAATATCGTATGCCACACGTGCGAAAGTGTATTCGCCCTGTTAAGTTCGCTACGCGCGACTCCACCGGCGAAAAAATAAAGTACTGAGATGGGGATATGTGACACTATTTATATGGGGAAACGGGCTTATTTTGCGAATAGCTTTTCCAAATGCCTTTTTCAGCAAACTGATATTTCCAATTTACTTTTAGTCTTTGAAATGCCGTACGATGAAACAGTAATATCAACCGAAAAATGTCTGTTTGTAAAGCTATTCGCAAAATAAGCCCGTTTTGCCATATGATTAGTGTCACACACCCCCATCTCAGTAGTTAATTTTGTCGCCGGTGGAGTCGCCACCCACAGAACTTAACATGGCGAATTCTCCTCAGATAAAACACTTTCGTACTAGTAGAATAATGTACTATTTAACTGTTGTCCATAATCTTTACTTTTGTTTTGCATTATTAAAACACTATTACTTACAGGGATTCACATCAATTAAGTATTAAAAAGGGAAGCTTATGAATACAAACAACTTTACACTTTGTTCAAGACAGTAACTCTTTCAAAAGTATTCTCATTATTTCTAAGATTTTTATTTAATTTTTTTATATATAGTTAACTTCTATGTAGGTAAACAGGAAATTTATAGCATGTTTGTCAGTGGTAAACAATGTCAAAATCTTTTTCCGTCTCCTCGGCATAAGATCAGCAAGAAATTCCTTAAAACAACCCTTATTTGTTTTGCCAATAAAGAACATATCTTTCTTTATTCGTGGTGCATATGATATTTTATGTAACGAAGGCAGAAAAATGGGGTTTACATCCCTGGCAAGGGATGAAAAACGTCTTTTTTGTGCATGTGTTACATCAAAAAATTTATTGCTCGGATCGAGGACAAAATTTTGTCATTCATTTTGTAATAAATAAGTCATGAAAGAAAAGTGTTTCCTTACATTGAATTTTTATTCCGTACAATTCTCAGTCGTTTCACAAAAATAAAATTACATTCAAACATGAACAGATTTAAGAATAATATGACATTACAAACAATATACATATCTTTAATCATTTTTAATTATGTAAAAGTAGAATTAAACATAAAATTAAACATCTTCTGGTGCTGAATTGCTTGGTTTTAACTTTTTTCCACCCCTGTGGCCATCCCAATCACGGGAGTTATTAAAAACCGACGGCAATTCTTTTATGAAGATCTCTTCACTTGTATTTAGTGTGTTTCTTAGAGAGTCTAAAAATTTGTATATTAAAATTATTATCCTAGTAGAAATTATTGTTTCAATATCAATATAAATATATATTATACACTTACTGCGTAAACATGTACAAAAGTTAGTTTCTGCGAATACCCTCTTTTCTGGCACTTTTTTAATGGCCGTAAATTGTTGTAATACATTCAATTTCAAACAATATTTCAAAATGGTCGTAATATTTTGTTTGGTACTGTTGTTCTTAAGAACAACTTGATCTAGGGCTCTTTCCTAAAAAATGAAAGCAATTTAATTCCTGTAATGTAATTCAACACAAATATTCATTATATAATTTGTTCAATAACTATTAAACTATTTACAATTTCTATTTTAACATTTTTATTCGTTAGTAAAGCTTCAAGTTGGTTGAACATTTCCATTGTATCAATCGGTAAAGTCTGATTATGTAACCTAAAAATATCGTCGATTGAAAGCCGCTGTTTTACGTTGTTGGAGGCTTTCATATGGTCACAGTAATTTGATGCGTTATCATTAATCAGATACTCCACAGTGTTTTCCAGGCTTGTTAGCTGTCTACTAACGCCGTTAAACCTACAATTGATGTATTCCTTCAGTTCTACAAGTTGAATAAAAAAATATATTCATTAAGGGGTTATACTACCTTGCAAAAAAACGTTTTTTTCGATTTATTTTTTTTGCTTAAACGATGTATAAACTATTCAAGAATAATATCCAAAAGCAATTTTGGGTGAAAAGCGACTGAAAGTAATTATTTAGTCTGTTTTCATAAGAGGCTTCGAGCGCGCTAAAACGCGTTGTTAAACTACGTTTTCAAAACTAGCGTTGCCTAGAACTCTGCAAATTTTAAATAGATTTTCTTGAAATTTTAACTGTAGCTTCTCAGATATATTATCGTTCGAAGTACATATGGTTTTTTAGATTACTAAAAAATTACGTTTTGTATAAACAATTTAAGGTCGATTTTTACCCCAAAAAACGATAAAATACATTAAAATGTTTGCCAATTTGCGAATTTTCAATGAAACAACAAAATCATGTATACTTCCGAAGTAAAAGTAAGATATTTTTTGATACACGTGTGATACACTGATTTCTGCAATTTACGGACTAAAAATAGTCGTTAAAGTGCCTACTTTTGCGAACAGTGTATCAAAAAATAGTGTTCGCTCCTCGGCCGTAAAATTTTACGACCTCGATTTGGAGATAGTGCGATCCTCGGATCGGCTTCGCCAGTCCTCGGATGCACAATCTCCACTCGGTCCGTAAAATTGATCTTTACGGCCTAGGACCGAAAAGTACTATTAAGACAAATTTTTTATTTTTGTTCTAGATGCCATAGAAGTGCTAAAACAGACAACGCCGTTTGCCGCTTCATAAAAAACATGATTTCAACCATGACAGTGCCAAGTGCCACGGCGCAATTTTGTACAATAAATTGACAATAAAAATTCTAGGTAAATTTTTGATAATCGTTTCAGTCGTTTTTCATTTATATTTTTCAGCATAGGATACTATCTTATCGACTGATCTGACTGAAAGCCTTTAAGAATTTTTCTTATAAGTAGTATTTTCTAGTAAGTGCAAAATTATTTACAGAATATTTATACGTACTTTCAAATTCTTGTTGAATTATACCCTGTATGTCGATTCTTTCTATAATCAGAGGTTCGCCTGAATCAATTTCTTTCAAATGTGAATCATCCAATCCCGATGATAGATAAACCTCTGTTGATTTTAATAAATTTTCAGTTACTATACTTAATTAGATTTGAGATTGTACAAACGATTCTAATAGCACTTTCCAATGGGGCACTGAGTGCGCACTTAGTGTATATCTATCTTTTTTCTATGCATGTAAGATTATGTGACAGAGATACATTCAGTGCGCTCTCAGTGCCCCATTGGGAAGTGCTATCAATTTAGAATAAAAAAAATGCATATACAAAGTGTAATTGATATTTTGGGAAAATTATGGTACATTTGAGCAGTATGGTACGCATGATATGGTACATGGTACAGGGGATGAAATTATGGTACGATTCCATAATAGGGTTCACCGGTAAATTTTTTTTATTGCTTTAAATAATAATATCGGTTATAAATAATACAAATAAAATGTTTCAAAAATTCATTCATTCATTTTGATGATTTATTTGCCATTTCAACAATATTAGGTTTTGAATCACACTTTACACGCGCCAGTTTCGTGCGTTACGTCATTATTCGCCATCGACTACTAACCAATCCCGTTCACGGATTCTATACGCCTGTAGTGTAGCCGTGTAGCGAAAAAGCGAAAGTCAACGTGATACTGAACAATGACGTCACGGCCAGTGGACTAATGAGGCGCACCCTTGACTGAGAAAAGTTAGCCGTATATATCGCGATTTTCAAATTGTTTCTGAAGAGAAATAAACATAAATAATTATTATTAATAATAACGCATATTAATAATTTCTATTGTTTTTAATAGGTATAAATATTATTAGAAACAAATTTCAGAGCATTTAAATTTTTTCCGGTGTGTTGGCAACACTGATCGGGAGCACCGGAACTTGCAATATATATAGATATACTACAGCATGCGTTCCGGCGCGGCGGTCCGGTGCCGGCAGTCCGGCAAAGTGGGACGGCACCCTGACCTTTAGTCCACAAATTATAGCCAGAGATTAAGTAACTGTTAAGTACTATAGCAGAGATCAGAGTATGTGACATGTGCTTCTTACCATCCGTTTTCAATTCTTCATCTATCATGGTGATATCAAGGTTTAAAAATTCGACATTGCATTCTGATGCATTTTGGAGCTGCTCAATTGCTATTTCCTCTAAAATTAGTGTAATTGGAAATATGTAGTTCAAATATTATATTATAGGTAATTAAATGAATAGTAAGATACATACGGTTTTGACCAGTATAATTGTCACTACAAGATGATCGTTTTAATGATAGTGCTTCTGAAGTGTTTTTCGAGATTACAGAAGATGGTTCAGCAGAGAGTACATGGTTACGAACATCTACAACATGTCAATGTTTACATTATTGACAAGAATTTAGAAAGTAATAACGTATTTGGACCATATTAAGGGTGCTCAGTCCTTTTGCCAGAAGTTAGATTCGACGGCGGTTTTTAATATTTGTGTCTCTACTCATAAAACATATTACACAAAAAGTAAGTAGCATCCCTTAATCCTGGTAAAATAAGCTTTCTAAATATCGAGTGAAAATTTTCCTACTTTATGAATTAAAGACTCGAGAAGTAAAATACGAATCACTTCCGGCTTAGTTGTTTCTGATGGATATTCCAAACCGTATTTTACTTCTCAAGTCCCCATTTGTTATCATGGGAAAATTCTAAGTACATATTTGAAAAGCTTATTTTTCCAGGATTAGGGGATGCTTCTTACGTATGTAAATTTTTATGTAAATTTTTGTTTAAGCCGAGAACAAAATATTGAATATTGCTGTTGAATCTAACTTCCAGTAAAAAGGACAGTACACATTTAAATGAATAGTGTTTACATTACCATCTATTGACGAGTCGTTGTCGATTGTCTTTCTCAACTTTGGAACTTTCAGTAACGTATTTATCATCGCTTCGCTTATATCAGTTTCTATTTTTTTGACGGAATCAGTATTTTTACTGAAATCTGGACTTCTTAAATCTACGGACTTTTCAAAATTTACAGATTTTGCCTCTTGACATGTATTTTTCAATTTTGTTTGCGTTATACAACTAACAGGTTTTGACATCTTATTAAATGTAACTACAATATTTTTTTAATTGTTATAATGATGATAATAAAAGTCAATTATTTTAAAGTTGTAATGGAATTGGTTTATATTGTATAACATGAAAATAGTTATTAACTCACAATTTTCTTTTTCTTCGTCTCTTTGATCCTTCATTCGTTTCAGATTTGGTGTATTCTGATTGTCATCAAATGTCTTATTATTAAACTGTTGTTTAATTTCTCGGATTCTTGTCTCGGCAATTTTAAAAGATGCTAAATAATAAATGAACAATAAATAATATGTGTGAATGAGAACTGTGTAAGAAAATAAGTATTTGGTGACTGAAATCGGTTATATGTGATATAAACTGAAAATTATCATTTTTTTATCACTTTGGTATTTTATAATGCAAATAGTCAAAGTCCAATATTTCAATGTCAAAGATGAACCCAATTTCTAAATATACATATTACTTGAACTAATTCAGTTGCTTGTAACTGTTTAAACCGGCACAGCGTCATGTTTTTAATTGATCTCTAAAAGATATACATTTGGTCAATGAAATGTAACAAATACAGTCGTGTTAGTTTGCTCCAGGTCAACCACTGAAAATTTTAACTTTTAAGGGGCTGCTAAACCGACTCCACCGATAACGTCACTTCCTAACCTAAAAAGTCTAAATTAAACGGAAACAAAATATATTTTCAAGTGTGTTAAAGGTATTTTACGTGTTTTTTATGAGTGCATTCTAAATTTCAGCGCAATCGGTTGAGAATTGGACAAGAGTTGTAGAGAATTAATTTTTGGAATGGTCGAACAGCTCGTGTTGTTAAAAGCATATAAAATAGCTTCAATTTGTGTTAAAGCTACTTTATACGTTTTTTACGAATGCACTCCAAATTTCAGCGCGATCAGTTGAGAATTGGACGAGAAGTTAGGAGAATAAATGTCGCCCTCAACAATGCGAGCTGTTCGACCCAAAAATTTGTTCTCTAGAATTAATAGGAATATAATAATTAGTAGGAAATAAGTAATTAAGTAAATATAGGTATATTTCTTGACCGCTTTTATTAAATATACAATTAAGTTTTTCACGGTAATACGGTCCTTTTACTGATTCTGAAAAGTAAACAAACAAAATATGACGTAACTGGGATATCAGTTCACGTCTCGCGCAATAAATCATTCGGTACTTATATGTAAAAATTTTGAATCACCTACTATTGGATTTCATATTAAAAACCATCCCTCTAGCGCTTAAAATTAGAACTATTGTCAAAATGCGTTTCGCACCAGGATGCCATGTTGTGCTCTTCAGCAGGGCTTATGGCATCCTTGCCCTGGACGCGATATTTAATTTTAAGTTTGTAAATCTAATTTCCATTTTAAGCGCTAGAGGGATGGTTTTTAATATGAAATCCAATAGTAGGTGATTCAAAATTTTTACATATAAGTACCGAATGATTTATTGCGCGAGACGTGAACTGATATCCCAGTTACGTCATATTTTGTTTGTTTACTTTTCAGAATCAGTAAAAGGACCGTATTACCGTGAAAAACTTAATTGTATAATTAGTAGGAATCTTGGAAAACACGAATGTGCTTTTCTGATGGGTTTAGCAGCTCCTTAAGTCATACATCTTATATACGTTTTTTATTACATTATACAATCCAAAAATCACAATTTTAATTGAAAAAATTTGACACAGGGTTCACTTTCATAGGGTGTACGACGAATATTACACAAAAAAAAATGTTCAAACGATATAAAAGGTACCTTCAAACATTTGTGTTTCCTTTATAATAGATAGGTCGAACATATTTTCGGCCAAACATTTGTCATGCACCCTTAAAACAACTGTGTACACTTTCTTTTAGCCGATATTATAGTATAGCATTAGTAATATTCAAAAATGACTTACAAGCATCTTCTAAAATGCATATGGGATATTCTGGCCAGGATGGCATTGGATCTTTTCCTTCCCGTGCTAAAGTCCTCAGAAGTAATCTGTTTGAAGCATCCTGAGAAGGTGGCAAATATTTGCACACCATTTTTCCTTTTTTGGAATCAAATGATATCCAATCTACTGGAACTGCCGCGATATTATTATTTACAGGGAATTTTGAATTATTAAATTGGATGATGACCCGAGAACCAATATTCGCTTCCATCTATTCATTGTAATTTAAACAATATTCCATGTACTTTCAATTTTATATTCGGATCAGATTTCTTTATATAAATAAAAGGATACATAAGATAAGATAAGTAATAATATTGAACGTAACTCACCTCTCTCAATGCAATCAGATTTGATGCCAACTAAGTGCAATTTCAAAATTTGTATGAAAATACAAAATGGCGGAACTATTTGCATAACCTTAATATAGTGTATATACAGGGTGAATTTCTAACGGCGGAACATAGGGCATCCCAGGTTATTCAGTTCAGCCAATGGCGATCGAGCTTTGATAAAGTAACTATATCAGTCGACCAATCAAGCGGATTGAATCTGCATGGAGTCAATTGTCAAAACACAGAGGATAGGTATCGCTACAAAAATTGTTTGCTGTTTTTATTTTTACATCTGTATGATAGAGAATTTTGAAAAATGAACTAATCGTTAATTATAGCATCATTCAACGGAAAATTTTAAAACAATTCTGTGAAACAGGATTCGGATTTTTTCTTACATTATAGGAATCAACTGTGATGTGTAACACGATTAGGTAAGATCTGTTTTAAAAAATATTTATTAATAAATTAAATTATTTTCAGATTTTATTCAAAAATTAGCTGCTCATATGAGAGGAAGGGAGAAAGGTTTCATCGTGTCGTGTCTTGTTTCTGGATTGCAGTTATGTTCCATGGGGTGTGTTACAATGCAAAGAAACAACTGTGCTTTCCTCACCAGGAAGTTGTATCAAATATCCGTTCATTCTACTGCAACGTTTCAAATTTATTCGACTACATTTTTATGGGAGGACATGTCAAGAAGCAGAACTACTATACGACGTTAGAAAATGCAGCTTCAGATAAGTTTAACAGTTTTCACAATTTTCATATTACAATAATTAATTAATTAAATAAGAATTTATCTTATGGCACATTCTTTTTTTGAGATGCTGATATAACTGTTTAATGAATGAACGTAGTCGTCGAAGAAATAAACGAATGTTTGGAGCTCTTTTAGGAACGCTTCAAAAGTTTCGACAGGAGGAAACAAAGTTAAAAGCAAAGGAAGATAAAAAGACACAGGTGGAAGCAAGAGTAGAAGAGGCGAAGAGGAGAGAAAAGGAAGAATTGAAGCGCAAACGTCGACAGTTGTTCCTGTCTCGGAAGCAAAAATTAGCTCAAGTTAAAGCGTTAAAAATTTTTCAGCCATGGATGTTAAGGACCTACTCGATTCCGGCATGAATTTACGTTATTGATAACGTTACCTATTTGTGATGCATTATCAATTATTGCCAGGTTAACTATAAACACACTGTTCAACAGTGATATCTGCTATACATCGTGCAAGTGCCAAAGAAGTTTATTATTAATTAGTGCAGAAATGAAACATTAATGTGAAATAGTGAAAAATTAATTTGAAAAAGTGAAAAATTAAAATGTGTTTACTTGTACAAAGTGTAACTTTTTAAAAAATACCATACATTTTACCATACATGAGCTAATAAATATAAACGTTTAATAAAAACTAGTTAATCAAGTGTTCAAATAACTCTCCTTCAGCAGCTGCGCAATATCCTAAACGATCATAAAATTCTTTATAAACGTTCTGCATAATTTCTAGGGTGATAGAGTTTAATATATGGACAATTTCGGTCTGCAATTCCTCTAATGAAGTTATGTTTTGTTCGTATAATTTATTTTTAACATAACCCCATAAAAAAAAATCGAGCGGACTTAGGTCTGGTGAACGTGCAGGCCAGCGTATTGGTCCATATCGACCTATCCAATAATTCGGAAAATGTTCTTTTAGATGTGCCGTTACTTGTGCTACACTGTGTGGCGGGGCACCATCTTGCTGAAAATAAATTCTATTTCCATCCTAGAAAAAATTCTCCTAGTTATCTGAAATAATTATATTACGAAAATTATAATATATTTTTAATAGTTACCTCCTCTTCGAATTGTTTAAGGGTTGGTGTTACAATGTCTTCGAGCATTTTTAAATACATTGCACCATTTAAATTGTCTTTTATAAAAATAGGTCCAACGATATGTGTACCAACCATGCCTACCCAGACCATTATTTTTCTTTGATATTGGGTGCGTAGGCCTTGCACTTCTCGAGGATTTGCAGTAGCCCAATGCCTTGTATTTTGACGATTTGGTGCACATTTGACGTGAAAAATACACTCATCGCTAAAACATAGATGCACGTGTATTTTGTAGGGAAAATATCCATGTTTATGGAGAACTTTTAAAACACTTGATTGCGACACACCTAACTGATGAGCCAGTGTCCTGGAGGAAGTATGTGGTTCGGCCTCAATCATTGCGCAAATGTTTATTTCTGTTTCCTCGTCTACTATACGAGCTGGACGGCGTATTACTACAGGAACATTTTCCACTCGTCCATGGTCTTCAAAGTATTGGACAATCCTTGAAATTGTGCTGATGCTAGGAATTTGAGTATTTTCAAATTCAACGGCAAAGTGATCTCTTACTTCACGTAAACTTTGTCCACTATAATACAATTGTATTATCCTAGTCCTTTCTCGTACAGAGAAAGTTGACATTTTTACTTTTTACCAATATTCTTCAAATCTATTCTTAATTATGCTTACTAACAACCATTTTCCATCTTCAAATTTTAGCCGAAAATGAATATGGCGAAAAAAGACGAGGAATTTTGAAACTTTTAAATTTAGCAAAAAAATGTAAACCACATGATTGGTTGACTGATCTAGTTACATTATCAAAGCTCAATCGCCATTGGATGAACAGAATAACATAGGATGCCCTATGTTCCATCGTTAGAAATTCACCCTGTATATAGGTAGTCAGGTAAACCTGACTTGGTAACCAGGCAAACCTGGTCAGAGTGGTATTTTAAATAATTGCTAAAATTTTAACTTATTTGCTCACAGGAAGATTATTATATAATGTACAATCTTGAATTACATCCATATGCCACTCTGTCAAAATAAAAAAAAGTTTGCAAGGTTCAACTCGTCATACCTCATCAAAGTTAACGACGTCTGAAAAATTACATCAGAGTTTTTCTTACTTACTACCCACTAGTGATAAAATTATAAGTTATGTCAATATTTAATTAACTTACATTAATGCAGCAGTGGTATAATAAAATTTTGTTCGACTGTCGAAGGGTCATCATGAAGCGTTAAAAAAATGGTCTTGCAAGAGATTGCTGATAATGTATCGTTGATCATTTGTGACTCGGCATTCATGTCTACTTCCCACATATCCATTACTGATGATTGAAAGGGGTAATCAAATATTGCTTCTTTTAAACATATTGTTTTGCCTGTTATTTGTATGTTCTGTGGATCATCAAGTGCATTTTTAGTGTCAATGTATGACATGTTATCAATTCGAATAACAGTGTCACTAGCAAGCATCGCTGTATTATTTGGTGCCTTGCAAGTAAATATGTACCCTTTATATTTTAATTTCGTTATCTTTAATAACTTATTTTTGCGAATTGTTTGTTTAATTTCGAATACAGGTGGTAAATTTGGTTTTACTTTTTTTGCATTAACTGCTTGCAATTCACCATACCTACGACAAAATTGTTGTAAACATTTGTTGCCACTTCTTATAGATCTTTTCATTTTTCCCAAATAATTTTCGAAAGGAAATGCTGAAATCTGCGATATAGTACAGTTCATGTTTTTAACGTCATCTGCTAAGTGACATAAACTGTGCCAGTTTAATGTTGCAATAGTCGGACTATAATAAATAGATCCAAGAATTACAAATCTTTCGAGATATATTCTGGCTTCTTCATTATGTTCGACTGCCATTTTCGGTGTTGATAAAATGCGACAGGCAGTATGTAACAGGGCGAAATGTTGATACAATTTTGCAGGCAAAATGTCTTTTAAAGCAATTATTCCACAGTATAGGAGAAAAAATCTATATTCTGTTGCTTTCCAGAACTTTATATTTTTCAAGGATCGAGTAAGTCTTTGAAATTCAATAGGAATTTGAGGTCTAAATTTTAGTATACGCAGGGATAATTTCTTCGTATCAAGCCAACATTCTGTTAGAAGCTTCTTCATAACACCTAAGTAGCATAAATGCATGCTATCTAATACGAAGCTTGAAATCATATCAATTTCAGGTTCAATTTGCATGAAGGGTGATAAATTACCAACATGATGATCAGCGTCTTCAAAAGTTCTAAACGACTCATTTGTTCTTTTCGGACAATCTGTTCGAAGATATATAACTTTTTTTTTGTGTTATTATCTTCACTATACAATTCACCTTTTATAACACATCGTTCACAAGCCCTATATCCACCATGTCCTTTTGTACATTTTAAGTGAGAACGAGCAGGTTTGTCGAAAATAAAGCACTTGATATCTACTTGAAATAATTGATTTTCAATCACTATTCCATTTTTCTTCAAATCATTAATTTCAGCTACAAATTTATTCAAATACTGTTCAAGTGGTTTAGGTTTTGACTCTCCGAAATAAACAAGTATAGGAAATGGTTCGTATATATCTGGATCAAAGAAGATTTTTCCTAGTAGGGGCCAAAATTCCTTCATGCTAGAATGGAAAAGTGGTAATCCATCACAATTAATTAGCAATGTTACTTTCTTTTCATTATGGATCTTCACATTTACAAACTGCTCCAGCTGCTGCTTTATTCCAAAATAAACTAACTCGGAGTCATCATTTTTTTCAACATGATATTCAGTTGGCGTTTGTAAAAATGTTTTTGATGTCTTTGGTAATTCTGGCAAAACCCTTTTTCTTAAAATTAAAAGCAATTGATCTATTGCAATGTGGGAAATTCGATTCTCGATGGCCCATTGTTTTAATTCAATGATTTCTGTATCATTTATAGAGTCAGAGTCCTCATTATCAAAAGTTCTACCGACTTCAATTTCATCAAAAACTTCATTCATCGGTTCACGTCCATTCATTTCATCTACGGATGATTCCAGTTCATTAGAATTAACTGAATCAACACTTACATCAATTGCTGCACGCTTCACTGGCACTTTAGAAAGACGATGTTTCTGTACACGTTTCCTACATAGTGTTTGTTTTCTTATCTCATTATCCATTTTGATACATTTAATATTAAAATAGATGTAACCTAAACCTGATATATAAGATTTTTCAGTATACATGCAGTCCCTGCACAGGACCTGGGCAGGCTTGTTAAGGAATTCCCATCATCAGGTAAGCCCATTTAAACCCTGATCAGGGCCTGACCAGGAACAGGACTGCCTGATTTCAATTTCTACCAGGGTTCATTTCCCCAACGAAGCATATTAAGAAAAGCTAGGCAAGCGTAATTTTTTCAAACTCATTTTTCTCGAAACCTGCTGCATATTGCGCTTTAGTACTTTACCACAAGAAATGTGACCTAATAATCTTTCGTCAGGGGAAGTTTCGAATTTTTCTGAATTCCGTTGGTCTGACCCTCCCCTTGTAAGATACTTTCACCAGCTGCCTTCCCACCGTGTGCCCCTATCGAGAATTACGAGTACCCAGTAGTGTGTCAGTCGAGTAACAGTGACAGCAGGGTCTATACGACTTGTTGAAGAGATTTTAGTGTCAAACCACGTGCAGCCGTTAACAAACATTTTGGAACAGTATTTTTGGGAGAATTTTTCATAAATTTAAACGTAAGTACACTGATATCACATTATATGTACGTGATTATGGTTTTAGGCACGATTTATATACTTCAGAGCACCTTTTTCTCATAACGAATTAATATTTACATTTAATTTTGCGCACGTTATTATATGTATGACATTTCTAACACTTTAACTAACGTAATAAGACTTGTACTTAATGTTTTATTCATACATCGCGCGATACTTTAATCAGTTTACTTATTATAAGTTTCATATGGGACTTAATGTGTCGAAACATAAAGTGATTTGTCGAGTAATGAAAGTTTTCTTTCGCAGATGAAATTTTTACCACGGACAATTGCATCATTTGTGACAAACCTTTTTTATCTGAAGTGAATAAAAAAAAATATCAGGAAAAGGAATCAGCACCTTAATTGAAAGCAGCGTCAAAAGAAGAGATGGGAAAAAAACAGAATTTTCAAAACACGGAACTGTATGCAGTCATTCTGCGTGTTATACCACATATAATCGAGAAACAAGTATCAAGGCCAATGTAAGTAAAGCTCGTACTGTCACATCTGATTAAAGACGACGAATAAAAGTGAGTCGAGAATACGATTTTAAAAATAAATATATTTTTTGTGAAAAAGACTTCAAAGTACTTAATGCAAAACAGAATGTTCGTTATGTCAGTAATCGTGATACACTGCTTAATATAATGAATACTCTAAAAGAAAGAGATAGTAGTAATAAATGGTGCAAAGACTTGAAGTGTAGATTGAGCGATATCGATAAAGCACTGCCGCAAGGGGCTTGTTATCACGTCAGATGTATGGTCAGTTTTTATAATAACCGCGGTTCGAATGTTGTAGGACGACCAGTAAGCGAAGTCACTGCATGTGCTGTAGAATTCATTGTTAATTTTTTAACCGAAAATTCTGACAAGTGTCAATTTTTTCTACGATACATCCTCAGCCAATACGAAAGCACTGAAAAATCAGCTTTACAGTATATAACACAAAAGTTGGACGAAATATTTGGCAACATTATAGTAATATATCGTTATATGCTAAAGATGACGATTATATAATTTTCTATGCAAGTAAGAGTGCTAGAATACTTCAAGAAAATTGGCACGCAAAAGAAAATCTATCAAAGGAGGAGCAAAACCGACAAACAGTCGAAGATGCAGCAAATATTATATTGAACGATATTAGAAAACAGTGGTACGATGTAGATAATTACCCATCTCCGAATTCATTTTGAGAAAACGCATTATCTGGCATTCCATCTACTTTGAAAATATTTTTGGATATAAGAGTAAAGAGTCATAAAAAAAGCAAAAACAATTGAAACTTACGACTACAAAATAGCTACCCTTTCGCACTGTTTAATATCCGCAGTTCGACCTCAAGAACAATTTTAGATTAATGTAAATTTAATAAAAGATCACCGAAAAGTATACAATATTTTTATTAAACCTTTCTTTTATACTGTACGCTATCCCATATTTCCTGATTAAAGTTCTCGCTAAAACTCCCTTTCCGTTGAACCGCCATGCGTACACTCCTGGATTGCTTCAGAGAGCCATCATTGCAAGGTAAATTTATTTATTTCCTTTAAATCGTTAATATTTTACGTACCATTAAAGAAAGGATAATTTCATTCCAAACAAATTTTTATTCGAAGCGGAACATGCTTCATCCTAGTCAGTACACACAGATACGGGCACTTTTGTATAAAGTCATTTTTTACAATATCCTAAGCGCTAATAAAAAAATCCGAAATATACATTTTTTAGTACAGGTTTTAACGAAAAAAAATCATTTTTAGAAATTACTGTACGACTTTTAGAAGCTGTAATAATTAGAATCAAACAAAAAATGAAAACAAAAGAAAACGCAAATTTCTCGAAAAATACAAAAGTGATCGTAATAGAAAAAACACCACTATTTTCTACGTCATATAGACTACCTTTTCACAAAATTATACATTCCTAGCGATAAAACTGTAAAATATAAAAAATAATTGATTTTTTTTTGCATTTTTCACGTTTTTTTATTATTATTTTATTCAAATATTAATTTTTCGAAAATATTATGTAAACTATTTTTGTAGAGAATTTCAAGAGCTACAATTTCCCTGATAACACTTTTCCCGTACAAGGTCTTTCAGCTAGAATAGAAAAACTGAAAAAATAACGTTTTTTTCCATGTTTTTGTTTATTTAACATTGAAAAACACCAAACTTTTGGTTACTCCAACTTTTTTAAGAATTTACACAACAAAATACATACTTTAGTGAAGGATCCGTCCTGCTTACAATTTTTTCCAAACATTTCCCTAATTTTCCTGGACTAGCAGTCGTTGATAGAATTCCGACATTATAAAATGAATCGACATGATTAAATTTCTTAACGACTAACTGATAAACATTTTGGAATTTGATAATATTTAAGATCACATAAATAGATCCATCTTTTGCTATGCAACAATTATTATGCAACCGTACGCCTAACACTGTACTTGCTGTTCGCAACTCAGAATACTGCAGAGCTCCACGCACTTACGCCGGGAGGGACCCGATGCATGCGTTTTGTGTAGCGTTACTAAATTATTATCCGAATCAATTTGAGGTAATTTTCTATTTTCAGCTCCTTCAATTATTCTACGTGCAATCTACTCCAGAGGTAGCGCAGGGTTCTAACAATATTTTTTTTCAATTTTTATATTATTTTCATACGGAAAAGCTGAAAAAGAATCGAGAAGACCTAAATTTTTTACATTATCAACAACTTGTAACGTGAATATTATAAAATAAAAATGAGGGCCCATAAAACATTGAATATTTTTCAACAAATAAGCGTAAAGCAAGTTCAGCGAAAATTAACTGTTCGTTTGTTGGAGAAGCTACAGACAAGCAGCGCACAGCCGCGTGAAGTAATAAAAAATGGTGGTATAAATAATTTGGAAGAATGTCGTGTAAAACCGCGATATACAATAAAAAGAGATCTGGGATGCCGATTAAATTCCCTCGGATAATATTGCAGTAAAGCATTCAGTCTGTCACTAATTTCGTTGATTTGTCTCCAAGAAAGTCCGCTATCTGCTGAGAAGAAATGACACGTTCGTGCTGACCACAATTTCTTCATAACGCCAAGGTAAATAAGGTGCATACACTCAAAAGGTACATGACTCACAATGCCCATTGGAAGATTTGAGAGTAGAGTACCGCCAGAATATTGATAATCTTCATCGTGTTTTCTGAATATTGTTTATCAGTGCCCGTAGTGTGGTCAACGCCAAAGAAAATAATTCATCGTGCAGCGTGTACACCAGTCACTGTGCACTTTGAACAAGCATGACAAGAGATATGTCCTTTATGATTGAGAACAAGTGCTCGAGAAGAATCAGCAGCTATAAATGCATTAAAACCGATGAGAAGTATGCGACCTTCATACTCAATGCCCACTTTGCCTAATAACGATGGTACTTCTTCAATGAAGTCCTTAAGAAAATCATCAGCGTTGTTCGGTTTTTTAATTCCACGATAGATTCCAACCAATTCCGGTTTAGATCGTGAAATATTTGAAATTCTGCACTGAACTTCGTCATTTCCACCTGGAGATGCACCATATGTATTGAAATGTATGTGCAATTCGTCAGGAATTGTTTCTTATGGAGAACGTCGAAGAATATTCATTATCCTATTAACGAAACCTATGTGAAGGTATTCCCCAGGATTCACGCTCTTGAGCTCAAATGATTTGCGAGGAGTTTTTAACAATATTCTAGCATCTTTTGTCAAGTAAGAAACACAATTATGAGAACGTAAAAGATTCAAAAGAAGATTTATTTGAACATGAGTGAAATCACCTGGAATGAAATAATCTACAAATTTTCAGTGATACTAGGTGAAATTTCCTTATCCGTCAATTCGTTATCATCGATGGATATTTGACTTCAAATAGTGAGATATATTATCATCAGAATTACTTTCTCTGAATACCGAATTAGCTGTGCAAGCATGATGAACAAAACTCGATTTTTAAATCACTACTTCAACAATTTAATAAAAATTAAATCTTTACATCCACCTGTGAATAAATGTCTTATCTCAGCTATTATTCGCAGACCGTGGAAACTTGAGAGCTGATTAAGGCGTTTCCGGCTACCAAAGTTTGATCCATAATGTGTACGATGAAATGTAAGCATTTTCCACTTAATAACATGAATTATTAGAATAAAATTTAATGTAATAATATCATTAATAATAAGTAAAAATAGACTAATCTTCATCCACTTTTAATGAATGTTCAGAAGTCGTCACCGATGACGAAAAAGTGGCTGGGTCCCACCGCTCACAAATTTGTATCCGTAAGAAAGCTGAACAAACATGGACAGACAATTTAGATTGGGTCATCTTCCTTAGGGTGTGGGTCGAAAAGCCGAGAAATAAAAAAGGAGGCAGTTCTTACAGCTGACCATTGTAGATTTTCTGGGCTCAGTGCAATCGAGTTCTCAAGTATATGTGTAAAAATTATTATATCATATAAAAATATATGACAAGACAATATATTATATTATATATAATAATAATAATAATAATAACAAGGCCATTGGGGCCCAAAAGGAATGATACGTAACACAATGCGGCTATGCAAAAAGCTGCATCTTAGCCTATCTTCCCAAATGGCCTACTCTCACCTCCACGTGTGCTTATTAAAGCCGGTGGGCCCTGGACTCTTAGCAACCTTGCCAGAGATTGGGTAACCAACCCCAGTGGATGGCGAGGTAAGAGACAAACGAGAGAGGCATAACAACGGGGAGTAGGGCTAACCACCCTACTCCCTGTATTTGCGGTTACTCACAGAATAACGCGCAGGGCTCCTGACCATCGGGCTGCTTCGGATGCAGCCCAGTCCCGAGGTGGAGGAGCCGAAACGGGTGTCCCGGGACAACGACCTTTTCATTCCCACGGACGATTTCAGTGGACGGAGGATCTCAGGCAAGATCTTATGCGCTGCTACGAGGAGAGCTGTCCGCAACAGAGAGGCTACATGGCGCGAATGCATAGTCGGTTTGCAGTAATGCATCCCGAACTGGCAGATCGCTTTTCTCAACAACAACTGAGAGATTATGTGGCCTATCTGAGGCGGATAGGTTTCGTTGTTCCCAGCTGTCAACCGGTACCGGATGTGCAGGCAATAACAACTGAGCCCGTATGCGGTGCTGGGAGAGATGCTCCACATTACGAAAGCACGACACTCGTGTTTAGGCAAAATTTGACAACAAAAAAATTTTGCCTAAACAACGAGAATTAGACAGAGCAAATAGCCTACTTCTGGATGCTCTTCCAGATGACTGCGACCTGTGGCAAGTCAATTGTGCCGTTTACGAGGCTGCAAGTGATCTGGTGACTCCGCGAAATCTGACACAGATATCGGGGAGTCGGCAGATTACAAAACGCATGTCTCAATTGAACGGCAAGATTCGACTGACACGGAAGCTCGCTTCCCGAGTTCAGTGTGTGATCGACTATCTAACATCTGGCCGTTCATTTACAGCAAAAGTCAAGAAGTTCGCACAACCACTGCGGACGTACTATCACACACTGAACAAGCTGAAGTTGCTCAACATCAAGCAACGTTTGGCGGATAAAATTCGGGTTTTGGCGGATGCCAAAAAGATGCTGCAAAGACGGGAGGATGGAATTCGACAAAATGCAATATTTTGGACGAATCCTTCCAACCTCTTCAAACATCGTATCGCAGCCTCAAGCAAGTTTCCGTCGATGGCCGCAGTTAAGGAATTCTGGGGGAGCATCTACGAGAGAATATCTAGGCTTAATGCAGACACTCCAGGTATTGATATCTTCACCGAGTTGTGCGACGAAGTCACACAACAAAGTGAAGATTGCCCACCCGTCAGTGCTTTAGAGGCGAAAAATGCCATCACAGGAGCGAGGAATTTCTCCTCGCCGGGCTGGGATGGAATTAACAACTATTGGTGGAAGAAGTTCACTTCTGTCCATCAACACCTAGCCCGAATATTCACCTGTTACATAAAAATGGAGAACAACCCATTCCGCACTGGCTGGTGGAGGGCCGAACGACACTGATCCCAAAATCGGGAGACTTGTCCGATCCGAAAAACCATAGACCGATCACGTGTCTCAATACGTTATACAAATTGTTCACTAACATCTTGAACGAACGTATTGAGAAATCCGTGAAACCGGTGTGGCAACGGATAGTAGAACAACGAGGCTGCAAAATGGGTGTATCCGGCTGCAAGGACAACTTGCTTATCGACAGGTGTGTTTGTCAGGACGCAGTCCAGTACAAGCGTAACCTGTCGATAGCCTGGCTGGATTACATGAAGGCGTATGACTCAACATCGCACGAGCTTTTAAGCTTGTTGCTCAAACGCCTGCATGTCCACCCAAACATAGTGAGAATTGTAGAAGACCTGATGCCTCTTTGGAAAACACGCTTTGTCATGACATCGGACAAGCGTCGAACCATGTCTAGACTGGTTCAATTCCAAAGAGGTGTCTATCAGGGAGATTCTCTGAGTCCTCTGCTCTTCTGCATCTCACTATTGCCTCTATCCGTTGCTCTCCGGAAATCTCAAGGGTACATGTGTGGACCGCCTGGTGAACGTGTACATAAGATCACCCATCTTTTCTATATGGACGATCTTAAATTATACGCATCAGGCGAAGATCAATTACATCGATCTCTGAACATCGCCCTCACATACTCGAGAGATATCGGCATGGAATTAGGATTGGACAAGTGTGCAGTCGTTCATTTGCACAGAGGAAGGTCCGGCTCCCATAACAACGATATGGAGCTCGTCAACGGAAATGTCATCCGCCACCATAGCGCCGAAGAAGCCTACACATACCTGGGCGTACCTCAAAGGCATTTCCAGGATGTGCAGGCTGCTAAAACCACCATCATTAAGAAATACCGGCGCATTCTCCGTCAGATCTGGTCATCAGAATTGACCGGGAGAAATAAGGTGGCAGCCACGAATATGTTGGCCGTATCACCAGTGCTGTATTCTTTTGGAGCACTGAAGTGGAACGTTGACGAGCTAAGGGATCTTGACCGAAGCACATGGAAGATGATTTGTATGCAACGCATTTTGCATCCAAGATCTTCCGTGGAACGACTGTATTTGCCCCGAAATATGGGAGGTCGTGGCCTTTTAAGCCTGTGTATGCATGACCGATTGGTCCTCGAAACAGCTTGCGACGTGATAAATCGAACGGAGGATCCCCTGATGATGCTAGTACATCAGCATGAAATTCAGGGGAAGGGGGCGTGTTTTGTACAACGCGGCGGAACGAGCGGCACGAAACCTCGGTATGGTTTAACGTGGGACGTAGTGGTGCACAGGAGGCTAAATCAGTCATCAATCTGTGCCCAGTGCGTCTCAGGGCTAACATTCGGAAGGAACAACTCCGTATGTTGGAGGGAAGGCATATCGACAAGCCGTTGCATGGACAATTCTTTCGAAATGCCCAACAACTTGGCTCGTCGGCAGAGATGACCTTCTCTTTCTTAAGATCAGCCGGCTTGAAATCCGAGACCGAGGGTTTTATCTTCGCATGCCAGGATGGGGTCATCAATACCTTAGCGTATCGCCAGAACATCTTACACCAGGCGGCACAGAGTACGCTTTGTAGATTGTGTAGATATCATGCTGAAACACTAATGCATCTTTTGGCAACATACCCAATGTATGCAGTTTCAGCATACATCGAACGTCACAATGCTGCTCTTCGAGTGCTGTATTACCATCTTCGCAGCACTTATGGTATTGATGCAACCCCAGTTTTGCCGTACGTCCCCGCTGATATTGAATCCGTTGTCGGGAATGAGTCGTGCCGAATATACTGGAATTACTCATTCCCGACGAGCAGGCAAATATCAGCCAATAAGCCTGACATCGTCCTTGTTGACTTCGATGACAAATCCATCTTCGTCATCGAGTTTTCTGCACCAGCAGAAACAAATATAGTCAGCAAAGAGGATGAAAAACGGATGAAATATCAGGAACTCCTGTTCGAGATTCGCAGGCTGTATCGAGGGTTCAAAATCAAGCTCGTCGTGCTGATAATTGGAGTGCTGGGAGGAATGAGACCAACTTTCCTCCAAAACATCAAAAGCATTCTGGCCTGTCAAGAACATGCAAATTCCATCGCAGGCCGAATGCAGAAAGCAGTGCTGCTGGGATCTCTCCGTCCACTGAGGTCACACGAGATCCTGTAACCACTAACCCAATGGTAGAGGGAGTGGTTACAGTTGCAAACGCAATGGCCCAGTGCAGTCTGCAGCGGAGGAGATGGATATCGGAGCCACTTTTCTGCTGCAGACTGCACACGTGGATTCTGGAGGGCCAAGGGAGGTTAGGGTTTTAGTCGGTAAACCTTGCCGTTAACATCAAAGGTGAAGGAGTCCGACACACGGGGGGGGGGGGGGGTTTAACCGATATCTTCAACCCCCTATAATGCCTAATGCATTTCCCCCCTCCGTCAAAAAACAAAAAATAATAATATCGGGTACCAAAGGGAATGATGCGTGAAGGGAGAGATGGTCTACATTGTGAAAACACGACACTCGTGTTTAGGCAAAATGTGACAACGAAAATTTTGCCTAAACAACGAGAAATAGATAGAGTAAATAGCCTACTTCTGGATGCTCTTCCAGATGACTGCGGCCTGTGGCAAGTCAATTGTGCCGTTGGCGAGGCTGCGAGTGATCTGGTGGGGAGTCGGCAGATTACAAAACGCATGTCTCAATTGAACGGCAAGATTCGACTGACACGGAAACTCGCTTACCGAATTCTGTGTATGATCGACTATTTAACCTCTGGCAGTTAATTTACGGCTAAAGTCAAGAAGTTCACAAAACAACTGCGGACGTACTATCACACACTGAACAAGCTGAAGTTGCTCAACATCAAGCAATGTTTGGTGGATAAAATTCCGGTTTTGGCGGATACCAAAAAGAGGCTGCAAAGACGGGAGGATGGAATTCGACAAAATACAACATTTTGGTAAAATCCTTCCGCCCTCTTCAAACATCGTATCGCGGCTTTACTCGAGTTTCCGTCCATGGCCTCGGTTGAGGAATTCTGGGGGAGCATTTACGAGAAAACATCGAAGCTTAATGCAGACACACCAGGAAATCATTACCGAGTTGTGTGATGAACTCGCACAACAAAGTGAAGATTGTCCACCTGTCCATCAACACGTAGCCCGAATATTCACCTCTTATATAAATGGAGACCAACCCATTCCGCACTGGCTGGTGGAGGGCCGAACGACGCTAATCCCAAAATCGGGAGACTTGTCCGATACAAGAAACCATAGACCGATCACGTGTCTCAATACGTTATACAAATGGTTCACTAACATCTTGGACGAACGTATTGAGAAATCCTTGAAACCGGTGTGGCAACGGATAGTAGAACAAAGAGGCTGCAAAATGGGTGTATCCGGCTGCAAGGACAACTTACTTATCGACAGGTGTGTTTGTCAGGACTCTGTACCGTACAAGCAAAACCTGTCGATAGCCTGGCTGGATTACATGAAGGCGTATGGCTGAACATCGCACGAACTTTTAAGCTTATTGCTCAAACGCCTCCATGTCCACCCAAATATAGTGAGAATGCCTCTTTGGAAAACACGCTTTGTCATGACATCGGTCAAGCGTCGAACCACGTATAGACTGGTTCAATTCCAAACAGATGTCTATTAGGGAGATTCTCTGAGTCCTCTACTCTTCTGCATCTCACTATTGCATCTACCCATCTTTTCTATATGGATGATCTTAAATTATACGCATCAGGCGAGGATCAATTACATTGATCTCTGAACAGCGCCCTCACATAATCGAGAGATATAGGCATGAAATCTGGATTGGACAAGTGTGCAGTCGTTCATTTGCACAGAGGAAGGTCAGGCTCCAATATCAACGATATGGAGCTCGTCAACGGAAATGTAATCCGCCACCTTAGCGCTGAAGAAGCCTACACATACCTGGGCATACCTCAAAGGCATGACCAGGATATGCAAGCTGCTAAAACCGCCATCATTCAGAAATACCGGTGCATTCTCCGTCAGATCTGGTAATTAGAATTGATCAGGAGAAATAAGGTGGCAGCCACGAATATGTTGGCCGTATCACCAGTGCTCTATTCATTTGGAGCACTGAAGTGGAACGTTGACGAGCTAAGGGGTCTTGACCGAAGCACACGGAAGATGATCTGTAAGCAACGCAGTTTGCATCCAAGATCTTTCGTGGAACGTCTGTATTTGCCCCGAAATATGGGAGGTCGTGGCCTTTTAAGCCTGGAGTGTATGCATGACCGATTGGTCCTCGAAACAGCTTGCGACGTGATTAATCGAACGGAGGATCCCCTGATGATGCTAGTATATCAGCATGGAATTCAGGGGAAGGGGGCGTTTTTTGTACAACGCGGCGGAACGAGCGGCACGAAACCTCGGTCTGGTTTTCAACGTGGGACGTAGTGGTGCACAGGAGGCTGAATCAGTCATCAATCTGTGCCCAGTGCGTCTCAGGGCTAACATACGGAAGGAACAACTCCGTATGTTGGAGGGAAGGCATATCGACAAGCCGTTGCATGGACAATTCTTTCGAAATGCCCAACAACTTGGCTTGTCGGCAGAGATGACCTTCTCTTTCTTAAGATCAGCCGGCTTGAAGAGCTGATACATTATACATCTTTATATTAACAGAGAGAGAGAGAGAGAGAGAGAGAGAGAGAGAGAGAGAGAGAGAGAGAGAGAGAGAGAGAGAGAGAGAGAGAGAGAGAGAGAGAGAGAGAGAGAGAGACATTATACATCTTTATATAAGCTATATTGTAAATAAAAAAAAACAACGAGATTGCACTTGAGCTACACGTAGAGTAGTTGAAATCGATTAGAAAACGCTCGCATAATTTAAAACATTAAAATAAAAAAGTAACAAACTTACGACTGATCAGCCCCGATAAGATGTGTTATTAGGTTAGTGTGAAATGTTGCGGGAGATGTAAATGTATGAAGACGGCGTGGCAGGGAGTTCCAAAGCTATATGGATGTGATCCAGAAAGAGTGAGCAAAGATGTTTGTACGAGGAATTGGAAGCTTATATTGAGATGACTGTACGCGAGAAAATCGGCGAATGGAATGGTCTAGAGAAATGAATCTGTCAGCAAGGTAGGAAGGTTGGGAGGTATGGATGATTTGATGAGTGAGGCTACCGAGAAAGTACTGTCGCCTAAATGTTATGGGTAGCCAGTTTGCTTTCTGGCGATACGGCGCAAGTCTTTCATCCCGGCACAGGCGATACACAAAATATCTCAAGGCGATGTTTTGAAGGCGTTGTAATTTAGTGTTAAGATATGCAGTTGAATCGGCTATAACTAAAGATGCGTAATCGCGGTGTGGGATGACTAATGCGTTGACGAGCGTGAATTTGATCTGCGGTGGAAGAAAAGCACCACGAAATTTAAGCCTGTAAAGAGCATTAAGTACTTTGGATGATATGGTTCTAACATGGCGATTCCATGTTAGGTCGGATGTGATCGGATATGATAACACCAAATTTTTTACTTCATATGAATGAGGTATTACATCCGACCCAACAATAATTTGTGGTATGGTGAGATTTTTCATAACGGCTAAATTCTGAGGTGAACCTATGATGATGGCCTGCATTTTACGCGTATTTAAAGTGAACCCATAATCATGGGACCACCTCACAAGCTCAGCAATGCCACTGTTTATATTGCGTATTGTTTCATTTAGATGATATATCGGGGTCGAGTGATAAAATTGCGTATCATCAGCAAAGATGATGGTAGTGAGTCTGCAATATTTAAGTCTCGAGAATAAGGTATTGATAACAATAATGAATAATATAGGGCCTAAGCTCGAACCTTGCGGAAGCAGTATACTCAGGATTAGATGTTAAACCAATCAGGGCAATTATTGTCTGAGAGCGATTTGTCAGATAAGAATGCAGCCATCTCAATGTTTTTTCCTCAAAACCTATGTCTCGAAGGCAGGTTAGAATTACGACATGGTTTAATGAGTCAATGGCTTTTGAGAAATCGAACAGCACCAAAATAGTAACTGCCCCACGATATATACCCAAACGTACATCATCCATAAGGTGTAGTAGGGCAGTTTGGGTGCTGTGAAATTTACGAAAAACTACCAAAGTCGGGTCTGGAAACAACCTTTAGACATAAAAGTCTTCAAGGTCCGATCTGGAAACAATCAATGGACCTGGAAACAACCTTTGTACATGTGAAAAGGATCTGGATTCTGGAACCAACCTTTAGCCATATGTATATGTGCATGTATATACACTGAAGACATTTTCAAAAACTACAGTCAATTAGTGCAACGATAGAAAGTCTATTGTCATAATAAAAGTTTTCATTCAGTCAATTATACTTTAGTGCATATTCCTTTTCGAACTTCATCTCTTCCATTTGTTCTTAATTAAAGAAATATACAGAGTATCCCAAAAGTTTGGAAACGGTCTTGTTACTTTTGAAAAAAAACATTCATTAAATTGCTGAAACACGTAAAACGATTTTACAAAAAAGCTATCTTTTTTGAGAGGTTACAACGCCAAGGGGGGAGGGGACGTGGGGCACGAGGGGGGATGAATATCTTAAATGGCAACATGGGTGGAGTGGGGGCTCGCTTGAAAGGTCTTTTAGAGACGAATGCAAAACACAGGTCATAAATGGCGCTGCGATCACTTATCGCGGAAATATTTGACATTTTTAATCTTATTACTTGTGAAATGAAAATTTCGAAAATCGCTGAAGTACGTGAAACTATTTTTCAAAAAAGCTACCATCTCTGAGGGGTTCCAACCCAACCCCCACAACGCCCCACACCTTCACCCCAAGGGGGAACGTGGGGCACGAGGGGGGATGAATAGCTTAAATGGCAATGTAGGTTGATTGGGGGGTCATTTGAAAGTCTCTTCAAGAAGAATACAAAACACTGGTCATAGATGGCGTTATAATCATTTATCGCCGAATTATTCATCGTTTAAAATTTCTAATCTCAGAAACCAGTATTTGGATCCAACATACCACACAATATTTGTAGCGATTAAAAATGCCTAGGCACCCTTCTCTTTTACACGGGCTTGGGACAGTCATAGGCAGAGTTTTGCTACTTTTTTTACATTTTTTTTTTTTTTTAATTTTCTTTCGTTTTTTTGTGTTTTAATTTCTATAGTATTGATCGCCGTTTAAAAAGTGTATTTCAAAATAATTTATTTCATGTGCTCAAATTAAGCACCTGCAACTTCCTGACACTGCCCCAGTCTTAAATAGTATTCGCCCAATACTTTCAGAATTATATCTCTTGAAATAGTATGTACTTCCTGGATTATTCGTCCTGGTAGTTCTTGCAAGTTGGCGGGTTTCGTCGTGTATAGCCTGTCTTTAAGGTATCCCCACAAGAAAATACTCGCTTTGTAGTTCCTCATTTCGCCGCTAGTCACAGGCGTGACTTTCGCTATCCTGCATTTTGCGTCCGTTAGAGCAATGGATTTTCATTTGGAATATTAAAGCAGATTTTCGCCACATATTCGTTATAGCAAATATTATATTCAGACAAGTGAGTTTCGACACGTATACATAGTTAGAATCGATTTTCTACTAATATTTTTATTCATATTATTATTGGTACAAAAATATTTCATCTATTAGAGAAAGGAAAAATGAATTTATGTGAATGTGAGGGAATAGAAATATTAATTGCACCAGGGTGCGGAAATCTGACTCGATCTTACTAGGAAGCCGCTACATTTTTCAATAATTCGCATCCAGACCGCCCGCCGATATCTAAGTCGACTGTGCACAAAACAGTACAACGATTTCATGATACAAGTACTGTAAAAGACCATCTACGAAGTGGGCGATCGAAATCAGTAACAAACAACGATGAAAGTTTGGAAGTTATGCAAACATTTGTAGAAAATCCACATGTTAGTGTAAGGAAAGCAGCACAGGCAATCGGTATTTCTAGAATAAGTGTTCATCGTCTACTATCAAATGAGAAATGGCATCCTTTTAAAATAATATTTACTCGAAAACTCAGAGCAGCAGATTATGGTAAAAGAGTTGAATTTTGCGATACATTTAGGCAGCGCCTTGATAATGATAATACTCTGTTGAATCGTATTATCTTTTCCGATGGAGCCACGTTTCATTTAGACGGTGCAGTAAACCGTCATAATTTTCGATATTGGAGTGATGAAAATCCTCACGGGATGTCGGATATCGCACACAATGGCCTCAGAAGTTGAATGTATGGGCAGGTTTTTGTGAAAAAGGAATTGTCGGACCGATTTTTATTGACGGGAATTTAAATGGAAACATTTATCTTAAATTACTTTAACATGAAGTTATACCTGCAATACGAAACATGTACAATGATATACAAAATGCTTGGTTTCAACAAGACACCACATTATGTGACACCGGTTCGACAATTCCTAGATGAAACATTTCCACAGCGATGGATGGGAAGGCATGGTTACATCGAATAGCTACCCAGATCACCAGACCTAACTCCATTGGATTATTTCTTGTGGGGATACCTCAAAGACAGGGTATACGCGACAAAACCCGCCAACTTGCAAGAACTACGAGGGCGAATAATCCAGGAAGTACATGTTATTTCAAGAGATATAATTCTGAAAGTATTGGGCGAATTCTATTTAAGACTGGGGCAGTGTCAGGAAGTTGCAGGTGCTCAATTTGAGCACATGAAATAAATTATTTTGAAATACACTTTTTAAACGGCGATCAATACTATAGAAATTAAAACACAAAAAAACGAAAGAAAATTAAAAAAAAAAAAAAAATGTAAAAAAAGTAGCAAAACTCTGCCTATGACTGTCCCAAGCCCGTGTAAAAGAGAAGGGTGCCTAGGCATTTTTAATCGCTACAAATATTGTGTGGTATGTTGGATCCAAATACTGGTTTCTGAGATTAGAAATTTTAAACGATGAATAATTCGGCGATAAATGATTATAACGCCATCTATGACCAGTGTTTTGTATTCTTCTTGAAGAGACTTTCAAATGACCTCCCAATCAACCTACATTGCCATTTAAGCTATTCATCCCCCCTCGTGCCCCACGTTCCCCCTTGGGGTGAAGGTGTGGGGCGTTGTGGGGGTTGGGTTGGAACCCCTCAGAGATAGACAGCTTTTTTGAAAAATAGTTTCACGTACTTCAGCGATTTTCGAAATCTTCATTTGTTCAGAAGTAACTAGATTAAAAATGTTTAAAAGTGATCGCAGCGTCATCTATGACCACTGTTTTGTATTCGTCTCGAAGAGACCTTTCAAATGAGCCCCCACTCGACTCATATTGCCATTTAAGATATTCATCCCCCCTCGTGCCCTTCGCCCCCCTTGCAGTGGGGGGGGGGGGGGCTGGAACCCCAAAAAAATGTTAGCGTTTTTAAAAAATCGTTTCACGCGTTTCAGCAATTTTTAAAATTCTTTTTCTTTCAAAAGTTACAAGACCGTTTCCAAACTTTTGGGACTCTTTGTATATATGCATATTTGGACCTTTGCCTAGGTCCAGGGCGGTCGTGGACATTTTCACTGATTTTCATGATAGTTCCAGGACAAATTCACAATTCATATTTCCAGGACCTATAGCCAAAATTAAGGCATAACCGTGCGTAGGTGGGATTCTGAGAGGGTAGGTTATGATAGTTTTTAGGGGGGTACGATCCCCCAGTACACATAGCCGAGTTAGTCACATTAAAAGATAATACACACTTTTTCAAAAATTATATAGGTCATAAAAAGCGTATAATACATGTACCGTCCCTTAACTATGCGTTTGACACAATTATATACATACGTGCACGTATATACACTGAAGACATTTTTAAAAATAATGATCACCTTACAGTATTACACTGACTTCCTTTGTTTACATTCTTATTATATATACATTACGTCCGTATTTACACCCACATTCATGTCATCTATCTATTTACATCATTTCGTTTATATATACATACTATGTTCTTATTTACATCTTATTTACAATTTACATTCAGTATTCGTTTCTCTCTAATCTTGTCTCTAATTCTTTTAACCATTTATATTCTTTCCCACTCTCACTTAGCATCTAATACATTCCACCCTTCCACCTTTGCATACCTTCACAGTCATACGCCCAGTGTTTCGACCCTTCATTATCTGTTTTACATAGTCTACATATTTCATCCTTATCTTTTTCATTCCAGTATTTTCTTCCCTTACTGTATTTCCGCCTCACGCTCGCGCTACCTTCTTCAACCAAGCATTATTTTTGTTTTTATTATCTTTTTCTTTAATATGTTCTGGTAAATATTGTTCATTAAATATGTATTTATACCATTTATTGTATTTTGATCTTATTATTTTATTATATCTTTCCTTTTTACATTTTTCGGCATCTATTTTTTCTAAAGTTTCTGTACTAATCCCCCCCCCCCCCCAAGCCATACTGTTTCACTTACTCCACGTCTCCACAGATAATTTCTTCGGTCTACACTCCATTCGTTCCATATTCCTTCTCTTTCATCCCTCATTCTCTCTTTCATACTTTTAAATAATAATTCTCCCTCCCCATCCTCCCTTATTTTTTTCTCATATTTAATAGCTCACTGCCCTATTTCTACGCTCATATTTTCTGTTTTCGCTTCTTCCCTTACTATGTACCACGGTGTACACTCTATATTTAGTACCCATCGTATATATCTTTCTTCTATTCTTCCTAGTTCTTTTCTTTCTTTGAGCCCACATATCTCTACCCCATTTAGTGCAATACTCTTCACTAGAGAGTCAAATAGCCTCATTTGCCATTTCCAATCGCCTTTCATCTGTCTCTACTTATTCTATCAAATGCAGCCCTTAGATCTACGAATAATGCGAATATTTTCCCTCCTTTTTTATTTATACTCCTCCCCACTATATGTTTAATTAATTTTATTACGTCTACTGTCCCTCTTCCTTTTCTAAACCCGTATTGTGTTTCACTTCATGCTCCGACGTTATTTGCCTCCTCGATTAATCTTTCATTTAATATTCCTGCATAAATTTTGTATCCTGTATCTGATAGCGTGACCCCCTATACTAATTATTTTCCCATCCCCTCTTTTTTTTTATTGGAACTATTAATCCCTTCGTCCATTCTTCCGGTAGTCCCTCTCCCTCACCTATCTTGATAATTGTTCCTGTCAATTGATTTGTTATATTTTCATTGTTTAATTTCCATACCTCATTTTTTATTCCATCCATTCCTGCTGCTTTATTCGTCTTGAACTTTTTTATTTGTTTTATTACCTCTTCTCTTGTAATTTGTAGCCCTAATATTTCCCTCTCATATTTTTCAATTTCCTCCCTTTCATTACACCTACTAGCTTTTCCGTCTAGGAGGTTCATGAAATATTCCTTCCATTCCTCTATTTTGAAAATTTCATTCATCCCTTCCCATTTATTCCTGTGCTCATTTATAAAGGTCCATGCTTGTTTATCTGTTTTAATATTTTCTAATTCTCGTCCTTTTTCTTTTTTCCATTGCTTTATTTTAATCTCTCGTAGTTTTTTATATTCGTTTCTGATCTCTGTGACGCTTTTTAGTGCTTTTTCCGTGCTTCTATTTCTCAGAACTCTATTCAGCTCTTTTTTCTTCTCCCAACATTCTTCATCCCACCACTCATTTATGTTCTTTTCTCTATCCTCTTATCAGTTTTATTTTTCCTCATATGAGGAAATCATATATCTTGTACTCCTTCTTTTTTCCAAACTATATCTTTTTTTTTGTTCCTGAAGAATTCTACCCCTTCTGTAGTCCAATGTTGTATTTTCTGTAATGTTTTATCCACTTGCGTCAGTTTTCTCCAAGTTTCCCAATTTGTAATTCCATAATTTATCCCTGTTTTTGTCGATGTTATTAGTTTCGTATCCCCTTTCTCATACGTCCACCAACCCTACTCAACTTTATTTCCATTTAGAAACCCCCACCCTTTTTCTTCTATCAAATCTAACAATCCTTGACCTTCTTTATTAACTGTTTTATCTTTTGTCTTATTTCTCCGATTCTAGCATTAAAATCACCCCCCCCCCTCTCGCCAGATATCCCTCATTTTCTGTGTTGGTTATATTTTTCATTTCCTCCAGTCTTTCAAGATTTCCTCTATCGTTATATACCCCCATTTCATATTTCTTCTCTGCTTTTTATTTTCACATATATTAACAATACTAGTGACACAGTCATAAGAAGCTGACGTGTTTACCCACCGTTCCGCAAATATATGTTGTAATTTTATTTTAACTTATTAAAGTCGGAGGTTATTTGTGAAAAACTTAACGCTGTTTGTTTAAGTGGAGTTTTGTGAATTCTTCATTGATCGTGTAATGACGTGTTGAACAAAGCAAGATAATATTTTAACGTTAATTTTGTGTTCTGGTGTGTCAGTGGTTCGTTACTGTTTCCATATACGGGAATGAGACGGTTGGCTGCAACTCCGTGTATGTCAAGCTATGCACACATACATAGTGAAGAAAAGTAACATAAACAATTATTACCATCTCTGCTAATTGTCTGCGCATAAAAGTTGCGCGTTTGATTCACGGTGAATCGAGGAACCCCTTTCACCCCTACGTTTGGAACTTTGGTAATAGCAAGTCAATATTATTCTGACTGCGTTGAGAGCTGCTTATTAATATTAATTTAAAATTTTCATAACTAAATGAAAGAGGATACGATTTGAATGCCAAGGATTGAGCTCTTTCACTCCCAAAGGTTTATCGTTAATTTAATCTTTGTGATAATTTCTTTTTTAAAATGGAACGTTTGTGCGAATCATGCAAACTCAGCATTTCCGAAGTTCAACTGACTGTATGCTCTCTTTGCAGCAAAACTTACCATCACGAATGCATACAATCCTCTAGTACTTTTGGTTAAGGAAATCGGCTGGTTTGTTGAGCAGTCGCCAAACCTTCTGCTGATAAGAAACGTAAGGCAACAGTACCGCTTCTTAAAAACCCCATTTCACACGCAGCTCTGCGACTGAGTCGTGCCAATTGGTGGATTCTCAGAACCAAATTCAAGCTGGACCAATTAATAATGAAGGTATAATGGATTACTTAAAGAAACTTGATGAGAAAATGGATCGCGTTCTGATTCTCTCTGATGAAGTAGATCAACTTGCAATTTCTCTCAATAATAATAAATCTAGAATCAACACTCTTCGAAATAATTTTGACACCAACAAAGCTCAATTTTAATATCAACACCGTAACTGTGATCTCGTAATTTCTGGTTTCCCTGAAAAACATTCTGAGAATCTTGTCGAGTATTTGCTTCCTGACCAAGTTTCTCATCATCTTACTTCTCAATCTGCAATGCTGAATAATATTTCGAATTCCAAACAACAAGAAACCTCAGATACAATACCGTCTCTTAGTTCGTCGCTGACCAGTACATCATCAGGAACACATGTTGATGATCTAATTGATCTCAATGTCATAACGCACTGTTCAAGAAGCTGTTTAAAAGTCGGTCATCTTAATAATCTCTAGATCATTGCCCGCGCATTATACTCAAATTGTAGATGTATTAATTTCTGACAATTTCGACATATTTTGTATTACCGAATCGTGGCTTTCTGTAAACAACCGGGACGAGGACTATAAGATTACTGATTATAAATCAGTAAGATTTGATCGATTACATTCAAGGGTGGAGGAGTAGCAATTTATCTTAGATCTAATATCTCATTCTATAACATGGAATTCAGGCCTGATGAATTTAGTCTTGAACAACTATGGATTATTGTACACTTCCACAGTTCTAAATATGCTCTTGGCACGTTTTACAGACCAAATAGAGTTTCCCTAAATTGCCTGGATAGTATTGTAACGATCTTAACACCCTTGCTTCCTACAGTTGACCACATTCTTATCCTTGGAGATCTAAATATTGATCTACAGAATACCAATTCACCTGCTACTAAAAAACTCCTTGAATGGATCCGGTCTAATAATCTTCGCCAAATAATTAATTCTGCAACAAGAGTTACTGTCACAACGTCAACTTTACTCGATGTTATTTTAATTTCGTCCGCCATTGAAGTTATTAATGTCTTTGTTACTGAGGAGCTCGAGATTTCCGATCACTCTCTCGTTGGTTGTTTTATTTCTTGTCTCAGGGTAGCTAATAAACAAAAGTTCATTAAAACCTGTGATTTTATCAATGTTGACGATAATCTTTTCAACTCATTAGCAGGTTGTTTCCCATGGGGTGACATACACAACTACCATTATGTAAATGATAAATTAGCATATTTTAACAATCAAGTGTTAAATATTTTTGATTTAGTTGCTCCAGAAAATTCATTCGTGTATCTAAACCTCGTGCTCCTTGGGTGACAAACACAGTTAAGATTTTTATAAAGAAAAGAAATGCTGCGCAAACAAAGTAGAGAAGGTCAAGAACTAACTCTGATTTTCTTTATTATAAAGCGCTTCGCAATTGTATCACCTCGATGATAAGAAGAGAGCGCAAAAGTTATTTTCGCTACTTATCTTCTTCTTCAGGCAGAGCATTTTGGAAATTTGTTAATCATTTAGGGATCAATGGTCCTAACTCGTCTGATATTCCATCTAACCTCGCAGATCTTAATCAACTAAATCAACATTTCGTTAATATACCTATAATCCTACCTAATCCCGAGACTCTATCATTCTTCCGCTCCTGTCGCAATTCTAAAATTCCACAAAATGTATCTTTCTCATTTAAAGAATTGTCTTCAATTGACTTAAAAAATCTTGTTACGAAAATCAACCTCCATTCTGCCGGGTCTGATGGAATCTCGGGTGAGATGTTTACAAGAATTTACAAGAATTGTCTCCCTGAAATATTGCTAATTATCAATTCTGTAATTAAAATTTGTCAAAATTTTAAGCTTTATTTTTTATTATTTATCAAATTTTAAGCTAAAATTTGTCAAGCTTATTTAAATTATTGGGTTGTTGATGTCAACCGCTAAATATTACAAAAAATTTGATATAACCAGTTTGTGTATTATTATCGCAAGCAAAACTTTTCATTTCTTCAGAACTGCGTATATGAAAAATTAATGACTCGATCAATAACAGATTCTGTATCCCTCTAGCGGTAATATCTAGAACTATATGCCTATTGCTAAAATGCACGTTTCGTCCCGGTTCCCCTACGTGGACTCATCAGTAATACCAAAAAGAAATGAACTATATACCCCCGACTCGAATGACGATATAATTCCTGTCCCGTCGACTGTAAAAAAGTTTGCAAACAAAAGGACTCCTGTGATAGCAAGAGGTAGACCAAAAAATCTTACTTATGAGGAGCCACTACAGTCAAACACCTTAGATAATTATTATCTGATGTAGCAAACTACTACCGAGATAATAGATCCCGCCAGTGGCACTAAAAATGCTTAGCCACCAAAGCAGCCTCGGGAATCATGATATTCAAGAAACGAAAATTATATTTTGGAATATTCACGGAATTGCTAATCATTCTGAACTTAATGCAATTTGTAAGGATACCGACATTGTATGCTTGTGCGACACATGGTGTGAAACATCGATCACACAATATATTGAAAGGCACAAGAAAACTATTATTTATATATCACCGGCCGTGAAGAATGCCTCCCGAGGAAGAGCCTGTGTCGGACTTGCAATTGTGTACAACGAGAAGTTCTATGAGGTTAATACCGAGAAAATTTCGCCTAATTATATAATTGTAGATGTTCGATCTCATAATTTTTCCATTGCAATTATATTGGTTTATTTTCCACCGGGCATGACTATTATGAACGCTTTCGAGGAACCCGATGCTGCTTTTGAAAATATCAATAAATCAGCTTATACTAAAGTCCCAATAATAATCGGGGGGATTTCAACTGTCGAGTATCGAATTTAAATCAAATTGATCAGCTAATGTTGAACAATAATATAAAGTGTACACTAAATAGATACACATTAGATATGCCACTTAATACTAGAGGAAAACAGCTTACCGAGTTCCTGGAAAGTAATGAATTTTTATTATTGAACGGTAGATCTTTACAAGATACACCTGCCCAATATACTTTTATCAGCAAAATAGGAAAAAGCGTTTTTGATTTGGTCTGGTGTTCTCTAGAAGGTTTGTGGGTCGCCCAGAATTTTTCTGTCTTACAAATTCCTACTTTATCCGGTCATTTACTCATGGCTGTTTACTTAGTGCTGTAACGATACATTTATAATGCGTAATGATTGTAAGTTTAATTTTGAATTTTGCGCGTGAATGAGTGTGTTTATGAAACATGAGGATGATGTGCGGCCCAAATAGGCATTTGAATTTCGCGCGCTTGAAGCGAAGTGACGTCACTTGGGTCACGTGAGGACGCGAAGGAAGGGAGCGTGCGAAAAGAAAAGTGAATTTGGTGCGTGGGTCACGTGATATCGCGTGATTCGAGATCGATTAATATCGCAAGAAAGCCACAATCGATGGGGACGCCATGATGGAAGAATTGTAGAGTCGGGGTAAACAACGAGGAGAAGACGAGGCGGAGAGGAAAAACGGATTGTAGGAAGTTTTAAATTGGCGAGTTGCGAGGCGCCCGCTCTCGCTTTTCCGGTATCGATCAAAGGGAAAACTCTGGCAAGAAAGGAGCGTCCCCGGGAAAAGACCTCGTGGTCGCGTCGGCAAGCGACAAAGTCCGATCGGGGTAAGTTAAAAAACGGATCAAAAGGGGAGATACGAATTGGAGGATTTGGAGCTTGGAGCTTATTTGCTAAATAAGAAAATTACTTCGTAGCTTTGTCAACAATTTCCACACTTGGCGCACTTGGTACCCACTCCTGATACCGGCCTCAGCCTTTCCCTCCTGCAGCTAGGGATTCATCGGCGTGGGTATTCGTCGTCCCCAAGGAGGTGATCCTGAAAAAAAAAGTACATCGCGAGAGGTGGTGATCATCTTCCTCAGGAAGTCCATGGATTCCTGAGGCACAACGACGTATGTCCGTTTGAAATTCGCCATCCGGTTCTCGACCAAGGTGAAGCAGATTTACGAAACGAGGTTTGCCCAGAATTGCCCAAGACGAGTAAGTGCTCCATCTGACGTTCGTCGATCGGTCGACACGGTCTAACATTCGTGAGTGT
Source organism: Trichopria drosophilae (assembly GCA_030407085.1). Taxonomy (NCBI): domain Eukaryota; kingdom Metazoa; phylum Arthropoda; class Insecta; order Hymenoptera; family Diapriidae; genus Trichopria; species Trichopria drosophilae. Next base: position 75,506,278 of record CM059582.1, read on the forward strand.
CGCCCATAAATTCAATCTCGAATAACTCATTGGCTAAGTGAACTCGTAAATCGGTTATTTTTACTATTTCGTGTGACCCGGTCTATTTTATAAAAATAAAGTTCGGGAAGCCATTTCGGTTACTCAAAAAAAAGGGAATTAAAGACTGAAAAATAGTAATTTCGTGGACGATATCGTTGCGGGGGAATCTTTGAATCGGTGGACGCGACGTGAAGACTGGTATTAACCGTGGCTCGAAATTATTAGATGCGTTGGGTGTATTGTGAGTTATGCGTGTGTGAATTAGTTTAAGAAACGAGTGCAAAAATAGAAAAGTCTGAATTGTCGACGATTTCCTAACCTCTGGACGTCTCATGAAATCATCTGATTTTTATTTAACGAGAAGAACCTGGTGATTCCAGGATTTTGTATGGGAACTTGTATATGTGATTTTCTTGTTCATTTGAATAAACGAATTAATTATTTATAATTAACGTAGATATAAATAAAATACTATTACAGTACCTCCTCATGTAGCTAATTCTACGATCAGTAATACTTTGAAAATTGTTAAATATAATAGGGATGATGCTAAATCACAAGAATTCACCAGATCAATGTTATGGAAAAAGAGGTTGCCCAGCTGGGCGGCAATGTAGATGACTGTAATGACAATTTGATAGCGACTATTGTGTTTCGAACAATAAGAATATAATAAAGTAAGCCATGGTATCACTCAGAATGCCAAGTACTAGGTAAACAAATAAAATAATGCTTACAAAATTGTAAAAAACATGGTTATACGGAAGATAATTGTAACGCGTATCATAGATGTAAAGATGAGTATAAGAAATGTTTAGACACTAAAAAAAGTCATTACAAATTGGTAATCGACTCCCTAGCACCAACAAGGGATCCAACTAAGATTTGGGGACTATTAAATAAATTCCGTAAAAAATCGTACATGCAATATAACATTGATATAACAACAAGGTATAAATATTCACAAACAACTTTTCCAAAAAAAAATAGATATTGTTAGATATGCCTACTAGCACAAAACACCCGGATTTGGATAGTCGGATAACAAGTGTAGAAATTAGAGATAGTATTAAAAAATGTAAAGATGGTAAAGCTGCTGGTAGGGATTTAATTAATTATAGTTTTTACAAACGACTGCCTGAGAACTGGAATTTATATATAGAGACATTATTTAACAGAGTAATGGACTGCGAAAAGGTGCCGCGTGCGTGGGGAAAATTATTAATGACAATGTTATATAAAAAGGGAGATAAGAACATTGTAAATAACTATGGGCCTATTACTTTGGTAAACTGCATAGCAAAAATATTTATGTTAATTATATATTCACGAATAATTACTTGGGCAAATAAAAGGAAACTCTTACCAGAATTTCAGTCAGGATTCCACAAAGGAAGAAGTTGTATCGATAATTTGTTCACTCTGAATTCATTGATGCAAATTCATTTAAGACATCCTAAGAAAAGAATGTACAGCATCTTTGTGGATTTCGAGGCTGCCTTTTACTCAGTCGATCATGAATTATTATGGTATAAATTAGCGAATGTGGGACTTAGTGCCAAAATGATACATATTTTACAAGATTTTTATATACACGCGTCGGTGGCAATTAGAGTCGCGGGGGAATATACTGACGAGGTAAATGTGTCAAAGGGAGTTTTACAGAGGGAAGTATTGAGTCCACTTCTCTTTTCATTATTTATAAGTGATCTAGAAAAATTTTTAATAGACGCCGGTTATAGAGGAATTCCGATTAATCATACAGTGGAAGTATTGCTGCTAGCGTATGCAGACGATATCGTGTTTTTGGCAGACAGATTTTCGAATCGAAAGAAGCGATTAAAAAAACTGCTGGGGAGTGGATAGAATCCGAAATAGATGAAGCTTTTAACATAGGAAAAAGGGGCAACAAAATAATTTTGTTATAAATGTATGTGAAATGTATGTTTCATATCATATTGAATTATTTATTCAATTGTTTTGAGCGTACACCTCTCATACAAAGGGAGAATCGCTGTTACAATAGTCCGCCAAAATAACCATTCACAATTTTTCTCTTAAATAGAAAATGTCTGTAGCCATCAACATAGCTTTCTTAATTAAATATGTATTGTCACCTGTGAGCACGAAGATCCAGGTTTGTACTGGTGTTTTAACCATTTCGTTATAAAATGGGCACGTGATACCAGTCTTCTCGTGCAGCACTTAAGCATCTAATACCAATCGTATCAATTGGTAAAGACAGTTTTTTGCCATTGATAATAATTATTCCGTAATTTTCGTTAATAAGTGTCAATTGGACCAGATACCGAAGATTACAAATTGGTTGCCTGGTAAGCAGGTACGATTGCGGTTCAGGACGCAAGGGCGACGTCAGATGAGTTAAAATTTGCAAACTTGTTGACCGCAAATACCTATCAAAGTCGCACTTGTATAAGTATTCAGCATATTTTTTAATCATTGCGTATTTATTCTTAAGACGTTCCAGAGGGAGAGAGAGAGCATGCGCGGCGAGACTCACGCCCGGCGAAACGCTCGGCTACGATACAAGCGAGAGCATGTTTCTGAGACGACCACTGGAGGGCGCGTCTAAACCATAGAGCGTCATGTACGTTTTCATTGCCAACTGTTTTCGTGGTCGATACACACGTATTTACGAAGTAAGATTAACACAGTGTTTTCAGGTGGTAATTACCCACCATTTTCCGCTGCCCGCCATGTCTGCTTTTATACTTATATTATTTCATATATTAAATAATAATAACGATTTAACGTATTTAACGTATTTAACTTAAACTTTATTTAATTTAAAAAACTAAATAATTGTTTATTAATATTGATGCTCAGTACATTTTTCATGCAAATAATTATTACAAACATCAAGTAAATTAATCAATTTTTCAAAATTGTTAACAAGGTTCCGTTGACCATGTTGGGCGACGTTAAGTTAAGTATCTTATTTGTTTACTTGGAAATGATCATTTTAATTAGCACGAAAAGTCGTAGGGTTATTTTGCACCCAAAAACTCTGTGCTAGTTAGAGCGTCAGAGCGATAAGCCAAATTGACAGTTGGAAGGCTAGTTGCGCACATCCTTTCGTGTTGCTCGCGCAACGTGCTCTCGCTTGCATTGTAGCCGAGCGTTTCGCCGAGCGTGAGTCTCTCCATGTGCCATGTGTACCTTCTATTACAATACTCAAAAAATGGTTGAATCTGTAACACCCAGTTTTCTTGTAGTCGTGGTTTGATAATGCTGAGGAGCGTGATCTGATCAGGTACAATCTTGGATACCGTGTATTTTCCATTTTCAATAATTTTATAAGCCAAGACAGCACCAAGCCTACACATGATAAATGTCCCGTTTCTAACCTTGCAGCATATTCGTGCGTATTAGTTGGAAGACAAAGAAGTCTAAAAAAAAAAAAACAGTTGCACTCTCTCCAGACAATCCGGATGATTGAGGCTCCAAACCGTTGCCCTATATGAGACAACACTTGCAATCAGACTATTGAACAATTTCGCATAAGTTGCCCAAGTATCAGCTCCAGAGTGATAGATAATTTTTAGAGTAGTACCGCTGGTGGCGTTAGCAGTCCCGATCATCTTTTTGGTTGCATGTAGAAAGGAATCGGAATTAGCCAAAATTACTCCTAAATAATTGTACTGGTTAACTACCTCTATTTTTTCATTACCCAAGTTACGACCGGTTGGTCGTACGCAGCCGTAGCCATATTAATTAGCATCTATTATAAGTTATTACGAAATATACTTTAGTATTTAATATTCATTTATGACAATAGCGTTATAAGATAGGTTCCGGTCAAACGATATATTCGTGGGACCGAAGAAAAAGCAAAGCGCGAACGCGACACTCTTACCACAAAGCATAAGCTTTTTTCGGCTGGGAACCTGCCGAGCTTTCAGCTGAATTCGCGTAATATACTCCTCGACGTCGGTTACCTGCCGAGGCTAGCAGGTTCCCGGGGCGAAGGATTGCTGACCAGGCACGAGAAACGTCAGACGATCCGCGAACTCTCCGTCGACGGATCCAAAAAGACGTGGACACTCTGAGAGGACTCTAGACTCCCGGGGAGATCACACCTCGCGCTCGTCTAGTTCCAATCTACTCGAGGGTCGAAAGTCGAGGTTCATCGAGGACTTAGGCGGTTTTCGCGATTACCGAATAGCGACTTAGCCGTAGCCGACCGAGGCTACTGAACGTCGGGAAACACAAGTGCGCGCCCCGTTCGTTCGACTTAGCGTGCCGATACTTATGCACGGATGCTGGACGTACATAAATAAAACCACCACTTAAATAATATTCCCGTACATATTTTATGTTACCCCGAAACGTAACAACCCAATTGATAAAACTGAACATTTGAGCTATGCCCACCGTTCAGAAAGATCAGAATTTTACTTTGGAACGATAATATTTAATTTATTTAATGTACAATATTTATGTAAGGAGTCTAGTTTGCGCCTAAGTTCGGGAAATGTGTCTGTCAAAAACACGATATCGTCTGCATACGCTAGCAGCAATACTTCCACTGTATGATTAATCGGAATTCCTCTATAACCGGCGTCTATTAAAAATTTTTCTAGATCACTTATAAATAATGAAAAGAGAAGTGGACTCAATACTTCCCTCTGTAGAACTCCCTTTGACACATTTACCTCGTCAGTATATTCCCCCGCGACTCTAATTGCCACCGACGCGTGTATATAAAAATCTTGTAAAATATGTATCATTTTGGCACTAAGTCCCACATTCGCTAATTTATACCATAATAATTCATGATCGACTGAGTAAAAGGCAGCCTCGAAATCCACAAAGATGCTGTACATTCTTTTCTTAGGATGTCTTAAATGAATTTGCATCAATGAATTCAGAGTGAACAAATTATCGATACAACTTCTTCCTTTGTGGAATCCTGACTGAAATTCTGGTAAGAGTTTCCTTTTATTTGCCCAAGTAATTATTCGTGAATATATAATTAACATAAATATTTTTGCTATGCAGTTTACCAAAGTAATAGGCCCATAGTTATTTACAATGTTCTTATCTCCCTTTTTATATAACATTGTCATTAATAATTTTCCCCACGCACGCGGCACCTTTTCGCAGTCCATTACTCTGTTAAATAATGTCTCTATATATAAATTCCAGTTCTCAGGCAGTCGTTTGTGAAAACTATAATTAATTAAATCCCTACCAGCAGCTTTACCATCTTTACATTTTTTAATACTATCTCTAATTTCTACACTTGTTATCCGACTATCCAAATCCGGGTGTTTTGTGCTAGTCGGCATATCTAACAATATCTATTTTTTTTTTGGAAAAGTTGTTTGTGAATATTTATACCTTGTTGTTATATCAATGTTATATTGCATGTACGATTTTTTACGGAATTTATTTAATAGTCCCCAAAACTTAGTTGGATCCCTTGTTGGTGCTAGGGAGTCGATTACCAATTTGTAATGACTTTTTTTTAGTGTCTAAACATTTCTTATACTCATCTTTACATCTATGATACGCGTTACAATTATCTTCCGTATAACCATGTTTTTTACAATTTTTTAAGCATTATTTTATTTGTTTACCTAGTACTTGGCATTCTGAGTGATACCATAGCTTACTTTTTTTTATATTCTTTTTGTTCGTTTATATATTTATATACAGGGTGGCGGATTTATCTGAAGACATCGAAATATCTCGAGAACTATGCACAGAATCAAAAAAGTTGTCGGATGAAAGTTGTTCGACACGAAGGGGGGCATCCAGTGATAATTAAATTTACCCCCTCCCCCATTCCCTGGGGGTGGAGTGGGGGCAAAAACAACAAAACTTAAATAGGAACCCCCAGTTTTTATAGCAGATTTGGATTCTCCGGAAAAAAGTACACCAATTTGACCTAGGAGCTATTGCATTTTGGTTCACAGGTGGCGCTGTAATCGATAAAAATCCAAATTTATCTAAAGACATTGAAATACCTCGAGAACTATGCACAGAATCAAAAAAGTTGTCGGATGAAAGTTGTTCGACACGAAGGGGGGCATCCAGGGGGCAAATAGGGACAATTTGACCCCTTTATGAAAATTTAATATTAAAAATTCTAATATTAGAAGTTTTAATATTAGAATTTAGTAATATCAATTGCGAAAATTGTTATTCTGAATATGAAATTTTAATAATGTCCATTCGAAAAATTAGGATTATGAATAATTGATATTCTTCATATTAAAAATCAAAACTGATTACATAAAAATTGTGCATACAATATGGAAGCAATTTTATAAATAAGTTTTCTACCTTCAATAAAATTACATTTCAGGTTTTAAATTTATTATTTAATAAACAAAAAGAGGACATCACGCAATCCATTAAAAAACGCGTCATGTCCCTTTACTCAGCTCATTCATTCTCTCTCTGTATGTTTTTTCCGAAATGAGAATAAATAAGCTGAGCATTGACGGTCAAACCAGCTTCTATTAAACAAAACGAAACTCTTACTTCATTTGGGGATTTCGTCGCCATCTACCGGACCCCAAGAGAACTCACGTGGTTTCATACATGTACATCGCTTGCATTTCGGCCATCACCGGCGCCGGTTCTGTTACATAACGCTAGAGGGCGACATAACTCGAAAATAAAGTAGCATATCATTTTATACATAAGTTGAGTCACACGTAACCAGTTCACCTACATTTTTCTCTACTTTACTGAAGGGAAGTATATGGATATCGCGACTTTCTAATCCCCATATAAAAATTTATTATTCACGGTCTCTCAGTGTAAGACTGTTTTTGAAGTCCATTGTATTGGTAGTAATTCGGTCGGAGGTCACTTTGCTTTTAGAATAACAACTTTCCGTTTACGTGACTATTTTTTGTCTACCCTTCATTGCTTAAATCGAATTGCAAGTTAAAAATGAATCCTGCTACAGTTCCCGAAAAAATCGAAATGATTCTTATTTATGGTGAATGTAAGAGGAATATTGACGATGCTGTTGCGTTGTATGCTGAGCGTTTTCCAGATAATGCTCGCTCGCGTTCTTTTTTTTACAAAGTTGTGAATGCCTTTCACTCTGATGGCAGCGTACAAATGAAAAAAAGGAAGCGAAGATTAACAGTTACAGGAGAAGCTAACGAAGTAGCTATACTAGCAGCTATTCACCAAAATCCACATGTAAGCACACGACAATTACATCGCGATTCCGGCATTTCCAGAGACAGTATTCAAAGAATATTGCATCGTCATAAGTTTCACCCATATCACATTTCACTGCACCAGGAACTAGATGGCGATGATTTTCATAACCGCGTGGTGTTTTGTGAATGGGCATTTCAAAAAATGCAAACGAACCACAATTTCTTTGCTAATGTATTATTTTCAGATGAATCTACATTCACGAACCATGGTGGCGTCAATAGGCATAATATGCATTATTGGAGCGTAGAAAATCCCCATTGGTTACGACAAGTTAATCATCAACTTCCTTGGTCGGTGAACGTTTGGTGTGGAATCATAGGAAATAAACTCATTGGTCCTTATTTCATTGAAGGTAATTTGAATGGAACAAAATATCGAGATTTCCTAGAACAAGAAGTACCATTACTACTTGAGGATGTTGCTATGGACGTCCGACGGACAATGTGGTTTCAGCATGATGGTTGCCCAGCACATTTTTCAAGATTAGCAAGGGAAATACTAGACCGTGATTACAATGGTAGGTGGATTGGTAGAGGTGGCCCCATTAATTGGCCTGCGAGGTCACCTGATCTAACATCTCCGGATTTCTTCCTATGGGGTTACCTAAAAGGTAAGGTTTATGAACAAGTACCAACGACTCGTGAAAACATGGTGGAACGCATAAGAACTGCTTGCGCAGAAATTTCTGCAGATATGATTCTATCATGTATAAAGTCATTTGAAGAAAGAATAAATAAATGCATTGAAGTGGAAGGTCAACATTTCGAACACTTACTCAAGTAAGTGAACAGTGAGACAGTGAGAGGCAAGGGGACTCACGTAAAACAAGCACCCCAAAGGGAACAGAAAAATACTACGTCTACGTCGTTGTTCCTGGGTAACGCTAAATGTATTTTTTCCCGGCTTTGTTAGAATGACGATATTCCATATCCGCTACGCGGGCGAAAATTGTCAATATTGGAGAATCCAAATCTGCAATAAAAACTGGGGGTTCCTATTTAAGTTTTATGGTTTTTGCCCCCACTCCACCTCCAGGGGATGGGGGAGGGGGTAAATTTAATTATCACTGGATGCCCCCCTTCGTGTGGAACAACTTTCATCAGACAACTTTTTTGATTCTGTGCAAAGTTCTCGAGATATTTCGATGTCTTCAGATAAATCGGCCACCCTGTATATATACAGGGTGTCCCATTTTAATCGATATACGTAAATAACTTGTCAGGGAAGCCTCCAATCGAAAAAATGGTAGAGACAAAAGTTGTAGGAAATCGAGGGGGAAATCGAACGGTGACGTTGAATATGACCTTGAATGCCATTTTAAAGGTCATTTGAAGGTCAACATTGTTTTTTTCAGTAAAAACCCCATTTTTTTATTCTGGCCGTGTCAGAGGAATTACACACGAGGATATTGATAAACTAACTGCTTGACCATGCAATGATTTTCGATGCCCCAATAGAACATATCATTCTAAACGTAAAATTTCCCGCTCTTTTTATTCCTGCAATAAAAGAATTGGGTTTCTACTGAAAAAATCAATGTTGATCTTCAAATGACCTTTAAAATCGCATTCAAGGTCACATTCAAGGTCACCGTTCGATTTCCCCCTCGATTTCCTACAACTTCAGTCTCTACCATTTTTTCGATTGGAGGCTTCCCTGATGAGTTATTTACGTGTATCGATTAAAATGGGACACCCTGTATATGTTCTTTAATTTACAATAGAATCTCCGTACTTTACGTACAAAAGAAAGAAAATTGAAAATTGATGGAACGAAACTGTGAGCAATCGTACTAAGAATTTAAATCTTTTATCCTGATATGATATATTGCTATTATTTCGAGCTCCCAAGTTCTTCTAGCTTTATCTATTTGTACATATTGTAACATTCCCTGTCATGGAAATTCTGACAATCGACTGTAGAAGATAAATATATCAGGCGACAGTTTCATTATGAATAATTGTGTAACACAATTTTATCGCAAGTGCACTGTTCTCTTCAGGGTCGAGCAATCAGCATTATCATGCCACGACTCTGTAGTTGCGGGATATGTGGTCCAAAATCGAGTTCACAAGGGAAATAGGGTGCACAACACTTAAATGAGCGGGAGCGTTTCGAAATCATTTAATTTATTAATGCAAAGAAGTTTTTACACAGCCCGGAGTTTCGCGGTCGGCTTGTCTTCGAATCGCGGCGTGACTTCCTTGCGACACAATTCCACTCCTTTTCACGCATAATTTCAATACCTAAATTTAATTTTAATTATTTGCAGAGAGTTTGCGAAAGCTGCAAAATGTGCGAGAAGCGAAGAAAAACGTTGTTTTACGTGAAAGATGCGTGTGATAGCGTCCGTACGATAGCGAGAGCTCGTGCCAACTGACTCCCCGGAAGTCTTATTCCGAAATTTTCGCAAAGGCGGAAGTCAGCCTCCTTACCGTTTTCCTCCGAAATACAGTTCATAATTAAGACCGCGAGCATCAAATTCCGGAGCGCGCACTTACGATCCGATACAATGTTGAAAGTAACAGTTCGGGCGGAACCTTTAAGATGACGCCGCGATGTCGGATTCGTAACACTTGGCGTCGACTCAACACAATTTGTCCGACCTGGATTTGCGGCATACATCGGTACCACTTAGAACGATGCTGGCATCATGTGACGTAGTCACGTGCCCAACTTCTCCAGAATCGTTCTAACAATTGTTGGAAGAGTTTACACCGAGTTACACGATAGATCGAGTAATCGATTGTGAGAGGTACGGGTGCCGCAGCCAAGATACGGCCGATAAGGAAGTGCGAAGGCGTTAACACATCGAGACTTTCGATGTCGTCGGAAAGAGGAGCGACCGGACGAGACTTCAGGTCGCTCAATTTTGGCTGAACGTGTTCATGCGCTGTAGCGTGGAGGGTGTGAGACTTACATTCTAACGGCGCTTCAGAAGTAAGGGGTGGTGTGAGCCTACCCCGGGCTACCCGCGTTTTAGCCGTTAGTAAGGACACTTGCACTTTTCCGTCATCAGTAATGCAGAGTATGTAAACAAATGCGACATAAGCTTTGGACGAGGCATCACAGAACCTATGGATTTGATGGTCTGTGGATGAAGACATACCCAACCAACGGGGTATAGTAACTTGTGATAACGCTGGCAAGTTTTCATTAAATTTGGGCCATACGTGCGTCAGCTCAGGCGAAAGTGGCGAATCCCATTCCGGACCGTGCAGCCATAGATTCTGCATGTAGACCTTGGCTATAATCACCACTGGTACGATCCACCCTAATGGGTCGTAAATACGCGCAATAGGCGAAAGGACCACGCGTTTGGTCCATACGCATTGTGGAGACAAGTTCAAGTAAAACGAGTATGCATCCGATGCAGGATACCATACAACGCCTAAGATCTTTACACTGTCGTCGACGTGGAGTGTCTTGTCGCAAGACAACCCGTAATCATTTTCATTGACTTCGACGAGTAACTTAGAAGAATTACTGACAGTTTGCGGTGGCGATAATTCCGTCGCGAATAAGTCTGGCCTTTTCTTTAGTGTCGGCGCCGAACAGAACATCGTCGACGAAGAAATTGTTGAGGAGAAGTTCTTTTGCAAGCGGATATTTGTCCCCTTCATCCTGAGCCAATTGGCGGAGGACACGCAGAGCCAAATAAGGAGCGCTGGCCGTCCCATAAGTGACTGTTAGCAATTGAAATTCGGAGACTTGTTCCGAAGGTGACCTACGCCAGAGGATGCGTTGCAGATCCAAGTCCCGCTCGTCCACAAGGATCTGCCGAAACGTCTTGGCTATGTCTGCGGCGTACACATATCGATGCGTGCGCTATTTTATGTGAATGGTTGGCAGGTCGCTTTGTAATTTCGGACCAGTTAACTGCAAATCATTCAGCGAATGTCCGTTGTAGGACGGAGCGGAAGCGTTGAAAATAATGCGTGTTTGCGAAGTCGCGCTGGCAGTTTTAGTTATGGCGTGATGAGGTAAGTATACCGGTGGAGAATTAGGCGACTGCACGGGTACTTGTCGCATGTGCCCGAGAGTCTTGTACTCGTCCATGAAATTAACGTACGCCTCATGTTCTGGGGGATGGGTACTTAGCCATCGTTCCATGCGAAACAGACATTGCAACGCGCGATTTCGAGTATTCCCAATAGTAATTAAAGGATTCCCCTTTAAGGGAATTCGGACGATGTACTCCCATACTGCTCATTTGGAGCTCGCGAATGCGTAGCGACAAAATGTTGCTCACAAATTCTATCCTCGTCGCTTTCGAGGGAAGTGGCTGTGACATCCTCGATTTCCCAAAGTTCGGTTAATGAAGAACTTAGTTCGGGATTAGTGGCTAAATGATGCGTATACGCATGAGTCGCATGCGCATGCGTAGAGTCGTTAGTAGGAACGTGGCCAGATGCACTGCGACCCATGAGAATCCATCCAAAGACGGAATTCACTGCGGCCGGCTCATCGTGTTTTCCCCGTCGGACACCGTCTCGAATCGCGTAGGGATAAACATCTGCCCCTATAAGCGCGTGGATCTTGATCTCGTCAGTAGGACTACCATCGATGAAATCAAGATTCTCTAGATGCGACCAGTGCTTAAGCGGAAAGTTAAAGTTTTGGGGTGTAATTCGTCAAATCGTCGATTACGAGAGCGTCGGAAGATATTCGTACCGAAAAATTATTAACAGGCATCACGGATATTGGAATGACCTTCGTGACTTTGGGTAGGCTGGTCGATCCAATTCCCGTGACTTCTATATTTGCTTCAGTAGCGCGAGTTTGTAGGAGGTTTGCGACCTCCGTCGTAATATAGGTACGCGTCGATCCCGGATAGATCAAAGCGCGTAATTTGACCGTGCGTTGTGACGCCGCCGTTAAGGCTATCCAAGCGGTGGCTAATAGGATGTGTGCATTCGGATTTACTTTACTAAAATGCGTCAACGCTAAGTGCGCGTTCACGTTTGCAGAGTCAGCCAACGGGTGAGTGTCAGTCGATGTCGAAGTTGTCATGATTTTGGGCGGATCGTGCAAAAGCGAATGGTGCCTTTTCGCGGAAAGCACACATGATTTCACGCTTTTGCATCGTTTCGCCGTATGCATAGCTGATTGGCAATTTATGCACAATTTATAGGTTTTAACGTGATCCCATTTTTTTGGAACGAACAGTCCCTCGAATTTTGTGCATTTATATATCAAGTGATTAGCATTACAACAGGTACAATTATTATAAACATGTGAATTGTCATTCCCGTAATAAACTTGAGCGCGGAAGGCGGGGGCGGCTTGAGAACGTTGTAGAGTCGATGAACTTTTAAGCTTATAGGGTTTTTCAACTCCCGTCGCGGCTTCGAGCGATCGAATTTAATGTTAAAAATTTGCTTAATTGTTCTAATGTTCCGAATTCCTCGTTTTCGAGGGAAATATCCCAAGCCTCCAGCGTTCCGCTATCAAGACGCTGCTCTATGATGAAAGTAGCAATATCATCGAAAATAGGGCGTTCCATGGTTCATTGGTAAGAGCAACTAGTGATTCATGAGCGGAATCTAAGAGACGCCGTATTTCAGATGCACAATTTTCGCGTGTGATCGTTTTGAGCGAGAAAAGTTTTTGCAGATGAATGCGAAATAAACGTTTGTTTTCATAACGACTCGTCAGATGTTTCCACGCGATATCGAAATTTTCGGCGTTCATGGAAATATTTTTCAATACCGAGGCGGCCTCTCCGGAGAGGTATGACTTTAAGTAAAATAATTTTTGAAAATTATCAAATGAGCGATCCCGTATAAAAAGAGCGGTGAAATGAAACCGAAACCGGATCCAATCGGTGTACGTCCCGGAAAATTGCGGTAGAGAGATCTTTGGTACTTGCGTACGACCTTGATGAAACTCGTTGACAGGTGGGAGTTGAGCGGCGGGAGATGTATTCATATCAGCTGTAGACGTCGATGGCGTGGATAATCTAATAACCGTCGCTAGTCCAGCGCATGTGTAAGCGTACACTTCTTCGGAGGTTCCAATGAAGTCATCGGCGAAATAGCTATGATCTGCACACGACGCATCACCTTCCTTTGACTAGGTCGAGGCGCGTCCGAGCCTGTTCGAGTGTCAGATTCGGATAATCTAAGAATTTGTGCGCTCGACGCACTGAAGAAAATGCATCGATTTGGAGATTCACCCATTGGACGAATTGTGCATATTCTTCCGTGATCTCTCCGCTACTTCTAGTGTTCGGCATCGTGAATTTAAATCAGAATTTTCGATAAATTCAGAACGATGCAAATCGAAAGAAAATTCGAAGTCGTATTCTAATATTATTTATAAGCCCGCTAATATGAGTGCTCGAGTTCGGTCTCGGGGCCGTCGTCGCACGGGCAACTCGAGACTGAAGAGTTTGGTGGTGCGTTGCGCGGAGCGTGCAGAGTGACGTAGCGAACACGAAAACGTCTTACATACGCGCACGAAAATGGAAACTTTGGCGGGAGGTCGAAAGTGTTGCCGCCGAAATGGAGTTCCGATGGCGGAACGGAAAAACGCGAATGGACTCCAAAATGGTTCCGATCGCCGTGACGTCACTAATTGACACGTGGGTGCGAGTGACTTCCGCTATTGGTCGGAAGTGACCGAAAAGGCGCATTAAAAGTGCGGGAACTCATAATGAGTTCAAATTTAGCTTCAAATGAGCGCAATGTCCAAAATTTAGGTCAGTAGGGAACACTAGCACGCACACTTTCACTGGCGTTGCACTGCTGTAACGTCGAGGTTTGTATTAATCCAAATGGCGAAGTTGAGTCTCACTCAACATTATTGAACTTGCGACGAACCCGATCCTGGCAGGATCGCCAAATGTTCTCTTCAGGGTCGAGCAATCAACATTATCTTGCCGCGACTCTGTAGTTGCGGCATGCGTGGTCCAAAATCGGGTTTACCAGGGAAATAGGGTGCGCAACACCTAAATGAGCGGAAGCGTTTCGAAATTATTTAATTTATTAATGCAAAGAAGTTTTTACACAGCCCGGAGTTTCGCGATCGGCACGTCTTCGAATCGCGGCGTGACTTCCTTGCGTCACAATTCCACTCCGTTTCACGCATAATTTCAATACCTAAATTTAATTTTAATTATTTGCAGAGAGTTTGCTAAAGCTGCAAAATGTGCGAGAAGCGGAAAAAAAAACGTGGTTTTACGTGAAAGATGCGTGTGATAGCGTCCGTACGACAGCGAGGGCTCATGCCAACTGACTCGCCGGAAGTCTTATTCCGAAATTTTTGCAAAGGCGAAAGTCAGCGCTCTTACCGTTTTCCTCCGAAATACAATTCATAATTAAGACCGCGAGCGACAAATTCCAGAGCGCGCACTTAGGATCCGGTACAATGTTGAAAGTAAAAGTTCGGGCGGAACCTCTAAGATGACGCCGCGATGTCGGATTCGAAGCACATGGCGTCGCCAATGCTGTCGCACATATCACAAGATGCACTTCAAGCTTAAAATGACAGAAAATATTTTAAAAAATGCAAATAGACAAAGATGGAAGAACCTCGGTGCTTGGAATAACAGCAGAATATATCATTACGTGTAAAGAATTCTTAATATGATAATTAGAAGTAACACATGCTTCTAATCGGTTTTTCCTTTCTCTTATAAGTCAATTACGAAGATTCCTTTCGAAATAAAAAAATGCACTACCAAGATCACTGGAAGCTTACTTTTCAGAAATGTTTACTTACGTTCCAATAAATTCTCAGAAGATGCATAATTTCTACTTTTTCAACAGCCAGGATGTCAGAAAACCGATGTCAACACACAATCTTGTCAAACTCTCCCCAGCTACACTTTCTAATTATTCGTGGTAAAAAGCATTGAAGCCAACAAGAGGGACTGTTTCGTAATTAAATTGTTTCATATCATCGACAATCGACTGTAACAATCAAGTATATTATTAGATACTTTCTTTATTACTTATCATATATCGCAAATACATTTTTAGTGCATTTCATACTCAAAATTCAAAGAAATGCTTAAAAATGTGTAAACATAAAAGCTGGACGAACTATGGTACTAATGATCTTGTAATTGTAGTTTAGAATTTACAAAAGAATCTTCATAGTTGATTGCTAGAAAGAAATTGAAAAAGATTATAAAGAAATGGTAAACAACGGTATTACGAATTTAAATAATTTTTCGTAATGTCATGTATCATGTACAGAGAACAGAATATACTAGTGGTTTGTCTTTCCGACACAACTGACTGTGTCTAATAACGTTTTGTTTTTATAGACAAGTAGTTCATCTCTAAGCGTTAGTGAGTCGTCGCCCGACACGAGTGGTCAACGTCTAAAGACGACTGACTCGTATCGGAGGATAACTGGGTAATAGTGGAAGACAATTCATTAATGTATAGAGATGAACTACTTGTCTACTCGACTACTTGTCTTTAAAAACAAAACATTAATAGACACAAGCCAGTTGTGTCGGAAAGACAAACCACTAGTATTTGCTGCTCTCTGTACGTGATACGTGACATTACGACGAATTAATAAAATTCTTAATACCGTTGTTTACACCTTTTTATAATCGTTTTCAATTTCTTTCTAGCAATCAACAACGAAGATTCTTTAGTAAATTATAAACTACACTTACAAGATTATTTCAACATTACATTGAGAAAAGTTCACTTACGTCTTTGTAGAGTTTTTGGAGCTACAAATTTTTATTTTTTCACTGGCAAGCATACAAGACCACAGACCGTTTTTCAGGCAGATCTATATTTTTTCATCTCACAGATCAATTTTTTCACAAAGGTGTCTTCTTCCTCTAGTCCACAAACGTTAAAACGTCAACACTGTTCGAAGTGACGACAGCGGCCGCGACTGTCGCGATCGAAACTCATGGAAACTGTGGTTTATAGGTTTTACGTACACCACTATATATGTCATCTTGGTCGGAAAAAAGAAAAAAGTGTGATTGAAATCAATCACATGATAAATAAAATATCAATATCTAGCGATCTACCGAACGGATTCCGACCGAATTTGGTTCAAATTGCAGAAAAAAAAATGAAAAATATTGGGCATATCCAGAACTCCCGATTATCAGTCTGAAAAATAGGAAAACGCACAATGCATTGGGCGCGAATGAAAGTCTCTGGTCGCGGTAAATAGAAGCGGTCGCCGCGCGCTATATACAGGGTGGCCGATTTATCTGAAGACATAGAAATATCTCGAGACTTATGCACAGAATAAAAAAAGGTGTGGGATGAAAGTTTTTCGACACGAAGAGGGGCATCCAATAATAATGAAATTGACCCACTTCCCCCACCTCCTGGGGGAAAAACAATAAAACTTAAATAGGAACTTCCATTTTTTATTGCAGATTTGGATTCTCCGGAAAAAAGTACACCAATTTGACCTAGAAGCTATTGCATTTTCGTTCACAGGTGACGCTGTAGTCGACAAAAAGCGAAAGTAAAAAATCCCTAAAATTCGACGTCTCCAGAATTCACATCACATCTGATAAATAATAGTAGACGTATTTTATTTTAAAAATACTATTCAATGCCACCACCAGGAAATGTTCGTTTTTCTTTGACTTTATATTATTCTTGTAATGTGTTTTCTAGCCGCTACAATGGAAATTATCTAAAAAATAATCGTGGATTTGGTTGTGTGTAAAAAATAGTACATTAAGGGAGGAAAGAGCGTGCTCCCCGAGAGGAAGGTTTGCTGCGCGAGCGAAGCGAGGGCAGCCTTCTCACGAGGTGCGCGCGCATTCCTCTCGTGAAGCATACTAGTTTTTTCCTGGCCGCATCCATTACTCCCGCGGGCTGCACTTTTCGTCCCACGGGAGTAATGAGAACGAAGTGCGCATGCGCACTGGCACTCAGACGGAATTGACAACTTTCGCCCCGCGTAGCGTATATGGAATACGGTCATTCTAACAATGCCGGGAAAAAATACATTTAGCGTTACCCAGGAACAACGACGTAGAAGTAGTATTTTTCTGTTCCCTTTGGGGTGCAAGTTTTACATGAGCCCCCTTGCCTCTCACTGTTCACTTACTTGAGTAAGTGTTGGAAATGTTGACCTTCCACTTCAATGCATTTATATATTCTTTCTTCAAATGACTTTATACAGGATAGTATCATATCTGCAGAAATTTCTGCGAAAGCAGTTCGAATACGTTCCACCATGTTTACACGAGTCGTTGGTGCTTGCTCATAAACCTTACCTTTTAGGTAACCCCATAGGAAGAAATCCGATGTATAGGATGTTAAATCAGGTGACCTCGCCGGCCAATTAATCGGGCCACCTCTACCAATCCACCGACCATTGGAATCACGCTCTCGTACTTCCCTTGCTACTCTTGAAAAATGTGCTGGGCAACCATTTTACTTTCTTTGATCTGAAACGAATTCTGGTGACATGCTCAATTTATAACGATATTTTACACATTTTCATTTTTATCATCGAATCAAAACACAAAAACTCGTCGATCAAATTGGTGCACTTTTTTCCGAGGAATCCAAATCTACAATAAAAAATGGGGGGTCCCTATTTAAGTTTTATTGTTTTTCCTTCATCCCACCCCCAGGGGGTGGGGGAGGGGGTCAATTTCATTATCACTGGATGCCCCCCTTCGTGTCGAACATCTTTCATCCCACACCTTTTTTGATTCTGTGCATAGTTCTCGAGATGTTTCTATGTCTTCAGATAAATCGGCCACCCTGTATTTAGATATACTATATGTACATTCGATTATTAGGTCTGATAAGAACTTGGCGCGAGGAGCGACCGCTCCTCTAGATTTAACAATTTATAATCGTCGACGAACATAATTTGTGATTTTTATATGTCTATTGACGAATATTTCGCGTGCAATATAATAATATTTTTCATTTAATGCGTAGTCAATAATTAAGATTTAAGAATGGCTATAGCATTAATAATAATAATCATGAATTTTGTGCAACATTGAATTCTCACTTCAGAACGTACCCACAACATATTTCACATAAAAAAAAATTATTTCCAAAAAAAATTTGTTCGTTAAAAAATTGCGAAAACGTGTACTTTTCAGGAGAATCACCCATATATATACGGGGAGTTGTTGCAATAGCGCAGGAGAGATATACCATGCTGAAGATTTTTTTTCTGAAGCCGATGGCTCAAAAATTAATTTTCAACAATGTATGGTTCCTTTGTCAATTGAATTTTAGAGTTTATTTATTTTAGGGGCATGCTCCCCAACGAGACACTTCGTCAACATGTGGATATCGACTGCTTTACATCAAACACGTGTGGTCCTGTGACAGTTGAAAACCCAAATCGATATTGCCGCAAAGGATGTTTCGAAACAGTCAGATGTTTTTATGCGAATGACTGGACGCGGATGAGGTTAAAATCATCAGAAATTTCAAACATTTGTTAAAAACATAAAACTTTAAATGATCAATGTTGGGATTGATCATACAATGCAAAAACAAGCTGATCTCGGTAAACAGTAAAACATAATGCTAGTACAACTTAAATAATAACCTTAATAATTACTTTTTTCATCGTTCAAAAACAAGCACAAAGGCTGGAGTCATTTTTGTTGATCTAAAGTTAGGAGAAGTAATGAAAAATTCATAATGAAACAAATTATTTTGATTTATGTGTAGGTTAATTCGATACTTACCGAAAAGTGGAACATAATTTATTTATTTCGAAAATGCTATAATTAACGAATAAATCAGTATGTAAAATATTTTCTGAATTCTGCAATGGATAGTTCAAATGCAATTCGCACTTCTATTGTTTCATTCGTTTAATAATGGTGCCAAAGTGCTCCGAAACTTCTTATTGGCAAAATAGAAACAAATTCGTGAATGGGCTGAAATCTAAATAATTCTCTGTGTGAAATATATGTTAGTTTAAATTCAATTTATAATATTCCTTTTTTTGTCGGTCAAAAATAATCACAAACGCTAGTCTAGTTCACGAGCAGCAGCCGTACGCTGCGCAGCCAATTCCGCGAGGGAATCATTATTTAAATAATCATTGTTTATAACTGTTTCTAATAACTTGTGAAGGAAATTCTTTATAAAGTATTTTTACTGTTTTCCGAGATCAGCTTGTTATTGCATTTCATCATCAATGCTAACATTGATCATTTAAAGTTTTATGTTTTTACCGAATGTTCGAAATTTCTGATGATGATGACCTCGCACGCAAGCGTACTGTTATGCGAATAATAACATCTGATTGTTTCGAAACATCCTTCCCGCCAATATCGATTTGGGTTTCCAACTGTCACCTGACCTCGTGTTCGATGTGTAGTAGTCGACATTCACATTTTCACCAATTGTCTCGTTGGGGAGAATGCCCCTAAAATATATAAACATTAAAATTCAATTTACAAAGGAACCATACCTGGATACCTTGCTGAAAATTAATTTTTGCACCATTGGCTTCAGAAAAAAAGTCTTCATCATAGTATATCTCTCATGCGCTATTGCCACAACACCCTGTATATATATAAATCATAAACGATGATATTATATACAAGTATATATGAATTTTGTCTCTATAGCACCGTATACAGTCATATATGTTTGTATATAATTGTATACGAATGCAAATGAGTATATACATAATATATAAATGTATACGTATACAACTCTATATAAAACATTCTTGCCGGGTAGCTCGAACCAAAAATGTAAGAAATAGATAACGTAAACTTATAAAATACAGAAACAAAGAAAAGGAGTATTAAATAAGATACTGATCTATTGATAAGTTCTTGTCATAAAAAATATATACATACCACAATCAGCTTGTTGCTGTCATCAACATTTGAAAATTATTTGCAAGCACTGCAAGTACTTGGTACAAATTGCCAAAAAAGCTCAAAGAGCAATTCTTTTAAGGACCTGAGACTCTGCTGTTATCATCACAATGGTCTACGATAGGCGATTTTAATTTAAGGTAGTCCGTTTTATTTTTCAGAAATTGTATTGGTTCCGTCATTTTGAATTTTCAAAATCTGATATCAGATTCGTAATCAGTGACCCAAAAAAAAAAACCCGAGTAACGAGTTTCAAGCGCTTTCGTTCAATTTTTCAAAACTGTATATATGGGTCAGCCATATTGCATCCGCCATTTTGAATGTTCAAAATCTCATCAAATTCGTTACCAGGGATCCCAAAAACCCTAGAACAACGAGTTTCGAACGATTTTGTTCAATTTTTTAAAACACGTCCGCCATATTGAATCCGCCATTTTGGACGTTCAATTCTGATATCAGATTCGTAACCAGCGACCCACAAAACCCTCGTGTGACGAGTTTCGAGTGATTTCGTTCAATTTTTCAAAACTCGTCCGCCATATTGGATACGCCATTTTGAATTTTCAAAATCTGATATCACATTCGTAATCAGAGACCAAAAAACCTATGAATATTGGTGTCGCATATAAAAAATAAATGCGAAAGTCTCGGATCCGGGGGCCTATATCGTACGCCCGTACTATATCGTATAGTACTTGATCTCGAAAACTATTGATTTTTGGGGCTTTTACCATATAGAACTTTTGTTCAGGCTGTTCGGGACTACAACTTAGTGAAGTTTCAGGAAATTCAACCGGGCCCGCAAATCAAGCTAAAGTGTGCGGGGTCCTTTCTTAACCACTGTAAACTACTGTGATATGTGATGACGTCAAAGGTGGTTTCCTCAATGTAGGGCCTGAATTTTTTCACTGCCCGTAATACAGCCAGACACTCTCGCTCCGTTACTGTGTATTTCCGTTCCGCCGCATTCAATACTCGACTTGCGAAAACTATGGGATGTTCATAACTGTCTATTTCCTGGATCAGAACGGCACCCACAGCAACGTCGCTAGCGTCTGTCATGACTGAAAAACGTAATTCGAAATTAGGGCGGGCTAAAACTGGAGTACAGGTAAGGGAATAACGGAGGGTATCAAAGGCTTGCTGTTGTTCAGCTCCCCAATTCCAGGATGCGTTCTTCATGAGGAGCTGTGTCAACGGCACTCGATCTCTGGATATGTTAGGGAGAAAACGGCGTACCAACCAACCATTCCTAGGAATCGGCGTAATTGTTTTAGGGTAGTAGGAGAGCGGTATTCTAAAATAGGGGCTATTTTATCTTGATCCGCTTTTAACCCGTCCTTGCCTATGACGTAACCCAGATATTTAACCTCGGACCAGAAGAACTCACTTTTTTGTTGATTTATATCTAATCCAGCTTCAACTAAAGTTTTCAAAACAACCTTTAATACTTAAAATGTTCGTCTTCCGTTTCTGTGGTTATTATTACGTCATCTAGGTAGGCAAAGACATGGGGTTCCCAAGTAGGATCAATTAGCCTATCTATTAGCATTTGGAATGTGGCAGGGGCATTTGTTAATCCAAAAGGCACTCTCTTAAATTGAAACATGCCTCTTCCTGGGGCGGCGAAGGCGGTGATCGGGCGACTACTGGGTTCTACTAGGACCTGGAAATATGCTTGGCTTAAATCTAATTTGGAAAAACAACGGGCACGACGCGTAGCTGATAAAATACATATTCGGGATAGGATACGCATCTTTCAACGTTACTTTATTTACATCGCTATAGTCTAGACAAAATCTATGCTTACCGCCGGCCTTTGGGATAATTACAGGGTTACTCATCCACGGGCTCATGGATTTCTCAATTACATCCTTACTTAACATTTTATCAACGGATGGTTTTGGGATGATTTTGTACATTGATAGTATACTGGTCTAGATAGGTTTGGGTGAGGACTGGGAAATTGGATACGGAAACTAATCGGGTTAGTAATTCATTACGTCGTTTCTCTGCCTAAAACAATGGTTTTATTAAACCGGCTCAATCATAAATAGGTTGGACGAGAATCATACTAATATTTCTACCGAATTTACCAAAAGGGCCGTTTTTACTATTCCATATTCCTCTCTCATAATCTATCTTAATTCCAAACAACCTTAAAAAATCTATTCCTAAAACGCATGCATAACTAATTGTAAGGGGGGATGCTCTCACATCTAGCAATTGAACATCATTATCTAATTTGATTTCTATGGATACCACTCCACGCAAAGGGACAACGCTTCCGTCTGCTACCTCTTCTTCAATCAGTCTTAAAAATGGAGCCAATATGCTTTTACAACTAACACCCAAGTATGTTTGGGATGCTCCAGAATCTACAGGAGCTTTTAAGGGGAGCTGATAAAGGGGAATGTATACAACCTAAATTATTAAATCTCATTTAATGGGGTTTCTGAAGCAAAATTTTACGGGGAGACAGGGACGATTTTGTCGCTCCGGCTCTGCGTTTCTCATGCGCCTACGAGCACACGATGGACAATTTACTGACGATTTTCCGGGATATCCGCAAATAAAACAAAAGTATCCGAGGGATTCGGGGCTTTCTCTAAAAATATGACCTATTCTCTTACAATTGAAACATCTTACACTATTACTTGTTGGGGGTTGACATGGGGCTTTTACTACTTTACTCATTAGGGGCGGAATGGAACAAACTTTTGGTTGGGATTTTGGTTTTTGCACTGCGTTCCGGTTTGAAGAAGGTGGAGTTAGTTTTGGATGATACTGACTTAATCGGGACTTGCGGGACCGACAATGAAGTGGTAGGGCTTGGAGTATGAAAGGAAGGGGAATTTTCAGGAACTGGATCTGTAGCAGCAATTCTAATTTTTGGTTTATTTTTATTAGGGTTATAGGCATATGTGGGGCAAAAGGATAGGGAGGCAAAAGGATTGGGCCTATATTGTTTTTCCCTCTGCATTATGTTTTCATAATGTCTGGATAATTGAAACAATTCTGAAAAATTATTTACTTTTTCTCGCCAAATTCTTTTCGATAGGGCTGGACGCAAATTGTGGCAACATATAGCTAATTGTTCTTCAGGGTGGAGGGGTGTATACTAAATTAAAAAGACCGCGTAAAGCTACTATAAAGTCTCGGTCGGATTCTTCTAAACCTTCGGTACGTAGGGAAATATCTCGTCGAATACTTATTTCGAAACGCATCTGACCAAAAACCGATCTACCACAGGAGACAAATTGATCAAAAATGGACTAGCTTCCCTGCTTTATTCGGTACCAATTTAAGGCAGATCGACTGAATGGCTTGGGGAGGGCACGCAACAGTTCTTCTTCGGAAAGTTCTCGACTAACACCGCATTCCTTTAGTTTTAGTAGGAAAATTTCGGCGTCTTCGTTATCCTCTGCGGAAAATTTTGGACCTTGGGTTCTCCATTGCTCTACAGCGCTTTTATTCCGTACTCCGGTTGTCTGTAACGGACATGCAGAGCAACCGAAGTATGATTTGGTAGGAGTCGGCATATTTCTTAGAAATCTGGGAGTGGGACCAACCTTTGTACTATGGCTATGAGGATCGTGGAGGGATAAATTATAAGTTTAGACAGGGGGAAAAATGGACAGTATGACGAGCGGGAGGAGGACAGGTTATATTTGGATTAATTATGGGAGGAGTGGCAGGGGCTAAGGAAATTGTAGGGATAGTTGAGGATCTTGAAAGGGTATTTAAATGGTTAGGTGGTTCAGAATGACTGGGCTTCCATAAAAGATTCTGGGTCTTTATATAACGCGCGAGATTGATCGGAAGGGGAAATAAGGGAGGGATCCCGTACGTGAGAGCCCAGCTCCTGAGCAGCGCTAGTAGTGACGGTGCGAGGGGGTACCGTATTTTGTAAGGGGTTCCGGATTAGATTCCCTATAACTGATTCACATAATGCTTCACCAAGGGTAATCGGTAATGCACCACCTCTACCATCCACTGCTTCATTCCAATCTACATCGGAGTCGGGGTAAGTAGTTAACACCTTATATCGCGTTAACCGATCTTGCATCACTCTAAAGTCACCGCTAAAAGCAGTTTCAGCCCTATCACATTCTGTAATAAAGTCTAAGAAATTCATCTGTTCGATGCTTACTATTATGGCTTCATATTGCTCTTTAGTGGCCTTTCTGGGTTCTGAAGCAGTTGAGGTAGTGGTCACAGAGGTTGCAGTCTTAGGTACTGCAGTTATTATTGGAGGGGTTAGTGTTGGGACTGTAGCACTTGTGGTAGTTGTAGGTACTTCCGGTGTAGGAGTGGTATTGTGGGTAACGTGATTATCCCAAAATAGTCGGTATTGTTCTGCCATCTTTTTTTAAAATACAAACAAAAATTTTATCACACCAAAAAATAATTATAAGTGCCAACGGAGTCAGCCTCTCGACGATAACGGGAAAAGGAGTTTTGTTTTGGAGCTCAGAAGGGAGAATTACTGTAAGTTCTAAAATTAAATAAAAGGGCTATTTCATTGTGTAAGGATTGGTAAATTTTTGTTTCAGGGTGAGGACGTCAGCCAGCAGCGGTTCCGGCACGAGGCAGCAGACCACCTAACAGCTGAGTGGGACTGTAAGTATTATCAGTACTTTTCTTTATTTTTACCTCAGGAACCTTTCCTTTTCCTTGGACGATACAGACATAATTACTTCTCGACAATGACAGATTCCTTATTCATGACATAATGATTCATAATTTCTGTATTTACATGTATTTCCGCTTCCTGGACGGCTGGACAAAATGGGACGATGACACCAAAATAATAGTTTATCAGGACAAACACCACCGTTGGAAAAGGTTCCTGGAGCTATACTAGTGGATCTTGTCAGGACAGTTTACCATTCTACACTCTTCGTTTTTGAAGCGTGGATAAATACGTAAGTTAGTAACATAAGTAGGCGGACAGTCTATGTTGTGCTACAATACCAAAATGAAAACTTTGAATTTTTTAATAAATTTCCAGCTTATAGTAACTACAACAACATTTTTAGAATAATGTACGACTTGTAATTTTTGTATATTATTTCCGGAATTACAATAACATATTTTACATTTGCTTTTCTAATATTACAAAGAATTCGATTCTTACCAATGTAATGCTACAAACACATATTGTTTAATGTTTTTAAAATTAAGTTTGACAGTTTATTTTTTTAAATAAAAGAAATAGCAGTAAACAAGTAAAAAATTGTTTTCATTGCAAATGTTGAGTAAATGAACAATAAAAAAAATCCCCGACATCGAACTAAAAAAAATAATGCACTGTGCTTCATTTCATGCGTTTATACCACTCGACTTTTTAATTAATTTTAATTTTCGAAGTATCTGATAAAGTTCAACCCCGCGTCATTTGTTTAATGCTTTCGCTCGCCCGACCATATATTTTCTTCTCGCTCCGCTCCCCTCTTGAGGGCCGTCAAGCTCAGACCGCCGACGACTGCCGAAGCACCTGCGCGCGGAAGGTGCGCAGTAAAAACGGCTCCTTTCGGCCTTCATGTACATACACATGTCTTCGATGCAACAGATGCTTGCCACACTGTACATACGTGTACCTACTGCTTATGCATGGTTGCACTAGTATTGCACCCTTCTCTTTTGACACATCAAAAGTGCAATCGCATGATTCAATGGTCGGAGGAAGAATTTTCAATCGTGAAATCTTGAGATTGGTAACATTGAATATTCATATCTCAGGAAATAATAAACCGATTTTAATCGAACTAGGCCTAAATGAAAAAAAAATAAAAATACTGGACATACTAACAACTCCGAAATGTCACTCAGAAAAGTACAGAAGCGAAAAATACATTGAGTGCACATACACTAACGCTATGTGTACGGGAAAGGAGTAGCGCTGGCCGCGGGCTGTAAGAACTTGGCGCGCGGAGCGACCGCTCCTATTGATATTTCAATCGAAATAAATATTTTACTGCATCGTTGAAATCTTTTTTCGAACAGAGTAAATTTCATTTGGTACTATTACTCGAAACAAAAATGCATATAACCCCTTTTCAAGTACATATTTTCAAGTTTCATTAAATACATTAAACACTTCATTAAAGTAAATAAGGTATGCTATTTAATCAAGGACAATAGTATTAAAAAGATATTTAATTAATGCAAATTGTCAAGTATGACGTTAGTAAAATCATGCGATAAATTTATTAATCTTATTTCGATAAAGTGAAATATCTTTTCAATTAATGTTATAGGTTTCTTCAATAAATTAATTCATGATTACATTATGATAATGTACAAAACGTGATTTTATTATATACTTTATATCTGAATCGAATGGAAAAAATATTTCTTTAGTGCAATTAAAAAATGGTGCATCCTCTGGATGTAGAATGTTTCACACGAAAAGAAAGGAACATTTCATTGGTGATATATTTTTTTGGGATTGCTACACTTTATTTGGTGCAGCATTAAATTTGTATTCAGTGAGTAATAAAACTGTACAACTATCATGGATCTTCAATCACATTGGAGCTCAATGTATGAATCGAAATAAATATTTCATTGCAGCGGTGAAAACTTGTGGACAATTACATTTTTCTACCAAATAATTTCCAGTAACTCCTTAACAAAAATTCCAAAGCGATTAATTATTATTTTAAAATATATAAATTGCTAATTAATTTTTTCTAAATAGAGATGTACCACATAGAATAAAATTTCAAAACAGTTTATTGATTTTTTATACTAATTGTTTAATGATATTATTTAAACTGCAATTTGGTGTGATATGTTTTGAATTTCAATTCACTCGATTAACTTTCAATTTTCCATTTTTAATCTTCCATTATAAAATGTACACACACTATTTTTCGAGGTTACCTATAGAACTCGAAATTATTTCGCGCATTTGTTACCTGTAAAATCATATTTTATTTTATGGTTTGATTAATATTCTATCCGTTATTAATTCGACTGCCATTTTTCCATTTTGTGTCTGATGTCAGATGTGTGTTGCAGGTTGCAGGTTAGGCATTCGAATCCGATTAAGTTGCGGGACTCCAAACACAGGACCACGCCCCCCCCCTCCTGACAAGTGTATAGCATACGAAGAACGCCACATATATATATATATATATATATATATATATATATATATATATATGAAAGAAAAAACTCAAATGTCCACACGTCAAATAACAGAAAACTGAAGGGACAGGCATTTAGCGGGAAATAAATGTATGGAAGCAACAATGAAACGGATATCGGATAAACTCAAGACGCTTGATGCTATAATAGGGAATATGTGCAAACACAAAAAAGATCGTGCGAATATGTATAGCTCTTCGGTTGGAGTTAGAGGTATGTCAAAGGGAGGAAGTGAAATACTTCATGGACCAGCTACAAAACCTCTCAAGATTACAGGACGGAACGGTGGGAATAGAACAGTTAAAATGCACCTGCCCGGAATGGGATAAGAAATCAAAGGTATAAAAATATCGAACATATCAGGCGCCTAGAACGGGCACGCCATGAAAATCAGGAACAATCGGTTAAGAAACCAGTGATCAAGGGTGAAGATTGCGAAGAGGTATAGTATCGACAGTTGTAGGCAAATCATAAAACAGGTAGGATCCTGATAAAAATTTCCAATTGAACTTCATGACTCAATGAGACCTATTTGGTTGCAATCCGTAATTTGTCCCCAATACAATCGGACTCAATCAGACCGGTTTCAATTGGTGGCAATCGGAAATTTTATTCGGAACGAATCGGATTCGATCCGCAAGCGACATTTCCAACCGATTCAATCCGATCATTTATTCAGAATGAATCGGATTCATTCCGACCGATCAATCGGAATGAAACGGAATCAATCTAGGTAGATATTTCAAATGGTTTCAATCTGAACTATCAATCGAAACGAATCGGATTCGCTCGAAAGTGAAAAATTCAAACGGTCTCAATCGGACCTATCGTTCGGAACGAATCGGATTCAATACAATCAATATATTTCTAATGGTTTCTAATCGAACAGTCAATCGGAATGATTCGAAATCATTCTGGGGTTGAAAATTCAAACGGATTCAATGGAATGAATCGGACCTTTGCATTAAGCCACAATAAATAAAATTTATTATGATTCGTAATCTATGATTTTTCATACAATATTATATACATGAATATTAATTCAATCCATTAACCCGTTTTTTCTTGAAATGCCCTGAATTTTACCTTTAGTTCACGGCGTACGTTTTTAGGGAAATAATCAATAAATCATTCTGGAATAATCATGTCTTTTGTATGTTTTCCTCATCTCTCCAAATCCGGTCTCAGATCGGGGCTATATGCCGACGGTATTCAGGTTCATAGATTTATTTTCGAGTGAAATTGTAATTCTATAATCCGTAATAAGATATCTAATAAATAATACTATAAATGAATAATAAATAATAAAGTAAATATTAATAAAAATCAAATTAAATATCTATAATACCTCTATTTTGTAGGCTTGGGTCCATTCGGGCCGGAATGAAATCGTAGGATTAAGCCTGTTTAGAACGACTTAAATACACAACTTATACGTAGCAGCTCTCTCGCTTTATATTCGGAACTATTATTATTCTCAATGTCAACCGCGATTATTTGCCTGTAATCTCCTTTGTACTTTGTCACTCAAATTTTATCCAAGTTATTTGAGTACAAATATTCAGGATATTGTCATTTCCTCATATACATTAACATGGCATGGAATGCTGCTCAAGTTTGGACATGCCAAGGGACGTACGGCAAAGACGTCAAGAACCCGACCTTCTGCGAAAAGGACCCTATCATCCTGAGTGCACTGAATTTCAAACTATCTCCCACAAAGTGAAATTGATTACAGTGTGTAAAGCGTGCGTAGTTTAAGCTAATCTGAATTTGTCCGAGAACAGATCTCGTACTTCATCCTCATCTTTACTTAAATCGACGAATACTTGTGATGATGAAGGAAGTAAACCCGAGCCGACTCTTGATGATATTTAATCGGCAATCAAAACAAATTCGGAGAGTCTAAATGCCTTAACTTCTCAATCTGCACTCAACGCCTGTATCACAGCAGAGCAGACTAAATTGCGTGAAGAATTTCAGAAGCATTGCACGTATTGTAATGCACCACAAGTCGCATTAGAAGATGAAAATAGTTGCCACAAAGAAGTCCGTGGGTTAAAGCAACAACTCAATGTCGTATCTCAGCGTGATATCAGGAAGGAACTCTCAATTAGAGGTATTCCCGAACTTGACAATGAAGATACCGTCCAAGTCATTATTGAGATTGCGTGTGCAGTGCAGTATAATATTGTTAAAGATATCATCATAGCTTATAGAGTTCGAAGGAATAATTATTCGCCTTCGAAGATTCGGTGCATTCATGTCGAATTTGATTTGAATGTGAAACTTAATATTTTGTTTACCAAAATTAGAGAAGATAAAGACTTTTCTATCTATCAATGCAAATTTTCACTCAAAAATAATATTCGTAAACGACTGGCTCTAAAGATTTCAAGCTCCTCAATCTTGCTAAATTACGAACGAAGGATATGAACTTCAAGTGTGGATGAGAAACGAGAGAATTCGAATGCAAAAAGATGATAGCCCCACATCAAGACCTCTTCTAATTCGCTCTGCTGCTGACTTTTCTGATCCCACATGACTCCCACATGGAGGCGCAGTGAATTTATGTTCACGTTTTTTGGGATCTTCGCCTCCAACTTCCTGGATAGAACTGTTTATGATAGTAACTCAGCTTCTATGCTATCTTCCAAAACTAATTTTGTAAATAGTTTCAAGATTGCGCATTTGAATGTTAGATCTTTACCTGCCCATTTTTTTTTAATAAAATATCTTATATGTTTGAATGACTATGGTATTTTTTGCATATCAGAATCTTGGCTGAATGAATGCGTCTCTAACGATTTTTTGCATATTAATGGTAATAATATTTTACGAGCTGATAAAAAACGTTCAAGAGGAGGCGGAGTTATGCTATGTTAAATAATATATCTACTGTCTCACATTTGATGTTCATGGTTATAAATATGGGCTTGAGCAATTATGGATCACTTTTAATCACGGGGAAAAATATTGTAGGTAAAATATACCTCATTGATGAAAAATGAACATTCTTGATCAAATTCAAAGGGTTGATTCTGTTGACCGCATCTTTTGCAATTTGATATTCCGTTTCTTCGTTTTGCCGGTTAGGATATACAGGGTGTTCCAAAAGTATGGAAACGCCTAAATATCTCAGCGGGAGTGCATTTTGGGGGGGAAATGTTTCAGAGAAAAGTTTAAGAATTTTTCCATGACTATTTAACGGTACCATTGAATTTGACCTTGAATATGACGTATATGACTTGAAGGTTATTCCAAGGTCAAGTTTATTTTTTCGAATGGAAACCCCTATTTTTTTCATGCATTCGGAAAGAGCACAAAATTTTACGTTCGAATATGATATGGTCGATTTTTCCGGCAAGGTCATTTCAAGGTCAAACTTGAAACTTAAACTTCAAGGTCAAATTCAATGGTACCGTCAAATAGCCATAGAAAAATCCTTCAACTTTCGTATTTAAGATTTTTCCCAAAAATGCACTTCCGCTGAATTAATTCGCAGTTCCGGGAGTTTTAAGTTTGACCCTCAAATGACCTTACTGGAAAAATCGACCATATGATATTCGAACGTAAAATTTTGTGCTCTTTCCGAATCCATGAAAGGAATTAGGGATTTCCGTTTGAAAAAATGAAATTGACCTTGGGATAACCTTCATGTTCAAGGTTAAATTCAATGGTACCGTTAAATAGCCAGGGAAAAATCCTTAAACTTTTGTATTTAAGATTTTCTACGAAAATGCACTCCCGCTGAGATATTTAGGCGTTAACATACTTTTGGATAATATAACTAAATATCTGAAAATAACGAGCTGAAATATTCATTGTTATTTAAAAAGTTAGGAACAATTAAAACTGAAAAAAAAGGGTCAGAAAATTGAAAAGGCCGCCATTTTTTTTGTTCTACATTTTTTCTTCTAGTTCACACGATAGCCAATTTCATGCAGAATAAGAAACCATTTTCATTTTTGCTTGCAGATAATTTTTGGGTGAGAAATCATGTGATTGGTCCGGAGAAGGAGCGACTTTTCGCCGCCATTTTGACAAAAAAATTACGAAAAAAATATATTTTAATTGTTGATGACATGTATTTTAAGATATAAAAAATGCGATTTCCAAACTCGTTTTTTAGTGCGAATAAAATTTATTTGAAAAAGAACACGAAAACCATGTGTAACCTGGCCTTAAAAGATTTGGCAACTCAGTTTGCAGAAGAAACAGTTGTAACCATTTAAATGTTCCTCAAAGAAATAGGGTCCCACAATGTAATCATCCACAATGCGAACCCAGACGTTAAGCGACCATTGGCGCTGAAACTCCTTATGTCTTTTCCAGTGTGGATTAGAATCTGCATAATAATATATATTATGCCTATTAACATCACCTCTATTGGTGAAGGTAGCTTCATCGCTGAACAGTACCATTCTAATGAATGCTGGATATGCTTCCACATGGCCTTGCACCCAGTTGCAGAAAGCTAAACGTCGAGAATAATCAGCCTCTTCTAATTTTTGGAGCATGTGAATATGATATGGATGAAATTTTTGAGCCTTCAGAACTCGATTGGCCGTCGATTTTGGGATACCATGACGTTTTTGGATTTCTCTGGTAGAAATATGATAATATATGATCTAGAATAGTAGCTGCTATAGTAATCACATATTTCTTTTCGCTAGCACCTGATTTTCGTCGCTCTCTTTTTAGAGATCGGCTCTCAGCTCTGGTAAAAAGCCTTTTTATCGTCTTTATATTAGGATGACGCCTATTCGGATATTTTTCAGCATAAAAGCGCGCTGCTTGCGAATAATTATCCTTAGCTCGACCAACTTGACGAATCATATCTGCAATTTCATTAGGTGGATAATCATCCATAATTACGGCTTACAAAAGTAAAAAAAGATAACAGGGAAAAATCTGCCGTAATCGTTCAATTACCTCAAAGAATAGAAATCCAAAGATTTTGTTATTGCTCGAGACTATATCAATATTTTTTAGTTTATATTAATAAACATTGAGTACAACTAGAATAAATGGCAATTTTTTTCTGCGAATGAAATGCCACGTAATGTTTCCGAACGCAATTTTCTTGCTGAAACAGATGGTGCTGGCAGAATTTTTCCATCACGTCGCATTTCCCAGAAAAATGAGTTTCAATATATCAACGTGTGCATTTTTTGCACTATTTCGAATGTCTTTGTAGCAAAGAAAATTCTGTCAGCGCCATCCTTTTCAGCCCGCAAATTCCGCTGGGAAACACTATGTGGCATTTCATTCCCAAAAATCAATCGCGAAGACCATCGACGAGGTGCAATTTAGCGGAGATGAAGCTATCGAGGTAGCAGCTAGGTGTTTGAGCAAACATGACTTAAGTCTGGCGGCAGAGAGGACAGAGGCGGTGCTCATTCCTGGAGCGAAGATAAGGTCGTACGCCACCTTCACTGTGGAAGATACGCAGATCAGGACGGTGGACGCTGTTAAATATCTTGGGGTCACTCTCGATGCGCGGCTGTCATTCAAACAACACCTGACGAATACAAGCGCAATGGCTTCCAAAGTGGCCCGTACGCTCTCCAGCATCATGCCCAATATGGGAGGCCGAAGCAACCGCGACGGTCCCTCCTCTCATCAGTAGTTATCCTCTACGGGGCACCGATCTGGGCTGATACCATGAACACCCCTAAGAGTTACGAAGCCTTTTGCCGGCAGGCCTACAGAACAGCCACCCTCAGAGTGGCTCGCGCCTACCGAATTGTATCGGATACAGCTCTATCGGTGGTCGCAAGACTTCCTCCCATAGACCTTTTAGCAACCGAGAGATCCGCAAAACACCAAGAAGGCAGAGGCACAAGGCAGAACATCGCCGACCAGGAGCGGAAACACAGAAGATGATCCAGGCGGATCATCGAAGAGTGGCAACGAAGATGGGATTCAGGAGAATCGGGGCGATGGACCCACTGCGCCATCCCGGATATAGCTAAGTGGACGGGCAGACGACATGGACACGTCACCTTTCATCTGACCCAGGTGCTCACCGGTCACGGCTGCTTTCGCATCTACTTACATCTCTTCTGCATCTACCAAAGCGCCGAGTGCCCGGTATGCTCTAGTGTCGAGGAAGGCGTGGTCTATGCTCTCTTCCACTGCCCGAGATTTGCAGCGGAGCGAGAGCAGTTCCGGAATTCGTGAGGTGGGCCATTAACGCCTGAGAGGGTATTGGGGAATGTCTGTTCGCCTCACAGACGGGGTGGGACGCCGTGGTTATCATCGCTACGTCCGTCATCGACAGGCTGAATTCCATTAGGAGGGAAGAAGAAGGCACCAACATCGGCCACACGTGAGGAGCAAAAACATCGATGGAGGGCTTTCCGAGGCATAGACTGCCCCCTCGAAGTAATGCCTTGTGGCGGCTGCCGAGGGGTGAATATGAGTCTAAGCGGCGGTGGTTTTAGCGTGTGCAAGCCCCGCACTCCTGCTAGTACCGGCTGGCAGGGTTACCTGGTAGAGCTTTCCATCGTCGCTTCGGGAAAAAAAACAACAAAAAAACATACACACACACACCTGAGATGCAAGATGATTACTCACTTTAAATCAACAACCCGAAAGGATCAGTTTCCTGCAACGTCCACGTTGTTGATCCTGGGTGATGCCGAGAGCAGGTCATATACATGCGCATACTGAATTCGACTTTTCTTGAATTTGAATTTTTAAGATCTGACTTCCGATTCATAATTTGGGACCCAAAAAAAAACCCAACTAACAAGTTTCAATAATATCCATTTACTTTTTAATAATTCGTCCACCATATTCAATCCGCCATTTTGAATTTCTAACATCTGATTTCAGATTCGTAATCGACGACCCCGAAAATAAAGCATAAGCTATAATAGAATATTTTGCCTTCAAAAAAACTTTTATGATGAATTAGGTATGCTCGTTTTCTATGATTATTTGTTTTGAAGCATTGTATTGGTGCCGTCATCTTTAATTCCAAAAATGCTACAAACCAGAAAAAAAAACATAAGTATAGCTTCAAAATGAGACCTTATAGAAGTCTCTACGTTGCGCCAATTTTTGGACAACTAGGGGGTCAAATTTGACAAAGAATGCCCCATATATACCCAGATAACAAAATGATATCGAAATGAAATCACGATGAATTCACGCGTGAGAAATTCCATCACGCATGAATTCATGAACGCTGCGTAATGCGATGCATATTGCGTCTCATAATGAAAGCATGCTCGTGATTTCATGTGAAATGCTTCTCATGATGAGCTCGCTATGAGTCCTCATAACCGCAAGTGTAGACAAATTTGCCTATAAAAATCTATAATAAGTAATAGAAGATATTCTTTTGGTTAATACGAAATATTAATTATAAAATAACCTAGATTATTATGTTTTGAAAGGATATGTTCATTTACGATATGTGTCAGTATAGCTTATTCTGAATACCTTAAGGCTGGGGTTTACAGTTGTGAATTGCAGCATAACATCACACTGACAAATCAGTATATTTATATTCTGTTACGTACTTAGGTGTTGTCCAGATCTACTGTATTATGCTTTTTATGTTCGAAAGTTATGCGATGCCAGTTTTGCATCGTACAGCTTTGAAATGGACGATAATATAAACAAAAAAAACCGAACTTTAGTTGAACTTACAACTATGAATCCAGGCCTGAGAAAAATGCCAATTGGCTTCATACAATATGTAATGTATAATCTATATGCTGGTAAATTGCCGGGTGAAATTTTCAAGTAGGTGGCGCCCCGCTCGGAAAAAGAACACAGTAAACGGGGTTCAAATAATGCACCTATGCGCAGGCGCATGTCACTCAGATGCGAATCACGATGAACTCACAAAGTGCATCACGCGTGAATTCACTGTGATTCGTAAGTGAGAGTCGTGCTCGTGCAGCATGGAACTGCCTATAATGAAGGTTGCACAATGACATAATTTCGCGAATTCACGTCGTGAGCCCATCGTGAGTCGCACACAATGTTATCTGGGTATTTTAATTAACATACTGACCGACAAAACAAAGAAAGGGAATATCAAGATATTTATGTGTTATATTTATGTTAAGATATATATTTATTTCACAAATTTACAGTTGTAATTAAACTACAGTTACATATTTCCTTTATCAATAATAATTATTAATGTTATTAATTGCACGTTTCAAATAATAAGTGACTTGAAACATTTTACAATTCTCAAATTAGAATTTATGTAGTGTCGCTATTTTGTGCCAGCAACGATACTATTGCGATCTTTTTATGGTTGCTTAGCTTTATTTATTTATTTTATTTTCTTATTTTACCTATTTGACGCAGCAAACGGGAAAAATTTTATTTAATTCTATGTATTACAAGTCATGAAAAAGATTCTTAAACGGAAACCAAGTGATTTCATTGGATAGCTTGACTCTCCAGCACAGCAAATTTCACCAATTCACAAAAGGCTCCATTCTAGCAGATTGCAGTCTGATCCCGGACCGATTAAGAAGAGATCTATAATCTCTGTAGGGTGCAACAAAAGTGTTCTCAATCCGGTTAATTGTACTACGTGTGCATTTTATTTACATCTCAGTTGTTCCTATAAACCGGCTAGTGGTCATATATTTTTCTGCGGAATTAAGCGTGTGTATATCTGCAAAAGTTGCATTGATCTGGATAAGGGTGTTCCAGACAATATTGGTGGGATTACGGGTGGGATTACGATCAGTGTTCTACCGACTTTGCAGAAAAAAATCACCGCAGTTATCTCTCACAGGTAATATGTCAAATAATCAACCGAATTCACAATCATATGCCAGTTCACTTTCGTGGAAATCTGACTCCGTTAACAATATGAGTATTGACAATAATTCGTCGGGAACTAATATAACACCTACATTATCGTCGTCTACAAACGATATGTCTTATCCAGTTCCTGTAAATTTTGCTGATCTGTACTCATTTATTCAGAAATCTTTCGAAACTACGAACGCCATAATAACAACTACAAATTCTCAGATGTCAGTATTTTCCAGTCGAATGGATTCATTGGAATCTCAACTTCAAATGGTACTAAATTTAAATGATAAAGTCTCTGCTTTAGATAAAAGGGTTGAAACTCTGGAAGCAGCTTCAAATAATGCGGAGTCTGACATCGATAGCTGTGTAAATGAAGTTGCGGACAGATTGGCGCGTTCGAATAATATTATGATTTATAGGATTCCGGAATCTGTCTCTCCGAATTATCAAAGTTCTGATGATCTCTCAGTCGCGTCACCAAATCGCTTTCCCCTGTTAAAATTTCGATTTATCATCGATAACGATCTGCCGTATAGGACAATCGTCGAGTAAGAGACCACGTCCCATCGTTGCTAATCTTCATTCTCGAAGTGAGGTTCTTCGTGTAGTCAAAAATTGTACACTTTTACCGCAAGGGACATCAGTTTCGACTGACAAAACCTGGCTGCAAAGAGAACGCCTTGGAACCCTAAAATCTGAAGCTGACGCATACAACTGAGTATTATAATTTTAAACTTATTTGTTATGTGCAGGACACTCGCCTCTGTGCCCAGGTCTTCAGCTGCTGATCCTGGAATACAAAATTTTCGTCAACAGCACATTTCCGAAGCAGAGTAACATCACTATTTACTATCAAAATGCATGTCCGCTTAACAACAAACTAAGTTAATTACACACGAATTTACCTCAGCTTCTAGTTGCTCCCGACATAATTCTTTCTTCTGAGACTTGGCTGAAACCTGATACAGGGGATTCAGAGTTAGGTCTTGAAAATTACTCTGTGTATCGCCGTGACAGATCTTTAACAGAGTCTCAAGATATCCGCCGTGGAGGTGTCTTAGCTGGGATAAAACACTCGATTAGAGCACTCGTCTATAAGTAATCCTTTCTTCCGAGGTTCTATTTCTAGATATTAGAACTGGCTCAAAGAGCTACATACTAGTAGTCGCCTATTTCCCTCCAGGGGCACCGTCTGAGTTATTTGCTAAATTCCTTGCTGTTATTGAATCAAAATCATCTGAGTTGCCTAATCATGAGATAATAGTATGCGGCGACTTCAATCTATCCAATCTGCGGTGGTCTAATAATCCCCTTTCGATGGAAATGTTAGCATATCCTACACCTGAACGTCAAGCCTGCGCAAACTTAGTCCACCAATCAACTGTACGAAGAACACCATGCAAAAGATTATTCTTTGGATTTAATGTTCGCTTCAAGTTTATATGTAAGCAACCTCCAACTTCACGACCAACTTTTGAAGACGGATGATCATCATGATTCCGCCTTTTTTGAAGTGTTTGTAAATGAGAATGTTTGTTTACCGAATAGGGTTTTGCCTTTTGATTTCTTGGCGGTAGCTATGATTGTTTAAATCGTGCCATCGGAGATATAAACTGCAACGAACTTTTTCATAGTTTAAGTGTTGATTTATATCTTAATAACTTTTATAATGTTTTGTATTCGTCTATTAGCACGTTTATTCCTTGTAAGAAAGAAATTAACAGTTCGTCGATGGTACATCAGCGAATTGAAACAATCTTTCTATGATAAAAAAAACTTGCGCATTGTAAATGGAAGCGTTCCAAATTACCTAGTGATTATTTGTTTTTTAAACGCCTTCGTGCGAAATGTATTAAATTATTGCGTTCTGCGTATCAATCCCATATGTCTTATATAGACTCGGTATTCACAAAAATTAAAAAATTTTTTGAAATCATGTGAGTGTTACGGATGCTGGCTACGAACATAATAGCACTCGTAATATAGACAATACTTGTCTTTGTAAGATCGACACGAAACACACACACACACACACACACACCGAAGGGCCGGATTCGGCGTTGCACATATATTGCACACATGCTGTAACTTACACGAAGAACCACGGGTTCCTCTAACTGCAAGCCCAGTCGGTCAAGAAAAGAATGTGCCACGCCGAAGCTCGAAGTAACACAATCCATAAGATTGTGACTCACACGCGCACACAATAGCACACGTTCCCCGAATCGCCGAGGTCACCGATAAGTCAAAGGGGTCAGCGATTCGCGGAAGATGGCACGTGGCAAACAACAAGTGCAGGTGTCCATCGCAAAGGACGATGATCTCATCGACATCTACCATATAAAAAGGGCTATCGCATTGCCCGAAATCAGAGTCGCCCCGCGATTGACGCCGTGAAGATCTCGGTGCAGAGTCGCCCCGTTAATGATCGAGCGAAGATCTCGGTGCAGAGTGGCAACGTGTACGATCCAGAGAGGATCTCCGTCAGAGTCGCCCCGCGTACGATCAAGCAAAGATCTCCGTTAGAGTCGCACCATGAACGAAACCGAAAAGATCTCGCAAACTTCGCGACACATTAATCCAGGAAATTAGAACGGGTAAACGGAGTCTGGTTCGCGTAAAATAAAGTTGTGAATAAAAACGAGCTGTTTGGAGACGCAGCAATCCAGGATTCATTTCTCCAAAACGCGGAGGAGGCCTTATCCAATTCAAGGTTCACGAGGGCGCTTCACTAACCTGAGGGACTGTCCAGTAACTTGAGGAAGCTCAACGCATCAACTAGAGCAGAGAAGACATCGAGGACGCTGATTGTCTACTTCATGAGTGCAGCTACGTAAGTAAATTTGCATTTCTGTACAATTTTTGTCAAAAAAAAAAAACTTTGGAATAATTTATCAATCTTTTGCTCAGAAGCATATTTAAATTTCACGAACAAAAGAGATAAAATTTGTAAACTATTTAACGATTGTTATGAATTTTATGAACTTTGAAATATTGTTGATTTAAAAAAAAACTATTACAATTCATTTTGAAACACTATTGTAATTCATTTCGAAGTGCTTATTCAATTAATGTTGAAATACTGTCACAATTAACCTTGAAATATTGTTATAATTAACTTCGAAATATTCTTTTAACTAACTTCGAATATTATCAAATTTACGATTTGTTACATCGTGCGAACATTTTTTAACAAAAAAAAAGAGGGAAATTTTGAATACAAAACAAACGCGAATCAGAAATTAATAATAGCGACTTTAAAAAAAAAATACAAAAAATTGCGGACTATAAAATCGGAATAACGACAAGCGGTAGCCACCAAGTGGCCCCCGCAGGTCCGGTATATGTGGTAGCACGAGCACCACCAATTGCGGGAGCAGTGAGCAGTGTGCCGGAATTTGACGGGACCCGCGAAAAATTCTCAGACTTCGAATGTGCGTGTCGCGACGGATTCAAATTATTATCGGCCGACGAAACCCGGATCTACCTACACATGATGAGGAAAAAGCTTACCGGGAAAGCGAAAATTTTCTGCGAAAAAATTTCAACATACGCGACAGTAGAAGCCTTTCTGGCCGATCTAAAATCTGCCTACGGCATTTCCAGTGATCCGCTCAAGTTGCTAGCGGGATTAAAAAATACTTACCCCGGACCACGCGAAAGTTTAGAAGATTTTGGTTACCGTTTATTACGCAATTATCGAGCTCTCGAGAAAGCTATAAACTCGTCAAGAGATTTTGACGCAGTTGCCGGTCAGAGATTATTAACTATAGCAAATCGTAATGGAAAGGACCATTTTATTTACTGCGCGAAAGGCCCTATGGAAGTACGTCTCACGCAGTTGAATCCAGATACGCTCGAGGCTGCCGTAGAACACGCTAGAAAACTAACCGAAAAATACAGCGCGAAAGACGCAGGATCCGATCCTATGCTGGGAGATCGCGGAGAAAGATATTATCAGGCGTCTGCTCATTTAGTTTCGAAAGGTCCGCAATATCAGTATGACTATTTAGACCGGGCAGGACGTTATGAAATCGATCCTGAATGGCGAAATTATAACGACATTCAGTGTAGCTATTGTAAAAGAATAGGGCACTATCGAAAACAATGCCGAACTCCAAAAAATAGGAATTTCGATACCCCGGACATGCAGAGACATTGCACTTGGTGTGATCGAATAGGTCACACCAGAGATAATTGTCCCGCGCAAAGATTTAATCAACAAAAATGCGAGTTTTGCCAGCGAATGGGTCATGTCAGTGAAACATGTTTTTTTAAAAACGGCGTGAAAAAAAAGATTTCAGAGGCAAAATTTCAGGATAAGTGAAAAAATAGGTTTGTAGAAAATAACCAAACCTCTTTTAATAATGATCGCCGGGACCAATCGAAATTCCGGAATAAAACCTCCCAAGTTTTTCTGGAAATCGTTCGTTCTCGGGAAATTATCATTCATCTCATCAGACTAATGATAGATGGCAGAGAAATAAATACGGGAATAATCAAGTCACCGATAAACGAGAAAACATTTTATCCTTCAGCCAAAATCACAATTATTTAAACTCCAAGGGCGCTCGACAGCAACCAACAACGTCGAGCGACCGCCCGAGACAAAAACTCCACTCGGAAAATGCGCGCCGTAAAAGCAGAACGGCCAGAGTCCATTTCGGGCATGTTAGTTTTTCAGAATGTCCACGAATAGACATTTCTAGCCCCGATCTGCATTACGGAAACGGAATATTCTTGGTCGATTCCGGAGCAGAAATAAATCTTATAAAACTGAGTAAATTACGTCGAGATCTGTATCCCGATTAGGATATCAAATTCGATTTAAGCGGAATCGGCAAAGGAATAATCGGTACGCTAGGTTGTGCAGAAGTACAATTTAATGAAGAGATTATAGAGTTACAAATAGAGAGAGATGACTTCCCAATCGATGAAGATGGAATCATGGGAAACCCTTTTTTCCGAACGCTGGGAGCAAAAATCGATTACGAACAAGATTGCGTACATATAAGAAACGATATAATCCCATTTATTAATGACAAATTCATACAGATTTCGCCAAGAAGTCGCAGAGTAGTTCGCGTAGAAGTTCTAAACAACTTAGACTTCGGATTTGTACCAAAAGTCAACATCTGCAGTGGTTTATTTTTTGGTAATGCCCCTGTAAAAAATCGCGATGGATACGCATATCTGTATGTCATAAATACGAACGACTATGAAATAAAATTTATCGTCCCACAAATTGAACTGGAAGAATGTGAAGTAGCAGAAAATATACAAAGAGAAAATAATGTTATAAAAACCATGCAAGATCATAGGAATTACGAAGATAATCGGAAAAAACAATATCACGCAAAAATACAAGTGGCCATGGGACATGATAAACAGAGAAATAACGATGTTTTGAAGCGGATAAATGTGGACGGCTTGTCGGACGAGGAAAGAAAACATGTGGAGAATCTCGTTCACAACTACGCTCACATGTTTCACCTACCAGGGGAACCATTAGACGCGACTTCCGTATTCAAACACCGCATTCATACTACAAATGATGTGCCGATACGCGTTAAACGTTTCCGGCACCCACCCGCTATAAAAACCGAAATGCAGCGGCAAGTGGACGAGCAGCTCAAGGCGGGATTGATTAAACCGTCCTGCTCTCCATATGACTCTCCAGCTTGGGTTGTCCCTAAGAAACCAGGTCCTAACGGTGAAAAGCGATGGCGTTTAGTTATCGATTTTCGCGATCTCAATGAGAAAACTATTGGGGATGTATACCCTATTCCGAATATTACTGACGTTTTGGACCAATTAGGTCAGTCCGTGTATTTTATAACTCTCGACCATAAATCTGGGTTTCATCAGATAATGATGAATGAGCGAGATGCACATAAAACTGCGTTTTCGACTCCAAATGGTCACTATCAATATGTAAGAATGCCGATGGGAATAAAAAAACGAAAATGAAAATAAATATGACGATGAAATAGGTATAGTCGATAATAAAATAAATAAAAAGAATAAAACTATTAAAAAATTAAAAAACGCACGAAAAACTGAAAAATCGTGCATGCCAATTAAAGGCGGTAAATATGATAAAGAAAACAAAAAACGATCAACAAACGCCAAGAGACTGCGAGCCTCAGATGTTGACGGGTCAGGAAATCCTGCTCCGAAAAAACGTGGTAAGGATTTCGATGAAGAAACCGATACGTATGGAGATGTTGAAGACAACGTGACTGACTGCGACAAAGAGAGCCAGAGTTCCAATGTAGAAATGCTGGGAGTTGAAAAGACAGTTCGAAAGAAATACATAACCGAGGTCGAAAAACTCGAATTGCCAGCCTACATGAAATTAGGAAACCTTAAAGGAAAAACTCGGTCGAGACAGCAAGACGAATCAACTTCAATGAAAAAACCTCCTACACCGGTAAAGAAAAAACAGAGAAAACAATATATAACGGAAGTAAAAAACTACAAGTGCCGGATTATTTGAAAATTGACCCTACAGTAAAGCGAACTCAGATAAAAGAAAAACCCAAAATAATAAAAAATGAAGTGCTATCCGAAGCAGGAACGAAATTAAACTATAAGAAACGGTTAGCTGATGTTCGAAACCGTTGGAGGGAAATAGAAGAATTTCCTACTGAGGACGAACTTACATCACAACCATATACAGAAACCACATATTCCGAAATGGAAGAACTAAGCGTCAGAGGGAACTCGAAGGAAAAGACGAAAATGAAAAATCGAAAAAATCATACATCGGACAACGAGGACCTAGAAGATTCATGGTCGTCGGATTTTTCCCTCGACCCGTCCGAAGAAACTATACGCTTACTTCCCCATTCGACGCCCAAGGAGAAGGGCCCATCTAAAAATAGTTCTTACTCGCAAGCGCAGAGAGCTAGAGAAGCTACTATCGACGGAGAGGGACACGCTCACCCGAGCACCGACGAACGGCCAGGAGATCGGGACGAAACGAAAATCCTCGACGAGTCGATGGAACTCGACGAAATCGCCGTTGAGCCTAACGAAATCGGAGAAAACGAAATGCAGGTCGACGAAACGACCATGCGTGCGTCTGAGAACGATGAATTGTCTCGGCATTTAAATTATTCACTCTCAAACTCATGTATGGAACCCTACAAAACACTAAAAGAGTATACTGATGTAGCAAAAGACGGAAATTGTCTTTTTACCTCTTTAATCAAATTACAACAGTTAA
This sequence comes from Trichopria drosophilae, assembly GCA_030407085.1. Classification (NCBI taxonomy): domain Eukaryota; kingdom Metazoa; phylum Arthropoda; class Insecta; order Hymenoptera; family Diapriidae; genus Trichopria; species Trichopria drosophilae. Next base: position 75,549,528 of record CM059582.1, read on the forward strand.
ATATGAGCCCTCAAAAATTAAGAGAAACGCTGAAGGACAGCGATTTTCTATTATCCTGTGCTGAATATGTACGTGCATTTTCCATACTGGAATCTACATCGGAATTCGGCGACGATAACATTTTAATGATATTTGCACGACATTTCAATACAATTATTTGCGTACATGAGCATAGTCCGACAGATAAAACACAATTTAATCACATAAAACCGGAAAATGCGCACCAAACGCACCATCTACATCTCGATAGGCTACACTACATCCCACTCTTGCCCGAGTACATAGGCATATTGGGACTAACAGACACGGCGCTAGGGATTACGTCATCGCATGTCGGGAATTTCTCGAACGCAACGGAGCCGATTGAGGCAGGTCACGATCCCAACGTCTCGATGACAATCACCCCCACACAGCAACGTGGAGGGAATGGCCCTAAACGTAAACAGAAGTCCTTCGATCCGATAGACGCTAGAAGAAACGAAGACTTTTACGAGCTTGTCGATTCTAAACTAAGAATAAATACTATCAACGATCACGTATTCAGTAAAAAGGGACATATTGTCTACTTTACCACGGCCAATGGACATTTAGATAGCGAAATCGGTCTAGGCCTCGTGGAACGACATTTAATTAATCCCGACGAATTGTCGTTCAAACGATTAAAAATCGGTGAAGTGATTGTACATAAAAAAGGTAAGACCCGACTCTTCGGACTTGTCGTTAAACAAAACCTTGATGATCGAGCCTTGAAATCAAATATTGTCAAATCCATCAATGTATTGGATGCCCTTTTAACAAAATTTGAGATTTCATCCATAATAATCGGGCAGGATCGCGATATGTTCCAACATATTCAATGGCGAAATATCCAAGATACAATTCAATCACTACTTGGCCGACGAGAACTAACGATCACCTTTTGTAAGGACAACCGTTCCATACCTCCAGTAAGCGAGCGATTCGCCATAATAAAAGAACACCATGATTCAGTTATAGGAGGTCACAAAGGAGTGACAAAAACGTATCGTCGCTTATGCGAAAATTTTTTTTTGCGAAACATGAAAAGTGACGTCACGGAATGCGTAAAAAGATGTGCCGGATGTCAAAAGAAAAAACTCGTACGCGTAAAAACACGGTTACCAATGGTCATTACAGACACACCACGAAAGGCGTTTGACAAAGTGGCCCTTGATATATGGGGACCAACAGATATCACTGAGAGTGGGAATCGGTATGTATTAACCATACAAGACCTACTCACAAAATATTCCCTTGGAATTCCGCTAGCAAAAGCATCAGCAGTAGAAGTCGCAAAGGCGTTTGCAAAACATTTTATTTGCAGTTTTGGAGCCCCTGTATCTATTCTTACCGACCAAGGTCATTACTTTATCGCAAAGATCATAAAAGAATTTTCAAAAATTTTTAAAATTAAAACATTCGTGACATCTGCTTACCATCCGCAAAGCAACGGAAGCCTAGAAAGGAGTCACCAGGTGATGGTCGACTACCTAAAGAATTTTGTCGAGAAACGTAGCGATTGGGACATTTGGCTTCCATTCGCCATGTTCTCATACAACACGAGTGTTCACGAAGGGACAAACTACTCGCCACACGAGCTTGTATATGGGACAAACGCACGATTACCAAGTGTACACGCCACCCGCGAGAAGCTTATTACATACGACGATTATTTGGCAGAATTGACCGAGAGTATCACGGAAGCACGGACGTTAGCCGCGATGAATCTCTCACAAATAAAACATCGGTCGAGAAAATATTATGATCAAAAATTGAATATTTGCCATTTTCGCGAAGGTGAAATGGTATTATTATTAAAAGAACCCCGGAAGGGTAAGGTTGACGACGAATATACTGGGCCCTATGAAATTATTGAAATATGTGGCTCACGGAATATAAAATTATGCATCAATACTCGAAAGAATAAAATAGTACACATTGATAAAGTAAAAAAGAACCATGACCCGTTGATGGATATTTGTCTATAGGAAATTAAAATAAGATATGGAAAAAAGATATATACGATAATGATACAAAAAAAAATATAAATAAAAACTTAATGGATATTTGTTTATAGAAAATTAATATAAGATAGAGAAAAATATATATTGAAACGATAGACATATTTTAGCCTTAAAATAATAAGAATACATTAGCGAACAAGTGTTAATAAGGAACACAGCACGCACGAAGAGAATAGTAAAAGGGAGAAAGAGAGTATGACTTACGAGTTTACTCACTGCATCTACCCCTTCCCTACTCTGAATCTCGCAAATGAAACTCGACGTGTGACGAAGGACGGGAGAGCAGTCCCGAGGACCAGTCGTCAGTTGTCGCCATCTGGGAATCGGTCCCCCCGAACGAGAAGTACCTAACGACCGAGAATTGGGGAGGATCCACGCATCGTCGATCTCGTCGAAGAGAAAATAGAACGAACAGAGAAAGACTTGCGCTATACGCGCCCGAATATATATTAACATAGAAATTGTTAAATAAACAAAAAAAAATCGATAACTAGCTAACCCACATGTAAAGGAGACACATACGCGCAACATAGGAAAAATGAAGGCCTGATAAAAAGGTGCACTACATTTTTGCGCAGATTTAAAACTTACCATCATTCCACCGTTGTGTAATCACAGAATCCGCAGATCAGATATCAGCTGGCGATTTTAGAACAGCATAATACAAGCACTGAAACAACACCACGATGCCGGGAGGGCACCAACGCCTCCCCCGGAACGCAGCACCTTCACACACGGTAGATATCCGGTGAAAGGGTAACAAAAAAAAAACCAGCAAGTTAAGATTAAGATAACAAGATAAAGACGAGGAAACACACACGGGAGGAATCATAAACGACGAAGAACAAATAAAAAACACTTGTTAAATATCACTGAACATTTTTTTTTTATTTTTTTAATTAAGGAGAACACTTCCTCTCACTCCGTTCTCCACGCCACACTCGGAAGGAACACACACGCAGGGGAACGCCGATGATTAGGTAGGTACTCGGAACCACTCACGAACCTTCCATATTCGCCATCCTCGTCACCGCTAGTTGCCGGCGGAACAACCGTCCGCGTCGCTTCCAAACATGGACGGGGAGACGAAGGCGGCACATCAGGGCAGCGAGATAAGGGTGTCGCCGACACAACTTCCCGCGGAGAACTCCGAAAGGATGATATCCCGCTCGAATTCACGACGGTTCGATAGGCCTTCACTCGCCGCGCTTCCTCGGGCACTCCAAGGTGCCTAAAACGAACGATGCCGATCTGAAATATTCAAAATTAACAATTAGAACAGCAATAACAAATAAAAAACAAAACCCCAAGGAAAAGGGAAGAGAGACAAAAGAACTCGCCACAGTCGAAGGAAAGGAGCCTATGTCCTACCAAGTTACGGAGATGTCGTCCAAATCAGGGACAAACACAAGCTGGGTAGCCACGGTCTCGGGATCCCGTCGTAAGCGACGCTCCTCCTCGGCCCCCGATCTCCACAATGCAGGACGGACAAAAATTGTGATAAGCTGAAAAAAAAATTTTTCTTGAATTAAGAAAATCCTGCGACAAGACACCAACGAGAATTTATGTACCCATCCATCAGCCACGGGTAGCCGGACAGCGAACCATGGGGAATCACGCGTAACGTGTCCCTCGCACACGACGGTCCATTCGCTCCTCATGTTCGATGACATCTCTACTATACGAAGATCCAAGTCAAACTATGGTCCGCAGTGGACCAACCGACATGAATAAAACCTCCTCAAGAAGGAAATCGCCCCCTCTTTTCTTTTCTTTCTTCTGAAGCACTTATGATAGTAAAAACCAATTCCGAGTAATGTATAAAAATCGAGAACAGCTAAAGATTGAATGGCAACAAGACACTTCCTGTGGTCCGACACATGACTATAAACAACCTTATAGCTCTCAAGTACCCAAGCGTCATAGGGTACGAAATGAAAAAACATTGAAAGACGAAATTAGACTTCTTGAATAGCTTTCTTTCTTCTCAAGTAAAAATCAAATATGAAACATTTTCTGAGAAAATCCTTCTAAACAAAAAAAAAAGAATGAAAGAAACTTACAACTACGAGATATTAGACCTAGAAATAACGACGCACAAGAATAAGCGTTACAAATATATTTTCCAAAAATATAAACCAACTACAATTTTGGAAGACACGCATATTGCGCCCCCTTGCTAACTATTTTTAATGGGGTAAAGACCCCGACGCCGTCCCGTAGCTCCAGCCGACGTTATCACAGCAAGACCTCCCCTTGTACAAGGGTCCGGCTGCCGAGCATTCGGGTGAAAATCCACCCTCTGAGCCTAGAAAACTTGCATACAAGAAATAGAAATAGAAAAAAAAGAGGAAAAGAGAAACTTACATCTCAGAAAGTAGACCCCCAGGGGGATGCAGCAGGAGATTATCAGCGTTAGACGCTGGCAACGGAACTTGACGTACTGGAATTAACTGAGGTAAGGGCACCTCAGATGACGGTTCCCGCGAACCCTGCGGGGCCTGAGGCAGTAAGGATGGTGCTTGCTGCACCTGAGGTACAGCCGCCCCATTGGAATCAAGTTGTAAACAAGATAGATAAAGCGGCTCAGAAATATAATACGCCTCATACTAAAGAAAAAAAAAATATATATATATATATATATATATATATATATATATATATATATATATACAGTAGTCTCTGTCCTATTTTAATATTTGGTTTTAAGAAAATGGCGGCGCGCTGTCCTATTCTAAGTGGCTACCGTGCTCCCACTAAAGACGCGTTTTGCTCTTCCCCTACATTTTCGCGCATGCGCATGCTGTGTTATACGCACTTTGAAAGTTGTAGGTTTTGCTGCTCGAAGTTGGAGATACATTTGAGGTTACGTAACTTTACCGCGATGTATATATATATACATGCATGTGCACAAAGCCATCTATGTGTATATGTAAACACACGCATATTCCGCATGCACCTTGGTGGGGAGATAGAAACAAGGGGAAAGTTAGAATAGGGCAGCAAATTCCAGTTAGAATAGGACAGCGATTAGAATTGGACAGGTTAGATTAGGACAGAGACTACTGTATATACAATACATATATAATAATAATTTGACATTTTTTATATCGTGACAAAAAAACTCACTTGAAAAGCACCATCTACCCAACGATCTGAGCGAAATCCACTTGAGGGGACTGCAAGCAAGACCATTTCCGCAACTTTCTGGGCTCGCAAAAGTGCAACCGCATTTTGAATGGCAGATACGTCCCCCTCAGCAAAATAAACCAAATTTATCTGATACAATAACAAAAAGAACACTTGAGAATAAAAACGATCACATAGGCAAATCACATAAATATTACACATCGGACGGTTCTGGACGCTAACCCAGTCCACTATGAACCCACCAGGAGTAAGAGGCCCTGTCACAGTAATGTTTAGCCGACGCATCATCTTAGAAAGAACAATAAGAACTGAATGAAAAATTTGGACGAGATCGAATCGTAAGAAGACGAATGCAACTATCGATACTGAATCAATCCACACTTGCTTAGCTCAAGTGAAGAGATAAAATTTGTTGAAACAAGCCATTTCTAGAACAGAATCCCTATTGTCTAGGACCACAGGGATCGTGTAGAAAAGCGAAAGAATCATATAAACACTTGAAACTCTCAAGTTACATTACCAGTAAGACATTATCGAAAAATGCGATACGCGGGAAAAACGAAACCCGTAGAGTGGGTCTCACGAATGAACACACTTGAGAAGAAGAGAATAAGCCAGAGAGGTCCAAGTACAGCATAAGAATAACGCACACACGCGTTTCTTTATGATCTTCACCCCTTCCACTTCCCTCCTCAATATATCGAAACACAAACGATGTACTGAATATGAAGTTTGAAAATTTACTTTTAATAATTATACCAACAACACCCAGATCTGAGTACAACAGAAATTGTTTTTGGTTTGTACAGGAAACGCACCCACAACATGGAATTGCGAAGCCAGGGAATTATATACTGGATTCTCCTACTTGCAGCAACGACCGAAGGTGCAGATTTCATAGGGTACGATTGCGGAAGCTCTAAATTAAATATTACAACCATTTCATTATTAGACGTTGGAGAATGTGACATACCCGAACCTATTGTGAATTATACCTCATATATTCAACTATTGCAATTAGCAGAGTACGTTACGACCCAGGCAATTCAATGCAAAGTGCGAATGAAACGACACATCACATATTGCGGAATGCATTCGCACACTTCTGAGGTTTCAAATGGAATAATGGAGTATATCTTGGGAACTCACCCATGATCAGTGCAAAAAGATACACGACACAAATACGCTAATACTGGGTAACAATGCTATAATATCCGGGCTAAAAATAGAAGAAATAAACATCAGAAGTATAATGCTAGCAGGTTCACTTACAAGCGATGGAACTTGCAACGGCGCACAATATTCCGATCCATATGGTTCTTGGAATAATGTCATAGTACAGACAGTAGTAGAAATAATATTAAATACGGATTAACTAACGATAAATACAAAAATAGGACGTGCATACTTAAAGACTGGCACCACATGCCCCGCAAATTAAAGAATTTGTTTTGATCTAGAGCGAGGTTATTCCTATTGGGATTTATTAGAAAAATACACATGCGATTTTAACAAATACGACGTACTATATGATGGAATAGCGTCACGAATGGAGGAAGCTAATAACAAAAACGCACCATTAATCATAACAGTAGAAACGCAGGATATCACCTTCGCGTTGACCATCAAGAACGAACGAAAACTATGTGGCTATACAATACTCCAGACAGAACACCCAAAATTATTCATAGCACCATTTTCAGAAAAGCGACCCATTACCAACAACGATAGAGAAAATAAAAGTGGAAAATGTCGATATTTTTGCATACGTAAATAGCAAATTTGTCTACGTCGAAAAATATATACGCAATGAGTTAAAATCCTTATATTACGATTTATTGGTCCAACGTTGCAATCTAGAACAATAAGTACTGAAGAATGGATTATCAATCGCCGCTGAAAATCCAGACAAATTCGCCTACAACGTAATGAAAAGTCCGGACTACATGGCTTTGGCGGCCGGTGAAGCTATTCATATTATTAAATGCATATCCGTAGAGGTAAAAATTCGACAGACTACGGAATGCTACACTGACATTCCCGTCACCAGAGGAAACCAAAGTCTGTTTTTACGGCCACGTACACATATTTTGGTCGGAACAGGAGTACAAGTACGAGTGCAACCTGGCAGCACCAATAATGTACAGACTAAACGGCGTCTGGTACAAAGTAACACCACATTGCGTCGAAACCATTACACCGACAATGTTGAAACCCAACACACGAGTCTCTTGAGTATACACAAATTTAGAGAACTTAGGAGCTACCGGAATATATTCCGAAAAAACATTAGGAGAATTAAGAAATCATATTATGTTCCCTACGGAAAGAGCAGCAATTTTAAATTCGGTCGCTCGAGGCATAACTGGGCAAGGAATGATAGGGACAGGAATTTCGTTAAGTCATTTATTGGATGCAAATTCAATACAAACAATCTCTGAAAAAACATGGAGTATATATTGGGACAAATTCGTCAAATTTGGTAACATCAGTGCAGGATTGTTAATGCTTTTATTAGTATTTCGGTTCTTCAAATTGGCCATTGACACAGTCGTACATGGTTACGCCTTACATACGGTATATGGTTGGTCTCGGCTTCTGGTCGTAGCTGTTTGGGATTCATTTACAAACTTGCTACTTCACATCGCCAAAGGGAAAACCGACAGAGAGAAGGAATTATATTAAGGAAAGACGAAACGGAGATTCCGCCGCCTACTAAACCAAGATATAGAGATTTGCTGCGGAACGCAGAACATCCAATTCCGCCTCAAAATGAACGTCCGTATATGCCATTTGTTGTACAAAAATAAAAATTATTTTTTATTCTTATATCAAACGGTCATTAGGACATGATTATATTAAGAATACGTGAACAAGATGATACAGAAGTTCTGCGTATATAAGATTTTTTAAAAAAAAAAACTTAACCAAAACTAGAGATAATATTCGAACCAAAATTTTTTTTTTAAATTTCATTTATACATACGAGTATTTTAACAAGTTTTTCAATTATAATATACATAGGTATTTCAAGAAGTATTTCAATTATAATACACATAAATGTATCAATAAGTATTTCAATAAGCATTTCAATTATACTAAACATAGGTGTTTCAACGAATATTCCAATTATAATACACATACGTTTTTCAAGAAGTATTTCAATTATAATACACATAAGTGTTTCAATTATAATTCACACAAATCTGTTCAATTATGATACATAGAAGTATTCAGAACAATCGTCATGTTTGGTTATTCCATGGAAATGTCAACAGTGAAATCTCCATGGAGTAACAAAACTCAGAAATCCATTTTTACAACGCCATAGACAACATAATGCGCTATAGCATAATAGGCAGTGTTAGTGATGTGTAGTGTCAAGTGTGTATAAGATATAAATAGACTTCCGAACACGAACCACGTTACGGCAAGCCTGGTGTCTAAACGAGACAAGGAGGCGCCATAGGGCTACAGCGGGCTTTTTTTTATGTATACACACCACGGGATGCATCATAACATGTCATTTTATAAGTAATTCAATACGAACGCCTAAGCGCATATAAATATATATATATATATATATATATATATATATATATATATATATATATATATATATATATATATATATATATATATATATATATATATATATATAAGAAAAATGTATCCCTAACTATAGATTAAGATACTTTGAAATGTATAAGAGGACTCAATAAGACAATGATGTAACTTTTTGTCTACTAGCAATAACCAACTGAAGGTCACGCGTATAATTTAAGTTGCGTATGGATTTTTTGTACGACCGTTGATTGACGGTGGATCGTCAATTTTTTCAACCCCGGGCGTCTTACGGATGCTGGCTACGCACATAATAGCACTCGTAACATAGACAATACTTGTCTTTGTAAGATCGACAAGAAACACACACACACACACACACACACACACACACACACACACCGAAGGGCCCGATTCGGCCTCGCACATATATTGCACACGTGCTGTAACTTACACGGGGAACCACGGGTACCTCTAACTGCAAGCCCAATCGGTCAAGAAGAGAATGTGCCACGCCGAAGCTCGAAGTAACACAATCCATAAGAGTGTGACTCACACGCGCACACAATAGCACACGTTCCCCGAATCGCCGAGGTCACCGATAAGTCAAAGGGGTGAGCGATTCGTGGAAGATGGCACGTGGCAAACAACAAGTGCAGGTGTCCATCGCAAAGGTCGATGATCTCATCGACATCTACGATATAAAAAGGGCAATCGCATTGCCCGAAATCAGAGTCGCCCCGCGATTGACGCCGTGAAGATCTCGGTGCAGAGTCGCCCCGTTAATGATCGAGCGAAGAGTCCAGAGTGCAGAGTCGCAACGTGTACGATCCAGAGAGGATCTCCGTCAGAGTCGCCCCGCGTACGATCAAGCAAAGATCTCCGTTAGAGTCGCACCGTGAACGAAACCGAAAAGATCTCGCAAACTTCGCGACACATTAATCCGCGACTCTCCGCGAATCAATACAGGACTTAGTACTTATATACCCGGACGATCTGTACGACCTGTAGTTGGGATATTCCTAAGATAAAATATAGTTATCATTACTAAATTAGCCAGTATTTCGTCACTTGGGGTGACGATCCCCTTTATGCGGAAGATCCGAGAAACGATTCGCAGCTATCGAGAATCATCCCTTACAACTCCTGATCCTGATAAAAAATTGCGTTACGAAAAACATAAAAATCGTAACATGAGCACACTAAAAAAGAATAATGGTCTTCCAGGGAATATGTACTGGGGTGACAAACTACCGTTAAATAATCATAGTATCGCTGATCTTTTCTCTACTTATTTTTCGTCTGTATATAAGTCCCTATTGCCATTTAATTTTAGTCTGGATGTTAGTTATTCCCTTCTGCCTTCGTTCCATATTACAGAAAGTGAATTACGTTTTGCTATTGACACTCTTGATGACAATGTAAATTTTGGTCCGGATGAAATTCCTCCATATTTTCTAAAAAGGTGGGCAACGTCATTGATATTCTGTACAATAAGTCACTCTCATCTAGTATTTTCCCTAAATTGTGGAAAATGGCTTTTGTACATCCTATTTACAAGGCAGGCGATGTACATAATGTGACAAATTATAGACCAGTCTCTATTTTAAGCTGTTTTGCCAAATTATTCGATGCTCTTGTGACTAAGCATTTCTCTGATTTTGTCTCTACTTTTATTGTGAAGGACCAGCATGGATTTGTTAGAAGACGTTCTACTCTAACAAATCTTTTGTTATACAGCGATTATATTATTTCGGGATTTAAGCAACATTCTCAAGTGGATTCTATTTATATTGATTTTTCGAAAGCGTTTGACTCTGTTAATCACAGTTTGTTATTACAGAAACTCTGGAATGTTGGTGTCCGGGGTATCTTGTTAGCATGGCTCAAGTCGTATCTGTTACATCGAAGTCAGTCAGTGCGGATTTCTGGAGCAACATCCAATTCAATCTTAGCAACTTCTGGAGTTCCGCAAGGCTCTCATTTGGGGCCTTTATTATTTATCATTTTTATAAACGATCTACCTGCTTGCCTTCGATCTGCCAGATGTCTGATTTACGCTGATGATGTAAAGTTATTTTTAAATATTAAAAGCCCGCTGGACTCTTCCAAATTACAGATGGATATTGATCGCTTACTTAAGTGGTCCATCGACAATGATTTACCTCTGAATTTTCATAATTGTAAAGTTTTGAATTGTCATAGAAGTAAACATTATTTGAAATATGTTTATATACTTGGGAGTAACCCATTAAGAAGTGTTGAATCATTGTCTGATCTGGGTGTACTTTTTGATTATTCACTATCATTTTCTGGCCATATCAATAACATCACACTAAAAGCGTTAAGATTAACTGGTTTTATTAAATTATGCCTGATTTAACTTACGCATCAATAATTTGGTCGCCCTATACTCAAGTTATGTTTACACCTCTCGAATCTGTTCAGCATAGAATTTTGCGTTATATGTCACGTAAATCAGCGATTCCCATGAATTATCTTGATCACGAGTTTGAACCTATCATGCGTTCTTATAGCTTGATGTCCTTGCGACAGCTTTTTAAATATTACGACTATTTGTTTGCATTTAAGATTTGTAAGAATTTATTTAATTGTGATGACATCTCTTCTCTTTTTCATTATTGATCTATTTCTTACAACTTTCGGGCACCTCGCACAATTCAAGAATCGCGGAATTTATCCAATTATAGTTTTTATTCTTCGGTTGATCGTTTGCGTCGCTCATGGAATAGCACTCCCCTATGTATTCGTAATTATTCATCGGTAGGGTCGTGTAAATCTCTAATTAGAGCATATATATTAGGTTCGCGTTAAGGTCTCATTGTTTTTCATTAACTTCTTTTTTTTTCTCTTTTTTAATATTGTAAATTTTATTAAGCGCTGTTCGTAAATGCATGTTTCTTTTTTTTTGTCTGAACGATTGACTGTTACTGTATCTACTTTTGTAAAGGACGTACCGCCCGTTTAATTCTAAATAAATAAATAAATAAATAAATAAATAAATAAATAAATAAGAGAAAACTATCTGAAGGAAACAAATATTAAAAACATTACTTCTCATTATGCCTGATGAATAGTAACAATATATATTTACATAAGAAATACTATATACCAGTAATACGCATTAATTGTAATAAAATTATATAATTATTACCCAAAGTTCAGTAACATAGTCTTAGAGCAACAATTGCCGTAAATAAGCGCATTACATGTCTAAGTATGTCACGTATTTCGCAGCGCTACGCACTGGATATGCAGTATATGCGGCCGTGCGTTCAGCTTCATTGTAGCTTATGTAATATGACAGTGATAAAAATTAAAAAAATTTGTTGTTAAAGTTGAAGAATTTCCGCGTATTTTCGTTTTTTATTTATTACATTTGGATGAATAGTCTTCGAGAAATAAATTCGCTCATAATTTCAACTCTGGGTTCAATTAGTTGTTTAAGCCACTAGTTTTGAATCACATGCTTTCCACAGGACAGTAATTTCACCTCTAGGATTGACCTTGACCTTGAACCACGAAGCATATTTTAACGTAAAATTTCACGCTCTTTTGATTGCCGACATGAAAAGTATGGATTCGCATTAAAAAAAAGTTGAGCTTTAAATGACCTTGAAGAAAAGGTCCAAGGTCGAAGAGAAGGTCATTTGCGGAGTACTACTTGAATGATATTTCAGACCTGTTATTAATCCTTTTCCTATAGCCACTTGTTCTGCAAGATTTTCTCTCAAACCCAATTTTGCCGTTATTTGACATCTAGAGGTCATGTTGACCTTGATCCTCGAGGCATATTTTAACGTAATATTCCACGCTCTTTCGATTCCAGACATCCAAAGTATGGATTCGCATTTTAAAAAAAGTTGACATTCAAATGACCTTGAGGGAGAGATCCAAGGTCAAATCCAAGGTCATCACTGGATTCCTTGTTAAATGTTAAATAAGACTTGATTTAATTTTTTTTTTCATCACCTACCTCTGAGATTTTACGGGGTGTCCATACTTTTTCCTCACCATGTATAAATACTTTTTCTGCCCTCCGGCCAGAAACCGCAACTTCCTGGCCGCTGCGGGAAACAGTATACGGCCCTTGCCCAATAAAAAAGAAAGCCTCAGATCACATGTTTGTCAGACTCGGCTTCGCCTCGGCCAACAATTTCATGTGATCTGAAGCACTTTCTTTTTTACTGGCCTAGCTTTTACATCTGATAAATTCGGTGATATGTACAAATAACTTTCCGGCGATTTGGAAATATGCCTAATAAAATTCACGATCCAAAACAACTATCTGATTTGCGCCCAATTAGTCGTCTCTGTCATGTGGTTGTCTTCAGGGTGCCAAGCTCAATTCACTTCTTTTTATAATTTACACTATTGATATTTATAACTGATGTGATCTAGTTGAATTCAAGACTTACGCGGGTGATACTCAGGTAATTCTTTCTTTTAATCCTAAAGAATCGCAAGAAGCTTTGCGAAAATTTAACCTCTAATTAAATAATATTGCCAGTTGAGCCGTACATCATTTTAAACCCGAATAAATCGAAATTGTTGATAGTTAGCAATCCGAATGCACGCAAATTAGTTACTGACATAGACTTAGAAGTATAGACTGCTGATTGCCAAGATATGTGTGCACCCGATTAGACAATGACGCCGCTAAAGTAGAGATTCACGAGATTCTCTGTCTCCCATGACTCTCGATTGGCCGAGAAGTTACTCATTCACAACGGTGATGCATTGCGGCGCGCTATTTGAAAATCAAATATAGCGCAATAATGTATTATTGTGTGTTTTCGTATCTGCTTTCTTTATTTATGTCTATGTGTGGAATATCTATTATATTTTGAAAGTATGAAATATATTTTTGGCTTAAAATTTATTAATTAAAAGATGTTAAAACTTCTAATGCAGTTATTATTTATTTAATTACTCGAGATTTAAAATTTTTTTATTATTATTTTTGTTAATATAACCACTAATTTTTGTATGTATCTAACACACATATAAATAAATATGATATATATGATATATATATAAATAATATGATGATACATATATATCATATTTATTTATACGTGTGTTAGATACATAATAATGTTGCAATAATTATGAAATTTCTTATACTTTGGTGTACTGGACGTGATTTTAATAGAGACTGATTAGGAAGTTGGTAACAGTATAACATAAGATATTGTTATGAAAAGTCTATACATCAAATTAATGTTTTAAAAATGTAATCGAATAATTACAAATAAATGAGTGAAATGATCTTTTTATTTGTTAATGAAAAATTGTTTGGATACTTATTATTATTTTTTTATATTAATTTAAATATTATTCTGAAAATGTAATTATAATGACAGCAGATATTAACGCCAGTGTAACTTATCAAAATGGAAAAATATTTAAAAAATGCATACCACCAGTAAAATGTACGTAGTCGCTCTACAGTATAAGGTTGCTAGAAAAATGAAGGGATGAATTGTAACTTATGTTGCAAAGCGTTCGCTATTTATCGTTCATTCTAGTAACCCTTCTCCAAACCGACGTTGTGAATATTTGTAACGGTTATTACGTCTCTATTCGCGAAAAATGTCAGTATTACAAATTAATAGAGTCTCGTTTTCTACAACAATGTTTCCAACTAATGACATTGTATTAAGAGGCGGACGGATAATTTCAGTCGTAGTTCGAATTTTTTCATTTATTTGATCTTCATGTCATGAACATGTTTAACACTTTTAATAGCCATAGATATATGACACTATTTCTGATTCGCTAATAATTCTAGATTACAATTGCGTGAAAGGAAATGAAACGACGAATATCTTATAATTACATTTTAGTAATTGAGTGAAAATAGACGGGGCGGTGGTATCAGAAATTTTTAAACTATTTTGTACATTATGGCTTTCGATAAGGGAGATACATACAGCTGTAAACAATTAAAATTTGCAGTAAATAGTCCCTTCCGGATGTTACGTCATAGTAAATGACATTAAAAAATGTAGTTTCTGAAGAATAACACTCTTTTAGGACCACATTGTACATTAATATATTCTTAAAGAGTTTTGATATTTTTCGGTCACATAAAGAAAATAAATTAAAAATAGAGTTTAATAAAAATTTAAAAATTCAAAGAACACAAACAAGGGTCAATAATTTGGAGGGTTTTTGTAATATAAATATTTATTTATTATATATGAAGAATTTATAATGCTTAGGACTATAAAAGTATAACCCATATGAAAGCTATAGTGCAAAAATTGATCACAAATTTCTGGTATTACTGCCCATTCTACAAATAATTGTGATTAGTTTAATAATAACGAGAAAATTCCGAATTTACGAAATACTAATTGATTAATTACTAAAACAAGAATGGGAATAACAACAAATGCCATTCAATATCATACATCTAGAAGAATAAAACATATTATCGTTTTCCATTGTAAGCAAAGTTATCAAGAAAAAGTCTCGCTTTTGATGTTCTTGTAATTCTCACTGTTTCCAACAAAAAATGTGTGCAATTTGTAGAATGTAGTGCTGCGATTTTCCTCAATAGTCCAATTAACATGAAATTCATGAATGATACTTTTCGTTATAACAATTCCTGAAATACGCTAACATATTTTGGAATTAAAATATTATTTCATGCGGTATCAAGATAAACGGTAACCCGTTAGATCTTTTTCATTTTTCTTACGTTATGTGAAAGTTGGATATTTTGAATTATTTACATCAAAATCGTCGAGTAATAAAATAATTCAAAATTAATCCACATTTTACAATAACATTGATTACCCGCACGGCATAATATTGACTGCAATAATGCAGGGCAATATCAAATAGCAATATTGTTAGATTACCTTGAACTATATTTTATTGCAAGATTTAAATAATATTGTTGCATTATTTTATATTATTATTTTCAATAATATTCATAATTGATAGAATAAGGTTTATTTTTTCGAGATATTGACGTTTTGAAGAGGTTAAGTTGATTCAGAGCCAAACAAAAAAATTACTAGTTGAAGTTCATATATTTTGTGCACTTTTGGTTGCAGAAAGCCATCGATACGGCAACATTATTATATATATATATATATATATATATATATATATATATATATATATATATATATATATATATATATATATATATATATATATATATATATATATATATATTATATACATATATAAACACGTAATGTGGTCATTTCGCGGACCCGATTTTTTTATATATAACTCGTCTATGTATCGGTCATTTTGCGGACTTCGGGAAAAATTAAATTTGGTCTATTTGGATCTTATCAAGCTTAACTAGGCTGCGTGCGCTGGGGGGCTCCGCCCCCCAGACCCCCCGCTAAAAACTATCCTAACCCAACCCTACCAAACCTCGCCTAGACCTAGTTGTGCCTAAAGTTTGGTGCGAAATTATGTTCCCTATAGCAAAAACATAGGGTCCGCATAATGCCCATCATGTATAAAAAAAAAGTCCTCGAAATGACCAGAAAAATACTTTCTTTTCGCGGACGGTCCGCGAAATGACAAAAAGTCCGCAAAATGACCGATCTGTTTAAAAAAAAGTCCGCAAAATTACCACAAAACATATATATATATCTATAGGAAAAAAATTCACAAAAACGAAACACACAAAATTTTGTTCATTTTTTGTTAATGTACCATATTCGTTTTTAAAGCAATTTAAATACAATTTTGACCACACCAATCGAAAGAGCATACTCGAAAAATGGTTGGGTTGGTCACGTTCAAGTCAATATTAATCTTATTTCCTGTTGAAAATGAAGGTCGAAAATCAATGTAAATATGCGTGTATCCCGTCCTCAATGGGTTAATTCGCTGTTCCAGGAGTTTTAAGTTTGATCTTGAAATGACCTTGCCGGAAAAATCGACCATATCATATTTTGACGCAAAATATTGTGCTCTTTCCGAATCCATAAAAAAATAGGGGTTTCTATTTCAAAAAATAAACTTGACCTTGGAATAACCTTCAAGGTCATGTTCAAGATCAAATTCAATGGTACCGTTAAATAGCCAGGAAAAAATCCTTAAACTTTTCTCTGAAATATTTTCCCCGAAAATGCACTCCCGAGATATTTAGGCGTTTCCATACTTTTGGATCACCCTGTATATATATTTATTGCGGGAGAAGGCGCGATTTTTCACGAAGATTTTTGCGAATACTACTGAGCTATTGGGATCTGATAAGAAACGGGCGATACCTGGTGTGAACACGCAAAAATAGTCCAGGGAATAGGTAAAAAAAAGCCAAAAAAAAACAATTCGTTTAACAGCTGGGGGACCAGGAAAAAAGTCTTTATAACGACATATGGAAACAAGGTATAACATTCGCTCCACATGAATTTTTGCTGAAAAAAAATGGCGGGGGTGAAAACGGGTGGAAAACGGGTTTTCACGTTTTCTGACTAACCTAAAAATATTTTCTTATAATATTATATGGGAAAGTTGTAGATAATAAAAAAATAAAGAAATTTTATTTTTATCATTTTTGAACATAACCTTAAATTTTTTAAGATAATTGAAAAATAAAATTTTTTCGGTTTTTTTTAACTTTTTCAAAAAATTTTCAAAATGCATGAAATTTTCACAAAATGTGTCTTTTTATAACCCAAAAAGGTACGATTTTTCTGCAGCCTGAGAGTTCATCATTTTTCGCGTTATTAGCGTTTAACTGAAAAACAGGTGTCATTTTCAAAGATTTAATCATATCACAATTGCAGTCGTAGACACTTGATCCGATGCTTATTTTCTTTCTTAAAACTTCTACTTTCTAAAACATATTTTTTTATAATTTTCAAAATTAATATTATCATGTTCAAAAATTGAAAAAAACGAAAAAAATATGGAAGTAGAAAAATTTTGTATCTTATGTGAAAAAAGAGATAGAACATTGGAAGTTATAAAACGTTCAGGAATTAAGACACTAATGGGGTCCAGCAAGCAAAGGAAAGATGGAAATGCCGTGAAGTGGAGTAAATTAGAATCTGTTCATATTCATTGTTACGTTTCGGGGTAACATGAAATATGTACGGGAATATTTAATTAAGTGGTGGATTTATTTATGTACGTCCAGCACCCGTACATAAGTATCGGCACGCTAAGTCGAACGAACGGGGCGCGCACTTGTGTTTCCCGACGTTCAGTAGCTTCGGTCGGCTACGGCTAAGTCTCTATTTTGTAATCGCGAAAACCGCCTAAGTCCTCGATGGACCTCGACTCTCGAACCTCGCGTAGATTGGAACTGGACGAGCGCGAGGTGTGATCTCTCCGGGAGTCTAGCACCGAATTCCAGAGTGTCCACGTCTTTTTGGATCCGTCGACGGAGAGTTCGCGGATCGTCTGACGTTTCCCATGCCTGGTCAGCAATCCTTCGCCCTGGGAACCTGCTAGACTCGGCAGGTAACCGACGGCGAGGCTTATATTGCGCGAATTCAGCTCGGCAGGTTCCCAGCCGAAAAATGCTTACGCTTTGAAGTAAGAGTGTCGCGTTCGCGCCTTACTTTTTTCTCGGTCCCACGAATATATCGTTTGACCGGAACCTATCTTATAACACTATTGTCATACATAATTATTAAGTACTAAAGTATATTTCGTAATAACTTATAATAGATGCTAATTAATATGGCTACGGCTGCCTACGACCAACCGGTCGTAACACTTCCATCCCCCGAAAAATCGGCGGTCCTCCGCCGTACTTACACACCCTAATCCTACTTGGCAGCCGGATAACGGTAGGGGTGGTTGTATCTACTAATATACGAACGTGGGTTAGTATTCCCTATTATTCGCGTGGGTGCTGGCGTAAAATGGTTAGTGTTTTACATACTCTTGAAGATTTTACATTTCCGCTTCTACTATTACCAAAATATTAATTCTAAGGACGCATAACATCCAGGTCCACTCTCTGTTGTTCCGCACTCGCGCACTGTTCGGACGGGAAGTCTCCCGCCTCATTAACGTTTCCGATATTCACTTCAGTGTCTTGTACGTTGAATTTCACTTTACGCCCTCTGGTGCGTCTTGATGATGTAGCAATGACATGTTTGTTTCGTACTCCGAAGTTGAATCTGCGTCGACTGCACGTATAGATGAGGACTAGTGTCACGATGATTATCAGGAATGTCAGCGATGAGCCACCATATATTGTGGCGCTTTCCATCAGGCGAACTCGTTCGTTTATGCCTCTTGTTCGGCTTAGCTCGCGTGCCCGGTTTATAAGTTCACCGAACTTGATATTGCTATCCAGTGTTCCCGGTGCGATGCGAGGGTCCCTAAGTTTCGACTCCTCGCGGCGGATAATCTCTTTTAGTCCACCCATTTCTATTGTATCTTTTAGAATTAGTTCCGTGATGTTTAGCATGACAGATCCATAATATTCCAAGGTGAATATGGAGTGGATGGTCTGGGATGGTGTCAGCGTTGTTTTAGTCGTTTGGGCCTTGCATCCTGGCGTGAGCCCAATTTCTCCTGTACCATTCAATGTTATGGTTTGTACGACTGTATTTCCGCATATTATTCTCATTGGTTCCGGCATTGCAGCTGAGTATAGCCACATATTTTCGGTACGTAATTTCATCCAAAAAGTTGCTCCCTGAATCATAATGCGGACGTCGCAGTTATCAAAGTTACTGAATTTGATTTCAGTGATTAGTCTCACTTCACACTCGTTATTGTTGACTGTCGTATGTATTGGTAAATCTCCCTTACATACGTAGATTCCGTCTCCCTGTTTGCATCTTCGATAATTTTCCGATGTCAGACGTACGTATTGTTTCCGGTCATAGGATATGCCTGAGTATTGGGCCGATGGTTTGATAAATGCTGATCGCGTTTCGTTTCCGATATTATGTGGTACTGGGATCGGCTTGTGCTCATAAATGGTAAAATGTGTGTGTGACACCAATGGAATATAGAGCAGGTATACTATGGATGAGTCCATGTATGCTATCTTTATTTGGGAAATTTCCAGGAGTGAGTCGAGTGTTAGTCTTGGAAACTGTATAGGGAAATCGCAATCTGCTGTAAGATGTACGATTTCTTTGATGTGATCCGTTAGGTTGCTCATTGACACAAATTCAGGGTGAATTTGGCCCGTCTTCGCAAAAAGTATTGCGTTTGTGAGCTGGTCTGCTTCTAATGCGTAGCGATGTATTTCCGCTTCCAGCACTGCCATTATGTGTGCTAGTTTGTTATTTCGCCACTCCTGTTCGGTGAAGGATTCGATTTGCTGGCGTTGTGACTTGATCTCTTGAAGTGATATATTGACGGATTGCAACTCATGTCGGATGCCTGAAAATTCGACGGCGATAAATTTGGTTTGCTCACTCAGGAGCGTGGCCGTCTCGGAGAGTCTGTCGTTTGTCGCTCCCATTTGTTCCCGTAGCTGGTCCATCTCCTCATCTTCAGCAGTACCGAAAAGGATTTTTGAAATTTTCCCGACTGCACCAAACACGGCGCGTTTCCGTCGAGTTTCTATACCCGTTAGGATTTCTAAGGCGTTTATGTTTCTTCTTGAGATATCCTTCAGATGCATATAAGCTTGATGTATCCTTTCGTTTAATCCACATGGTTGCGCTGATGTACCACATTGGATTTCCAAAATCGTTGGCGTTTCCAGGAATCGCTCCTTTTTATCAAAGTATGCCCCTAGAGGCACTCTGGACACGAGGCGCCACTCCGCATGTGTCAACCTCATTGGCCCGATCTTCTCGGAGTACAATCCTGGGCTCTCCTGGATTCGGGTATGTTTGTACCTTACATCGATTTTCCTGTAACAAGCGTACGTGTGAGTGAAAATCATACGCCATTATTCGTTGGCCACGACTGATTCGTCGCTTCCATCTCCCCACACTTATTTAAAAATATAGTTTCATTTATAGCACTGCCTTGATAACCAACCTCCCTTCTCCTACATTACATTACGTTATATTGCATTGCATTACATTCCTCGTACACGCATTATTTAATATTTACTGGAAATGTGACTCTAATACTGTTTTTCGGACTTTTTTTTTAAGGTTGTATTTTATTTTTAAATTGATATGCATTCTGTACGACGAGGAAAATCTATAAAATGTACAAATACATTTAAACGTTAATTATTATTAATTAATATTCTTTTTGATCTTGCCAAAGAAAATCCGAAGATTGGGAACGTGATAGTAAAAAAACATTTTTATGATCGCGATTTGTTCATTTTTCAGAACAGCTTTCGCCTGTTGTATTTATTGAGAAAAAAAAATGGGCCTAAAAATTTTCAAGCAACTGTATCTGACGTAATATTAAGTGAACCCTTAGAATCTTTCATTTGATTCTTCGAAAAATGCAACCGTGAAAGCTGTATACAATTATTTTCATGAAGAACGTAGATATTTTCAATTCAACTTATTTATGTCAAATAATATAGATAATAATATGAAATTTGTGTAACAGTCTCTTAGTTTTAGTCGAAATCGAACCGTTATATCACATTATTTTCTTTTACTACCGTTTTTTTCTTTACCCACTGCTTGCGCTGTTGCAAGCTATATAAAACATATGTGTTTTATTTTATGAAGAAAAGAAAAGCCATCAAATTATTTATGTTTAGTCTTACTCTTATTATTTATGTTGTCTTTACTCATCGATCCCTTCAGACCGCCTTGACTATACTTCTATTTCTGACGCGCCGCTTTCTGGTTGTGACCCGATCTCCTCATTGATAATGAGAGGGTCATGACTTTTTCTTAGTTTGTCAATGTGGACAACCTTTGTTTTTGTCTCATCCAGTTGGATCTTGACATTTCTGGGCCCAACTATTTCAATTATTTCGTATGGCCCGACGAATGTGTCGTCGAATTTCCCGTGTCGCGGTTCTTTCTCCAACATGACACATTCGCCCACTCTGAAGTACTTGATGTTCTGTTTGCGGTCATAGTATGCTTTTGACCGATGTTTGGCCTGATTCAGGTTTAGTCCTGCTAAAGTTTGTAATTCGAGGATGTTCTTAAGATGTTCCTCTGCGTAATCCGGATATGTCATTATTTTTTCCCTCGGTTCGACGCTAGAGGGTACTCGGGCTGGTTGTCCGAATACTAGTTCGTGTGGAGAGTATTTCGTGCCCTCGTGCGTGCTAGCGTTGTACGCCAGCATGGCGTACGGAATCCACTTGTCCCAGTCTTTGTGGTTTTTAACAAAACATCGAAGATATTCTATTAGGACACCATGGCTCCTCTCTATGCTCCCGTTTGATTGGGGATGATAGGCGGACGTATTGTATTTTGTTATATTGAATAGCTTGGCCAATTCTTTTATAGTGTCTGACATAAAGTTTTGGCCTTGGTCTGTTAGTATCCCTCGAGGTGCTCCGAATTTGCAAATGAATTCGGTGGCAAACGCTTTTGCTACCGATAGCGCTGTTCCATCGGGGAGAGGTATTGCCAATGAGAACTTTGTTAGCAGGTCCTGTATTGTGAGCACGAATTTATTTCCGTCTCGGGACATGGTAGTCGGACCCCATAGGTCCATGGCTACCTTATCGAACGCTGTCGTTGGTGTGTCGGTAATCATCATTGGTAGTCGTGTTTTGTTTCTATTTACCTTTTTGTGCTGACACTCATAGCACCGATTTATTACTTCCGTCACGTCGGTAAGCATGTTTTTCCAGTAGTAATTTCGAGATAGGCGGCGGTATGTTTTTTTATACCCTTGTGGCCACCTATTGCAGAACAATGGTGTTCTCTTATTAACAAATATCGTTCTATATCTCGAGGTACTGCTAGTGAATCTTTGAATATGGTAATGGATAATTTCACCTTGATATTTGTCCTAATGTTCTCTGGAATACTCAGCCACTGTTGTTTTGCCATTATGTCGAGATCGTATCCCATGTGCAATATTTTTATACCGGTTTCTTTAATTATTCTATTTAGTTTCCTCAGACATGAATTTATGGCGCATTTCGATGCTCTCTCGCTGATAGTCGGTTTTACTATCAGGGCGAACATGAAATACCTCCCGGTCTTGGTTACTACGACTTCGCCAATTGTAGGAGTGCCATCCTTTAATTTTTGTGATGTCATGAGTGATTTCTCTTGCAGGAGCCTTCCCACCTCACTGTCAAGAAGACAATCAGCGGTTGTGAAAAATGCAACATGGCCCTTTTCACTTGTCAGATGTTTATTTGACATAGTAATGGCGGGTTCGCCAGATTCAAGGGAATCCGGTGTCTGTGTTTGAGGCTGGTGTTCGTCTGTTTCTTCGACAGTGTCAGTTGTTGAGCTTGGCAGAGGCTGATTTTCTGGCCTATTTTCAGTGTCATATTCGTTTTCTGACATATTAGTATCATTATTATTATCTTTTCTCTTTTTGTCGGGTGATCCATTTCTCGGATCGGGTGAATCGTCTCCCGGATCGGAGGGTCCCCCTCCCGGATCAGGTGATCCGTTTCCTGGATCGCAGGGTCCGCCTCCCGGATCGGGTGATCCGTTTCCTGGATCGGAGTGTCCGCCTCCCGGATCGGGTGAAAACCTTTCTTCTGATGGTTCTTCGCTCACTAATTTCAGAAATGGCGTGTAATGTTCATTTTCAAAGTGTAGATGGTGCCAATTCGTTGTGTTGGATACTTTAAAATGAAAGTATCTCGTTTTGATAGGATCATCATTATAATGTACGCAGATATTTATGCCGAAGTGCATGGCGAATAATCGAATGTGATTGTCATCACCATATTCGTTGAATGATAGAAGTATCTTTTGTGTGTTTTTCGGTTCTGCGCAATCGTTCAATTTTCCGAATTCTAATAGAGTTTTTCGCAATTCCACCGGAGTCATATTGAGGTGATGTAATTTGATGAGTGAGTCGAATAGACAATTTCCATCCATTGCGACATCTTCATTTCGTGTTAGTATCGCGTAGGGTTCAGCGCAATATTCGTTTATTATGTAATTATACAGCGGAGAATTTTTATGTTTGTTTGTGCCGAGTGACATTTCATTGTCACCATGCGCGTCTCTGCACTTTTTATTTGGCGAGGAGGGGGAAGCAGTGTGCTCAGTTCGTTCCGAACTCTCAGAGCTATCGTTATGTGATTCATTCATTGTAATATTCCCATTCTCCTCGACAACCGGAGAGGAGGTAACTCGGACCTCAGTGCCCCTCGGTCGTCCTCTTGATGCACTTGCATCCGTTGAAGGCAATTCTCTCTCGCTGCTTGTGCCGTATGTGGCTGCTGTAGCGCTGTCTTTTCCACCTATGCATTTACTCTCTCTCTCCCCGCGCCGCGGAGAGATGATCGTACCTCTTTTAATATGGCTCGGGCGACGAGCCGGTGTCTTTGCAGCATCTTCTGAAATTGGTTTCTCGCGCTCTTTGCGCCTTTCCTCCGGTTTTCGTAATTTCTTCTTTCGACGTTTCTTTAAATTATTCTCAGTTTCGGAGCTTTCACTGTCACCTTCGTTATCATCTAATCGTTGTACCTTAATGTCCATTCGATATTTCCAAGGTCTATTTACTTTTTCTCTTTCATTGCGCACGGATGAGGGTTCCACTGCTGTCGATTGTTGCGGGGAGACTGTATGTTTTTCTCTCGCTGTCATCCCCTGGTCGTCCTCTTTGACACTTTCGTATTTTTCCGAGACAATATATTCGGTCGGCCAATGGCCCATTCGGTCTTCCCATCTGACCCTATAATCCTCATCCCGATTCGCCACAAAATTTGTAATGTCTGAAATGATATTTTGGGAAACGTCGGAACCTTCCATTAGAGAATCGGTATCCATTATTAACGTTGGGGCCAAGTGCGGCTCCTCTGCCCGTATTGGCGTGGGTGGGTTTTGTATATTATTCTCCGCGACATTTTGCGCGTCATGTCGATTCTCGTGCGAATTCGACGGGTTATGTGGCGTAAATCGCCTGGCTGATCGCGTCTTCCCGGCATCTGTAAGTTTCATCGGGGTTTTCTGCGCATCAGCTTCAATTATTTCCCAACTTCAGTATTTACTTACCCAGGAACCCTTTGGTTTCCTTGGCAATTTTACAGTTCCTTTCGACGTTTCTTTTCCATTATCTGGTATTGTTGTGGCATCGGTATTATCGTCCAGCCGTCTCATCTTGCGGTCAGCTGGGTTTCCCGAACTCGACTCCGATCGTCGGCGAGTGTTATACTGGTGGATTTCCATCCGTCGCTTTGACCCTCGGTCGATTGGTTTTTGTTTTCTCAGTGGTAACAAGTTTGCTGCTACTGGTGGGCTTTCTTTTTCGTCACTACCATCTTCTGGATGTTCGATTCCGTCGGGCGGGTTTCGTGATAATGCATCAGCATTTACATTATATTTACCCGGTTTATATTCAACGTCGTATTCGTAGTCTTCCAGTTTTGTTCGAAATCTGTGAATGCGTAATTTTAAATCTTTCATATTTTTTAGGTATTTCAATGGTTCGTGGTCTGTGACTATTGTAATTTTTCTGCCGTATATGTAAGGGCGAAATTGTTCGACCGCGAAAACTACGCCTAGCATCTCCTTATCTCCCGTGGGATATCGAGTTTCGGCGTCTTTCAAATTTCTGGACGCGTATGCCACTGGAGTGTCTTTTCCTATTTTTCCCTGTGATAAAATCGCTCCTAGGCCATATCCTGATGCGTCAGTTGTCACTATAAAAGGTCTTGTAAAATCCGGCAGGTTTAGTATGGGGGGGGGGGGGGGTGAGCATAACTTTGTTTTTAATACCTCAAATGCTTCCTCTTGTTCTTTCTTCCATACAAAGGGTGTTGTTTTTCGTAGGAGAAATGTGAGTGGATATGCGATTTTTGCGAAGTCTTCCACAAATCTCCGATAGTATCCTGCCAGGCCAAGAAATTGTTTGACCTGCTTCTGGTTCTTGGGCCGCGGGAATTTTTCTACGGCTTCTAAATTTCGGGGATCTGGTTTCACTTGGTTCTCGCTAATTATGTGGCCTAAATACCCTGCCTCTCTGCACAGGAACTTGCATTTCTGGGGCTCTAGAGTTAAATTCGCCCTTGCCAATCGGTTCATAAGTCTGGTAAATTTCTTACCGTGTTCTTCCAAGCTTTTCGCGTAGATGACGATGTCATCTAAGTATACGAGCATTTCGATCCCTTGTAAACCTGATAAAGCTAGGTCCATCAATCTTTGGAATGCACTAGGACCATTCTTTATTCTCATGGGCATACGTGTATATTCGTAATGCCCATAAGGTGTAGAGAACTCCGTCTTGTGTGCATCTCGTTTGTCCATTTCGATTTGGTGGAATCCTGATCGTAAGTCGAGTGTAGTAAAATATGATGCATGCCCGAGTTGATCCAAAATGTCGGTGATATTGGGAATGGGGTACGCGTCACCGATCGTTTTCTCGTTCAACGCCCGAAAATCGATGACGAGACGCCATTTCTTTTCCCCGTTTGGGCCTGCCTTCTTCGGTACGACCCATGCTGGTGAATCGTACGGCGAAGTTAAGTGTCTTATGATTCCGGCGGCCTCTTGCTCCGCCACGATCCGCTGCATTTCTTGCTTGATTATGGGGGGGGTGTCGGAAACGCTTCGCGCGGACCGGTACGTCGTCCGTCGTGTGTATTCGATGCGAGAACAACGTAGTTGCGTTTAACAGCTCGCCCGGTAGATGAAACCGATTTGCGTGTTTCGCGACGAGAGACTCCACGTGCTCTCGTTCGTCGTGTAGCAATGCGCTTAAATCCATGAGCGCCAATACTTGTTTCGCCCGACTCGCATGTGTGTGAGTAGTATGGACAGTTGCGCGCTGTGACGAATGACGATCGTCGTTGATTATGTCGACTGTTTCGTCGCTGTCGAATCTGATCTCGCTTGCGATGTCGCATTCTTCCAATGCCGTTGCCGGGATATTTGTTTTTACTATTTCGTCCGTGGTGTTCGCGGCAATTACATACGCGTATCCGTTCTTATTTTCTACTAACGCATTTCCGATATAAACGCCTTCCATTGTATCAATCTTGGGCAAAATTCCGAAATTTACACCATTAGTGATACGCACGCGAATTACTTTCCGGCTTCGCGGAGGCAGTTCCGCCCAGCAAGCCCCGGCGAATGGATACACTTGCCCCCCAATTTGAAATGCGTCATTCCTATAGTCTATACTGACGTCATATTTTCGCAAAAATGGATCACCGAGGATTCCGTCCTCGGGGATCGGGAAATCGTCTAATACGATCTGTGCCTCGATCGTTAAACCTTGAAATTCTATCTTTGCGCACCCAAACGTGTTGATAATTCCCTCCCCGATTCCGCTAAGTTGAAATTTTACCGTACGGTCCGGATACATGTCTCGACGTAATTTCGAGAGCTTAATAATATTTATTTCGGAACCGGTGTCTACGAGGAACATACCATGGGTATAATGCAAATCCTTGCTCGATATCTCTAGTCTTGGGCATCTGGAGAACCCAGCATCCCCATTACGGATATTGGCTCCGCTAATTTCAGCAGTCTCATCTGTTGTGATGCTGTCGACTGCTTCCGTGGCCCACTCGATCCCGCAGTCTCGGCTCGAGTGTCCTGGGAGTTTAAAGGTTTTTGGGCTCTTTGCCTGCTCTGACCGTTGGGACGTTCATTCATTTGTTGAGCGTTTCGCCGCGAATTTTCTCGCCCGTAATTTTGTTCGGGTCGTTGGACGTTTCCCCCGCATTTTGCTTCATTTTGGTTGTTCCCGCTGTAATTTCGCGGTGGATTGTAATTCGGATTTCGCCGGTTATAATTTCCCGCATTGCCATTGAAATTTTGCCGATTTTGGTTCGAGTACCCCAAGTTCCTATCGAAGTTTTGCGAACTTTGATTTGAGTACCGTGGGTGTCTACTAAAATTTTGCAAGTCTCGCGACGAGTTGTAACTGTGTTGGTGTACATTCGTATTATAATTACCCGTATTTCTATTTGGATTTGTCTGTCGTGTTTGACCCCGTCTGTTAACGCTGTTCAGTGTTAAACATCGATCCCGTGTATGACCGATTCGTTTGCAATAACTACAAACTATCTCGTTATATGCTCGAGATTCGCATGTTTCCTCTCCGTGTCCGACTAAATCGCAATAGCTACATACGTATTCTGACATATCATAACGCGAATTTGCCAGATAATTGTCTTCGGCATTTACTATTCTCGCGGAAACATGCGAATGGGGGGCCGCCCGTTCGTCTTTCTCTCTATATACGCGTTCTAATAGAATGGCATGATCGGTGGCTTCCTGCAACGTTCTTGGACGTTCCGCTCGTACTCTGAATTCCATAGCTCCCTTTAATCCCGCTATAAATTGTTCTAAAGATTTTTTATTTATTAACGCCGTTAAACTAGCTTTACAATCGGCTGTTAATTCTGTTGACGCGGCAGTCGCGGCGAGTGCATCCGTGCACATATCAGTTATCCGCGTACCGAAGTCTCCCGCAGTTTCGTCGTTACGCTGAAAAAAAGTTGGAATTTTCGATAGGTATATGTGCGGGTCCTCTCGTTGTCCATAGACCTTGTCCATGGCGTTGAGGAGCGCCTCAATGGTGTCGTATAACCCGCTGTGTCTTGCGAACCTTTCGGCCTTCCCCTTAATCTTCCCTCTAAGTAATAATTTAAATAAAGGTCGGCTACCTTCTGGGAGTTGTGCTAAAGCATCCCGGCATGCGCTTGAAAAATAAGGATATGTTTCCCTATTACCATAAAATTCGGGCACGCCGGCGATGACGTCATTCGCGGACGTCCGTAATGTCAATGTGCAGGGTCCCGTTGGGAGAAATTGCCCGTTGGCAGTCTGATTGTCCCCCATCATTCTTGGTTTTTGTCTACGGAAGTCTGATTTTTACCTGAGCTGGTTATCGTTGACCCCAGGAACTTCCTCTGAGGAGGTTTCTTGCAAATATAAAATTTTGTTGGGAGAATTTTCCGTTACATACGGCTTTTTCTCTGGGTAGTATCGCGCGAATTTGAACTATTTTCTGGGGAATGGTCCCGCGAGCTTGTGTCGCTCGACGAGGTTTCTCCGAAATCCGCCGTTTTCGGTTTCTTTTTTCGCGACGGTATATTGCGATCACGTATTTTTTTGGCTGCTGGGGACCCCAATATGTCCTTTATCTTATTCATAAAATTAAGTAGAAATTCATGTGGACATGGACGTGACCAACTATGTTAATGCGTGTGTGTACGAGCAATGAATACAATTTTGTAACAAACGAAATTTATCAAATTTACCGGCAATACTATTGAGGGGGGAAATAGTCGCGACTCACCCTTCGATGACTTTCAGAACTGCTATGTAGAACAGGAATCTAGCGGTCGTTGTCCTCATCCTTGTTGACTGTAGCCCGTGGTTGTCCGTGGGTTCCTTTTCTTCCACCTAAGTACCACTATTCTCTTGGTTCACCTCAGTTCACCACAAAAATATAATCACCGTTTTTTTTTTTTTTGATTGCCTGTTAGCATCCGATTCGCGACGAGCGGATTTTTAATTTCACACTCGCGTTTGAAATGTATACAGTTTTTATTTTATAGTTGTTCAAATTTTCAAAGTTTATAAACCCTCGGTAGCTGGAGGGTGGTTCGGTGTCTCCGCGTGAACGGGGTTAACACCCGACACGAATTCGATTTTAAAGAAACGAACACACAATCGCGCGCGGAGCCCCACCGCTGCCACCAAATTATTTATGTTACGTTTCGGGGTAACATGAAATATGTACGGGAATATTTATTTAAGTGGTGGATTTATTTATGTACGTCCAGCACCCGTACATAAGTATCGGCACGCTAAGTCGAACGAACGGGGCGCGCACTTGTGTTTCCCGACGTTCAGTAGCCTCGGTCGGCTACGTCTAAGTCTCTATTTTGTAATCGCGAAAACCGCCTAAGTCCTCGATGGACCTCGACTCTCGAACCTCGCGTAGATTGGAACTGGACGAGCGCGAGGTGTGATCTCTCCGGGAGTCTAGCACTGAATTCCAGAGTGTCCACGTCTTTTTGGATCCGTCGACGGAGAGTTCGCGGATCGTCTGACGTTTCCCATGCCTGGTCAGCAATCCTTCGCCCTGGGAACCTGCTAGCCTCGGCAGGTAACCGACGGCGAGGCTTATATTGCGCGAATTCAGCTCGGCAGGTTCCCAGCCGAAAAATGCTTACGCTTTGAAGTAAGAGTGTCGCGTTCGCGCCTTACTTTTTTCTCGGTCCCACGAATATATCGTTTGACCGGAACCTATCTTATAACACTATTGTCATACATAATTATTAAGTACTAAAGTATATTTCGTAATAACTTATAATAGATGCTAATTAATATGGCTACGGCTGCCTATGACCAACCGGTCGTAACATTCATCATGCCTGCAGAATTGATTATAACAAACCAAGCAAAATCGAAGCAGCTGCAAAAAAATTCTACGAAAATTGTACAGTCGCGAGACAAATTACCCACGAAGCTCGTCATTTTAATTTTGAAAGTCAATGTTTTTTTTGTGGAATAACTTGTAGAAAAGAGCAGCAACGTGTGAGAAGTCCCGAAACAACAAACAATATCATAGAAAAGCTTACTGGCCGCAAATTCAATGACATATTCTATCAAACTGTACTTACACGTCTGAAGAGTGTACCAGATTTAGTTAAAGCAGAAGCTAGGTACCATCCAAAATGTTTCGCTACTTTTTCATCAATTTATAAAACAGATATGTCTGAGACTTCTGTATCCGAACAATAGGAAATAAATTTTATAAGTTACTTAATTAATTATATTACTAAAGAAAAAGAGGAGTGCCAGTTTTCTATGAAGGAAATAATGAAACGCTTCGAAGTCGAAAAAAATGTAGCTACTGATTTCAAGTATCCTGATATACGAACAATAAAAACGAAATTAAATACCCATTTTGGAAATATGACACACTGTCACTCATAAAAAAGACACAGTAATCTTTGTTGTGGATAAAATTGAAAAATCTAAAATCACAGAGTGGTACAAAAATCGCTTAAATGATGAAAAGCAAGATCGAATCAGGATTGTGAAAATGGCTGGAAACATTATTTTGGAAGATTTGTGCTCGAAAAATATGAATATGGATGAATACGTTCTTCCAAATTTCGACGAGATTAATCTGTTGGAAGAAATTCCCGAGTCTTTAAAAATACTCTTAGATATTATTATTAACAAAAGTAAAAGAAATAATGACATGTCTAATGTAAAATGGGAAAGAAGAGTAGAGACAATGGCACACTGTTTAGTATCGTCGGCTAGGCCACGATCATTTTGATCACCTATTTTGCTTTCAATTTCTTCATTTATACACAAAAAATTTGCTTCTAAAGAATTAATAGATTTGTTATCGTTTTTAGGACTATGTGCCTCATATAAAGAAACTTTGCGATTCGAAGCATCAATTCTAAATGATCCTGAAAATCATACCTTCAAACCTGAAAGCTATGTTCAGTTTGTTTATGATAATGCTGATCATCAAACGTGTACAATTGATGGTATAAACACTTTTCATGCGATGGGAGGAATCATGATTGTTACACCGTCATCAGCAGTTATTACGAAAAAAGCCATTCCTCGCTTAAAACAAATCCCATCATCTTTAGCCATTGGTAAATTTGGTTTCGTTGAGTTGAAACAATTTTTCAAAATATCTCCAATAGATTTTTTGTGGAACTATTCCAAGTTTTCTATTAAACAATCGAAAGGATGGAGTGGATTTATGCAAGATCTTCTTTCAAAAAATAATTATAAAACGTCTACAATTATTCCGTTACCATTTATCAACAATCCACCGAGTCATTACGATACAATTTTCACAGTATTAGCAGTACTAGCAAGTAGCGGATGAGAACGTAAATAAATTTCACCAAAAAACTTGTTTTGTCACGTTCGACCAACCTCTTTGGCAGAAAGCTCGTGAAATTTTAGCATGCGTTGATCCTAACGATGATCCATACTCTTTGTCGACAATACGAGTAAGACTTGGCGGTTTCCACACCCTAATGTCATTTCTAGGATCTGTTGGTTTTATAATGAATGGAAGCGGCTTGAAAGAAGCTTTTTGCACAATTTATGCAGAATTATCAGCTGAAAAAGCGCTTAAAGGACATGCATATGCTCGAGCCATCAGAGGCCACTTTCTGTTGCAAGCTGTTTTATTTAATATTATATTTACAAGATTGGAATTAAGCGACATCGAAATAAATAAATTAGATCAACTTTTACTACAAATAAATGAAAATAATTTTCAAGAAGTGATTAAAGAAACAGATTTGGAATCTGTCAGAAATAAATACATTGATCAGTTGAAAAACATTAAGAAAAAAGGACCTACTGCAAAGCCCTGGATACAATATTTACAAATGACATTGTTAGTGAAAAATTTTATTACTGCTGAACGTTCCGGTAACTGGGAGTTACACTTGAGGTCTATTGAAAAAATGATTCCATATTTTCATGCATGTGGTCATAATTTATACGCAAAAAGCGCGCATCTGTATCTGCAAGACATGAGACAACTACAAGATATTATGGACCCTAATGAATTTCATTTATTCACATTAAACCCGGAACAGGTAAAATAAAAGATTATTTTTTTACATGGAACTGTTTCAAACACGAATCGCACCGAAACATTATTACTTTTTTACACGCATTTACTGGTTGTGATACCACTTCTGCTTTCGCAGGAAAAGGAAAAAAAGCAATTGTTAAAAGTTTATTGAATAATGAAAAATTATCCGATTTGAGTGCAGTTTTTTATACGGAAAATGCTAATAAAAAAATTATTGCAGAAAATGGTTGTAAGTTGATTGCATCAATTTACAACAGCAGTGCAAAAGAAATGTCGCTGAGTGAAATTCGATTTAAAAATTACATTCGATCTACCGTAAACAAAGGTTGCAAACTCGAAAAACTACCACCAACTGAAGCAGCAGCAGCACAGTATTGTTATAGAGTTTACCACCAAGTGCAAGCTTGGCTTGGTAACGAGCTTCCTGCCACAGACTGAGGTTGGAAAAAAAGAGCAGATGGAATATTAATTCCCGTATTGGTTACTGAAACAGAAAAACTCATTCCTGACAAACTGTTGAAAAGTATTTATTGTACTTGTCAGCAAGGTTGTAACTCCAAATGTTGTACGTGCAAAAAGCATGGCCTTCAATGCACGAATTTATGTGCCAACTGTCACGATTTAGCAACGTGTGAAAACATACAAAAAGAAATGTATGTACACGACGAAGAAGATTTCAAAGATATTTATGATGATATTGACGAACCAACTTTAACGAATGTTGAAAGTCGAAACGAATATAATGAAGCTGATGAAGATGACGACGATGATGAAGATGATGAAGATGATGAAGAGGATGTAGATAATCTAATTCGTGTTATGCAAGATTGCAATGATTCTGAAATAGAGGAACATGATCAGGATACACAACCAAATAAAAAAAAAGAAAGAAAACACATTGATTTAATACATTTTTTATGTCAAATAATTAAATCTGCACCATTTAAAGTCAATAAAAAAATAAAATAATATGAACAATGCTTGTATTTCTTATTGAATAATCTTTACTAGAATGTAATCAATGAAAAAACAACTGAAATAGATTATTATCTTCCGTAAATAAATTTTCTTTAAATTAGTTATTCAATATAAATGAATTTGTACGAATTTTATTTTTTTCAAGAATATTGTTAACAGTAAATGAATTTAAAAAAATATATTGTTATAGTTGCTTTCTATGTATTTTTTACCGTACAATTGTATGCTATTATTATTTTTTAACTATTTTCATATACAAAGAATTTTTTTAAACAATTTATAAGAAAATTCAAAAAAAATTGAAAAAAAGCATTTTTTCGTTTTTTTCAATTTTTGAGCACGATAATTCGACGATAAAATTATGAAAAAATATGTTTTAGAAAGTAGAAGTTTTAAAAAAGAAAATAAGCATCGGATCAAGTGTCTACGACTGCAATCGAGATATGATTATATCTTTGAAAATGACACCTTTTTTTCAGTTAAACGCTAATAACTCGAAAAATAATGAACTCTCAGGCTGCAGAAAAATCTTGCCTTTTTGGGTTATAAAAAGATACATTTTGTGAACATTTCATTCATTTTGAAAATTTTTTGAAAAAGTTAAAAAAAAAACCGAAAAAATCTTATTTTTCAATTATCTTAAAAAATTTGAGGTTATGTTCAAAAATGATAAAAATAAAATTTGTTTATTTTTTTATTATCTACAACTTTCCCATATAATATTATAAGAAAATATTCTTAGTTTAGTCAGAAAACGTGAAAACCCCTTTCCCACCCCTTTTCACCCCGCCATTTTGTTCCAGCAAAAATTCAGGTGGAGCGAATGTCATACCTTGTTTCCATACGTTGTTATAAAGACTTTTTTCCTAGTCGCCAGCTGTTAAGCGAATTGTTGAAAAAAAAATACCTATTCCCTGGACTAAAACTCGGAAAGCAAAAACTTTGTATTGCTGAGTATATTGGAAACAATTATTTTTGTTCTTAATATATATTCTCCGTGGTTTAAAAGCTCGCATGCACGTCGTATTGTCGTATACAATTTTCAAAAATCGGACTTACCGCCGTCATAGTGGCAAAGTTAAGTTAGCCCCCCCCCCCCACTCTTGTATCAGTTCCCTCTTCAAACGCCTGGAGCGCATTACATCATAATCGAAT
Organism: Trichopria drosophilae; assembly: GCA_030407085.1. Lineage (NCBI taxonomy): Eukaryota > Metazoa > Arthropoda > Insecta > Hymenoptera > Diapriidae > Trichopria > Trichopria drosophilae. The sequence continues at coordinate 75,584,027 of CM059582.1, forward strand.
TTCGGAATACGCAAGCATGAAAATATTTTGGTACATTTTGCCAAATTGTGTCGTCTGGAATAAATCGCTTCGTGTTGTAAAACTAGTATTTAAATGAGATTTGTTTTTTGGCATTTCCCTAGGGAGACCTATTAACGCCGGGAAGGACACATTTCCTATTTCAATTTTAATTAAGTATTTCATATGAAAATTAAAGTTCAAAGAAATTGAAATGTATGTGTCTTGCTATTTTCAAGATCGGTAATTTCAACAAGAAACTAGTGTTGGCGTGGTGCCTCGCTCGCTTCGCTCGCTCAGAAACTTCGACCCAGTGAGGAGTCGGCTATTCCTTAAGACTCATTTGTTTACTAACAGCTTTCAATTATATTATAAAATTATATTGATATTTGGGGGTCCAATCATATTTAGGTCCAAGTGGCTTCGATAGATATGTTACAACAATATAGTGTTTCTTATAAGTATAAAAATTCAAAATGAGCATTTTCAAAACTTCGACCCCGACAACAGGCCAGCCGAAGTATTAATAAATAAAAGTTGCAAAACACTTACTTCAAGCACTTGTATTGTAATAGACTATTTGATGCATATTACATGTTTACAGTGTTTTACTAATTACTGTCTGTATCATTTTGATCTTATATATACAATATATATATATACATATAATTCGTCAAAGATATCTTGAAAGTGTCCAAAAGATCTATGACGGATATCTTATAGATATCTATAAGACATCTTTTTGATATATCAAAATAGTTATTTTCGTATCAAGGGCGTAAAAGAACTTTGCGCCCGTAGGTGGTCACCGCGCCCGAGTGGCTGGCAAAGACTACCCCTGGGGGGTAGGAGGTCGAAACGTCGAAATTTGATGAAAAACAATAGGGTAATTTTTTTGCCGCGATGACCAAATTCAATACTTTTTCAGACAATAGTCATAAATATGTTAAACCAGTTTTTATGGCATTATCGTTGACTTTAGGAAGAAAATGCATACAACCTTTTTTGTAGAGAATTTCATGATATTTTTTGTTTGAAACATTTTTTAATAAAATTTGTATTTTTCAAAATAAATGCAAAAAACTACAAAGAAACTTAATTGGGGCTAATTTTTTTTAGTAATGGACGGGTGGATCTGCCCCAGAATCTAATCAGATCTAAGTTATGCCAAGACGCGTATTTAAAAAAAAAAATTATGTCAATTCGCTTATCCGTTCGCGAGTTATCGCGAGACAAAAAAACGGGACGTACGTACGTATAAGATCACGGACACAAATTTTTTTATTGTTGATTTGGGTTCCTTAGGGTCTGAAACGTCGACATTTGATGAAAAACTATATGGTAATTTTTTTGCCCGAAGTGACCAAATTCAATACTTCGTCCAGACTTAGTCTGGGTCGAAGTAATTACTCACTGTCATCGCTATTTTGTGATCACGATGTTATTTTGTTAATATTTTTAAAATATATCTTAATACTACAACTATATTCTTCACCTTTTGCGAAAGAATTTTGTGCCGGTAAATACTCTTTCGATGAGAAAAAATGTTTTATTCAAAAGTATAACCCATTTTTTGCGTTTTCTTTTACATTTAAATCGCTATATGGGGCATTCCACGCCAAATGTGCAACTTTTTTTTTCATATTTTTTTTTTCTTATCTAACTAGTCTCTTATCTTTAGAACATAAAAATGAAGCACAATGGACCATATATAATAATAAAATATCGCTTGTATGAAATATTATAGAACTCTTTGCATTAAATAAAAATTTCGACTTTAATTTTTATAAATAATTTAAGCTCCAAAATATTAGTATAAAAAATTAATACAATACATGGTTTCTGTAGAATTTTGATCAAGCTTTCGTATAAAAGTATTTATTTTTATGAATTATTACAGAAAGACATACAAAAATTGTTTCGAAGTGTTTAATTTAAACTTTACAATAGATCCACCGTTTTTAAAAATCTGAAAAAATTCATAAAAAAAAACTCTATTTGGTACATTTCTAACAGCATATTAAACATCTTGGGCTGTGACTATTTTATATGCTCATTTTCGATTTGAATTTAATAGCAAAAAATGAAGGCCCCTCAATTGCATGTAAAGCTATACAACACAGGGGCCTTCTTTCTCGAAAACTTAAAGTGAATTATCTCCGTCAACTTTCATCGTAGAATAATTTTTTTTTAATTTTAAAGGGAATTTTACGCTCTACAAGACTTAATTATCCAAATTTGTATATTTTTATTTCTTACTCACAATAACTTCAAAAAAGTGCCAGTAGTATTGAAATGGTTATGTGCAATTCCCCAAGTTGGAAGTTTTAGATTTTTTTAATATTAAGTTTTGTATTGTCATCCGTTATCTTAATTCGATATATGTCTACGTGTTTTCAATGGGTGTAGTATGATCACTAGACGCCTACTTTAAAAACTTTTTTATTTTCATTTTACTAAATGTACTTTATTTTCATTATGATACAAATGAATTTTACAGGAATTAACTCAATTTTTGTAGTTAAATTTTTCAAAATATTTTCATAATTTTTTATAGTTATTGGGAAGCAATTTATCCCGTAATTATTAAAAGAAATATAATAAATACAAGAAAATTATTATTCCACAATTATTCCAACAGTGTAATTATTAGATATATTAACGAAAAATAATAATAAAAATAAAATACAAACCACGACCGTCATTCGAACCAGCAACATGGAACTTCTCTTCCTACCACTTCGACCACTCGACGACCAAGAGATATGACGAAAAACGTAAAAATATTTCTTATGATCAAGCACGAGAAGAGACAATTTTTTTTAATACAACATTGTATGTATTTAAGAAAATATTATGCAATGATTACATTGTAATAAAAGTTTATAATTAGCTTTCTTAGTTCAATATGTAAGTACACAGAGAGAATAGTATTGTATCCCGTAGCATAATGATGACGTCTATCAAGCTGGCAGAGCAAGCACGAAAAAAAAACTACCATAATTATGTGCTTTTTATGTGCTAATTATGTGCTCAAATTAAAAATGTTGTGCTCCTAACACTTTTCTAAGAATAGACATTTTATAATGTACTGCTGGCATGACACAAGCCAGCAGAGCATACTCACAAAATCGATGAAGGACTAATCAGGTACGATCCGGAAAAGATGCATAATTATGTGTTTTTTATGTGCTTTTGAACTATGCAAACCGCTAAATCCAAATACCGACCCTTATTGCAAAAACCACCCTTAGCAAAGAATCAAGAACCACCCACAAAAATGGTAAAAAAATTAAGTAAATGTGCCAACAAAGAAGATACATAATATTTTCTATTTCAGAGCGACATTCTGATCTTTATGCTAACGGATGCAACAAATATCTAATTTCGTGATCCACCCTCACTTGAAAAGCCCACATTTAAGGAAAAAAATGCATTATTTAAGAAAGAAAAGTAGCACAAAATTATTTTATAGATGAAAACGTACCCGTGAGTGGTTTACTAAACGATAAGACTATTTTCCGACCGAATTTTTTCCTTCAACCCCCATTGAAACAACCCACCCGTAAGGGAAAAAAAATCATTATTTAAGAAAGGGAAAAAAATTTCATTATTTAAGAAGAGAAAGTAGCACAAAATTATTTTATGGCTGAAGACTTATCATTGAGTCATTTACAAACCAATAAGACTAATACCGAATTTTGTGTTTGAACCCTTATTAGAAAAAACCCACCCTTATCGGAAAAATGCATTATTTAAGAAGGGAAAGTAGCACAAAATTATTTGGTGGTTGAAAACGTACCCTTAAGTAATTTATTAACCAATAGTCCTCTAATCAATGTTAGTCTTCTTGGTTAATAAATGACTCGAGGCTACTTTTTCAACTATAAAATAATGTTGCGCTCCTGTCCCTTCATAAATAATCATTATTTTCCCTTATGGGTGAATTTTTGCCAATAAGGGTTCGAGCACAAAATTCGGTATTAGTCTTATTGGTTAATAAATGACTCAAGGTCACCTTTTCAACCACCAAATAATTTTGTGCTGCTTTCCCTTCTTAAATAATGATTATTTTCCCTTAAGGGTGAATTTTTTCCAATAAGGGTTCGAACACAAAATTTGGTATTAGTCTTATTGGTTAATAAATGACTCAAGGGTACGTTTTCAACCACCAAATAATTTTGTGCTACTTTCCCTTCTTAAATAATGCATTTCTCCGTTGAGGCTGGGTTTGTTCTAATAAGGGTTCGAGTACAAAATTCGGTATTAGTCTTATTGGTTAATAAATGACTCAAGAGTACGTTTTCAACTATTAAATTATTTTGCGCTACTTTCCATTCTCATATAATCATTATTTTCCGATAAAGGTGAATTTTTTCCAAAAAGGATTCGAGCACAAAATTCGGTATTAGTCTTATTGGTTAATAAATGACTCATGGGTACCTTTTCAACCACCAAAATAATTTTGTGCTACTTTCCCTTCGTAAATAATCATTATTACTGGCTGTAGGGTGCTTAAGGGTGGATTTTTCCAATGAGGGTTGGTGCAGAAAATTTGACATTAGTTCTATTGATTTGTAAATGACTCAATGATAAGTCTTCAGCTATAAAATAATTTTGTGTTACTTTCTCTTCTTAAACAATGCATTTTTTTCCCTTACGGGTGAGTTGTTTCAATGGGGGTTGAAGGAAAAAATTCGGTCGGAAAATAGTCTTATCGTTTAGTAAACTACTCAAGGGTACATTTTCATCTGTAAAATAATTTTTTGCTACTTTCCCTTCTTAAATAATGCATTTTTCTCTTTAAGGGTGGGCTTTTCAAGCGAGGGTGGATCACGAAATTAGATATTTGTTGCATCCGTTAGCATAAAGATCAGAATGTCTCTCTGAAATAGAAAATATTGTGTATCTTCTTTGTTGGCACATTTACTTAATTTTTTTACCATTTTTGTGGGTTTGATTCTTTGCTAAGGGTGGTTTTTGCGATAAGGGTTGGTATTTGGATTTAGCGGTTTGCATAGTTCAAAAGCATTTAAAAAGCACATAATTATGCATCTTTTCCGGATTGTACCTGATTAGTCCTTCATCGATTTTGTGAGTATGCTCTGCTGGCTTGTGTCATGCCAGCAGTACATTATAAAATGTCTATGCTTAGAAAAACGTTAGGAGCACAACATTTTTAATTAGAGCACATAATTAGCACATAAAAAGCATATAATTATGGTAGTATTTTTTTCGTTTTGGGCGACCTTGCACTGCTAGCTTGATAGACGTATACTGATGTTACCGGATAACATACTGATGGTACTGGATATCGTCATTTTAGGCTAAAATTATATTTCATACTTTCTAAATATAATAGATATTCCATGCATAGACATAAATAAAGAAAGCAGATACGAAAGCACACAATAATACATTATTGCGCTATATTTGCTTTTCAGTCATGGGAGACAGAGATAGCCGAGCCTCTACTTTAGCGGCGTCATTGTTTAATCGGGTGCACATATCCTGCTTCCTTTCGACCCACTGAGCAGTCTATACTTCTAAGTCTATGGTTACTGAGGACCTACTATGTAACACCATTGTAATTAGCGGTGGCAGTATTTCACTGACATCCGAAGCCAAGAGTTTGGGATTAATTTTCGATAGTGATTGGCCTTTTTCGCACCATATCGCCAAAAAGTCTGCCATTGCTTATCTAAAACTGTGACAGCTGTTTCTGTTTGGACGTGTACTCTCCATTCATTTATTATCAAACAACAATCTGCATTTATTTCTCAGGGAAAAAATGAGTTACTTAGAGATGAGGTAATTGTAATGTTTGATTTTGAAAACTACAAATACACTGCGCAGGATGCTTCCCAAGCATTTCATTAAAATAATGACCAGTGCACTGCCTTTCCGGTGATCTATTCAGGCAAACTAAACTTAAATTATGCCAAGCCTTAGTTTTATCCCAATTAATATATTCTCTGAGTGATTGGCCTGGAATGCAAGGTACGCATGTCTCAGTAATCCAGCAACAAATACAATTTGAAGAGAAAAAGAGAGGAGATACAAGAGACAATTAGACGTTTTTTATTGATCAGCTAATTTCAACATACAAATGACTGGCTACAGTTGCACACATGTTTGAATAGTGCCTTTTATTTATATAAGGTTTTTTCAGTGAGCCATAGATGGCGTAGAAATCTTGAAATGAAGTATCACAACGATTCATATATACAGGGTGATCCAAAAGTCCCGGAACAGCAAAATATCTCAGCGGGAGTGCATTTTCGAGGAAAATGTTTCAGACAAAAGTTTCAGGATTTTTCCCTGGCTATTTAATGGCGATATTGAATTTGACCTTGAACATGACCTTGAAGGTTATTTCAAGGTCAAGTTAATTTTTTTAAATGGGAACCCCTATTTTTTTTCACGGATTCGGAAAGAGCACAAAATTTTACGTCCGAATATGCTATGGCCGTTTTTTTCGGCAAGGTCATTTCAAGGTGAAACTTAAAACTCCCGTGACGGCGAAATATCTCAGAGGGTGTGCATTTCTTTGGAAATTGTTTCAGACAAAAGTTTAAGGATTTTTCCCGGGATATTTAATGGTAGCACAGAATTTGACCTTGAACATAACCTTGAAGGTTATGTTCAAGGTCATGTTTGTTTTTTTTAAATGGAAACTGCTATTTTTTTTTCACGGATTCGGAAAGAGCACAAAATTTTACGTCCGAATATACTATGGCCGTTTTTTTCGGCAAGGTCATTTCAAGGCCAAACTTAAAACTCCCGGAACAGCGAATTAACTCAGCAAGAGTTCATTTTCGGGTAAAATGTTTCAGACAAAAGTTTCAGGATTTTTTCCGGGATATTTAATGCTAGCATAAAATTTGACCTTGAAAATTACCTTGAAGATTATTCTCAGGTCAAGATTATTTTTTTTTTTTAATTGGAACTCCGTTTCATTTTCTTAACGAAGTTATGAGGATCTTCCGGTATTGAGAGTGGTTAAATTCATTTTGTTCAGTCGATGCTATTACTGGACGATCTGCTCTAGGGAGATCCTTTACAGTGCCGTAAACTTCGAAACAATTTATTGTTCTGCCAAAAGTCGATTTAGGAATCAGTTCCTGTCCCTCGCTTGTCCTCTAATTTTGTAAATAGAATAATAAACTGTTTAAAAAAAGTGTATACATACATCTTACGCAACACTTGTGCAAAGTGAACTTGGGCGCGCGAACAGCGACAGAGAGCACGAGTCACCAGCGAAGTAAATAAACAACATACATTCACATTGAATTTATACATACGTGTACAGTCTTATAAGGTTACATTTTGGCCTTAACTTTATCGTTTTGTGAGATAGATGGATTTCCTATCTAAACGCCTTTCCTATCTAAACGTATTAAGCATCATTTCAGTAACAAAATACATACGTATATTTCGTACAAAGAGCAATGACTGCGCTAAGTGAACGAGAAAGAATAACCATTCTCATGATGAGAGGCTGGGGTGATAACCAGCGATCTTTAGAGAATGTGCGAACCTTATTTAACGCATCATTTAGAGAGGGACGAGAACCGATTTCTAACTCTACTGTTAGCAGAACAATAAATCGTTTTGAAGTTCACGGTACTGTGAAGGATCTCCCAAGAGCAGGTCGTCCAGTAACAGCATCAACTGAAGAAAATGAGTTGAATGTCGCGCTGTCAATAACGGAAGATCCTCATACTTCCATCAGGAAAGTTAAACAGCAGCACGACTTATGTTACGGTACAGTACAACGGATCTTAACTAAAAACTTAAAATTTCACCCATACAAAGTTAGACTCGTACAACAATTGAATGAAGACGATCCTGATAGACGCCTACAGTTTGCGGAATTAATGATGAATCGAATAGATGCTGATGCCGGTTTCTTGAATCGCATCGTATTTTCTGATGAAGCTACATTCTTCTTAAATGGGGCAATCAATAGACATAACATGTCTTATTGGAGGGAAACCAATCCTAATTGGATGGTCGATAGTCGTTCTACTCAATATCCTGAAAAAGTAAACGTATGGGCAGGTATTATAAACAATGCGGTAGTTGGGCCCTTCTTCATCGAGGGTACCCTTACTGGTCAAAAATACCACGATATGTTGAGGGACGACATCATCCCTGCTATTCAGGTTATTGTAGGCGAGGATTTCGATCAGACTTGGTTTCAGCAAGATGGTGCAGCACCCCATTATGCAACAGATGTTCGCAATTATTTGAGTGATGTATTCGCAGAACGGTGGATAGGTCGAAGGGGTGTAATAGAATGGCCACCAAGATCTCCGGATCTTACGCCCACTGACTATTTTCTATGGGGTTATCTCAAAGATAGAGTGTATCGAACGAAACCGGTGAATATTGAGGAAGTAAAACAACGAATACGGGATGAGATCGCGGCTATAGAACCAGATATGATTAAAAAAGTCGTATCGACTTTTTATAATCGCTTGGGATATTGCCAAGAAGTTCATGGCAATCACTTTGAGCATAAGCTTTAGTAAGATACATAATTTCATCAAAATCTTAGTATACCCATCTTGCCTTAACTGTCTGGGGACACCCACACACACACACACGCACACGCACACGCACACGCACACGCACACGCACACACACACGCACACGCACACGCTCACGCACAGGTGACGGCGAGGGGAACCACCTGAACAAAGCACCCCGAAGAGGTGTAAACCCGACCGTGCTACCTCCACGCGGTACATCTTGGGTAATGCTAAAGCCGGCGGTAGCATTGGAAACAATGTAAAAATGTTACCCATACTTACGGTATTTATAAACGTATCGGATGTAAAAAAAAATGTATATTTTTATCCGGGAACAATGATAATGCATTGCACTCTGGAAACTCTGAAAACATTACGAAAATGAAACGGGATTCCAATTAAAAAAAAATAGTCTTGAGCTTAGAATAAGCCTCAAGGTAATTTTCAAGGTTAAATTCAATGGTGCCTCTTGCTGAGTTAATTCGCTGTTCCGGGAGTTTTAAGTTTGGCCTTGAAATGACATTGCCGAAAAAAACGGCCATAGCATATTTGGACGTAAAATTTTGTGCTCTCTCCGAATCCGTGAAAAAAAATAGCAGTTTCCATTAGAAATAACCTTCAAGGTCATGTTCAAGGTCAAATTCTGTGCTACCATTAAATATCCCAGGAAAAATCCTTAAACTTTTGTCTGAAACAATTTCCAAAGAAATGCACACCCTCTGAGATATTTCGCCGTTACGGGAGTTTTAAGTTTCACCTTGAAATGACCTTGCCGGAAAAATCGATCATATCATACTCGGACGTAGAATTTCCCGCTCTTTCAGAATCCATGAAAAAAAATAGGGGTTCCCATTTAAAAAAATTAACTTGACCTTGAAATAACCTTCAAGGTCATGTTCAAGGTCAAATTCAATATCGCCATTAAATAGCCAGGGAAAAATCCTGAAACTTTTGTCTGAAACATTTTCCTCGAAAATGCACTCCCGCTGAGATATTTTGCTGTTCCGGGACTTTTGGATCACCCTGTATAGAGAAGCTTGGTCGAGCGTAAAAAGTATGTGATTTCTCTCACGAGAGATGGGGCCCTATGTTTATATACTCACTTTGTATGTACGTCTATGTGTCAACTACAGGGTATTGATAATTTTTTAAGTATATAGATGCATATTTTATTTTATATTCAACTTTTATTACATTTTCAATAATATGTGCAAAATTCTAGCGCTACCGAGAATCGAAACCGAGTACGCTTATTCGATGTCCATGAATTTAGAACGCTTTCAGAACATTTATGGATGAAATTTGCAATATGGGCTCAGTAATGGGGTTCACCGGTAAAATTTTTATATTGTTTTTCATTGTTTTAAATAATAATTTAGGTCATAAATAATATAAATAAAATCTCACAAAAAATGAATTCATTAATTGCGGTATTTTATTTGGCAATAAGAACTCTTTTTTTTTACGCACGCCAGTTTTATTTATGCCTCTCCTGCAAATGAAGAAGACATTCGAGGGAGCAGCGCTTCCAGAATTGATTTTTAATACCTTGAAGCTATTGGAATCTATTCCAACGATTCTGTGGAACCTTTGGAGTACCGACCTCACGAAGTAATGCTGGAGAACTTCCAATGAGGAAGTGAAACGGCGTTAGTGCATGAAGATCATCCACGTCCGCTTTAAGGATGCCTAATGGCGAGAGTTCAAGCAAGCCTCAATTTCAACGAGTACAGTAGAAAATTCCTCAAAAGTAAGAGTATATTCCCCCGTTTCGAGTGGTGTTTAACGGATTTCACACCGGGTTCCCACAACCCTCCATAATGAGATGAGTTTAGAGGAATAAAATTCCATTCGGTACCATTATTCGTAAGGGCAGAAGCAACTTGGTGGTAACATTCAGAGGCTCGGTGAAACATTGCTCTAATCTCAATCTGTGCCCCTTGAAAATGTTTAGCGTTGTCAATGAAGAGCCTACTACAAATGCCACGCATACCTACAAATAAATAAATAAACAAAGCGGTGATCAAGTCCCTGACAAGTTCAAGATGTAACGCTCGTGTACAGAAACATATAAAAACAACTATAAGTTTTATGACCTCGACCTTTTTCGTGCGCACCTGAAACGGCCCAACATAATCAATGCCAACTATAGAAAATGGCCGTTTAGGAGTCACTCGATCAGCTGGTAAGTGGCCCATTAATTCTTGCGCCGTTTGCCTGCGACTTAGCACACTGACATTTTATGCACTTTCTCACTGTGGACTTGTGGTAAAATCGGAAGATATTTGCAGTCAAAGGAGAGCTTAGACTGCGACAGTCGATCTCCTACGCGTAAAATATAATGAATGCACAGGAATGGATTTAATTTACTGAGTCCACTGCGCTTCGGTAGATTCCCCAGCCTCTAATATCTTTCTCTCTCCTGCGAAACTGCTTGATTGCGCCGAGCAAATAACGATAAGTCGGGCATCAGATAGCTCCTCAGAAGTGATAAAAGCAGGCAATAACTCTATGTCTTGTTTGCGTCGGCGTAGGTTGAGTAAAGGACGACTACATAACGCAACTGCACGAATCAATCGAGCCAACGAGGAAAAACGGGTCAGCATATCAGGTTTAACAGATTATGTCTGCACATGTATAGTTTGCTGATTCTCCACTATCTGCGGCCAGTGTTCAGATGATCGAGAAAGCCACTTAGGCCCATGCCACCAGAGATCATTTTGAGCAAGCTCAGCCGGCTCTAGGCCTCGAGTCGCTAAATCAGGTGGGAACGTATGACCATGTGGCACTTGGCAACTCGAAGCCACATCAGCACAATTTGGCTATCAGACCATGTGAAGATGGGAATAGTGCTGAAGAAATCTAGTTTTCTAATATGAAACACACTTTAAACCAGAAGAGCTGCTATCCACATAACTCTAAGTTTAGAATGCTAATTCTTTTACCTGGTATAACCTTAGACATTGCGGAGAGAATCATGGTGTGATATCTACCATCTCCTTCATCGCATTGGAGAAGGTGTGAATTTGGTAACTGACAAACACTTTAATTCATACAGCGACCGTAGTAACCGTACCATCGTTCACGAAATTCTGGAAGTAAAGGATAATCCCAGTCATATTTCTAAATCCGTAAATCCTGCATTAAATTCTTCGCCGTCACAATGATTGGCGTGAGCCACCCAAGGGGAACAAATAAGCGAGAAATACTTGATAACACTTTTCGTTTCGTCGAAGCTGTTGAAAACATCTCAATGTCAAACGGTGGCATGGACTTTCTTGATCTTCCGAGCACTGGCCGCAGGCCGTGGAGAATCAGCAAACTCTACATGTCCAGACACAATCTGTTAAACCTGATTTGTTGACCCATTTTTCCTCGTTGACTGGATTGATTCGTGTAGTTGCGTTATGTGAACATCCTTTACTCAATCTACGCAGACGCAAACAAGGCATGGAGTTATTGCCTGCTTTTATCACTTCTGAGGAGCTATCTGAAGCCCGACTTATCGTTATTCGCTCTGCTCAATCAAGCAGTTTCGCAGAAGACAGAAAGATATTAGAGGCTGGGGGAAATATATATTTAAAAACTACCTATTCAGGGAAATAACCTTTTAAAGCATTGTTCCATAATTGTTTAGGTAATATACAGGGTGTATCTAAAAGACCGGAATCGACCTACATCCGGAGGTAGGTTTTTTTGGAATCGAATGGCGCTGGAAATAATTTTCTGGAATGCAGTTTTTTTTTTTAATTGAACGTTAAAAACGTATTTAATTCGGGGGGATTGCCTCAGCGAAACAACTGAGACAGAGTACGATCGGCCTTTGTGTACCGTTTTAGTTCGTTCGCGTGATTCGTTGACAATTGAAAATCAAATTCAAAATTCCCGGGAAGACAGGTTCGACCTGACAGCTGATGGTAGGCGATTACTAACCAATATTACCAAGCCCATTCGTAAAAAGGAACGGCTTCTAGCATTGCATAATGAAGAACGATGATTGCTATTATTAATATGACTTCATTAATTTACGTACTAACCTTACTCTTTTCGTCCCACAGGATACTGAAGCGCTTTTAAGTAATAAATTGCCGCGCACAAAAAATGAAACATTGTCGGTTTGAAAAACATGCAAAATATTACAAAACGAAAAATTGTTTGTATGCGCTTGGGTTTAAGTTATTAAGAATTAAACAAATTAAAAATTTTCGGCCTGTTTCGCATGCTTTGTATTATTGCGAATTTGGAAAATTATTCTCCATATTGACATAAATTTATGGTAAATATTTGAGCAAAAATGTGTGGAATTTTCGAGAAATTTTAAACTTTTAAACGAAAAACATCGCCTACACGGATATAAAAGTTGGTATAACCAACTAGTTGATCGAACCAACGGTTGGTTATTACAACGAACTTTTTTTTCCGTGTACGAGATTCAGCAAACATAAATTAATTGTCTTTATCGGGTAAAAAAATGGCACGCGAAAAAAAATTTATGATTTTTTTTATTTAAAAAAAAATTGAATTACTAATATTGGTAAAAACAGAAATGGCCAAAATCTTCCTAGAAATACATAAATCATGCATGGCTCCTGAATATTAAAAAAAATCACGCGTGACAAAGAATATTCAAAATACTATTCAAAATTAATAATGAATTATGAATTTAAAAAGACTTTAATTCATAATTTATTTTTCACAACGATTTTTTATTATGATTATCTTTTACTTGAATTCATAATTCATTTTTCATTTTGACTATTTTTACATGAATTCATAATTGATGTGTATTGTGATTTATCTTTTTAAAATTCATAAGGCATTACTGATTAGGAATTGTATTTTGGACGTTCCTTATCATGCGAGAATTATGCCTACTATTTTTTTAAATGTTCAATTCATTCATAATTTTGAACATCTGATTTGAGTGTTCACAAAATTATTACTGAATACATATTGGTTCACTTCGTTTAAAGACAAACATTCAATGGCATATGACATTTTAGTTTGAAGAAGTATGCTCCAATGTACATGTATTAGTTATTGCGCAAACATTGACAATTAATATTTTCATTTCAGTTTAAGAATATGATGGACAACTAAATAACAGAAAATTGACAATTAATATTTTCAATATTTCATTCATTCTACGAAATATACTTAGTAATGTAGGTGAACTCGGAAATCAAAGTTTTAAGAATTGTAAGACGAATGAAGTAGCGTAATTTGAAATGTTGCAATAAAATAATACCATTGGAAAACGTAAAAAAGTAAAAAATTGCTTTGAAATGTGGATATTTGAAAAGAAACAGAGTATAATATTTTTCTTGTTTTTAATAACCTACCTCTTGTCTTCATTAAATTTTTCATGTATAAATGATCAACTGTGATATTTTTCGATATCACGCCCCTAGAGTCCCAGTATTTGAATTTTTAAGTTTGCATTTGTCCTAGCAGAAGGAGGTATAATCTCGAGTGTTCGAAAATGGTTCAAATATTCGTTACATTTTTAAATAACTGATCTACGGCAATATTTTTCGCTTTGACACCCTTAGAGGCTCAGTATGTGGATTTTGAATTTTGCATTTCTTTTAGCAGAAGATGGTATAATTTCGCGTGTTCGAAACAGCTCCAAGTATTCATTAGATTTTGCACATAAAAGATTTTGAACATGCAAGATTATAAATCTTATCTGCTAGGAGAAATGTAAACTTAAAAATTCACGTACTGAGCCTCTAGGGACGTGAAATCGGAAAATATCACAGTAGATCATTTATTTAAAAAATCTAACGATTATTTGAAGCCTTTTTGAACACGCGAGATTATACCCCCTTTTGCTGGAAGAAATGCATAATTCAAAATCCACATACTAAGACTCTAAGGGCGTTAAATCTTAGAATACCCATTTGTGGATAATAATATTTCAGATAAAATCATGAAACATTTAGGAGTGTGTCATCTAGACCTCACGATTGGCGATTGCAGGACCAACGTCGTGTGTGCTGTTATACAGATAAGTTCGTGAAGATTCATTTTAAATTCGTAGTCATTTGGTTACTTTATTTTTTGAATTTCAATTAATAATTCATTTTCAATTACGATTATTTTTACTTGATTTCATAATTCATTTATAATTAAGACTGTTTTTTACTACAATTCATAATTAATAATTATTCGCTTTGGTTTCAATTAATATGCAATCTTTACCGTGGTGAAGGAGCAATTTTGCAATTGCGTAAAATTCGTATTCACTTTGATATTGACTCGTCAATGTGTTTTCTTTTGTAATCTTGTTAGTGAACCACGAAAATGTTCTTAATGTATACAGCGCTAAGCGGACGGAAATAATAGACGCGTTCCACAAAATGTATAGCTAAATAAAGACCGATTGAATGGTTGAATAATAAATTTACAAATTTTGAAATTTTCGATTGGATAGATTTCGAAATCAATTGTTGCTCGGAGACTTGAGATTTTTAAAAATAAGAAAACATAACGAGATGGACTTTAAAAATATGAGTATTATTAATAGTAAATAAATACAGTAAATTTTGCACAAAATTTTTTGCGATGTAGATCGGACCAGTTGTTTTACCGGCTCGAGTCAACGCTTATGTTTATCGAGATTTCATTCGCGACGAGCTTCCTGTGCTACTCGACGAAGCTGATTCTCAAAGAAAAGAAACTTATTATTTATATTTAACCCTTAATCCTGACGCATAAGGCAAAGCTTCAACACCAAGCTTTGTTATTATTTGAATGTTATTGTTTACTTCATCAGTGACTCTCGAAGGCGCAAGCAACTTTGCGCATTGTTTTCAGTGTACAAAGTCAGTGCATGAATGTTCTACTTAGCACACTGGAAATAGTGCGTAAAGTAATTAGTTCACGGAGTTAAGAAATAGTACATTACGATATAAGTGCGCTAAGTATGGAATCCCCTACCGCGCACTTGTATCGTAGGATATTTTTTCGATGTACTATGCGTAAAATTTGATTTTACGCACCGTTTTGCGTGCGTAAAATACGATTTTACGCACTACTTCTGACCGGGGTTCTCTCGTGATTTCCCGAAGAAGTTCGAGAAAACATTATTTTTCAGCAAGATGGAGCTCCTGCACATTTCGCTATAGAAACCCTCTAGTAAGAGACAGGACGTGAGATGGAAGACGCCATTTTTGGGACCAACATGCACGCGGAAATTCAAATGACCAATATGATGTACGGTGTCTATAATGACTTTAAACCTTTTTGAACAGAAAATAGTATCCAAATATTTGTATATTCTAAGATTTGTATATTCTTAATTTCTAAGATTATAACCTCTCGCGATAAATCCGAAAATAATTATCATATATAGATATGTAATGAAATGGATTAGCAGGTGAACTGAAATCTAATAAACTTTAAAAATGGTAAAAATATACTATACATTTGAGATGTGACGATGTAGTGCGCAAAGTATAACACAACGCAGTTTTATTGGAAAAGTTGGCATAAACTTTAACTGTAATATTTAAAAATCAATAAATGATCAATATAAAAATAAAAAGTAGTATATTTTATTTTATTTTCTAATTGTAGTATTTATAAAAAAAACTATTGGCTTCGACCCCGCGGCCTTTGACTCTACTTTATTAACGTACGCCTCGACCGGGCAGGTTTTGATAGTCCCAGTTATTTTTAATTTACAAAAACTAAAAATTGAAAATGATCATTTTCAAAACTTCGACCACCACCACATGTCAGTCGGAACATTGTTATATAACATATTTTTATATTTTTAAGCTCTTCTCCATTCCCTTTATACCCGCAGATCCAATAGGAATTCTTAAAAAAAAGATCTAAAAATAACCATATTTAAAAAAGTTTTTCCTATTTGTTGTTATTAATAGCATATTCGGACAGGCTGCACCGTCTACACCGTTTCTGCACTTTTGCACCATTTAGTACCAGTGTCTCGGAACAAAATGTACCCGTGGTGTCGGCGGTGCAAAAACGGTGCAAGCGGTGCAGCCCGTCCGAATATGCTATAAGCCATGAATGGATTGAGCCCAGAATCTAATCAGATCTAAGTTGGATCAAGACACATATCTTAAAAAAAGTTTTTTTCTGCAACACCCATCCGTTCGCGAGTTACATCACATACAAAAAAATGACACATGCGGACGTACGGACGTACGGACGTACGTACGTACAAGATAGCGGACACAAAATTTTTTTTTGCTTTTTTGGGTTCTCTGGGTCTAAAACGTCGAGATTTGATGAAAAACTATACTATTATTTTTTGGCGGGAAGAGACCAAATGCAATACTTCGTCCAGACCTATGGTCTAAATCGAAGTAATTATACATTAATTAATGAGTATGTAAAAAGTTAAAATGTGCCCGAAGTTATTACAAAGCGACTTTGGAATGAAGAAACATAGGGTTAATAGACCTTTTTTTATATTAGAACAATAGATAATCATTGTATAGTTGGGTCAGTCTGTAAAACAGTCAGTAAGCTGTGATTCGCCAATTGGAGTGTATGTCTGTCGAATTAATTATAGATTATACCCATTTTCCAATAAAGTCGATTGTTATTGTTTTTTTTTTTTTTTTTGACGGAGGGGGAAATACATTAGGCACCGTAGGGGGTTGAAGATGTTAACCCCCCGTGTGTCGGACTCCCTCACCTTTGATGTTAACGGCGAGGTTTACCGATTAAAACCCTAACCTCCCTTGGCCCTCCAGAATCCACGTGTGCAGTCTGCGGCAGAAAAGTGGCTCCGATATCCATCTCCTCCGCTGCAGACTGCACCGGGCCATTTCGTTTCCAACTGTAACCACTGCCTCTACCATTGGGTTAGTGGTTACAGGATCTCGTGTAACCTCAGTAGACGGAGAGATCCCAGCAGCACTGCTTTCTGCATTCGGCCTGCGATGGAATTTGCATGTTCTTGACAGGCCGGAATGCTCTTGATGTTTTGGAGGAAAGTTGGTCTCATTCCTCCCAGCACTCCAATTATCAGTACGACGAGCTTGATTTTGAACCCTCGATACAGCTTGCGAATCTCGAACAGGAGTTCCTGATATTTCATCCGTTTTTCGTCCTCTTTGCTGACTATAATTGTTTTTGCTGGTGCATAAAACTCGATGACGAAGATGTATTTGTCATCGACGTCAATAAGGACGATGTCAGGCTTATTGGCTGATATTTGCCTGCTCGTCGGGAATGAGTAATTCCAGTATATTCGGTACGACTCATTCCCGACTACGGATTCAATATCAGTGGGGACGTACGGCAAAACTGGGGTTGCATCAATACCATAAGTGCTGCGAAGATGGTAATACAGCACTCGAAGAGCCGCATTGTGACGTTCGATGTATGCTGAAACTGCATATATTGGGCATGCTGCCAAAAGATGCTTTAGTGTCTCAGCATGACATCTACACAATCTACAAAGCGTACTCTGTACCGCCTGGTGTAAGATGTTCTAGCGATACGCTAAGATATTGATGACCCCATCCTGGCATGCGAAGATAAAACCATCGGTCTCGGATTTCAAGCCGGCTGATCTTAAGAACGAGAAGATCATCTCTGCCGACAAGCCAAGTTGTTGGACATTTCGAAAGAATTGTCTATGCAATGGCTTGTCGATATGCCTTCCCTCCAATATACGGAGTTGTTCCTTCCGTATGTTAGCCCTGAGACGCACTTGGCACAGATTGATGACTGATTCAGCCTCCTGTGCACCACTACGTCCCACGTTGAAAAACAGACCGAGGTTTCGCGCCGCTCGTTCCGCCGCGTTGTTCAAAAACGCCCCCTTCCCCTGAATTTCATGCTGATGAACTAGCATCATCAGGGGATCCTCCGTTCGATTAATCACGTCGCAATCTGTCTCGAGGACCAATCGGTCATGCATACACTCCAGGCTTAAGAGGCCACGACCTCCCATATTTCGGGGCAAATACAGTCGTTCCACGGAAGATCTTGGATGCAAACTTCGTTGCATACAAATCATCTTCCGTGTGCTTCGGTCAAGATCCCTTAGCTCGTCAACGTTCCACTTCAGTGCTCCAAAAGAATAGAGCACTGGTGATACGGCCAACATATTCGTGGCTGCCACCTTATTGCTCCCGGTCAATTCTGATGACCAGATCTGACGGAGAATGCGCCGGTATTTCTTAATGATGGTGGTTTTAGCAGCCTGCACATCCTGGACATGCCTTTGAGGTACGCCCAGGTATGTGTAGGCTTCTTCTGCGCTAAGGTGGCGGATGACATTTCCGTTGACGAGCTCCATATCGTTGTTATTGGAGCCTGACCTTCCTCTGTGCAAATGAACGACTGCACACTTGTCCAATCCGAATTCCATTTCGATATCTCTCGAGTATGTGAGGGCAATGTTCAGAGATCGATGCAACTGATCCTCGCCTGATGCGTATAATTTAAGATCATCCATATCGAAAAGATGGGTGTTCTTATGTACACGTTCACCAGGCGGTCCACACATGTACCCTTGAGATTTCCGGAGAGCAACGGATAGAGGCAATAGTGAGATGCAGAAGAGCAGAGGACTCAGAGAATCTCCCTGATAGACACCTCCTTGGAATTGAACCAGTCTAAACATGGTTCGACGCTTGCCCGATGTCATGACAAAGCATGTTTTCCAAAGAGGCCTCATGTCTTCTACAATTCTCACTATGTTTGGGTGGACATGGAGGCGTTTGAGCAACAAGCTTAAAAGCTCGTGCGATGTAGAGTCATACGCCTTCATGTAATCCAGACAGGCTATCGACAGGTTACGCTTGTACTGGACTGCGTCCTGACAAACACACCTGTCGATAAGCAAGTTGTCCTTGCAGCCGGATACACCCATTTTGCAGCCTCGTTGTTCTACTATTCGTTGCCACACCGGTTTCACGGATTTCTCAATACGTTCGTTCAAGATATTAGTGAACAATTTGTATAACGTATTGACACACGTGATCGGTCTATGGTTTCTCGGATCGGACAAGTCTCCCAATTTTGGGATCAGTGTCGTTCGGCCCTCCATCAGCCAGTGCGGAATGGGTAGGTCTCCATTTATATAAGAGGTGAATATTCGGGCTAGGTGTTGATGGACAGAAGTGAACTTCTTCCACCAATAGTTATTAATTCCATCCCAGCCCGGCGAGGAGAAATTCCTCGCTCCTGTGATGGCATTTTTCACCTCTAAAGCACTGACGGGTGGGCAATCTTCACTTTGTTGTGTGACTTCGTCGCACAACTCGGTGAAGATTTCAATACCTGGAGTGTCTGCATTAAGCCTAGATGTTCTCTCGTAGATGCTCCCCCAGAATTCCTCAACTGCGGTCATCGACGGAAACTCGCTTGAGGCTGCGATACGATGTTTGAAGAGGTTGGAAGGATTCGTCCAAAATATTGAGTTTTGTCGAATTCCTTCTTCCCGTCTTTGCAGCCTCTTTTTGGCATCGGCCATAACCCGAATTTTATCCGCTAAACGTTGCTTGATGTTGAGCAACTTCAGCTTGTTCAGTGTGTGATAATACGTCCGCAGTTGTTGTGTGAACTTCTTGACTTTAGCCGTAAATGAACGACCAGATGTTAAATAGTCGATCACACACTGAATTCGGGAAGCGAGTTTCCGTGTCAGTCGAATCTTACCGTTCAATTGAGACATGCGTTTTGTAATCTGCCGACTCCCCGATATCTGTGTCAGATTTCGCGGAGTCACCAGATCACTTGCAGCCTCGTAAACGGCACAATTGACTTGCCACAGGTCGCAGTCATCTGGAAGAGCATCCAGAAGTAGGCTATTTGCTCTGTCTATTTGTCGTTGTTTAGGCAAAATTTTTGTTATCAAATTTTTCCTAAACACGAGTGTCGTGCTGTCATAATGTGGAGCATCTCTCCCAGCACCGCGTACGGGCTCAGTTTTTATTGCCCGCACATCCGGTACCGGTTGACAGCTGGGAACAACGAAACCCGTCCGCCTCAGATAGGCCACATAATCTCTCAGTTGTTGTTGAGAAAAGCGATCTGCCAGTTCGGGATGCATTAATGCAAACCGACTGTGCATTCGCGCCATGTAGCCTCTCTGTTGCGGACAGCTCTCCTCATAGCAGCGCATTAGATCTTGCCTGAGATCCTCCGTCCACTGAAATCGTCCGTGGACATCAGCTGGTCGTCGTCCCGGGACACCTGTTTCGGCTCCTCCACCTCGGGACTGGGCTGCATCCGAAGCAGCCCGATGGTCAGGAGCCCTGCGCGTTATTCGATGTGTAACCGCAAATACAGGGAGTAGGGTGGTTAGCCCTACTCCCCGTTGTTATGCCTCTCTCGTTTGTCTCTTACCTCGCCATCCACTGGGGTTGGTTACCCAATCTCTGGCAAGGTTGCTAAGAGTCCAGGGCCCACCGGCTTTAATAAGCACACGTGGAGGTGAGAGTAGGCCATTTGGGAAGATGCTTTTTGCATAGCCGCATTGTGTTACGCATCATTCCCTTTGGGCCCCTACTATTATTATTATTATTATTATTATTATTATTTATTATTTAACAAAAATACATAATTTTTGCCACAGAGTATGGCCAAAAAGTGAATTTTTAACAAAGCTCAGAATATTTTTGTATCGAGTTTGAACCTGCAAAAATTCAGAAAAAATGATATGCGATTCTCGTTATAAATAAATATATTTTTTCATTACAGTAATATGAGATACAAAAATGAATTCTAAAATGACAGAGAGAGGGGGTGGGGTCATGGATCTTACATTTTAAAAAATTATAGTTCAATATGAAATAAATTCATTTTATTTATAGATAGATTTAACAATACTTAATTATTGTTTTTTTTTAATTCACTTATTCTTAAATATAAAACTCTACGTAACGTGAACTGATAGCCAATAATAAATATGTAACATTTTATGTTCAGGGAAATATATCGAAATAAGGACTGTTTCAGCCTACTTTTTAAAATATTGTTAAATATTAAAAACAAACTATTTTCCATTGCAATGCATTGCCATACTCTTGCTACTATACGTTGAAGTCTTTTGCACGATAGTTTTTGAGGCAGTTTTCAATCCAAATCTAATGAAGCGCAAAATAATTTTATTTTTTAAATTATGACATTCTGGCAGAGTGTATGGAATGGCACAAAATTTTTTAAAAAAGAAGGACTTCATATTAATATTCGTTTGTATTTTAAGTATGTCATAATAACTTCGGAATACCTGCTCCATAGCGCAAAAGAAATCAAAAGTTGGCACGTTAACAAAAAATAATGTAATTTTCTGAGAAACGCTTTATGTACGTTAATTTGCTGTAATCAAGAGGTTTTTCCGTTTTCGAGCCAGTACATCTGATGCATTCTATACAACTAATTTGTTTTTTTTTCAATTTTAGTAATCATATAACCTGCAATATAAAACAAGCTATACGAGTCTATGTTCTTCAAAGGGTATTTCCGACGGACTGTCGTCATCCGGCGCGTTATAGGGTTTCAGATCGTTGATGTGCGCTCGCGGGTTTCGACGACTGTTAGGGTCTTCGAGCTCGTAAACCAAGGGGGATACGACTCTGGTGATCCGGTGGGGTCCACTGAACCGAGGTGCCAGCTTTGCTGCGAATTTCTGGGCACCGGAGGAAAGGAACCTCACGCGACGCATGACGAGGTCACCGGCTTGGTACTCCATCTTGCGGCGGTTCCGATTGTAGTATCTGGCTTGGCGTTTCGCTGCCAACTCCAGATTTCGATGGACCCAGTCGTGGATCAACGGCAACCGTTTCATCCGGTCATTCCAGAACGTCGGGTCAGTGGGAAGAGAGTGGGGAGTTGGGGGATCTCCTTACGGAGGTTTCGAGTAGGGACTGGATTGCGGCCGTAGTTTAAAAAGGAAGGGGACATCTGAGTAGACCATTCGACGGCTGTGTTCATGGCGAACGCCAATTCAGGAAGGTGCACGTCCCAGTCGCGGTGGTCATGTGACACAAATGAGCGCATCATCGTCTTTAGAGTGCGATTGGCTCGTTCGACTGGGTTCGCCTGGGCGTGGTACGGGGGAATAGGGGTTGATACCTATTTCTTCTAGGTGGGAGAGAATGCACTTATTGTCGTATTGACTGGCATTATCCGTGAGGAAATATCGGGGGCAGCCCCATCGATTTATGACCAAGTTGTCGAATGCGGTCATGATCGCGGATCCGGTGGCTGCGCGAAGTGGTTTGACCTCGACATATTTAGTAAACATGTCTTGGAATACTACCAAGAACTGATTCTGCCGTTTGCTTGGGGGGAATGGCCCCATTATGTTGGAGCTTACCGTTACCGAAGGACCTTCGGTGGTCCGCTCAGTCATAAATCCAGGGGGAGCCTGCTGTGAAACCTTTTGCTGTTGGCACGAAGGGCAGCGTGATACGAATCGCGCAACATCCTGGAAGATGCCGGGCCAGTAGAAGTCCTGTGTTATTCGGTGGTATGTCTTGTCCACGCCGAGGTGTCCGGCTTGTGGACAGTCGTGAGCGTCCCTCAGGGCGCGGGGACGGGATTCAGCTGGTAAAACGAGTTTCCACGCGTCCAGATCGGTTAGGGCGGGCTCGATAATGGGGTGGGGTTTATGGTAGTAGATTCGATCATCTTCTATCCGCCAATTCGGGTATTTGAATGGGAATTCAATATTCAAATGGGAATGCGGATTCTCCTATCGCACACAGGGCCTCCTCAACGTTCTCATACATCCGGGATAAAACGTCGGGCACGACATTAAGGTGACCGGCACGGTGTTCTATTTTCATGTCATAGCCCTGCATGGCCAAGGACCAGCGGGCCAATCGACCTGTCGGATCTCGCAAATTTCGCAGCCAGGTGAGGCTGCTGTGGTCGGTTATAACCTTGAAGTGAGTGCCCTCGATGTATGGTCGGTACTTCTTCACCGCCCAAAGTACTCCGAGGCACTCCTTTTCAGTTACCGTGTAATTACGCTCCGCCTTAGTAAGGACCCTACTAGCGAAACAGATTGGGTGTTCCTCGACATCGACCTCCTGCGTAAGTACTGCGCCGAGCGCAAAGTCGCTCGCATCCGTCTGAAGGGTGAAAGGAAGGTCAAGGTTAGGGCGTTTCAGGACGGGGGTTTGGGCGAGGGAATT
Source organism: Trichopria drosophilae (assembly GCA_030407085.1). NCBI lineage: Eukaryota > Metazoa > Arthropoda > Insecta > Hymenoptera > Diapriidae > Trichopria > Trichopria drosophilae. The sequence goes on from CM059582.1 coordinate 75,607,698, forward strand.
TCGAAGCGATTCAAAGACTTCTTGGTGCTCATCGCCCCAGGACCATGGGGTGCCTTTCGTAAGTAATCTAGTTAGGGGAACGCGATCTCGGGAGAAATTGGGGAGAAAACGGGAATACCATCCCACCATTCCCAAAAAGCGACGCAGCTGTTTGAGATTAGTGGGGGCGGAAATTCTAGAATCGGGGCAGTTTTGTCGGGGTCGGTCTTCAACCCCTCCCGATTGAGGACGAAGCCCAGGTACTTGACTTCATCGCGGAAGAATTCACTCTTCTCGAGGTTCAGTTCCAGCCCGGCATCCCGTAGTGCCGCCAGGACAAGGCTCAGATAGTGGAAGTGCTCCTCCTCATCGTCCGTCGCGATGATAATATCATCGAGATACGCAAATACATGGGGCTCCCATGCCGGATCGATGAGGCGGTCCACCAGGCGCTGGAACGTAGCAGGCGCGATCGTCAGCCCGAATGGCATTCGGCGAAACTGGAAGAGGCCACGGCCCGGGACAGCGAACGCTGTAATCGGCCGACTCCGCGGCTCGACAGGGACCTGGAAATAAGCCTGGCTAAGGTCGAGTGTTGTGATGCAACGAGCACGACTCAGTCCAGCCAGAATCCGGTCCATGGAGGGGAGGGGGTAGGCGTCCTTACGCGTGATCTTGTTTACATCGCGGAAATCCACGCAGAACCGAAAAGTCCCGTTGGACTTACGCACGATGACGGGGTTGCTCATCCAGGGACTTTCAGCACGCTCGATGACACCTTCCCGGAGCATGTCATCAGTTGCATCTTGAGCGACCATGAGCATATAGGGGGAAAGTAGGCGGGCTTTTTGGCGGATAGGAGGATGATTTTGTACATCAATCCTGTGTTGGATGATGTGGGTCGTGTCCAAGGAGGGGGAATGTCCGGGAGGATAAAAGCGGGCTAAGAGTTGCTGCAGACGGGGATGGGCCTCCTGGGAGGGAGCGATCAACCCCACACAATCGAAAATCGTTTGTGCGTCCACACAGACGTTCCGTTCGGTGAGGAAATGGGCGACGCCCCTACGGCTGCTCCAGGAATTGTTATCCAAGTCCATCCTGATACCGGACGTGCGTAGGAAATCCACTCCAAGGACACATTCGTAAGTAAGGGGGGCCACCCGGATATCGAAATTCTCCACTTGATCATCGAGTGTCAAGAGGAGAGTAACTAACCCAGCAAGGGGTACTAGGGACCCATCTGCGACGCGAACTTGCTCGTCTGCATCCCTGACAAAGGGACCCACGAGACTTAGATGTACCGAACTTAGGTATGATTTCGTCGCTCCCGTGTCGACGAGCGTACCAACCGGTGTTCCATTTATGGACAGGGTTAGGAAAGGACGGGGATCCGCATCGTGTAGTGATATCGGGGTTGGAGTTATGGGCTCTACTGACGCGAAAGATTCGGAGGGGGAGGTGGGGTTTGGTCCGCTACTGTCCAGGGGGGGGGGGCGGGGAAATGCTGCCCCCCCCCCCCTTTAGCAGTTTCCCGAGCGCTTACGCTCGCAAACGGGGCAATTATTACTATCCCGCCCTGGGTAACCGCAGACTCTGCAGAAGTACCCCAGGGGGTATGAGCACTCGCGGTACACATGTCCTGTTTGTTTGTAGTTGAAACGGCGGACCGCGGTGCTGGTGGGGAACGTGTTGTTCGCGGGAGTGGGGCGATTCTTAGGCGCTACTTCCGACAGCGTTGGAATTCGCAGTCTAGGGGTTGGTGTTTGCGGGGCTGGGGGTAGGGGTGGGGGTGATGGTCGCGGTGGAGGGAGTGGTCTCCTGGTCTCCATTCGCGGGTTATTTATTGGAGGGGTACGCAGCAACGCCGTTGCATCCGCCACCACTGTGGGGGTGAGGTGGAGTTCGAGCGTGAGACGCGGCCGCTAACCTTTCCTTCGGCTTGCGCGCCTTTGGCGAATAGGCGAACGCTGGGTACGCCGACTGCGCAGCCGGGGGTGGGGGCCGGTATGCCTTCTCTTGGGTCGCGACGTTTTCTACCTGCCGTCCTAGTCGTAACAGGTCGGCGAAATCGGAAACCTCCTCCCGACGGATATGTTTCGCTATGCCAGGGCGTAGATTTTGGACGCAGATGTCCATCTGTTCGTCGACTGACGGGGGCAGCGAGAGCAGCCGGAACAGACTTCGTAACGCCACGATATATTCGCGCACCGGTTCGTCGGGACCCTGGGTGCGAAGGGCGATCGCCCTTTTGATGCTGGCCTCTGGGCTCCGGTGTCCATAGGCATTGCGGAAGTACCGTATGAAACCGGGGTAAGTATTCCAGCTATGGCGCTCTACCCTGTACCAGGCCAGGGCAGCGCCCTTGAAAGCCTCCGGGAGAGCTCGAAGTAGGTCTTCTTCGTCCAGGTCGCGACTGGTGCTATATTCGATGAGTTTGGTGAGGAAATCTTCGGCGTCCTCACCATCCTCACCTGAAAATCAGAGCCCGTGAGTCCTCCAATGTTCGATGGGGGATTTGCCCCAACGAATTCCGGATTGCGACCAGTTCGGAATGAACGAGGGGTTATTGGGAGGGTGAAGGGAACCAACACGAATGCTGGCCCCCGGTGGGTTTACGGAAACGTCGTACGTCAGATCGGTGGGAAAATGTACGGCCGGGGCAAAGGGGTTGGATTGGCTACTAAGGTTTGGCCTGGAGGGGGCAGGGTTCGACTCACTAGTTGCCGAGGAGAAAGGGAAGTGGGAGGTTTGTGAATGGGGGTGAGGGGGAGGTTGGGGACAGGTGGCATATTGGAGTGGAGGGTAGGCGAAAGTGGACTGGTGGGGGAAGGGAATGTAAGGTGGTTGAGGGTAGGGGAAAGCTGTAGGTGGGGGGTAGGGTGTATAGGGTTGATATGGATGAGAAGGAGGTTGTGGTTGAAAATACGGTAATTCGGGTAGTTGGGAATGAAAGGAGTCTGATGATCGGGGCTGAGAGGTATGAGAGGATTGAAAGGGTTGTGAAGGTTGAGAGGGTTGAGGGGGTTGGGACGGTTGGGATTGGCGATGCGGTCCAATGGGGGCGGAAGGTGGGGGTATGGAGGCTGAGATGGTTGAGGGGGTGGTTGATTCGATCTTGGGGGTGGTGGAAGGTAGGATGGGTATAATGATTGAGTTTGAGGGTGGTAAGTGGATTGGGAACGGGAATTGCTCACCTCGGTTAGGCAAGGATCCGTAGGGGGAAGGGATGAGGATGTAGGTTGGGGACTAAAAGGGTTTGTCAGGGGATAATGATGCGAGGATGTCTGTTGCGAATTAGGGAGGACGTCACCCAGCGCTGAGGGGACATCGTTTGCACTAGGCTCAGCGAAGGGTGCATTATTTCCGCCGAAATCCCCTGAGGGGGGAATTGACCCCGAGGTTGAAAAATCGGCAGTTCCTTCTGCGAAGGTGAGGGGGTCGCGATAGAACGCGCGCGATTGGTCAGAAGGAAGTTGGGTCTGGGGAAACGCGAATGCTTCAATGCGCGGATTAGGGTTTTGGGCTACATGGCCGTGATGTCGGGATTGGGTAGCGTTGAACGACCCGTTCAAAAGGCTCCCTATTATTGGACAGCTGATGGCCTCCTGTAACGTGAACGGGGGGCTATGGCCCCTCCCGTCAATTATTGGGTCCCAGCCGACCTCGGTGTCAGGAAACCTCTGCAACAGTGTGTGTCGCACTAGCCTGTCACGTATGGCTTCCATCGGGCCGGAAATCTGGATTTCCGCCCGGTCACACGTACCAATGAGGTCACGGAGGTCAACAATGGCGTCGATTTCTCTCCGAATCGCGTCGATCTGGGCCACATTGGCTACACGCCCCACTGCAACGTTCGACGGAGACACATACGTTACGGCGGAGGTGGAGGATGGCGACGCGAAGGTGATGGCAACACTGACCGACGTGGTCGTAAAGGGATTAGAGGCGCGGGAATAAACTATACTCAGAGTTAAAGAAAATAAAACATAATATATTAAAACGATTTTCGATTACACACATAGTCCAGTACGCGACATTTAGTTCGAGAGTTCGACGATCACTCGACGGCGGGCTGCTTGCTCATGACCGGAGGTTTTAACGGAAGACGCAAATGGCGGGAGAAAACCTCGGATGAGGTCAAAACACGCGATACGCAAAAAAAATAAAAAGAGGGTACATATAGCAACAAAAAAAAGCGGAAGGGCTATAAATCGAACGCTGGGGGGCACACCGTACTCACGGTGGTTGCGGACGCATCCTTATGATGATGCGCTGGTACTCGCCAAGGTCACCACTTCATCCCAAGGCCAGTCAGGCGCCAACGTGGCGTATATTGGATGAATTGAAACTCCTGTTTCACGGTTCCACGGATGTTTGGGGTGGACACCAAAAAAAAAAATCCCAGCACTGGTTTTCTTCTGCGCACAGAATCTCTGGTCACAACTTGACGACTCGCACGCGAAGAGCACAATTCTAATTTTGCGAAATGTATTGAACTTGATTCTCAGAGACAGATTCCCGACGCACGTCTGCTCGCTAAGGAATCCAAGAACGAAGTTGCGTGTCGCGGCGTCCGTTGGTGTCTGGAAAAAAAGGGGAGAAAAAGGGGGGAAAAGAGAGAGAGAGAGAGCAAACGGAACTCAGCGTCTCGTGGCTATCCCTATGAAGGTCCGTAGGGGGAGTAGGAGTCTTACTATTGTCGACGTCGAATGAGGGGAAGGGTCCCCCAATGACGAAAGACGGTGAGGCCCTGGAAGAGAGGGCACGAATTCGCCATACTACTCCTCGTATGTCCGGGTGTGGTCATGACACCCGGGGAAGAAGGGGAACCTGGCCATCACCAATGCGCGGCTGTGCCGGCGATACCTGGCGGCAGCGAACCAGGAACGGGTGCCGATAGATGGGGCTCGGACGTCGAGGTCGCGGCGGAAAGATCGCCAGCGTGGACGCGCCATCGAGCCAGACATTTAAATCGGTAAGGCCGTGTGCCTGCATGACCGGTAGACTACAGACTCAATTTAATTGTTCGAAGTACTCTGAGCTCTAGGAGAGTAAACCGAGTGTTGCCGGCGGAGCTCCATACTCCTCCGCTACTGCCACGCGCAGGGGTCGATCGGTGACGCCCCGTTACAATGTATATGTGTGTTTAATGTATTTTCTCTTATAATAATTTATATCGAGGATGCTTCGATTCTCGCTATAAGCGTATTGTTTCTTGAATGAAAGGCTATACGATGTTGAAGTTTGCAACGTTCGAGGCGAACGAAAAAATTTTATTTTTTTTTTTTCGTCGAACGAAGCTTTTTTCTTATCCTTGTCATATATGAACCTCATAAATGGCAAAAATAACATTTTCGAAAATTAAGGGGCTGGTGGAGGGCGCAAAACAGGCCCAAAAACCCGAAAAAACGCTCTGAAATCGCCATTTTGTCTTAGGGGTCTGTTTTTATTTTTTAAATATTCATTAATACTCGTAACGAACATAATGTAATTTTTTCGAAATTTTTCTATGCTGTTCGTAACGAGTATTTACGTTTTACGAAAATATTATTTTTGTCATTTATGACGTTCATATATGACAAGGATAAGAAAAAAACTTCGTTCGACAAAAAAAAAAAAAATTTTTTTCGTTTGCCCCCCCACTTTCGAGATGATCCTGGCATAGAAAAATTTTAAGAAAATTACATTATGATTCTTATGGGTATTCATAAATATCTAAACAATAAAAACAGACCCTAAAAGAAATTGGCGATTTCAGAGCGATATTTCGTTTTTTGGGGTTTCTTACCCCCACTTTCGAGATGATCCTGGCATAGAAAAATTTTGAAAAAATTATATTATGATTCTTATGGGTATTAATGAATATCTAAACAATAAAAACAGACCCCTAAAAGAAATTGGCGATTTCAGAGTGATATTTCGGTTTTTTGGGGTGTCTTACCCCCACTTTCGAGATGATCCTGGCATAGAAAAATTTCGAAAAAATTACATTCTGTTTGTTATGAGTATTAATGAATATCTAAACAATAAAAACAGACCCCTAAAATAAAATGGCGATTTCAGAGCGATTTTTGTTGATCGGGGTGTCTTGCCCCAATTTTCGAGATGATCCTGGAATAGAAAAATTTCGAAAAAATTACATTGTGTTTGTTACGAGTATTAGTGAATATTTAAAAAATAAAAAAGGACCGCTAAGATAAAATGGCGATTTCAGAGCGATTTTTCGGTATTTCGGGGTGTCTTACCCCAATTTTCGAGATGATCCTGGCATAGAAAAATTTCGAAAAAATTACATTATATTCGTTACCAGTATTAATGAATATTTCAAAAATAATAACAGACCCCTAAGACAAAATGGCGATTTCAGAGCGTTTTTTCGGTTTTTGGGGTCTGTTTTGCACCCTCCACCAGCACCCTAGTTTTCGAAAATATTATTTTTGTCATCTATGAGGTTCATATATGACCAGGATAAGAAAAAAACTTCGTGCGACCAAAAAAGAAAAAAAAAATTTTATCGTTCACCCCCCACTTTCGAGATCATCCTGGCATAGAAAAATTTTGAAAAAATTGCATTATGATTCTTATGGGTATTAATGAATATCTAAACAATAAAAACAGACCCCTAAAAGAAATTGGCGATTTCAGAGTGATATTTCGGTTTTTTTGGGTGTCTTACCCCCACTTTCGAGACGATCCTGGCATAGAAAAATTTCGAAAAAATTACATTCTGTTTATTATGAGTATTAATGAATATCTAAACAATAAAAACTGACCCCTAAGCTAAAATGGCGATTTCAGAGCAATTTTTGTTTTGTCGGGGTGTCTTACCACAATTTTCGAGATGATCCTGGCATAGAATAATTTCGAAAAAATTACATTATGTTTGTTACGAGTATTAATAAATATTTAAAAAATAAAAACAGACCCCTAAGATAAAATAGCGATTCAGAGCGATTTTTCGGTTTTTCGGGGTGTCTTACCCCAATTTTCGTGATGATCCTGGCATAGAAAAATTTTGAAAAAATTACATTATGTTCGTTAAGAGTATTAAAGAATATTTCAAAAATAAAAACAGACCCCTAAGATAAAATGGCGATTTCAGAGCGATTTTTCGGTATTTCGGGGTGTCTTACCCCCACTTTCGAGATGATCCTGGCATAGAAAAATTTCGAAAAAATTACATTCTGTTTATTATGAGTATTAATGAATATCTAAACAATAAAAACTGACCCCTAAGCTAAAATGGCGATTTCAGAGCAATTTTTGTTTTGTCGGGGTGTCTTACCACAATTTTCGAGATGATCCTGGCATAGAATAATTTCGAAAAAATTACATTATGTTTGTTACGAGTATTAATAAATATTTAAAAAATAAAAACAGACCCCTAAGATAAAATAGCGATTTCAGAGCGATTTCTCGGTTTTTCGGGGTGTCTTACCCCAATTTTCGTGATGATCCTGGCATAGAAAAATTTTGAAAAAATTGCATTATGATTCTTATGGGTATTAATGAATATCTAAACAATAAAAATAGACCCCTAAAAGAAATTGGCGATTTCAGAGTGATATTTCGGTTTTTTGGGGTGTCTTACCCCCACTTTCGAGATGATCCTGGCATAGAAAAATTTCGGAAAAATTACATTATGTTCGTTAAGAGTATTAATGAATATTTCAAAAATAAAAACAGACCCCTAAGATAAAATGGCGATTTCAGAGCGATTTTTCGGTATTTCGGGGTGTCTTACCCCCACTTTCGAGATGATCCTGGCATAGAAAAATTTCGAAAAAATTACATTCTGTTTATTATGAGCATTAATGAATATCTAAACAATAAAAACTGACCCCTAAGCTAAAATGGCGATTTCAGAGCTATTTTTGTTTTGTCGGGGTGTCTTACCACAATTTTCGAGATGATCCTGGCATAGAATAATTTCGAAAAAATTACATTATGTTTGTTACGAGTTTTAATAAATATTTAAAAAATAAAAACAGACCCCTAAGATAAAATAGCGATTTCAGAGCGATTTTTCGGTTTTTCGGGGTGTCTTACCCCAATTTTCGTGATGATCCTGGCATAGAAAAATTTCGAAAAAATTACATTATGTTTGTTACGAGTATTAATGAATATTTAAAAAATAAAAACAGACCCCTAAGACAAAATAGCGATTTCAGAGCGTTCACACGAAACACGTGGCTTGTGATGTGGCGTATTTTGAAGTTTGCGCCCAAGATGACAAACAATTTTTGCGGCGCCGTTTAAGATTAGTTAGTTGTGCTAGATGTGGTAAGCCAGTATATAACAATCTAATCTGTGCAATCTGCGACTGTTCGTATCATCCATCCTGTGCTCGCATACATGTGGTGAGCGTTTTTGAATTCTCGCGCTCAGTATGATTTGGCGGGTGATTCGGATTGGCTGGTGCGCGATCGAGGCGACTCGGAGCGGTACGCGTGCGGGATATAGGGAGGAGGACGGCAGATTGCATCGCGCGCGCACAGGGCATGAATGTAACGACGACATCCCTTTTATGTGTTGAAAATAAATCTTTACTTATATTTAATCTGAGTTGATGGGTAAGCTTTGGTTTCTTTTCCAAAATTCCCACAATTTTGGGGGCTCGTCCGGGATCGAGAAATTACCGGATAACTACGACGACGAGTGTGATCGTGTATCGTGTGTGCGGAAGTCACGGAATTTTCAAGGTGCAGAAAGACGATGATAAGAGGAATCAGAAGACGATCGTCCGAAAGACGACGATAAGACGAATCGGTAGACGTTCGGCCGAAGGACGACGATAAGACGAGTCGGTTGACGACTGATTAAAGAAGGACGAGAAGACGAGCCAAAAATACGAACGCCAAAGGTCGAAAAGCCAAAAATAGTAAGCTCTACGGGACGATTCGCTTATAAAATAAAAGCCGACGTAAGTATTATATAGAAGAAAGCAGTGTCTCGGGAATTTAGTGGCTTAGTGTCGAAGTGCGGTGAAGTGTGAATCGAAAGAAAAATCATTGGAAATCGCCATTATGTCGTTCAACAACGAAGCGGGAAAAAAAACGACTTCGGGCGGCCATATTGAGAATCGGCGCGCGAAGCGTGCGCAACGGTATCGTACGACGAAAAAGGACAGATAGTGACACTCGCGTTGATCGCGCCTATACTCGCGGAACGGAATGACGTCATAAACGCAAAAGTGTGCGACGCAGAAAAAACGTGGTGGAACGCAGCGTGCCGTGCGGTTCCGATCGCGTTTACAAAAGTTGAAAATGGAAAGTTTGGGACAGATTCCGGAAATTTGTGCAAAGATCAAGGTAGCTTCTCGGCCGACGATCCAAGCAAGCACTGCACAAACTTATTTTTGAGGAGGATGGCGACCGAAAAAATCGTCAACGATTACGAGATTTCAAAGGTTTCGAATTCGCAGAGGGATCGGATGATTACCGAGAAAAACTAGATTTTTACGGAGCTTTTTCGCTTGGAGAATTGACGACAATCTGCGACCTACTCGGACTTGGATATACTGGAACGAAAGAAGAATTGAGAATAAAAATCGTCAATGCGTTAACGGCTCTTGATTCTCTCGTTCGCACGGAAGACGATACAGAAGGAGAAGAACAAGGAGATGACGATCAAGAAAACGAAGAACGAAGCAACAGAAATAAGAGCGACGATGAAGACCAAGAACGGCCCTTGCGCGCGCCTCAACGAACACAAGCCAGGAACGAATTCTCGCTCGGATTCAAAGACGTCGAAGATACTATTCGTCCCTTTAATGGCAGTGACAATTTCCCGATAGATCGGTGGATATCGGATTTCGAAGAAGCATCGATAATGTTTGAGTGGGACGATCTGCAAACATTTGTTTTCGCCAAGCGCTCAATAACTGGAATAGCGAAACTGTCCAAAGTGAAAGTGGAATAAATTCTTGGAACAAATTAAAAAAAAGTTTAAGAAGCGAATTTACTACTAAAGTGACAGGTGCAGAATTGCATGAGCAATTAAGATGCCGTAAAATCAAAAGGGAAGAAACGACTCAGGAATATTTTCTTGCGATGAAAGGACTTGCATTGAAAGGTGACATTGATAACGAGTCTCTCATGCAATATGTGATAGATGGCATTGGAGGTGAGGCAATCACCAAGGCAAGTTTGTATGGAATCAAGGATCTTCGCGAATTCAAGGAGAAGCTGAAGATTTTCGAGAAAATGCGCAAAGTTAGTTCCGAGGAAAGATCGTTCAAAGGGAAGAACGATACCGCGAAGACAGAGACGAAACCGTTTCAAAGAGAAATGAAGAGACGTCCGTCCACAAAAGGGAAAGAGGTACGTTGTTTCAGCTGTGGCGAAGACAGCCATATCAGCGCAAATTGTCCTTCGAAGAAGAAAGGATTAAAGTGCTTCAAGTGCAACGGTTTTGGCCACATCGCATCGAAGTGTAAGACCGAAAATGAGGCGTTGGCGAATAATTGTACCGGTACTCTGCAGGTAACGAAAAAATGTTGTAAAAGGGTAAAAGTCGGAAACGTTTCGATGAATGCCCTTAGTGACCTTTCGTTTATTCGGGCAGACAGCTACATTAAAATAGGAGCGCCGGCGCTAAAGAATAAAGTTAGTCAAATTCGCGGTATCGGCAAAAAACGAACTCGACTCTAGGAGAATTCGAAGAAAAGATCGTAATTGACGGAAATGTACTCGCGATCAGAATGCAGGGTTTGAATTTATTAAACACCGCGGAAATTAGCATGAAAGAAGGTAAGCTGTTGATTTCGAAATTAGACCGCGGAGGGGGAGACGCGGTTGAGGTTGAAACTGCGGAAATATATGCAATAGATGTTACTGAGGAAAACCGATTAGTCGACGTCGCGAATATAATCGACACCGGAATAAAAGATACGGTCACTGACCTTACGCGGAACTACGTACCAGAGAAAACTCGGGAAGTTAATATCGAAATGAACATTAATTTGAAAGACGAGATACCTATCTGTCATAGACCGAGGCGTCTTGCGATCAACGAGAAAAAAAGAAGTAGACCAAGAATTAAAATCTTGGTTGCGTGAAGGTATCATCCGGCCTTCTAATTCAGAATTCGCAAGTCCAATTGTATTGGTCAGAAAGAAGGATGGACGCGTTAGAATTTGTGTGGACTATCGTCGATTGAACGCAAATACCATAAGAGATAGGTATCCTTTGCCTTTAAACGATGATCAGTTAGATCAGCTACAAGGTTCAAAATTATTTAATGTCCTTGACTTAAAAAATGGGTTTTTCCACACTGATGTGGCGGAGTCTAGTCGCAAATATACGTCATATGTAACACCTTCTGGCCAATACGAGTTCCTTAAAATGCCTTTCGGTCTCTGTAACGCACCGGCTGTTTTCCAACGTTTCATTAACGTAGTTTTTAAAAACTTGATAGATCAAGGAATCGTTTTGACGTATATGGACGACGTGATTGTGCTTGCTAGGGATGCGGAACAGGGTCTGAAAAAACTCGAATCAGTTTTAAGTGTAGCTAGCCAATATGGTTTGATAATAAATTGGCACAAATGCCGATTCTTGCAAACGAAGATAGAATATCTCGGGCATATCATTGAAAATGGCACGGTACGACCGTCCGAACAGGAAACAAAGGCCGTCGTAAAATTTCCGAAGCCCAAAAGTATTAAAAATATCCAGAGTTTTTTGGGTCTTACCGGTTACTTCCTGAAATTCATCCCCGGATATTCTGCAATCGCTAAACCCTTATCGGACCTATTACGCAAAGATGTAGAATTTAAGTTCGATTCTGTAGAGATTGATGCGTTTGAATCTCTTAAACGAGCGATAAGTAGTAAGCCTGTTTTGAAATTGTATCGGATTAACGCGGAAACCGAATTGCATACCGATGCTTCTGCATTGGGCTTTGGGGAGATCTTGCTCCAAAAAGACGACGTAGACGAGCAGTTTCACCCTATATATTTTGCGAGTTGGAAAACTACCGAGGCTGAGCGAAAATATAGTAGCTACGAATTAGAGGTGCTAGCAATTATTAAAGCGTTAAAAAAATTTCGTGTGAACTTATTAGGGATTCAATTTATAATTGTAACTGATTGTAATGCGTTTGCGGCAACTATGCGTAAAAAAGACTTATGCGTTCGTGTAGCCCGATGGGTCTTACTTCTCGAAGAGTTTAACTACGAAGTGCAGCATCGACCCGGCAGAAATATGAGTCATGTCGATGCCTTAAGCCGTAATCCGGTAGCGGATTCATTGGTAATTAAGGAAATGAACGAGGGGCTCTTGGCCCGATTACGAAAAGCGCAAGAAGGCGATGGTGATCTCAACGCTATTTTTAAAAAGCAACAAGGAAGCAATGAAGAGGCTTACATAATCAAAAGAAATATAATATGTGAGGATATAAATGGAGATACTGTGATAGTCGTGCCAAGGAAGTTACAATCTCAAATTATCAGGCACGCACATGAACTTGGACACTTTGCAGTCGATAAGACGATCGCATTGATAAAAAGAGCTATTGGTTCTAAGGCATGCAAGCCAAAGTGGAAGAAGTTCTCCGAAATTGCGTCTCCTGCATCTTAGCCGAACGGAAGCATGGTAAACAGGAGGGTTTGTTAAATGCAATCGACAAGGGGGAAATGCCTCTTGACACATTTCACATTGATCATTTGGGACCGATACCCTCCACAAAAAAGAATTACAAATTTATCTTCGCAGTCATAGATGGATTCTCGAAATTTGTTTGGCTCTACGCAACGAAGACAACGGACGCAGAAGAGGTCATCGACCGTTTGGAGAAACAAGCCGTGACGTTTGGTTATCCTAGAAGAATAATCTCGGATAAAGGAGCAACATTTAAGTCCGGAGCATTCAAGGAATTCTGCACAAAAGCTCACATACAGCACTCCTTTACAGCGATAGCCGTTCCTCGAGGGAACGGTCAAGTAGAGCGTCTCAATCGCACGCTAATCCCTCTCCTGACGAAGTTAGCTGCACCAAAAGCAGAAGAATGGTTTAAACATCTCGGAGTGGCCCAGCGATATATAAACTCAACGAAATGCAGAAGTATTGGTACAACTCCATTCCATCTTTTATCTGGAACACACATGAGACTTCCAGAAGATCCACAGATTCGCGAAATAATCGATGCAGAATGGATCCAAATGTTTCAAGATGATCGCAATCGCATACGAGGTATCGCCAGAGAAAATATCGTGAAGGTTCAAGAGGAAAATCGGAAAAATTATAATAAGAAGAGAAAACCTGCAATCTCATACGCAAGTGGAGTTATTGTAGCTATAAAAAGAACGCAGTTCCTACCAGGTTCGAAACTGCGTTGCAAGTTCTTCGGCCGGTATGAAGTTACAAAATCCCTGCGGAATGATCGTTATTTAGTCAGCAAGATAGGCGAGCATGAAGGGCCACATCAAACTTCAACGTCAGCAGATAATATGAAGCCGTGGATTGATGAATCAGATAACAGTGACAGTGACATTGACTAATACAGTATCCGTATCTGAGGGCAGATACAGTGTCGGATGGCCGAATGTGGTGAGCGTTTTCGAATTCTCGCGCTCAGTATGATTTGGCGGGTGATTTGGATTGGCTGGTGCGCGATCGAAGCGACACGGAGCGGTACGCGTGCAGGATATAGAGAGGAGGACGGCAGATTGCATCGCGCGCGCACAGGGCATGAATGTAACGACGACATCCCTTTTATGTGTTGAAAATAAATCTTTACTTATATTTAATCTGAGTTGAGGGGTAAGCTTTGGTTTCGTTTCCGAAATTCCCACATACATATCGCGCGCAAAGCGAGGAACAATTCTTGTTATCGATCCTTCTCGCATCTAGTTCCCTTGTCGAACAAATACCTTCCTACTCCCGAACTTTCTCCTACACCTTCATTGCCTATAACGTCCCCCTCTTTATCTATTGCAAACGCTCCGGTCGTACAGTCAAATATCTCCCACTATCCATCTTTCACTCCTAGTATACCTAATCAAAGTATTTTGAATATGCCGCTCGCTCCTACTACCTGTACAATTAGTGATTCTTCGGTTTCCCCTCAGCATGCTTCATTCTCGGCAGACTGGGGAACATTGACGACGTCACAACAACTTGAGCGAATAATGCGCGTGGTAGTTAACCATTCTAATGAAGCGCTTAATATTAGGAATGATATCCATGCACTTTCTGCATCGGTTGAAAACAATGCAGCTGAGCTCCGATCTTTAGCTAGTGCAGTGAAAAGTAATTCGTCAACGTGTACGGTTTTGAATTCTGATGTTTCCGATCTTAAGAGTAAATGGTCGTATGCGTCTCCTGTACCGGAGTTTATTATAAATGGCATACCGGTTCATATTACTCTATCAATGGAGGATATTGTTGCACGCATTTTTAAGCGTCTCTTTATAGAGTCGCTTTTGACGTATATCATTGATATACGTCGTATCAGTGATAAACAAGCCACGCAGCTCCTAAGCACATCTAAAACCCGCAATAACTCGTCTTATTTCTCATTAATGGTTCGAGTTGCATCGTGTGACATCCGAAATGTTATTATTGATAAGAAGCGGAAGGTTGGTAGGATTACCATTGCGGTGGTCTTCCCAGACTGTCCTACTGTTGAATTGGGAAATAGAACGGTTTTTGTGAACGAATTTCTCCCAAATCCTACTTACGTCCTGTTGAAGAAAGCGAAAACTGCAGCTAGAGCTGCTGGTTTTGGGCGTGTATGGCATCGCAATGGCTGTATATTTGTTCGTAAGAATAATTCCAATTGTTACGGAAGAAGATTTGAAGCGTATCGCGTGACTTCGAGATGACATGTCGAACTTAGAGTTAGATGTAATTAATCATTCCATGCCGTCTAGAGCGTGTTTAAAGGTTTCTCATGTTAATGTCAATTCACTCCGTGCTCATCTCTGTGAAGTTGAAAATCATCTTGCCGATTTCTCGACTCATATATTGGCGATAACTGAAACTTGGCTCACACCGGAAGTATCGTCTGCATGTATCAATGTTAATGGTTACCGTTTTGTGCGCCATGATCGTGGCCTAATACAAAATTCGCGTTATATTCTGGGAGGTGGAGTAGCGTACTATGTACATGAATCTCTTTTGTATTCAGTACTTGAAAGTTCTGCAAATGATTATTTAAACTCCCCAGAATTTTTATTTATAGATATAAAAACTCAAACGTCTGTTAAACTTCTTCTTGTTGTAATTGACCGCCGTCCACAGGGACTACTTTTTGCAGAATTTCTTAATAAATTTGCCCAGTATCATGCGTGTTATAAGAACATCATAATAGCTGGAGATTTAAATTGCAATATACTTAGTGATAGTTTTGAGGCAAGTGATAAACTTTGCACATTCCACAAATCCTTGGCACCTTTTGCAGCGGGTCATGATCTTATCACTGTGGAATATGATATGTCATGCTCTTTGTATAAATCAACGTGTATTAGTTATCGTGATTTCCGTCAATGTGATATTATAGAATTTATAAACCAACTTAGAAACACTTTAAATAGTTCCTTAGTTCCTAAGTTACAATCGTTGTGCTCTAGTGCTCGTGAATACCGTACATCTCAACAGTTGTCTTACTTTTTATGTTTATTTTATGATATTGTTAACTCGGTTCTTGATGAAAACGCACCTCTCATAACGCGTCGTCCACGTAAACCTCTTGCGCCGTGGATTACACCGGAAATGCGACGAAGGATGCGAGCTCGGGATTCAATTTATAGACAGGCTAAGCGTACTCACTCGTTAGATTTAATGTCGCGCTATAAATGCTTGCGTAAAGAAATTCAAATGATACTGAAAAGAGCGAAAGACAGTTATGTGGCAGCGGAAATAGAAAAGCAGAAAAATCCAGCAGGAATTTGGTCGGCTCTGAGAAAAATGGGGTTAGTACGTGATACCTTCTCCGTAGCAATTCAGCATTTCTCAGCTTCTGAATTAAACGCTTATTATAGTGCAGTTTCATCTGTTCACCCACCATGTACTACTGGGCAATTGGATAGTATCCTTCGAAAATCATTACATCCTGCTCAACCCACTTTCAGTTTTTCCGCAATTCAACAAGGTGATACACTTGCAGCTTTAAAATCAGCTCTGCCAAAGTCTCGTGGGCGTAGTCCGGATGGAATTCAATTGTCCCAGCTGAGAGATAGTTTTGAAATAATAAGTGGCCCCCTTACAGACATTTCAATATGTCACTATTTACTGGCTCATTTCCAGAGATTTGGAAAAAAGTCTTCATTGTTCCACTAAATAAAAAGGCAAATCCGATAAATCCATCAGATACTCGTCCAGTTGCAAATCCAGCATATCTTTCAAAAGTTCTAGATACACTAGTGACACAGCAAATAGTTAATTTCTTAGAATCTCATTCATTACTTCACCCGCGCCAATGTGGATACCGACGGTTTCATAGTACTTAAACCGCTTTACTCAAAGTCACGGATGATGCACGGTATACAATCGAAAAAGGATTAATCACGATCCCGATTCTTTTCGATTTCACTAAAGCATTTGACTCCCTGCCATATGCTACCATACTCCAATGTCTTCGCGATATTGGTTTCCAAAATCTGGAAATTCGTTGGATTCATTCATTCCTTACGGGGCGCTCGCAATCCATTATTGATAGTACAGGTCAACCATGTGAATCGCTCAGCACATCATCGGGAGTTCCGCAAGGTTCGAGTTTAGGACCTATACTCTTCATAGTTGTCATAAATACGCTATTCACTCGACTAAATTTTTGTAAGGATACAACTGTAATTTTTACATATGATGTGCAATTTTATTTGCACACTTCCATAGATGATATAGAACTAACCATTGCAAACCTAAACTCTGAAATAGCTACTCTTTGCGATTGGGCCCTAGAATTCGGCTTGAAGTTAAATATCAGTAAAACGCAGGCGATCATGATTGGTTCAACTCATCACCTGACATTAGCTAAATCGAAGAAATTGCCAGATTTATTACTGGATGGAAATGTCATAACATTTTCAGATAGTGTAAAGAATCTTGGCGTCTACATCTCATCGGACTTATCCTGGAACCGACACATCTCTGCAATATCTTCCAGACTACATTACATCTTGTATAGACTTCGGTATCGTGGCAACTTGCTATGTACTAAAGCCAAATTAATGTTGGTTAATGCTTTAATCATACCTCATTTTGATTATGCGTGTTTGGTATATTCCGATCTTTCTGGTTACTAAAATGTTAAGCTTCAGCGTATATTAAACAGTGCCTTGCGCTTTGTTTACAACTTACGACGAGATCAAAATCTCTCGACATACTTTGCATCAGCACGATGGCTCTCCTGTTCTGTACGTCGTAAATATTTCCTGGGAACTCTTATGTACCAAGTTTTTTCCACTTTACATCCATCATATCTACGCTCCAGATTTGTGAATGCTACAGATTTGCGAAGGTCAGCGCGAACATCTGCTCCTTCCTTTAATATACCTTTTTGCCGCACGACTTGATACCAAAATTCATTTTGGATA
The DNA here is from genome assembly GCA_030407085.1 of Trichopria drosophilae. NCBI lineage: Eukaryota > Metazoa > Arthropoda > Insecta > Hymenoptera > Diapriidae > Trichopria > Trichopria drosophilae. The sequence goes on from CM059582.1 coordinate 75,625,216, forward strand.
AGAGCTGTTCAGTACTGGGACACTCTTCCTGACGCGCTGAAATCAACTGGCAATGCAAACATGTTTCGTGCTGGACTGATGGATGAATTAATGTTAGAATAACAATTATCGTAAATGTAGTTATCGTGTTAAATGTAACGCGTATACCGGCTTTGTTTTTTTATTTGCGTTTAGTTTTTAGTTTTTATTATTTTGTATTTCCGCCGTGCGCTAAGATTTATATTTATTATATTTATTATTATTTGCGTTGTATATTGTCTTGTTATTATTGTTTTGTTGTTAAATTGTTTTTTATTATTTATGTACACATATATCCAGGGACAATATGTCCAAGATATTAATAAATTATATACATACATACATACGTTTTTATCCGTTTTTTTTGCGCTTATTGGGCCGTACTTCCGAAAAACTTACAAAGCTCATTTTGTTTCAATATAAACGCCGTTGGATTTACGTTCGTATCAAACAGCCGACAATGTTTGTCCGCTCCGAGCGAAACACGTCTGCTCGCTTAGACATCACAAACATTACTGCCCCTTTTTCTTTTGACGGCTTATGTTTCTTCGTTTTTTCAGTCTTGATTGGATCGGTGAATGGTCTCTTTTTGGTTTAGTTCTGCCATGAAGTACTAAAGATGGTAACGTGGCAGGATTCCAACCCCAGGCCGTCGCTCATATCCAAAAGCAGTTATGTATTTTTCGCGGGTAATTGAATATTGCCGAGTAGGTTGAAAACTTAATAGCCCTGCATAAGGCACTCCTCGTTAAATGCAGTTTTAAATTTCGCTTGCGGTAAGCTCTTCTGGTCACATTCCATAGACTGTGAAAATCAGGAATGGACCTCGATAACTGAAAAATAGATTTTGCCGCACCACGTGAATTTCGACCTCGTTCCTGTCGGCCGTCGTTCCTCGACGATAGTTCAACTGCTTGTATTGTTAGTGGGGAACCGAATTTGGCACCGTGTAAACGTACTTGCATGCTACCCTCCTCTCAGACCATTCCTACACCCTAGACTCTCTCTCTCTCTCTCTCTCGTCACCTACCTGTCTCTCTTTCATCCTAATACATATGCGCATGTTACATTTATCCCTCTTTTCTTTTCCAATAGGGTCTACGCATTTGGAGAAGGAAACTAGCATTCTGCAAATAATTTACATCTACTAAACTATAATAGCCTTATCTACGAATATGAGATCAGCACACCTCCTTTCCGATATCTTGTCATTCATTTAAGAGTCTACCCTCTTAACGTATTTTCGCAAATCTGTCCGATTATGAATACCTACAAGTTCCTTATCATCGCCCAATCTAGCCAAAGCCTATGCATTTGGACCCTTTTCTTCACTGACTCGATACGGCTCTTCGTGCAAGTGAAAGAATTTTTTGGTAGTTTTGTCAAGCGCATTGGAAAGATCAGGCACCCTTAAGAGAACTAGATCACCTATTCCTAACGGTACCAGGAAAACAGATTTTTGCTGTCGTTTTCGATTTTTAAAATTTCTATCAATATTACGTCTTGCTAATTTCACCATTACTTTATGATCCACCGGCCTAGAAACTACAGGGTATTTGGTAAGTTTTTCTATTTCATCTTCAACAGGTCGATCGAAATGGAACTCAGTAGGAGCAAATCCTGTCGAACAGTGAGTGGTACGTTCAAGCGCTTTTCAATTTGCGGTACAAAACGAGTGTTTTTCGGCACACATCGTCCTAAATAAACAACCAAGTTCTCGCAAAACTCTCTCTGTAGGATTGGACTGAACGTGTCTAATGGAACTAAATAACACATGAATTCCCTCCTTTTCCAACGTCGCCTCCCATGATGGGGAAGTAAATTGGAAACCGTGATCACTAAGCACACGATTCGGTTTCCCACATGACGGAGTATAATCAGTTAAAAACTTTTTTAACGTATTGGCGGTAGCTGCTCTCCTAAGTGGATAGATCCTAACACATTTCGTGAACGCATCCAATATAACTAAGATAAATTGCATCCCGAATCTGCCCTTGGGAAGAGGACCGAAATAATCTAATGTCACAAGGTCAGATGGGCCTTTTGTCTTCGAATTTAGGAAATTACGTTTTAGTTCTGCAAATGTCTTTGAATGTTCTTTCGTCCACTCCCATTTCACTCCCTTTTTTAGCAAATTGCGCAACGGATCGACAAAATAGCTATGACAAGGGCTAAATTCCCGATAGTAATTACAGGTTCCGAAAAAACTTTGTAACTGCCTTGTGTTTCGCGGTTCTTCAAAATCCTGTATTTCTTTCATTCTATTCGCATCTGGAGTAACCCCTTTGTCTGAAATATTAAATCCCCAAAAAGAGACCGTTTTTTGAAAAAAAATCACACTTTTCAAACTTTAACGTAAAGTTCCCGTGAATTAGTTTTTTAATAAAAAACGGAGTTGCTCCAAATGTTCTGCGAACGTTGAGGTCCCTACCAATAAGTCATCAATATAAATTGAAAGCTTATCAATTAGTTCATTACTCAATACATAACTAAGGGCTCGTATAAACCCGCTTCCCGCAGTCTTCAGGCCAAACAGCACGCGTCGTAATTGATATGTTTTCCCATTGAAAATGAAACCGGTATATTTACGGGAATTTTCATGAAGTGGAACTTGCCAATAGCCAAATGCTAAATCCGTTTTAGAGAAAAACCGTGCATGATCAAATTTCTGACATAATTCCTTGATTAACGGAGGGGACTCATTATTGTCCTCAATAATTGAGTTTAATTGGCGTGCATTCAAGCAAATTCGAACCTTGCCATTTATCTTTTTAACTATCCGTAAAGGGTTAACATATGGAGTGATAGCACGCTCAATAATTCCCATTTTCTCCATTTCTTCTATTTCAAGGGCAAGTGCTTCACGTACTGAGAATGGAACTGGATAATTTTTTCGAACGAATTATTTAATACTTCTATCTCACGTTCATACCCTTTTGCGCAACCTATTTTATTCGCAAATAAATATCGATGTTCACATAATAAATCTAAAATATCTTTTCGCTCGGTGTCAGTTATATTTTTAAAATTGTTAGCTTTCTCTAAAAACATGCCCATCAAAGGATCATCTTTTTTGCTTTTTTTGCTTTGCTTTCAGGTTTGTGTTGCATACCACCAATCATTCTGCATTCTTTAACAGAATTTTCTATCTCACTTTCTCCATACTCTACATTAGTGCGACTTTCATGAACAAAATCGAAACAATTATTTATTTTACTATCGGGGCTATGCGAAACATTCTCTTTACAATTTACATGCAAATTTAACCCATCGCTATTGTCAGCAATATCGTATGATGCATGATCATCACAATTTTTATGGACATCTACAACTACTCGAATCGTATTTCTTTCTAACTCAAGCGTATTATAATCAAGGAGATTCTGCATCAAACAATCATTGTTTTCATTAATATCAATGTTATCAACGTTACTATTTTTGCTTACATTTTCATTAATAAGTTCTTTTATTACGGCATTTATTCCACCGTTTAGGATCAGTATGTATCATTTCAACCGATTCCTTAAGGTCTCAACATCAGTAAATTTACTAGCATTTTCATCACGTTTATCATCATTGATAACTCTCTTGGCATGTTTATTAGTTTCACTATCGACATTGGCATCCTTCGTACACAAAACATCATTAGTTTCACAAATATAATTTTTACATAAAACATTATCATAAGCATCTATCATTTCAGCTGGCTTCGCCGATCCAGTATATGTCATTTCAACTGGTGGCCGCAAATTTACATAGCTATTATCACGCTTTGCACAATTACAAACATTATCATTATCACTTACAAGTTTTTTATTATGAACGTTAATTTTTGTTGAAGCACACTCTTTTTCGTTATAAATTATTTTATTTGTTGCATGTCCTTTTATGTCATCACTTATGTTATGTATTCCATGTTCTTTCAACAATTTATTATTTTTAACACCATCATGAGTTTTTGTCAACAAAAGTTTGATTTGACTATCAATGTCATCTTTACAGATTACGAAAACACAAGTGGTATCATCAACCTGAAAATAACGAATACCCTCACAAGAATTTTTTTCAAAAAATACCGATTCGCTACTCAGTCGAACACCACAGAGAGCCACAGATCGCTTGGGATATTCTAAAATTAATCCGAATTTCTCATGAAAATCTTGTCCTAATATCATATTAGTCGTCAAATTTGGAATTATTAGAAAAACATGACCCTTCCCTAATATTATCGATATTAATTTCTAAAAATACTTGTTTTTTATGACCAATCCCTTTTTACCGATTGCAGTTGAAATAATTAAATTCGATACCAGCAATTCCCTAATGTTTCGAACTTCACTTATTTTTTTATAATATTGTCCCGCATTACAAGTTACTTGAGTTCCTGTATCAATCAAAGCCCATGTTCTACAATCACCAACCCCGACCAATATATGTGGACATTTTAAGCCCTGAAAATCATTGATCTGTTTTTCAATATCGTCAATATTTTTATTTAAATCGTCAACATAATCAAAATTATTAAGACGCGCTGGCGGGCCCCTATTCAACGCGCCTACTTCCCGTTTAAATCTGGATTATTATTTGATACCACCAATTCTGTTATTTTTGGCGGAGGAAAACGTGTATCGGGCAATCGTAAACAATTTCGTGTTTCATCATTCCTAGAATTGTTATTTAGTTGTGGCATTTGTTGATCTGAATTATTTATGTATCTTCTATTTGAATTACTTTTATCATAATAGCTTCGTCGTACGTTTATATTCCGCACTTGGGCATTCGAAACGTTATGATTTGAATTATGATATTGTTTTGTTTATCTTTTTCAATTCGAATACTATCAAGTCGCGATAATGTTTGAATAACTAAATTGGAATCATTAAAATCAACAGATGCCAACGCTTCTTTTACCCACAACGGAAATTGTTCAGAAATTAAACAATTTATTTCGTAATCCGACATTTTAGGTATAAAATAACTAGCTTCCTGATTTTTTAAATAGTAATACGATAGAAAATCCCCCATATTAAATTGATATCGACTATTTTCCCATTTCTTTTTTGTATTTACACGAATCGAAAACGAGTAAAATTCGCTCAAAAATAAATTGCGAAAATTTAATATCTTTTAGCTTTATTTTAAACCAATTTTGCGCCTTTCCCTCCAATGTACCTTCCAAAATAACAAGTTTTTAATTATCTACAATATTCTTCAACCGGAGGTATCTTTCAACATCATCCAAGAACTGCAAGCAGTTCTTATGCGTTCCACCATGTTTTCACGAGTCGTTGGTACTTGTTCATAAACCTTACCTTTTAGGTAACCCCATAGGAAAAATCCAGAGATGTTAGATCAGGTGACCTCGCAGGCCAATTAATGGTGCCACCTCTACCAATCCACCTACCATTGTAATCACGGTCTAGTATTTCCATTGCTACTCTTGAAAAATGTGCTGGGCAACCATCATGCTGAAACCACATTGTCCGTCGGACGTCGATAGTAACATCCTCAAGTAGTAATGGTACTTCTTGTTCTAGGAAATCTCGATATTTTGTTCCATTCAAATTACCTTCCATGAAATAAGGACCAATGAGTTTATTTCCTATGATTCCACACCAAACGTTCACCGACCAAGGACGTTGATGATTAACTTGTCGTAACCAATGGGGATTTTCTACGCTCCTATAATGCATATTATGCCTATTGACGCCACCATGGTTCGTGAATGTAGATTCATCTGAAAATAATACATTAGCAAAGAAATTGTGGTTCGTTTGCATTTTTTGAAATGCCCATTCACAAAACACCACGCGGTTATGAAAATCATCGCCATCTAGTTCCTGGTGCAGTGAAATGTGATATGGGTGAAACTTATGACGATGCAATATTCTTTGAATACTGTCTCTGGAAATGCCGGAATCGCGATGTAATTGTCGTGTGCTTACATGTGGATTTTGGTGAATAGCTGCTAGTACAGCTACTTCGTTAGCTTCTCCTGTAACTGTTAATCTTCGCTTCCTTTTTTTCATTTGTACGCTGCCATCAGAGTGAAAGGCATTCACAACTTTGTAAAAAAAAGAACGCGAGCGAGCATTATCTGGAAAACGCTCAGCATACAACGCAACAGCATCGTCAATATTCCTCTTACATTCACCATAAATAAGAATCATTTCGATTTTTTTCGGGAACTGTAGCAGGATTCATTTTTAACTTGCAATTCGATTTAAGCAATAAAGGGTAGACAAAAAATAGTCACGTAAACGGAAAGTTGTTATTCTAAAAGCAAAGTGACCTCCGACCGAATTACTACCAATACAATGGACTTCAAAAACAGTCTTACACTGAGAGACCTTGAATAATAAATTTTAATATGGGGATTAGAAAGTCGCGATATCCATTTACTTCCCTTCAGGAAAGTAGAGAAAAATGTAGGTGAACTGGTTACGTGTGACTCAACTTATGTATAAAATGATATGCTACTTTATTTTCGAGTTATGTCGCCCTCTAGCGTTATGTAACAGAACCGGCGCCGGTGATGGCCGAAATGCAAGCGATGTACATGTATGAAACCACGTGAGTTCTCTCGGGGTCCGGTAGATGGCGACGAAATCCCCAAATGAAGTAAGAGTTTCGTTTTTTTTAATAGAAGCTGGTTTGACCGTCAATGCTCAGCTTATTTATTCTCATTTCGGAAAAAACATACAGAGAGAGAATGAATGAGCTGAGTGAAGGGACATGACGCGTTTTTTAATGGATTGCGTGATGTCCTCTTTTTGTTTATTAAATAATAAATTTAAAACCTAAAATGTAATTTTATTGAAGGTAGAAAACTTATTTATAAAATTGCTTCCATATTGTATGCACAATTTTTATGTCATCAGTTTTGATTTTTAATATGAAGAATATCAATTATTCATAATCTTAATTTTTCGAATGGACATTATTAAAATTTCATATTCAGAATAACAATTTTCGCAATTGATATTACTAAATTTTAATATTAAAAATTCTAATATTAGAATTTTTAATATTAAATTTTCATAAAGGGATCAAATTGTCCCTATTTGCCCCCTGGATGCCCCCCTTCGTGTCGAACAACTTTCATCCGACAACTTTTTTGATTCTGTGCATAGTTCTCGAGGTATTTCAATGTCTTCAGATAAATTTGGATTTTTATCGATTACAGCGCCACCTGTGAACCAAAATGCAATAGCTCCTAGGTCAAATTGGTGTACTTTTTTCCAGAGAATCCAAATCTGCCATAAAAACTGGGGGTTCCTATTTAAGTTTTATTGTTTTTGCTCCCACTCCACCCCCAGGGGATGGGGGAGGGGGTAAATTTAATTATCACTGGATGCCCCCCTTCGTGTCGAACAACTTTCATCCGACAACTTTTTTGATTCTGTTCATAGTTCTCGAGATATTTCCATGTCTTCAGATAAATCGGCCACCCTGTATATATATTCAGATCTGGTTGAGAAATTGACAAATTATTCGTTTTTTTTTGTAATGGTGGTTAAGGGAACTCAGGTGGCTCGGTCGATAATGTCAAATTCTACCCTAAAATGTTATCAAACTCCACTATATAACTATACAAACTTTATATACTACGACTACAAAAGTTAGCATTATATGTAGTTACAAAACAAATTAAAGGATTGATTGAGAATTGGAGGAGAAAGCCTGAAAGAAAAAAAAACTTGTCATTTCATTTACTTGTCGTCATAACCTATTCGTCGATCATTTTTTGTGGCACGTTTTTCTCTGCCAATTCTCAATCAATCTTTCCGAAATTTGTTTTGTGACTACATATATAATGCTAAATTTCGCAGTAATGAGTCCGAAATTACGAAATAGCGCTCAGAAACTTTTTAACCTCATCCTAATACACTATGTATATAGGACGGAGATTTGTCGGTAAACAAGGTTCTCGGAAAACCCGTACAGTATTTGTCACCTAGCTGTATAGACCCCACATAAAAGTATATAAGGAATTATAATTAAAAGCCCGATTTGAAACAGATCAGGATCGGATAGAGCTTTCTGACCTGCGGGACCCGGATCCGACACATATCTGCGGTTGCGGTACATCCGGATCAGGTTCAGATGAGGCATTCGGATCTGGATCGGATCTGTGCTAAGGCTTCCGGATTCGTTCCTGATCCGACCCGTAGGTGAATGTTTATTCGGGAAGCGCGCAAGAATTGCGTTAAAACGAATATTTCGAATAGAAGGTGTGAAATGAGTAGTTTGTCGAGTTCAACTATTATTTCTGTTAAAATAACTGAATTTTATTTAATCACATTCACCCTGTTTACACCGATAATTGACAATCGTACTCTTTAACCTTACTAAAACTATCACGTTTAGGTTACTTATTATAATTATTTTAAATGTTATATGTTTTTATTACTGTCTGTAATACATTTTATTAAAATAAAAAGGTAAGTAATTGTTCTATTTTAGTGACTCCTATTTTATGTTTTTTTTTTAATTTAAATTTTTAATCAGGTAATTTTGTTATAGCTCTATTAATTACTTCTTATGGTTACATCTGCTCTAAAATGCCGACGGATTTTTGTGATCACGAAGACAACCGGTCGAAAGTTTGCGGACCGTGTGGCAGAAAAATAATTTGCGGTGCTGCGAAATTCAGGTTTTTCAAGATCAACAGTGATGGCGAAATTCTCATCCAAAAACACGTCGATAGTTCGTTCAAGTTGGAGGACTCTAAATATCCATTGGCTTGGTGCAATACCTGTCGTATTACTATTAAAGAATTCGAAAAAGGAATTACCAAGAGGCCCAAAATTCGAATACCCAATTATGAAGATATATGTTTGCAAAAAGAAACAAGACAAGTGAAAGGACCGTGCAACTGTTACATTTGCATAACAGCAAGATCAACCCAACATACACAACCTATTGCAGGTAGGGGAAATGTACGAACATTTGGAATCGAACTAAATGCAGAGACTGGCCTAAATACATCATCGAGCATACAAAATAGCTGTAAAACGTTAAATGTTTCAAAAAACTCTGAAACGAATAGCATTCAACTTTGTAACATTTGTTTGGGTAAAATTGGTAAAGGCGTACGCCACGATTGCAATAAAGAAAATATTTTAGTAAATAATGCACAAAGTATTGTAATGAACCTTCCCGACAAAGTGCAAGACAAAATTGTGCTTTCTATTCTAAAAGAAAAGAGTTTGAAAAATGAGTCCTCAAACTCATCAAAATCCAAAACACTCAAATTGCATAATCAAGGCCGACATGACACAACGATCTATCTGAATCCCCAAGAAAAGAAAAAGGTTGTTTTTACCCCATGAAAAATTAGATAATTTACAAAATAATTTGAAATTATCGTCGAATAAAATGAGATGTCTGGAAAATTTCATTAGATGTAACGCCGGAAAAGCTGCAATTCCCAAGAATTACAGAGACCACACGGACGAAAAAGGCAAGGTTTTGAAAGATATCTATAACGTAGATAGTCACATGTTTGATGTTGAAGGGGCTGATGTAAAAAAATCGAGACCAATTGTGTACGCGGATTGCGAAGAGATATTAGAAGCCGTCATAGATTACCGAAATCTTGTGGGAGATTATTATATAAAAATTATGGCGGATTCTTAAAATTTCATTGTCTTTGTTTACGAAAAATGAAGATGGTGTTGACGATGCTGATGCTTCCACACCGACCAAAAGATCGAAATATTCTGAAGGAGGCAGAGTCGGTAAGAACGCTTCATTAACCAGTGTACAAAAAGTTATTATAATTTGCATAGTACCGAAAATCAAAGAAACGTACGAAAACCTATTGTATTTATGCAACTTGATAAACTTAAACAACGTGCCCTTCAAGTTTGCATGTGACCTTAAACTATTATTAACTGTAAATGGTCAACAAACCGCGAGTTCTCTATATCCATGTCCGTATTGTTTCATTTCACTACGAAATTTAAAGAAAGGATGTAAAGGATTTGTTGACATCGATAATCAGGATCAGGTTGTTTTGAGTTCTTCTAAGTTGTCATCCGAGAAAACTGAGGCAATCAATCATTTGAAAACCTATGGTGATCTGAAAAATGATTACACGAAGTATGTGAACGAAGGTAAGACGAAGAAAAACGCGATGTACTGCCATAGCACTGTAAATAGTCCGATTTTTCAAGAAAACGAGGATGTCAAAGTAATCGAAAAATGCGTGGTACCAGAACTACATTTGTTAGAAGGGTTCGTCAATCATCTCTTTTGGAAAGGTTTGGTTCCGCTACTTGGTCGTGAAAAAGCACTTTCATGGCCTAAAAAACTAAAAGTAATACCGAAAAATTATCAAGGTGAATTGTTCGAAGGCAACGCTTGTAGAAAACTCCTAAAACACGTGGATATGCTCTACAACGAAGAAATTGTTCATAGTGCAACGAAATTAAGACTTGAACCTTTTGTGTCATCTATGAAATTAATGAACGATATTGTTCATAATTGTTTTGCTATTACCAGAAAGAATAATATTGTCGAACTTGAGACAAGTATTGAAAAACTAAAAAAGTCTATGATGCGACTGATGTATCGGAATCATTGAAAATCCATATCATTCTCAATCACCTTCTTCAATGCTTGTCATGTCTCGATGAGGATGAAGGTTTAGGTTTGTGGTCTGAGCAAGCCGGTGAGTCAATTCGTCATGAATTTTTAATATATTGGAATCGATATAAACTCAACTCAATGGATGACCCATCATACGCTTCCCAACTGAAAAAGGCTGTAGTCGAATTCTCCTCTAGACATCTGTAGTTATAATAAGTACCTATAGTATATGTATACAGTGTATAAATACATAGTAAACATGAATATTATCAACTAAAATATGTAGCATTTAATTTCAAAAGACGGTAATTGAATCGAATTTTATTTACAACTGTGGAATAAGTTAGTTGAACTGGGTCCATGCGCGCGCGCGCGTGTGTGTGTGTGTGTATATATAAATGTGTGGATGTTAAAATATTATGGAATGATCAGAGACATATTCGTTTCAACACAATTCTTGCGCGCTTCATGCGTAAAATCGAATTTTACACTCTCAATTGAATAAATATGTAAATATATACTTATACTTACGTATACTAAGCATGAGTACATATACAAACATAAGTGTTATCGAGAAATATTTGAATATATGGATATAATTAAAAGTAAACTGAATTTTTAATTAAAAATTAACCTTTTCGCTGATATTTTGAGAAGGGGAGCAGCTAGGATTTTAAATAAAAATGCATTCTACTACTTTTTGTGGACTTGAAAATATGCCGTGTCATTTTTGAGTTGTCAATTTTATTACACTTGAATTTGTTGAGGAGAGGTGTGTCTGAATCCTCTGCTCTTCTGCATCTCACTATTACCTCTATCCGTTGCTCTCCGGAAATCTCAAGCGTACATGTGTGGACCGCCTGGTGCACGTGTACATAAGATCACCCATCTTTTCTACTTGGACGATCTTAAATTATACGCATCAGGCGAGGATCAATTACATCGATCTCTGAACTCACATACTCGAGAGATATCGGCATGGAATTCGGATTGGACAAGTGTGCAGTCGTTCATTTGCACAGAGGAAGGTCAGTCTCCAATAACAACGATATGGAGCTCGTCCGTAATCTGGTTTCAATGGTTGATATATATATTCTAGCCGACAATACTAAAAATAAAAATGAGACATATTTTTTTGTTATTAATGGTGCTATCATGTGCTGATCATGACATATCTCTTAAGGGCTACTAGAAGACTAGAAACGGTTTTTTCTACTTGTTTACTTTTTCTACATATAATATATGGACCGTCTAACCGAGTATACGCACAATATGTTTAGAAGACTAGAAGTTTTTTTACACAAAAAAAATATATACGAAATAATACTTGTAAAACAGTATTGCTCTCCGCGTATTATTACGTGTTTTGTCGGATTGGATTTTTTTTTGGTATGTCGAATATTTCTATGTCTCGTATATCAGATATTTCATAGTTTAGGTCTATATTATTGTCCATGGTAGTTTTTACTGTTATTGTCGGGTTAAATGTTACTTGCTTGGTGGTTGCTTTTAATGTTCTCTATACATTGGTTCATAACCGTCTTCTCCCATTTTTATAATTGTTCTGTTTTGTAAGTATTCAGCCCTTGTTTCTTTTGGTATAACTTCTGTATCGGGTGATGCGTGATAACTGCTGTTTGTTAATGTTGCCGTTTCTTTATCTGAACTTCTTTGCACTGTTGAGCCTTGTTTCTGATTAGTAATTTTATTCCTAATATTATTAGTAGCATGGCTGTCCCTAAGTCATACAGACTTATTGCTCTGATTTGTATCATTTTTTTGTTCGCGCTTATAAATGTGTTTATAGATGTAACTATTGGTGCACGTTCTATATTGCCAGTCTCACATATGTTATTATGGTTCGATGTTGCTTATGTTGTATAACTACTATCTGATATTATAGTCTTTGGCGACAGAGCCCGCCCTGAATCCGCGAGTAAGTACGAAAAGTTGTCGAAGTCACGAGCGACGTCGAAAACGAGGACGAGAACCGTCGTCCTAGCGAGCCCGGAACTACCCGGTGGACGAGAAGGAGCGGCATCGAGGCCGGTCGAGCGAGCGAGTGAGTGAGAAGGCGAAGGACCGCCGACAGCAGCGGCGTATACGTGAGTCGGCCCTGAGCCAAATAATTATTCTTCGTATTCGGCCAGAATCCCAAATATCCTTTTTCTGGCGAATAAACCCATATCATTGATTCTTATTTTCAAATAAATTGTGTCTCACCTGTTCTTTGTCCTTCATATTTCCGTAGCTTGTGCGAGGCTGAGTGCGGGAACCGGCATTTAATGTTTCTCGATTTTAGGTGCGGAAGGAGGCAAAGACGACGCCCTCTGGGTCGATCTCTTGCTCTACGAGAGAAACGTGCCAGCCGTGCAAGACCGTTTGCCGCCGGAAAACGCCCAAGTTTATTGCACGGGCGTTTAACGGCACGGAAAAAACTCCCAAACGGTAAAAGCCATCAATTGTACGTGCCCGGAAAAAGTACGACGTAGTATGTAAAAAATCTAAAAAATATTTATTAGCGGTACAGAAGTCCTCTGGAAACAAATCCCATATGTGTTGCCTCCCTCTAGATCTAAACATTTTTTATCAGTTGCGGCGTATGACATTCCAGATCTCAAATATATTGTATTATCCTTAAGATTTATTCTTGTTTTTTATTTTTGTATTATAATTTTTGCTGTTCCTTTCGCGATTACGTTACTCCATGAACCATACGGGTCGGCGTATTTTACTCCGCTACAAGTACCATCTGTTTGGATTCTTCCAGCTATCATCAGAGTGTGTGGATGTACGTGATTTTCTTTTATTCCCGAGAGTATTGTATAATTATTGCTATTCTGGTTCGGTATATGTTTTCGCACACTTCTCTAGGTATATCTAGAATATAACTCACCATACAGTTCAAAACCGCTGCAATGTGCGAGTGCATGCCGCAGTAGTGTATTATTCTGTTTGTTTCCATTTTTCACTGCATAATTTCGATTTCTTCCTATTCTTTGATCTGAAATAATTGAGCTTTTACCGTTTCTACTTGTGTCTTTTCGTCATTATGAGTAGAGTAGCGTACTTCATTTTTACTCTCGAATTTGACAATCTCTTTTCTTTATTTCTTTTTGTTGTTACTTTTTTGTGTGTTCCCAGATGTGTTTTAGTATTTTACCTGAAAAACATGCTTTGCTTTTATTCTTCTGCTAATCTAATATTACACTTTGTCAATGAATGTATGTATATTATATTACTGCGTAAATGTATATATATGAGGCATTCTTTTTCAAGTGAGCCACCCCCCCCCCTGTACAAAATTGGTTTCACTTTCAAAAATCGGTTGACCAATGAAAAATTAGGAAAAAGTGTCTTGAGTGGCCCATTTCGAATATCTAAAATGGCGGCTGGCTACAACGAAGGTTGTGGAGGAAGTCATGAAAATTATTAGATATTTTTTAAAAAAAAAGTATAATTTCCGCGTTTAAAAAAATATTATTTGGTTATAAATGAAACCTTATCTTCTGTACTTCATGTTGTAAAAGTTAATATTTCAAAAATTCAAAATGTCGGTTACAATATGGCGGACTAAAAATAAAAAATTAAAATTTCGAATTTGAAAAATTATGAACTTATTCTTTATCGCATTTGTAATAGAAATGCCCTTCTGCAATTTTTCGATAAAACGCACCATTTTCGAAATAAAAATGAATGAATATTAAACTACTCCTTAACCCATTATCGCCCGGACGTGCATTTTCCGCATAAGTTTGGACGTCGATAATTTTTATATAAACTCTTTGTATTAAAGGATTCCGTTTAATTAAAGTGTCAAATGGCTTGATATACTTCACAAAAAGTTGCATCTTTGTATATAATAAAATATCAATGTTGAGCAGCAGGTATATCACTATGAGTATTCGTGATACAGAATCAAGACATTACTTAGCCAACTTTTTATTCAATCATAACCACATTTATTGGCAGATTTTTATTTTCCACATATCAATTATTTCGTGCCTCAAATACATCTGGCCTGGGAAAAAGTATCGTTACATTGAAAAAAAATCACCTTTTTAATGAATTACCATAGAATATATCTAATTTTCTTTTAATAAAATATATAATTTATAAGTTAGTTAAATCATTATGGTATAACGACTATTTATGTTATGATTGGACAATTATTATTAATGTATTTTATTAATTTCTGTTAAAATTTGAACTATTATTAAAATGAAATAAACATTGCTGTCTCTTAAATGCTGTTTCATTTGAAATTGACAAAATGTCAATTGTTCATACTGCCACACAGTCCGGTATGATTCGGCTCCACTTGGCATAATTATAGCAAACAAAATTTTTCCGGCTATATATCGGTATATCGCAATTGATATATAGAAAATCGACATATCTCACGATATCAAAAATGAGTGTATATCGACATATCAACGATTAATATAATTATAGTGGTCAAATTAAGTACATTTTTGTTACAGTGTGGTATAGTGCTACTTTTGCGCATTCTGTTATTTCTTCTTACGCACTTTACGCACACTTGTAACAAAAAATATTGTTCGGCACATGTACGTAAATTTTTTTTAATCGAATGTGATCGTCACCCTCACCTTCGCCTCGGGCGGGAACGTCACATTCTCATAAAAAAAAAAACTTTTACGCACTTGTATCGAAAACTACTATTCTTTCTGGTCCGCCATGTTCCAACCGCAATTTTTAATTGCCGAATTGAGATACAGATTACACATATGACCGTGGATTTATAATCTACGGACCCAAAACCTCAGTACAACATGTCCAGTTTCCGCGTATTGTGTTTTAAACTCCCTTGCGGATGTTTCAAATTCAGTTTTGTCCGGTTTAAGGAGTACTCTAGTATTCAATCATTTTTATTTCGAAAATGGTGCGTTTTATCAAAAAATTGCAGAAGGGCATTTCTATTACAAATGCGATAAAGAATAAGTTCATAATTTTTAAAATTCGAAATTTTAATTTTTTATTTTTAGTCCGCCATATTGTAACCGACATTTTGAATTTTTGAAATATTAACTTTTACAACATGAAGTACAGAAGATAAAGTTTCATTTATAACTAAATAATATTTTTTTAAACGCGGAAATTATACTTTTTTTTTTTTAAATATCTAATAATTTTCATGACTTCCTCTACAACCTTCGTTGTAGCCAGCCGCCATTTTAGATTTTCAAAATAGGCCACTCAAATTTGAAAACTATACACTTTTTCCTAAATTTTCGTTGGTCAACCGATTTTTTAAAGTTAAACCAATTTTGTACAGGGGGGGGGGTGGCTCACTTGAAAAAGAATGCCTCATATATATTATATTCCTTATAGTCTAGAGTCATTGATCTTATTGTCTATAGGAATGGGACGGGACCTGGCTATCTCCTTTCTTTGGAATTTGTATTTTTGAGTATTTTAATCTATTCGCGTTAACTACTTTGTCATCATTCTTTATTTTTATTTTTACATTTCCATTATCAAAAACTTGTAATACTTCAAAAGTGCCTTGATATTCGTCATCAAGTTTGCCAGTTTTATGATTTTTTTGCAAGAAAACTGTCTCCTATTTCAAGGGTTATTGGGTTTATGTGTTTGTCTTAGTAGTGTTTTTATTTAATTTTAGCTGCTGTCAAGTTTTGTTGTGCGTACTTCTGTATATCGTATAATTTCGAAGCGAGATTTTGCACATTAAGGTGGAGTGAAAAATCCTATTGTTGTTTCCCGATGGTGTTTGGACGAAAAAAATGTGTCATCCACCTAAAAGTAAAACCTCGTTCAAACTGGTAGTTGTGCGATAAGGTCTTGCGGGTCTACTACCACTTTCTAATTAAGAAATCTTTCTTAAGAAATCTGATTTTTCCAAGCTATCGGGAATCAAGCCCGAATAAATTTGATTTGCTTTTCGACCGATCAACCGAGTTATTTTGAAGCCCTTCCACCAGTTGCGAACAGTGGTCAATTCATTGAATTAAATTTTTCTGCATAGAGTTCCAATTACGCATCAGCTGATCGTTTGAGTATTTAAACGGCATTCGAGTGGTGCACTAACGTACCTAATTGTTGAGTAAGTTTCCCAAACAATAGATTCGCTTTAATTTTGTTATAAAAGTAGACAAAATTTATAATTTAATTATCCAAAGTGATATTAATCAATGACAGTTTTTAGAATGAGTCTCAAAACTCGACACAAAACTCTTGATCCTGTGTTCAGTCAACCGAAAGAATTCACCGGAACTGCTCTTCCTACATACGAAGAGGTTATGGAACAGTATCTTTATGAGCAAGACACGTTAAAACCTCATGCTACATCAGAAGAGCCGACTATTGCAGAAATCTCGAACATAATTGCTGAGAAATTGGAAGCGATATGGTCCAAAACCGGTATTTCAATCATTTCTCATACAAGAATCGACTACGTGAGTAACGAACCGAATATCAGAAAGTGAAGAAATGGTTTTCTCAGGCAAAATCTGTTGACACCATAACTGCGAAAAATCAAGAATTCATTAAGAGAAGCTCGCCTTTGTTTGATTTAGCTTCTTGCAAGCGTATCTTCACTCGATGTAAGTGCTCTCCAGATCGTAAAATACCTACGAAAGAACGGTAATTTTTGTGGGTCCAAGGAAATGAACGAAAAATAGCGTTGGGTCGAGTTGATATTAGGAAAACCAACAGATTAAAGCGCAAAGCAGAAAGGGAAATTCAGACGACAAGGAAGTCAAAAGAGGCCAACCTTGGAGATAAAAATCGTCAAAGAAATCAATTTCGACTCAACAAGGGATTGAATTGCCTAAGCTTGCTCTCACCTATGATCGTTTTGGGTTATCAGACAGAGCAGCAGGAGCAATAACATCGTCTGTACTTCAAGATGTAGGTATGATTCATAGAGATGATAACTCAAAAGTGATTGATGGACGTAAGGTACGAAGGGAGAGGGAAAAAATAGGACGAAATTACAAACTGCATGGGAAAAAATATTGGCAAGCTACAGAGTATATACTTCGATGGCCGCAAAGATCAAACATTAACCAACATGGAACAGGATGGAAGACATTACAAAGAACGGTGACTAAAAAACACATATCATTAATTCAGCAACCTGGTGATCGATATTTAGGGCATATTTCTGTAGAGAATGGCACTGCACAAAATATCAAGACATCAATTGTTCAATTCTTACACAAGAATCATATCGATATTGATGATTTATTTTGCGTCGGATGCGGTGGCACTGCTGTAAATACAGGCGTGAATAAAGGAATAATCCGATTGCTAGAATTGCAACACGCCAGGCTGTTACAATGGCTCGTTTGTTTGTTGCATGCAAACGAATTGCCATTGAGTCATTTGATAGAGAAATTAGACGGGTCTACTTTCGATCCTCGTGGATATTCTGGTGCCATCGGTAAACTTCTCAATGACTGTTCGGATTTATCTATCGTGAAATTCAAGAGGTTAACTTTTAATAACATTTCACAGATTGATCATTCTGATTTGAGTACTGGTCAGCAATATTTAATAGAAATATATCAAGCAGTTGATAGCGGTAATTGCAACGTCAGTTTTGCAAGACAAAATCCGGGCAGAATGTCTCATGCTCGATGGTTAACGAAAGCTAATACTACGTCTGTAATTCTCAACTAAAAAGACTGTAATTCTCTCATTTTGAAACTGACATTGAAATTTAAAAACCCCAATGCCCTCATGTGTTAATGGCCCACCTCCTGAATTCCGGAACTGCTCTCGCTCCGGTACGAATCTCGGGTAGTGGAAGAGGGCATGGGCCACGTCTTCCTCGACACCAGAGCATACCAGGCACTCCGCGCTTTGGTAGATGCGGAAGCGATGCAAGTAGCTGCGAAAGCAGCAGTGCTAGGTGAGCACCTGGGTCAGATGATAGATGACGTGTCCGTGTCGTCTGACCGTCCTTAGTTACTTCTAGGATGATGAAATAGGTTCATCGCTCTGATTCTGCTGAATCCCATCATCGTTGCCACTCTTCGATGATCCTCCTGGACCATCTACTGTGGTTCTGCCTTGTACCCCTGCCTGTAGATCTGACAGCGAGAGGCTTAGTAGCTCTTATGGGTGTTCATGGCATCAGCCCAGATCGGTGCCCGTAGAGGATAACGGAGCTTACTGCCGATGAGAGGATAAACCGTCGCGGTTGCTTAAGCCCCCCATATTGGACATGATGCTGGAGAGCGTACGGACCACTTTGGAAGCCTTTGCGCTTGCATTCGTCAGGTGTTGATTGAACGACAGCCGCGCATCTAGAGTGACCCCAAAATATTTAATAGCATCCACCATGAACGTGGCGTACGATCTTTTCTTCGAGAGATGAGCACCGCATCTGTTTTCTCTACCGCCAGATTTAAACCATGTTTGATGAACCACTTACCTACTACCTCTATAGCATCATCTCCGCTAAGTTGCACCTCGTCGATGGTCTTCGCGACGACGATTAGTATAAGGTCGTCTGCGAAAGCTATCATGGACACCTCATCTGGAAATGATGCCTGAGCAGTCCTGTGGCACGCCTCCCGTGATGTTGTATGAGTGCCTACCGTCATCGGTGTCATAATACAGGGTCCGGTCGGTTAGGTGGCTTGAGATGGCTTCTCTTAGGTAGAGCGGTACCTTCAGATCTTCGAGTGCCTGCATGAGGCAATCCCATCCGACCGTGTTGAAAGCGTTTCGAATATCCAGAGCAATGATGGCACACATGCACCTCATGTTTTGACTGCAACTGATGGCATTCGTGGCTATTGCCTTCACTCAGCCGATTGCATCAATGGTTGAGAGCCCCTTCCGAAAGCCGAACTCGTTTTCGGAAGGACCTCCCGCATCTTCGATGGCTGCTTCTAGTCTGGCACAGATAACCCTCTCACAAAGCTTCCCGGGCATGTCCAGCATGCAGAGAGGTCGCAACGAGGATAGATCATTGGGGGATGGTTTCCCTTGGACAGAAGCACCAATCTCTGTTCCTTCCACTGCGCCGGGAAGCTTCCTTCCTTCAGACAAGCGCTGAACGTCGTTGTGAAGGTGGTCGGAACATTCAGCGCTGCGATCTTCACTGCCATTTCAGGTACCCGATCCATTCCTGGGGCCTTACGGATGGAAATCTTCTCAGCAGCCATCTTTAGTTCGCCTTCGGTAACATCTGACGGCTCGGCTGCACCATCAATTGCCATCTGACCAGTGCCGATCAACGATTTTGTCAAGGAAGGATGGAAAAGATGGTGCGTTGGGTCCCCTGGTCTTGATATTCTTCATGACCGTTTTATACGGTCGCCTCCCGAGAGCCCACGGTCCACCTCCTTACGAAGTCCTGCCAGCACTTTCATTTTGCGGCCTTGATGGAAATCATGAGTCTCTTCCTTCCTTTCATAGTCCGCGGCCAGTTGGTAGCACCGGGGCTTATGAATTGCTCTCTGGTGCAGCCTGCGAGCCCGAAGACACTCTCGACGAATAGCTGCGATGTCTTCGTTCCAGCAGTAACCCGGTGGTCGGCCGCGAGGCTTTGATTTCACGGCCATAGAGGAATCGCAGGCCACTGTTAAGGCTCGGGTGAGGCACTGCGCTCTCTCCTCCGCTGTTACCTCCACCTCCATCTGTTCCAAGCTGTAAAAGAACATCTGTCGATCGAAGGTAGCCGGTGCCCATCTCTCTTTCCTCAAACTTGGAACCCTTCTTGCTGCTCTACCGGTCTGTTGGAGCTGGTACACCAAGGCTTGCTGGTCACTGCCCGTGTATCGGTCGCTAACTTTCCAGCCCAACTCTTTCCCCATCAATGTTGGGACGACAAAGGTTAGGTCGACTGCGGAAGACTTGCCGGCTTTGCCCTCGTGTAAGTGATCACCAACTCCAGTAACGAGAAGGCCTCAATGAGGGCATACCCTCGATGGTGGGTCTTCGCGCTACACCATTCCGTTGCCCATACATTGAAGTCTCCCCCGATCACTAATGGGAGTCGGGAGGTTCTTGAACTAGCAGTTATGGCCTCCAGGGATCCTTGGAACTCGTCGATAGTAAGACTCGGAGGGAGGTAGCAACTATATAGTCTTATACCAGCCACCTCCACCCAGATGAAGCTGGGCAGGGGGTCGTCCATCTTGTTGGATATGTGGAGATTCCCACACACCCAGATCGCCGTCTTGCTGGTGGAATCCATCACCCAGCCCGGTTCCAAAAGATCCCGGTAAGCCTCGTTGATGACGGCGATATCGGCCTGCTCCTCCTTGACCAGCTGGAAGAGCAGGTCCTGGACCACCGCACAATGATTGAGGTTTATTTGGAACACCTTAGCCATTGTTAGTCGGTGCTTCAACGTCCTGCGTTGCCCGATGTTTGAATACGAATTCCTCAATCTTGTGGCCGCCCTGACCACAGCGGAATCACCGCTCTCGAGACACCTGTAGACGCGCGGGGATCCTTCACGCAGTCGAACACGCTATATGCTCCCGTGAGCTTGATATTCTCAGGTGTCACTGCTCCCGGTGAAGTCTACCTACTCCCTAGTTGTGGCCTCGTCTATGTCCTTGATACTGATGACTTCCTTATGGGATGGTGTCTGTACGACAGCTGTCTCTTTGAGGATGGACGTTGCCGCTGCTTGGAGCTCTTGGGTGCACACGCCAGGCGTCGCAAGCTCTAGAAGCAGTGCGCCTGCTTTCGTCCGCCTGATGGCGGCCAACCTTTCTCCTAAAGTTCGCAGTTCTGGTGCTGTTTATATTGTTTTCAGGATGTCGACATATGACCCACCGTCCGCTGCCTTGATCTTGAGGGCATCAGGGCGTAGGGGTCGGAGGCCGGCTGTTGATTCCGGCTTCCTCCTCACGGTGAGCTTCGATCAAGTTTAAATAAAAGTATCGTGCACATCGCAGATTTCTTCTGGGGTCTTTTTGGGATTTCCTGACGGATATTTTAAGCCGTCAATGAAAATGATCGTCAGGGGGAAACTCAAAATAACTCAATTTTTTGTATTCTTTTTTAAGATTTTAGTAAATATTTCCATAAAAAAGCATCTAGACCTAATTTACATCGCAGATTTCTTCTGGAGTCTTTTTGGGATTGCCTAACGATTATTTTAAGCCGTGAGTGAAAATGATCGCCAGGGGAAACTCAAAATATTTACTAAAATCTTAAAAAAGAATACAAAAGTTTGAGTTATTTTGAGTTTCCTCCTGACGATCATTTTCATTAACGGCTTAAAATAATTGTTAAGCAATCCCAAAAAGACCCCAGAAGAAATTTGCGACGTGCACGATACTTTTATTTAAACTTGATCGAAGCTCCACGTGCCCTGTGTCGCTTGCTGACATCCTTTCCCTGCTGCTGCTGCTATTGTTGTTGATGCTGCTCCGCCTTCTTCTTTACGCCTTTCCTGACCACCGTAACCCAGTCTTCGGACTGGTTGTTCTGCAGCTTATGGTGATTATACGTGGCGCTCCTCTTTCCCTTCTCTTTTCCTGACCCGTTTTGTCGCTAACAACTGCAGCGGCGAGGGTCCTTTACGCTCTGGAAGTGCTGGGGT
The DNA here is from genome assembly GCA_030407085.1 of Trichopria drosophilae. Lineage (NCBI taxonomy): Eukaryota > Metazoa > Arthropoda > Insecta > Hymenoptera > Diapriidae > Trichopria > Trichopria drosophilae. Next base: position 75,647,390 of record CM059582.1, read on the forward strand.
ATTACGGAACAGGGGCAACGTTTGGCTCGCCCCGTCCTTGCAGGTGATCGACCCCCCCCCCCCGCGCGAAGCCCCCGAGCTTTTTCGTGCCTTGGCGTAATGGCTAAAGGCACGCGGTGTGCTTCTGGGCATATTCTTGAGCTCGTTGTGGAGATTTTTCATTTCCTGGACAAATTCCACAAGGAGCTGAAGTTTCTCTTACACCTTTCCTGAGAGAATGTCACTTGTAACATTTAATGCTGTTGGGACCTAGTGACCAACCCCAACAACACTGCGGTCATCGGAGGACGACGCGGGAGAGCCCGCTTTCGCACTCATGTCCGGCGCCGTTACTGGGGATCCGACCTCTGCACCTTAAGCTTTTATCTGCAGCTGTTATGCCATCTTTGGTTTATTATGCGGGGTTGGGATATTTTATTTCTCTGCTACCTATTACCAGCATTCCCCGATCCGCCATCTGGGGACGCGCCCGTTATATGGAACCCGCAAGACTCGGAAGGGGTGTGCGTGTGCGTGCGTGCGTGCGTGCGTGTGTGTGTGTGTGTGTGTGTGTGTGTGTGTGTGTGTGTGTGTGTGTGTGTGTGTGTGTGTGTGTGTGTGTGTGTGTGTGTGTGCGTGCGTGTAAAACATAGAATTATTATGGTTTCCCAAATTTCGATACGTCTATACAAACTTTGCAAAGCGAGTTTATGTAGGACCGCCATTTCTACTATTTTCGCCGCTTTTGTCACCGGCACCCGCGACGACATTTTGAACTCCTCCCCGCCGAAGTGGTTAATAGAATGCCGTTTGGTTTGAAAAATGCCCCTGCCACATTTCAACGCCTTATGGACATAGTATTATCCGGACTTTTCCTCGTCTCTGTGAGAACAGGAGATAAAATGTGAAAAATTAATGAACAGATTAAGAGAAGCACATTTGAAATTACAACCCGATAAATGCGAATTCTAAAGAAAAAAAGTTTGCTACTTAGGTCACATAATCAGTGAAGACGGATTAAAACCAGATCCAAACAAATTTAATTCCGTACAAAGTTTTCCAATTCTCAAAAATCAGAAAAATATCAGGTAATTCTTAGGACTTGCAGGATATTATAGAAAATTCATAGAAAATGTTCCCAGTGTAGCCAAACCATTATCGAACTTACTGAAGGATAATATGCCTTTTAACTGGGGACCCGAAGAAAATAACCCTTTTAATATACTACGCGAAAAACTAAGCAACGCACCTGTCCTACAGTATCCAAATTTCTAGGAACCATTCTTGATCACAAAAGATGCAACCGGATTTACAACTGGCGCAATATGATCGCAAAGGGAAATAGGAAAAGATAGGCATATTGCTTACACAACTAGAGTTTTAAACGATCACGAAAAGAAATACGCACTAGAAAGAAGAAGCACTAGCAATCTACTAAGCAATATTGCATTTTAGACCTTATATATGTGGAAAACATTTTATTATAGTGACAGATCACAAACCCCTAACATCCTTTAGAACAAAAAAGCATCCAAATTCTAGAGTAAGAAAATGGATCTATAATTTGTTAGAATATTAATTCGATGTTATACATAAAGCAGGAAAATCAAACGTAAATGTTGATGCGTTATCCAGAAACCCAGTAGACGGGTTAAAAATCGAAAATCTACAACAATAGCGGTATACAAGCCACATAATAGCCAGAATAATGAATAAATGGGGTGGAACGGAGCCAGTATTGGAAAATACAATCAAGGAATAAGAGAACCAATCAGAGTGAAAACGCAAACAGACAAGATAGGTCTAGGTTATAAAGAGACGGATAACGTATGGAGTGAAGATATACAAATTTCAAAACCAGACAATTCATAAAAAGCAAACAAATACTAAATAAACGAAAACCTCTAAAACAAACATTACTGCATAACCCCATATATAACATAAAAATACCTCAATCAGAAAACAAGAGAATAAATTGCACAGGTCCATCTTATAATTTACCAGCTCATATCCAATTCTGTTGTAGATGTAACAAACTTAACCATGCGGGTGAGGAATGACCGAACACTCGGGAGGAAAACTGCACTCGAAATATAGAAACCGCAAAACTCATCGAAATAATCCAGTCTCCGTCTCTTGTCAATCACCCATCAGAAGGGAAAGATCAGGTACTAACTATTATTAAAACACGCTAAAGTGAAACACCCATACTATAAAGAAGCGTGCGAAATTCCCGCGAACCAGACAGATATCAAAATGTTAATAAAGAACGAATAAAGGCAGCGCAAACATTAAGAAAAACAAAAGAGGCAGGCCATTAAAAAGCCAATATAATTCGACAATTAACCATGACACAGAAGAACATAACGACAACGAAATCTACCACTTTAATGAAAATAACCATGCAGGCCACATAGAGAGCGACGTAAACGACACACTATCCGAAGCGGACGAGGAAAACGATTCAGATTCCGGTGATGGGAAAGAGGGAAATAATTCCTCTGACAATGACAGGCAAAACAAGACTAAGAACATAGTTAAAATAAAAAATCACCTGTATATGCAGAAAGATAACATAGCTTACTTCATAACCACGGCAGGCTAACCTTGTGGGGTTGGAGCGTCAAAGGTAAAAAGTAGGAACGAATTACCGAAATTTAGTAACCTAGAAGTAAAAAGAGTATCAACCGCAAAGAAAAACAACAAATATCACATTGCACAATAGCTGCAATGGATATATCGTTGGTCTATAGGTTGGTTATTTTGAGTATTCCCAAACTGATGTTCTTAAGATTGATTGTTCTGAGTGTTTCTTGTATAATTATGATTCGGTGATAAGTTACTTTTATGGTTGTGTGGTTACTAATATTATAGTTTTGTGTTTGATTGTTTTGGAAATTCATTGTTTGGTTATGCTGGTAGTTTTGCTAGTGAGGTTGGTTGTTTTGGTAATATTGTTGTTGGTTGTTTGGGAAGAATCGTGGTTGGTTATTTCGATAATTCTGTTTTTGAGATTGGTAGTTTTATACTTGTTGTTGGTCCTTTTGGTAAATTTGTTGTCAGAAATCTTGGTGGTGTTGTTGTGGATAATTTAGTGGGTTTTTTGGGGGAAATTTGAGAACCTTTGTAAGTTGTTCTGTGGTTGGTAATTTCTGAAAAAGTATGTGTCTGCTTCGTGTCCGAGTTTTTTGCAAATTTGGCATTTTTCTATATTTATTAATCGAACTCGCCCTTGAGTCTGCTTGCAAACAGTTTGACCAAATCCTGTTCCGAGACGATTGTTAGCATACTTTTGGCCTCATCGCAGCCGTCTGCGAAAGCGCAGAGTGTTTTTGGATCTCCATAGAACCTTGGAACGATTTCATCGCATGATTTAGATTTAGTCCGTCACGATGGTGTGCCATTTCTTCGGAAAACGCATGGGAATTTTCTTTTGGATTGTACTCGAGTTATTCACCTTTATGTATTTTTTGTCCTCACTACCTGATTTTGGAAATCTATGTATTTGTTCGTATTTTTGTGGATTGAAATGAACGTTTTTGAAAGATTGATTTAAATATTTTTTTTACTCTCTCTTGGCTTAGTAAATATTTGTTAAAATTGATTAGGGTACTAGATTTTAAGTCGAATATTTATATGACTTTCGTTTACCAATTTTCGCTATTCTGAGGCTGATTAATTTCTTTCTCTAGGGTGCTCTCGTTGGACTTGCGGTCGTTCACTAATCCCTCGAATTCTTGAACTAACTCAGTGAATTTATCTGATAATTCCTGGATTTGCGATTCTTCCGAGTGTACGCTAATCTGCAAGTTCTTTTCCTATACGTTTAGCTAATGTGTGTCCGTCTGTTCTATTCTACCCTCTTGATCGGATTTTGCTACCTCGCTTATCGCGTTTTCATCGTTGTCGTCGGATATTATATTTTGTTCCTGTTTCTCCTGACAACTACTATTTTTTTTCCGTGGATTCCTATCTGTAACTAATTCTGATCCCAAAAGTTGTTCTTTTCCCGCGTCGTTTCAATTTTGTGTTTTTAATCGCGTGACTCTACGTTCTGACATTTAACTGGGATCTTTCGTCACGCTTTTCGTTATAAGATTTAAACTAAACAAAAATTTATTGATGAAGGAATTACTTACTTAAGGACTACGTACAGTTTTCCCTAAAACAAAAAAATATATATGCAGCTGAATTTCAATTTTCGGTCTCAGAATTTACATTTTCGGGGATAGAAAAAGGCCCTTTATTTTCAATAATATGTATATTTATTGTGTATTTCTTTTTTGTATATCTCTCTATGTATATATTATAACGGTACTATTTTATAAATCGTGACAGTTATCTTCGGGAATTTTCTACATCCGGTAACTAAAAGTAAATTGAATGTTTAATATAAGAGTGAATAACAAAATGTAACTTCGGGTAACAAAATTCCACAAAAATACTAAGAATATAGAAAAGGTAAAATAAATAATACGAAGCAGTTTTTACTAGAAGTTTATATATAATATTCCGATTATTACGGTAAGTTACAGTTTTTGTTAAATGTGGGTGTAGCGAAACGTAGGTAAAACTTTACAAATTGTAAATTATTTAATAAAATAGATAAACCAATTTTGGGATCAACTTAATACTTAAAGTACTTACAGCTTTGTTGTCTATCATACTAAAATCTCTTCCTTATAAAATGTATTCAGTTGTCGTTTTGGCACAAAACACCGTAATTTTAATATCTATTACTTTGACTAAGTAGCGGTAAGACATTCGCTACTATTCATTAAAATCGAATTTATTACGAGGAATTGGTATTCTCTCCAAACAATCAATTAAATAATTTGTTGAAGGATATAATTTCGCGTAACGAACAATAAATCGTAACGGTGCGAATCGGCAAGAATTTACATTGGAGAAAATCGAAATTTAATTTACCGGAGGTGTTAGCGTGATCGTTGAACGAAAACTGATCAGACTGATCCGTGCAGATTATATATTCGGTATCTGTGCGCTGTGCTTTACCATTCGAATACCGACACTATTGAACCTATAGAAGATTTAAATTATTCGGTTATCGAAACCGGTATATACCGATACAGGACGACAAATTGGAATCGAGAGGACAACTTCGACGTGTTAGAAGTGATACGTTGCCAGAAATCTCTAAATGTATCCTTCTCCATAGAATAATGCCAAGAAGTGGACCAATAGAATGTGTTCATTGAAGTGCTGATAACGCAACTTCATGCAGCATCGGCGTGATCGATGAGATTTTGTAAAAAATTGACGATTCCGTTGTTAATGACGAAATACTATTGCATTCAGGTTGAATAGCGGTAGTCGAATATAGTAATAGCGATGCTGAATAATAATAAGATTTTGAAGTTCTGTCTGGCTCAAGTGATATATCCCTTTCAGCGGTACAGCAACCTACCTTACCGACTCGTACATCAGAAGCATAGAAAAATAAATCAACTAATTAATTTCAAATATAAGATTCGAATATGGATTTGAGTACGTCAGTAGTTCACCAGGAGATTTTACTTAAAAATAATTACGAATAAATAAGTCGTTAAACAAAAAAGAACAATCTAATTAAGTTAATATTCGTTTTTAATGAATCACCTTCAACCATCAGACTTAGATGATTTTCTCAACGGTATTTGTAACAGGTGACATGAAAAGAACACTGCTACAATATATATATATATATATATATATATAAATGTGTATAAGGGTCGTTTCCAGGGTCGTTTCCGGCCTGTAAACGACCATTCTGTGTGTTTATGTATTTATGTCTTGCCCCCATAGTGTCTTAAGTATAATGAGCGTACTGGGGGGGGGGGGGCTCCGCCCCAGACCCCCACGTAAAACTATCCTAACCCAACCACTACAGAACCTAGTATAAAACTCATGTTGTGTTCCAGCCCCAGTATATACGGGTCTGCCCGAGCATTCGCACCTATACGACGCTCAGTAACTAAAACTGCTCTAGCTTCGAAAATATGTCGAATTGGCCTCTGAAATTTTAAATGCATGTTTTTGGATAGTTTTGGAATAGATTTAAAACAAACTTGGAAAAACGAATTTTTTTCGGTTTTTCAAGGAGACTACCCCCTTAAAATCAATTAAACCCCTCGAATTAGGTTCGAAGGCGATATCCAGTTTGAATAATTATTTAAATATTTCGAAATTTTCACTTTCCTTGGAACCTTTTAACCCAAGCGACGCGAAACAAAGAAATTGTTATTTTGATTTAACCGCGTGGTGCCAGCCTACCGCGCACGAACTCGGTTGCTGAAACGCGTTTGAAGAACAATGAACGAAACCCGCACTACGTCCAAAATTACATTTTAGCCTCGATGCTTTCAAGATAACGAGACCTGGAATTTTAGTTAATTACGAGACGTTACATTTTAAATTTATCCGAAAATGACCGGAACCGAAAGATTTTAAAGTAAAAAAAAAACGAACGAAACGAAAGCATGAGTAATTCGCGGCACTTCACTCAGGACGAGAAATTCAAGAACGAATCCCTGAAGGCGATAGCAAAACGACAAAAATTTAATCAAAGAAAAATCGATTTACGTTCCGGAACTCGTGGTACCTTGTCACCAAGCGATGCCTACCTTGCAGAGACCAGGTTGACCTGCCGCTGCCGCTGTCAGAACGAGATTCACCCGAGGCTTGTTGCCGCCGTGCCAGAATGCGGTCCTCGCCGCCCGCCGGCGCCAGAAACGGAGCGCACTGATTGGTTCCCGCGGTACCGCGTGACTACCGTGGCTTGCCCCGCTGCGTCTCTTCCCCTTTCCCATCTATTTCCCTCACGCCTTCTGGAACCTTCTAGAGACTTTCAGAAGCGGTAAACGGTATTGTCTCGATTCCTTTATCAAAACAACAGATGACTTTGTTTATCCCGTAACCATCAGAACCCGGTGACGAGAACCTTTCTAACGGACTCTTTATGTTCAAATATTAACGAGAATTTCAAAACAATAAGCTATATAATATTATCCGTGATGCAAAATATAATCTATTTACGAAATTACCAAAATATCGAGAACCTTCTAACGAAACTAATATTCTAAAATGATGTGAAAAATGCCCAAGTATGGGTTCTAATTTTTATAATTACTCAAACCCGCTACTATACGATATCCAAAAATATTAAACAATGCAAAAGAAAAGAATTTAAGCGATAAAATTTACTTTTCAGTTTCAAATGAAAAGCAATACGAACTTATACGATGAATGATTTAATCTCCCCCCATTTTCCTAAACTTTATGTTAAATAATTACTGGCCACATCCTTTAAGCCGAGACCGACTAACTACTATGCACTTGCTCAAACTAAAGCTATCTAATTAACTAACCGTAATCACTAGCTACGCAGTATCTTCTTTCAATACATTGGCGCCTATGCTATTTTACTAATGCCTTACTAACTTAACTTACTCACTAGCTACGCAGTATCTTCTTTCAATACCTAGGCGCCTATGCTAGTTTACTCACAGCTTACTAACTAAACTTAATCACTAGCTACGCAGTATCAGTATTTTCTTTCAATACTCGCAAAAACTAGCGCCACGATTGGCTGTCCCCCCCCCCCCCCCCTCATCATGGTGTAGTATCAGCTCCACGGTTTGGAGCCACATCCTCAAAATTAGCGCCATCACGGCAGTCCCAATTTTACCCCACGGTTACCCAACGGATATGACGCCCGCGACTGCAGTACTAGTAAAATATTAGCGCCTCTATCGGCACCCCCCCCCCCGGATTATTGGCACTGCAGTGTCCCAACGAGTTGATTCTCACTCAAAACTGTGGCTGTAACGTGTTGCCACGTTACAAGTTATTCTTTTGTTATTAACGAAAGGAGAAAAATACTATCGAAAAGGAGCGTGTTTTTTCTGTTTATGTTTTTTGTTATGGAAATGCAAAGCAAAAAAATCGTGAATAAACTTTTTGAGCCGCCAGTCAGCAGGGCCTTTGCGGATAGGGTTGACAATTTAAAAAGTTATTATTCAACTTTTTTCCCGAATGCACAGGTTCTCTATCAAACTACGCTATCATCATTCTGTTACGCCAAAATTAGCCCGCTAAAGCTGCTCTGAGGATGTGAAAAATGCGAGTCTACCATAGAAGTAGACCTCGGGTTGTCGAGGGTGAGCAAGAGCTGCTGTACTGGAATGGAAAAAGGTTGACCACAAATAAAAATAACTAATGGTTCGGTTAGACAAAATATAATTTATTTAAATTTTCTTGCCGGAGAAATTGTATCAAATTCCGGCTGTGGAGACTCTATCTGTTGATAGATAGGAGGAGAATTGTTGAGAGGAGGTGCGTCGGAGTGCCGGTAAAATTGTTCCAGGGAGAGGAGTTGAGAATTAGGAAAAGGTGGATGGACCGTGTGGATCGAGCAGGGTGGCTCCACCGAGGATTGGACTGGTGGTCGACAAAGAAAGTTGGAGGGAAGAGGAGATGGAGCTAAAAACGAGAGTGGTTCGGGAGGAGAAGGCGTTTTTCCTACTGGAGAAAAGAGACCAATCGTTAGAAAGGGGTAGCGAGTTGATTTTTTTGTTTGAGGTGGTTAGGGATGAGAAAGAGGTAGAACTTAAACTATATCGAGGTTGGGAGATCACGGAGATCAAATAAAATAAAAATAAATTATTCCAAATACCGAATAAAAAAAATAGAGGGGTGACCTAATCGTCCGTACTGTTGCTTGTGGCTTGATAGGCTTGTCGTTAGGAGAACAACACCCGTTCGAGTCACCAGTATCACTGATGAACAAAAAAGTTCGTCCCTATTGATACATGTGGCTTGATAGTTCGTTTCCAGCAGCATAGCTGTTAGCGTAGAAAACGACATGCGACTACAAAGATGGGGCGAGTCAGACCTCGCCTCTCTTTCCCGGGCCCCGTAAAGGGTACACGGGAAGAAGGGAGCCTTCGCCGATAACAACGCCGGCAAAAAAAAAGGTGAGAAAGGGGGCACAGGACAAAGACATTTCCTCCTCACCAGTGAAAAATCATCAGCAGCAAACCGGAACGCACGACAAGGGCTAGGCAATGGCGGTGAAAAGGGGAAGGGAAGATGTGAACAAAGGGAAAAACAGAATGTCGGCGTGCGACCCAAACAAGAACACAAGACTGGGCAGAGAGCCCACCGTCCTGATGTTATCAAGATCAAAGCGACAGAAGGAGTCTCGTAAGTCTACATCCTACGAAAGGTGAAAACTGCATCCGGACTCAAGAAATTAGGCGAAAGGGTAACGAGGATTCGGCGCATGAAGGCAGGAGATCTCCTCCAGGAACTGGGCAAGGACGGTGCACTAACGGAGAAGCTTCAATCCGAGGCGGCGTATCTCCTAAATGGGTCAGCTCTCATCCAGATGCTGACCCAAATAGAAGGCATAAACATCACGGACCTGGACGAGGGGACAACCACGGAGGAGGTGGCACTCGCCCTCGCCTCGGCAGCCGCGTTGGAAAGTGTGACACCAAAGTGCATCAAACTTAGGGGCGCGTACTGCGGCACACAAGCAGCCATAGTCAGACTCCCCGCCTCAGTAGCAGAGAAGCTACTGCAGATGAGACGGCTATGAGTTGGTTTGGAGAACTGCCGAGCACGGCTCCTAGAAATACCTCATCGGTGCTATAGATGCCATGAGATCGGACATATGGCAACAAACTGCCAGAGCTCAGTCGACCGGTCAGCTCAGTGCTAAATGTCGTGAAGAGGGCCACAAAATAGTGGACTGTGCGGCTAAACATCAGTCTGTACAAGAGGGCGGAGTACCGAACAACAATGCCTAAGGTAGTCCAGCGTAACCTCAACCACTGTGCCTTGGCCCAGGATCTGCTGTTCCAGCTGGTCAGAGAGGAAAAGGCCGATATTCCCATCATTAGTGAGTAGTACGGCGACCTCGAGGATTCAATGTGGGTAAGGGACACTACCAGCAAGGCGGCCATGTGGAAATTTTCACATATCCAGCAGGATGGTCACCCTCTTACCGGAATTCACATGGGTGGAGGTGGCTGGTATTAGATTATACAGCTGCTACCTTCCACCCAGCTATACCTTCGAGGATTTCCTGGGGTCGGTGGACGAAATTGCTGAAAGTGCTAAGACCTCCCAAAGTCTACCAGTAGTGATCGGGGGTGAATTTAACGCTTAGTCAACAGAGTGGGGCAGCGCGAAGACTAACCATCGCGGTCGCGCCCTACTCGAGGTCTTTGCCACGCTGGAGCTCGAGATCGCTAATGTCAGAGCCAAGCCAACCTACACCAAAGGCGATAAGACATCGGCGGTTGATCTTACCTTCATCTACCCTACATTGATGAGGGAGGGTCACGAATGAAAAGTTAGCCGCCGACAGACAAGTAGCGACCATCATGCTGAGGTGTTTCAACTCCACCTAACCAAAAGGCCAGCGCGAAACAGCAGAAGAGGGGAAAAAGAGAGATGGACACCTTCTACATTAGATCCTGAGTTATTTCTCTGCTCACTGGAGAATACAGCGTTGGAGGGAACATCCTAAGAAAGGGTTCAAAGCCTTTCCCAGTCCATATCATCGGCTTGCGATGGCTGCAAAATCAAATCCTCGCGGCAGACTGCCAGTATAGTGGTGGAACGAGGACATCGCAGCTATCCGGCGAGAGTTTCTTAGAGCCAGGGGACTGCGCCAGAGAGCTCTTCATAAACCGCAGTACCAACAACTAACTGCGGCCTACGGAGAAAAAAGGAAGAAGCTTAAAGCTGCCATTAAGATAGCGAAAAAAAGTGCTGATGGGAATTCTGCGAGGAGGTAGACTGAGACCCTTGTGGCCGTCCGTATAAAACGGTCATGAGGAAGATCAAGCCCGAGGGAATGAATGCCGAGGGAATGTCATCTCGTCCACATTTTCTCCACAGAGTAATCCACCATCTGTTCCCAGAACATCAGGAACGATCCACCGGTACTAGTCTATTGGCAGAATCTGGTGCAGTCGAGCCGTCATTGAAACCGAATTGAGGATGGCTGCTAAGAGGATATCTGCCCGCAAAGCTCCGGGAATAGATGGAATCCTGGGCCTGGCGGTTAAAGCAGCAGCGCTGGATGTCCCAGGTATCTTCCTGGAAACATTTACCGCATGTCTAAAAGAGGGATGCTTCGAATGCAATGGAAGTAACAAAGGTTGGTACTGGTATGACGGATTGCTCAAACAATAACTTCCAGATGGGGTGACCATGGTAGCCTTTGCCGACGACGCTGTACTTATCGTCGTCGCAAAAACCATAGTGGAGGTCCAATACCTCGGAGATGACGCTATTGAGGTGGTAGCTAGCTGGTTGAAAAACCACGGACTCTGCTTGGCGGCTGAGAGAATGGAGACGGGGCTCATCTCTCGTACTAAGAAGAGAATATGCGCTACCTTCACGGTCGAGGATAAGGGGATCAAAACGAAGGGCACCATTAAATACGTTGACGTTATGCTCGACGCGCGATTGTCGTTCAAAGACCATCTGCAGTATGCAGGCACCAAAGCGCTAAAAGTGGCTCGCGTGCTGGGGTATATTATGCCCAATATAGGGGGACCAAAACAACACCGTCGATCCCTCCTTGCTTCAGTGGTGAGCTCTGTAATTCTTTACGGGGCCTCCGTCGGCGCGGACGCCATTTCAAGCAAGAAATTCTGTGGCAGCTCAGAGGGCTGAGAAGTACCATGAAAGTAGGAGTATAGGCCAAGAATTGGCAAATGTCTTGGGAGGCCACGGCAAATGGTCCGAAAGACTACTTGCCGAGTGGCAGTAATGATGGGACTCAGCAGCGAAAGGGCGCTGGACCCACCGTCTCATCCCGAATATGTAGAAGTGGGCATGCAGAGACCATGGATTCGTCACATTCCAACTAATCCAGGTACTTACTGGGCCTGCTGCTACCGTAGCTACCTCCATCGAATCCGCGTTATCGAAAACGCGGAGTGCCCGGTGTGCCCTGGCGTGGACGAACACGTGGAACACGCAGAGGAGCGGAAACCGCTGCAGAAATTTGGAGAAGACCCAATAGCACCGCACGCACGCACGCACGCACGCACGCATGCACGCACACACACAGAAAACAAAAAACAATAATCGAAAAGAATGAATTCTAGTTTATGGTTAGGAAGACTGCATAAAAAGGGTCACTACACTCACTTAACACTGTTTATTGAACTTTATTCTTCTTGTTACTGCTCTGAAGATGCAACAACAACTTTTTCTTGAAAACGGCTATTGAAGTCTTTCTGCGCAAACCTAATGGCAGTCGATTCCAGGTATCTGGTTCACATCTGGCAAATAATAATCGATAGAGTTGTAGTACCACCGTCTTTAAGGGATCTCTTCCACTGGTACGGAGGTCCGTTTTTTCACGAAAAGTTAACATATTGACCATGTAGTCAAGATGGCCTGTCTTAATAATCGTATTGACTAATGGACACAAGAAATATTGCATACGTTCTCGAAGAGGCAGCCAATTTAATTTTTGTAAAAGAGGGGAAATGTGATCTCTTTTCTTGGTACCAAAAATGAAACGGATGCAGAGTAATGAAATTGGCCTGTAGTCAGAGCAGACAGTAGGGTTGCGAGTTTTAGGTATTGGTCTAATCGTGGCTTGTTTCTATTCACTCGGAAAAGTTTCGTAATTAACTGAAAACAAGCAGGTGTATAAAATGATGACCCCGGTGACCGAGAACGATATCTTCAAGATGTCAACTGTGAGACCATCTATGCCAGGCGCATTGGACGTCGAATTGTATAATGCGCAAATAACTTCATCTCGTGTAGGTGGTACTATATAGATTTGATCATCTGTTGGAACGCTAATTGAGAGCGTTATAATAAGGTCATTTGAATCTTGTGCTGTTGTGAATTCATGCTAAGTACGAACTACTGATTTAGTTCTTCGGGAGTTAAGGTCAAGCAGCATGGACGTGCGATATTAAAGTCTTCTTACACCTCCAGTTTCTGTACAACCTATTGCGTTCTGATATAAGAAATTTCAACTCAGCAGATAACCAGGCTGCTGGGTTCATATGTTTCATTATACATCGAGATGAAGAATTGGAATCAAGAACATCCGATATGAGTGAATCGAAGATTTCAACCTTTTCATCTATTGTTTCAGCGTCCGTTATAAGATGCGAGTTCTGTTCAGAAAGTTCCTTGTGGAATCTATTGATGTTAAAATTCTTAAAAGAGCGTCATATGATGATATCAAACGTTGATTCAGCTACAGCGATGTTGTATTCCACAAAGGTAAGGTCGTGAGCGGAAAAAAAGGGAACATGTTCCTGACCAGATGAGATTATCTTCTCGTCATCATCTACAACACAGATGTCAAGCCACGATGATGATTAGGCAGTGTTGTGAGTCGACTGGTGGGACACTAGTCTTAAATTTGACGAATCAACGAATTCACGTAAATGTTGTCCACATAAATCGTTACAACACAGGTTAGCATTGAAGTCATCCATGGCGATAAGATTCGAACATTCTGTAAAGTGTTATAGCTGATTTTCTTCAAATTCATTCAGATGCCAGACATTTGGTGTTCTATAAACTGTAGCTACCATCAATTTAGTAGACTCAGATGTTATTTCAGCAATTAAATATTCTGGTTTCCTTAAATAAATACCATCCGAAGTCGAAAGTTTAATTACTTTCAGTTCATTCCGAACATACATGGCTACACTGCCACCTCTCTTACCAATTCTATCACACAGATAAGCAAATAATGTGAAAACGTCAATTCCTGAAGTATTAACGAAAATCATGTAAATGACAACAGAGGTATTGAATGTTAATATGACAAATTTTTAACACATTCATAGCAGTAACCTCTTGAAAACGAACACAAGTTGTTCGAAACGTCGAAGAAAACTCTCATCAAACTAATTTGTAGGACAAAGCCGACCTTTCATATTTTTTATTATATATACTTCTACACAATAACACCATTTATTTATAATGAGCCCTGGGCGAGAATGGGCCAATCACTATTTGTCTATGGAAAATATGATGTTCAGACCCCGTTTCTTTGCACATAGGAAAATAGAAAAAAATATTATTTGAATCGATCAAGCAGTAGCCTCTTGAAAATGAACACAAGTTGTTCGAAACGTCGAGGAAAACTCTCATCAAACTAATTTGTAGGACAATGCCGACCTTTTGTATTTTTTATTATACAGGGTCATCGAAAAGTATCGGACCCCCCTAATATCTTCAGTTAGAATGCACTTAGGAGAAAATATCCAATAGCAAAGTTGTATGGTTTCAAGCGGGGAGTAAGATTATGACTTTGACTTTGACCTTGACCATGTCCTTCAAGGTCATTTCAAGGTCAATCTTATTTTTTTAAATAGAACCCCCTACATTTTATTGCATATTCTTATAGCTTATCTCGAGAGCTTTCCAAAACACTAGAATAAAATATTTTTTTATCAAGTACTTTTTGAGTTATAAAGGTTTGAAGTTAACAATTTTTTGACACAAAATGTAGAATATCTTGTAAAATATTATTTAGTTTTCAGTAATCATAACCTTAATACTTTTGTGCGCGGAATAATGAGACCAATTAATTGGTTTAAAGAAAATACATTAATCGGATCCCCCTAATATTTTCAGTAAGAATGCATTTTGGAAAAATGTCCAATAGCAAAGTATTGTACGGCTTCAAGCAATTATGCTAATAGGCTCTGGCGAAAAACCGCCCGAACGTAATCGCGAGAAGCTGCTCGAATGCGTGATTTCCGAAGGCGTTAGCGGGAATCTGACCGAAAGGGTTGGCCAATCTTTATTCTCTCACTCTCGCAGGCACCAATGTACAAGCTCTTGAGCAAACAATACGGATCACTGATTTGAAACTTTGATGCAGTGCTGTCTTCTTCTTAGCGAGCAGCAGTCACCTCGTGGACGAAAACGAACAGCCTCAAAAATTTTTTCGGTAACAAAAGAAACCATTGCGCTTCAATTGATTATCCCAAACATCTTCATTTTGTTTCCAATAGCCCAGAAATTTTTCGTAAATATTATTAATTGATTTATTAGATTTTCAGTTGCTCAACGAGCTTTTTGCTAGTGCTGGTTATAATAAACAAATCGATAAATGGACCAACACTTAATAATTAGTATTTTTCTCTACTTAATTATCTAGATCAATTTCCTACCACTTACCTGATTAATTCTTCTTCGCTCTAATTAAGAATGGCGGAGCTTTCTGAAAGAGATCGAATAACACTGTTAATGATGCGAGGATGGGGAGATCAACAAAGAGGGTATAAAACAGTAACGCGATTATTTAATGAAAATTTTCGGAATGAAAATAATAGCATCTCCAAAAGTACTGTAATCCGTACTATTCAACGTTTCGAGGCCATTGGTAGCGTTAAAAGCCGCCTAAAATCTGGTAGACCTAAAACAGCAACAAATAATGATAAGGCATTAGATGTTTTACAGTCTTTCATTGAAGATCCCCATATTTCCATCAATCGCGTTGCACAAGAACACGAAATCGGTCATGCATCTGTCAGTAAAATTCTGAAATTGAATAAATGGCATCCATACAAACTCCATTTGGTCCAAGAGTTGTCCGAAGACGATTTTGATAGACGCATCGAATTTTGTGATCTTATGATGGAGATGATTGTCGACGATCCTCTATTACTTGATAATATTGTTTTCTCTGATGAGGCAACATTTGAACTGACTGGAAATGTAAATAGACACAATTGTAGATACTGGAGTGACGTTAATCCTCACTGGAAAAGAGACAATCATACTCAATATCCACAAAAAGTTAACGTATGGGCTGGTATTCTTAATGGTAGACCAGTTGGCCCTTTCTTCATTGAAGGCAATTTGGCAACACAAGTATACCTAGTCATTCTTCGCGAACAAATTGTTCCAGCTATTCGAGACATAGCTGGTGGAAATATGGATGAAATTTATTTCCAACGGGATGGAGCTCCACCTCATTATGGTGTCATTGTCCGTCAATATTTGAATGAGGTCTTTCAGGACAGGTGGATAGGGCGAAGGGGTCATATTGAGTGGCCACCTCGGTCTCCGGACTTGACCCCACTTGACTTTTTTTTTGTGGGGTTACTTGAAAAGTAAAGTTTATGCCACCAAGCCTCAAGATTTAGATGATTTAAGAGGGAGAATAACTCGAGAGATAGAACTAATACCGCCAGAAACGTACCGGAATGCGGTTTCGGCTCTTTATAACAGATTGGCACATTGCCAGGCTGTTGAAGGGCAACAATTTGAACATTTGTTGTGAATTGTTTGGTACAATTAAATATTTTGCCCAAGCTAACCAATTGGAATTAAATTTGCCTTAACTGGTCGGACTCACACACCACTCTTGCCTTAACTGGTCGGACTCGCACATCACTCTTGCCTTAACTGGTCGGACTCGCACACCACTTAACAAATTGTTAACTTCAAACCTTTATAACTCAAAAAGTACTTAATAAAAAAATATTTTATTATAGTGTTTTGGAAAGCTCTCGAGATAAGCTATAAGAATATGCAATAAAATGTAGGGGGTTCTATTTACAAAAATAAGATTGACCTTAAAATGACCTTGAAGGACATGGTCAAGGTCAAAGTCAAGGTCATCATCTTACTCCCCGCTTGAAACCATACTTTGCTATTAGACATTTTCTCCTAAGTGCATTCTAACTGAAGATATTAGGGGGGTCCGATACTTTTCGATGACCCTGTATATACTTCTACATAATAACACCATTTATTTATGCATTATCCATAGTTTGTGCGATGGATTTTGTTAGTTATATGCCTTTTATATACACTTAACTCCGTCAAATGTGAAATGAGCGAGTTCCGGACATTTAGCAAGTTTGCAGTTGGCACAAAGCGAACTTTTTTCTTTATTTGGACAGTATTTAGTCTTATGATTTTCCACACAGAATCCACAATGTACAGAATCTGTAAATTTTTTCGTTAGGTAACCAAATTTTAGACACTTGTAGCAGTGTTTGACCTTTACATGATCCTTTACCGAACATGAATGGTAACCAATGTAAATGCGTGACAAAATGAGTTTTTTCAATATATTAGGTGACTTTAATCATGCATCTCGTCGTACTGAAAGCTGGGTTAATTTATTTATTTTTTAATTTATTTATTTATAAACGGACCAAGTGGTCGTTTAAGCTTACTGCATAAGTAATATAAACAACTATACAAAAATTAACTTATAAAATAGAACTTTCACTAAACAAGCTTACACATAATACTGGTAGATAATATCCGATGCTATTCTTTTAAAACGGTACAAATTATTACAAGAGCGCGCAATAACATCGAGATTGTTCCATAGATGTCTAAGGAGATGAGTAAGAGAGTAAAATATATAATTATTCCTACATGTGGATTCACATAACATTCTTTGCGATCTTATAGCATACGATGTTTCTCTAAATGGAAAAAGTGCGAATAAAGGGTACCCCACGGTAAGATAGGCGAAATGCCACTGTCAATGAAACGGAAAAATGACTTTGAATTCGTATAAGTACACTAAAAAAAAGAATTTTCTACGATTTTTCCAACCACCTATCCTCCCTCCACTTCCTAGTAGCACCAAAAAGGGACTTTTTGGAAAATAATTTTTTTTCTATGGTTCTATTTGTTAAAATTTTTGGAAAAATTTGAGAATATAGCTTATAAACTGTACTTAACACACAATTTTTTTTTAGCTGTAGGCACGTTGAATACCTAACCTAAAAAAATTAAATAAACATTTAAATCGTTTTTTTTCGACTTTATTTTATATTTGCAGGGCTAATTATAAAGTATAAATTGTATATTTTGGTACTCTACGTATACCAGAATTTTTTCAGATTTTTCGGAATGGTGCGCCGTACTCTAAAAGGCAAAAAACCCTATTTTAGCCACTTTTGCGCTTTTTACGGTCCTCAAGTGATTTGTAGTGTCTCAATTGACTCTAAAATAAACATAATATATTACTTTCGGATATATTGTGTCAACATTTGATACATGCTGATACGTGTAATATATTTTTGAGCATGAAATCAGTCAGCATACAACGAGAAAACCCTATTTTTTATCGAATTCTGGAGTTTTTATTTATTTATCTAAGTTTTTTTTACATATGATTAGTAAATGCGAATATAAATATAATAAATTGTACCAGATATACGTATATTTCAAAGAATTTTCATGAACAAAATTTAATTTGTGTGATTACATAATGTATTATGAGAGATATTTTAATCTTCCTCTTCGCTATCTTCTTGGATAACTGCTGTCGTTTCTTTGAAGTCAAATAAGTTTGTTAAAATCTCAGCTGGTCGGATGATTCTTGCCAAATATCTTCCATAGGATAAGTAAAAAACTATGGCGGCAATATGGGAACAACATCCTATAGTTCTATTGCCATTAGCGCAGTTACAGCAATAGCGCTTGATTCCCATACTATTGCTATTAATATGCCGTGAACGGACTTCGAATCTGATGATGTCATGTTGTTCTTTTGCTTAACTTAAATGAACAGTATTTTCTTCGTTTAGCATTACCGATAAATACGCAACTACTTGGGATAACTGATACGTTCCAGTGAAAAATATTTTCAAATCTTCGACAGTCATCTCAGGAAAATCCAGTATTTCTTCTGATGACAGAAAGGGTACAGTTTTTCTATTCCATTTTTTATCTTCGACTTCCTGAGCTAAGGTATTTTGCAAATCCTTCAAAATGTTAATCCTGCATTTTTCAGAATACTGTTGTGTAGCTGATGATGGAGCAGTTTGAATTTCTGTCCGATGATACCGTGGACGGCTTCGACGACCCAACGAATTTTCGTTACCAAACGTGATCGATTAGATTCTGTCGTTGTCAACAGATTGCGCTTACCTAAACATTTTTATTGGTACTCAACTTAATTGCAATGAAAAACTATCGAAGATGTACGAAAACGTTGAAAATGGTCTATGTATTTCACTCGAGATAGAGCGCGGGAATGCTGTCTCGACGCTATATTGGAAGGTTCTGATTTCGTTGTCGGAGAGATACACGATGACAGTCTCGATCGTTTAACGACGAGATCGTTCAAAATCACAGAGTTTATCATTCAGTCCACACGCATGTGTCCAACACGTGGGAATCCGATAATCGGAAAATGTCTTTAACGCGCTAATGGCTCATGCAATATAACTAAGGTATTACGCCGCAGTAACTCGAGCATATAATGTATATAATAATACTAAACTTCGCACTAACCCGCAAATCAGTAATAATCGAAATCAAAATCGCTACAAAATCATTACCCACTAAACGACCGTTCGTTCCAACCGATGAAGGCAGAGCGTATTGACTCCAGACGGCGAATCTGCGACGGTGAGTTACGGGCCATCCTGCGGCCCGGGACCGGAGCATCAGGTACAGTTTATTTATATATTAGAAATGAATTACAATTTAAAATCAGCACCATGAAAACAATTCTATGTTATAAATCTCTTTTAAACACTTAAAATCAAAAAGTGTTATCCATGCGCAGTTACACATGCAAAGAACCTCGGATAAAATAATCAAAAATCCAGAAATCGATAAAAAATAGGCACTTTTATATAAAACAGTAGGGTTTCTCGTTGTATTCTGACTGATTTCATGCTCAAAAGTATATTACACGTATCGGAACGTATCAAATGTTGACAACATATATCCAAAAGTAATATATTATTTTTATTTTACAGTCAATTGAGGCACTATAAATCAATTGAGGCCAGTAAAAGGCGCAAAAGTGGCTAAAAATAGGGGTTTTCGCCTTTTTGAGTACGGCGCACCATTCCGAAAAATCTGAAAAAATTCTGATATATGTAGAGTATCAAAATATACAATTCTATAGTATAATTATCCCTGCAAATATAAAAGAAAGTAGAAAAAATCGATTTAAATGTTTATTTAATTTTTTTAGGTTAGATATTCAATGCGCCTACAGCTAAAAAAGATTGTGTGTTAAGTACATTTTATAAACTGTATTCTCAAATTTTTTCAAAAATTTTAACAAATAGGAACCTTAGAAAAAAAATTATTTTCCCAAAAAGTCGTTTTTTGGTGCTGCTAGGAAGTGGAGGGGGGATAGGTGGTTGGAAAAATCGTAGAAAACTCTTTTTTTAGTGTACTTATACGAATTCAAAGTCATTTTTCCGTTTCATTAACAGTGGCATTTCGCCTATCTTACCGTGGGGTACCCTTTGAATCTGCAGAGATATTTAAGATGCGATATATATGTAGCGTATCATGATAATTATGGATAGATATAATTGTGGGGAATTTATGTTCGACAGAGATTTTATGAAAATTGTAATCGAAACGCGACATTGGATAGTTGGATTTGGATCCCAAATACCTGAGCGCTCTCCGCTGAACTCCCACAAATTGTTCAATATCAGACAATGTCGAGAATACATCTTTAAAATCTTTTGTGGCTCTCTGAGCGAATCCAAGCACCCTCGCAGCTTTTGCTCGAACATGATTCAAGTGAGATTGAAATATGAGATTCTCACACATACTGATACCATGGTCAGAATGCTTAAATGTTCTTGAAATCGGTGCTTCAAATAACATATGTACAAATTCAAACTTCTCCACACGGCGAGGAAAAGACACAATTTTGCACTTCACAATGTTTAAATTAAGACCATTCGCCCTAGACCATTCTCCAATAGCATTCAAGTCCCTCTGGAGGTTCGAGGCATCAATTGGGAACGAATATGTGCAAATAGTTTTATGTCATCTGCATACATCAAAATTGAAGAGAATTGCACAGACTCAACGATGTCGTTGATAAAAACATTGAAGAGAATTGGACCCAGGTGTGAACCCAGAGATACTCCCGTGGGAATAGCGCATAGATCATATATTGTATTTTTAATTTTCACACGTTGAATACGCCCAGTTAAATAAGATTTGACCCTTCTCATAAATGTGCCCGAAACCCACATACGATTTAACTTGCACAAAAGCAAATCGTGGTCGATGTTATCGAATGCCTTCGAAAAATCCAAGTAGATGGTGCCAACTTGACTATCTAATGCTATTGAATTCGACACAAAATCAGAGAACAGCAGCAGATTAGTTACCGTGGATTTGTTTTTACGAAATCCGTGTTGATTTTTTGTAATAAAAGTCGTTAAAACGTTATTTAATTTAGTAGCCACAATAGAATAAAAAAGTTTTGGAATGCAACTAATTACTTAAATTTTAAAGGAAAGAGACCAAGATCTAATGATGTGCTGAGCAAATAATGTATAGGGTTCAACAGAGATGCCATACAATTTTTTATGAGAACAGATGGTATACCATCCGATCCTGAACTGCAACATGATTTTAGAACTCTAATCATTAAAGGATATTTTAAAAACATCAATTGATATAATGGAAACAAAATGTTCTGGTTTTGGAATAAAATTTGACGCCTCTAAATAAACTGAAATTAAATAAAATAAACTACATATTCGACGAAAAATGTTTGTATTTCGTGAACTATTAACGTTTGACCAAAATGCTCGTATATTAGATATTGATTTCTTCTGTATGTCGACAATGTATTCCTTGTAATGCGATCTTTCACGAATTCAATAAAATCCTCAACCATTCGAAACCTCTTCCATTTTCGGTGCACACATTTTTTAACAAAAACTAAGTTCTTCAATTCCGAATCATACCATGGCGGGAAATGATACGAAGTCACTCGCATTATCGGTACATGTTTAGATATAACCCCGTGTAAAATATTATAAAAGGAAGAAAGTGCAGTATCGAGATCCGGTTCGTTTTCAATACATTTCTACTCTGCCATTAGCAAGTCCCTATTCGGCTCAGCATAGTTAACATTATTAAAATTATAAGATGTGAAATCAAAATTAAAAGAATGCATTTGGTCATAAGAGAGATAAAAGTAAACGTGAATATGGTGAGAATCAGTTGGAACAAGAAAGTCCGGATTATTTTGATATTCAGTATGTGGACATGATGTAAAAAGAAGATCTAAAGTGTAACCTTTGCTGGGATGAATAGGGAAATGCGGAAAAAGTTCCAGAAATGAGAATAAATCGCTACACATATTTGCTGCAGCTCTAATATTTGGAGAAATATACCCCGTGGTTCGAAATCCATGACGGTCGCGATGCCACTCAACATTTGGTAGAATTAAGTCACCACAGATGACCCATGTGCAATCATTAAATTTTAAATAAAAGTCTTCAATTAGGTTAGAAAATAAGATGTAATCTTCAACTGGTGCAGTTGGAGAGAAATACGACGATGAAACTAATAATCTACCAAACTTTGAGGCAATAGATATACATAAATGTTCCGAGCTTGGGAATAGAGTTGACGATAATAAAGTACAAGGTATGTGCGATTTTACTGCTATCAAAACACCATCACCTCTCTGATGCAAAGACGATAATCTATCGGTCCGAAAAATTGTATATCCCAGAAGACCCAGTTCCGGGTCTAAAATGTCAGTATATAACCACGTTTCACATTAAATAATCACATCTGGAGAATGCTGCAAGCAGGTTACATTATTTGGGATACTGGACAATTTAGTAAAAATTCATCTGGCATTTTGATTGTAGATTATTAGGTCATCATACTTTAAATCATGTTTGATGTTTTGAGGACGATTGCTCGTAGTAAATCCATATGTATATTGCGGATATTGGACTCCCGATAAATGATTTGCATCAAAAATTGAACCACTATTTGGTCACGATTCTCCACTAAAAGCGTTCAAATCTTCAAAGGAGTTGATACGGGTAATAGTACCGTTATCCGCTCGTATGTGAACTGTCAATCCACGACGAAATACCTTTAGTCCCCTTTGCTTCCCCAACTGCTTAGCCCGACTGAAAATGTTGTAGAGGTCGAGCGCCAGATTTTCATTTATAAAAATTACACTTTACGATCGGCCAGGGAAAACCACGGCTGAGTCCAAAGTTTTGACATTTCGCCATGCTTGTAACAGCATATTCCTCTTCCCAGTAGCCACGAAGCGCACGAAAATATTCGGCAGGCGAGACGACTTCGTCAATGTATCATTAATAGGAGCCCCATTCCCCGTCAAAGCAATCGAGGCATCGGCATTACAGATTGAAGTACTTGGAAAAGTCTGAGGGAGGGGCATTCGAGCACCACCGAATGCAAGAGAGAGATACCGAGAGATGTAGCAATAGTGCAAATTGAATCCAACACAATTTCATTGTTTACTTCAGGTACCCCACTAATGATAATATCACGTAGGTTTTTAATCAATTCCACAGACGGTAAGCTGTTGTCAAGTGTGTGATTCTGGTCTACTAGCCGTTTATTTTCGACCGTTAATGTTTCCACCTGTAATGTTAAAGCACTTATCGTTTCGGTTTGTTTCTCCACAATTTCTAAACGTCGATTTTATTCGTCAACTATGGAACGAATTTCATTAGAAAAGGAATCAAATTTACAAGCTATAATATAATAAGTTTCTTGAGCCTTTAATTGCGATTCTTTTATCTCTTTCATGTAATTTTCAAAATTATCAAATTTCTTCAGAAGCAGCTCTTGAAATCCCGAGTCACCGGAGTAAGAGTAATCATCGTTAAAAAGTGATCGTTTCATATTTGAAGTATCTCTGGGTCTTCCCATACATTTTTTATTTACAAAGATCCTATCAGGCATTATCTTCAGGGAGAGCATAACGGATGAAACCTCCCAGTTCTAAACGATGATTGCGATACAATCCGAGTGCGCCATGCGTTTGCATTTAATGCACAATCAAAGAGTTGCACAATCAAAGAGTGCCTTTATCTGAAGAACTCGGCACAAGTCGATAAAAACTGAATTTCATACAACGACAGAAATAGCGACGTTTAATCAATAAATAACAACAGAGTTAGAATCGGCACGAGCGGTCTTGGCGAGTGCTAATTGAGAACTGATATATATTAGTAGGAAATATATAAACGTCTTTTACCTCCGTATTGTCTACTCCATTTAAATTTAGATCAATAAGATCTTTTCTAATATCTTCTTTGGATAAGTTAGATGCAGTTCCGGAAACGAGAAGACGAGGATTGAATTT
The DNA here is from genome assembly GCA_030407085.1 of Trichopria drosophilae. Classification (NCBI taxonomy): domain Eukaryota; kingdom Metazoa; phylum Arthropoda; class Insecta; order Hymenoptera; family Diapriidae; genus Trichopria; species Trichopria drosophilae. The sequence continues at coordinate 75,671,499 of CM059582.1, forward strand.
TGCGTTTTCCTTGATGTAGAGACCACATGATGCCAGCGATTCAGATTTCCAAAGTTTATCTAATTAAACGGCTTTAGCATCGATTTTTAGTTCGTTCTTCCCCACTTTCGTTATTATATCGACACGTAAGTCGATATCTCGCGGACGGATAGCAGCAATAAGAGCACTTTTAGTTGAATCACCATTTTCAAAATTTTCAGAAGAATCAGGTCTAGGCGAAACAATGAATGAGATATTATTCACGGCTGTGACAGTTGGCCCACGTGGTACCCTAATTTTGGGAGCAGCTTTAAGTTTTTCCGATTATGACATGGTATGATCAATACATTTATCCGAGCAGATTTTGTCTACAGATTCATTCACCAATGTCACATAATTTCTTGTTATTCCTGAACAAGCTTTTATTATTTCCGGCTTGTAACTTTCAGATGTTAGAAGTTGCTCAACCGAGAATATGCAGTTAGCATAGTGTGAAAGACAGTTTGATATGCAATGAATAGTTCCTGAAGCGATGTTTTTGCTGTATTAATGCTGTGTCTTTCGAATTAGTCATGATTTTATGGAAACATAATTTGTCATGTGTTGAGAGTTTCCTTCTCAACTCCGAAAGAGTCATCGACGAAATTGGTATAAATGGATTATTCGAAGTACAAGACCCAAACAACGAACATAAAAAATCCTCGGCATCGTAAGATAATGACGCATTTGGCGTTTTGGAAACGTCCGATTTCATTAACTGTGTACTCGAGCCGGTACTGCCTGATCGTAGTAACCGTGATTTCGGAGACGGCATTGTGTGTGTGAGTACGTGCCGTGTCAATCTACAATATGACAATAAAAACTCTTCAAAAACTAGGGCGGTGAAAAACTGCCGCTTCCACGCGATCCCCACCCGTACCGTGAAAAACTTTCAGAAAATTCAATGACTTTTCCGAGTGAAAAAACACAGGATTCACCTTATGAAAACGGCACACTGATATAACCAATAACACTAGCACAAATCGCGAGTCATGCCACTCCGTTCAGATCAAATTTCAATCCAAAAAGCACATAAAAACTACCAATGTTTAACATAAAACTGAGCGAACGAAAGATACGTCAACCGTCAAATTAATCTATTCTGTACAATGAGGTACATGTTATAACAATTTCTAGGATATCACTTCTTAATAGTTCAAATTTGTCTGCATTCGAAGTTAATTTGTATAACGGAATTGTCGGTGAATGAATTGAGTTTCATACAAGTGATTGCTGCGTCTTAACAGAAGGAAACACGAATATCGAGAATTTTATTGGATAGAAATACTTTAATTCTTTTCCATGATTTCTTTGGTAAAAATCATTACTAATAGAAATTCCACTGATTGGAATGTCATTTCATACCGAAATTGAAATTGTACTAAAGTTTGTACGAATACCTTAATTTTTAAAGCATAACATCAAAATTAACTGAATTATTATAAGATTCATATTCCAACAAATCTTAGTCATATTTATATTTTTTTAAATATATTAAAATAGAATGAAAGTTAGAAACTTGTGGTAGACGTTGCTAACTTCTAATAAATTAATATTTCTCATGTGCATATAATTAAGTTTAAATATTTACTAACTTATGTACAATCTAAAACATGTTTAACAAAGTCGCCTAATGAGAATTTATGTAAACATATTCATATTACATTCTAGCATGTGCCTGGGGAATTTCTATACTACTTTGGCCACCGTGGATTTATTCGTGGCCATACATTGAAGGTGAAAGAACAGTTCCAGATAATGCTTGTTATATACAGTTCATCGAAACAAACCATTATATAACATTTGGTACCGCAATAGCGGCCTTCTATGTACCAGTAACAGTTATGATTATACTTTACTGGCGTATATGGCAAGAAACGGAAAAGAGGCAAAAGGATTTACCAAATCTGCAGGCAGGAAAACAAGATGCTAGTAAACGAAGTAACTCAAGGTAATTGTATTATAAATCTAAGAACGGGTTGAAAAGTTATTAGCTAGAGAGTCGTTTGCACTTGCCCTGTATTAAAGTAACACAATTATTCGTCATATTTTGTAATTTTTGTTACAATATGAAATTATCTGTAGTTATTTAATTAGACATGTCACATGATGCAGGTATTCGTGAACTTCATATATCGTGTGAGTATTTTGCTCTTGGTCATAGATCCCATGTTATAGCATTCAGCCAATGAGAGAAGCGCTTGGCCTTTAGGTCGGCCAATGGCGTATTAGCAATACAGCCAAGTGAAAATACCTTACGCAGAAGTAAATAAATGCTTATTTATAAATATTATAATCGAATGAAATAAACAAGGAGAAAAATCCGTCACAAAATGTTGCCTGGATTAGATAAGTATTAAGTTTTCAGTTTTTATATTAGTTTAAAAAAGAGCCTGATACTTTGTGTCATTTTATTCTTTTCAGGATACAAGGATAGAGGATGAACCTCCTTTGTAGAGTCATGGGAAGTGCCCAAGAACCGAGAGCTTCTGAATTTTAATAAAGAAGTATCAGTTGTGCAGAAGTGATGACAACTTTATCCACATCTAAAGGTGTACCGTTGAATACCTTCAAGCACTATTTGGAGTCAGGTTAGTTTTCAAAATACCTACAAATATTTTGTATTAATTTTGAAAATGATGCTTTGTGATAATTTTTTGTTGTCAGGAGGAAGATCTGCCGACGAGGATGAGATCTTGATAATGCCAGGAACTTGACAGCTGCGATTCAAGGCAATTGCATGTATAATCTCACTCGCTTTCCTTCGATAAAAAGTTGACATTTTTAAACGTGCTCTAATCTTTCGGTTAAATTAAATTTGAAAAATTAGTCTCATTTGCTTTAATTCGCTAAAGCCAATATGACAGCGTTAATGCCGCTCCCATCACTCGAATAAATTAATTTTGATAAGTTTCATCACACTCGCTTCCCCTCGGTTAAACAATTTGACAGATATAATATCCCTCGCTTTCCCTCGTTAAAACGAAGTTAGCATTTTTAACCGTGCTCTGCTCTCTCGGTTAAATTAAATTCTACAAATTAGTCTCATTTGCTTTAATAAGCTAAAGCAAATATGTCAGTGTTAATGCCGTTCCCTTCGCTCGGATGAATTAGTTTTTATAAGTTTCATCACGCTTGCTTCCCATGAGTGCACGATTTTTTGCGAAATCATCGCCAAATGGGCAAAATTACCGGTACTGGTCCCGCGAAAATCCCAGAGAATTGATGCAAATTAAAACACAATACCCAATTAAAGTCAATGTCTGGGTAGGTATTGTGGGTAGTCGAATCGTTGGCCCAGTTTATATAAACGACAATTGAAACAGCGAGATATATCTATAGATGTTGGAAAAAACCGTAACTCCTTTTCTACTTCAAGTAGAAAAAGTAGTACGTATGCTACTGATGAGATAACCAATCCACTGAAATAGGTTGATTTCCTAATAATACTTACTAATTTTAGGAACAGGTGGAAATCTGTTTCCAGCAAGATGGAGCCCCTCCACATGGAACCGCAAGTGTTACAAATCACGCAAATCAACATTTTCCAAATCGATGGATAGGTCGATTCGGACCTGTCCAGTGGCCTGCGAGATCTCCGGATTTGACCCCACTGGATTTTTTTCTATGGGGTCATATAAAGAATGAGTTATATCGTGGTCCATTTGCAAGAACTCAACAAGAGCTTCAGGACAGAATAATAGAAATCCATTAGTGCAGAAACGTTACGAAAGTGTGGAGAACAATTTTACGACCGATTAGGCTTTTGCACAGCTGCCGAAGGTGGTCACTTTGAGCATCTGTTATAAATAATATTCAAATTTCAATTTCAAATACAAATATTTATTTAAAACTCTTTGTACATAATACAAATTTTAACAAAACATTATTAAATACATATCATTTTATAATTCGTAAGTTAATAATTAACAGAGTTTTCAAGTATAGGTATGTACGTAAAAGAAAACACGCATCGATAGTGTGAAACATTTGGAAATGCAAGAGCTACTAGCTCGACTGTATCCATTTGGTTAATATATTGCAGGAGTCTAATAAGATTGGGTGATACTATATTATAAGGTATAATAAAATGAAGTGTAAAAATAGTATATTACGATACAAGTGCGCGAAGTAGGTGATTTCCGCACGAGTGTAACGAGTGCACCTATGGCGCACGTGTATCGTATTCTATTTTTTTTTGACTCCGTAAGAGAAATTTTTCGCGCACTGATTTGAGTGTGCAAATGGGTTACGTCGCGCACAAAAATAGGGCGCGAGATTCAATTTCGCGCACGGAGTTAAAAAAAAATTCTTTAACGGGAATATAGTTATAGCGTTGAACGTCTATGTTTCATCCAGTAAGCAGCTTCCAAATTTCTGGCCTTTCTGCGATCCATTTCTTGATTTTTCGTTTATTTGATGAAGTTCTTTTTCATAATTTTTTGTCTCTCTCAAGTAAGTTAAATATTTTTAACAATATAAAGAATGGATATTCTAGAGCTGGTTTTGATCCAGTTCGGTCCTTTGTTTATAATTTTCCCTGTGAAACCGTAGCTACGTAGTTTGTCTAGAAGTGACTGATGGTCCAGGGTGTCGAAGGCTTTAGCAAGATTAATATTGTGAACAATTTTTATTTTTTATTTTGTTATTATTATTGTCTTATCTCTGTTCCTTGATGAAGGTACATACTAAATTTATTTGTGTAATTAAAATAAGTTTACTCCTTGTCACCTTAATCGTAAGATGCGGGTGTGTGAATAATATTGAAAGTAATAAAAGAATTGAATAAAAATCGTATATTTATTTTACGTCTTGGAGATAACGTACACGAGGAGGCAGCTGTAGCAGTCGAGACGTCATTGAAATGCAAGTGACGATTCTAATGGCCTGCGAGAACTTTGGATTCGGCCCGATTAATGTAAACAAGAGAGCAGAGCAAGTTTACAATTGTTATCTTAGTTTTATCGAGGAAAAGCGAGTTAGATTAAATCTGTCAAATTTGTTTAACCAAGGGGAAGCGAGAGTGATGAAACTTATCAAAATTAATTTATCCGAATGAAGGGAACGGCATTAACACTGTCATATTTGCTTCAACGGAATAAAGCAAATGAGATCCATTTGTCAAATTTAATTTAACCGGGAGAACAGACCACGTTTAAAAATGCCAACTTCGTTTTAACGAGGGAAAACGAATGAGATTAAATCTATCAAATTTGTTTAACCGAGGGGAAGAGAGCGTGATGAAGCTTATAAAAATGAATTTATTCGAGTGATGGGAGCTGCATTAACACTGTCATATTTGCTTCAACGGAATAAAGCAAACGAGACTCATTTGTCAAATTTAATTCAACGGGGAGTTGAATATATGACTTTAATAAGTCATTTACTTATTAAATTAATGTATTTAATGACATTTAAATTTCATAGTTACTTTACACAGAACTGCTTTTATTATTAAATTATTAAACAAAATAATTGTCCTTAGAACTATATTTTATTGTTTAAAATTTTGGTTTCACTTTTTGGCACGAGTTTTTTTGCACGATTTTATAGCGCTTTGTTTGCACTTCTTGCATTTTATGCAGGTTTTGAACTTTTTCCCACTTTTTTACAGTTGGTAAATATTCCGGAATGTATTTAGGATGATGGGCTCGAATTCAGCGACATCAAAAATCCCTTACTAACAAGTTTTAAACAAACTCAATAACTTGTCTAAAATAATATCCACCATATTGGGTTTGCATTTTTGAAATGTGAATTTTCTATTGTGTATTCGAATTCAGTAATTTCAAAAACCTCTAAGTACTAAACTTTAAGTGAATACAATACTACCACTACTACTACTTCTTTTTAAAAGTAGTGTCCGCCATATTGGATCCACCATTTTGAATTATTAATGTTCAATTATAATCATGAATTCGGGTACTCGTAAAGCTCCGAGTAACAAATTCCAGTTTGATTTGATGAATTTTTCCTGTCAATTGTAAAATTATTAAAGGATAAAAGGATAAAGGAAACGAATTATCCTCTGCTTTAATGACATTCTTTAACTTATTCACGGGTTGGCTCTGGGGTCGATAGTTCGGACAGACAATTGAAGACATTACAAGACAAATACAAAGACAATGCAAGGGAACACCCACCCAGAGACAGTAACCTCCCCCCCCCCCCCCCTTACTGCGCCCCGTAAAGCGACTTGACCCATCTGTATCGCATTTGCTCGGGGTCTGGGAAAACTACGGAAAACCCAGACATATACAGTGGACGAACTATTTTATCATCATAGGATACCCTCCGATGGTAAAACATCTGTGTCTCCCACTCAGCAATCGGCCTGCTATCTTTGTCGTAGTGGGCGCAACACTCGTTTCAAAATGTAAAATTATTAAAACCATTTGTTTATGGCTTATATCTCATAAACAAATGCTCATTGGCGGTAAAGCAAAAATAGTATCTAATACACTTTTACATAGAACAACGTATTCCATCCTCAGCAATATCGATGGGGTCAGTAGGCAACTTCTCGTTGTAAGATAAATGCAAAAAAATGATTTTTATAGGTTTTTATGGTTTATGCTATGAAAATGAAGGTTGAGGGTGTTTGTACCACTGTGTTCCTAACTAATAAATCAAACTGATCTAGTATAGGCGTATTCCGAACACATTAAACTTTCAAGTGAAAGTTCAGTTTGTTAAGAAATACATTATATCAATGGTGTGCGTGCGTGCGTGCGTGCGCGCGCGCGCGCGCGCGCGTGTGTGTGTGTGTGTGTGTGTGTGTGTGTGTGTGTGTGTGTGCGCGTGTGCGTGTGGGTGTGCGTGTGCGTGTGCGTGTGCGTGTGCGTGTGCGTGTGCGTGTGCGTGTGCGTGTGCGTGTGCGTGTGGGTGTGTGTGTACTTAGCTATATCTGGGATGACGCAGTGGGTCCATCACCACGATTCTGCTGAGTCCCATCTTCGTTGCCACTCTTAGATGATCCTGCTGGACCATCTACTGTGGTTCCGCTCCTGGTCGGCGATGTTCTGCCTTGTGCCCCTGCCTTCTTGGTATTCTGCGGCTCTCTCGGTTGCTAAGAGGTCTTTGGGAGGAAGTCCCGCGACCACCGATAGAGCGGTATCGGATACAGTCCGAAAGATGCGAGCCACTTTGAGGGCGGCTGTCCTGTAGGCCCGCCGGCAAGAGGCTCCGTAGCTTTTATGGGTGTTCATAGCATCAGCCCAGATCGGTGCCCCGTAGAGGATAACGGACCTTGCTACCGATGAGAGGAGGGACCGCCGCGGTTGCTTCGCCCCCCCCCCCCCATATTAGGCAGAATACTGGAGAGCGTACGGGCTAATTGGGAAGCCTTTGCGCTTGCATTCGTCAGGTGTTGTTTGAATGACAGCCGCGCATCGATAGTGATCCCAAGATATTTGATAGCGTCCACCGTCCTGATCTGCGTATCTTCCACCGTGAAGGTGGCGTACGACCTTTTCTTCGCTCGAGAGATGAGCACCGCCTCTGTCTTCTTTGCCGCCAGACTTAAGTAATTTTTGCTCAACCACCTAGCTACTACCTCGACAGCTTCATCTCCGCTAAATTGCACCTCGTCGATGGTCTTCGCGACGAGGATTAGTGCAAGGTCGTCTGCGAAAGCCATCGTGGAAACCCCGTCTGGAAGTGATTGCCTAAGCAGTCCGTCATATAAGACGTTCCAGAGCAAGGGTCCCAGGACTGAGCCCTGCGGCACGCTACCCGTGACGTTGTATGAGTGTCTGCCGTCATCGGTGTTATAATACAGAGTCCGGTCTGTAAGTTAGCTTGAGATGGCTTCTCTTAGATAGAGTGGCACCTTCAGATCTTCGAGTGCCTGCATGATGCAATTGCATCTAGCCGTGTTGAAAGCGTTCCGAATAGCCAGATCAATGATGGCACACATGCACCTGGTGTTTCGGCTGCCACTGATGGCATTCGTGGCTATTGCCTTTACTCGGCCGATCGCGTCTATGGTTGAGCGCCTCTTCCGAAAGCCGAACTGGTTGTCGGAAAGACCTCCCGCATCTTCGATGGCTGCTTCTAGTCTGGCACAGATAAACCTCTCGTAAAGCTTCCCGCGGGTGTCCAGCATGCAGACAGGTCGGAACGAGGATGTATCGCACGGGGGTTTGTTTCCCTTGGACAGAAGCACCAATCTCTGTTCCTTCCACTGTGCCGGGAAGCGTCCTTCTTTCAGACAAGCGCTGAATGTCGATGTGAAGATGGTCGGGACATTCAGCGCTGCGATCTTTAGTTCGGCTTCGGTAACGTCTGGCGGCTCGGCTGCACCAGCGATTGCCATCAGACCAGTGCCGATCAGCCCTTTCTATTGTTCTGGCAATAGATGGCCGACGACTTTGTAAAGGAGAGATGTACACGATGGTTCGTTGGGTCCCCTGGGCTTGATCTTGTTCATGACCGTTTTATACGGTCGACCGCAGATCTCACGGTCCACCTCCTCACAAAAGTCCTGCCAGCACTTTCTTATTGCGGCCTTGATGGCAATCTTGAGCCTCTTCCTCTTCTTTTCATAGTCCGCGGCGAGTTGGTAGTACCAGGGCTTATGAATTGCTCTCTGGTGCAGCCTTCGAGTCCGAAGGCACTCTCGACAAATAGCTGCGATGCCTCGTTTCACCAGTAAACCGGCGGTCGGCCGCGACGATTTGATTTCACGGCCATAGAGGCATCGCAGGCCGCTGTTAAGGCTCGGGTGAGGCATTTGGCTCTCTCGTCCGCTGTTCCCTCCACCTCCATCTGTTCCAAGCTGTAAAGGAACATCTCTCGATCGAAGTTGGCCGGTGCCCATCTCTCTGTCCTCAAACTTTGAACCATTCTTACTGCTCTACCAGTCAGTTGGAGCCGGTACATCAAGGCTTGATGGTCACTGCCCGTGTATCGGTCGCTAACTTTCCAGCCTAGCCCTTCCCCCATCAATTTTGTGTCGACGAAGGTCAGGTCGACTACGGAAGATTTGCCGGCCTTGGTGTAGGTCGGCTTTCCCCCCGCGTTAGTGATCTTCAACTCCAGTAACGAGAAGGCCTAAATGAGGGCATATCCTCGATGGTTGGTCTTTGCGCTACCCCATTCCATCGTCAATGCATTGAAGTCCCCCCCCCCCCCCCCCCCGATCACTGGTGGAAGTCGGGAGGTTCTTAGACTGGCGACGATGGCCACCAGGGATTCTTGGAACTCGTTGATGGTAAGACTGGAAAGGAGGTAGCAACAGTATAGTCTTATACTAGCCACCTCCACCCAGGTGAAGCTGGGCAGGGGGTCGGACATCTTATTGGATATGTGGAGATTCCCACACACCCAGATGGCCGCCTCGCTGGTGGAATCCTTCACCCAGCTCGGTTTACAAAGATCCCGGTAAGCCTCGCTGATGACGGCGATATCGGCCTTCTCCTCCTTGACCAGTTGGAACAGCAGGTCCTGGGCCACCGCACAGTGATTGAGGTTTATTTGGAGCACTTTAGCCATTATTGGTCTGTGCTCCAACCTGCTGCGTTGCAGGATGTTTGGCTACGTAGTCCTCAATCTTGTGGCCCTCCTTGCCACACCGGAACCACTGCGCCGAGCGATCGACCGCGCTCTTACAACCCCTTGCCAGATGTTCCCCTTTTGCAGCAGTGTGTTTGCTACTGCGATGGGAAGCAAGATATTGGCCGCCTGGGTTTCGCTATATGCTCCCCTGAGCTTGATATTCTCAGGGGTCACTGCTTCCTGTGAAGTCATCTCAATGATGGCCTGTGCCACTTCCTCCCGAGTTGTGGGCCCGTCCATGTTCTTGATGGTGATGGCTTCCTTATGGGACAGTGTCTCTACGACAGCTGTCCCTTTTAGGATGGATGTGGCCGCTGCTTGGAGGTCTTGGGTGCACACGCCAGGCGTTGCAAGCTCTATGAGCAGTTCGCCTGCTTTCGTCCGCCCGATGGCGGTCACCCGTTCTCCTAACTTTCGCAGTTTTGGCGCAGCTTTTATGGTCTTCCGGATGTCGACAAATAACGCACCGTCCGCTGCCTTGATCTTGATGGCATCGGGGCGGAAGGGTCGGAGGCCGGCTTTTGTGTCGCTTGCCGACATCCGTTCCCTGCTGCTGCTGATATTATTGCCGCTGCTGCTGCTGCCGTCGTTGTTGCTGCTGCAGATGTTGTTGCTGCTGACGCTGGTGCGGTTGTTGCTGCTGCTGCTTCGCCTTCTTCTTTAGGCCGTTTCTGACCACCGTAACCCAGTCCTGGTCTTCCAACTGGGGTTGCCGCCGTTGTTCTGCAGCTGGTGGTACGGGGCGCTCCTCTTTCTCCTCTTCTTTCCTGACCCGTTTTGTCGCTGGCAACTTCAGAGGCGAGGGTCCTTTACGCTCTGGACGTTCGGGGCGTGCGCGTGTGCGTGTGCGTGTGCATGTGTGTGCGGGTGCGCGCGTGTGCGTGTGTGTGCGTGTGCGTGGGTGTGTGCGCGTGTGTGCGTGGGCGTGTGTGCGTGTGAGCGTGCGCGTATGCGTGTGCGTGTGAGCTTGCGCGTATGCGTGTGCGTGTGAGCGTGCGCGTATGCGTGTGCGTGTGAGCGTGCGCGTATGCGTGTGCGTGGGCGTGGGTGTGAGTGTGCGCGTGCGTGTGCGTGTTCGAGTGCGTGTGCGTCTGTGTGTGCGAGAATACGCAAAGATAGTCAGGTCCTCGACGTAGAGTAGCATCAACAAATCCTGGGTGAGCGTGACATCCGCACCACGCGCACCCTCCGAACGAAAGAACTGCACTATATCAGAAATATATAGTACAAAAAGGAGGAGGATTTCGTCTTGGAGAACCCATCTCTTTACCGTACATTCAGGCATTGAACAGTTTTCTGTTTGTAAGCCCATCGAAGCTGACTGATGGAGAGCAGAAAGTACTCTTGCAAATTTAGCGCTGACGCCGAATCCGAGGAGCTTCCGCCAGAGAAGTTTATAGTGGATGGAATCGAAGGCTCTTTTAAAGTCCACAAATAAGCCAAATAGTTTTGATTTTGGACGCCTTAGTGAGATCTGAATAGTGGCAAGGAGCGAGAAGACATTATCCTATGTTCTCCTCCCAGCACTAAAACCTGCCAACGATCCGAGAAATCAGTGCGAATGTCGACTATTGCGGCCTTGACTTCCGCGACTTCTTTAACGCAGTTGTCAATCCCAGGTTGCAGAGAAGCGGTTGCATTCTGCTTGGAATGGGTTATTGCCGCAAGGAGGGATTTATGCAGGGGATCTAAACTGGCTTGCGAGATTGATTCCTCCGTGATTGCCGTCGGGGTAAATAAAGAGACTTCGGACGACAGTGAAAACTGGCGACGTCTAGATGCCGGAGAAATGGACGCGTCGACCACGGCAGTCAAGTAGTTGCGCTTTCGTTTCACACGAAGCCAAAATCCTCAAGGGAACTACAGCTGTTAGTTCGGAAGACTGGTCCCTTGGAAGCAGTGGTAATGCGGCCTGGAAGAATTGACGGACGCAAAAGCGGCGAGGGGTGCTCCGCCAGTTCCAGAGTTGACGGTCTTACCGAGAGGTAGGCGGGCGCTTGTCCGTTGTGTGTCGCAAGTCGATGAGTTGGGAGATGCCGCCGCCTGGAGCCGATATGCAGGCGATTCTCGGCGAGAGGTAATGAATGCCTTGGGAAAATCTCACTGTCGTGCCGCTGATAGCCAGAAACATACAAAATACTTACTGTCTAGTAGATGTACGAAGACCTCTTGAGCACCAACACTAACTGTCTACCTGATCCTGGACGACAAACGATGGCGATAAACGCCGGCTTTGTAAGTAGAAGATTCTGTATATTCGTTTCAATTTTTCCTCTTTCAAATTTTCGCCAGTGCTAATCCGGTGATTGGTTCGCCGTTCGGCTTCCAGGCACGTGACGTCACTTTTGGCAACGGTGAGCGAGGCGAAAAACAACTCTCACATCGGCAACTGATCGATCATAACAAGAACTCGGAATAATCAGGAATGATGACTCGGATATTCAGTAGGTCACTTTGAACACAATCCTAATCGATCCGGAGGCCCGTCACGGAAGTTTTTGCTCCCAAAAAAAGGATTTAAATAATATGTTCTAGCTTGAGTAAGGAGCAGAGAAAAACACGTCAGGTCTACTTACCGTATACAACGGAACTATTTACCATTGCCATTACCATTACCATACTAATTACCATTTACGCAGCACAAAAGACTTTCGGGACATACTTTTCACAAACTTCTGTTTTTAATTTTCCTTATTTATTCTATGATCTTTGTGTATAAGATGGTCAGAGCTACAATGCATGCGAAAATTAAAATCACTTCACAATCAATTTAAAGCACAATATCCAAAAAATCCTGTTGGATTAAGTTTGCTGAACTGAGGCTGAAATGGTGTGTACTTGTCAGTGCAAGTGGCACCCACAGTACATTCATCAAAATATGAAATTACTGATTGATTTTATTGCCCTAGGAAAATCAACAGCTGATTTACATCAGGCCAATAAATGATCCTCAAAATTGTTTGTAATTTATAATATGTGTAAACCCACAATCCGCCTGTTATTTAAACGAATGCACATACAGCCCAGGTGCTGAAAATTTTGCTACATACTTAACGGATATTTTGGAGGAAAAATGTCGTATCAGAGATAATTTTCAGTACCCGGCAATCAACAGAAGATATGCATTAAAGAAACAATGTCTTTCAGTAGAAGATTTCGTTGCAGAACTATGCGTCAGAATTATTAAATTTAAACCCATTACATATTGAAGAAGCAATCAAAGTATGTATCAGATCGAAAAAATAATTTACGCGAAGGAGAAGTTCCTGTGCAATGTGACTTTTCCGCAAACTACGCTTATGTTGCACAGGACGCAGCTCAAGCGATTCCCTATGTTGTAAATTCGATACTAATCCTGAACTAGTTAGCGGGAATCTTGCTATGGTTGCTACGCGTGGAAAACGACGACCAATGCGGAAGAGAAGTTGTTCCTCGCGTTGGCTCTCTGAAAAGAGCGGATTTCAATGTAATCCTTAAAAGGATAATTAGGTAAATGAAAGAAAGGGAAATGTTTATTTATTATTTCTTCCATCTTCTTCTGTGGTCCGTGAAGGAATGGATGCAAGCCGCGGGTACCACTAGTTACCTACTGGCTGCGCGACAGCGCACTAATCAGAGGCGAGTTTAGAGGCTATGGGCGTTCCACGTTAATCTTGCCCTTATCCTGGTAGTATCTTGATGCTGCGGTGAAGGTGGTAAGGAAAGATTCGGAATTTTATAAAAAATCTTTATTTCTCTTCAACCTGTTCCGTTGTCCAATTTTCGGAAGAGTCTAATGCTCTGAGTAGCTACTGCGGTTTGTTTATATGTGGCCCGATCGTGCGACGGCGCACCAATCAGAATCGAGCAGCGTTTGTGTTTTGTTTGAGTCGAAATGAAAATGTTTAGACGTTTTAAGATCGCTTCTTGTTGGGCGCAGTAAATGTTCGGTGCGCTATGATTCGTCGAGGTTCCGAGCGCGGTGATTGGTCAACGCGGTGGATGGTCGAGGGAGAGTTTTTTTTTTGTAATCGCAAACGAGAGCTTAGGAGTTATATAACACTGTAATAATGACCAATGCACGGTTCACCCAGTCGTCATTTATTATAAAGAAAAAAAAAACATAGCATATCGCAGTTTTGTGTTTTTATCAGGGTGCACTACCTACGACACGGCTACTGTGTACTTGATGCAACAGCGACTAGTGTCACAAGAAAAAAAAAATCTGACCGATAGTCATTAAACTGATTTACGCAACGGATGGTGCAAAGCAATATTACAAGAACCGGTATCAAATGTACAATCTTGTAAATCACAAGCAAGACTTTAATGTTTCAGCTGAATGGCATTTCCATGCAACAGCTCACGGCAAGGGGGCATGTGATGGTATAGAAGCTATCGTAAAGCGCGAAGCTGCACTTGCTAGTCTTCGAGCAATGAGTACCGGAGCAATCTTAACTTCACAAGATCTTTTTCAATGGGCAAAAAAGAAATTTGAAAACATAACTTTCTTCTACTACAGCAAAGCCGAAAATGAACATGCTAAAAAATTTCTGTTAAGGAGATTTGCAGGAGCTCCACTGGTTCCAAAAATCCGAAACGCACATGCATGTATAGTGAATGCCAATCAGAAATCAAATATGAATACTCAAGTGCACCTGCACCAATGGCTGATTTACAGTACTCGGTAGAAATAAACTGAAGATATGATTACACCCCCCCCCCACACACACACACACGCCAGAGAGGGTTTGGAGTCTAAATACCGTGGAATTAACGAACCATAGGGTCCTGATCTCTGCTATAACACACAAACATTGCAAGGAGGGTTTGGAGTCAGTAAATACCATGGAATTGACGAATCACGGGGTTCTTATCCTTGCAATACACATGGGGTTATATTTTCTACCACGACTTCGTCGTTAACCATTGGGTAACGCCTAGTGCAGCTTAGTTCTAGCGCATATTATTGAGAGGCAAGGGAACTCGCGCTTAATCCAGCACCACGAAAACATGTAAATTAAGCAACTTTTCATATTTTGGTACGCCATATTGAATGTGCCATGTTGAATTTTATTATGTTAATTTCAAATACGTAATCAGCGAACCTAAAAAGCCCTAAATGTCGAGTGTCAAATTAATTTGCCATATTGTCGTTTCATCAATGAATTTCATCATTTTAAATACAGATTTGCAATCAGTAACCTTAAAACCCCCGAATGGCGAGGTTCTCATGAATTTCGTTACTTTTCACCATTTCAACCGACAGCAATTGCCCTTGGCTGAAAGATTTCGGGAAGCTGAATAAATGTTGCAAAATGAATATCGTACACCGCATTCGCGCAATGTTTTCAGTAGTTTACAACGGAGGATAATTCAGAAAGGTATCCTCCAACCGGTTTATAATGAAGAAAGGCAAATTCATCGTCCGCTTCGTCTAGTAAGGGCACCTGATATAATTGCTTCTGCCCTTGTAAATCCTAACGATTCTTTAAGAAGACAAGACAGAGAGAGTGAAATAAGTATAAGTAGTATCAGTGGAATTTTGCGAGAAAATTAATTTCGTTCATATCGAACGTCACTTCATCAGGCCATGACATAGGACGACCACAGACAAAGACTGATATTATGTAATTGGATTACTCAACAACCATCTACTTTCCACAGAACTATCTTGTTTTCTGATGAGTGCATCTCCGAAAGTGACGGAGAAGTGAACACACATAAGCTCCGTTATTGAGCGCAAGAGAATCCACATTGGTATCGAGAAATCGATCATCAGCATATCTGGAAAGTCAATGTTTGGTGCGGAATTGTTGATACACATATCGTCGAACCATTTTTCTTTGAAGAAAATGTAAACCGTTTTGGATATGTCGATTTACTCAAAAACGAACACCTACGTTTACCTTAAAATATTCCGCTTCAACTACATCTAAATACGTGGTTTCAACAGGATGGATGTTCAGCCCGAACGTGTCTTATTGCTCGTCGACAATTGAACCGCATATTTTGCGTCCGATGGATAGGTAGATAATGTCCACATAACTGGCCACCGCGATCACCAGATCTTACTGTTTTGGATTTTTATTTGTGGGGGAGAATAAAAGACCTCGAATACCGCGAACGACCTAAGACTTCAGAAGACTAAAAAAGCAACCCTCCGCAAGATACAGGTGACGGCGGGGGAACCACCATAAAAAAGTACCCCCTACAAGATATAGGTGATGGTAAGGGGAACCACCTTAAAAAAGCACCTCCTACAAGTTAGAGGTGACGACAAGGGGAACCACCTTAAAAAAGCACTCCCTACAAGATACAAGTGACGGCAAGGGGAACCAGCTTACCGAAGTACCACCTACAAGATGCAGGTGACGGCAAGAGGAACCACCTTAAAAAAACACATCCACGACGAAGTGTAAGTCCGACCCAAACACCACCACGCCGGAGAATTAATAACGCATTCGAACGTGAAATTTTCCGCCATTTTCATTAGTGAAGTCATAAATAAGGGTTTTTACAGTTTACATTTGTACATCAGTACTTTGACCATAATTTATACTCAACGTCGACCTGAAATCAAATTTAAGGTTGCCGTCGGATAGATCTCCCGAAATCCTACACATTTAGTCTGAACTACTTTTTTACACAAACATATCCCTACCGTTTAAAAGGGTGGTACGTATGCTCTGAGACACCTGGTATATACACATATACAGGGTGTCCCAAAAGTTTCGAAACGGTCTTGTAACTTAGGAAAGAAACAAATTTTTAAAATTGCTGAAACACGTGAAACGATTTTTCAAAAAAGCTATTTTTTTAGGGGTTCCACCCCCCCCCCCCCTGGGGCACGAGGGGGGATAAATATCTTAAATGGCAACATATGTCGAGTAGGGGCTCATTTGAAAGGTCTCTTCAAGATGAATACAAAACACTGGTCATAGATGTCGCTGCGATCACTAATCGCGGAATTATTCGACTTTTAATATTTTTAATCTAGTTACTTCTGAACAAATGAAGATTTCGAAAATCGCTGAAGTACGTGAAACTATTTTTCAAAAAAGCTATCATCTCTGAGGGGCTCCAACCCCCCCCCCCCCCACCTCAAGGAGGGACATGAGGCACGAGGGGGATGAATAGCTTAAATGGCAATGTGGGTTAATTAGGGGCTCATTTGAAAGTCTTTTCGAGACGAATACAAAACACTGGTCATAGATGGCGTTATAATCATTTATTGCCGAAGTATTCATCGTTTGAAATATCTAATCTCAGAAACCAATATTCACAAGAAAAAACTCGCTTTGTAGGTCCTCATTTCGCCGCTTGTCACAGGCGTGACTTACGCTATCCTAATAATCGTTGTACTGTTTTCTGCACAGTCTAGTTAGATATCGGCGGGCGATCTGGATGCGAATCATTGAAAAATGTAGCGGCTTCCTCGTAAGATCGAGTCAGATTTCCACACCCTCGTGCAATTAATATTACTATTCGCTCACGTTCACATAAATTCATTTTTTCTTTTTCTAATAGATGAAATATTTTTGTACCAATAATAATATGAATAAAAATATCAGTTGAAAAGCTGTTCAAACTATGTATACGAGTCGGAACTCACTTGTCTGAATGTAATATTTGGTATAACGAATATATGGCGAAAAGCTTCTTTAATATTCCAAATGAAAATCCATTCCTCTAACGGACGCAAAATGCAGGATAGCGAAAGTCACGCCTGTGACTAACGGCGAAATGAGGAACTACAAAGCGAGTATTTTCTTGTGGGGATACCTTAAAGACAGGGTATACACGACGAAACCCGCCAACTTGCAAGAACTACGAGGACGAATAACTCAGGAAGTAATATAACTTATTTCAAGAGATATGGGGCTGAAAGTATTGGGTGAATACTATTTAAGACTGGAGCAAAGTCAGGAAGTTGCAGGTGTTTAATTTGAGCACATGAAATAAAGTATTTCGAAATACACTTTTTAAACGGCGATCAATACTATAGAAAATAAAACACAAAAAACGAAAGAAAATTTAAAAAAAAACAAAAAAGAAAAAATGTAAAAAAGTATCAAAACTCTGCCTATGACGGTCCCAAGCCCGTGTAAAAGAGAAGAGTGCTTAGGCATTTTCAATCGCTACAAATATTGTGTGGTATGTTGGATCCGAATATTGGTTTCTGAGATTAGAAATTTCAAACGAATAATTCGGTGATAAATGATTATAACTCCATCTATGACCAGTGTTTTGTATTCGTCTTGAAGAGACTTTCAAATAAGCCCCCATCAACCCACATTGCCATTTAAACTATTCATCCCCCCTCGTGCCCCACGTCCCCCTTGGGGTGGGTGGAAGGAGGGGGGGGGGGTTTGGAACCCCTCAGGGATGATAGCTTTCTCGAAAAATAGTTTCACGTACTTCAGCGATTTTCGAAATCTTCATTTGTTCAGAAATGACTAGATTAAAAATGTTAAAAGACTAATAATGCCGCGATAAGTGATCGCAGCGCCATCTATGACCAGTGTTTTGTATTCATCTTGAAGAGACCTTTCAAATGAGCCCCTACTCGACCCATGTTGCCATTTAAGATATTCGTCCCCCTCGTACCCCACGCCCCCCTTTGGTTGGAACCCCTAAAAAAATAGCTTTTTTGAAAAATCGTTTCACGTGTTTCAGCAATTTTTTTTTATGTATTAATTAACGGGCGGAATCGCCCTTTTTACTTAATTTTTGCCGTATTGTTTTTTAATCTTGAGAATTTTGCGAGAGCTGCAGATCGACTTACGAAGATGGCGCCATACTTCACATTTGTGTATGAAATGTAGGACTGCAGAAACCTACACCAAGTTCAGCAGCGGTCATGAGTCGATATCCGCCAGATAAACAATATTTTCGAAACGTAAACAAACAACGTGGCTCGTCTTACCAACAGCGAGCTGCTGCTTGAAAACGAAATCGAAAAATTGTTCACCGGACGGGTATCGAACTCACGACCTACGACCTCGTAGTCCAGTGCGTTAACCGCCTGAGCCACGAAGCCAATTTAAAATTCTTTTTTCTTTTAAAAGTTACAAGACCGTTTCCAAACTTTTGGGACACCCTGGGACATATATATATACGATTAATATGGATAGAATTATATATATATATATATATATATATATATATATATATATATATATATATATATATATATATATTATATATATATATATGTATATGCAGTGGCAGTTTCGGGAATACTGCCTCATGCATCCGTGCCTGTGTGCCCAGACTCCCCAATAAAACTATTCTAACCCATCTTACTGAATATTTTTTTTTACCCAAAGGGGGACCCTAGAGGTGCTGTCCCCGAGACTGACACAGTTTAAAATGTTACTCTGGGGACAGTCCTCAAAACTGCCAAAGTTCCCCGAAACTGCCATTATTTCACAACATTTTTGACCAAAGCAACCTCTGTCATATTTATATGTATGCGTGCGCAAGTGCGTGTTCGTGTCCATGTGCGTGTACGTAAATGTGCATTGGCGATTGGTTTGCAAAGAATTCTGTTCATGAGATATGCTTTCGTTTGTTTCATAATCTCTTATTACCATCGTTAGTTACTTACTTTCTTCTAAATGGAGTGTATATAATTCCGTTTTAAAGCTGTATCGAGACTGGTCATCTTCCTGCTGTTTCAAAACATTCTTTTCTGCTAGTTCAATGCTTTTTGCTGTACACAACTTTTTTTTCGTATTGTACGTATACCGTGCATCTTCATCAAACAAAAATAGCAATCGTTTTTATTTTCTGGTTCTCTCCATTTAGATGGTCTTGAAAACTTCAGTTCAGTCTCGCCCTTGACGCGCTCCATTTTTGTGTAGCCATAGTCACATATAACATGAAAAACCCAACTCTTATCTTGTTGGCAAATGTCGATATTGAAGCTGTTTCGGATAGCTCAGTTGAGAGAGAGAGAGAGAGAGAGAGAGAGAGAGAGCACCACAATTTGCTCTGCTGTAAATTGCCGTTTATTTTAACGCTACAAAATTACACTCGTCGCGACACTTTATCGATGCGTTCCATGAGCGTGGGCGAAAACGGCGTACGCGAATAGAATACAATGTTTGCTCAATCCGAACTTACCGTTTGCGCGAAGCACTGTCAGAGGTAGACAGTCTCCTGGAGGGAGACGCATGGCAAACGATGTAGAGAGCGCTCCCATAACGGGAGAGGAATTCGCGCATGTAGGTCAGTACTGTCGGGAACTACAATCTCCAACAAAAGTATTTTTTATATAATAAATTAATATCATCTGTTATTTGTCTTCAGTTACCAGCTTGTACAGAGTGCTATATTTTTTTATATTCGATTCAAACATTTCTCTGTTCTGCATACATTGAACCGACCAACACATGAGGTATCGAGTTTATTTGTAAAGTATGCCTTTAAGTTTGTAAGTACCTTCAGTTGTATTGGACGTAAAATGCGCAATTCTAAATCTTTAAAATCCCTAATATATAAGATTAAACAACAAATTCTTTACAACTCACACAACCAGAGCATCTATAACTCTACACGGAAAATAATTTTATGCGACCGGCTAATATAATGGTGCGGCAGCAAAATTGTGGTGCTCATTTAGCTATGGAGTCAGTATTACGTTACTACGGTATGCATAAGGACCTCAGCATAAGCATTTGCTGTGCTACCGCAGAACAAGCGTTTTCCTACATTACAGTAGCGAAAGCGTAATTCACAATAAACATGAGGCTACGATAAGGCAATGATGCCAACGCCACGCGTTAGGCTGCGGCAATACAAACATTATTTTCGGTGCATAAATTCGAAATCCACTTAAAAATACTATACTTATTAAAATCAAAACCACATTTCAACGTCGTTTAAATGTCATAAAATTCAAACATCAAAGATTATAGGTTGGGGAGTTATGCGCTTGGTGGTTTGTGTTCGGGGTTGTGAACTTAGTAGTTGGGGGCTTGGGGGCTGAAGGCATGAAATTCAATTTAAAGCTGAAGTTAAATAATTCACATCTTATTTTATGTATGTTTTCCAAGTGGCCATTTCTGAAACATTTAATTTAAAAAAACAATAACTTTGACCCATTTCTTATTCAATAACTGCGGCTGTACGACCATGCTCGAAATTGAAAACAATAAAAGATTACCATTTTGAGATATACGACTGATTAGAAACATAGAATTGCAACAGATTATTTGGTATCAGAAACCAAGTTATTCAGGTAAATTTCTGAATGTTTACTCACACCGTTCCATTTCTCATAAATTAGCAATCATAGATAATCTTGATAGATCAATAAAAACCGTGGAACCGGAATTTTACCATCAAAATGAAAACATAATAATTAAATTATCATAAGAAAATAACTATCGCAAACAGTTAATTACCGAACGCATAAACAAATGTTTTGATTCATACACAAATAACAACTCAAAACTCGACAATATTAATAAAAATACTACGTCAAAATACCATATATTAATGGCCTTTATCAAAACATAAAATACGAATTAAAAGATTGAAATATTAATACACTACCCATGATTGAGCATAATTTAACATCGGTAATAAAAAAAGGAAAAGATGAAATCAGGAAACATGATATTTCCCATTGTATGACGAAGACACGATGTTTTTCGTCTATTGACAATGAACCTTGCCGAAATGCGTTTGTGTGGGGGCTTTGTTTATATCGCACACATGCGGAATGGTACACGAATTTACGTTTTCGACAATATATTAAATTTATTATGAAGAGGTAGGTTCTGGAGGTGGAAATGTGAGTTAGCCGTTCTTGATGAAAATTCAAAAACGGCAGTTCCTCTTCGGCAGTCGTGAGGCAATAATCGGCAACAAGACAGGAGTTGTGAGGGGGTGAAGTACGAGGGATAGCGAGTGGCGCGTAGTGTAGAGTTGGTGACAGGGAACGTCGGGAGAGTGAGTGTGTGGAGTGACAATATGGAGCGAATAGAGAGGCTGGGAGTGAATAGCGGAAGAAAGGAAAAGAGAGAGAGTGAGAGGTGCGTTGACTGTGCCGTGGACACCAGCGAGCGTGAGACCATCGGATCTCGGGAATAATTACGGTAGGTCGGCATAGCCGTCAGGATTTCTTCGGGATACCTTGCATTACGAATAGATCAAGGTATTCTATGATGAGTGGGGGAATAGCTTGAGAGACAGAGAGAGAGAGAAGAAAGATCATGAGTAAGTAGGGATGAGGATGATGTTGATAGAGAGAAATAAGAATGAAAGAGACAGAGTGGGAAAGAGACAGGACAATCAAAAGAGAGAGTGAGAGAGGGAAGGAGAGAGAGAGACTGACTGACAACAGTTTATTATTGTCCTGGCCTCGTCGGGCCGTGGACAGACCAACAAAAAATGCCTGCCGTTACAATCAATCGGTCAGGATGTAACAGATACAAACTATATTTATAAAATATGTCTCTCCGCGATTAACATGAATAAATGTACGCTGTGCATTAACCAATTATGTAGTGAAGTTTGATGATTGTATACGAGATGAGCGGCGCAGTGAGCTGTCGATTGGGATGAATCTAGATGAAATATAGAGTTAGGCTGCGAAGGAAGTAAAGTCGTCTTGATGGAACAGACAACCAGTTCGCCTTTCGCCTGAAAGGAGCGAGCCTATCGTCTCGCCGAAAACAAAAAACATACCTCAAGGCACAGATCTGTAAGCGCTAGGGTTTAATATTGAAGTATCCCGAGAGATCTGCAATAACTAGAGTGGCATATTCGAGATGAGGAATAACTAATGAGTTGACGAGCGATAGTTTTATGGAGGGAGGAAGGAATGATCCACGAAACTTGAGCCTATGAAGGATTTTATGCACTTTAGATGAGATGGAGTTTACATGCCGATTCCATGACAGATCGGATGATATTATGACCCCTAAGTCCTTCACTTCCTTAGAATAAGGAATTCTGCCCTTACCAACGATAATATGTGGCATTGTCAAGGTCTTGATGGTAGCAAGATTCTGGATAGAGCCGATGACGATGGCTTGAGTTTTACGTGTGTTGAGCGTAAGCCCAAGATCTTGGGACCACTTAATCAGTTCTGGTATGTCACTGTTAAGTCGTCTTACGGTCTCACTAAGGCGACTTATAGGGGTGGGTAGGTAGAATTGAGTGCCGTCGGCAAAGATAATGGTGGTATCTCGGCAGTACTTAAGTCTGGAAAATAAGGTGTTGATGACGATAATAAAAAGGACGGGACCAAGGCTAGTACCCTGAGGTACTCCTGATGTAGTATGCTCCTGCTAAGATGCCTGTCCATCCAGTCCGATGATTGATTGAGATCGATCCAACAAGAATGAGGGCATCCACTGGAGCGCGGAGTCCTCAAAGCCCAAGTCACGTAAGCATGTAAGTATGACAGAATGACTGAGGGAGTCGAAGGCTTTAGAAAAGTCAAACAAGATTAGGATTAGGATAGTGATAAAGCCTCTGTCAATGCTTAGTCGGATATCATTCAGAAGGAATAGCAACACTGTTTGAGTGCTATGTAACCTTCGAAATCCACATTGCTTGGGATGTAACAACTGATTATTCTCCAAAAAGTAGTTATTTGGTGAGGAGTTAACGAATCAATGACCTTGGATAGGTGTGAGGGTTTGCAATGGGACGACTATCGGACTTTGAGGATGAGAAACTTTATTCAGTAGAATTATATAAGATGATTTCCAAACGGATGGGAATATGCATGTGGAGAATGAGGAATTAAAGATGTACGTGAGGTATGGAGAGATTACAGAGAAAAGTGGTTTAATCTGCGCCAGACAAAAGTAATCGGGACTTAGTCCACGTGACTTAGATGAAATATGATTGAGATTGTTTAGTACATTGAATTTATTAAAGACAGAAAATGAATACGAAGAGTGAGTGCGAGGTAAAGATCTTAGTAAGATGTTATTGAGGGTTGCTGGGTCACAATGCGGATGAGCAGATGAGATTTGGGGGACGTGATGATTTAATACGGAATGTGAGAAGTGGTGTAAGGCCGATTGGGATGTTTCATTAGTGAGTTCGAGGTTTCTAAGACAGTTCCAAAGTTTATTCGGATTAGTTTGCTGAAGCACCAAATTCGCTAAATATCCATTTTTTTGCTACTTTTAACGCATTTTTAAGTTCGCTACGCAATTTCCTATATTGGTCTAATATTAACAAATTTCGAGATCGTTTAGCTCGCGTGAACAATTTATCGTGTTCTCTAATTCTCGCTCGCAAATCAGGAGTAAGCAAAGGAATAGAACGATGAACAATTCTCTTCGTAACAAGATGCGCGTGAGTATCGATACTTTCAGTTATGCATTCATACAATACATTAAGGATATTAGCTGGATCGCCCGGGTCGGAGCGAGACGCACGGTTGCCTGATTCCAGTGACGTTATATTCGGAAATTTAAGACAAAGTTGGGCCATAAGGTCTGTTGTAATAGAAAGATAATCACAATTCATGAAATTACGGTAGGTAACATTTTGCGGGATACGGTTAAGGTTACTAAACTGATATTGGATGGAGATAAGACTGTGTCCTGCAGCAGAAGGTGATGAAGATTTCAAAAATGCTATAAACTTATCGCTAGAATCAACAACCATGACGTCTAGCAGCGAGCAAGATAATCCCGAATAATGAGTAGGGCCCAAAGGTACGGGAAAGGGCGAGTAGTCGGCAATCAAATTTTGTAAATACTTTGACTCAAATGAGTTATTTAACAAATTGTAGTTTAAATCACAAGTAATTATAATATTTGTAAATACTGAGCTATAAGAGTTAAATTTAACTAAAAACTCGGAAAGTAAGTGGCCCTCTGGACGACGGTAAATAACAATGATTAGGATTTTATGCGAGGGCGCCTTAACGTCTAGAAAAAGATACTCCGGATCATTAATAGAGATATTATTTGAGCAATCAAGTACCGAGTACACAAGCGATTTGTGAAGGAAACATGCTATGTCTCCACCTTGAATGTAACGCGATTGCCGTATTTATTTTATTGCCGCTTATGTATGAAATTATAATTTTTTATTGATACGCAGGATGAGTCGATATTTGGAATGAGCCAAGTTTCGGTAATTGCCAAAATGTGCGTCGGCCCGTCGGAAAGCTCACATTCTGCATCTTGCAAATGGGCCGGAAGAGAATTAACATTAACGCAAGAAATTTTAATCGAGGAGAAAGAAACAGACGAGGATAAAACATTTAAACGTACCGATAAGGTTGACTGGGCTCGTCACTTAATGTTATATAAATCTTGCTCAGTGGCGATAAGCAGTTTGCGAATACCGCCATCTTTACGAACGAATATGTTGCCATTTCGTGCCCAAACGCGCTTATATACAGCTTTGTTTGCAGCTTCTTTGACTTTTTTAAGAAGGGCATACGTAGATGAAGGAAGGAATGCGTTAATGTAGATCATTTTGGCAATTGTGCCTCCTTCCTGAAGTTCCGGATAAAGTTCAGAGACGGTATTATCGCGTTTCGAGTTTCTACAGATTTGCACAGCACTTTAAGCGCAAAATACTGCCGCATTGTGGTTTGACTATGCTCCTTCGGCTTAAAGCCGATTTTATTGATAGCAATAAAATCATCGTGAAATCCGGCAAGCTTTAAATGAGTTAGTACGCGTGTATATATGTCGCGGTAAGATAAACCACATTGAGATGGGATGCCATTAATGACAAGTTCAGCTGTCGGTCCCGCCAATGCCATAGCATTGGTAACTTTTGAAA
Source organism: Trichopria drosophilae (assembly GCA_030407085.1). Lineage (NCBI taxonomy): Eukaryota > Metazoa > Arthropoda > Insecta > Hymenoptera > Diapriidae > Trichopria > Trichopria drosophilae. The sequence continues at coordinate 75,696,834 of CM059582.1, forward strand.
ATTTTTTCTTGGGAAAACGGTCCTATTACTAATTTATTGATGTTGAAAAAATAAACAAAACTCCATTAATACGTTTCGGCCTCTATATGGGCCATCTTCAGAACCTTTAATGACACAAAAAAATACAATGTTTAAAAAATACAATGTTTAAAAAATTTTAAATATAAAATATTTTTAAAAAATTCAAACTCCGCAATTCGATTTTCACAATACACATGACTCACCGAAAAACGTGGCAGTTATAATTCTCATGTTTTGATAAATGAGACACATGTTCCGGTTTGTTTCTTGGTTCTGCTCAAAAAAAATTGTAAACAAGGTTTTATTAAAAAAATTATCTATATAGATACAGATATTAAATGAAAAAAATATAAATAAGAAGAATATGAAAATTTATATAAGGGATATGAAAAACGAGTTATGAGAAAAATTGTTTAAGTTAAATCTTAAATAATGTTCAAAAAATATATCGTAAATTTTTATTATTTAATTATTACTTACTGCGGAATTATCAAAATTGATTAAAATCGCGAACCACGAGAGCGAAACGATGTTGCGGAACATGTGCTCTTTGACAAACTGTCCCTTTGAAAGATTTGATTAAACGTCATGTAACAAAGTCTACAATAATTGACACTAGGTGTAGTAATGAAAACCCGCGAATTATGAACATTAAAATTACCTGTTATGAGAACTAATAATAATATGAAATGAAAATTCAATAAATGCTACAAAAAGGTAATTTATTATTAGTAAATGACCCATTTTTTGAAAGGCATTATTTAAATTCATTCAATTATTATAATTCTATCACAGGGTAATACGCGGTCGGTAACGTAGAATACTCGAATCTGATGTTGACAGCGTTTTTGTTCTTTTTTATAAAGAAGTTCTACAATTGAAGCCTTTTCTTGTGGTTCCTTTCGCTGGCAAGAATTTGAACGTTTTTGTAATCAAAATCATGCGATGTCTCCATTCGGTGTTTTGTTAGCCCAGTGTGCTTATCAGGTGTTTCCAAAATATTCTTTTTGTGTTCTTTAATTCTGGTATCTAGTAATCTTTTGGTCTGACCTATGTACACTTTGTTACAGTGTTGGCAAGGAATGAGGCACACTACACAGCTTCTTTTTCCAATATCTATTTTGTCCTTATAAGGTTTTATTTGTCCTGCGTTCGTACCAGTCGGCTTATGGACAATTCGGATTTTATCTTTTTTCAAATTTCGTGCTAACACTTCGCTTAATCCTTTTACATATGGGATACTAGTTGTTTTGAGGTACTGAATGTCTGGTTTACTTTTCTGGTTGGTATTGTACATCAAATGGACTCTCTTTCTTATACATTCATTTACAAGATCTTCAGGATAGCCGTTTTCTGCTAGAATATTTCTGACTAGATTCAAATTCTTTTTCCTAAACCTGATTTCTGTTAATTTAGTCGCTCTATCTATTAAGCCAAAAAATTACGCTAATTTTGTAATTCATCGGATGGTTTGATGTAAAGTGTAAGTACTTTCTGGACCAGGTGGCTTTATGGTACCAATCCGTATCTGGGGTTCCGTCATCCTTTCTAATTATGAGTAAATCTAAAAAGCTTATTCTATTATTTTGTTCTTTTTCTACTGTAAAAGAGATTCTATTTTCCATTCCGTGTAATTTTTGTTGGCTATTGAACTTATTTAAAACATAATCTATTTTGTCTTGTGGAACTGCTGTTAAAATGTCGTCCATATATCTAATGAAAAATGGAAGCTTGAAATTTAATTTTTTAATTAAGATGTTTTCTACGAATTCCATAATAAGATTGGCTAAAATTGGGGACAATGGAGACCCCATCGGAACTCCATAGACCTGTTTATAGACAGTTTCTTGAAACTTAAAATAGGTAGAACTCAGTATTATATTTAATCCTTCTATAAACTCTTTTTGTGAAAGAAATGTAAAGTTGGATATTTCGTTCCATTTTTTCGTAATAATATGTCGTATTAATGGTAACGAGATGTTCGTAAATAGTGAGACTACATCTAAAGATATAAGAGCATGTGCAGGTGGGATTTTAAAAGTTTTAATTTTCTTCCTACAGTCCCATGTATCTTTAATATAGGATTCAGTTTTACCTATTACGTTTCTCAAAATGGAAGTGTAAAATTTGGCTAAATTGTAGGTGGGTGAATTTACAGTAGAGACAATTATTCCATACGGAATACCTGGTTTATGGATCTTAGGTAATCCGTAAGCTAGTGGGATTACCCTATTGTATGATTTTAGCCATTTTGATGTGTTTGAATTAACCATTTCTAAGCGTTCCCATCTTTTAACTAGTTGATTGATGTTTTTCTGGGTAGTGTTAGTGTATTCGAATTTGGAAGCTGTGTATGTGCTTGTGTCTTGTAGTATTTCTTTCATTTTATGCACGTAATCAGAGGTATTTACGCAGACAGTGGTGTTGCCTTTATCTGCTCTAGTGAAAAACACGTTTTTATTATTTTTCAGAAATTGATCTACCTCTCTTTTCGGGTTGTTGTCTTTACTATCTTGTCCGATGCATTTTGTATTATTGGAAAAATTCTTGATAATATTAACTGATTCCATCCGGATTCTGTTCTTATTATCTACGATGATGTTTCCATCCTCATCAGTTATATCTTTTACTCTCGATACGCCTTCTTCTATTCCCGCTATTAATCGACCATATGGGATACCTTCAGTACTCGATACTGCATGTTTATTTCCTAATCCGACTATGTTCTTTATATTAGTCGGTATGTCTACGTCACTGCAATTTTTAAACAAAGTTTCTTGAATGTTTCGGTTAACAGGTTGGTTTTGTACTTTTAAGTTGTTATTTAACCAGTTGAATTTTCTTTTAAGTCGTCTACTGTTTTGACTCAGTAGACCTTCAAATTTAATATTCTCAAATTTTAAAAAAATTTTTTGAATATATGATGGTATCTTCTTAGAAATCTCAAAGGATAAGGATGTTTTCTCCTTTCTGGTTAAATTCAATTCCGAAATTGTATCAGAAATCTCCAAGTTAAAAAATTTTTGTTTTGTAGACTTGTGAAGGGATTTCATTTGTTACGAAATTTGAAATTACCGAAATTCTTTGTAATTAAAAAATTGAAAATTATTGTTGACATGAGCAGGAAAAATTCTTTCCCTCCGGCATCTTAATAAAAAGATTCTTTGTGGAATTAATCTCGCTAACCTTGTCAGAGTTCTAGGATATTTCCTTAAAACCAACTTGAGATCCGTATTCGTTGGAGACCCAGCGAAGAAATCCTCCAGTTGGTTTCTTAGTATTTCCCATTAATTGTAAAACCATAATTGAAATCGAATTTCTTGACCGCTGATCAGAATTGGTAACTATTGAAAATTTTTTCTTGGGAAAACGGCCCTATTACTAATTTATTGATGTTGAAAAAATAAACAAAACTCCACTAATACGTTTCGGCCTCTATATGGGCCATCTTCAGAACCTTTAATGACACAAAAAAAATAGAATGTTTAAAAAATTTTAAATATAAAATATAATTGTTTTACAATGCCATAGCATGTTTCATATATGCTACGTCTTCTGATACAGCTCTACAAGCGGCAGTATTTTGTTGCACAACTGCCGTTAGTGTCGCAATGTCACGTCTTGTGGCTTCAGATTCACTTCTGACACCCGACATTTCTCCGGTCAGATCAATTCTTACCGCGTGAATTGTATTAAGAAGATCTTGCATCGTTGGGCCGTTACTCTCCAGTGCGTGTTGCGAGTCGATATGCGAGGTAGGTAAGACGGATGGAACGTGTTGCGAGGTGGGGCTAGACGTAGGCAGGGAGAGTTCGGGTGATAGGGAGGTACTCGCTAGGAAGGGAGATTGACTACACGTAGAGTAGTTCAAACAATTAGAAAAAGTTCGCATAATTTAAAACATTAAAGACAAAACGTAACAAATTTACGGTTGGTCAGCCCTGATAAGCTGTGTTATTATGTTAATACGAAATGTTGCGAGAGGCGTAAATGTGTGAAAACGGCGTGGCAGGGAGTTCCAAAACTGTATGACTGTGATCCAGAAAGAGTGAGCAAAAATGTTAGAACGAGGAATTAGAAGCTTTTATTGAGTTGATTGTAAGCGAGAAGATCGGCGAATGAAATGGTCTAGAGGAATGAATCTGTCAGCAAGGTAGGATGGCTGGGAGGTATGGATGATTTGATGAGTGAGGCTACCGAGAAAGTTCTGTCGCCTAGATGTTATGGGTAGCCAATTTGCTTCCTGACGATACGGCGCAAGTCTTTCGTCCCTTCGCAGGCGATACACATATCTCAAGGCGATGGTTTGAAGACGTTATAATTTAGTGTTAAGATATGCAGTTGAATCGGCTATACCTAAAGATGCGTAATCGAGGTGTGGGATGAATAATGCGTTGACAAATGTGAGTTTGATCTGCGGTGGAAGAAAAGCACCACGAAATTTAAGCCTGTAAAGAACATTATGTACTTTAGATGATATGGTACTAATATGGGGATTCCATGTTAGGTCGGATGTTATTATAACACCAAGATCTTTTACTTCATGTGAATAAGGTATTACATCCGACTCAACAATAATTTGTGGTATGGTGAGACTTTTCATAACGGCTAAATTCTGAGGTGAAGCTATGATGATGGCCTGAGTTTTACGCGAATTTAAAGTGAGCTCATAATCATGGGACCACCTCACAAGCTCAGCAATGGCACTGTTAATATTGCGTATCGTTTCATTTAGATGACGTATCGGAGTCGAGGGATAAAATTGCCTAACATCAGCAAAGATGATGGTAGTATGTCTGCAGTATTTGAGTCTCGAGAATAAGGTATTCATAACAATAATGAATAATATGGGGCCTAAGCTCGAACCTTGTGGAACGCCGGAAGTAGTATACTCGGGATTAGATGTTAAACCATCCAAGCCAATTATTGTGTGAGAGCGATTTGTCAGATAAGAATGCAGCCATCTCAATGTTGATTCCTCAAAGCCAATGTCTCGAAGGCAGGTTAGAATTACGACATGGTTTAAGGAGTCAAAGGCTTTTGAGAAATCAAACAGTACCAAAATAGTAACTGTCCCACGATCTATACCGAAACGTACATCATCCATAAGATGTAGTAGAGCAGTTTGGGTGCTGTAAAATTTATGGAATCCACATTGTTTGGGATGCAGTATACGATTTATCTCTTAATATTTTGTGATCTACTGGGTGACAAGGGAATCAATGACCTTAGAGAGGTGGGAAGGATTTGTGATTGGACGGGTGTCAGAAGGCCTTAAGGGGTTAGAGATTTTCTTAAGTAGTACGATGTAAGATGATTTCCAAATGGGAGGGAAATAGCCAGGAATAAGTGAATGATTAACAATGGATGTTATATATGGTGCAACAATTGTAAAAATGGATTTTAGGTACTCTATAGGAAGATGAGCGGGACTAAGCCCACGTGATTTTTGTGCAACTAAATAAAAGACTATGTATGATTGATAGGAGTAAAGGTGAATGTTGTATGAAAATTAGGTAATGGACGCATGACAATGTTGTTGAGTATCGCTAAGTCACAAGACGGATATAAGATGACAATATTTGTGCAAAATGACGATTTAATGCAATGGGTGAAAAATGAGGAAGTGCGGACTGTGATGGCTGATTAGCAAGTACTAGTTTTCGTAGGCAAGACCAAAGTTTGTTCGTGCTTGTTTGTTGGAGCACTATTTTGCCTAAGTAACGATTTTCGGCCGCTTTTAAGATATTTTTAATCTCGCGACGCATATTCTTATATTCCTGGAAAAGACGCAGGTTTCGAGTTCGTTTCGCATGCAGCAACAATTTGGCGCGTTCCTCAATCCGACTTCGAATGCTAGGTGTGATCCATGGAATAGCGCGATGCATAATACGTTTTGTAATAAATGGCGCGTGTAAATCTAAAACGTCAGTAATACATTCGTAAAAATTAATTACGAAGTTTATTAGACCGTGCGGTTGCGAATTTGTTTGAAGTTGTGTGTGATCGGAAACCAAGAGATGAGGAAACTCAAGTTGAAGTAATGCTGAAAGATATTTATTTAAAGCAGACTAGTCGCATTTGGCGAAGTTACGATAGGTGATAATTTATGGAATGGAATTGAGGTTAGTGAATTCGTATTGAATCGTAATAAGACCAGCCGCAAAAGGAGTAGAAGACGTAGCAAATCTTTTAATCTAATCTGAACAATCGACTAGCATAGCATCCAGTTGAGAAGAAAAAAGCCCACAATAATATGTGGTTCCAAACGGTATGGAAAAAAGGGTAAAAGGTATGTAACAAAAACTCCAAACCGAAAAGTCCACATCCAAAAAGTCCACACTTATTTTAAGTCCAAAAAAATGTAACTACCGAGCATCTATACTTTCGTGTGATGATGCTTCTATGTTTTTCTCCCTCAATCATTCGCATTTAAGTAGACAATATTGACACATCTAAATCTTTTTTATACATCCATCCAATATCTGATCCAATGGCTTTGAGAGAAATGGAAATTATTATAAAAGGTCGTAATACGCGTATTTAGACGGATTCCTGTACGTTAAATCATACAGTACACGCGACGTGACATATGGGAAATGCCGACGTAAACCTGCCTCTAGTGCGCGCATAACGACTGTAAGCACAGAACGAAGTATTACGTTGCGAAAGGATGATTCTGCTTCTTCTCATAAAAGCCACGGACCTGATCCCGAGGAAGTTGAAGCTCTACGCATCATGTCATCTATCAAGGTTAGAAATTTGAATTATACATTGAACATTTTTTTGACGGGTAATCGTATCTTACTAAACCGTAATCATCAATTTTGCGGTGCAGGGCGCAGCACGTGCTCATCCTGAACGGCCACCGTCAGCAGTGATACGCAAAGTGCAAAATGCTGACATGCATGTTCTAGGTTACCTGACTTGTAACTCGCCTTCTAATCCGACAAGCATTGAAGATTTGCATCATTCGCCCGATCAATATACTAAGAATCTGGTTGGTGAAAATTTTTTGATTTATGATTCATTCGCAGATGACGATCATAATTTGGCACATGGAAGAATTTTGGTATTCGCTACACGGGAAAATTTAAGACTTCTTTGCAGTTCGGACATTTAGTATATCGATGGCACATTTCAAGTAGTTTCTTCCATTTTTTTCAACTATTTACGATAATGGGATCAGTGCAGCAAAATTACAAAGGTATAATTCGTAAAAGTGTTATGCCTTTTGTGTATGCGTTATAAGAAACTAAGAAAGAGGAAGCGTACGCAAAAGTTTTTGAGGTGACGTTGTCCTTCGCTCAAAATATCGGAATTGCAGTTCGACATCCAACAACTATCATGACAGATTTTGGGATGACCATTATAAATGCTGCAAAACAGCAATTTTGTACTGACATAATAAAACTCTGCTTATTTCATTTAAGTCTAAGTGTTTATAGGAAGATACAAGCAGAGGGCCTGTAGCAGAGATATGGAGACGTCAACGACCCCAGTATCAGAGAAGCTGCATAGCACGTACGAATAATTGTTCGGAAGGGTGGCACAACCGCTTCAACATATTGGTCGGACAAAGCCACCCAAGCCTCTATATTTTTTTAAATGAACTGCAAAAAGAACAGGCCGATGTGGAGTATATGCTGAGAGACCTAACATTAGGGAAAAAAGTGAAAAACTTATCAACAAACAATATACAACGCGTTGAAGAACGACTTACTTCTGTTGTCAAGACCTATCACAATTACGTGGAGGAAGACAATGACTTGGAATATTTAAAAGCAGTTGAATGCCACATCCACATGTGAAGAAAGAATTATATGCGTATTAATGAAAATGTGAATTATATATTTCATATTATATTTAATATTGGACTTTTCGGTTTGGACTTTTATTTGGTTGGACTTTATTTCTTGGACTTTTCGGTTTATACTTTTTGTCATATAACCGGAAAAAGGCGAGTAGTCATAAATAAAATTTTGGAGATATGCAGTATCAAATCTGTTTTCTAACAAAGTACAGTTTAAGTCGCCTGTTACAATTATGTTCTTATATTTAGAAATATATGTATTAAACTTAACTATAAATTCCGCGAAACAAATTTCTTTTTGAAACGACAACAGAGAGAGAGAGAGATTGATTAATTGAAAACAAATTTATTATTGCCCTGGCCACAACGAGCCGTGGACAAAATTCAGCATCCTGTCGTTACAATTTTTCGGACAGGATGCGATAGTACAATAGACTTGTTGTCTCTGCAGTAAGGTGGTATAACGTAGACTTATCAATATAATATATAAACTATTATTTAGAAAAGCAGGTAAAAATATACAAGCAGAATGAGAGCTTGATTATATAATTCGCTACTAATGATGTATATCTATCTAATTCTAATAGTAAAATTGATACTAATATTAATTTCTTTTTTGAGCTACTCAAGTGTTTCACTCCCGTGCGAATATAACTTTTATCCTAGGTTCGGTCTGCCCTAAGCAAATACGCGAAAAGGTTTGAACGAAAAGATGCAATGGAGATGAGTGATTGAATATGACGAGGAAGGTGGTTCCAAAATTCAATAGCTGTGATCCAGAATGAACGAGTGAAGATGTTAGTACGTGGAGTAGGGAGTGAGAAACGAGATGAATGATGGCGAGATGATCGACGTAAGGAATCATTGATTGGTATGAATCTTTCAGACAAATAAGAAGGCTGGGCTGTAGTAATGATTTTATGAGTAAGATTTCCAAAAAAAAAGTTGCCTCCTCGATGCAACAATAAGCCAGTTCGCTTTCTTTCGATACGGCTCTAGTCTCTCATCACGCCGCAAAATATACATATACCGTAAGGCAACGTTCTGTAGGCGCTGTAGCTGGGTGTTAAGGTAAGCTATCAAATCAGCAGTAACAAGGGATGCGTAATCAAGATGTGGAATGGCCAACGAATTAACAAGGGATAGCTTGATAGATGATGGAAGAAAGGCACTGCGATATTTTAACCTATACAGGACGTTGTGCACTTTGGGCGAAATCGTGTTTATGCGACGATTCCACGTTGGGCCAGAAGTAATTATTACACCTAAATCCTTTACTTCACGTGTGTAAGGTATTATATCCATCCCAACAATTATCTGCGGTATGACAAGATCTTTGATGTTAGTAAGATTCTGTGAGGAACCAAGAATAATGGCCTGTGTTTTACGTGAGTTTAAGGTGAGCTCAACGTCATGAGACAGAGAATTAAATTACGAACAATTTCCAATATATGTTTCTTATCCATATGATTAATATTCACAGATATATAACATTTAAACACTTTTACAAGACACAACCACTGTATGTTTTGCATAATAAAATCAGTAATAAGTCGAAAACTGTAGGTCGTACGCATATAGTGTATACAATGATAGTTGTAGAGAATCAAATTTTGAATCTGTATGTGTTCTCACAATATCATTTTCATAATCCGTATAAGACTAGGCACGAAAAACTCATGAAAAATTGTCATTTTCAAGAGTTATTTTGCAAATAAGTATGTTTTAACTGATTTTAGGTAGTAAAGTGTGTCATGATTTTTTGAAGACAATTAATTTATCTGTAAATTAAGCATCGGCTGAACTTGCTACGATGAATAGTTCTCGAGTTACAGCTGTTTGAAGGTATAATAAAAAATGGACTTTTTATTAAAAGTTCCGATTTTCGCTTAAAATAGGGGTTAAAATTGTTTTTAAAAATCGGTTTTGTCCTATTTTCATAAGTTTACATGTATACAAAGGTAATACAATACAATAAATCGTTCCCAAGATGCAGTTTATTGTAGAAAAGCTTCCTTGAAAACTATGTATTTTCCGAAAATTGTAGTGAAAATTAATTTATGTTTCAGTTTCTCTTAAATATCTTCGTTTCTATTGATTTTACGACAAAATTTTATATAAACTAATTGAAAGCTTACAAAATTTCCTATAAAAAACAGTTTATAGCGTGTATTTTTCTTGAAGCAGCGGAGAGAAACTAACGATTGAAAATGCAGGTAATTTTTCATTTTTAGCATGACAGCAATTTCAGTTATGTTTGAGACGAAGAAAAGTCTGTGTAAAAATTTTTGTAAATTTTCACACATATCACAAGTGATTCTCTGAGCATTCCTGTGTCCGTAAGTCATACGATCATATTTTTAAGGTGGGTAGTACATTCTTTACACGCGAAAGAAGTGTCCGTAAGTATACGGCGAAAGCGTACTCGCTCAAGCGACCGCATGGGTATATATCTATTTTTTTGTAACAATATGTAAAATTGTATTTTATTGTATGACTGTTTAAAACAATACTCGTGGGAATATGGAAGTGTATGAAAAACATTAAGAAAAGGTAATTACCATGTAAATGTAGATGAACGTTATTACATACTTCAACGTAAATAATGTTATATACGATATTTATTTTCGATTATTCAATATTCGCATAATTATTGTATAGCATTTATAAATGTCAATATTAATTGTAATTGTTACGGTTACCAAACATTTCTTGTCCCAACAACGCGGATTGTTAAGGTAATTGTCCTAGTAGCTGAACGCTTAAACCTTTGTGCCACGAATTTTTCTTTTCATACAATTGACTGAAAACTTGTTATTGGAGGGTTTTCGGGGTCGCTGATTACGAATCCGTTGTCAGATGTCCGAAAATCAAAATGGCGGATCCATTATGTCGACCATAATTATCAAAAAATGACTATTTTCGACCAAATCCGCCACTTATTATACAAAATGGCCCGCAAAATTGGCCACAATCGGTGCACGGGCCAAAACCGGTACATCTACCCATATCCGAATTTGTTTGGGTAACAATGTGAAATTGTCAGAGTTGAGGACATCGATGGACGGCGATCGATGCAGATCAACGATTGTTTAAACTTCCGGACGAAACAATAATTCGACATTCGATTGTTTACATTATGCATCGGTGCATTGCAGCTGATGCGGAACGGAACGTTACCTAACCTCACCAAGTTATAGACTTTTGGCGAACATCGCCGTCGCCAGGTTACTCGGTTGCACGACTATAAACCTGAAGTAATGCGCATAGGTTCGTATATTTAATTTATATATTTGTACACGTGATAAGGTATAATGTATATGTAAAGGTGAACTGCCCGCGACGAGGTAACAAAATAGGAAAAACTACACTGTAGCACGTAAAGTTACGAACAATGAACGACGCTAAATGTTGTATCTGCGGAACAGAAGGTAAGGATGATATTTTATTTACCGTTTCGACGAAAGCCTTACACACATTAATCGAAGCAAGCCGAATGCGTAAGGATGGAAAAGAGCAGACCATATTTCGGTCAAGTTCGATATCCATACATCAAGAATGCCGCAAAAATTATACGCGCAGAAGTACTATCAATGCAACATTAAAACGAGAAAGTACGGAAGATGCTTCGACTATTGACAAAAGTTGTGAAAAAAAAGGACACGACAATCAGATAGTTTCGATTACAAAAGTTGTTGCTTAATTTGTTCTCAACCAATTGATGAAGCAGTGTTTCATTCTAAGCAAACTAGCGGACGATGCGCACGTAAAGTGCAGAATCAATCGACTATTGAAACGATCGAATCCACAGCTTGCCTCCGAAATGACAAGCTTGGTCAAGAAATGCTCGATCGTTTGCAATCGACTGAGAATGTGATGGATTGTGAGCCGATTTATCACGTACTTTGCTATGCATCGTTTTTAAAAATGTCCGTAAGTGGGAGGAAAGCGGGAAGACCGATATCAGCTGATGTAGCATCAGCAGTACAAACGATTTCCAATTATCTCTGTGCATCACAAGAATGCCAGTTTACTTCGGAAGAACTACTTCATGTAGCAAAAGAAGCAGGAAAAGAAGTGCCATCGTGGAGGACACTGCAAACGAAGTTGAAAGCAGAGTTTGGGAATGACATTATAATTACCACCGTGCATAAGAAAAATCCGGTCATATGTTTTGCGAATGTCGGACATGAGGTTATTAGTCAGTCGTGGTATGAAGAGCGCTTATTGGACAAAGAGAGCGAAAAAATTCGAATTGTCGAAAAAGCAGCGGAGATTATTAGAGGTGATATCCGACAGCAATATTACGATAGTACATCATATCCTGCTAGCAGTGAATTTTTGGATGATGTAACATCACACGTACCGCAAACATTATCTACGTTCTTAGAAAGCGTTATCTTGAAAGACAAGAAAAACCCCGAGTCTTTTAAGAAAAAATGCACCAAAATTGCTCACTGCATAATATCTGCAGTGCGACCTAATTCTTTTATCTCCAATATTCAGCTCGGTATAGCTTCTTACATTTATAGAAAAATCGGTTCGAAGATTATCATCGATATTTTATCCAAACTCGGTTTGTGTGCTTCTTACAATAATGTCAGAGTGCTGGAATCATCAATTTTACATGCACCTGCATATGAAATTCGTCCCCATTCGCACTGCCAGTTCATTTTTGACAATACGGATTTCAATGTAAGTACAGTGGACGGATTAAATACATTTCACAGTATGGGTGGTGTGCAATGTATTACTCCTGCCACCGCAATTATCAATTCATCAGATAGAATCACAAAGGAACGACTTCTAAATAAATGTGATCAACTGAAGAAAAGCGGCGTGTCGGAATTACACATTTTTGAAAACAGAACTGATACAGGTTTACAATCCATCGTTTTTCAAGGTTTAAGTGATGAAGTAGCTGCTGGCATTGGCTGGAAAGGTAAAATTTTAATGCCAACCGTGCGTGACACTTTTTGGATGTTAGCTAAATATCATGATGTACCAAACATTCCAGGTTGGAGAGGTTTGAATGAAAAGACAACATCACACCGAAGTTCTGAGCAAACAAAAGTTCTGTACCTGCCTTTCATAAATGCACCTCCAAGTGATTACGATACAGTCTATACTTCTCTGCGGATGGCAGTGCGAAAAGCCAAAGATATATCAGTGAAAAGTGTGATAGTTACCTTCGACCAACCATTGTATATCAAGGCTCGTGAAATAGTCGCCTGTGCTGGCGAACATTCCGAACTCAGTAACGTAATCGTGAGACTTGGTGGATTCCATACACTTATGTCTTATCTGGGATGTATTGGTTACATAATGGCAGGAAGCTGGTTACAACAACTGCTAGGTACTATCTATGCACCGAATTCCGTCATAAAGCTACTTGGAGGCCACGCATATGCTAGGGCAATTCGAGCTCATTTGCTAGTACAATTAGCACTAGCACATGTTATATTGAGAAAATTACCAATGACAGCTTCAGAGCGCGACGTGATATTTTCGATGGCCGACCAATTCGAAACGCCACCCAAGGCAGAAGATATTGACAATGATTCGAATTTACAAAATCTCGCTAAAAAACTTGAAATACAACTTCTGCAATTGGAAAGTAATGGACCTACGGCAAAGTTGTGGGTCCAATACTTTAACATGATAACCATTTTGAAATTATTTATGGAGGCAGAGCGAGAAGGAAATTGGATCAATCACCTAACAGCAGTTCGACACATGCTTTCGTACTTCCACAGTAGCGGGCACTTTTCATATGCGAAATCATGTCAAATTTACCTGCAAGACATGGTTCACATACATAAAAAAATGGATGCGCGTGAATATGAAGAGTTTACGAATGGTGGAAAGTTTACCATCAAAAGAACGACAAAGTATTGGTCTGGAACTTGGTCCGATCAAATTATTGAACAAACGTTAAACAGAGAATTCACAGTGCACGGAATAACCATTGGAAGAGGCATTACAGACAGTTCTCTTACATCCTTCACTGTCACAAAACCTATTCTGCATAACATTTGTGAGGCTGTCGAAATGTTTAGCGACATTCACTTTGCAACAAGCGAGCAGCATGTGGAAGCTCGTGAAAGTCGGATACAACGAGATGACAAAGACGTCAAAAAAATCATTCAGTGGCTGGATATTCACGAACCGTTTCAGGTTGGTGATTCAATTACATCTTTGAGTAGCGGAGTAACTGACAATACATATTCAGTTAACTGTTTCCGAGCACGTGAAATTGGTGAATTGCTCATCGAAGAAACGCAGAACAAGACACTAAAAGAAATTAAAATGAAGCGCAGCAACCGAGTGTCGTCTTTAGCATCGATAAATTGTTCTATCAAAGTAAACGATAAACACGTAACTGTAGACCCCTTAACACTGTTTCACAGAATGACTATAGCCAAGAAAACGGAAGCCGACTTAGAAAATTTGTTAAAATATGAACTGGCACCATATCCTCTCTCGCTATTTTTCGAAAGTGGTATGAGAAAAAATAAAAAATCCTTGTTAACAAAATTGTTTCAACAGTTCGGCGACGATTTGCCTTTACACGCTGATCATCTGTTCGTCATTGATGGAGGGTTCTTGTTACATCGAGTTATTTGGAACCTTAATACAACGTACAAAAACATTTGTACGATGTACGTCAATTATGTTAAACAGCATTACGGCAACAACTGTATCATAGTTTTTGATGGCTACGACAACACCACTTGCAGTACAAAACGCACTGAACAATTGCGAAGAGATGCCAAACACTCCTGTCGTGATATTGTCCTCGAAGAGCACATGGTATCTACGATCACTCAAGAATCATTTCTGCGCAACAACAATAATAAAGGCCGATTAATATCTATGCTTAAAAAATATTTTGAAATGAACGAGTATCATGTCGAAAAAGCGGAAAGCGATGCTGATGTTTTAATCATTCAAACTGCTATAACGGCTTCAACTACAAATTCTACAGTTGTAGTAGGAGAAGACACTGACCTGATAGTACTGCTTGCTGCATTGACACCATCCTCTAATAACATATTTTTCTTAAAGCCAGGCAAAGGAAAAAATAAGAAGCAGATTTTCTCCTCTCAACAATTGCAAAGTACCGAAAACTTGCAACGTACTATTTTATTGGCGCATGCGTTTAGTGGCTGCGATACGACGTCGGCAATTTTCCAGAGAGGAAAAAGTTCAGTTTTTAATTTACTAAAAAGCGGAAAATTGCAAAACATCAACGACGTTTTTATGTCACATTCATCGGATGCCGCAAAGGTCAGAGAAGCTGGAGAGTTCTTGTTTTTGCATTTATACAAGTCAAAAAAAATAACTGATGGGAATTTAAATCGTCTCCGTTATGATGCGTATAGACGATTGGCATCAAAAAAGACCACCCGCTTGCCTGCTTTGCCGCCCACATCTAATGCTGCTGCCCAACATTCATTCCGAACGTACTTTCAGATTCAAACGTGGTTGGGAAATAATGATATAGATGCGGAATCTTGGGGATGGAAAAAACAAGACGATTGCCTTCAGCCTATTTTTACCAACGACCCTCCTGCACCAAACGAGCTGCTGAAATTAGTAGCGTGCAATTGCCATACAAATTGCGGGTCATCGTGTGGATGCAAAAAGGCAGGATTGAAGTGTTCCGATCATTGCGCCAGTTGCACTGAGAATGGTTGTCTCAACTTGTGGTTACGTACTGAAGAAATTGACGACAACGATGACATCGAAGAACATGAAGAAGAACATGAGGAAGAACAAGAAGATGTCGCGTTCGAATAACGGAATTTCAGTGCTGTGGAAAAAAGTAATTGTTATATACAAGCTACACTACTAACACCCACATTTCAAGTTCAATATAATTTAATTTCAAACAATTTGAATATTTTTAAATTTTATTAGCCACAAATATCCACTATTTTTATTTAATCAAACCACATTGTTAGACAAGGGATTAAATAATAATGTTAATAATAATTTTAATAATTTATTAATACATTTTCATATTTTGTACTCCATATCTGATGCGTATTATCCATTTCTCCCTATTAATAAATTTCACAGCTATAAATATTCTTATGCATTATCACTTCTCTTACGTTAAAAAAATGTACCTATAGATCTGTCAATATTAATTGTATGGATATGAAACAAAAAGTAAATTGTTCGTAATTAAATTCTCTACAACTTTTATTTGAAGCATTTTGTGATACGAATGGCCATTTTCGATATAATAGGGAAATACGAGCGACCCGCGCACGCTTTTGCGTTACGTCGCAAAACAGTCGAAATTTGAAATCGATGTATCTCGGCTCCTACTGGTCGTAGGAAGTTAAACAAAAAAGGAAAATGTGCGGAATTTCATCAGCTACAATTTCTCTAACGTTTTCTTTTTCAATAAAATGATATGATATTTATTGAGTTATTTTCGAAAAACTGATTTTTTTGACACATTTCCCCCTCCCATTTCGCTTAGAAGGGGGGTACGGGTGGGGACTTTTGAACACTTCAACCCTGTCACAAAACAAGCATGTTCTGAAATTTTTAGACCTGTAACCATTTTTTCATCCAAATCGTCAAATTTCCTCCCATTTTACTGGGCTAATATCTAGACCAATTATTTTATGAGAACGGTTTGATAAGTATGAATGAAGCCATCTTAACGCTGATTCACCGAAACCCATGTCTCGAAGACAAGTCAAAATTAATGAATGATTTAGTGTATCAAAGGCCTTCGAGAAGTTAAATAGCGCACGCAACGAGTCAATATTAACGCATGCGATTTTTTAATGAAGACGTAGAATTTGATGACGATACAATATTACATTTATCCGGAATGCTTTGCTGTGATTGTCACACAATATTATTAAGGTCTTGATCTGTCGCAATCAACAGCTCGGAAATACCTGCATCTTTGCGAACAAAAACATTGCCATCTCTTGTCCAGACACGTTTAAATCCAGCATTTTTGCAGCAATTTTAGCTTTTTTAAATAAATTGTACGCGGATGATGGCAGAAATTCGTTAACAAAGACAGTTTTATCCGAGGCAGTCTCACCCGATAACTCCGGAAATAATTCTTGGAGAGTAGTAATTTTACATTTTTTTTAAAAGTAATTTTTCCTAGATTTCGCTTCGCTTCTACGATAAAATTTCGCACTTCAACAGACTTGCAGTGGATCTTAATAGCGAAATGATGTGCAGAGAAATCTTGGGTGACTGCTGAGGAATACGAGGTAGATGGGCGTTTCCGATCGATTTTATTAACACCGAGGACGTCACTGTACAAACAAGGCAGTTTAAAGTGATTTAGCATCCGAAGTGCAAGATCGTTAAACTGTAACGAACATCGATTTGGAATGACGGTTACTATAATATCCGATGTTGGTCCAGCGAGGGCATTAGAATGCTTCATGTAAGCAATATCGGTTTTGAACATCGTACATGCAGCAGTATTTTGCTGTACGGCAGCGGTTAGTTTAGAAAGATCTTTTCGAATAGCTTCGGTGTCATCACGGACGACAGAGAGTTCGGAGCGAAGCCCTGTTATCGCTTCCATTATTTGCCGAAATTGCTGAGCAGTAACCATCGTCGACTGCGCTCGATCGGACAAAGTAGGCGCGACGGGTAGTATGGTATGCGAAGCCGAGCTTGCCGAAAATAGTCGTGACGGTGTTAAGACCGGCTGCTGACTTCGCGGGGGGTTTAGGAGATAGGATGAAGTACAATGCTTAGAGAGGGGCAGATCGCACGTGGCGGCGTTACTTGCAGCGGCGCGCCGCGAGGGAAGAAGGGGCGGTAACGAACGCACGCAGCACACGGACTCGGGTTTACCGTGTATGTATAGACGGCCGCAAGACTCGTGATAACGCTTACTACACGCGGGACACTGTATTAAATTCACGACACGCTTATGACACTTCCTACAAATTACGAATTACGCTTGCTGAACTTGAAAATTTCCGCATCGATTTGACATACCTCTAGCTGTTGTTTAATTCAATCGCGATGACAGGTAGTTGGCGGCTGAAATGTTTCACCTAGTGATTCCGGTGGACCTGCGCAGTAACCACTTGCGCGAAATTGCCGTTGACACGTGTTCAACGAAATCGTTGGCAAGACTTTTCAGTTTTCCAAAAAGGTACACCGTGGACGTTAAAACAGATGTCAATCGGATTTAAATGCACCAATGTATTCGTCCGCAATTGATACACCTCCTGGAAATAATTCTCGCGGAGAATTGAGAAAATGGTGAGATAATTGCAGAAAAAGATGGAGCAAAATTTAGCACGTGCGGTGCGTGTACTCACCAAAAGCAGAGAGAGAGTGATTGATTGATTGATTGATTGATTGATTGATTGTCTTTATTATGGCTTGAGGTATTACCTCTTAGGCCAACCAATATAGAGCATACATACAGATAACTAAAACTAAAACTAAGCTTAATATAACAAGGCACACTAACAGATGCATATAAAAGCGCAATACTAGTTCTATAACAAAGTAGATATAAAATAGATAGATAATAATAATAGTCGAGCGTTATAACGTAGGGTAGGGTACACGCACACCAGAAGTAAAAGTGGACTAAAATACTAGTAGTTTAGGTGATATGGTACTAACATGGCGTTTCCATATTAGGTCGGATATTATTATAACACCAAGATCTTTTACTTCGTGTGAATAAGGTATTACATGCGACCCAACAATAATTTGTGGCGTGGTGAGATTTTTCATAACGGTTAAATTCTGAGGTGAACCTCGGATGATGGCCTGAGTTTTACGCGTATTTAAAGTGAGCACATAATCATGGGACCACCTCACAAGCTCAGCAATGGCACTGTTAATATTGCGTATCGTTTCATTTAGATGACGTATCGGAGTCGAGGGATAAAATTGCCTAACATCAGCAAAGATGATGGTAGTATGTCTGCAGTATTTGAGTCTCGAGAATAAGGTATTCATAACAATAATGAATAATATGGGGCCTAAGCTCGAACCTTGTGGAACGCCGGAAGTAGTATACTCAGGATTAGATGTTAAACCATCCAGGCCAATTATTGTGTGAGAGCGATTTGTGAGATAAGAATGCAGCCATCTTAATGTTGATTCCTCAAAGCCTGTGTCTCGAAGGCAGGTTAGAATCACGACATGGTTTAAGGTGGTGTGAAATTTGCGGAATCCACATTGTTTGGGATTTAGTATACAATTTATCTCTAAATATTCTTTGATCTGCTGGATGACAAGGGAATCAATGACCTTAGAGAGGTGGGGGGGATTTGTGATTCGACGGGTGTCAGGAGGACTTAAGGGGTTAGCGATTTTCTTAAGTGGTATGATATAAGATGATTTCCAAATGGGAGGGAAATAGCCAGCGATGAGTGAAAGATTGAAAATGGATGTTAATTATGGTGCAATGGTTGTAAACATGGATTTTAGGTACTCTAAAGGAAGATGATCGGGACTAAGCCCACGTGATTTTTGTGCAACTAGATTAAGACTAAGTAGGACATCATGATGATTAATAGCAGTAAAGGTGAATGTTGTATGGAAATTAGGTAATGGACGCATGATAATGTTGTTGAGTGTTTCTAAGTCAGAAGACGGGTGAGATGACGATATTTGTGCGAAATAACGATTTCATGCAATGGGTGAAAAATGAGGAAGTGCGGACTGTGATAGCCGATTAGCAAGTCCTAATTTTCATAGGCAAGACCAGAGTTTGTTCGTGCTTGTTTGTTGGAGCACTATTTTGCCTAAGTAACGATTTTTGGCCGCTTTTAAGATATTTTTAATCTCGCGACGCATATTCTTATATTCATGGAAAAGACGCAGGTTTCGAGTTCTTTTCGCATGCAGGTACAATTTGTCGCGTTACTTAATCCTACTTCGTATACAACGTGTGATCCACGGAATAGCGCGGTGCAAAATACGTTTTGTAATAAATGGCGCATGTAAATCTAAAATTTCGGTAATACATTCGTAAAAATTATTAACGCAGTTTATTAGACCGTGTTGTTGCGAATTTGTTTGAACTTGTGTGTGATCGAAAGCCAAGAGATGAGGAAACTTAAGTTGAAGTAATGCTGACAGGTCTTTATTTAAAGCGGAATAGTCGCATTTGGCGAAGTTACGATAGGTGATAATTTGTGGAATGGAATTGAGGTTAGTGAATTTGTATCGTATCGTAATAAGACAGTGATCAGCCGCAAAAGGAGTAGAAGAAGTAGAAAAATTTTAATCTTATCTGAAGAATCGACTAGCATAACATCCAGCTGAGAAGAAGAAAAACAAGAATAATAGGTGGTTCCGAAGTGTACAGAAAAAAAGGGAGTAGTCTTGAATAAAATTTTGAAGATATTCAGAGTCAAATTTATTTTCTAACAAATTACAGTTTAAGTCGCCTGTTAAAATTATGTTTAGAAATATATGCTTATATTTAGAAAGATATGCGTTAAACTTCACTATAAATTTCGCGAGATGTTCCCCATGAGGGCGTCGGTATATAACTATAAATAATAAATTTCTTGAAGACGATTTGACATCCAAAAAAAGATATTCTGGGGTGTCAATGCTTTCATTTACTGAGCACTCGAGAATAGTGTAAGATAAAGATTTGTGGAGGTAACATACGACACCTCCACCTAAAATAAAGCGTGTTTGACCATCGCTACGCAATGCCCGATCGTTACAAACGAAATTACAGTTTTTAACACAACGATGAATCAACAAGCGGTGTCATCCATGTTTCGGTGGCTGCTAGGATGTTTGTTGTGCAATCTAATAACTTATTTTCCACATCTTGCAGATGGGCACGCAGTGAATTTATATTTATACACGAGATTTTTAAAGACGACAAAGAATCGGACGAAGAGACGTTACTTGATACACATTGATTAACTGGATTCTGCTGTGGTTGTCAGACAATGTTATTGAGATCGTGTTCTGCGGCAATTAACAACTCGGGGGTGCCGCCATCTTTTCTTACAAAAATATTGCCATCTCTCGCCCAAACGCGTTTATAACCTGCGTTATTAGCCGCAAGTTTGGCTTTTTTAAGCAAATTGTAGGTCGATGAGGGCAAAACCTCGTTGACGTACACAGTTTTGTCGGCGTTAGCATCTTTAGATAATTCCGGGAATAGTTCCTGGACGGTAATTTTCCCCAACTTACGTTTTGCTTCGACAATAAAATTTCGAACGTCGACAGATTTAAGGCGTATTTCCAAGGAGAAATACTGTTTAGGAGTTGTCGAACTGGTAGCAGCAGAATAGGAGGTCGATGGTCGATTATGTTCGATTTTTTCGATTTTTAAAATGTCGCTCAATAAACCCGGCAATTTTAAATGGGTAAGCACGTGGAGCATAATGTCATTACATGAGAGAGCACCCATTTGGGATACCGTTTACTATTATGACTGTAGTTGGTCGTGTAATGGCATTGCTCTTTTTCATGTATTCAACATCCGATTTTAGAGCATTGCATACAGCGGTGTTCTGCTGTACGGCAGATGCCAAATTCGAAAGATCGGTTCGAATAGCATTACTATCGGCTCTAACAGCCGTAAGTTCCTGTCGCACACCGTTATATACGCTTCAAGGATTTGCGAAAGTTGCTGAGCCGTATCCATAGTTCACTGCGTTTGGGGCAAGGTAGGCGAAACAGATAATACTTGCGGAGGGAGGGAACTAGCCGAAAATAGTCGCGACGGTGTTAATAGCGGCTGCACTCGATGAAGGATAGAGGACGGGGTAGGGAGCGCGAGGAGAGATACGGCACCCGCGACAACAGTACCAGTTGCGATGGTAGGCGGCGGAAGAAGTAAGTGCGACAAAGAGCGCACACAACACACGGATTCCGATTTACCGCGTATGTAGAGCCGTCCGCAAGACATGTGAAAACACTTTTCGCAAACAGGACACTTGACGAAATCGATTACAGACTTGTAGCGCTTCGAACAAATTACGCGAACAGCAACGTTATGGTCCGATTTGCTGTTACTTCGAGTTTTTCGGCAATTTTACGGCATCGGTTTTCGTACCTTATAATATGTCGCTCGTTTTCAATTCAGTGTAGATGACAGTTGTTACTTGAAACAGGCGGCTGACATTACACCACGTGACTGGAGTGGACTTACGCAGTTGTCGTTGGCTCCGTGATCGCCGTTGACACGTGCCCGGTGAAAAACGTGGAAAAGATTTTATGATTTTCCAAAAAGGCACACCGTGGATCCACTAGATATTGTCACTCGAAAAAAACTTCACTAATCAGGTACACAACTGGTGCACACCTTCTTAGCGAGAGAGAGAGAGAGAGAGGGCGAGAGTGATTGTCACATGATTAGTTTACTGTGGGCACTATGTGACCTCGCAAACGTGACTCATCTGTGCGCCAAGAGGTAAGCGGCCTCGATGAGTCACGTTTGTTATGACGGCCCATAGTGCCCACATTACTACTCACACAGATAAAATCGATCGGCAGACGTTCCATGTTTTTTTTCCATCAATGCGAGACTTTATACTCCGTAATAAATCCTTAATGAACGTTGTGGAGATGCAGGTTGTTCACAGAGATTTTCCAATGCCCAATTTTGAAGCATTTTTACATTTTGTTTACCGCAAGTTGCGCTAATCGTATGACTTTCACATTTCTTCGATAATTGATATTGCTGCTGTTGCTTCAGTTTTGTTAATAAAGGGTAGTCCAAAACGTCGAGAACGATAACATATTCAGCGTTTAATATATTCTCCAACCACTACCTTTTATCAACTTCTTAATAATCGTGATAATTATGCATTATCCAGTTATTCACTCTTTTAGAGCGTAAAGGTAACCACACCCATTGATATGGTAGTTTAAACACATAAGTTACAATTCCACTGTCGACAATATTCATTATAAACATTTCATTCGGTATGAACCGATTACCAGGCCCGCGGAATCCCTGGACGTTTACAATGTATTCCATTTCGCATGATACTGATTCACTAGCATTTAAAATATAACCGTATTTTATTCATTAATTGATTTAGTCTTAATTTTTGTGAAAATTACACGAATCGTGTTCTGAAATAATTTTTCTTAAGAATTAATTTATGCACCATAACAATTTTATGGGAACACATATCTCGTTCGAATTCCTTGAACGGGATAATGCTTATTTTTTAAGAAGATCGGTGCCGTTGCGACATTAAGCTAACTTTTAATTCGTTATTAAAAAAGTTAGATATGATACGCTACGCTACGATATCCAGCATCCGAACATCTGGACTTAAAGCTCTTAAAGGCGGTCCGAGGAGATTACCCACCCGGTATAAATCTTCTTCAGTGCCATCCAGACTGGAAGAAGATCGCCAACTTACAGCCTCCGACTGCCTGGACCAAAAAATAATAACAACTAACTTTTCGAGCTATCGATCCGTAGTTGGGAACAAAACTTTTCAGGACTATCTTAATCTTATTTTTTTCAGCGTCCGAACTCGAATCCAGATTAGAGCCACGAATCAGTGAAGAATAACTACTACGGGGCCGGCTTGTCTGATGGGCGTTCGCCGTTATTATCAGGCTATCTGGCTCAAATAGAGGCCCACCTAAGGGAATAGTAGAGTCCTCCGAGAAGTAGGCAACCGTTGCTTACGCTGTGTACTCAGTCCTTGCTTCAGCTTCAACGAATACATCCGGCGCCTAGGGAAACAAGGAGGTCTCCATCGCTGCGTAGAGCCACCCGAGAGGTAGGCATCCGTAGCTCTTCAGGTTCCTGAGTTCCTGGTCCGCCTGCTAGGCAGGACGTGTGAAGCATCACCGCCATACATCCACCTGCTGGTCCGGCTATCAAGATTCGGTATTTTAATTTATTTTTCGTGAGTGCCGCGCTTTATTTTTATGCCGTTTCGCGATTTAGCACCACACGCGCGCGCAGAAT
Organism: Trichopria drosophilae; assembly: GCA_030407085.1. Classification (NCBI taxonomy): domain Eukaryota; kingdom Metazoa; phylum Arthropoda; class Insecta; order Hymenoptera; family Diapriidae; genus Trichopria; species Trichopria drosophilae. Next base: position 75,720,611 of record CM059582.1, read on the forward strand.
CCGTAAAAAAACAAGTTGGTCCACTGCGTTATGACTTACATATTCCGCAATCAATAATCTTAAATGTATCGACAAACGAATTCGACGCGATAGAGCGTTTCCGAACTTCGAAGAATTTCAAGCGTCATTTACGTGCAAAGCGTGCCAGATTATAAATTACTTTCATTATGTTTTCTATTAAGTTTTTAATAAATTTGTTGTTTTTTAAAAAAATTAATAAAGAGTCACAAGTCTTTTAGTTTGATATAAGTGTTCGTTTTGATAAGGCATCGCAACCTTAGAGTGGTTTCCAGTCGTTCAATTTGCTTATTCTGCAATTTTATATTTACTCACTTTCTCGCAATACTTCTCTCCCTCATAATTCCCGTTTCGTTCTGCAACAAAGCTGCTTGCGAAATTCAAGTGAGATAAGAAGTTCTGTTGACTATTTATTTTATGCCAGCAAATTTAACGGCCACCATACCACCCTCCTCACATTGGGGACCCCGATGCTCAACGAATATCTGCTCTCTTCAATTTTTCTTATACGCAGATATGACTCTTTAATATAATATGGCGAATAATACAGGATCTACGGTAGAATCAGCAAAGAATAACGATTCAGTAAATCGCATAGGCATTCATGCACCACCATTTTGGATTAATGACCCGGACTTTAGTTCGCACATCTAGAGGAACGTTTACATTAGCTGCAATAATAACCGAGGAAACTAAATATGCACATTTAGTAAAGCATCTAGATCACTCGGTTGCTTCGGAAGTAGCGGATATTATTAAGGCTCCTCCACAAAATAGATATACTTCTCTTAAATCCGCCCTCATATCGTGATTAACTGTATCGAAAGAAAAAAAACTCCACACACTACTAGAGCGTGAAGAACTAGGTGATCGTACACCATCAGCGTTTTTACGTCGCCTTATATCTCTCGCAGGACAGCCTACGCCAGCGGAGTTTTTTAAAACGATTTGGATTAGTCGATTGCCTAGTAACATACGGACAAAATACACGGAATACCGATTCACACAGTTCGGTCCATTGAAACCCCGAGCACAAGTGATGCGAGTCCTACAAATAATAGTCCGACAAACGAAGTCCTTATACAACAGATCGCGATGTTAACTAAAAAAGTGGACCAACTAATGACAAAAAACGTAAATAATAGGCGGTATCGACAAGATGAACGCGGACGAACTAAATTTAAAAGGGATTTCAGAAATCGTAGTAGGTCGCGTAGTAAGGGTGACAATAACCAAAATTCTAATTGGCAACAAAAGAAACAAAATAGAGTATGTTGTTATAACCGCTAATTCAGAAAAGATGCGCGAAAATGTACACATCCTTGCACTTACACTCCGGAAAACGGTCAAGGGGGACGCATCTACATTACCGACGTGAACAATAAGCAGCGATTTCTCATCGATACGGGAGCTGAAATATGCGTTTTCCCAATAAAATTACTTCCGCGGAGGCAAGAAACTAAATATCAACTAGTTTCAGCTAATGGGACTGCAATTCGAACATACGGAACATATAATCTGGAATTAAATTTTTATTTGGCAATTTACGGTTGTTGACGTTTCACAGCCGATTATACGCACAGATTTCATGGCTTATTATAATCTTTTAGTAGACGTGCGTAATAAAGAAACTATTAGACGTTATTACTAAATTAACCATCAAAGGGAAAAAAACCGAAAGGAAGAACTGAGGAAATCAAAATTCCCATGCAGGGTTCAGCTTATCACAAAATCCTGACAAAGTTTCCCGAAATTTGTAATCCTATATTTTTTAACACAAAAACTAAACATAAAGTCGTACACCATATTGTAATTACAAAAGGTCCACCAGCCACAGCGAAAGCGAGAAGACTCGCACCCGATTTACTCGAGGATGCTCGTAAAGAATTTGAAATTCTCCCAAAATTGGGCATACTTCGAAGGTCAAAGAGTAACTGGTCATCACCACCGCACATGGTAAAAAAGAAAACTGGTGAATGGCGGCCTTGCGGAGAGTACTTAATGCTCGCACGGTACCCGCTCGGTACCTCAGAAAAAGATTGGAAGATTTTTCGGCAAATCTGGTAGGAAAAAAGGTGTTTTCCTCGCCCGATTGGGCCAAAGCGTACAACCAAATTCCGGTTGCACCAGAAGATATACTCAATACAGCCATTATCACGCCATTCGGTTTGTTCGAATTTTTGAAAAAAAGTTTAGACTTTATATATGTCTACCTGGATGACATTCTGATCGCCTATGAAAATGAATCTCAACATTTAGAAATAGTTTTTAAAAGATTAAACCAATATGGCGTGACGGTAAATCTAGCCAAATGCGTACTTGGCGTAAGTAAAGTATTTTTTTTTAGGCCACTCAGGGCGGGCAAAAATCCTCATCTCCGTGTCCTCCACGTAGGCGTCCGCTGATAATTACAGCTGTGGGATATTCTCTTCGGAACCCCCTACAGCTGTATAACGAAGACCGGCCTGTACACGCCCGTCGGGAGAACCGAACCGACGGTGGTTCGGGACTGCTCCCGTCCGGACGCTTACCAACCCCAGGTGACGACTACCCGGCGGTAGTAGACAGAACGGTCATGGAGACGAGGTACTCAAAACCCAAATTCCTGCGGTGGTGCGAGCATGATTAAACCGTGCCGCGGGTGGAAAGGCCGAGGGTTAAGTCGGCTAATAACGGGCTCCCTCTGGACCGGGCGACACCAGTTGGAAGTAGCCTCATCCCGGCACTCAGTGCAGCAAATGTCCCTCGCCGAGAAAACTCAGGATATTCCGTCCGACGAAGGGGACAGGCTCCTTCGGGGGTCAAGCTCTGAGCGAACGGATATGGCGCAGATGGACGTAGGGGAACCTGATCCTCTGCGAAAATCGCCATCGCCTGGGGAAGTACCGATAACCGGAAACAAGGAGGAAAAAACACCAAAGTAGAGAACGAAGGAGCAGCTCGACAAGCGACAGCTTAAGAGCTTCCGGAAATTCTTGATGAAGATGAAGAGAAGAAGCCAGGACCTGCTGACTGAGAGGGATAAAGTCCTGATCAGGAAGCACCAAGGCATCGTCGCCAAGCTTGAGGGTTCGCGGATCGTGGACCCGAGAGAACAGGCCTCGGGGTCGGGGGTAAAGGTCAATGCTCCGGTAGGAGGGTAGAAGGACGGAAGACCGGGAACCACCGGTGCACGAGGACTCATAGCCTCGGGCACGGGAGGCGCCCAGGTTAAGAGCCGGACCCAGCCTGCTGGAGCAACTCGCGAGAAGAGGGCGGAGTTCGCCAAGAAGAGGGTGCGATCCGAGGAAGACTCCGAGCATAATCGCGATAAAAAGTCTCGGAAAGGGCCCTCTTCAAGTGTGAAGGCGAACGAAGGGCCGACAGAGCTCCAGATGGCCGTGGTGGACCTGAGTGACCCCGACGGGAAAATGTCCCAGGAGAGGTGGCTCATAGTCGAAGCCATGCTAATGGATGCCCTGGCGGATCGCTTCTTAACGGAGGAATCACAGGAGGAGGTAACGTTCCACTCTGCTGGATGGCAAGGTGGGGTCAAGACCGTCTCCTGCGATGACCAAATATCCAGGGACGCCTTATGCCGGCTTATAGAAGGTATGGAGGGTCTATGCGAGGGCGCGATAATGAAGGTGATCCCTAAGAAGGAACTCCCTCTAAGGCCAACATCATGGATGTGGATCCCTCCTCCCATAAAGTAGAACAAAGTGATCCTCGCACTCATTAAAGGCCAGAACAGAAAACTCCACACTGCGAACTGGAGCGTAATCAAGACCGTTGAGTTCAAAAAGGGTGGAAGGGATTTCCTGCTGGCCATAAGCAGAGAATCCGTTCCAACTCTTGAGGAAACGGGCGGTCTGGTCAGGCTGGGTTTGGGTACGTTGAAACTGAGGCTGAGGACAAATCGCAATGGGGCGGGTGATTGCACTGCGGGTGGTGCAGATCAACCTGCACCATTGTGAGGCGGCATCGGCCGAGGTCTCATCGTTGCTTGTGGAGGGAAAGGTGGATGTGGCTCTGGTCCAAGAACCATGGCTGTCCTTGGACGGCAAAATTCGAGGAATAAGAGCGAAGGGGTTCAACCAGCTACTTCCAATAAGGAAGGGTAAGTTGAGAACCTGCATTGTGGCAAGAAAGGCTATTAATATCTCTCTTCTTAATGATTTCAGCGACGACGACGTAACGGCGGTGATATGCGAGAGGTAGGGACATGTCAGCCTTCTTCTCTCCTCGGTCTACATGCCGTACGAAGAAGAGCCCCTATCGGAGACAGTCCGGATACTGGTGGACATGGCCGCCAGAAAAGGGACAGGTCTGGTGCTGGGGTGTGATGCAAACGCGCATCACATTCAATGGGGCAGCTCAAATTTCAACAAAAGAGGTGAGGCACTTTACGAATACCTTTTTAGCACTAATCTAGGTATAAGTAACTTGGGAATACAGCTCACATTTGTAATTGGAAATAGACAAGAAGTTATCGATATAACGTAAGTATCGGACAGGGGTGACTTAAATATGAAGAAATGGAAGGTATCGGATAGGAACTTCTTTTCCGACCACCGGTGGATTTTATTTGAGATCAATAGTAATCGAGAGGAAAGCAACCCCTATAGGGATCCAAGAAAAACCGACTGGACTCAATTCTCGGAAACAGCAAAGAAACTCGGGTCGACTCTGACGGCTGAAATTGCCGATGCGGATTCTGTGGAACGTGAGGTCGAGAAGGTTACGGATGCTCTCTGCTCGGCCTTTAAAAAATCGTGTCGTGTTGTGTTGGCCCGGGGAAGAAACAAACCACCTTGGTGGACAGACGACCTAGGGGTGCGCAGGGCATGGGCGAGGAAGCTCTACAATAGAGCAAGGTGGAGCGGGGAGCAGAAGGACTGAGCTGCTTATAGGATTAGCTTTAATGAATATAAAAGTCAAATTGGACGCGCGAAAACCCGATCATGGCAAGGCTTCTGTGAGGCGACAGAAAGTACAGCGGAAGCTGCTCCAGCGTACCGGGACTCCTGCAAAGAAATGACGGCACATGGACGGAAGATAGGCAGGAAACCTTAGACTTGCTAATGGATACGCATTTTCGAGGCAGTAAGCCGGTGCAAAGTAGGGAGGGAACGGACCACTATATCCCCCCCCCCCCCTATTTAGGAATCGACGAATCTGTAATCGGGGAGATTGTAGACGAGGAAAAGGTGAGGTGGGCACTGGGGTCCTTTAAACCTTATAAATCTCCAGGAGAAGATGGCATATATCCTATTATGCTTCAGAAAACGGTGGAAACGTTAGCACCCCGACCCGTGGCAATCATTAGGGCTTGCCTAAGACACGGGGTAATACCAGAAGGGTGGAGGGAATCGCGGGTTTCTTTTATACCCAAGGCGGGCAAGACGGGACATAGTACGGCCAAAGACTATAGACCCATCAGCCTGTCCTCGTTCCTCCTGAAAACAATAGAGAGACTCATTGATCTCTATATCAGGGGGATTCTGGGGAAAGACGGCCTGTCGCCGAATCATCACGCTTATTTGAGGGGGAAATCGGTGGAAACAGCGCTGCACAGTGTAGTGCATAGCATAGAAAAATCGCTTCTCTATAAGGAGTACACGCTGGCGGCTTTTGTGGACATTGAAGGAGCCTTTAAGAACGTGCTGAGGAGCGTGTTTACGGGCGCGCTGGGGAAGGCAGGGGTGCCGACCTTTATCACCAATCGGATCGACCGTCTGCTCGTATGCAGCACGGTTGGCTCAAAGTTGGGCACCGGAGAGGCAGGAGGACGGTGGGCAGGGGCACCCCGCAAGGTGGGGTACTTTCACCCCTATTGTGGCTGCTCTCTGTCGACGATATCCTGAGATCCCTTGGCCGAATAGTGGTGAGGGTGGTGGACTATGCTGATGATATTGTACTCATGACGACGGGAAAGGATCTCCTCATAATCAGTGAGTTGATGGACAAGGCTTTGAAGAAGCTAGAAGCCTGGGCTGGCGGTGAATCCATCCAAGACGGAGCTGGTGCTGTTTACGAACAGGAGGAAGATACCCGACTATACTTTGCCGAGGTTAGGCGGTGTCTAACTTCAAACGAAAAGCAGCCCTAAGTATCTAGATGTAATACTAGACTCCAAACTTAACTGGAAATAAAATGTGAAAGAAAGGGTGAAGAAGGCATACGGAGCCCTCTTAGCCTGTAAGAAAACCTTTGATAGAAAATGGGGTACCCAACCATGGATCGTACATTGGATGTACACGGCCATAGTGCGACCCATCCCAAGTTGCGGTGCGGTGGTATGGTTAAGGGAAACCTTAACGAACTGACCAAGATGCAAAGAATGGCATGTCTGGGCATGACAGGCGCACTCGGATCCACACCGACGTCGGGAATAGAGGTAATACTAAACCTCCACCCAGTGGACATACATGTAAGGAGAGTGGCTTGTTGTAGCGCAGACTGAGGGACGCGAGATGGTAGAGGGGCTCAACCTATGGACATGGCAGCATCCTGCAGTGTGACCCGCTGGGTCGGCTCATGCCCCCCAGAACGGACTACATTGTACCGCAGCTGGAGTTCGGGAGGAGCGTCCCATACATCTCGCTGGAAAACGATGATTGGAAAGAGGAGCTGGCCAAAGCAGGGGGGAGCTTTCACTTCGCGGATGGGTCAACCGGGGGGACAAAGTGGGGATAGGTGTATACTCACATGCACCACACCTGCGAGTCTCCCTGGGCCTGCCGGGGGACGACAGCGTTCTTCAGGCGGAGGTGACAGCAATTAAAGTAGCAGCCGAGAAACTGCTGGAGAACATGCCAACGCAGTCAACGATCTTCAGCAACAGCAAGACCGCGTTTAAAACGCTTATGTCTAGAGACGTACGTTCAAGTGCGGTTAAGGAGTGCAAGGACATCCTTAATCGATTAAGTAAAACCTGCATCCTACGGTTATGCTGGGTGCCTAGCCACCAGAACGTTCCAGGGAATGAAATGGTGGACAGGCTGGCCAAGAGAAGACTGAGCATACGGGTTACAGGAGAAAGCAGGATCACGTATGATGCAGCCAAGAAAACTCTATTTCAGGCGGCGACAGAGGAGGCCAACTTCAGGTGGATACGGCTGCCATCTTGTCGTATCTCCAGGCAGATGTGGCCCTTAATAAACGTGAACAAAACTAAGTTTTTGATTTCACTAAAAAGATGGACAATAAGTCGACTGACGGGAACCGTGACGGGACATTGCCTGATCGGAAAAATGTCCCGGGTCATGGGAGCACCAGCGCGGGACTATTGTCGAAGTTGTTTAGATGAAGACGAAGAAGAATAAGTTCACCACATGATCTATGAGTGTACTGACTTAATGATCAGAAGACTCCAACATCTGGGAGAGCCCTTCTTCGACAGTTTAGAAGACGTAGCGCACGTCCAACTAGGGAGATTACTGAAATTTTGTTACTCAACTGGGTGGTTAAAACACGAATAAGTGGCTGGATGGGTTTCCCGCACATCGGCGGAGGTTATGACGAGGATAGTCGTCAAAAATAAATAAGGGGATCACAATGGGCCGTGTCGGCCACCGATTGCTGTGAGGGGGGTACAGTCCTTCCATACCCCTTCTAACCTAACCTGACCTTACCTAGGCTACTCAGTAACTAAAGACGGTATTGAGCCTCTCCCTGATAAAATACAAGCGATCAAGAATTATTCATATCCACAAACTGCTAAACAATTAAGACGCTTCTTAGGTATGGTAAATTTTTATAGGAAATGCATACCACATGCAACGCATATTTAAGCTCCACTCACTGACGCATTAAAAGGACACAAAATAAAAGGTAATAAACCAATTTTGTGGTCTCCAGAACGAGAGAACGCTTTTTCCGACACTATAAACGCCTTAATACGGCAACCATGCTCGCACATCTCGATATGCATGTGCCGCTAGCAATTCATGTCGATGCGTCAGATTATGTACAAGGTGCATCTCTCAAACAATTTAAAGGTGATTGTTGGGAACCACTAGCATTTTTTTCGCTAAAATTAAATCCTACTCAACAAAAATATTGTGCCTATGATCGAGAGTTATTAGGAGCATATGAAGCGGTAAAGTATTTTTGCTATATAGTCGAAGGGCGCGAATTCGTAATATTTACTGATCAACGTCCATTAACTTTCGATTTTAAGAAAAATCCGGAAAAATGCTCACCGTGACAATTCCGTCAACTAGAGTATATCTCACAATTTACCACAGATATTCAGCATATTTCCGGTAAAAATAATCAGTGGCAGATGCACTCTCGAGGATACAAGAGATCTCCACTACAATTACATTGGAAGAAATTGCAGCAGAGCAGGATCCTGACATAGAACTGAAGTAGTTGCTCGATAATCCCAATGATTCTTCTCTCAAGTAGCAATTAATACAAATTCCGGGTTCCGTAAAATATTATAGTTTGCGACATGTCTACTTCAAGTAAAAGGCCTTTTGTCCCAGCTACAATGAGATATAGAATTTTTGAACTTTTGCATAATTTATCACACCCTGGTATCAAACTAACGATGAAACTAATTGCGCAAAGATACGTATGGCCAGAAATGAATAAACAAGTAACCGAATGAACCAGAACTTGTATTCTGTGTCAAAAGTAAAAAATTCAGATATTCGTGGGCAGAACCAGACGTTTTTAAAACACCGTCGAATAGATTTGAACACGTGCATATCGACATAGTCGGTCCATTGCCAATATCTCTAGGATATAGATACTGTTTAACAAGTATATATCGATTTACCCGTTGGGTGGAAGCGATCCCAATTACCGACATAACGGCCGACACGGTAGCACTTGCATTTTTTACAGAGTGGATAGCACGATATGGAGTGCTACTATACATAACGGCAGATCAAGGCAGACAATTTGAATCTGCATTATTTATGGAATTAAATAAATTATTAGATACGAAACACGTACATACAACGGCATACCACCCCGAAGTGAATGGGACGGTGGAAAGGTTCCATAGACAGCTTAAGGCTACCATAAAATGCCGCGCCACAGACCGATGGATCGAGATGCTGCCAACAGTTATGATGGGAATAAGGTCAGCTTACAAAGAGGACAGCAAATCAACTGCAGCGGAGATGGTGTTTGGACAACCATTCCGATTACCTGGAGATTTTTCGATGCACCAGAAGTCAAGGTCGATCCAGAAACATTCACTGAACGGTTGCGTCATCAAATGCACCAACTTAAACCTGTACGTAGCACCGCACACGGTAAAAGAAAAGTTTTTGTTCATAAAGGCCTTCAGACTTCACAGTGTGTGTTTTTGCAACGAATTTCAGCCGGAAACGCACTGCAGCAACCTCATGACGGCCCTTATAAGGTCATATGCAGAAGTACACGTACATGTACGATACAAATTTTTAATAAACAGATCACCGTCTCAATTAATAGGCTCAAGCCGGCGTATATACTAGATGTTGGAAAAAGAACGATACAAGTGCAGAAGAAACAGCATTTACGCAACTAGTTCGAACTACTAAATCCAGAAGCAAAGTGCATTTTCCTAAACGCTACAATCTTTCCTGGTTTTTATCGTTCACCCTTGTTCACTGGGAGGGGAGTGTTGTGGCGGATGCAAATTTGTTAATGCATCGTACATAATACCAGATTGCAATAATTACGAAAATAAAAGAAACGTAAGATAAATACCCAATCTTTAGTACTTATACTTTATTGTAATGCTAAGGATTTGTTTTGAAACAAGCATTTAAATTTAGTCCGTGTTACATACCGGTGGTACGTAGCGTTCGTTCCACCCACATTGTATCATATAATTTAATATATAAAATCTAATTCTTCAACGTGTGAATATGCACGAGCTGCTCTATCCAACGGAAGTCGAAGTGCAGCCTCAGCATGTTCACACGGTTGGAAAAGAAATGTGACGACGAGCTCCGCTGCGCTGTCGTCTCGAGACCGCATCGGAGAAGTCAGTCTAGAGTCAAGAGTCAGAGAGCGACCTTTAGACTTAATCATTTCATTTTTTATTCCTCCCCGCCCCACCGCTCGTACTGTTGCGTACCATTAGGAACGTAACAGATTAAATTGGTGGCAGCTTCGGGGCTCCGCGCGCGATTTTTTTTTCCAATAAAAATCGTGTGGGGTATCATCCCCCTATACGAGGAGTGTCGAAACCTCCCTCCTAACGCTACCGAGTGGTGACACATTTTTTTTTTCGGGATACGCGCGTACTTTGGAAATCGCGAGTGTAAAACAAAAAATCGCGCACGCCGCGTACTATATGTTAAAAGTACGCGTATCCTGGAGGAGGACAATTTTTCCTCCCAAACAGGAACAAATTTAAAAAATTGCGTGTCGCGTATATGCACCTTTCATTGTGCGCGTATCCCGAGGGAGGATGAATCTTTCCCTCCCCAAGAATTTTCAAGAAAATACTTGGAAATCCGCGAGTGAGTGTGTGAGCGATTGAGGGAAGAACAAAATTTTTTTGGAAGAATACGTGAGTGGAAGAATGATGGAATTCCACGAAAGAAATATCGACAAACATATTCCGGAGTACTACGGAGATGAGTGCAATTATTTATCATTCGCATCTAAGGTACGTCAATGTCTAGATGAATTCCCAGAAAAGTATTCGCCGCTTATAAGAAAAGTATTACAGCGAAAACTAAAGGGCGAAGCAGAAAAGTTCGGTCATCTCATGCAGCTGTATTCAAATTTAGACCGTTGGATAAATGCAGTGGATTTTGAACATGGTGTCAGATGCATTATGCACTTTAGGCACGAAGTTGATTCCACTATCACGAACGAAATATATATATATATATATATATATCGGACGGCGAAGAAACTGATAATGAAGATGACAGAACGTACGAAGAAGACGAATGTGATGACGGCTACGAAGCCGACACAAACTCCAGCGATGATGAGGACTCCAAGGATGATTGCGACTCCGTCATCGAGAACGATGAGTTTTGCGTCTGTAACTTGTCGTTCATTAGACACGAAAAGCAAGTGAGTGAAATTCATGAGGTTTGTGCCCCGGACACTGAGAACTCGACGCCTGAAGAACTAATTCAGGGACGCGTAGTGGAACTCATCTCCATAAAAAAAGTGTTGACGCGAATAGGCGCAAAGGACGTTGACGAAAATATTACAAATGTTGCGGATTCAACGATGGAGCAAAAAGATCCTCCTTCGCCGCTATCTGCAGTAGAGAAAAACCAGAATTTCAAAGATATTACGGAAACGACAGATGAAGTTCTGCCGAAACCCAGCGTTGGCACAGAACTAGAAAAAGCAATGTCAGAATCTAAGTCAAACATCAAAGGAGCGCCACCACCAGAAGAGCGGGCCGAAGAGAGGAAGAGGACGTAATCGCCTCTCCTCTTTGTGCGGCTATCCGCACTCGGGCTATACGCTGCGGCCTACTCTGCACAGCCTTCCCCACCAAGGTACATACGGTCAAACTAGCATCTAAGAAAAAGATGTGAACACCACGATCGTCTGCACGAGAAGAAATTGACAAAACCAGGAAACGAGTGCTAGTTTACTTGTGTTTTGAGTGCAAGTGTTAGTGTACTAAGTTTAGAAATAATACAAGAAAGACAGAAATTTAGAGACATTAAGGTTTATTGTCTTTTGAGGATCGCATAAAAAATATGTACTACCCCTATCATGTCCATCGGCGAGGACGCCGATTTTTCGTGGTGGGGAGGTGTTACGTACCGGTGGTACGTAGCGTCCGTCCCACCGACATTATATCATATAATTTAATAAATAAAATCTAATTCTTCAACGTGTGAATATGCACGAGCTGCTCTATCCAACAGAAGTCGAAGTGCAGCCTCAGCATATTTACACGGTTGGAAAAGAAATGTGTCGACGAGCTCCGCTGCGCTTTCGTCTCGAGACCGCATCGGAGAAATCAGTCTAGAATCAAGAGTCAGAGAGCGACCTTTCGACTTAATCATTTCATTTTTTATTCCTCCTCGCCCCGCCGCTCGCACTGTTGCGTACCATTAGGAACGTAACAGTCCGTGACGTCAAATTCCAGGAATCCGATTATTATATTTGATTTGAAATGCTTGAATTTACCCGTCGACCGAGAATTACAGATTTAGTCTTAATTTTTGGGAAAATTACATGAATAGTGTTCTGAAGTAATTTTTCTTCTGGATTAATTATATGCACCATAACAATTTTATAGGAACACATATCTAGTTCGAATCACATGAACGGTATAATGCTCATTTTTTAGGAAGATCGGTTTCGCTACGACATTAAGCTAACTTGTACTTCGTTATTAAAAAAGTTAGATATGGAACACCATAGCACGATAATGAACTTATGGTTAATTCCCTGTAAAGTACAAGTAGGCGTTACACGTTAAACCGATTTATACAATTCATATCGTATTTCGTTAATTCTAGTTTGATTTCGATAAATTAATTACATAATAATTATCGCACATATTTTTTACCCAGAACAAAATAGAAGTGTTCCAAAAACATATGCAAGAATGCAATTTTTTCGCAGATATTTTTTAGCGAATTTTTCCTATAGCATCCTCATACTTGGCTCGTGTTTAACCCATCCATTAGAAGTTTGGCCAATCAAATTAGATTACCCTTGGGGACAGTATATAAATTAGCGCGTTTTCGGTCGGAAAAGTCACTCTATTTCCACTTTCGGAATCATCAACAAGGACTTTGGTCAACAGAGAAGGGTATTTGGCAGTTCCTGGGCTCATTCGAATCCAGTACAGCAAGACGGGATGCTACGCTACGATATCCAGCATCCGAACATCTGGACTTAAAGCTCTTAAAGGCGGTCCGAGGAGATTACCCACCGGGATTGAATCTTCTTCAGTACCATCCACACTGGAAGAAGATCGCCAACTTACTGCCTTCGACTGCCTGGACCAAAAAATAATAAGAACTAACTATTCGAACTACCGATCCGTAGTTGGGAACAAAACAGTCGTTTTCAGGACTATCTTAAGGGTGTTCTTCCAAAAAGTCGGAAGTCAGATTTGACTGTAGCGACGCCTACAACTTTTAAGTGCACTAATTGGAGTGACATCTGCCGACGATATTACGAAGTTCGACTTTCGTTCTCTCGTCAGGACCGTATCAAAGATTTTCTCGAAGGGTTCTTACCGGGGCCCCACAATTTTGTTTACATGTGTACGTATACACATGCATAGGACAAACGATATTCATACATGTAGCGCGGAAGGCCGAAGTTGGCCGAGATCGCCAAGAGCTTCCCGAAAATCGGTGTTGTAGCATACATGTATATGTATACATATATGCATTTACAGCGATCGTCCGATAGTTTCGACGGCGAAGCTCATTTTTTCTTGCGATAGAATTTCTCCCGGCTATCCGACGGATTCGGACGAGGCAACTCGTGCGTTTTCTTCGGAAAATCGTTTCTACATGAAGTTATCGCATAGAATAGATGGCTAAAACTTTTTTTGCAAATATGTAACATTACTATATGTATAGTTATATTTTAATTTTCAGCTAAGTTTTATTTCTTTTCTTCATCATTTTCGACCTAAAAACATATAGAGTGGTACAAATGTCCAAATTGTAATTTTTTATCAGTTCATAATTTTCCATTCTTTACCACTTTTTTCAAATCCATGTGAGAAGTTTAAAATTACAAAATATGCATAGAAAAAAAAATCATCGTTGAAAAATATTAAAAATTGTAAAACAAAATACATTTGTAATACTCAAATTTTACATTTTTTTCGCTAAACAGAGTTTGAGCCTTTATTAATAAATACTAAATTTTAATATGTAATATTAGACTTTTGCATAGAAAATTAAAAAACATTTACCATTTGTAGTACACTTCTTAGACATGCCTAAAAAAGTATATGGGTGAATAATGTATGCATATATGTGAATAACACACATTATATTATATATATACTAGGCTGCGGATCTGCGTCGAAACGACATAGTAAATAGATGGAATGATTGCATCTCTCCTTGCATATAAAATGTATATTTGAAATGCATATTTCCATGATTTTGGAAGTAATGTTGAAATAATTGTGAAATAATAATGTGAAATAATAATCAATAATATGCATATTTACATGGATACCATTTTTTTTTGTAAATGGACTTCTTATAATTCTCTGGCAGGATCCGATTGTTCTTTGCTTTATTTACTCATCAACAGTCATCTAAAAGTTGTTGCGGGCTTTATCGACAAAAAACTGTAATTTTTCTAAATATTTATCGACAGTTGACAATGGAAAACAATGTAAATCCACACTATTACAGAAAAGTATAGAATTTCTGTATATTTTTTCCCAATAAATTGTTATAAACAAGTATTTTTTAAAAACCAAAATACAGGGATATTTAATTTTTGGCATATATCTTATTTTCGATAGTTAGTTTGGCGCTATCTGTGCTGTGGTAGGCATGGGCCATAATTAACACTTTCTAATGTAATTAATATGGACTTTAAATGAAAATTATTGATATAGAGAATATATTCTATAACACGATAAATATATAAAGATTTAGAAAACGAATATTGTAGGTGACCTATATTCCATTTCAAATCATGCAATGAAAATAAATTTAAAATTCAAAATCATGTTTTATAAGATTTTTATTATTCTTTTGGGTAAATAAAGAGATACGTATTTTTTGTTTTGCAAACAAAAAATTTTTCGCAAAGTTACGGCCTGCACAAAAATTTCGCTGGTGATTTCATTTTTGCCAAACAGGTAGGAAATTATATTCAAATCTCTCTATATCCATTAAAAATCGATATTTTAGCATCCAGTTTTCTTAATTTAGTAGTGTTTAAAATGTTCTTTCATGGCCATTTTGAAATTTTATAAAGTTTGAAAATTAACAAAATGGCGGCCATATTTTGAAAAATAAAAAAACTCGTTTTTCTAAAAAACATCATTTTTCAAAATTCTAATTTTTGTTATGATTAGACAATATAAAAAGGAATGTTTTCCAATAGGTTTGGTCTGCGCTAAAATGGCTTGGAAGCGTCAAGATTTTTTTGTTTAATCGGCATTTATCAGGTTGCAGCAACGTCATCTTTCAGTTATTGAAATAAAAGAGAAATTTGGATCATATCTATTAGCCATAGAAACTTTCAAATATTATTATTAATAAACAATTTGATTATATTTTAAGAAAAAATGCGTGCTATTGTTAACGATCGGTGGAAGACATTCATTGAAAAATGTTCATCCGTCATGTATATACAAATGAACGTGTCGCTCAGATCTCATTATGTTACAGACGAAGCACACATCTACTTATTTAATCGTGAAACAATTACAATTCAAAAAGCACCGCAATTCGTGAGAGGCAACGGGACTGACTCACTTCAAAAAGTACCCCAATGCATGAGAATCCTATCACGTCCATGTCGTTCATCTCGGGTAGCGCTAAGTAAGGTTGTAATAATCATTGTAAGATTCTTAATATATGAAAGAAAAATTTCTCCTGAAAATTCTGCACTTTTCTTATTTTTTCTTGTTCTATTTACGCATTATTTTTAGACATCAACAATTATGGCGATACGCTCAATTTTATGAACGGACCTAACGGTGTTAGAACATATTTTCCTTGGGCCGATAACGGAGTAAGCGGTAGCACGTTTTTATTCTTAAAATATAAAAAATTGTTTGTTAATGTTAATGTGTAAAAGTTTCCATTTGTAATATATATGCTCAAAATTTTCCTGTTGTTTTACGAACTGAAAGATGACGTCGCTGAAACCTGATAAATAACGATTTCTTTTTTTCAGAATGTTAAACTATCGATTTTTACCGGAAATAGAGAGATTTAAAAATAATTTTCTACCTGTTTCGGACAAAAATGAAATCACCAGCGAGAGATTTTGTGCAAAACAAAAAAATACGTATCTTTTAATTTACCTAAAAGAACAATAAAAATAGTATAAACATGATTTTAAATTAGAAAATTTTTTCATTGCAGTATTTGAAATGAGATTGGTCAGGTAGAGAATTGCAAAACCTTGTCGAATAAATTGCAAAAATATGTTGAATACCCAGATATAACTTAAAAATTGTGATAAGAATTTTTTATTTTGGGCCCTGAATCGCGATGCTCTTCAGTTTCTAAATATTAATCGAGAAAAATAATGTAAATTCATAATTATTATTCGTAAAAGAACAGACTTTGAAGATAGATAAAATTATAAACGTATTCTTCAAAACGTGCAAGTAATGAAGACACCTCTTATGCACTATTTGACATTATTTATTACAAGTATTTTTATTTGTTGGTAAAGAATAATTTAAAATTTTTTTATAGTATTGTGAATTTACATTGTATTTTCACTGACAACTGTCGATAAATATTTAAAAATACAATCACGCAACAACTTTTAAATGAATATTGATGGTCAAATAAAGAAAAAACAATCGGATACCCTGCCAGAGAATTATAAGAAGTACATTTACAGAAAAAAATGATATCCATGTAAGTATGCATATTATTATTTCACATTAGTATTTCATAATTATTTCAACAATATTACTTCCCAAGAAATATTTCAGTTGAACATATTCTAGGCAATGCAGTACAAATTCAATATTAACTATTGAAATTTAGTATTTATTAATAACAAAACTTTTCCGAAGAGTCAAAGACTGTCAAATTTGATTATTAAAATTGTCACTTTTCTTACAATTTTTAATAATTTTCAACGCCGACATTTTTATGCATATTTTGTAACCAATCGATTTCTAGCATGCATTTTAAAAAAAGAATATGCGGAATCCATCTAATTGTAAAATGATGCAGACAGACCGATCGTATGTTAAGAATTAACTTTAAGGGGCAATATTCTACTTGAAAAATAAAGGAATACGTGTTTGTTAACATTTTTATAAACAATTTTTTTTTGCATTGTTTAGCAAAATTTATTACTTCAAATTTTGTCAATAACACAAATTTTTGTATGTTCCTTATTCAGATGCTCTGAATTTACTTACTTTTTAACCTTTCACTCGTGCCCTGGATTTTTTTCTTGCATTTTTCATACTTTTTAAAAATATGAATTTTAAATGGATTCGACTTATAAGTGGTGAAAAAATAAAATTTCTAAAGTGATAAACAATATGAATGTTTAATTGTTCTACACGCTATCATTTTGTAGGTCGAAAATGATAAAGAAACAAAAATAAAGGGGTCAAAATAAATTTGGTGATTCGCTTTAAACTTCTGAATGGATATTTATACATTGCACTATAGGTTTTGAGTTTTGGCTTTGGTTTTGACATCTTGACTCTACTTTTCAAAATTACGACGTTTATCAACAGATCTATTTTTGCAATGAGAAAGAAAGAATATTTTGTTTGTATTTTGCATGTAAAATGGAGATATTTCTTAGTTATTTCTGCCAGTAATGCTTCATACTGCACAGATAAAAAACGCAGGGATGTATTGGTTTGAAACTTTAATCCCATGATTCGTGCTACATAATGGACAATTCGTTAGTAGCGTAGAATCTGAATCTACTTCAGACAAACCCGATATAACTATTAGAAAATAATGGATATACATATCGAGGAAACTTATTGTTAGTCATTTAACAAATTTTCAACATCATTACTAATTTCAGCGAATCTATAAAAAAGAATCTATACATAGATATGTATAAATTCTTTTTTAAACTAGTTAGTCCAAGTATGGTGATGCAAAACTTCATGCTATCAAACGACAAGGGTTAACTAGGAAAAATGTGTCCAAAAAATAGGTTTTTCTGAAATAACTCTAAAAATATCACATTGAACAAAAAGAGAAATTCACGAAAATTGTATTTGGGGAAATTCTACACAATTTCGACTTTTAAAATAGTTTCTACGACTAATAGAAGCCCAGATAGTTTTTTTCAAATATTGGCAGTTTTGCGGAGTAACTGTAACGCGCGTTTTTCGCTTATAAGTCAAAAATAATCATTCGCATCGCAAAATACTTCAAATAAAAGTTGTAGAGGATGAAATTACGAAAATTTCATTTTTTCATGTAATGTTGTACGTTCCATATTTACGAAGATATGAACGTTTAAAAAACAAATTAACGCACAATCGGAACGTTTTTTGAGATGAAATCAATAATTACTCGAAAACCGTGCTTCATGTGGGAAAAGTGCATATAATGAAAGTTGCAAATAATGAAATTTTGAATCTTTATGTTTAAGAAAAAAATCATTTTGATCATCAATCCACGATGGTACAAGAGAAAATTATGAAAATTTGTTATTTTCATGTACTTTTTTTGTAAATAAGTATTTTTTTGGCTACATTTAGACAGTACTAGTATCCGAACTACTTTGAAGAAGATGAAATTATCTGCGTAAAGTGAGCATCTGTTGAAGTTTCTACGATGAATAATTGTTGAAGAGTTATAGCCGTCTGAAGTTTCATGCAAAAAAGTAACAAATACAGTTTTTGTGTAAAAACAAGCGTACAAATTTTTGTTCGGTTATCTACTGATATTGAAATTGAATTATTAATAATAATAGTAATAACAAAAGAAATAAAGGGGGCCAAATTTCACACTGATGCTGATCTGGTAGGGATTTTATCCAAAAATGTATCACTTTTCGGCAGATTGAGCGAGATCAAACACAAATGTTGCTGTTAAAAGTTGTTATTTACGTAATAATAATAACAACAATAACAATAATTTGAATCATTAAAATGATTATAATTTATTGCATTCATTTACACCCATCCAATCTATTCCAAAGAACATTTTTACATAAAAAAATATAAATTTACAGATGATTAAAAAAAAGATTAAAAAGCGAAGAATTTTGTTTCATATTGTTGTTGTTATTATTATTAATAATATTATTTCTAAATATTATATTTATAAATATTAACTATTTATAAATAGAGCTTAGAAATGTTGTTATTGAATATTATTACATAATTTTCATTATAAGAAAGAAATGAGAGAAAGTTAAATTCTCCTTCAAAACATTATTAAAAAGGTTAAAAATAATTAAAATTCACAATTTCGACGGTTCATGATTAGTTTATAACAAATTAGGCTTTAAAAAAAAGAAAAAAATTACTCCTTTGTCGAGATTTGAACCCATGCAACATGAGTTACGAAACAAGCACTATACCGCCTGAGCCAACATAGCTTCTATAAAAAATTGCGATATTCGCTTCATATAAGTTACTACTTATAGCTTAAAAAGTAGGAAATGCAAATGTGATTTTCTAAAAAACGATTGGGTATTGCATCGATCATTCTGATAATCAAAAGGGTGGTAAATATGTCCGATATTATGAGAAAGTTACAATAAAATCGGTGAGAATCATCGCACCTGAGGTTCCCTTGTGAGAGAATGAGATGACAGCCTTTTACATTCTTGTCCGCCCCCTCTCTCTCTCTCTCTTTTTGCTCCCTTATATGCCGCGCCGCCTCGAACCCATAGTACATATATATAATGTTTTTCACCTCACACGTACATGATGTGTAGATGTGTTAGTCGTCACGATAAAAACGCTTATTGCATCGTTTCGATAACGCTAACGCACAAAAACGGAGTGGACGTGCATTCCTGACACTTCGCGGATTACATTGAACCCATTTTTATGCAAATTAATTATGTTTTCGAGGCGTAATCTGCAAATTGCGACTCGAAGCGGGTAATGGCGGCGGCACACGCGCCATTATATATATATATATATATATATATATATATATATATATATATATATATATATATATATATATATATATATATATATATATGGATGGATTCATGCATACACACATGAATGTAGACATATTCATACATGCAAGTTACATATGTATGCGTGCACATGCTCGCGGGGCCCTGGGAAGCGCCCTAGAATACCTACGATCCTGACATTCGCTTTGGGCTCCATCTCACCGACAACGCGGAACTGATATATGTCAAATCTTTCGCTTGTGCCGCCATTACCCGCTTCGAGTCGCAATTTGCAGATTACGCCTCGAAAACATAATTAATTTGCATAAAAGTGGGTTTAATGTAATCCGCGAAGTGTCAGGAATGCACGTCCACTCCGTTTTTGTGCGTTAGCGTTATCGAAACGATGCAATAAGCGTTTTTACCGTGACGACTAACACATCTACACATCATGTACGTGTGAGGTGAAAAACAGGCCGATTTTATCCTTTTTTTTTTTGGATTATGCGACAATCGTTGCGCCAATATCGAAGTGGACGCACATTCTAGGGGAATAATAGCTTATAAAAAACGCACTTAATAATATAAAAAGTTAAAATTGAAGGCGTAATCTGCAAAGGAGTTTTACTTCCGTTTTGGTAGTTCCACAATGGCCACCGCGGCGCTCAGGGGCTTCAGAAGAACCTTAATCTTATTTTCTTTCAGCGACCGAACTCGAATCCAGATTAGAGCCACGAACCAGTGGAGAATAGCTACTAAGGGGCCTGCTTGTCTGATGGGCATTCGCCGTTATTATCAGGCTATCTGGCCTCTGTGAACATCCGACTTGAATAATGACACAACGTACACCTTCGGGAATCCTCGCGATCAGTCGTGATCGCGTCGAACGGTCTGCGTCACGGCTCTCCCAGCACAGAGCTATGAAATGGCAGCGAATTGAATCGCATCACATGAACATGTCGCAGACCTCAAGGCGAAGGGCTTTTTATTCATGCCTATTTTGATTATTCTACGCTTACCTAATACTTTCGCCGTTTCTTTTCGCATATCATACATGAGGCTGAAACTAGCCCCGTACTCCAGCCCCGTACTGGCGCGCCGCCGGCGAATTCCTGGGACGAACTGCAAAAAGAAAAAAAACTACGAGCTTATTTTTCCAAATTAAATAGACTAAAATGTAATATTATATAATAATTTAGAAAGAACCATTAAGCTTTTGATTAAAGAATAAATTAATAAATATTTTCGAAAGATTTTATTTAAAACAGTCCGGATTTTAATTGCTATTTTCGAACGCTTGGAAACAACGCTCTAAAAATAACTTCATTGCACACAATGGTTAATATAATATTAATAATTTTTATTAAATATTATACGATATTGTATAGAAACGTATGAACATATTATTCTGGCGCCATGCTAGAAACTATATTTTTTTAACAATTTTTTTCAGGAATCTAACAACGGTGGTATATGAAGCTAGTCGAAAAGTCGCCATTAATTCACCACTGCCCACGATTTTGAATATTACATTGATTTATATGAGTAGATTATAGTATTCTGAATAAAATCATATAGATTTTATTCTGGCGCCATGCTCTAAGATCTACTGTTTAAACAATTCTTCTTGGGAACAATACTACATTCAGATATATGAGGCTCATCGAAAAGTCTCCATCGTCACAATGAGTTTATTATTTATTTATTTATTTGATTCTTCTTGCATTCGTTCTAATCCAGAACCATGACAAGGACGTAGCAAGATTTGCTTCCATTTTTTTTTGTGTGTTTTTTGTGTTTTTGTTTTTTTTTTTCTATGAATTTGAGTTACTGCGATATTAACCTGAGAGTAGCACATAATTGATATGTACTATCAAAACACAACATTCCTACGTTTTCTTTTAAGTTGATCTCATTCGCATCTGATTCATTCGCCTCGACGACCTTGTTAAATTTTTTAGAGAACTTTCGAACTTGAGATGGCTTAAAGTTTTGTAGGAATTTGCTGATATTAATTCGTACATTGTTCATTATGCGGTCATCATAGGGCACGTGTATTCCAGAACAGACTATGAATACCCATATGCATACTTCCTCTTATTCCTTTTCTATGATGTCCTGACGAGGGATATCGTTTGGTTGAAGTATGGTCCAGCCACTCCATATTTGTTTCCTACGTCCAATCGTAAGGCGGAGACTTTGAATGCGGTCCATAAATTTGCAGATTTTACTTAAAATCTGAATTGGTATTTTCGTGTGCAATGAGTCGATACAGATGAATAATTTTCTTTGATGTACAACAATTAATATAGTCCAGTGTACTCCTGAGTGGATTGGAATTAACCAAATGTTATAAGCCCAAATATTAGTATTTTCAGCCCATTTTCCGAAGCCTGAGCTAAATACTCCTTCAGGATTGACTTTCTCCAAGAAAAAGACATAAAAAACTATCGTTTCTGGAGAAAACTCAGAGACAGTTGCAGACAGAAATGCACCGTGCACTGAATCGTCTAGCCATTCTTTTGCAATAATGTATGCAAATTCATTCGATGCAAAGTGATTCCATTTATTAATGTTTTAAAACTTGCTAATACATCAAGAAATTTGGTGATCTTGTATTAAAAAATGTTTAAATCATTATTATCACTTAATTCTCTATCTTCGTTGGCCATAATGTTCGTGTCTCCTGGAACAATCGCGTTAGTTGATTGTGTACGAGTTTGATCAATGACATGGTCTTCGTCAAGAACTTCAACTGAATGGCATTGTTTAAAACTGTTGATGTTTTAGCATTGCCAATAAATTTGTTTGTTTTCAAATACCTATTTGTTGTCCTTCGTTGTTTCGTCCTTTTCCAGGTTTCCTCTGGAAATAGTTCTTTGTCCTTCACATTTACATGTTCTGTTCTTCTCTTCAGAGTCCTTGTCGTTTTTAAACAGAAGTTTCTCTCTCGCAATCGTTGTCGTATTATTTCTTCTTTTAGTCGAATGTGTTTCTCAATCGGAATGTTTTTTCGATTATTTAAGACATAAAGCGTTTCTATTTTCCAAAAGTTTTCCACGGTTGCGTTACTGTCTCTTAGAAATCCAATTTTTTTACTCATAACACATAACCAAGCAGGATAATAAGCCAAGAGAAAGTAAAAAATATATTTCGTGAAATCGGGAGAGAACAATAAGTTCTCATTTTCAGAAAATCCGCATTCTTTGTCACATTAAATTTTGATGTTTTAAAAATATGTATAAAAAGGCGACTCTTTTCATGAACCCCATTTTTCGAAATTCCACATTTTGCTTCCTCGTTACACATATTAAAATTGCCATTTTCATCGTCAGAATTTTCTAAATCGTTGCATTATTTTGTAAATTGCGTGCAACGATACTGACATCCAAAGATGTAGTATAACTTCCTAACAACTTCGGCGGCTTCCTGAATTATGTACTATGTATTAATCTATTAATAGCATTCAGTGCCATCTTTTTTTCAAATTTTGTCAAATATGTACTTATCATTTTGTTTTTTGATTGTTTTAATTAAGTGTGACGAGCAAATGTGTAGTAAACCATATTAGTTTTGTGTTCGGGCCGTTTAGAATTTCTTTGAAACACTCCGTTAAGTATATTGACAATTTTACGCCATTGAAAGCCTTGCAGAATGCCTGCATCAAAACTAGGCTAAACTCGGTCTCGATTTTATCAACTGCTACCTTTCTCGTTGATAATTTGCGCATGGCATCCGCAAGACATTCAGCAAAAATGGCCACGTCTTTAATTTCGTGCCATGACGAAATAAACGTCGCCATATCTAAAGGACTATAGTCCTCAGACCCAGTAACGACTACAGCATACACAATGATCCTTCTGTCGATTAAATCAAAAATATTTTTGATTATAGAGCCTGTCGCATCAATATATAAAAATAATGGCGATTTTAAACTTAAAATATACCGCAACACATCTTCCGCCATTAAAATAACGTATAAAGGATATGAGCAGGGCAATTGCACGTAACCTTTCAAAACATTACCTGTCCAGTTCTTTTGCAAATCCTCAATTAAGTTTGAAAGAAACGGCTTCGGACAGCGGTCATTTTCTTTGCAGTTATTGTCGCTTAATATTTTCTGGAGTATAGTGTTACATGGCGCGTTATTCAAATTTCCAGCTTTTAATATCTCATCGGGAACTTCTCTTAACATTTTTAGTTTTTTTATCGAAGGATAAGTGTTTTCTAGATCTGCTGCCAATGCGAGTCTCCTTTCCCCCTTATAAAACCTTCGATGAGTTTCACCATTATCATGCTGAATGGTATTACTCATAAACACATTAAAGTTGTATCGTGGAATGGCATTAAAGATCTCCCTTTAACTATACATTTAAACCGAGTGCAGCCCGAGTTTTTACATTTGCCGTAGGCACTGGAAAAGGTCACGATGTTATTACTTTTAGACATATCAATGCAATTGTGGCGATTAATTGTTAAGGAACTTAAGGGGTATGCAACCCAATGCTTTAGCCAAAATGATTCAAGCAATACAAAATCATTTCCTACCAAATTATACACATTATTTTTTCTAGAGTTATTTATGTTTTAATTTTATTCATTTCATTAATCCAAGGCGTGCTCGGATTTGGAGAAACTGAATTCCTATTTGCCGAAGGTGAAAATAAGGGAGAAGATGAAAAAGTGTCCATGAGAGGTGTTTGATTTGATGAAGTAGGTGACGAGGATTTGTTTAAAGTTCATTGCATTGAAAGGGAGTCCGGAGAAGACTGATTTGGAATAATTTGGGAACAGAATAGTGTTAACGCCGACTGTGAATAGGATTTAGCAAACTCGAAACCATGAGATGATTGGGGTCATGAACGAACTGCATTCAAATTGTTTGCAATATTTGGTATTTAAAAAGATGATTGGTTTGGAAACAACGGTGATAGGATTGGATTGGGTAATATTCGAGAGATGACTAGGTTGGAGCTGCCTTCGAAGAGGATTCAGTTGACGAGTGTGGAGAGACTTAAGGAGTTACGGACTGCAAAAGGGATTGGAATGATGAATTGGTTTCATCAAAGGAGTTTGAAGAAATTACTAATTCCTGTTCAGTTGCATCACTGTTGGCAATAATTTATTCGACAACTTCCACAGAAGTAACCGAAAACGATTCTGCATTACGATCACTTCCATTACGGACTTGCAAATGCAATTGAATATCCAATAATTTTCGGCGAAAAGTATCATAGCGTTTTAAGGTTAGCTTTTTAATAATCTTAGGATGAGTACTAGTATGAAACATATATAGGAGTCATTCCATGTCAACAATATCAAAGTTGTGGTCGATGTCGTGGAATTCAACGAAAATGAAATATTTCATAGGTATAGGCGTGGAAAATAACGTGGTAAAATATTTTTTCAAAATTTTCAAAATGGCGGCCGTGAGGTCATATTCACTGAATTTCTTTAAATTACGATATATACTTTTCTAATTATCGCATTTAAATGGGAATACGCGCATTTTGTTCACAAAAATGAGTACTTTTATCTAAAGATAAGACAATTTTTTTCTTCTTAATTTGACCAAAAAACGGTCCAACAAAATTTTCAACTTAAATTTTTGCGCAAAACGCATATTTTTTTTTTCAAATTCGACATCTCATTTTGTAGAAAAACCTTTCAGCTTTCATTAAAAAAAAAATTGATGGAAAATCTTTTCGTTTTCGAGATATGATTTTTTAAAGAGCGCGACTCCGGCTTTCGCCGGTGCGCTGAGCCGCGCTTCAGGTGCAGTTCGGAGCGCTATCACTACTCCTCCCATTACACATTAGATATTGGTTATTTATATACCGTTCAGTTTTTAAACAATACGGGACGTTAAATTCCTTTTCAATACATCGAGCTTTCCATGATTTTGGTACCATGGTTAAAAATGTTACTATCTCTGAATTACGATCCGCTAATGCTATTTTTTCTTTTAAATCATCAACTATGACTTGTATATCATCATCGGCAGCACGTACTTTTGTAAAAACTTTTCTTAATTCGCGATCAAGGCTCTGTTTTATTTCAATTATTTTACTCTTTTCGACAGCTTCTGACCTGCGATCTTTCCAAATTGAAATGGGAGAAACATGTAAAAGTTCGAGGATTTTATTTAAATTTGATAGAGCAGCTTCATCACTAATTATTTTATCCATACTGTCTATTTCATCCTACATTTCTATTTCCCCTTTTTTCATTCTCAGTCTCACGAGACTGAGTAGAATTTCCAGAACCCTGAGATATTTCGGGCCTTGACGATGAAGTATCATCGATCGGAACGCTCTAAAGTTTAGATGATGTCGTTAATCGACACGAATTACAAATTACTTTGCCTAACCATATATCAGATTTTAGATTAAGCCTATTACACAACTCGTGAGTAATATGACGAAATTCTTTATTCCAAAGTATTGACGCATGACCCGTTTTCTTGAAAGGATTGCAGCAATGAATCAGAGAAGCCATAGTAATTGGAAGGTAATGTTAGTGCAAAAACTTAACTGATTTAAAAATGACTTGCAGAACCATTCAAATAAATATCCAACTTACTGGAGTGTTAATAATGCATTCTTTTATACAAACGGAATCACATTTGACTTACGAGAAAAAAACGGTCCCTCGATAGCGCTCCGAACTGCATCTGAAGCGCGGCTCAGCGCACAGCGGAGAGCCGGAGTCGCGCTACTTAGAAAATCATATCTCGAAAACAAAAAGAGTCTCCATCAATTTTTTTTTTGAATGAAAGCTGGAAGGTTTTTCTACAAAATGAGATGTCGAATTTGAAAAAAAAAAATATGCGTTTTGTGCAAAAATTTAAGTTGAAAATTTTTTTGGACCGTTTTTTGGTCAAATTAAGAAGAAAAAAAAAATGTCTTAACTTGAGATAAAAGTACACATTTTTGTGAACAAAAGGCGCGTAGTCCCATTTAAATGCGATAATTAGAAAAATAGATATCGTAATTTAAAGAAATTCAATGAATATGACCTCACGGCCACAATACCACGTTATTTTCCACGCCTATACCTATCAAATATTTCATTTTCGTGACATCGACCACAACTTTGATATTGTTGATATGGAATGACTCGTAGAGAAACTCGTTCTCACACAGATCCAGGCTTTCTGTATGAATGAGCCTCATCAGAATCCTTGGAATCATCAAATTTTAATCAGGAAATAAGCTTTCAAGGGCTTCTGCCACTTGCACAGGAGTGACATTCATTTCACAAAAAATTATAAAATGAAAGGAAAGGAGAGTCGAAAATATATAATATTTTAAAACTGAGTAGCCCACCAATCTATCACTCTCCTCGATATAAATCAAAACTATAAATCAAACACAACACCAAGCAAACGACTACACTCACGGATAATAAAAATATCTGTCATATACATGCTGCCAGAATTCTTCCATGAGCTATACTATTCCAAAACGTAAATATCTATCGAGAAACCTACTTCCTTCGCGCCATGGAGATAATATTAAGGAACCAAGCAATATCGACCTGAACATTTTAAAAAAAACGAAGATCATTCCAGGGTATCGATTAGAAATATTGAACTAAAACTTTCTTAACCTTCATTCAGCAGTAAATTCTATGTTCAAATTAAAGTTTTCTGTAAATATTTACACATGCCACCGATGAATCTAATGAAATATCATCCCCATATATCATAGCACGTATAGCCTCGAAAAAAATTGTTTAAATAATATATTTTCTAGCATGGCGTCTGAATAAAATCCATATTATTTTGGTCAGTATAATGTAATCTAATCAAATAAATAAACAAAATCAATGGAATAAACAAAATCGCGCGCAGGGGTGGATTAATGGCGTCTCTTCGACCAGCCCCATATATCATAGCACGTACAGTCCAGAGAAAAATAGTTTAAATAATATATTTTGCAGCATTGCGTCAGAATAAAATCGATATTATTCTGTTCCGTATACTGTAATATAATCAAAGAAATTAATGGAATATTCAAAATCGCGTGCAGGGATGGTTTAATGGCGTCGTTTCGACTAGCCCCATATATCTTAGCACGTAGACTACAGAGAAGAATTGTTTAAATAATATATTTTGTAGCATGGCGCCAGAATAAAATCGATATTATTTTGTTCCATACACTGTAATCTAATCAAATAAATCAAAGGAATATTCAAAATCGCGTGCAGGGGTGGATTAACGGCGTCTTTTCGACCAGCCCCATATATCATAACACGTAGAGTCCAGAGAAGAATTGTTTAAATTGTGACGAAGTCACCAATCTACCCCGTTGCCAATCGAATGAGATCGGTCTTGAGGTAGAGCATCGTTTCCTTTTATGAACAATTTTTTTATTACCCCTTTTTCTAATCCCAAAATTACCTTTATTTTCTACCCGTCGACTTGCCGGTCAAGCAGTCGCACGGCTTTATCGACCACCTATAAAGCGCCTATCCGTGTGCGATTCCTTCCGCCACGTTCGCAGCGCACGAGTCCCCATGTCCATTCCCCCTCTATAGTGCAGGCCTCCGCCTGCCTCTCTCGACGCTTGAACGTCGTGCCCGCGGCGCGCATCGAGCTTCCCCACTTTTCCCCTCTTCTCGCAGTCTCCTAGCTGGTGGACTATAAAAAAGGAACGGAGTGCCGCACCGCCACTCTTCGGCGTGCGCCTAACAAGGATGCCGAGAGGTGCACCTTTCCTCCCGTTCAGTGTCCAAGAGGACGAGCGCCACCGGGAGTCGCTTTCCAGTGCGCGCAAAACCATGTAATACTGTCTCTCTCTTACGCACGATGTGGCCACTGCCATTCGTTGCGTCATCCCCGACTTTAGTCGAAGATTTTCGGACGAGTCGCGTGGCGAAGTCTAGCGCACCCCAGTGCATTCCGGTGGACGTGTGATGGTGACAAGTGAACCAGGAAGTACCACAGCGAGGTGACGACCCCGGCAACCACCAGGAGAGGGACCTCTCCCTTGCGGCATCTACTACTGGGCCAAGGCCGAAGAACGCCGACACTCTAGGTGACATCTCCAGGGCACGGATTTCCTCGACACCACCTCGGAGGACGCCGTCGGATTTCCAGATCACGGACTCACTTCCAGGAATCGTCGCCCCGTAAGTCTCAACTTACACTTTTGGGAAGTTTTCCCCGCGGCATTTCCCTGTACTAACGTGTTCTTTTTTTTTGCATCCTATCGGGATGACATGTCATTGTTTCCCCTTTTTCTTTTTTTTTGTTGAGTGTTGCGGATCTCCGGTCATTGTAAGAAACTCGCCGTCGAGCGGTCAGAACCCACGCGTTTCATCGTATCGCGTCAATTGTAGATTTTTTTCTCTTCGTACGGGAACGTGCTTGCGTAATTTTGCGTGTGCAGTTCCGATTTTCGCTTGTCGCGCTTAAGAAATCGTGTAACTAACAAAATTGAATATATTGATTTGGATTCTGAATTAGCGTAAAAATTATTTTATATCCCCTTCCTTTTTATAATAAGAAGGAGGTTATAAAATGATATATTTTGTACCATGGCGCCAGAATAAAATCTATATTATTTTATTCAGTATACTATAAATTAATCAAATACATCAATGGAATATTTGAAATCGCTTGCAGCCGTGGTTTAATGGCTTCTTTTCCATTAGCCCCATATATCATAAAATGTACAGTCCCGAGAATAATTGTTAAAATAATATACAGGGTTGCCGATTTATATGAAGACAGAAATATCTCGAGAACTATGCACAGAATCAAAAAAGGTGGGGGATGAAAGTGGTTCGACACGAAGGGGGGCATCCAGTGATAATGAAATTGACCCCCTGGGGGTGGTGTGGGGGAAAAACAATAAAACTTGAATAGGAACCCTCATTTTTATTGCAGATTTGGATTCTCCGGAAAAAAGTACACTGATTTGACCTAGGAACTATTGCATTTTGGTTGACAGGTGGCGCTGTAATGGATAAAAATCCAAAATTATTTGAAGACATAGAAATATCTCGAGAACTGTGCACAGAATCAAAAAAGGTGTAGGATGATAGTTGTCCGACCCGATGGGGGGCATCCAGTGATAATGAAATCAACCGACCCCGCCCCCTGTGGGAGGGGGGAGAAGGGATAATAAAACTTAAATAGGAACCCTCCATTTTTATTGTAGATTTGGATTCTTCGGAAAAAGTGCACCAATTTGATCCACGAGATTTTGCGTTTTGATTCGATGATAAAAATGAAAATGTGTAAAATATCGTTACAAATTGAGAATGTCACCAGAATTCGTTTCAGATCAAAGAAAGTAAAATGGTTGCCCAGCACATTTTTCAAGAGTAGCAAGGGAAGCACTAGACCATGATTCCAATGGTCGGTGGATTGGTAGAGGTGGGCCCATTATTTGGCCGGCGAGGTCACCTGATTTAACATCCTATTCATCGGATTTCTTCCTATGGGGTTACTTAAAAGTTAAGATTTATGAACAAGTACCAACGACTCGTGAAAACATGATGGAATGCATTAGAACTGCTTGCGCAGAAATTTCTGCAGATATGATACTATCCTGTATAAAGTCATTTGAAGAACGAATAAATAAATGCATTGAAGTGGAAGGTCAACATTTCGAACACTTACTCAAGTAAGTGAACAGTGAGAGGCAAGGGGTCTCACGTAAAACAAGCACTCCAAAGGGAACAGAAAAATACTACGTCCACGTCGTTGTTCCTGGGTAACGCTAAATATATTTTTTCCCGGCTTTGTTAGAATGACCGTATTCCATATCCGCTATGCGGGGCGAAAGTCGTCAACTTCGTCTGAGTGCCAGGGCGCATGCGCACTTCGTTCTCATTACTCCCGTGGGGCGAAAAGTGCTGCCCGCGGGAGTAATTGTTGCGGCCAGGAAAAAACTAGCATATGCTTCACGAGAGTGCGCGAACCTCGTGAGAGGGCTGTCCTCGTTTCGCTCGCGCAGCAAACCTTCCACTCGGAGATCGCGCTCTTTCCTCCCTTAAAGCATATTATAATATTTTTGACACACAACCAAATCCATGATTATTTTTCAGACAATGTCCATTGTAGCGGCTAGAAAACACATTACAAGAATAATATATAGTCAAAGAAAAACGAACATTTCGTAGTGGTGGCATTGAGTTGTATTTTTAAAATAAAATGCGTCTACTATTATTTATCCGATGTGATGTGAATTCTGGAGACGAATTTTAAGAATTTTTTACTTTCGCTTTTTATCGACTACAGCGTCACCTGTGAACCAAAATGCAATAGTTCCTAGGTCAAATTCAAAAAAAATGAAGGGTTCCTATTTAAGTTTTATTATTTTTCACCCACCCCACCCCCAGGGGGTGGGGGAGGTGGTCAATTTCATTATCACAACTTTCATCCCACACCGTTTTTGATTCGGTGTCTTCAGATAAATCAGCCACCCTGTATTTTCTAATATGGCGCCAGAATATAATCTATATTATTTTGTTCAGTATACTATATTCTAATCAAATAAATCAATGAAATATGCATAATCGCGTGCAGGGGTTGTTTAATGGGGTCTTTTCGACTAGTCCCATATATCATGGCACGTGGAGTCCGCAGAAGAATTGTTTGAATAATATATTTTCTAGCATGGCGCAAGAATAAACCTTATATGATTTTGTTCAGAATACTATAATCTAATCAAATAAATCAATGGAATATTCATAATCGCGTGCAGGGGTGGATTAATGGCCTCTTTTCGACTAGCCCCATATATCATTGCACGCTCAGTCCCGAGAAGAATTGTTTTAATAACATATTTTGAAGCATGGCGCCAGAATAAAATTGATATTATATTGTTCAGTACACTATAATCTAATCAAATAAATCAATGGAATATTCAATATCGCGTGCAGGGGTGGTTTAATGGCGTTCTTTCGACTAGCACTATATATCATAGCACGCACAGTCCCAAGAAGAGTTGTTTAAATGATATATTATCTAGCATGGCGCCACAATAAACCCTATATGATTTTGTTCAGAATACTATAATCTAATCAAATAAATCAATTTAATATGCAAAATCGCGAGCAGGGGTCGTTTAATGGCGACTTTTCGAGTAGCCTCCTATACCACCGTTGTTAGATTCCTTAAAAGAATAGTTTAAAAAATATATTTCTAGCATGAAACCATAATAAAATTAATATTATTTTATTCAGTATACTACAATCTTATGAAATGAATCAATGGAATTTTCGCTGTCGCGTGCAGGGATGGTTTAATGGCGTCTTTTCGACTAGACCCATATTTCATGGCACGTGGAGTCCGCAGAAGAATTGTTTAAATAATATATGTTGTAGCATGGCGCCAGAATAAAACCTATATGATTTTGTTCAGAATACTATAATCTAATCAAATAAATCAATGAAATAATTAAAATCGCGAGCAGGGGTGGTTTAATGGCGACTTTTCGAGTAGCCCTATATATCATTGCACGTGGAGTCCGCAGAAGAATTGTTTAAATAATATATGTTGTAGCATGGCGCCAGAATAGAACCTATATGATTTTGTTCAGAATACTATAATCTAATCAAATAAATCAATTTAATATGCAAAATCGCGAGCAGGGGTCGTTTAATGGCGACTTTTCGAGTAGCCTCCTATACCACCGTTGTTAGATTCCTTAAAAGAATAGTTTAAAAAATATATTTCTAGCATGAAACCATAATAAAATTAATATTATTTTGTTCAGTATACTACAATCTTATGAAATGAATCAATGGAATTTTCGCTGTCGCGTGCAGGGATGGTTTAATGGCGTCTTTTCGACTAGACCCATATTTCATGGCACGTGGAGTCCGCAGAAGAATTGTTTAAATAATATATGTTGTAGCATGGCGCCAGAATAAAACCTATATGATTTTGTTCAGAATACTATAATCTAATCAAATAAATCAATGAAATAATTAAAATCGCGAGCAGGGGTGGTTTAATGGCGACTTTTCGAGTAGCCCTATATATCATTGCACGTGGAGTCCGCAGAAGAATTGTTTAAATAATATATGTTGTAGCATGGCGCCAGAATAAAACCTATATGATTTTGTTCAGAATACTATATTCTAATCGTGCTGGCGCATAGCTTTCCAAATTTTATATTTAATTGTTGATTGAATATACTATTCTTTGAAGAAAATATGGGAATACGCATTTTCAAATTTAAAGGAGATCAGGGTTAACAAAGTGAATAAAGTTAACACTGATCAATTATTAACAGTAAAAAGAAAATAACGTTACAACATTTTTAATTCGTGAACAATTTTTACATAATTAAGATACTTAATTTTTCTTAATGATCCGTATAGGTGAAATATTTTTTAAAAATTCATTTAAAATGTAGCCATATCTTCAAAATTAAAAAATGGCAATAGTTTTTTTTTAAATAAACAAACTTTATTTTCTCAAAAACTTCACCTTTGCGTTGCTTAAATATTTACCATAAAGTCTTATCAATATGAAGAAGAATCAACATAAGTTTTGAATAGCTACGTATTCGTACCTTATTTTCGTACGAATTGTCGATAACGTAATAAAAGAAACTGTTTTAATAATATAGAAACGTGGTTAAATTCATAAAACAAGATGCATTTTTAATGTGTAATGTATATATAAATTTATAATTGGTCGCAAACCAAAATAGAACTACAAAAAGTAGTTAAAAGAAAGAACTCTCATAGAAATTTTTTGAAGCTAAATAGCAATGAAATTTAAGAAAGTAGACAAATTTAAGAATCTGAAAACCCGTGTATTTTGGAAATAACTAACTGTGGTACAGAGATATTATATTAATAATAATAATGATAATAATTAATTTCTAATTTATTAGTTGCTTAAGTCAGACAAACGAATTACATGTTGGAAATTGTAAGGCTGTGTAGGTTTTCACAATAATACAGAAATTCGCCTCCTGGCGCGAGTGCGGGTCCAGAACTCAAGTGGTACGAGATAATGGAAAAACCAATTGAAAAGTCCTTTTTGTCACAAACTTTGTTTATTGCAATTTCATAAACTTCGGGCGCACGATTACTTACTCGCCGCGAGTGCGATTGTGACTGCTATATTAGACTAAATTAAACATGAAAGTAATTTAGGTTTTACAAAGTAGTTCGCGCGAATGCGATCGAAAGGGTCTATTTTTTGTTGCCGATGCAAAACGATACGCGCTTCGCCTCTCACCGGATTTTGATAATTGCCTTGTAAATAGCCACGATGCTAAGTGTAGCAGCCACGAGGTCTAACTGCCTCGTCGAATCGATTTCCGGAAAAGATCACTTAATTGCGGATATTCGGGCCGCTCGCGGAATATTTCGCGATTACAATTTAGAGGCACATTAGGCGCGCGAAATACAAAAGACCCCCTGAAAATGCCGATTACCTTAATATAAGCGAACAGTTCCAGCGCAAAGTAAAGATGGCGCGACGAATATATTAGAATTATTGCGGACGGTAGTATACGTGAACATACCGCCTGCCCTGCGATAGTAATATCGCAAAAGAACAAAACAGTATAAAAAATTAATAAGCGCAAAATAAGACTGCGAGATAAAAAAAATAACTACGACACTAATCAGACGAAGAATGGGCTGGCACGGGCGCCTCGTCGATGACTACGGGCAGATTAGCCAATTGTAGATATAATTAAAATAATAATTTAGATATCGGTCTTTTGAAGACCGTCTTTGCCGTCCGAATGGTCACCACGCGAGTCAGACCATCAGGCCCAGGGTGACATTCGACGACGCGAGCCAGGTCCCATTTTGCTGGAGGCAGTTGGTCGTTACGCAGTAACACTACCTGTCCCTGTTTGATCGGTGGAGATTCGCTGAGCCACTTAGAGCGATGTTGGCAAGACATAATGTAGTCTCGCGACCAGTTGTGCCAAAATTGCTCCTAATGCTGTTGGTACAATTGCCAACGAGTGACGCGGCTGACAGTAAAATCAACAGTAAGCGGAGCGGGAGCAGCGACTAATGGACCGCCGACAAGGAAATGGCCTGGCGTTATGACATATAGACTGTCAATATCGTCATTCAAAAGACCAATCGGCCGTGAGTTCATGCACGCTTCGATTCTGCATAAGAGCGTAGCCAGCTCCTCGTAAGTCGGGCAATGTGCTCCGAGCACACGTCTGAGATGTTGTTTCATAGAACGCACCCCAGCCTCCCACAACCCACCGAAATGAGGGGCGGCTGGCGGAATGAACTTCCATTCCACCCCCTCTCCAGCTACCCGATCACGAAGCTCCTCAGACTCTATCGCAGCACGGTACGCAGCGCGCATTTCATTGTCAGCTCCCTCGAAATTTGTCCTACAGTCGCTGTATACGACGCTCGGAAGCCCGCGTCGTGAATAAAAACTCTGAAACGCGGCTAAAAACGCTGGCTTAGAGTAGGCGCATACTACCTCGAGGTGAACTGCACGGATTGCCATACATACGAAGACCACTATGTACACCGGTCGTGAGTGATGTCCAAGTCAGCCTGCCATACGTAATCTAAGGGGCCCGGCGTAGTCGACACCGCACTCCGCGAACGCGCGATTAGGACGAATGACACGAGCCGGCGGCAAGGAACCCATCAGCTGGGTGGGAGCCCTCGCGAGTTGTCGAGCACACGTAACGCACTGAGCTACAGCAGACTTGACGAGTTTTCGCGCTTACAACACCCAAACACGATCTCTCAAAGTGCTTAAAGTGAGTGTGACTCCACCATGTAAACATAGGATGTGTGCATGTCATGCTAATAGCCGCGACAAATGCCCTGAGGGTAAAATTACAGGAAATCTGACTGAATAAGATGCCGGTATCATAGACAACTGCCCTCCTACTCGCAGCAGGCCGTCATGGTGAAGAAACGGATTCAATCTATATAACTTGCTACTCTTCGGGAGCTTCTGATCAGAGCCCAAGCATGGCGAGCCATCAGGATTTGCTTTGTTTTGGCTTAGGAGATCAATTTCGGGTTTGAAAACGGCCGCCTGAATTAACTGAAAGATACGCTTGGCTGTTCTGTTCAACTCGTCACGTGGGGAATAACCATTGTTAGAGAGGTTGCGCGATTGCCAAATTTTCGATAAACGAAGTATACGTCCAAAAACGCGTAATAGCCTAGACCACGACGAAAATCGTTGTATAATCTCATCGACAAAATCAGGAGTGAGCGCACAATGGTGGGCCTGTGTCTTCTGTTCAAGGTCAACAGAGTCATCGACTGTGGGGTCTCGCATAGGCCACTCAGACGGTGGCAGTAACAACCAGTGTGGTCCATGCCACCACATTTCTGATGATGCCAATTCCGATGCAGGCATGCCTCTAGTGGCCAAATCAGCAGGGTTGTCGCAACCCGGAACATGGCGCCACTTGACATCAGGAAGAATTGAGTGGACTTCGGACACTCGATTTGAGACAAAGGTTTTCCATTGCGAGGAATGGCCTCTGAGCCACGTCAGAACAATAGAGGCGTCTGCCCAGGCTAACACGGGGCAATCATTGAATACGCGATCCTCTTGGATTTGAACGAGAAGTCTGGCTAAGATTACTGCTCCACAGAGCTTAAGACGAGGGATTGTTACTTGCTTTACGGGAGCGACTCGTGTCTTGGCTATTATCAGCCTGATCTGAGTTTGTCCGAAATCGTCAGTGACACGGCTATACACTAATGCCGCATAAGCTTTTGACGATGCGTCGCAGAATCCGTGCAACTCGAGGAACGAGGTTGCTGACGTACCTAACCATCGTGGAACCGAAATTTCCGTTAGACATGGAAGAGCTGCCTCGTACTTTCGCCAAGCTTCGATCAGATGTGGGGGAAGAAGAGAATCCCAATCAATATTGCATTGCCAAAGCTGTTGCAACAACAATTACTCGGGCTAGCCACCCTAGAGGATCAAATAGACGAGCGATGTGAGATGCCACCGCACGTTTTGTGACCTCAGAAATGGGTTCATTATTCACTGTGAATCGTTAGGCATCAGTGGCTGGTTGCCATATGATTCCAAGAATCTTGAAGTTGTCATCAGGCTGCAACATCTTACCACCTGCAAGACCTACGTTTGCAGGTTCGATATCAGCTAAGTGTGGGTCAGCATTACTGATCCACTTTCTCAGAACGAAGTGACCTTTTGATAGCAAGGCCGTTAATTGATTGCAAATCTCTTTCGCTCCCTGACTGGTATCTGCCCCGAAGCGGATTAATGGCCCGGCAGGTAGGGAGCCAAGTCAACAGATGACACCAACTAATAGCCAAAGAACGTCGTTTTTACTGAATCAGGGGACCGAAGGGTTGGCTGTGGAAGGTGGACACAAGAGGGTCCTCAAATGTTACAAATGTGGACTCATAGGCTACACCAAGTTTAATTGTCCCAAATGCCGGGAAAACGATATCAGGGATGCGTAACAGAGGTCGCACCTGCCCCTGACCGTGAGAAACAGACCTCTCAAAACCAAGTACGTTTCGCCAGCCAAAACCAGTCGGAGGTCTACATGGCAGAAGAAGGAGGTTTCCCACGGTGGTGGTTGTCAATATTAGTGGAAAATCACCGTCTAAGAACCCTCTTCGACCCAGGGGCAGCCCGTACTATCATCGGTCGGGTCGCATATCAACTCGCCGACGAGTATGGTATTCACATAGAGCCATACATGGGAGGCGGCGCTAGAGTCGACGATGGAAGACCTGTATCGGTCACGGGACAAATTAAGCTGCCATTTGGTATTGGAGCTGACGTAAATTGGCTGACCGCATGGAGTATGCCTGAGTTGCGGCCAGACTGTCTGTTAGGCGCAGTTTTTATTAGAGAATTTAATGCCATATGGCATCCTAGTGAAAACTATATTACGCTAAATGGTAGAGTCCAGAAGATTCCAGTGGAAGTCGCAATGGTGTCACTGCCTCCTGAAGTGAACCAAAGGACATCAGGACTGCCGGAATTGACAGCTGAGCAACGGAGACGTCTGTATGCTGCTGTCCAATCTTTGGTTCCAGCCAATAATCCACACATTGGATGCACCAATTTGTTGGAACATGTAATTGATGTCGGTGAGGTGCGCCCTATTAAACAACAATACTATCCGGTTTCCAACAAATACACGATTACAATTTAGAGGCACATTAGGTGCGCGAAATACAAAAGACGCCCTGAGAATGCCGATTACCTTAATATAAGCGAACAGTTCCAGCGCAAAGTAAAGATGGCACGACGAATATATTAGAACTCTTGCGGACGGCAGTATACGTGAACAGAAATAATGGCACAAAGTTGGCAAAATGGTAATCAAAACTAGCAAAATTTATTGACTAGAAAAGAGTGGAGAATAATGAGACACATTATTTATTGCCCCGAAGTTGTTCAAACATATCTTTATGTTATCCCTAAGTTAAAGGTGAGAAAAAATAAAATTGGCCACTTTTGGGAAGTAAAAAAGGTTTCCCATTATTCCCCTCTCTTCCATATAAAAATATATTGTGTACCTTTACCAGTCTCTTTTGAAGTGCTAGGTATATTAGCTACATCCTTTACTGCCTCATCTGAGTTTTTAGTCTTTTCTAATGTTCCAGTCCCTCCTAAATTTATTTTTAAAAAATTAAAAGAATAATATTATAAAATGAGGTCTAATTAGAAATACCATACGTTACGTAGAGTTTGTTATTTTTTAAAATTCATTCAAATTTGAAACGATATTTACGCTGCCTCGAGTACAAAATACACAGAGAGACTCACGCCCGGCGAAACGATGGCTACGATGCAAGCGAGAGCACGTTGCGCGAGCAACACGAAAGGCTGTGCGCAACTAGCCTTCCAACTGTCAATCTGGCTTATCGCTCTGCCGTTCTAACTAGCACAGAGTTTTTGGGTGCAACATAACCCTACGCCTTTTCGTGCTAATTAAAATGTTCATTTCCAAGTAAACAAATAAGATACTCAACATAATGTCGCCAAACATGGTCGACGGAACCTTGTTAACAATTTTGAAAAATTCAGTAATTTACTTGATATTTATAATAATTATTTTCACGAAAAATGTACTCAACATCAATATTAATAAACAATTATTTAGTTTTTCGAATTAAATAAAGTTTAAGTTAAATACGTTAAATACGTTAAATCGTTATTATTATTTAATACATAAAATAATATAAGTATGAAAGCGGACAAGGCGGGCAGCGGAAAATGGTGGGCAATTAGCACCTGAAAACGCTGTGTTAATCTTTCTTCGAAAACAGTTGGCACAATAGAGTCCAGTTCACTACGCCTAACGTACCATGACGTGAGTCTCTCCGTGCACTAGTATTACCGAAAAGTTCGGGATGGTGACCTAACCTCATATAATTCTCGTCATAAATCGTACGTCATAAATATAGCGGTAAATTTTTTGATGGAAAGCGAAAGTACGGCACCCGTATGACAAACATGTGGCTTAAGTGCGGGAAAAGAAATATGCATCAGACACGCAGAAGTACGGTGAAAATACCGTCCACGTATGGCAAAAGTCTGGCTCAAGTACAAGGGAAGAGATGTTGTCGTAATTATGCCGTACTTCTGGCGTATCTGTTGCTTATTTTTTCCCCGTATTATAGCCAAAATTTTGCCATTCGTGGCCGGTATATGTGCTGAACTGTGTATCTGGTGTGGCAACGTGAATTATCAATCGAATGCATAATTTTGGTATGCGTTTGGCAAACTTACGACCTGAATATCGCAAGAGAATTTTTAAGCATAACGAAGTATGGCAAATGTCTGACAAAAATGTGAAAATAATACGGTCATATTTTTTAACCGGATACAAAATTACGTCAAAACTGCATGTGCTCTATAGGTACGGAAAAAAACTGGCAGAAATATGTATGTTACGCTTTCATTTTTTGTTGAAAATATATATTGCCGTATTTCTTCAAAATTTTTGCCAAACTTTTATCATGCTGTAACGGAAATGCTGTTTTATCTTCGTTTCATACCCGGTTATAGGAAAAAGCATTCCGTTATTCCCCAGACTCCGGCGTGCGGTGGTTCCGTATTGCGTAATAATTATATGGTTAGGGAGTTTTTCAGAATTAGCGGACCGCCAAGGCGACTAGAGCCGATAACACTGTGGAGAGGCAGGTGGGTACTCGCCGATAACTGGGAAGACAGACCTCTGCTTACGTTCTCCGTGTACTGTATCCGAGCGACCGCTTTTTTTTGTAATTATCCGTTCGTTTTATTGGAATTCTCTATTTGATTGTAAATCGCTGTCACCCTAAGTCCGACGACTTAGGGCCGATAACTCATGTTCCTTGGTTTACATTTTTTGTTTACACGATTTTAATTAAAATATATTCTTAACCTATGATTGGTTTCCGTTTTTATCATTCTTCCCCATAACCTCTTCTAATCACTATTTCCAAAATTACGATCTCCCCTTTTAATTATTAATGGTGGGTGGTATTTTGCCCTCTCACGGTTTTTCCGGGTTGTGCCTTTAATATTGGTCGGCACTTTTGTAATTGTCGCCGTGAGTGTAAAAGAAAATCGACCCCTTATATTTAGGTTTAGATGCACCAGTCATCTCTTAATTTTAACCTTCCAAAATAAAAGACAGTTACAAAATTGGCGCCCGAACATAATTAACCTGGAATGATTAATTCGGAATTGTGACTGTAATAGTGTTTGTGAATATTTGTGCAGTGAATTCCCGAAAATAATAGTATTTGATTCCACTATAATTCCACTGTGAGTTAATATCGATAAATATAGACGACCTTTTAATAGTAAGTCGTATTTAGACTCTTGTTATAATTTAATAGTTAATAAGTGACACATTTGAATAAATTGATTAGACGCTAAAAGTCTATTTTAAGTATAGACGTCTATTCTAAATTTGTTTTTTATCTGTTTGTGTGAATAATAATATACAGAAAATATTGTAGTGTCGATAACAAGAAATAATAACGTCTCAATAGATTGATTGGTGGAGCGATTATAATAAAAGTCGACTAATAAAATTAAATGGTAAATAAAAAGGTAAAAAGGTGTTATTGTTTATTCTTGTTTCTGAGCTGAATTTTTCAAATTTGATGACCACGTTTTCATTAATATACTTTAATTTATCCAACAGTTTTATAATTATATTATGTTATTATTAAATTATTACCAAAAATACATTTTTAAAAAACTTGACTAAAATAAAATTGATGTTATTAAGAATAAAAAGAATTATAGAAAAATTAAAGTGGTAATGAAACGGAAACATTTTAATAAAAGAAGTTTTATATATTTTGACGATGAAATAAGGAAATGAAAAACGTATGTCATATGTATGTGAGAGTAAATTAATGTTATTTATTAATAATATATGATAAATCATCGTAGAATTTTAAAATTAAAAATTTTTTTGTTTTTATAATAAATTAATCGATATCTTTTGGAAAATATTGGTCGACTTTAGTGAAAAATAGAGTCGACTATAAAAGTAAATAGTTGAGAAGGACACTTAAGTTTTGTAAATGTGGAAGACAAACAAAGTATGATATCCAATATATATTAGAAAAATTTAAATTATTTTATTTTATTTCCATTCAATTGATTAGTATGGGAATAAAAAAAAATTATAGATTTTAATTAATGGCCGACTGTTAATAGTTGAGGTCGACAGAAATAAATAAGAATAAATTTGTTGGTTTTAACAGATTGAAATTAAGACAAAATCATTAAAAGTAAAATATCTTTTATATAAATGAGTGTGATAATAATGATAGTTTGTGTCTATTGTACAATAACGTTATAGGTATTGGTGTACGATTACATGGAAGTGTCGTTTATTTATTGATTAAATTTTAAATATTAATGAGTGAAAGAATCAATAATATTGGCTTGATTAGGTTGAATTGAGGTCAGTGTAAAATAGCGAGCTTAAATTGATGTGACGGTTTGAATAGAGAAATTAGGATTCTAAAGTAGGACGCAACGTAGCGAGAAAATTGTGGCTATTTGAGGAAAAATAAAAAAAAAATAAAGTTAATTAAAAGAAAATTTAGTTGTGTAAAGTAACGCGAGTGTTTAGTTAGGAAAGGTTAATGTATTTGTATTGGTTGGTATTGTCAGTTAATTAATGAATAGAAATAGGAAGGTCCAATTTATAAATTAGAGACAAATTAAATAGTGAATAATTTATTGGAAAATTTGATTTTTATAAATTTTATATATCTTAATTTTTTTTAATTATTAATTTTAACGATTAAAATTGTTGGAAGTTAATTGGATGATGAAATTGGACGTCCTATAAATAGTAAAAATTGACTTTATTTTATAATTAGAGTATATGGACCCCTACTTTTGGATCATCTGGTTCCTAGTAACATTGGGCTCCAGTATATTTTTAATTGAGGCCATATTAGATAAAATTGAAAAATTATTGTCGGGAACAAAGAAAATGGAACCGAATCAGTACCGGGAATTAGATGAGTGGGTGTTCCAATTAGCGCCACATGAGTTAGATGACGCGTTAGAACGTCTAGAATTAAACAGATCTGGTCGGCCAAGAATTCGAGTAAATAGGCTACTAGATAGGTTAGATGGCAATTATACGGCAGCCGATTTTAAGCCGACTGGACATAACGAAACCCAATCTGAATGTAGAATGCGTCGCGATCAACTTTTAGATTCATTTGTGAGTCAAATAGAATCAGAACGCGATAATAGGAATAGGGTTCAGGCTCAAGTGCATCGACAAGAGGATATATAATCTATAATTGAAGAGGATTATAGTGTAATTCAACAAAGAAATACATCACAAGATTCGGGTCAGTCTAATGGAAGATCTAGAGAAGTTGAAAATGGAGCCCAAAGCAACATAGATTTGGACCAACTAGTGCACCGCGTTAGTGATTTAGTCGCCCAACGAATTAGTAAAGGAAGGCCAAATAGAGCGAGTAGCACCAGATTGGGTCAACCAACAAGGGACGAAAAAGTAAAATTTCGTGACACATTCGATATTAATTACCCTTCGGTTCTAGACGAAATTAGAGAAGTGGATAATGAAGAAGAGGGCCCACAAAATAGCCAGCAACATTTGAGGCAAACGTCTTCGACGTCGTGTACTCAAGTGGACTCTAGGGAGGGGGGGTGGTCGTTCATCACATGGGAACGATAATGGCAGTCGAGGTTATGATCAAGAGAATAATTATACGCGGCTAGAACCAACCTTTCGAATACGAGACCTGGGAGAAACGGTTCGTCGATGGAACGTAACGTACGCCGGCGACGAGCAACATAGCATCGACGACTTCTTGACACGAGTTCAGGAATGTAGTATGATAGCTGGAATCGACGAGGACCAATTATTACATGCTCTGCCCCATTTGTTAACGGGGTGGCGCCACAATGGTACCGTTTTTCGTTTAAAAAGTCGCGTACATGGGCTGATTTTAGGAGAGATGTTAAAGCATGTTATGGTGGTGACAAAAATGTTCAGCGTCGACTGGAAAAGGAAGTCCATATGAGGACTCAGGGTCCCGAGGAACCGGTACAAGACTATATGATATGTCTCCAATCGATTTTAAATAGATGGATCTAAATCTATCTCATCAAAATCTAAAGCCAGAATTGTAAATGGCGGTACAACGAGACCGAGTTCAGTCGTTCGACGATCTTTTAAATCAGGCTAGGGAGGCTGAACGAGTTCTAAAATGTGTTCAGGCCTATAAACCCCTCCAGCGCCGGAAAATTCTTATTGTCCAGAGGTCGCATATCACGGAAAGGCGAAGGCGGTGAAGAAAAGTGTGAGGTTAGCTGCAGTCGACACAACAGAAGACACTGGCCAACCTAGTAAAGCAGTGAAGGAGGGTAAAACCGCAATTACAGCAATTTTGGAAGCAAGTGTCCAGATGATGTTGGACAAGACTTGTGCTACTGGGTTGCAGTCTATGGAAAAGAGGTTGGCTTCGACCATGGAAGCGACCATTAATAATGCAGTGACGTCCATAAAAAACCAGATGGCATCACAGGATAGCCGTCCTTATTACCCCAACGGTGATCGAGCCGTGTTAACTTCGGACTTCCAGACGAAAAAGGGGTCAGGCAAATGGTTGCCGACCAAGAAGCGGATTAATGGCCCGGCAGGTAGGGAGCCAAGTCAACAGATGACACCAACTAGTAGCCAAAGAACGTCGTTTTCACTGAATCAGGGGACCGAAGGGTTGGCTGTGGATGGTGGACACAAGAGGGTCCTCAAATGTTACAAATGTGGACTCATAGGCTACACCAAGTTTAATTGTCCCAAATGCCGGGAAAACGATATCAGGGATGCGTAACAGAGGTCGCACCTATCCCTGATCGTGAGAAACAGACCTCTTAAAACCAAGTACGTGTCGCCAGCCAAAACCAGTCGGAGGTCTACATGACAGAAGAAGGAGGTTTCCCACGGTGGTGGTTTTCAATATTAGTGGAAAATCACCGTCTAAGAGCTCTCTTCGACCCAGGGGCAGCCCGTACTATCATCGGGCGAGTCGCATATCAACTCGCCGACGAGTATGGTATTCACATAGAGCCATACATGGGAGACGGCGCTAGAGTCGCCGATGGAAGACCTGTGTCGGTCACGGGACAAATTGAGCTGCTATTTGGTATTGGAGCTGACGTAAATTGGCTGACCGCATTGATTATGCCTGAGTTGCGGCCAGATTGTCTGTTAGGCGCAGATTTTATTAGAGAATTTAATGCTATATTGCATCCTCGTGAAAACTATATTACGCTAAATGGTAGCGTCCAGAAGATTCCACTGTAAGTCGCAATGGTGTCACTGCCTCCTGAAGTGAACCAAAGGACATCAGGACTGCAGGAATTGACAGCTGAGCAACGGAGACGTCTGGATGCTGCTGTCCAATCTTTGGTTCCAGCCAATAATCCACACATTGGATGCACCCATTTGGTCGAACATGTAATTGATGTCGGTGAGGTGCGCCCTATTAAACAACGATACTATCCGGTTTCCAACAAATTAGAAGAGGAAATGCACCGGCAAGTACAACATATGTTGGATGAGGGAATTATC
The DNA here is from genome assembly GCA_030407085.1 of Trichopria drosophilae. Lineage (NCBI taxonomy): Eukaryota > Metazoa > Arthropoda > Insecta > Hymenoptera > Diapriidae > Trichopria > Trichopria drosophilae. The sequence goes on from CM059582.1 coordinate 75,765,418, forward strand.
GTGCCGTCTTCAAGCCCATGGTCGAGTCTTGTCGTCATGGTGAAAAAGTCGCACGGTACTTGGCGATTTTGTGTCGATTATCGTAAAGTCAATGCCGTCTCCAAAACATACGCTTACCCTCTGCCCTATATGGATTCCATTTTACGAAAATTGCAGGGCGCTCAATAAATTACTGCGTTGGATTTAGGGAGCGCCTATCATCAGATTAAAATGGATGAACAATCTAAACCAATCACGGCGTTCACAGTGCCAAGAAAAGGATTGTTTCAATTCAGCAGAAAGCCGTTTGGTTTGAGTGGAGCTCCAGCCACATTTCAAAGGTTGTTAGATTCATTAATCGGTCCCGAATTGGAACCATATGCGTTTTGTTTTTTGGACGACATTATCATTGTCACGGAGTCGTTTGACGACCATTTAAAATGGGTGAAGTATATCGTGAAAAAGATCCAAGACGTAGGCTTAATTATTAATATGAAAAAAAGCGTCTTTGGAAAGGACGAAGTTCGATATTTGGGTGTACTGGTTAATAAAAAGGGATTCAAGCCTGATCCCGAGAAGATTCGACCGATTGTAGAATACCCGGCGCCGAAAAACCACAAACAATTAAGAAGATTTATCGGTATGGCGTCGTGGTATCGAAAATTTATGAAATAGTTTGCGACCATTTCGGAGCCACTCACACACTTGACTCGGAAGGACCAACCTTATATTTGGGGCGAAGCTCAGCAAGAAGTGTTTGAACAAATCAAACATCTATTGTGTAGGGCGCCTATATTGCATAGACCGGATTTTATGAAGCCGTATACATTGGAAACAGACGCCAGCGATACTGGACTGGATGTTGTGATAAGTCAGGAGATCGACGGAGACGATCGTGTCTTCGCGTTCGCGAGTCGAACATTAACCCCTGCCGAACGTAACTATTCAGTAACGGAACGAGAATGTTTGCCAGTTATTTGGGCCATCCGAAAATTTCGAGAGTACGTTGAAGGCTACCATATTACCGTAATCACAGACCATGATAGTCTTAGGTGGCTTTGTAATCTACGGAATCCGAATGGAAAATTAGTGCGGTGGTCCCTAGAAATACAGGGTTATGACTACGACGTCAAACACAGAAAAGGGTCCATTCATCAAGTACCTGATGCTTTGTCGCGAATGTTCGAGTTAGAAGAGGAAACACAAATCTCGGCCGTGCAGCTGACGGCTAGCATTCAAGATAAATGGTACGTCGATAAGTGTATCCAAATAGAAGAGGATCCCCATAAATTTCCTATTTGGAAGCTAGTTGGAGGCTAACTTTATGTGTATCGACCGGATCCAATTTTGGATACCATGATGGACGACGAAGAGGCCTGCAAGCTGGTCGTGCCGCAAGAAGATAGGCAAGCGATTTTAAAGGAAAGTCATGACGTCCCATCCGCTGGACACCTCGGCAATCGAAAAACTTATGACAAGGTTGCTCGGTATTATTACTGGCCGACAATGCGTAAAGATATTGCTAAATATGTTCGGAAATGTTCGACATGTCAGAAGATGAAGATTCCGCCAGTAGCGCCAGCCGGATTAATGGGTCGTCGACCAATTCCGGGACCATGGAAGTTTGTGACAGCGGATGCTATGGATCCTTTTCCCCGTAGCTCTCGAGGTCGAGAGTTTCGATTAGTATTCCAAGATGCTTTTACGCGATGGGTGGAATGTGTTCTGGTTCGTCGGGCCAATGGTCCTGCGGTAATTAAGGCGTTCAATGAACGAGTTATTTTCCGATTTGGGACGCCAGAGTTCATTCATACGGACAACGGCAAAGCTTTCCGAAATAAAAGTATAGATAAATACCTACATGAACGCGGAATAGAACCATCGACGTCACCTCCTTATCACCCTCAGGAATGACTAAATCGTTCGTTGAAGAGAACCATCGAGCATGGGATAAATATATAGATGAGTTCGCTTTTGCTTATAATACGGCGAGCTATGACTCCACTGGTCGGAGTACTGCAATGTTGAATTATGGACGTCAACTCGTACCTCCTGATCATTGGCGTCGACATGCAGATCAAGCGGCCAAAGAAGCTCAAGGGGAGCAAGCCTTACAAGATTGGATAACTCGATTAGATGCATTACGGTCCCTACATGAAGAGGCTAAGGAAAATATCCAAGCAGCTCAGGAACGTCAAGCTCGGTATTATGACCAGAAAAGACGAGACGTTCAGTTTAATATTAGGGATGTCGTCCTGAAAAAGAATTACGTTCTTTCATCGACAGCCCAAGGTTTCGCTGCAAAGCTGGCTCCTAATTTCATAGGACCCTATATAATTTCCGAACGATTGGGATCCAATGTATATCGATTGAAGGAGGGTTCCGGAAAAATCATTGGTAAATGCCACGTCAATCAGTTGAAACCATATCATGGGAGAGACGATCCTGCACCTGAGGATCCAACGGTACGGGAAGAAGAGGCGTCTACTATGTTGGAAGAAGATGACAACGAGCATCAATCTACATTGACTGGGCCTGATCCAGAAGTGGTAGCTAGGCCTAAGTCGAATACCATTATTGTACACGCGGACGTGCATCGAGAAGATGAGGTCGAGCGGCGACCTCGCGGTAGACCTAAGAAAGTTAGGTTAGGCGTATCGTAGGACGATACGAGTCAAGATAGGCGTGAACCACCATTAGATAGGTTGAATGGCAAAAATGTAGAGGTCTCGCCTAATTCGCCTAATCAAGTCAATATGACAGATTATCCTAGTAAGCGTTCTCGCGGGCGGCCTAAAAAGAGTGAACGACCCCGTGTCCCCTTAACAGTCCCGACTCACAAATACGCTATTCGTAGTAGAAAATAATGCATAGATCCGTGTTAGTAGATAGTACCGTCAAGTTTAGTTGTAAGATAGTTAATCATTTAGTTGCCTAACGTTTTCGATTCCAACTGTGCCTGTGGACGTCCCCTAAGTGCGACGACCCCAAGGTTCCCGAGACGAGCGAGAGCCCTAACGAGAGCGAAAGGGAGATATCTCTAAATTTGTGCGCCGATTACTGTAAGTACCGGCTCGGTGCCGATAACTCATGTTCCTTGAGTTACATTTTTTTGTTTACACGATTTTAATTAAAATATATTCTTAACCTATGATTGGTTTCCGTTTTTATCATTCTTCCCCATAACATCTCCTAATCACTATTTCCAAAATTACGACCTCCCCTTTTAATTATTTATTGTGGGTTGTATTTTGCCCTCTCACGATTTTTCCGGGTTGTGCCTTTAATATTGGTCGGCACTTTTGTAATTATCGCCGTGAGTGTAAAAGAAAATCGACCTCTTATATTTAGGTTTAGATGCACCAGTCATCTCTTAATTTTAACCTTCCGAAATAAAAGACAGTTACAATGCATGTCTTATAGACTTTTTTTTTATATTTTGTGCCAGGTACTTAAAAAATGAACATATACATATATAAAGTCCTACCTTCCATATCCATCATAAAATTTGTAATTAAACTTTCTGTTCAGGTCGATCTCGAGCCGATATCCGCGGGCGAGAGATGCGTTCGGCAGCCGCGCGCTCGGCAAGCGCGCGCTCTGATTGGTTACGGGAGTCGACGTCCGTGTGAAGGAAGGACGGGTTCGCAGTGCCGCGGCGCGTTAGTCAGTTTTCGTGTGTTCGTTCGAGAGATCGCATCGTGCGGCTCGCGCTGTCATTGTGGTGTGGCTTCCTTCCCGTGTGAACAAGGATGTTTTGACGGGTTGCATTGTGCGCGATTGCTTGATTAGAGTGAGAAACTTGGGTACCTCGCGGGAGTCTTCTGAGTGCCATCTCCAAGGGCTGCATCTACACGCGGCGGACTACGTGTACCGCTCGTTGTCCGGGTGTCGGTCCCCTCGAGACGTCGAGGCGAACCCGCGACGTTGGAATTCAGGTGCACCCAGCCCATGCGCGGCAAGGACAAGTAGACCGGTTGCGTCAGAAAAGGACAAGTTGCCCGGTGATTGCGTCAGAGTGTGGTAAGAGAGCTCTCTTCGGTGTGTATGGGTGTGAGATTTGTTGCGTTGTTAACGATTTTCTAATTTTCAATAAAGTATCTGCTTGCCCGGGCTTTTCTCTTTGTTCCGTAAGAGTTTTTATGCCTAGGCAAGTGTGTAATTTTACCGCGAGACAAATTGTGTTGTGGTGATTTATTTGACCATCCAATCCTCGTTCACCCTGGTGTTTTACGATATATCGAACTTAATTTTAGTTTACTGTTTCAGATCTGTTCACTTTCATTAATCAAATTTAACGGGATTGAGCATATGACTTTATTCGTTATGATGGGCTTAACTCCAGTATCGATATTGTCTGTTTCTGAACAATAATATTAAAAATTAGAAATTAAATGAAATTAACTGTAATGATAAATACCTTTAGTAGAACAATTGTCAAAAACGCTACTTAATTTTAAAATGTCCTTATTCATTTCATCGCAAACATAAATTTTTAGACGTTTTGTTCTTTCTTTTTTCCTCAGCTACTTGTTTTGATTTTTGGTCTTTGTTTTTCTTTTTATGTTGTTTTTGTTTTGTTATTATTTTCCCATCCGTTGTGACCTTCAGGGAATCCAACCATTCTCTGTCATCTATTTTACTTAATAAATTTAATAAAATAGTTAAATTAAATAATAAAATAAAAATTACATTTGGAATAAAATATTTTAAAAGTCAAAATAAAATAATTTTAAAAAATCAATATATATCATCTTAATTAAATCAATTTAATAAATTTCGTATGTTGTTCGTCATTATTAGATAAATTAATTAAACTAAATTACATCTTACAAACGCAAATAATTGCGAGTGTTTTGGATTTTCAGGCATCCTAAATTGAAAAATCTTAACATTCAATAATATTTATAATCGTCAAAATAAAGTATATGAAAAAACTTGCCACTTATTTTTATGATTGTCCATTTAGCAGACTTCTTCCCGTACGGTATCTCCGTTTCATCGCCTTCTTCTATATTCTCAGAAAAAATTTTCGTTTCCACAATACTCAAACTTTTTTCTTTCGTCCACTGAACTAGAGCGAACATTTTTCGGTTGATAGATAATATGAGCTTCCAGCCGTCAAATTTGAAGGTTGGGAATAAATGAATAGCCGGATCGATAAATGAAATCTGTTTCGATTCGATGGCATGTGTTTTGGCGCTACCGTAAATTTCGTTAAAAACCTGAAGTAAGTTTCAATCAAAATTGTCATTTAATTTTATGTGTTAATTGTATTCAACGTGTCAAAAATGCCAAAGCGAAAATTTATATTTAACGAATATGCTCCCTGCTCACAGAGGAGTCTTGGGCAATTTCTACGAAACCAAAATAACCCAGCAAGCGATTCAGAATCAAATGTAAGTAATTCAACATATTTGGTGTTTATTTAATTTATTAATTTTTCAATGATTCATACAAACTTGTAATAAATAAATAATTCAAAATTTATTACTTTAATAGACTGATGACGATAACAGTACTGACGTTTCTAATCTGGATAATGCGGCAAATGATCGATTGGAAGATATCAATAATTTTGGAACTGAAAGAGAGTGTAATTATGATAATCACGATACTCATGGTAAATAATGAATTAATTTACAAAAATATAATTACAGTATCAAGAATAAAAAGGACGATATAGGACATCTATAATGAATGCCCCGCTATTTATTCCTAAAAATGATTTTCTGCGACAAATTATTCAATTTCATAGAACAAACTTTGACCATTATTACTCATTTTTAAGAACTCCTTACTCTTCATGCTTTATAAATGAAACTCCTAAACTTTTCTAGAGGTTAATTCGAATTTGTACTTTGAAGGAGCTTAAACCTATCAATTTATTAGTAAACAGAAAATATATTTACAAAATATAAAATCCCTAGTCAAAAAATTGTTATCTTTTCTCCTTCTTCTGTCAAATGTTTGCTGTACATTTCCCGTACTTTCGCCATACTAATTTTTTTTTCATTCGAGATAACCGTAAATGTAAAGAAAAATATGTATATTTTTTTTAATATTAATTAACTTAATATTTGTTGTTAATTAACAAATTGAAAAGTTTAATACAATAGGTAAAATAAGATTTGAAAGTATAAATGGCAAATAATTTCGCCATTTTTATAGTAGTAGTTGTAAAGGACTTAAAACATAAAAAATGTAATAAAAATGAAGAAAATGGGAAGAAAATGACAATAAAGCTTTACAATTAACAGTAAAATATATGAATTCGTGTTTTACTTTATGCACCAACTTTTTAACTTTTCTAATCAACAAAAAATTATAAACTTAATTATGCTAAATTTACAATTAGTAATCTAAATAACTAATGATAATATCAAATAATTAAATGATCTACTTTCTGAAGAGAACTCCGATGAGAACTCAGTCAGTGACATTAACGTAGAATTTGATGCGAATAACTTAAATTTTAATAATTATAACCTTGGCAGTGATGAAGCCGAAATGGAAGATGAGTATTATGAAGCCTATGAATATCATGAAGACAGCCAAGACAATTTTAATAACCACGACCATCGTGATAATACTCCTTTATATCCAGGAGCCCCAATATCAGTTATTGAAAGTCTTCTCATGATTATGACATTTGTTTTAAGACACAAATTAACAAACGCGTGTATTGCAGATGTTTTAAATCTGATACAAAAGCATTGCATACAACCTAATTCTTGCATGACGTTATATAAATTTAAAAAAATTTTCGTGAATACGCAAAATCCATTAAAAAGACATTATTATTGTTCCATTTGTTTTACGCACATTGAACCTGAAAATTTGGAATGTCCACAATATTTGCACTCCGCTAAAATTGAATATTTGATCGAATTACCTGTCGAATCACAATTGCAATCCTTATTAAACCGTCCGAGATTTTTTGACAAACTAAATCACCGTTTTAATAGAATAAAATTAGATTTGAATAATTATGAAGACGTATACGATGGTCAGCTCTATAAAGAATTAAGTCACGAAAACGAAATTTTTTCAAACCCATCTAATATTTCCTTCACTTGGTACACTGAGGGGTAAGAATTTTTGGGGCGTCAAATTTTTGTATATGGCCAGTCTATCTTATATTAAATAAATTACCGTATTTTAAAAGATTTTCCATACAAAATGTCATACTTGCAGGAATATGGTGCGGTTCTCAAAAACCTCTTTATGAAGAAATAATGAAATTATACCGTGGCATTGCTTTTACGATACAAGGTATGCAAATTTCACTAATTATACCAGGAATCGTCTTATACGGCACCTGCGATTTACCTGCAAAATCTTTATTTTTGAATATGGTCCAGTTCAATGGAAAATTTGGGTATCAAAAATGCAAACAAAAAGGTCAAAAAAACGAATAGAAAATGGGTATATCCATACAAGTGTAACTTACGGCTCAGAACCGATGAAGAAAATAAAATTCATTCAGTACAGGCAGTACAAACAGGCTCGAGAGTATGTAGAGTAAAAGGGCCTAGTATTTTATCTCTTTTTGTTTACAATCCAATAAGATCAACAGTCGTTGATATGATGCATTGCGTCTTTGGTGTAGTTAAACAACATATGCATTTAATACTTAACTCTGTTTACTCCGATGAACCGTTTTCAATTCACACTTGCATTTCAGTCATAGACAAGCGTCTTTTGTCAATAAAACCTCCTCATTTATTCAAAGACGGCCTCGATCTATTACCAAACATTTAGCATATTGGAAGTCGTCAGAATATAAAAACTGGGTTTTCTATTTTTCTTTGCCTATTTTGAACGATTTAATGACTAATGATTACTTTGAACATTATAAATTATTTGTATTGGGTATATTTTTATTATGCGGAGATAGTGTCTCAGAAAATATGATTGAAAAAGCATCTAAATTTCTTAACGAATTCGTGTGCCGATTTGAAGTACTGTTTGGCATAGAACATATGTTATGTAATCTTCATCATCTCTTACATCTTCCTGATGTAGTTCGACAATCTGGTCCTTTATGGACTCTGACATGCTTCCCGATGGAAGACGTTAATGGAAAATTAAAATCACTGGTGCAAGGAAGTAATTCACAACAATTACAGATCACTTCATCCTTATCATTAATAATAAATGTACGTACCCTCATTGAAGAAAACGTAATTACCGGTTCTCAAGCACACAATTTTTGTACGCGATTACTTTCAGCTAGAAAGAAAATTAAATTTGGTGAAGTTATATCCCAAAGGGCATATGTAATCGGAAAAGTTTTGCATACAGTCAATTTATCTCTTGAAATCAGGCAAATTTTAAGAACCAGCGAAATTATGATAGATAAACGTATATTTCTTTTAAAAGGCTTCTCAAAAGCAACTTATTATATATTTCACAGAGTAATACCCGATCTGATAAATTTAATTCAATGTGCGTAAAATATTTAAAAAAATAATAGGTCTTATTTCGGAAACATTGTAACCTTTGTAAAAGTCATGTGTATGTGTGAAGTACCATGCGATTGTGCAGTTTCTTATTTTGCGATACTGAACAAGTTCCATACTACGCATATATTCTCAACAACAAGAGATACATTGCCGTTTATATACATGTCTAAAATACTTAATAATATTGAGATAATACCTGTAACCGATCTACAATCAGTATGTTATTTTATCAAAATCGAAGATACTAACAACAGTTATGTAATCGAAGCTATTAATAACAAAGAAGTGGAATAATTGTATTCATTAAGTTAATGTATCAACATGTCATGTTGACAGGTTCCCTAACCTGACATAGAATTCAAAGATTTCTAACATTATTTTCTATCTTTTCTTAGCTAAAGAATCACTCCAAACTTATTCATTCTCTAATTCTGATATCTGAATTCCATTTATCTCTGTGACAGTTTTAAATGGAATTAAATGATAATTTTTTTAAAATAAGCAGTAAAAATTTGGCCTTAAGAAAATTGCGCGATATATAAAGCTGAAAGCTCGCAAATGCCAATTAAGGCCATGAAGAAAAATGTAAAAAAAAATTTTTTTTTGTGTAGTTCCGACGTATAAAATGAAGATAAAATGTGAATACGTGTTAAGGATATGGTAACAATTAAAAAATAATAATAATATTTAGCAGAATAGCTATCGCAAAACCATTCATTGGTGTAACGTCCTACGGTTTAATTACTTACATTCAGAGAATTATGCATTATATTACAAAACTTCATTGTTTAATGTGCAAGCTACTAGCTTTGTATAGCGAAAATCACGTGATTTCCTACATGGTTTTCTGCGCATTTAAAAAAAGGACATTAAATTCTATTAAAAACTGTTTCAGAGAAGTGGTTTCGAATACCGAAGTTACATAACGCCTATTCCGGTTTAAAATTTATACTACCATACTTTTGCTAGATTATTCCCGTAATTACAGCAATATGCACCATACATTTGCCATACCTTTGGGCTACACGGTTGCCGTACTTTCGCTGTATCATTGTCATACTTTTTGTTCTAGAGATGCCCATACTTAAACCATAGCATTTGATACCTAGACTGGGCCCGTACTTGAGCCATATGAGATCCATAAAAAAATTCAAAACTGGAGAGTACGGGAAATAGTATGGGAAACGCTCATAGGCCAGACTTTTTACATACTCTGGAACTGTACTTTTGCCATACTGATGAAAGATGATCGCCAGACTGATGACAGATGATTGCCATACTAATTACAGATTATTGCCATACCTTTACACATACACTTCCCATACACTTCCGATACTCCGTATTTCCACGACGAAAAATCCTACATGATTTTGTTCAGAATACTATAATATAATCAAATAAATCAATTTCATATTCAAAATCGCGAGCAGGGGTGGTTTAATGGCGACTTTTCGAGTAGCCTCATATACCACCGTTGTTAGATTTCTGAAAAGAATAGTTCAAAAAATTTATTTTCTAGCATGGCACCATAATAAAATTAATATTATTTTGTTCAGTATACTATATTCTTATGAAATAAATCAATGGAATATTCGAAATCGCGTGCAGGGGTGGTTTAATGGCATCTTTTCGATTAGCCCCAGATATCATAGCACGCACAGTCCCGAGAAGAATTGTTTAAATAATATATGTTGTAGCATGGCGCCAGAATAAAACCTATATGATTTTGTTCAGAATACTATAATCTAATCAAATAAATTAATTGAATATTCAAAGTCGCGTGCAGGGATGCATTAATGGCCTCTTTTCGACTAGCCCCATATATCATTGCACGCACAGACCCGAGAAGAATTGTTTAAATAATATGTTTTGCAGAATGGCGCCAGAATAAAATCACCATTATATGGTTCAGTATACTATAATCTATTCAAATAAATCAATGGAATATTCAATATCGCGTGCAGGGGTGGTTTAATGGCGTCTTTTCGACTAGCCCCATATATCATAGCACGCACAGTCCCGAGGAGAATTGTTTAAATAATATATTATCTAGCATGGCGCCAGAGTAAAACCTATATGATTTTGTTCAGAATACTATAATCTAATCAAATAAATCAATGAAATATTCAAAATCGCGTGCAGAGGTGGTTTAATGGCCTCTTTTCGACTAGCTCCATATATCATTGCACGCACAGTTCCGAGAAGAATTGTTTTAATAATGTATTTTGCAGCATGGTGCCAGAATAAAATCGATATTATATTGTTCAATATACTATAATCTAATCCAATAAATCAATGTAATATTTAAAATCGCGTACAGGGGTGGTTTAATGGCGTCTTTTTGACTAGACCCATATATCATGGCACGTCGAGTCCGCAGAAGAATTGTTTAAATAATATATGTTGTAACATGGCGCCAGAATAAAATCGTTATTATATTGTTCAGTACACATCTAATCAAATAAATCAATGAAATATTCAAAATCGCGTGCAGGGGTGGTTTAATGGCCTTTTTTCGACTAGCTCCATATATCATTGCACGCACAGTCCCGAGAAGAATTGTTTTAATACTATATTTTGTAGCATGGCGCTAGAATAAAATCGATATTATATTATTCAATATACTATAATCTAATCCAATAAATCAATGTAATATTCAAAATCGCATACAGGGGTGGTTTAATGGCGTCTTTTCGACTAGCCCCGTATGTCATAGCACGCACAGTCCTCAAAGAATTGTTTAAATAATATATTATCTAGCATGGCGCCAGAGTAAAACCTATATGATTTTGTTCAGAATACTATAATCTAATCAAATAAATCAATGAAATATTCAAAATCGCGTACAGGGGTGGTTTAATGGCGTCTTTTTTGACTAGACCTATATATCATGGCACGTCGAGTCCGCAGAAGAATTGTTTAAATAATATATGTTGTAGCATGGCGCCAGAATAACATCGTTATTATATTGTTCAGTACACTATAATCTAATCAAATAAATCAATGAAATATTCAAAATCGCGTGCAGTGGTTGTTTAATGGCGTCTTTTCGACTAGCTCCATATATCATTGCACGCACAGTCCCGAGAAGAATTGTTTAAATAATATATTTTGTAGCATGGCGCCAGAATAAAATCGATATTATATTGTTCAGTATACTATAATGTAATCAAATAAATCAATGAAATATTCAAAATCGCGTATAGGGGTGGTTTAATGGTGTCTTTTCGACTAGGCCCATATATCATAGCACGTGGAGTCCGCAGAAGAATTGTATAAATAATATATGTTGTAGCATGGCGCCAGAATAGAACCTATATGATTTTGTTCAGAATACTATAGTCTAATCAAATAAATTAATTGAATATTCAAAGTCGCGTGCAGGGATGGATTAATGGCCTCCTTTCGACTAGCCCCATATCGACGCCCGTTACGAAGAGTAGCACGTTTCATTTTTCTTACGAAAAGTAGTACGCTATACTTTTATATGTGAAAGAACGTTGCATTTCAGCATTTGAGTGAAAAACCAATTCATTTGCATATTGATAGTCGAAAAATATCGTGATTCATTCTACACCACGAAAAGTAACACATTTGAACGTTTTGGAACGAAGAGTAGTACGTCTTTTCTCTTGTTGACGAAAAGTAGCACATTTCAGCATTTCAAGGATTATTGCCATGAAAAGTAACTCGTTTCATGTTATATTACGATGAGTAGCATGTTTCGAGTTCTTATGAAGAAAACTATCATGTCCCAGAGTTTACACGAGTTTACAATCGTCTAAGCGCGAAAAGTAACTCGTTTCATGTTATATCACCAAAATGAATGTTTTAACGTTTTACCACCAATAGTAGTACATTCAAAAGAGCATTAAGCGCCGAAATTTTATTATTAATATGTTCTTATTGCGGTTGTTATTATTTCTATTATTTTAATAATAACTTTTAACAACATTTGTTTCTTGTATCTCTCAACTTCTCTGAAAAGTGAGAAATTGTTTGCTCAAATCTCTACCAGTAAATGAAATTTCACTGCAACTATAACCCAAACCATGAGGTGGATATCAGTCCTTATTAAAGCTATTTAAATATTTCTCGTTAAAAACATACCAAATTGTTTATTTCGATGTTTGGTGAATGAATCAAATATTATTCTGCTGGAATATATAAAAATTCCTAATTTACCTCAAGCGTATGTCTCCTTATACGTCTTATTTAAAACTTTTTAAATAGTCTTCGTTAAAAATGTACCAAATATTTAGTTTAAGTGAGATAACTGGTGTATGGGGGTGAGAATATAATTTTCTCGGAAAATATTTAAATTATTAGTTTTCGGCAAATATTTTTCATTTTATAGTCTTTGCTCTGTCTTTATTAAATTAATTTAAATATTAATAAAGTTTTTTAGTTTGATGATTGGAGTACGGACAAAATATTATTCTGCTGGAATATATCAAAACTTGTCATTTTCGTAGGTGTTTGTCATTTAATCGTTGTTCTTTAGTATTTCTTTAAACTTGTTAAACATTTCACGCTAAAAATGAACAAAGTTGTTTAGTTAGGTGATTGGTGTATGAACAATTTCATTTTTCAAGAAAATATTAAATTTCGAAAAAAATTTCCACTTCAGCGTAAATTGTATCTAGTTTTTGTGAATTCGTCATCTTCTTCCAGTCTTTGTTTTTAACCTTTTCAATTTTACTCCTTAAAAACATATAAAACTGTCTAGTTCGATCACTATTAGATGCAAGTATAGTTGCATTGTTTTAATATTGTAATCCGTCCAGCCTATAAAACTATATACTAAACATTAAAAAGAAACTACATCTGTCTATCTAAATGTTTCTTTTTAAAAAGATATGTTTGAAATTAAAAAAACAATCTTAAATATGAATAAAATGGTGGCAGATGTTAAAATAAATAATCGTGATTTTGTCACAAACCCCCATATTTTATTGCTTAAATTTTGGCTATGGCTTCTTATCAATAAGAAGAAAATTTATCGAAAACAAATTAATTAAGTTTGAAGTGGGTAAATCATGTTTGTTGTCCGGAGAATTTTTTCAAAAATTTTGTTCGTAATCGTTCGAAAATAGTGAAAAATTGTTTAACACACCATTTTATGATATTTAATTTACAATTGAATTAAAAATTTTTATCATCCCCGCCTGTCTGATTTGATAAGGATTCCATGAACGTTATTATCTATTTAATTTATTAATTAATTAACTGTGTAATTATTATATTTAATTAACTGATTTATTAATTATTATCAATATAATTATCAGTACAATTTGGACAAAAATTGGTACAAAAGTTGATTGTAACACTCAGAATATAACATAAAAACCTCGTTTAATTTAAGTTATTTAAAAAAACAAATGGTTTCAAAAATGAAAAACAAATGAATTGATTTGTGGCGTATTCTGCTTCTTAAAATCTACCTTATTGACAGGGAGATTTGTTATTGATGTAAATGTTGCAAAATATTTTTAAAATTTTACAAAATAGATTTTATCAATTACCTAATTTTTTGTTTATACTTTTGAAATATATCAGACGAACCTTACGTATAATGCGAAGCAATTGTTTTAATAAAAACAAAAGAAAACGAAGATTAGGCTTCTCTGTTTGCAAACCAACCTATATGTGCCAAGTGAGTAATTCCCTGAAATATAATCAGTTATTTTACGGATAATACGGATAAATAGAAATACTCTTTTACGGAGAAATGAACGACAACGATGATGATGATTGTAAGTAGATACATATTTCATTAATATTTGTTGGTAAAATCTGTTAAAATTAAATTTGAACACAAAGATTTACTATGGTGGGATGTACACAACACTCCAAGAGCTGAACAAATGGAGGAAATGAATCTCATTAATGTTTCGGCAGAAGAAATTAATAGACCTCTGGAATTTTATATTGATTCCATAAAGGATAAGACCTGTCTGATTTGATAAGGATTCCATGAACACAGATGACTTCACACAGATGTCCTTTTAATAAGGACAGGTTACTTATTAAGCATATTAATTTCTTACCTTTAATTTGTTAATCATATTATTTTCTTTAATTTATATTCGTTTGCACAACTAAACAAATATACTGAAAAAAATATTTGAGTAAAAGGCATCAATTTTTGACATTTGTAACAAAAATTGAAACCTTCGTAACATTTAACACTTATAATAAGCTGTTTACAAAACAATTTTTAATGGAATATTCCTAAAATATCCTGGTAACATTTAGAGAAGAATATTCTGCAAAATTGCATGTGAAATATTTTGAGAATTTTTTTTATAGGTATATTATAAATATTCGCAGAACGTCAAATTTGATTTTGTTTATTTCATTTTCTTGATTATGTTTCACGATTATTCGATTTGAAATATTTTGTTCTATATATATTTCCAGAATATTAAAGGCTACATTAAGAATATTTTTAATGAAAATGTTATATACATGTAAATTTTAAATACTCGTGTAATTTCCTGAGACATTCTATTATTATCATTATATTTAAAATATTCTGTCAATATTAGTTATGAATTCATAGTTTAAATACATCAATATTGTAGATGTTTTACCTATAATCGAGAGTATGGAAAAACCACGCAGAGAGAAAAAAATGGTTAATGGAACAATGAAAAAGTGGTGAAATCGATTTAAAGTATAAAAATAATAGAATTAACTTATGAAAGGTTGAAGTTGATATTTGAAGTTATGTACGAACAATATAAATATTGAAAAATGGTAAAAGGAACAATTTTGTTGTACTTTTTACCATGGAAATAGTTAATTTAATTACGTTTTACTATTTCAAAATGGTTCCATGAACTATTTTCTTTCCCGCATGGAAAAAATATTCGATGAAAATATATGCGAGAATATATGTGGTATATATGTCATATATTGCATTTTTCGCCGAAAATATATGACATATGTAGGTTGTATATATGCCAGATATAAGTTTAAAAGTATATGTGCATTCATATATCTAACATATATGTCACATATTGAATTTTTCGCCGAAAATATATGTGCATTTATTTACCATATATGTCGCATATATTTATTTTCCGTGTGGGTTCGCTTTATGAAGGTAGCAAAAACCAAGCAGGAAATTCCTCGCAAGAGCCTGCAAATTATGAAATTAATTCGGCCGATGTATCCTGCAAATTTCTTGTTAAAAAAAGTACAAACAAAGAAAAGAAGAAGACCCGCAAAAGAATAAGTAATAAAGAGAACTGGACTGACGTAGCTGCAAAAAAGGCAAGAAATTTTGGAGAGGCAGGAATTGGTAGGAATGAAATACATATTCGTAGGAGGAGAATAAAAAATGGATCTGGTTCAAAGTGCCGATTTGGATGTAGCAGAAAGGTCACTGCAGACGATCGCAAAAATGCGTTCCAAAATTTTTGGGCGCTAGGTAATCGCACCGCACAATGGCAGTGTTTAAATAGCTGGATCAATACAAAATTGTCTAACTCCGAAGACGAATTTAAAAGCGACTTACGTAAAAAACAAGTTGGGCATATTTTCTCGCTTCCTATCATAACTGGTCCAGTAAAAGTCTGTAAAACTATGTTTTTAGATACACTAGGTAAATAAATAAAACAATTAATACTATATAATTATTGCTATATTAATATTATATAAAGAAAATGCACAATTGATATTAAAGACGTGTGTACGAACATTTCACATATTTTAATATTTTGCAATAGTTTCAAAATTAAATTAAAAATGACTATTTTCGAAACTTCGACCCACACCGCTGATCAGCCGAAGCATTACGTAAATAACGTATCTATAATAAATAAATTTGGAGGTTGGTTTATAATTGCATCATTTCCCTGTACCACTCTTTCTGTAGTTCTTGTTCTCCGTGAGCGATTTTTCTCTGGGCCCCTTTTTAGCGTCTTTTGTCCTTGGCTTTTTTCATAGAATTACACTTTACTATGAAAAAATAAGATTATTAATAGAATTATAAACACTCAGGTAATGTAATGGCTCTTGATGCTATTTTTTCCACTGCGGCGATATGCGAAATTGTCTCAAGTTTTTTGTCGAGGCATTTGTTAGTTTTCCTTTTTACCTACAAGGCTCTCGTGAGAAAAACTGACAGGTAACTTACAAGAAGTGTAACATAATAGTGGGTTCTGTTTCCCTTTAGTGATAGTATTAATAACTATACTATCTAGACTTGTTTTTCTCCAGCCTTACATATTCGGCCGGGGAACAAAGTTCTGAAAATCAGCACACCGAAAGGGCAAAATTCCGATATAGCATGGCTCCAGCGTGATTTTCTTCACTTTGTCTTTAAAAATTTGGCAAAAAGAAAGCAAATTAAAATATCTTGGACTCACGCAATATCGAAATTTTAGCCTTTCGGGGTTTTGATTTTCGGAACTTTGTTCCCCGGCCACATATTCTAGTATTACTATTGAGTTAAATACGAGGGGCTCATGATTTTGTACTTTGTAGAGATTTATAAGACAAACTCGCGAAAAAAACAGATTTTTCGTTTACGTATTTCTAGTTTTCCTCACCAGTTATGTACTAAAAACTCGCAGGTTTAAATATTCTAGTAAAACTCGCTTCACGCCGACTAGTGCCTCGACATTACTAGAGAATGCCTCGTGAACTTTCTACCCAGATTAGTAATCGCTCCTTATCTTTTCGGTAGTTTGTAAAGTTCAAAAACGCCAGTATGCATCTACTATTCCATCCGCCATTTGCCTATTATGCTTCATGTTTACAGAGGAAAACATACTAACAATTGTATATTTCTCACTGTTGTTTGTCTGCTTGTTTTTCCTCCAGACGGTTTAACACGATTTTCGGCGGATATAGGGAAAAATAGCACATTTATCACCGCGAGGAGGAAAATAGACGTGCTGAAAGTCCTCGGCGCAGGATTGCCAACTGTGCTGATGCGATGCTCGCCACGCTCTGTTAAAACGCTCACTTCCGATGCATTTATAGGCAGAAACAATCTGCGAAAATGGTTGTTTACCGAAAGGAAAAATGTACGCAAAACTATCGATTACCCTTGAATTAAAAACTGTGCGGTAGTGTCAATTTCAACCGCATTTGAATTGAATGATCGTCCATCATTTTCCGTTTTCGGAAAACGCGATCTTTCCTCTTGTATTTGAAAAATAGCATAATTATACAAGTACAGAGTTAGTGATAACAGACTTGCATTCAGCTCGTGCTTTGAATCGACCACTCATTCAGCTATCATTAATTTCCCGCACTTGTATAATTATTAACTATTTTTATTTTACGCACCCGTTACGATAGGCGCATCTCCACCAATATCTAATCAGTTGTAACTTAGTACAAGACAAGCTTATAAAGAGTTCAACTTCTAAATCCGTTTTTCCGTTGGCAACTTACACAGTATTTAACATTATTTTTTTGTACTGTCAAAAAACAGCTTTTGTTTTAATTTCTAAACCCCGTGAGGAAGGTATAACTACACCAAAATCATACGTAAGCAAAAACGTCGAAATTTTAAATTAAAAAAGTGTAATTTTTTAATTTAAAATTTTTTTGGCGGGATGTGACCAAATTCTTTGTCCCCCGCCAAAATGTCACATACTTTGTTAGATTTGCAGTCTGGGTCGAAGTAATAATTATTTTAAAAAATAACATAAAATTAATCACAAAAATTTAATTGTGAATACAAATAATGGGATGTGGCCGAATATTTCACTGAAATGTTTATTTAGAATGGGAATCATATTTATAATGAAATTCATTTTTCGCCGGAATGTAAAATATTAATCACAGCTACACAAGGATAACTTAATGAGAATCCATTACAAAATAACAATATATACATTTTTTATGAATCCAGACATTTCATATCAGTGGATAAAAACGGCCGATTTGAAAAAAATAGAAGCAAGTGACACTAATGTGATCACACCTGATCAAAGAGGGCGGCATAAAACTCGACCATTCAGAGTGCCCGAAAATGTAAAGCAATCTGCTCGAGACCACATTCAGTCCTTTCCAGTCATCGACTCGCACTACTGCCGAGAAAATTCGACCAGGAAATATCTGGAAGAAAGCCTTAGCGTGTCTAAAATGTACCGAATGTTTGAGCAGCAAATGAAAGATACAGGACAAGCAGATTACGTTTCAAAACAAATGTACAGGTCTATTTTTAACTCGGAGTTTAATTACGGATTTTTTATTCCAAAAAAAGATAGGTACAATCTTATTTTTAACCCTTATCCGCATTAACCGTTTTCTGATTCATTTTATTTAATTTTCAAGAAATTAAAATTTGCTTTTTTCACAAATTTGCGCTTCCTTATTTTGACATGATTTGTATAGTTGTAATTAATTAAATATTTTTCATTATTATTTCTGTTTATTTATTAATAATGTTAAACAAACAATAAAAACTATAGTGTTTTTATTTAGGAAAAATGTGTGCTGAAATGAAATCTTTGCTCAATAAATGCAAAATTTGTTTCTCGGAGATTTATGAAGTCGATGATTGTAGACCTGACCTCAGATTTTCGAAATTCAATGTATAGTATCGAAGTCGGTCCTTTTCTACGTGGTCTTATTTGCATCTGAATTTCAGTCTTAATTCTAACTGAATTTAGGTATTTCTTTTTTCCGTGAGGTTCTCTTATATGCCATTTAACTTATAACTTTTGCATTTATTTTCAAACACATTCTGCCGGCAGAATTTATCTACGATGGTTCATTGTGTGATCAATAAGTTACAGAATATTTAGGTTATAACATAAATTATGGGTAAAATTGATAGTAATTCTTATAGATCGATGTAAAATTTACTCTCATTCCGCCCACATCGCATTACGCTCAAGGGCCCTTTAGGCGTCCTCAAATAGTCTAAAAGTGTACCTTTTTTAATAATTTTTTATTGACTAAAAATTATATTACCTGTATGTTACAAATTATTAACATTCATTTTAAGATTTGAGCAGTGCGAAGCTTATAAAAATCTTCCAGATAGTGAAAAAGCTCTAAAAATGCAACAAAATGAAAAACACTGAAGCAATAAGCGGATAGCGAGAGAGTATATGAATTCAGATAAGACAAGAGCCAAGAATGACAAATCGATTTGTGCAATAAATTTTGATATGCAAAAGATATTAACAACTCCTCGAGCGGAAATAGGTCCTTTGTACTACATGTCAAAATTATGTGTGTGGAATTTTACAATATATGACATGGCTAACCATCATGAATGGTGCAACGTCTGGAACGAAACTGTAGGACATCGCGGTGCCAACGAAATAGCCTCTTTTTTGTGGGATTTCATGAATTTAAAAGTGACTTCAGATAATATTAAGGAATTTGCATTGTACAGCGACAATTGTGGCGGACAAAATCGGAATAAGATGGTATTCAGTATGCTATACAAGATTGCCGTTGACTTGGGAATAACCATTACTTACAAGTTAGTTGTTAATATCAAACCTACAGCAATATTTTAACCGATCCCGAACTAGGCCCTTACTATTCCTTGCGTCAAGCTATTCCAATGGTCGCTCCATGAATCAAGAATTTTGGAGCAAAGATAATTTCAAACAGCTGGAACAAATTACTATATTTATTGTGAACTCCTAAAATGTCCTGACCAAAAAAGGAGAGTCCCAAAATTTGGTGAAATATTGTTGATGTTCCCTCATAGACAATATTAGCTATTTCAGCGAAAACTTCACTGGTTCAGCGAAATTTATTTGCTAGATGTGGGTGAGTAAATGTTTTCGCCACTGTATCCATTTCTTCGATGGAACAACGAAAGTGTTGCCTGTCATATTTCACAGCAAACATAAATCGGCAAAAGAATCAAGTACATTGAATCTTCTTTTGCTGGATCAGCGAAGTTGTACCATTGTTAGTGTAAGTCTAATTATCAAGTATTATTGTATTTGATAAAATATTTCTGGAGTTATAGAGTTTCAAAATTTCATCAATTCTTAAAATGGATCATTTTCGATTTATTATAGGGTGAATATGCCAATCAATGGATGATTATGATATTTCGGCACTTCGATCAATCACAACTTTTGTAGATTTTAAGTATGGTAGTAATATACAGGGTCATCGAAAAGTACCGGACCCCCCTAATATCTTTAGTTAGAATACACTTAGGAGAAAATGTCCAATAGCAAAGTTGTATGGTTTCAAGCGGGGAGTAAGATGATGACCTTGACTTTGACCTTGACCATGTCCTTCAAGGTCATTTCAAGGTCAATCTTATATTTTTTAAATAGAACCCCCTACATTTTATTGCATATTCTTATAGCTTATCTCGAGAGCTTTCCAAAACACTATAATAAAATATTTTTTTATTAAGTACTTTTTGAGTTATAAAGGTTGGCATTTTTCCAAAATGCATTCTTACTGAAAATATTAGGGGGATCCGATTAATGTATTTTCTTTAAACCAATTAATTGGTCTCACTATTCCGCGCACAAAAGTATTAAGGTTATGATTACTGAAAACTAAATAATATTTTACAAGATATTCTACATTTTGTGTCAAAAAATTGTTAACTTCAAACCTTTATAACTCAAAAAGTACTTAATAAAAAAATATTTTATTATAGTGTTTTGGAAAGCTCTCGAGATAAGCTATAAGAATATGCAATAAAATGTAGGGGGTTCTATTTAAAAAAATAAGATTGACCTTGAAATGACCTTGAAGGACATGGTCAAGGTCAAAGTCAAGGTCATCATCTTACTCCCCGCTTGAAACCATACAACTTTGCTATTGGACATTTTCTCCTAAGTACATTCTAACTGAAGATATTAGGGGGGTCCGACAATTTTCGAGTTATTGAACATATTCTATTATTTTCCGCAAGAAAACCGTTGGTGCCGGTCAAAAAGCATAAACGTCAAGAAACCAACAGTCAAAGAGCCGATGAAATATTACTCTTTGCTACCCGGTTTTGCCCCACGTTCCTTCAATATATGCAACAATATAATTAAGCATTTTACTAAATTTATTGAAAAATATCGAATATTCCAGTACAATTTCCATGATTATACCATGAGATCGGTAAAATTTGGTCGAAAAATACTTAATAAGCCATATTCTACCTATAATACATCACGCTGAAGCTTAGCAGCAGATTATTTATAAATATTAGTACATTATGTGTCAAGGGCGCAATTATCGTTCATCGGAAAATTCGTCGGAGATCGATATTTCGCCCATAACTAATAATGAATTTTTTGATCCGATTGTCGCAGGACTCGCCCTATGCCGAGAAATCGAGTTTTACGGCCGTAGGATCAAAAAATTATTTATATCATCCTAGAATCGTTTCTTCCTATAATAAAATAGTTATCTGGTTAAAAATCGTTGCTTTTCTTAATCTGCTGTTGCTAATGTGCTGCGAGCTTTAGGATCATTTATATACATGAAATACTGTCCAACTCCTCTTTTTGAGTAAGGTTTTAAATAAATTCATACTTGAAAGTTTATGAAAGTTTACTTAAAATTATGCAGGCGAAGATTTCGTAGACCCGCGAATCATCCTTCAAACCTTAATAAAGTTAGAATTAATAATGCCGCTACTTAATTATTTACTCGGGTATGAATTTTCTCCTTTCTAAATAAGCCATTCAAATAAACACTTACTAGATAACATAAGTACATGCAAAGGTAATGCATTTAATTGAAATGTGATGCGGATGGTTTTTTACTACCTATGAATTGTTAAAGACGTTGCTTCACAATTGTAAGTAAATACCATTTAACTCATACTCGAATAAGTCTCACATTAATCCTTAGACGACCACTTGTGAAGACAGTGATTTCAATTGAAACTCGGTAAGTCAGATTATTATTTTAAACCATATTTTTACGAAAAAATTCATCACAAAATATACTTCCGGAATATCAATGCGATTGACATCTATAAAAAAATATTGTTCGATACAAGCGGAAAAAATTCAAAGTGCGAACATTCTTGCACGCATGTCAGTGCGCAACATCGTATTTTACGCACTTGCCATTACGCACTTATTATTTTTCCCCTGGCATCGAAAATGACGATTCATCTGTACTGTACATCGACAGACCGACTATTTTAAACTCTAAAATAATGTTCTTCATTTTTTGTTTTCTTGGTGGAATGGGAAAAGTAAAGGATAATATATAGCGGCCTCGACAATACGGCCAGTCAATATTACACGGGAAAAATATTACGGAAGTAGAGGTACTCTTCAGAGCATTGCAGGCTGACGACATGTCAGAATAGCTATAATGTTTAAATGTTATCTTTTACAAGAAAGAGGTTGCAGCCAGAGTGGAAGCGAGGGTTGCATTCACATTCGTTAAAAAAACAATTTTGCACATGCGTCGAAGTATATTTTTTGTTGCAAGAGTGCGCAGTCTCCCTAAAAATCGAAAAAAATCACTTTACGCACTACTTTACGCAGACTGTAACAAAAAATAACTATAATATCTATAAATATTCACGTTCTGCCCTTCCATGGAAAGCCCTCCTTAATTAAATCTGACATTTTTACTTTACTCACCTGTCTGATTTAAAATTGCCAAATTCTATTTATTATTTTAAAATTGACAATTGTTTAATAATTTTTTATTTTAGTTTGATAACTATACGTTGTAGGATTTTCTAGAAGTTTAATGAGAAAGAATAATGAGACGACAAAAGAATGCGAAATATGTTTTTTGTAGTTTTTTAACGAGCTATCTTAAAAGCATGTCAATTGCAACGATTTTTTACACTGATAAAACAGTTGTCTCATTTGGAGATTATTAAGATTTTCTCAACATTTTATGCATTGAATTATTTCATATTGGCAAATATAAAATCGAATCGAGAAGATTATTCCATTTTTTTAGTGTATAGGAAGGTACAAGAGAATCCTTTTCAAGTCTTTAAACCTAATTTTGTGAATGGTGAACGGATAGCGAAGACTTGAAAACTACGAATTTTAATTTTCCCGCAAAATAATATTATTTTCATACAACAGTAATGTAACTAAATAAATGTATATGTTTTTAAAACGAAATATTAAAAAAAAAACTGGAATGATAAAAGACGATAAATACACAAAATCCAGCTAAAAACTACGAAATTGAATATTGTCCGGAAAAATAATTTTTTTGCCATACACCAGTCATCTTATTAAATAATTGTGTAAATTTCTCATGAGAAATATTTGAAAAGCTCAAAGAAATATTAAAAAATTACGAGAAAATAGCAATCATTTGATGAAAAGTACGAATTGTAATATAATCCGGCAAAATAATATTTTTTCCATGCATTAATCGACTAACTAATAATGTTATACATTTTTAATTAAAAATATTAAACAAATTTAAAAATTGACTCATCTTTTAGGACGACAAATTTACAAAAATTAGATGAAAATTACGAATTTCAAATATTTAATTATATTTCTGAAAAATAATATTTTTTCCATACACCAATAATCGAATTAAATATTTTTGTACATTTTATGATGAGAACTATTTAAAAGGTTTTAATAAAGTCTGAAATAAGTCAATAAAGTGACAAACATTCGTCAAGATTTCGAATTTAATTATTTTTCGGCAAATTGATATTTTTTCATAAATAAATGTTGCGGTTGTTTCTCCAAAATTACCAAACCAAACGAAGAGAATTGAGGAAAAAGACCCGCGAACGATGCCGGGACGAACTCGATAGAGCCCGAAGTGAAGGTGAAATGATAGCCAAATAAATGGTAATTAAACAGTTTAATATTTCAAAATAAAAACCAAAGGAAAGAGCACAAAGCACAATATTAGTTCCGTTTGAGGCTCGTCTCAGAGCACTTACGATTAGACGCGTTGTCGTCGAATCGTGAAAACGACGCCACGTTGCCAAAATGGAGTCCCAGCGTGGTCGTCAACAAAAATTAACGGCAATGTTTAACGTAATGCGCGCACCGTCTTTCAAATAAAAAAAAACAACACGTCGCCAAAAGAGCGTCACTTTGATTTGCGCTGAGCCGAAATGCTGCTTAGCTCGAAAACGCAAAAAAAACTGACCGTGCGAGAGTGTAATGGCGCGC
Source organism: Trichopria drosophilae (assembly GCA_030407085.1). NCBI lineage: Eukaryota > Metazoa > Arthropoda > Insecta > Hymenoptera > Diapriidae > Trichopria > Trichopria drosophilae. Next base: position 75,789,953 of record CM059582.1, read on the forward strand.
GCGATTACAAGGACGCCGTCGCGGCCGTGAATTCAAAATTCGCGAATTTATGTGAATTTTGCGTCGTCGCTCGATGCGCGATTCGCAGTACGGCGACGAGGAGAATTCGGCTTTTAACAACGGCAAAGCAAAAAAAGACCGGACGAGCGCGTTACAAATTTTCTGCGAAGAAAAAGGACGCATCGATGAAACAAGCGGCGTCGTTGCGTCAATGGCTTTTTCGGACTGACTTCTCCCTCGATAGCGTGTGTAGATCTCGAAAATTGACGATAACGCGCAGGCGCGGACGATTGCGAGTTGCGCATATTTGCAACAATTGCACCGAATGCAAAACGCGCAATCGTGGCAAGTCGATGTCGTCAGATCGCGCGAATCGGAGATCGCCGTGCATCGAGGAAGAAGAAGGCCGGATCCCAAAATCGCGAGAGCCCGGCGCATTAGAGGGCCGTATCAACACGATTTGAGCCCGTAGATTTCGAGATTTCGGAAAAGTCGAGCGGAATCTCGAACAATAAATAATAAAAGAACGTGAAAAGTGGTGAATTAATGAAACATTCATTTTCCTGATATAAAATTAAATAAGTTATTTTTAGCGCTTACGCGTTTGTGAACTCATGTAAACTGTGGAACATGTTAGTTTTCGTGAAAAGAAAGGCAAATATGCTACTATTCGTGAAAATGTTGAAACGTATTCATTTTCGCCATATGGCACGAAACAAGTTACTTTTCGCGGCTAGACGATTGTAAACTCTGGAACGTGATAGTTTTCGTGGATTTAACGAAACATGATAGTCTTCGTCGAATAGCACTCAAACATGATAGTTTTCGACGACATCAAGCGAGATATGTTACTTTTCGTGTCAACGTTTGTTTGAACGCTGAAACATATTAGTTTTCGTCGATAATCCTGAAATGAGTTACTTTTCGTTACATACACTGAAATGCATTTTTCTTCGAGTAAGCCGGTTATATACTATTCTTCGTAAGAAAAATGAAACGTGCTACTCTTCGTAACGGGCGTCGATATATCATTGCACGCCCAGACCCGAGAAGAATTGTTTAAATAATATATTTTTTAGCATGGCGCCAGAATAAAATCGCTATTATATTGTTCAGTATACTATAATCTAATCAAATAAATCAATGAAATATTCAAAATCGCGTACAGGGGTGGTTTAATGGCGTCTTTTCGACTAGACCCATATATCATTGCACGCACAGTCCCGAGAAGAATTGTTTAAATAATATATTTTGTAGCATGGCGTCAAAATAAAATCAATATTATTTTGTTCAGTATACTATAATCTAATCAAATAAATCAATGGAATATTCAAAATCGCGTGCAGTGGTTGTTTAATGGCGTCTTTTTGACTAGCCCCATATATCATATCACGCACAGTCCCGAGAAGAATTATTTATTGAAATATATATACTTTGAAATATAATGTAGATTTTTTTCAAAATATTTTTGGGAAAACCAATGAACTTATCCGTATTTATTAATATTTGTACTTATTCAATAATTATTTAAGAGACCTCTAAATCTAGCCAACAAGGCAAACCTCACACTATCTCTCATACTTTCTTATGTAACTTCTATGGGGTTATTATTTTTTAGCGCATACAAGAATATTTTTTGCCCCACATAACAACACTGTGACCTACTGTATACAGCCTCGTAGACTTTTTCTGGAACTTGCTTCTGTTTTTTATTAGTTTTGCTTATTCCAAGAGCTGACATTAATTTAAGTTCTTTTTCACCGACAATTCGTTTTAATAAACACCGGACCACTTCGTTTGGCCTCTTTTTATGATGGTTCTTTAAAAAGGCGTGATATTGTTTAGAGATATAAATACCAGAACCCGGTGTCAGTACTTTCTTCTGAAAATAAACAGATTTATGTAATAATAATAATAGGAATGGCATAGAACTTACATAAACCGAAGGAAAACTGGTCCGGCATTACAGGCTAATAAAATTAAATTTTTTAGAGGAAAAAAATGCCGTAAACTGTATTTTGGTATAGAGGATCATTTTAGAGTTACTTTCGACATTCTTAAAGTCCCCACCTCTAGAAATTGGTTTTCCGCGATTAAATTGTAAAGTAAAAATTTTTGGTAAAAATATGTACAGAGTAAAATTGTGGGTAATAAAAATAGTCAAGTCGAATCTAAACAATTTTCTTTGACAATTTTAACGTGACCACAGTGAATAATAAATGTTGTAAAATATATTTTACTTGTTCATCAACGTCCGACTGGAAGGATGAGTTGAATCTTTCGGCTTTATTCAATTGATTTTCCTTTGATTTCACCGATACGACTGGAATCATCTTATTGGTTGGATTAAGGAGGTATCCAAATCTACCAGGTGACTCCTTAGCGCGTTCTATTATTTTTAAGGCATCTGCGACCATTTCATCCGTTATGAGGTTCAAAACTATTTGCATTGTGTTAATATTAGTGTTACATTTTAAATTAGATTGTTTCATACTGATCATTTCATAAGACTTTTAAAAGTACCATGTGGCATGATAATATGTTTAAAGATGTTACTATATATTTCGTTGCCGATAAATTAATAAAGTTAATTTAATTTAAAAAAAAACGATTTATACTGGCAAAATTAGACTGATACTGTTTGAAATATACAGATGACAACATTAAATAAGGCCAAACTTGCATCCTAATTTTGGTACCTATGGATAGTTTTGGAACTTCAGCTCTTTCTCTAGACGTATTTTCCAATTCGTTATCAGCTTTATCCTTTAAAGAACGGATTCTATCCGATCCAGTCAAAAGGTCTGTCCTATTTTTCGACATCATCCCGGTAGCGTCCTCAACACAGTTCCTGTCATCTAAAATATTATATTTACTTATAAATGTCACACCCGCTCATAAAGTTGGTACAAATTTACCACCAGATGTTATCCTAAAAAAGTGTATGTAATAAGGAAATTCAACGATTCGAATATTTACGAAAACGTTTGGAAGTTCCTAGAAATAGAAAATAGACCAAAATCATCGTTTCATTAACAAAAATCTACAATATGAAAAATATTTGCTAATGCAATGAATTAGAAATTTGTATAAATTGAAAGATTTGTAATTGTAAATAAATCATATGAATCATAACGAATAGAACATTAAAATAAAATCTGTTGTAGCTTTGAAATAAAAGAAAATTGTAAAATGTTGTGTAAATCTTAGAAGGAAAAGCGATAATTAGTTTAATTTTATTATAATTTGGTTTTAATTTTAAATTCCATTTATTGGTTATATTCGAAAGTGTAATTGGTTTTACCCTTTCTCATATGCAGCACTCCTTCGATGTCCACATAGAGACCCGATAACCACTTCTTGTCTTCTAAATATTGAAATATGTTATATTCAGAATGTAATACGTACCGTATCAGGGTATCGGGTTAGGTATATCATTATAGGTTAGGAAATTCGATATATCTTGCTATTTATGTTCGAATATTGTTTTCTTTGATATTTGTAATATTAAGAGCAAAATACTAACCGCTAAACTCGACAATTTTCCAAGCGAAGTTCTTCTTTCCGCATGGTATAGATATCTCTACGCCTTCCTTTGCACCTTTTGGAAATTCATCCATCGACATCACCGAGGTTTCCAGAGATTTTATTCCAAATATAAGGGCAAACATTGTTACTTAAAATTAAGGATAATTGTTTTTCTATCGCGTTGCGTACCTCGGCGTCTCCAACTTTGCACATAAAAAATGTCAAATCGAAGACAATGATGTTGGCTACTTTAAATTTAACAAAAAGTTGGGAACAGTGGAACAAACAATAACACCTATTACTTACGTCATTATACACGTAGCTCCGATCTAGATTTCCGATTTTTAAAAAACCCTTTTTAACCAAAATGGCGGCTCTTTGAACAAAAAACCCTGTTTTTCCTTGTTTTGTGTTGCTTTAACGTTAAAAAATAAGTAATAAAAAATTTTTTTTTGGAAAAAACGCTTCCTGAAGGCCCCTTAAATTGAAAAAGCTTTAATTTAAGCCGTGAATCGTCAAAATCGGCCAAGCCGTTCAAGCGGAATCGTGTGCAGCGCGCAAAAAAAAGGTGTTTCGAGAAAAACACGTTTAAAGTTCGATGAAGGAAAAATCGTAAGTAATGTTTGTTTTTTAATACTTACATCTAATCTGCTATTCCAGGGCCATACAGGGTACCTTCCTCATCCTCAAAAATCATATTTTTCTGCACTTGGGTGTTGATTTTCTCAATTCTGGCTTTCTTTTCAATCTCCGAAGCCGCTCCGAGCGCGCATTTATACCTGTTTTTCGACCGACGCACTCTCTCGCCTAATTCGCTATAACTCGTATAATAAATTAGATAGCGCAATATCCTTTTCACTACACATTTTTAAGACCCTAAGGATGAAAATAAAGCAAAAAAAAAAAAATTTTTTTCGTCGATTTGAAGTAGAACCTCCCCTTAATAGAAATCACGTAAATGCTAATTTAGAAGATTGTGACGTTCTTCCGCGCGAGCTTTACGACACTATCGCCGCGCGCCAGCCGTGTCCCACCTCGTGGCGAAATATCGAAAAATGCAAAAGATTCCACGGTCGGTAACGGCGCTCACGCGGGTTTCTCGGTCGGCTAGCACGGCTAGCTCTTTTTCACAAGGTACACAAAAACACTCCCGAGCCCTTGGCACGGGCAAACCCACGGCGAATCTCGTGGACGGAAATCACGAAGACGCTCACCTACCGGGTGAGGGCAAGCCACGGCTTCGCAGCCTGGCGTGTCGGTATCCCGCTACGGCGGGGGTACAAAACGGTACAGAAGGGAGAAAGGTATTGCCGCCGAATACTCTTACGTTTATTCACTACCTTTACCTTTAACTTTATTAGAATTTCAAACAAAAAAAAAAGGGAAACAGTCCCAACTACAAAAATCCGCGAACCACGAACTGTCGCCACCGGCGGCGTGAACACGCAGTAGCGGTGCGGGGAGGAGAGGCGCGTGGCGCGAGCCGAAACGGAGCGGCACTGTACCTTTATTGGAGCTACCAATGAATCCGTGGCCCTAGCTTTTCTTCCTCTAATGAGGCCTGACACCCTTGGCGTGGTTCGGGCTGCCGTATACAAAATTACTCCTCGGATGGAGATGATTTATTGCCAATGACTTTTGGCGTTGCGCCGAGCTGTATCTAGCGGTGTCCAAATCGCACTGAGTTGCGGCGGCGTGTCCTGCACCCAGGCCGAGGGCGCTGAGCGCGCCCGCTAGCGGCGGACCATCGAAACAGCATTGTGCGGCCACATCTCTCCCACACCGCACGTCTATATGGACTTAAGTCCCATGTACAATACACCGCATAATGCGGATCACCGTTCGGTGATTAACGTCGCAACGACCGAATTGCAGTTACATATATGGACTGGGCCATGATACGTAATGCGCCCGAACTTACACTTTAGACCAATAGGTGACAGATAATCGGTAAAATATATTAACTTAAGACTAAAGCGTTCCGCGAGAAATATAAACAACGGTAACTACTAGCAAGTTATAAAAATTAATAGAGTGATCTGTAGAGTATACACCATCGAGATGCGTAGCGTGTAGCAAGGATGTTACTCCTCGGTGAGGAGAGCACGATTTGGCACCTATTGATATTCTCAATAGAACGACGCGGAACCTACTTTACCGGTCGGTGCCTCATGGTAGGACTTGCCCCTGCCCGTCTTTTGGGGTCGCGACATAAGTCCAACCGATAAAGTAGGGTTTGCTTGTGGCGTGGCGAGTGTGCCACGTCACAAGGTATTTATGATGGCGAAATTTATAGAGAACTAAACAATGACGGTAAAATATTATGTAATCGTTTCAATATTTCGTTCACATGGTACTCAGATGGAATTAGTATTTTTAAATCTTCGAAATTTACTGTGTGGCCTCTATTTTTAGCAGTAAATGAGTTACCTTAGGCAGAGAGATTCAAACCTGATAATGTTTTATTAGTTGGTCTATGGTTTGGAACTAACAAGCCATTTCCAAATTTATTCTTAAAGCCCCTTCGTGTAAGTGTGATGGAACTAAAAGACGATATTAACGTAAGTTTTCCAAATAGCAATAACGAGCTCATAACTGTAAGGGGGCGATCATTTATGGTACATGTGATTTGCCCGTCATTCCCAGAATTTTTCACAAATTTTAAAAAAGATTTCATGAAAGTCACGTTTTCGGGGTGCACCAGATGCTCTATCATTTCTAAATTTCTTCTCGTTACTATATTTGGCGACATGGAAAAAATGAAATGGATCATAATTTGTCAATTTGATATGGGTCATTCTCCAGAAAAGTGTAATTTTATGTCGCCAGTTAATATTTTATCCAAATAATGGAATTTTTTCTCCAAACATTTTTTTTTCTTGCGCCTTATACTTTTATGTAAACATCGTACAAGAGATAATTTGTTCAAATCGCATGATAAAATTTTCACATAATGCTAAAGGTCCGAAATGTAAGCCTCCTGGCTGTCCCCAGGTATAAATAACACATTTTTTATCACTGTCATTCTCTTTCACGTGAATGATTAAATTTGTTTAAAAGTGGTTATGATCTGTTTTACTTATAACCAGGGACCGACACGGACACGATACGACACGTTAAATCATGTTTGTGTCGTGTCGTGTTGGGACACGTACACGTTAGCGATTATGAATCGTTGTCGTGATCGCAACGACCACCATAATAAAATTACAATCATGTTCTTGTCCGCCACGAACACATTAACAAAGGCGAATCGTGTTCGTGTCCGTCACAGACATGTTAACAAAAGAAAATCGTTTTCGTGTTCAACCTCGAACATGTTGACAAAAATTAATTGTTTCGTGTCGAATACGACACGACACGACAAAACACGGTATTTAAATGTGTACATGTTAAAGATTTCTACGCATTAAAATTGAATTGAAAAGAATATAGAATACGTGCACTATAGGTATTTGAGCTTAAGGTCGTCGTTTATGGAGTCCGGGTGTCGCGCTCCATAGTTTTTTACCACATTAGCTGAAATATATGCACCAGGTGTTCGGGATCGCCGTTTATGGAGTCCACGTGTCGCGCTCCATAGCTTTTTGTCATATTAGCTAAAACACGTGCATCAGGTGTTCGGGGTCGACGATTACGGGATCCAGGTGTCGCGCTCCGTACTTTATTACCACATTAGATGAAACACGTGCTCCACGCGTTCGGGGTCGCCGATTATACAGTCCAGGTGTCGCACTCTGTAGTATTTTACCACATTAGCTGAAATATATGCACTAGGTGTTCGGGGTCGCCGTTTATGGAGTCCACGTGTCGCGCTCCATAGCTTTTTGTCATATTAGCTGAAACACGTGCATCAGGTGTTCGGGGCCGACGATTACATGGTCCAGGTGTCGCGCTCCGTACTATATTACCACATTAGATGAAACACGTGCTCCACGCGTTCGGGGTCGCCGTGTATGGAGTTCACGTGTCGCGCTCCATAGCTTTTTGTCATATTAGCTGAAACACGTGCATCAGGTATTCGGGGTCGACGATTACGGAGTCCAGGTTTCGCGCTCCATGCTTTTTTACCACATTAGATGAAACACGTGCTCCACGCGTTCGGGGTCACCGATTATAGAGTCCAGGTGTCGCGCTCCGTAGTATTTTACCACATTAGCTGAAATATATGCACCAGGTGTTCGGGGTCGCCGTTTATGGAGTCCACGTGTCGCGCTCCATAGCTTTTTGTCATATTAGCTGAAACACGTGCATCAGGTATTCGGGGTCGACGATTACCGAGTCCAGGTTTCGCGCTCCATGCTTTTTTACCACATTAGATGAAACACGTGCTCCACGCGTTCGGGGTCACCGATTATAGAGTCCAGGTGTCGCGCTCCGTAGTATTTTAGCACATTAGCTGAAATATATGCACCAGGTGTTCGGGTCTCCGGTTATGGAGTCCACGTGTCGCGCTCCGTAGTTTTTTACCACTTTAGCTGGATACATGCACCAGGTGTTCGGGCCTCCGGTTATGGAGTCCCCGTGTCGCGCTCTACAGTTTTTTACCACATTAACTTAAGTATGTGCGTCAGGTGCTCAGGATCGCCATCCTTGGGGGCGAACTTAAAAGTCATCTCAATGTTAGAGGTATTCGAAAATGGTTCCTGTCGTAAATCAAACATCTTGAAATGATCGTCGAGGTCGACCTCAAGGACGTCCCCGTACACTTGGGGTAACATATAGTCAACAAAATCCAAATTTAAAAAGAATTTTGAGTTGAGAACTAGTGAGTACTAGTTATGGGCACTAGTACCTAGTCTTATTTATGAGGGGGAATTGTAGGTATATGCCAGCCAACAACCAATCATGATTCTCGTTGAAAAATATATACTACTATGACTTGGATGGAAAAAAGTATCACAATATTGCACTAAAGATGATCACACAATATTTTGTCGGTACCATAGAAGTAAACTCCGATTGTACGGACTGCTTTTGGTCCTTAAAAGAGAATTTTACGGACTTAATGTAAAGGCGCAGAAAGTGTATCTGAGCGGTCACCCTTATGGACTAAAGCAGTCCGAAAAATCGAATTTTTACAGCTATCAGTACCGAAAAATAATGTTCGACACACGGACGTAAAAGTTTCTATGGCCCAAAGTGAAGGTTCGTAACTCGGACCTGAAATAGTAATTTTCGTCATAAGGCCGTAAAAATTGATTTCACGGAACAAAGCGATCGCAACGACACACGAACGATCGCTTTGGGCAGTGAAATCACTGTTACGGTCGTATGACGAACATTCTTTTTCGGTACCGATAGCTGCAAACCCCGATTTCGCGGATTGCTTGAAGTCCGCAAGGGGTTATGTTAGTGACAGCGCAGATACTGTTTCAGTGTTTTAATAGAGGTCCGTGAAATTCCATTTTACGGACTGAAAGTAGTCCGTGAAATCGGGTTTTACGACTATGGTACCGAAAAATACTATTCTCAACAATTATGTCGTAGGATAAATGATTTTTGTGTTTCGTCCAATGAACAATTTTTAAAATCACGCCTAAAACTGATTCCTATACAATTGTATACAAATGCATACAAAAAATGTATACAGTTATATGTAAATTGTGTATGTACGTAATATCGTAAACAAATGCATGTAAACGTATATAAAGGTATATGTAATTGTATAGGTAAAATGTATATGTACACCAAGAAATTTTATAGTATTATATATAATTGTATAGGTAGGGTGGGAAAAAATAAAAATAAAAAACTACTAATTAAAAATAATCGTTCCCAATACTTCGACCTCCACCGCATTGTGTACCGTTCCATACTTTTCGGCATCAAGATCTACCGCTTTATACTTTTCATCGGCCAACTATGTAGCGGTACACTGATATGCCAAAAACTATGGCGCGTTACTTCTGTATAATGAAAAACTACAGAGCAGTATACGGAAGTAACGAAAAATTACGGTGCGGTACACTTGGACGTCGGAAACTATGGACCGGTACACATGAAACGACGAAAGCTAAGGAGCCGTACACATGGACGATGAAAAATTACATCGCGGCACATGTGGCTATCGAAAACTACGGAGCGATACACTTGTACGTCGAAAAAATAAGGCGCGGAAATGCTGGACGACGAAAACTATGACGCGGTACACCTGGATGCAGAAAACCATGGAGCCGTATGCCTGAACGATGAAAAACTACGTTGCGGAATACCTGGATGACGAACATTATGGATCGGTATACCTGGACGTTAAAAACTACGGTGCGCTACGCCTGGATGTCGAAAACTAGTGACGGTACACCTGGATGCCGGAAACTATGGAGCGGTGCACATAGACAACGAAAAATTACGGCGCGGTACATCTGGATGTCGAAAGCTATGTCGCGGTACACCCGGATACCGAAATCTATAGAGCGGTATACCTGGACGATAAAAACTACGGTGCGGTACACCTGGATGTCGAAAACTACGGAGCGGTACACCTGGATGCAGAAAACCATGGAGCCATATGCCTGAACGATGAAAAACTACATTGCGGAATACCTGGATGACGAAAACTATGGAGGGGTACACCTGGATGCCGAAAACTATGAAGCGGTGCACCTGGATACCGAAAACTATGGAGCGGTATATCTGGACGATAAAAACTACGGTGCGGTACACCTGGATGTTGAAAACTACGGAGCGGTACACCTGGATGCGGAAAACCATGGAGTCGTATGCCTGATCGATGAAAAACTACGTTGCGGAATACCTAGATGACGAAAACTATGGAGAGGTACACCTGGATGCCGAAAACTATGGAGCGGTGCACCTGGATACCCAAAACTATGGAGCGGTGCACCTGGATACCGAAAACTATGGCGCGGTATACCTGGACGATAAAAACTACGGTGGTGTACACCTGGATGTCGAAAACTACGGAGCGGTACACCTGGATGCCGAAAACTATGAAGCGGTGCACCTGGATACCGAAAAATTACGGCGAGGTACACCAGGAAGCTGAAAATTATGGGCCGGTAAATCTGAACATCGAAAAAATATATCGCGGAAAACATAAACGTCGTTAAGGACGCAAATTTCAAATCGAATAAAATATAGTTTTAAATTATTTGAAACTATGTGTCGTGACGTGTGGTGTTGTGTCGTGTCTCGCCGCGAACACGCTAGCAATAATGAATCGTTTTCGTGTCCGACATGGACACATTAACAATATATTAATCGTTTTTGTGTTGGACACGAACACGTATCTCCCGTTGCTAATGTGTTCGTATAGAACACGAAACGATATTAATTCTAATCTTCCATCATGCCCAAATTAAGCAAAGAACTTTATACGTCAAAAATAAATTAATTCTAATCTTCCATCGGCCCTAAATGATGCAAAAAACTTTATACGCCAAAAATAAATTCATTTTAATTTTCCATCGTCCCCAATTTAAGCAAAAAACTTTATAAGTCAATAAGAAATTCATTCCAATCTTCCATCATCCCCAAATTATGCAAAAAACTTGATACTTCAAAAATAACTTAACTTTAATCTTCCATCGTGCCCAAATTAAGCAAAAAACTTTATACGTCAATAATAAATTCATTCTAATCTTCCATCCTCCCCAAATTATGCAAAAAACTTTATACGCCAAAAATAAATCCATTTTAATCTTCCATCGTCCCCAAATTAAGCAAAAAACTTTATACATCAAAAATATATTCATTTTAACCTTCCATCATCCCCAAATTAAGCAAAAAACTTTATACGTCAATAATAAATTCATTTAAATCTTCCATCGTCCCCAAATTAAGCAAAAAACTCTATACGCCAAAAAGAAATTCTTTATACGTCAATAAGTAGTATAAGTAGTATACGTTTATTGACCCATAAGTGAATTACATAAAATTCTTGAGGGTAGAGTGCACCAAAAAATAATATAACTAGAACAAAAATTGTACACAACGCTTACAATAAACTGAACTTATGAAACAAAATCGCACGCAATTACAATTACAGACGAGTAAGACTATACAGTTAAAAAACAATATACTGAACTTATAAAAACAAAATCGCACGCTATTTCAAGTGCAGACGAATAAGACTATAAAATTGAAAAATAATATACTGTTCTTGTAAAAACAAAATCGCACGCAATTACAATTTCAGACGAGTGAGACTATACAATCAAAAAGCAAGGATAAAAACTAGGCCTAATGTTATAAAACGACTGGGCTGTGATTGCCATAATGTACAATAGAGAGAGACACTATAAATCCAGGAGAAATTGTCTCCTAGCGAAGCATGAGCTGACAAATCCAAATAGGATTTTCAGCACACGAGGGTCGGCGGAGTGTAGTAAAAAGGCCACTATATTCTCTTCCGAACAGTTCGCCAAAATGCTACTACGACGGAGTCTGGATCTTGAAGGGGTAGAAAGGGGACAGTTGCACAGGATGTGAATTAAAGTCTCCCTTTCACCCGTGTTACAAATAGAGCATGGCTCATTCGGGTTATACGCGTAGAAGGTACTACCGACATAAAACGAACGCGAGAATATAGTGGCTGTTCTCAACTGTATTTTTAGGCGCAAGTGGGATATCTGGCAACGTTCCGGAGCAAGAGAGGCCAGTCCGTCGGAGAATTGCCTATATAGAGGCATCTGGATCGAGTCCGATTCGAAATAGCGTTTAAGGTCGTCACGATTACGCTGAAGGGAGGCATAATTTTCGCAAGTGGAGGCCACCTTGGACTCCCAATTTGCTGCCGAAAAATCATCCCAAAGATTTTCGTATAGAGGCGAGCCTAGGACCAACCTTAACTGAGTAAGCCAGTTTATTGCCGAAACACCATTGTCTCTGGTACTAAGTTCATAAAGCCTTATTAATCCGAGTCGCCTCAAACTATCCGGTGGTTGCTGCAAATATTTAAGTACTAAATTTAACGCTCTACGCACTATCTCGACCGATATTGGATAAAGCCCCAATTCGAGACGCAAAAGGTAGGGCGGTGTCGACTTAGGGAGCTTAAGCCATTTTTTAAAAAACTCGACCTGCACCGATTCAAGAGAATTTAGATGGCCTAGGGCCCAGCAGGGAGCCGCATACAACAAGGTAGATATAATGGAAGCACCGTAGAGTTTTAGGGCAGCACTGCTCGAATCACATCTAGCTGAAGCCATTATAGCCAAGACCGCCGCAGTGGCTTGGCGAGTCCTTGCTATAGCGTTTTCAGCCGCCTTCAGCCCACTCGCCGAAGAGGAGACGATTGATCCTAGGTAAGGATACGTGGCCGCAACTTCCACCTGCTGGTTTGCGTAGCAAAAATTTCTAGAAAAGGCGTCTAGAGGGCCGCCTCTTCTAAATACTATAATTTTAGTCTTAGATAGGTTGACTACAAGGTTGTTCAGATTGCAAAATGACTCTAGCGTCCTCAGTTTCATTCTAAGGTCAGCAGGGGAATACGCGAAAATCGCCAGATCGTCAGCGAAGAGAAGCATCATGAGGTCGTATGTTGATGTGTAGTCGATTCCTCTTAAGCCTTGTTCACGAAAATATGACACGATGTCGGAGATATACGTAATAAAGAGCAGAGGACTCAAAATTTCTCCCTGCAGGACCCCCTCGGTCACCCTGACTCGGTCGGTAGAGCCACCCGCACATAGAATAGACGATTTAGCTGAATCGTAAAAGGCTTTAAGCACCCTAACCATTTTGGCGCTAATCCCTATATTGTATAACTTGTGCCAGAGTTTTGTGTGGGGGATCGAATCGAACGCTCTGCGGAAGTCAACAAAAAGGACATAGCACTTTGAGGCTTTTTTCCTAAGCTGAATCTGAATTGCTGCATTTAATGTAAAAATGTTGTCTTCCGCAGAGCGCCCTCTCCTAAATCCTGCTTGCTCTTCCGGGAGTATATTGCGCTGGGAGAGCCAGTACTCCAGCCGCGCCGCAAGGACCTGCATAAATAATTTCGTTAAAGCATTAGCTATGGCTATGGCACGGTAATTTTCAGGGTCTGAACGGTCGCCCTTTTTGAAGAGCATGAAGAGATCAGCCACCATGCACCCCTCGGGTGGCAGCTCATTTACTAGAATGACATTAAAAAGATCCAAAACATAGGAAACCCACTCTCCCGTGAGTAGTTTCCACGATTCTGCTGGGATGCCGTCCGGACCTACAGCTTTACCCGATTTTAATCTCCTCATGCTCTTCCGCAGCTCCTGGGGAAGAATAGGGCCGTCAAGATCTTCGTCGAGTGCCCCATAAAATGTTAAAGACGCCGTTGGCCTCGAAGGATAGAGGAGCCTCAAGTGACCGGCCCAAGCCTCCAGGGACACCGGTGAGGCACAAGGTGGCGCCCGCCTGTGCCTCCGAACCTCCGACCAGAAACTCTTGGCATCTCTCACCCCAGCGAAGGCATCTGCTATACTCGTAGTATGGCGTTTTTTAGCTACTATCGTTGATTGTTTAAATTTTTTCTTGGCAGCAAGGTAGGCAAATTCATAAGAGTTTTCATAATTATTCGACCGAAGGAGATGAAGGGCTCTGTTCATATCTTTTTTTGCAGACTTACAAGACGCATCGTACCACCGAGGTGTAAAACGCCTTAAGGTGTTTGTGCACCGGAAATAACCTGTGGATTTCACTAATCCCTCCTGGATGAGAAGACTGAGAAGACCCGAACAGAAAGAGTCGAAAGACGGGCTTTGCGCGGCATGGTCGTAGAACAATGTGTAGGGGTCAACATCGCGGAAGTATTTAACTAGTTTTGCCTCCCCCTCGGGTGACCACGACGTTACATACCTTGATGCTACGCTGGCTGAAAAATGGGACACGGACGGAGAATTAACTAACGAGAGAGACAACAAAACAACTGTCGGAAAATGATCCGAGCCTCCACCATCGGGGCCTATAAAAAAGTCATTCACTAAATATAAATGATTAGCCGAGACCCAGACCAAGTCGACAATGCTTCGGCCCTTTACATCTAAAAACGTAAATTGCGCGGGGGAATCGCTGAGCGAGCGACCATTCAAAAGTATAAAATTATTATTAAACATGAAATCATAGAGACATTTTCCACGGACATTATATCGACTATCGCGAGTTTGTCTGGCAGCAACGAATTGAGTCTCCTCAAACAAGTTCGGAAATTCACGTTCAAAGTCAAGGTCACCGGTCCACGAATTGAAATCTCCTCCTAAAATAAATACACTATCCGGAAATTTGTCTGTTAAGGAGTCGAGGACGAGCTGAAGAGAAGATAGCAACAAAGTAAGGTCAGAATTTGGCGGAAAATAAAACGAGCCTTGAATTAACGGAAGCGGATGAGTTCTAATTAGTATAAAAAGCCAGTGGGCGGAGATTTCAATCAGCACCGGTGATCCTGACGACGGAGTAAAAGTTGACAAGCCGCCGCTGAATCGTCCTCTGGAGCCTTCACGCGTTGCCGGGACACAAAAGTTCACTAAATCTTGGGACGATGAAGGTGCAGATGGCTCAGCACACCATGTCTCACTAAAGTTTATTACCCCATGTTGATGATATTTCATAGCCATGGAGTAGTTGTGAGGGCCATGAATGTTCCAGAAGATAACAGAAAGTGGAAGGTCTCGCCGATGAGGTGGCTCCACTGGCAGATGAGTTTGGCGAGCTGGCAGTGCTGATGTAGAGGGTTGAGAAGTCAGTCGGTGGATGATGGCATGTTGAGATGTTCGGCAGCCCCTGAAGCTGGTACACGGGGCTGCAACTATGCGTTTTTTAGATGGGAACGATTGGCGCGCGATCGAGATGCGCTTGGAGCTGACGTGATCGGCTGAGAGGATGAGAAGTCGACCTTCGTTCCAGTAGATGATGTTGAGACCTCCGGTATAAAGGTCTCCGCTACATCCGACCAGCCGTACCAAACACCATCCACACGAATCTTCTGGTATTTACGTTCAGTCTTTTTGTGGTCTGCTCTTGCCTTCTTTGTTAGCTGCCGGGCGTGGTAGTCAATACGTCGTTCCCTGGCCGTTTGGTATACGTCAATAAGAAATTCATTTTAACCTCCCATCGTCCCCAAATTAAGCAAAAAACTTTATACGTCAAAAATAAATTAATTCTAATCTTCCATCATGCCCAAATTAAGCAAAAAACTTTATACGTCAAAAATAAATTAATTCTAATCTTCCATCGGCCCTAAATGATGCAAAAAACTTTATACGCCAAAAATAAATTAATTCTAACCTCCCATCGTCCCCAAATTAAGCAAAAAACTTTATACGTCAATAATAAATTCATTCTAATCTTCCATCATCCCCAAATTATGCAAAAATCTTGATACTTCAAAAATAAATTAACTTTAATCTTCCATCGTGCCCAAATTAAGCAAAAAACTTTATACGTCAATAATAAATTCATTTTATCCTCCCATCGTCCCCAAATTAAGCAAAAAACTATATAAGTCAATAATAAATTCGCTCTAATCTTCCATCGTCCCCAAATTAAGCCAAAAACTATATAAGTCAATAATAAATTCATTTTAATCTTCCATCGTCCCCAAATTAAGCAAAAAACTTGATACGTCAAAAATAAATTAATTCTAATCTTCCATCGTGCCCAAATTAAGCAAAAAACTTTATACGTCAATAATAAATTCATTCTAATCTTCCATCCTCCCCAAATTATGCAAAAAACTTTATACGCCAAAAATAAATCCATTTTAATCTTCCATCGTCCCCAAATTAAGCAAAAAACTTTATACATCAAAAATATATTCATTTTAACCTTCCATCATCCCCAAATTAAGCAAAAAACTTTATACGTCAATAATAAATTCATTTAAATCTTCCATCGTCCCCAAATTAAGCAAAAAACTCTATACGCCAAAAAGAAATTCTTTATACGTCAATAAGAAATTCATTTTAACCTCCCATCGTCCCCAAATTAAGCAAAAAAATTTGTACGTCAAAAATAAATTAATTCTAATCTTCCATCATGCCCAAATTAAGCAAAAAACTTTATACGTAAAAAATAAATTAATTCTAATCTTCCATCGGCCCTAAATGATGCAAAAAACTCTATACGCCAAAAAGAAATTCTTTATACGTCAATAATAAATTCATTTTAACCTCCCATCGTCCCCAAATTAAGCAAAAAACTTTATAAGTCAATAATAAATTCACTCTAATCTCCCATCGTCCCCAAATTAAGCAAAAAACTTTATACGTCAAAAATAAATTCATTTTAATCTTCCATCGTCCCCAAATTAAGCAAAAAACGTTATACGTCAAAAATAAATTAATTCTAATCTTCCATCGTTCCCAAATTAAGCAAAAAACTTTATACGTCAATAATAAATTCATTTTAACCTTCCATCATGCCCAAATTATGCAAAAAACTTTAAACGTCAATAATAGATTCATTCTAATCTTCCATCGGCCCTAAATTAAACAAAAAAACTGGATTCGTTGAAAATAAATTCATTTTAATGTCAAATTGAACAG
The DNA here is from genome assembly GCA_030407085.1 of Trichopria drosophilae. Taxonomy (NCBI): domain Eukaryota; kingdom Metazoa; phylum Arthropoda; class Insecta; order Hymenoptera; family Diapriidae; genus Trichopria; species Trichopria drosophilae. Next base: position 75,806,962 of record CM059582.1, read on the forward strand.
GAAACTAGATCCGTACAAAATAAGTTCATTTTAATCTTCTAACGGCGTCAAATTGAACAGGAAACTAGATTCGTAGATAATAAATTCATTTTAATATTCTAACGGTTACAAATGCAACAAAAAACATGATTAGTAAAAATAAATTCAGTCTCATCTCCTATCGGTCCCAAATTAGACAAAAAAGTTGATTAGTAAACAATAAAGTCATTCTCATCTCCTATCGGCCCCAAATTAGACAAAAAACTTGATTTGCAAAAAATGAATTCATTTTAATCTCCTAACGGCATCAAATTAAACAAAAAACTAGATTCGTTGAAAATAAATTCATTTTAATCTTCTAACGGCGTCAAATTGAATAGGAAACTAGATTCGGAGAAAATAAATTCATTTTAATATTCAATCGTCCCCAAATTAAGCAAAAAACTTTATACGTAAAAAATAAATTCATTTTATTCTTCCATCGCCCCAAAATTAATCAAAAAATTTACACGTCAAAAATAAATTAATTCCAATCTTCCATCGGCCCTAAATTATGCAAAAAACGTTATACGCCAAAAATAAATTCATTTTAATCTTCCATCATCCCCAAATTAAGCAAAAAAACTTGATACGTCAAAAATAATTCCATTTTAATCTTCGATCGTCCCCAAATTAAGCAAAAAACTTTATACGCCAAAAAGACATTCATTTTAATCTTCAATCGTCCCCAAATTAAGCAAAAAACTTTATACACCAAAAATAAATCAATTCTAATCTTCCATCATGCCCAAATTAAGCAAAAAACTTTATACGTCAAAAATAAATTAATTCTAATCTTCCATCGTGCCCAAATTAAGCAAAAAACTTTATACGTCAATAATAAATTCATTTTAACCTCCCATCGTCCCCAAATTAAGCAAAAAACTTGCTACGTCAAAAATAAATTAATTATAATCTTCCATCGTGCCCAAATTAAGCAAAAAACTTTATACGTCAATAATAAATTCATTCTAATCTTCCATCCTCCCCAAATTATGCAAAAAACTTTATACGCCAAAAATAAATCCATTTTAATCTTCCATCGTCCCCAAATTAAGCAAAAAACTTTATACATCAAAAATATATTCATTTTAACCTTCCATCATCCCCAAATTAAGCAAAAAACTTTATACGTCAATAATAAATTCATTAAATCTTCCATCGTCCCCAAATTAAGCAAAAAACTCTATACGCCAAAAAGAAATTCTTTATACGTCAATAAGAAATTCATTTTAACCTCCCATCGTCCCCAAATTAAGCAAAAAACTTTGTACGTCAAAAATAAATTAATTCTAATCTTCGATCATGCCCAAATTAAGCAAAAAACTTTATACGTAAAAAATAAATTAATTCTAATCTTCCATCGGCCCTAAATGATGCAAAAAACTCTATACGCCAAAAAGAAATTCTTTATACGTCAATAATAAATTCATTTTAACCTCCCATCGTCCCCAAATTAAGCAAAAAACTTTATAAGTCAATAATAAATTCATTTTAACCTTCCATCATGCCCAAATTAAGCAAAAAACTTTAAACGTCAATAATAGATTCATTCTAATCTTCCATCGGCCCTAAATTAAGCAAAAAACTTTATACGCCAAAAATAAATTAACTTTAATCTTCCATCGTGCCCAAATTAAGCAAAAAACTTTATACGTCAATAATAAATTCATTTTATCCTCCCATCGTCCCCAAATTAAGCAAAAAACTATATAAGTCAATAATAAATTCGCTCTAATCTTCCATCGTCCCCAAATTAAGCCAAAAACTATATAAGTCAATAATAAATTCATTTTAATCTTCCATCGTCCCCAAATTAAGCAAAAAACTTGATACGTCAAAAATAAATTAATTCTAATCTTCCATCGTGCCCAAATTAAGCAAAAAACTTTATACGTCAATAATAAATTCATTCTAATCTTCCATCCTCCCCAAATTATGCAAAAAACTTTATACGCCAAAAATAAATCCATTTTAATCTTCCATCGTCCCCAAATTAAGCAAAAAACTTTATACATCAAAAATATATTCATTTTAACCTTCCATCATCCCCAAATTAAGCAAAAAACTTTATACGTCAATAATAAATTCATTTAAATCTTCCATCGTCCCCAAATTAAGCAAAAAACTCTATACGCCAAAAAGAAATTCTTTATACGTCAATAAGAAATTCATTTTAACCTCCCATCGTCCCCAAATTAAGCAAAAAACTTTAAACGTCAATAATAGATTCATTCTAATCTTCCATCGGCCCTAAATTAAACAAAAAAACTGGATTCGTTGAAAATAAATTCATTTTAATGTCAAATTGAACAGGAAACTAGATCCGTACAAAATAAGTTCATTTTAATCTTCTAACGGCGTCAAATTGAACAGGAAACTAGATTCGTAGATAATAAATTCATTTTAATATTCTAACGGTTACAAATGCAACAAAAAACTTGATTAGTAAAAATAAATTCAGTCTCATCTCCTATCGGTCCCAAATTAGACAAAAAAGTTGATTAGTAAACAATAAAGTCATTCTCATCTCCTATCGGCCCCAAATTAGACAAAAAACTTGATTTGCAAAAAATGAATTCATTTTAATCTCCTAACGGCATCAAATTAAACAAAAAACTAGATTCGTTGAAAATAAATTCATTTTAATCTTCTAACGGCGTCAAATTGAATAGGAAACTAGATTCGGAGAAAATAAATTCATTTTAATATTCAATCGTCCCCAAATTAAGCAAAAAACTTTATACGTAAAAAATAAATTCATTTTATTCTTCCATCGCCCCAAAATTAATCAAAAAATTTACACGTCAAAAATAAATTAATTCCAATCTTCCATCGGCCCTAAATTATGCAAAAAACGTTATACGCCAAAAATAAATTCATTTTAATCTTCCATCATCCCCAAATTAAGCAAAAAAACTTGATACGTCAAAAATAATTCCATTTTAATCTTCGATCGTCCCCAAATTAAGCAAAAAACTTTATACGCCAAAAAGACATTCATTTTAATCTTCAATCGTCCCCAAATTAAGCAAAAAACTTTATACACCAAAAATAAATCAATTCTAATCTTCCATCATGCCCAAATTAAGCAAAAAACTTTATACGTCAAAAATAAATTAATTCTAATCTTCCATCGTGCCCAAATTAAGCAAAAAACTTTATACGTCAATAATAAATTCATTTTAACCTCCCATCGTCCCCAAATTAAGCAAAAAACTTTATACGTCAAAAATAAATTAATTCTAATCTTCCATCATGCCCAAATTAAGCAAAAAACTTTATACGTCAAAAATAAATTCATTCTAATCTTCCATCCTCCCCAAATTATGCAAAAAACTTTATACGCCAAAAATAAATCCATTTTAATCTTCCATCGTCCCCAAATTAAGCAAAAAACTTTATACATCAAAAATATATTCATTTTAACCTTCCATCATCCCCAAATTAAGCAAAAAACTTTATACGTCAATAATAAATTCATTAAATCTTCCATCGTCCCCAAATTAAGCAAAAAACTCTATACGCCAAAAAGAAATTCTTTATACGTCAATAAGAAATTCATTTTAACCTCCCATCGTCCCCAAATTAAGCAAAAAACTTTGTACGTCAAAAATAAATTAATTCTAATCTTCGATCATGCCCAAATTAAGCAAAAAACTTTATACGTAAAAAATAAATTAATTCTAATCTTCCATCGGCCCTAAATGATGCAAAAAACTCTATACGCCAAAAAGAAATTCTTTATACGTCAATAATAAATTCATTTTAACCTCCCATCGTCCCCAAATTAAGCAAAAAACTTTATAAGTCAATAATAAATTCATTTTAACCTTCCATCATGCCCAAATTAAGCAAAAAACTTTAAACGTCAATAATAGATTCATTCTAATCTTCCATCGGCCCTAAATTAAGCAAAAAACTTTATACGCCAAAAATAAATTAATTCTAACCTCCCATCGTCCCCAAATTAAGCAAAAAACTTTATACGTCAATAATAAATTCATTCTAATCTTCCATCATCCCCAAATTATGCAAAAATCTTGATACTTCAAAAATAAATTAACTTTAATCTTCCATCGTGCCCAAATTAAGCAAAAAACTTTATACGTCAATAATAAATTCATTTTATCCTCCCATCGTCCCCAAATTAAGCAAAAAACTATATAAGTCAATAATAAATTCGCTCTAATCTTCCATCGTCCCCAAATTAAGCCAAAAACTATATAAGTCAATAATAAATTCATTTTAATCTTCCATCGTCCCCAAATTAAGCAAAAAACTTGATACGTCAAAAATAAATTAATTCTAATCTTCCATCGTGCCCAAATTAAGCAAAAAACTTTATACGTCAATAATAAATTCATTCTAATCTTCCATCCTCCCCAAATTATGCAAAAAACTTTATACGCCAAAAATAAATCCATTTTAATCTTCCATCGTCCCCAAATTAAGCAAAAAACTTTATACATCAAAAATATATTCATTTTAACCTTCCATCATCCCCAAATTAAGCAAAAAACTTTCTACGTCAATAATAAATTCATTTAAATCTTCCATCGTCCCCAAATTAAGCAAAAAACTCTATACGCCAAAAAGAAATTCTTTATACGTCAATAAGAAATTCATTTTAACCTCCCATCGTCCCCAAATTAAGCAAAAAACTTTGTACGTCAAAAATAAATTAATTCTAATCTTCCATCATGTCCAAATTAAGCAAAAAACTTTATACGTCAAAAATAAATTAATTCTAATCTTCCATCGTCCCCAAATTAAGCAAAAAACTCTATACGCCAAAAAGAAATTCTTTATACGTCAATAATAAATTCATTTTAACCTCCCATCGTCCCCAAATTAAGCAAAAAACTTTATAAGTCAATAATAAATTCACTCTAATCTCCCATCGTCCCCAAATTAAGCAAAAAACTTTATACGTCAAAAATAAATTCATTTTAATCTTCCATCGTCCCCAAATTAAGCAAAAAACTTTATACGTCAAAAATAAATTAATTCTAATCTTCCATCGTTCCCAAATTAAGCAAAAAACTTTATACGTCAATAATAAATTCATTTTAACCTTCCATCATGCCCAAATTATGCAAAAAACTTTAAACGTCAATAATAGATTCATTCTAATCTTCCATCGGCCCTAAATTAAACAAAAAAACTGGATTCGTTGAAAATAAATTCATTTTAATGTCAAATTGAACAGGAAACTAGATCCGTACAAAATAAGTTCATTTTAATCTTCTAACGGCGTCAAATTGAACAGCAAACTAGATTCGTAGATAATAAATTCATTTTAATATTCTAACGGTTACAAATGCAACAAAAAACTTGATTAGTAAAAATAAATTCAGTCTCATCTCCTATCGGTCCCAAATTAGACAAAAAAGTTGATTAGTAAACAATAAAGTCATTCTCATCTCCTATCGGCCCCAAATTAGACAAAAAACTTGATTTGCAAAAAATGAATTCATTTTAATCTCCTAACGGCATCAAATTAAACAAAAAACTAGATTCGTTGAAAATAAATTCATTTTAATCTTCTAACGGCGTCAAATTGAATAGGAAACTAGATTCGGAGAAAATAAATTCATTTTAATATTCAATCGTCCCCAAATTAAGCAAAAAACTTTATACGTAAAAAATAAATTCATTTTATTCTTCCATCGCCCCAAAATTAATCAAAAAATTTATACGTCAAAAATAAATTAATTCCAATCTTCCATCGGCCCTAAATTATGCAAAAAACTTTATACGGCAAAAATAAATTCATTTTAATCTTCCATCATCCCCAAATTAAGCAAAAAAACTTGATACGTCAAAAATAATTCCATTTTAATCTTCGATCGTCCCCAAATTAAGCAAAAAACTTTATACGCCAAAAAGACATTCATTTTAATCTTCAATCGTCCCCAAATTAAGCAAAAAACTTTATACACCAAAAATAAATCAATTCTAATCTTCCATCATGCCCAAATTAAGCAAAAAACTTTATACGTCAAAAATAAATTAATTCTAATCTTCCATCGTGCCCAAATTAAGCAAAAAACTTTATACGTCAATAATAAATTCATTTTAACCTCCCATCGTCCCCAAATTAAGCAAAAAACTTGATACGTCAAAAATAAATTAATTATAATCTTCCATCGTGCCCAAATTAAGCAAAAAACTTTATACATCAAAAATATATTCATTTTAACCTTCCATCATCCCCAAATTAAGCAAAAAACTTTATACGTCAATAATAAATTCATTAAATCTTCCATCGTCCCCAAATTAAGCAAAAAACTCTATACGCCAAAAAGAAATTCTTTATACGTCAATAAGAAATTCATTTTAACCTCCCATCGTCCCCAAATTAAGCAAAAAACTTTGTACGTCAAAAATAAATTAATTCTAATCTTCGATCATCCCCAAATTAAGCAAAAAACTTTATACGTCAATAATAAATTCATTTTAATCTTCCATCGTCCCCAAATTAAGCAAAAAACTCTATACGCCAAAAATAAATTCTTTATACGTCAATAATAAATTCATTTTAACCTCCCATCGTCCCCAAATTAAGCAAAAAACTTTATATTTCAATAATAAATTCACTCAAATCTCCCATCATGCCCAAATTAAGCAAAAAACTTTATACGGCAAAAATAAATTAATTCTAATCTTCCATCGGCCCTAAATGATGCAAAAAACTTTATACGCCAAAAATAAATTCATTTTAATCTTCCATCGTCCCCAAATTAAGCAAAAAACTTTATACGTCAAAAATAAATTCATTTTAATCTTCCATCATCCCCAAATTATGCAAAAAACTTGATACGTCAAAAATATATTAATTTTAATCTTCCATCGTGCCCAAATTAAGCAAAAAACTTTATACGTCAATAATAAATTCATTTTATCCTCCCATCGTCCCCAAATTAAGCAAAAAACTATATAAGTCAATAATAAATTCGCTCTAATCTTCCATCGTCCCCAAATCAAGCAAAAAACTATATACGTCAATAATAAATTCATTCTAATCTTCCATCCTCCCCAAATTATGCAAAAAACTTTATACGCCAAAAATAAATCCATTTTAATCTTCCATCGTCCCCAAATTAAGCAAAAAACTTTATACATCAAAAATATATTCATTTTAACCTTCCATCATCCCCAAATTAAGCAAAAAACTTTATGCGTCAATAATAAATTCATTAAATCTTCCATCGTCCCCAAATTAAGCAAAAAACTCTATACGCCAAAAAGAAATTCTTTATACGCCAAAAAGACATTCATTTTAATCTTCAATCGTCCCCAAATTAAGCAAAAAACTTTATACACCAAAAATAAATCAATTCTAATCTTCCATCATGCCCAAATTAAGCAAAAAACTTTATACGTCAAAAATAAATTAATTCTAATCTTCCATCGTGCCCAAATTAAGCAAAAAACTTTATACGTCAATAATAAATTCATTCTAATCTTCCATCCTCCCCAAATTATGCAAAAAACTTTATACGCCAAAAATAAATCCATTTTAATCTTCCATCGTCCCCAAATTAAGCAAAAAACTTTATACATCAAAAATATATTCATTTTAACCTTCCATCATCCCCAAATTAAGCAAAAAACTTTTTACGTCAATAATAAATTCATTTAAATCTTCCATCGTCCCCAAATTAAGCAAAAAACACTATACGCCAAATAGAAATTCTTTATACGTCAATAAGAAATTCATTTTAACCTCCCATCGTCCCCAAATTAAGCAAAAAAATTTATACGTCAAAAATAAATTTATTCTAATCTTCCATCATGCCCAAATTAAGCAAAAAACTCTATACGCCAAAAAGAAATTCTTTATACGTCAATAATAAATTCATTTTAACCTCCCATCGTCCCCAAATTAAGCAAAAAACTTTATAAGTCAATAATAAATTCACTCTAATCTCCCATCGTCCCCAAATTAAGCAAAAAACTTTATACGTCAAAAATAAATTCATTCTAATCTTCCATCGTCCCCAAATTAAGCAAAAAACTTTATACGTCAAAAATAAATTAATTCTAATCTTCCATCATGCCCAAATTAAGCAAAAAACTTTATACGTCAATAATAAATTTATTTTAACCTTCCATCATGCCCAAATTAAGCAAAAAACTTTAAACGTCAATAATAGATTCATTCTAATCGTCCATCGGCCCTAAATTAAACAAAAAAACTGGATTCGTTGAAAATAAATTCATTTTAATGTCAAATTGAACAGGAAACTAGATCCGTACAAAATAAGTTCATTTTAATCTTCTAACGGCGTCAAATTGAACAGGAAACTAGATTCGTAGATAATAAATTCATTTTAATATTCTAACGGTTACAAATGCAACAAAAAACTTGATTAGTAAAAATAAATTCAGTCTCATCTCCTATCGGTCCCAAATTAGACAAAAAAGTTGATTAGTAAACAATAAAGTCATTCTCATCTCCTATCGGCCCCAAATTAGACAAAAAACTTGATTTGCAAAAAATGAATTCATTTTAATCTCCTAACGGCATCAAATTAAACAAAAAACTAGATTCGTTGAAAATAAATTCATTTTAATCTTCTAACGGCGTCAAATTGAATAGGAAACTAGATTCGGAGAAAATAAATTCATTTTAATATTCAATCGTCCCCAAATTAAGCAAAAAACTTTATACGTAAAAAATAAATTCATTTTATTCTTCCATCGTCCCAAAATTAATCAAAAAATTTATACGTCAAAAATAAATTAATTCCAATCTTCCATCGGCCCTAAATTATGCAAAAAACTTTATACGGCAAAAATAAATTCATTTTAATCTTCCATCATCCCCAAATTAAGCAAAAAAACTTGATACCTCAAAAATAATTCCATTTTAATCTTCGATCGTCCCCAACTTAAGCAAAAAACTTTATACGCCAAAAAGACATTCATTTTAATCTTCAATCGTCCCCAAATTAAGCAAAAAACTTTATACACCAAAAATAAATCAATTCTAATCTTCCATCATGCCCAAATTAAGCAAAAAACTTTATACGTCAAAAATAAATTAATTCTAATCTTCCATCGTGCCCAAATTAAGCAAAAAACTATATAAGTCAATAATAAATTCACTCTAATCTTCCATCGTCCCCAAATGAAGCAAAAAACTTTATACGTCAAAAATAAATTAATTCAAATATTTCATCGTCCCCAAATTAAGCAAAAAACTTTATACGTCAATAATAAATTCATTCTAATCTTCCATCCTCCCCAAATTATGCAAAAAACTATATAAGTCAATAATAAATTCACTCTAATCTTCCATCGTCCCCAAATTAAGCAAAAAACTCTATACGCCAAAAAGAAATTCTTTATACGTCAATAAGAAATTCATTTTAACCTCCGATAGTCCCCAAATTAAGCAAAAAACTTTATACGTCAAAAATAAATTAATTCTAATCTTCCATCGTCCCCAAATTAAGCAAAAAACTTTATACGTCAAAAATAAATTAATTCTAATCTTCCATCGTCCCCAAATTAAGCAAAAAACTCTATACGCCAAAAAGAAATTCTTTATACGTCAATAATAAATTCATTTTAACCTCCCATCATCCCCAAATTAAGCAAAAAACTGTATAAGTCAATAATAAATTCACTCTAATCTCCCATCGTCCCCAAATTAAGCAAAAAACTTTATACGTCAAAAATAAATTCATTTTAATCTTCCATCATCCCCAAATTATGCAAAAAACTTGATACGTCAAAAATATATTAATTTTAATCTTCCATCGTGCCCAAATTAAGCAAAAAACTTTATACGTCAATAATAAATTCATTTTATCCTCCCATCGTCCCCAAATTAAGCAAAAAACTATATAAGTCAATAATAAATTCACTCTAATCTTCCATCGTCCCCAAATTAAGCAAAAAACTTTATACGTCAAAAATAAATTCATTTTAATCTTCCATCGTCCCCAAATTAAGCAAAAAACTTTATACGTCAAAAATAAATTAATTCTAATCTTCCATCGTGCCCAAATTAAGCAAAAAACTTTAAACGTCAATAATAAATTCATTCTAATCTTCCATCCTCCCCAAATTATGCAAAAAACTTTATACGCCAAAAATAAATTCATTTTAATCTTCCATCGTCCCCAAATTAAGCAAAAAACTTTATACATCAAAAATAAATTCATTTTAACCTTCGATCATCCCCAAATTAAGCAAAAAACTTTATACGTCAATAATAAATTCATTTTAATCTTCCATCGTCCCCAAATTAAGCAAAAAACTCTATACGCCAAAAATAAATTCTTTATACGTCAATAATAAATTCATTTTAACCTCCCATCGTCCCCAAATTAAGTAAAAAACTTTATACGCCAAAAATAAATTCATTTTAATCTTCCATCGTCCCCAAATTAAGCAAAAAACTTTATACGCCAAAAAGACATTCATTTTAATCTTCAATCGTCCCCAAATTAAGCAAAAAACTTTATACACTAAAAATAAATCAATTCTAATCTTCCATCATGCCCAAATTAAGCAAAAAACTTTATACGTCAATAATAAATTTATTTTAACCTTCCATCATGCCCAAATTAAGCAAAAAACCTTAAACGTCAATAATAGATTCATTCTAATCTTCCATCGGCCCTAAATTAAACAAAAAAAACTGGATTCGTTGAAAATAAATTCATTTTAATGTCAAATTGAACAGGAAACTAGATCCGTACAAAATAAGTTCATTTTAATCTTCTAACGGCGTCAAATTGAACAGGAAACTAGATTCGTAGATAATAAATTCATTTTAATATTCTAACGGTTACAAATGCAACAAAAAACTTGATTAGTAAAAATAAATTCAGTCTCATCTCCTATCGGTCCCAAATTAGACAAAAAAGTTGATTAGTAAACAATAAAGTCATTCTCATCTCCTATCGGCCCCAAATTAGACAAAAAACTTGATTAGTAAAAAATGAATTCATTTTAATCTCCTAACGGCATCAAATTAAACAAAAAACTAGATTCGTTGAAAATAAATTCATTTTAATCTTCTAACGGCGTCAAATTGAATAGGAAACTAGATTCGGAGAAAATAAATTCATTTTAATATTCAATCGTCCCCAAATTAAGCAAAAAACTTTATACGTAAAAAATAAATTCATTTTATTCTTCCATCGTCCCAAAATTAATCAAAAAATTTATACGTCAAAAATAAATTAATTCCAATCTTCCATCGGCCCTAAATTATGCAAAAAACTTTATACGCCAAAAATAAATTCATTTTAATCTTCCATCGTCCCCAAATTAAGCAAAAAACTTGATACGTCAAAAATAATTCCATTTTAATCTTCGATCGTCCCCAAATTAAGCAAAAAACTTTATAAGTCAAAAATAAATTCATTTTAATCTCCCATCGTCCCCAAATTAAGCAAAAAACTTTATAATTCAATAATAAATTCACTCTAATCTCCCATCATGCCCAAATTAAGCAAAAAACTTTATACGGCAAAAATAAATTAATTCTAATCTTCCATCGTTCCCAAATTAAGCAAAAAACTTTATACGTCAATAATAAATTCATTTTAACCGCCCATCATCCCCAAATTAAGCAAAAAATTTATACGTTAAAAATAAATTAATTCTAATCTTCTATCGGCCCTAAATGAAGCAAAAAAGTTTATACGCCAAAAATAAAATCATTTTAATCTTCCATCGTCCCCAAATTAAGCAAAAAACTTTATACGCCAAAAATAAATTCATTTTAATCTTCCATCGTCCCCAAATTAAGCAAAAAACTTTATACGCCAAAAATAAATTCATTTTAATCTTCCATCGTCCCCAAATTAAGCAAAAAACTTTATACGTCAATAATAAATTCATTCTAATCTTCCATCGTCCCCAAATTAAGCAAAAAACTCTATACGCCAAAAATAAATTCTTTATACGTCAATAATAAATTCATTTTAACCTCCCATCGTCCCCAAATTAAGCAAAAAACTTTATACGCCAAAAAGAAATTCATTTTAATCTTCAATCGTCCCCAAATTAAGCAAAAAACTTTACACACCAAAAAGAAATTCATTTTAATCTTCCATCGTGCCCAAATTCAGCAAAATACTTCATACGCCAAAAAAAATTCTTTATACGTCAATAATAAATTCATTTTAACCTCCCATCGTCCCCAAATTAAGCAAAAAAATTTATAAGTCAATAATAAATTCACTCTAATCTTCCATCGTCCCCAAATTAAGCAAAAAACTTTATACGTCAAAAATAAATTAATTCTAATCTTCCATCGTCCCCAAATTAAGCAAAAAACTTTATACGTCAAAAATAAATTCATTCTAATCTTCCATCGTCCCCAAATTAAGCAAAAAACTTTATAAGTCAATAATAAATTCATTCTAATCTTCCATCATCCCCAAATTATGCAAAAAACTTGATACGTCAAAAATATATTAATTTTATTCTTCCATCGTGCCCAAATTAAGCAAAAAACTTTATACGTCAATAATAAATTCATTTTATCCTCCCATCGTCCCCAAATTAAGCAAAAAACTTTATACGTCAAAAATAAATTAATTTTAATCTTCCATCGTCCCCAAATTAAGCAAAAAACTTTATAATTCAATAATAAATTCACTCTAATCTCCCATCATTCCCAAATTAAGCAAAAAACTTTATACACCAAAAATAAATTAATTTTAATCTTCCATCGTCCCCAAATTAAGCAAAAAACTTTATACGTCAAAAATAAATTAATTCTAATCTTCCATCGTCCCCAAATTAAGCAAAAAACTTTATACGCCAAAAATAAAATCATTTTAATCTTCCATCGTCCCCAAATTAAGCAAAAAACTTTATACATCAAAAATAAATTCATTTTAACCTTCCATCATCCCCAAATTAAGCAAAAAACTTTATACGTCAATAATAAATTCACTCTAATCTTCCATCGTCCCCAAATTAAGCAAAAAACTCTATACGCCAAAAAGAAATTCTTTATACGTCAATAAGAAATTCATTTTAACGTCCCATCGTCCCCAAATTAAGCAAAAAACTTTATACGTAAAAAATAAATTAATTCTAATCTTCCATCGGCCCTAAATGATGCAAAAAACTTTATACGTCAATAATAAATTCATTTTAATCTTCCATCGTCCCCAAATTAAGCAAAAAACTCTATGCGCCAAAGAGAAATTCTTTATACGTCAATAATAAATTCATTTTAACCTCCCATCGTCCCCAAATTAAGCAAAAAACTTTATACGTCAAAAATAAATTCATTTTAATCTTCCATCGTCCCCAAATTAAGCAAAAAACTTTATACGTCAAAAATAAATTAATTCTAATCTTCCATCGTTCCCAAATTAAGCAAAAAACTTTATACGTCAATAATAAATTCATTTTAACCGCCCATCGTCCCCAAATTAAGTAAAAACTTTATACGTCAAAAATAAATTTATTTTAACCTTCCATCATGCCCAAATTAAGCAAAAAACTTTAAACGTCAATAATAGATTCATTCTAATCTTCCATCGGCCCTAAATTAAACAAAAAAAACTGGATTCGTTGAAAATAAATTCATTTTAATGTCAAATTGAACAGGAAACTAGATCCGTACAAAATAAGTTCATTTTAATCTTCTAACGGCGTCAAATTGAACAGGAAACTAGATTCGTAGATAATAAATTCATTTTAATATTCTAACGGTTACAAATGCAACAAAAAACTTGATTAGTAAAAATAAATTCAGTCTCATCTCCTATCGGTCCCAAATTAGACAAAAAAGTTGATTAGTAAACAATAAAGTCATTCTCATCTCCTATCGGCCCCAAATTAGACAAAAAACTTGATTAGTAAAAAATGAATTCATTTTAATCTCCTAACGGCATCAAATTAAACAAAAAACTAGATTCGTTGAAAATAAATTCATTTTAATCTTCTAACGGCGTCAAATTGAATAGGAAACTAGATTCGGAGAAAATAAATTCATTTTAATATTCAATCGTCCCCAAATTAAGCAAAAAACTTTATACGTAAAAAATAAATTCATTTTATTCTTCCATCGTCCCAAAATTAATCAAAAAATTTATACGTCAAAAATAAATTAATTCCAATCTTCCATCGGCCCTAAATTATGCAAAAAACTTTATACGCCAAAAATAAATTCATTTTAATCTTCCATCGTCCCCAAATTAAGCAAAAAACTTTATACGCCAAAAATGAATTCAATTTAACCTCCCAATGTCCCCAAATTAAGCAAAAAACCTTATAAGTCAATAATAAATTCATTCTAATCTTCCATCGTGCCCAAATTAAGCAAAAAACTTTAAACGTCAAAAATAAATTAATTCTAATCTTCCATCGTCCCCAAATTAAGCAAAAAACTTTATACGTCAAAAATAAATTAATTCTAATCTTCCATCGTGCCCAAATTAAGCAAAAAACTTTATACGTCAATAATAAATTCATTTTAACCTTCCATCGTCCCCAAATTAAGCAAAAAACTTTATACGTCAAAAATAAATTAATTCTAATCTTCCATCGTCCCCAAATTAAGCAAAAAACTTTATAAGTCAATAATAAATTCATTCTAATCTTCCATCATCCCCAAATTATGCAAAAAACTTGATACGTCAAAAATATATTAATTTTATTCTTCAATCGTCCCCAAATTAAGCAAAAAACTTTATACACCAAAAATAAATTAATTTTAATCTTCCATCGTCCCCAAATTAAGCAAAAAACTTTATACGTCAAAAATAAATTAATTCTAATCTTCCATCGTCCCCAAATTAAGCAAAAAACTCTATACGCCAAAAAGAAATTATTTATACGTCAAAAATAAATTCATTTTAATCTTCCATCATCCCCAAATTATGCAAAAAACTTGATACGTCAAAAATATATTAATTTTAATCTTCCATCGTGCCCAAATTAAGCAAAAAATTTTATACGTCAATAATAAATTCATTTTAATCTCCCATTGTCCCCAAATTAAGCAAAAAACTATATACGTCAAAAAGAAATTCTTTATACGTCAATAATAAATTCATTCTAACCTTCCATCGTCCCCAAATTAAGCAAAAAACTTTATACGTCAATAATAAATTAATTCTAATCTTCCATCGTCCCCAAATTAAGCAAAACACTCTATATGTCAAAAATAAATTAATTCTAATCTTCCATCGGCCCTAAATGAAGCAAAAAACTTTATATGCAAAAATAAATTCATTTTTATCCTCCATCGTGCCCAAATAAACAAAAAACTTTATACGTCAAAAATAAATTCACTCTAATCTTCCATCGTCCCCAAATTAAGCAAAAAACTTGATACGTCAAAAATAAATTCATTTTAATCTTCCATCGTCCCCAAATTAAGCAAAAAACTTTATACGTCAATAATAAATTCATTTTATCCTCCCATCGTCCCCAAATTAAGCAAAAAACTATATAAGTCAATAATAAATTCACTCTAATCTCCCATCGTCCCCAAATTAAGCAAAAAACTTTATACGTCAAAAATAAATTCATTTTAATCTTCCATCATCCCCAAATTAAGCAAAAAACTTTATACGTAAAAAATAAATTCATTTTATTCTTCCATCGTCCCAAAATTAATCAAAAAATTTATACGTCAAAAATAAATTAATTCCAATCTTCCATCGGCCCTAAATTATGCAAAAAACTTTATACGCCAAAAATAAATTCATTTTAATCTTCCATCGTCCCCAAATTAAGCAAAAAACTTTATACATCAAAAATAAATTCATTTTAACCTTCCATCATCCCCAAATTAAGCAAAAAACTTTATACGTCAAAAATAAATTAATTCTAATCTTCCATCGTGCCCAAATTAAGCAAAAAACTTTATACGTCAATAATAAATTCATTTTAACCTCCCATCGTCCCCAAATTAAGCAAAAAACTTTACAAGTCAATAATAAATTTATTCTAATGTTCCATCGGCCCTAAATTATGCAAAAAACTTTATACGGCAAAAATAAATTCATTTTAATCTTCCATCATCCCCAAATTAAGCAAAAAAACTTGATACGTCAAAAATAATTCCATTTTAATCTTCGATCGTCCCCAAATTAAGCAAAAAACTTTATACGCCAAAAAGACGTTCATTTTAATCTTCAATCGTCCCCAAATTAAGCAAAAAACTTTATACACTACAAATAAATCAATTCTAATCTTCCATCATGCCCAAATTAAGCAAAAAACTTTATACGTCAATAATAAATTCATTTTAACCGCCCATCGTCCCCAAATTAAGTAAAAATTTTATACGTCAAAAATAAATTTATTTTAACCTTCCATCATGCCCAAATTAAGCAAAAAACTTTAAACGTCAATAATAGATTCATTCTAATCTTCCATCGGCCCTAAATTAAACAAAAAAAACTGGATTCGTTGAAAATAAATTCATTTTAATGTCAAATTGACCAGGAAACTAGATCCGTACAAAATAAGTTCATTTTAATCTTCTAACGGCGTCAAATTGAACAGGAAACTAGATTCGTAGATAATAAATTCATTTTAATATTCTAACGGTTACAAATGCAACAAAAAACTCGATTAGTAAAAATAAATTCAGTCTCATCTCCTATCGGTCCCAAATTAGACAAAAAAGATGATTAGTAAACAATAAAGTCATTCTCATCTCCTATCGGCCCCAAATTAGACAAAAAACTTGATTAGTAAAAAATGAATTCATTTTAATCTCCTAACGGCATCAAATTAAACAAAAAACTAGATTCGTTGAAAATAAATTCATTTTAATCTTCTAACGGCGTCAAATTGAATAGGAAACTAGATTCGGAGAAAATAAATTCATTTTAATATTCAATCGTCCCCAAATTAAGCAAAAAACTTTGTACGTAAAAAATAAATTCATTTTATTCTTCCATCGTCCCAAAATTAATCAAAAAATTTATACGTCAAAAATAAATTAATTCCAATCTTCCATCGGCCCTAAATTATGCAAAAAACTTTATACGCCAAAAATAAATTCATTTTAATCTTCCATCGTCCCCAAATTAAGCAAAAACCTCTATACGTCAAAAATAAATTCATTCTAATCTTCCATCGTCCCCAAATTAAGCAAAAAACTTTATACGTCAAAAATAAATTCATTTTAATTTTCGATCGTCCCCAAATTAAGCAAAAAACTTTATACGCCAAAAATAAATTCATTTTAATCTTCAATCGTCCCCAAATAAAGCAAAAAACTTTATACGTCAAAAATAAATTAATTCTAATCTTCCATCGTGCCCAAATTAAGCAAAAAACTTTATACGTCAATAATAAATTCATTTTAACCGCCCATCGTCCTCAAATTAAGCAAAAAACTTTATACGTAAAAAATAAATTCATTTTATTCTTCCATCGTCCCAAAATTAAGCAAAAAACTTTATACGTCAAAAATAAATTCATTTTAATCTTCCATCGTCCCCAAATTAAGCAAAAAACTTTATACGTCAAAAATAAATTCATTTTAATCTTCCATCGTCCCCAAATTAAGCAAAAAACTTGATACGTCAAAAATAAATTAATTTTAATCTTCCATCGTGCCCAAATTAAGCAAAAAACTTTATAGACCAAAAAGAAATTCATTTTAATCTTCCATCGTGCCCAAATTAAGCAAAAAACTTTATACGTCAATAATAAATTCATTTTAATCTTCCATCGTCCCCAAATTAAGCAAAAAACTTTATACGTCAAAAATAAATTAATTTTAATCTTCCATCGTCCCCAAATTAAGCAAAAAACTTTATACGTCAATAATAAATTCATTTTAATCTTCCATCGTCCCCAAATTAAGCAAAAAACTCTATACGCCAAAAAGAAATTCTTTATACGTCAATAATAAATTCATTTTAACCTCCCATCCTCCCCAAATTATGCAAAAAACTTTATACGCCAAAAATAAATTCATTTTAATCTTCCATCGTCCCCAAATTAAGCAAAAAACTTTATACATCAAAAATAAATTCATTTTAACCTTCGATCATCCCCAAATTAAGCAAAAAACTTTATACGCCAAAAATAAATTCATTTTAATCTTCCATCGTGTCCAAATTAAGCAAAAAACTTTATAAGTCAATAATAAATTCATTCTAATCTTCCATCATCTCCAAATTATGCAAAACACTTTATACGTCAATAACAAATTCACTCTAATCTCCCATCGTCCCCAAATTAAGCAAAAAACTTTATACGTCAATAATAAATTCATTTTAACCGCCCATCGTCCCCAAATTAAGTAAAAACTTTATACGTCAAAAATAAATTCATTTTAATCTTCCATCGTCCCCAAATTAAGCAAAAAACTTTATACGTCAAAAAGAAATTCATTTTAATCTTCAATCGTCCCCAAATTAAGCAAAAAACTTTATACGTCAAAAATAAATTAATTTTAATCTTCCATCGTCCCCAAATTAAGCAAAAAACTTTATACGTCAAAAATAAATTCATTTTAATATTCAATCGTCCCCAAATTAAGCAAAAAACTTTATACGCCAAAAATAAATTCATTTTAATCTTCCATCGTCCCCAAATTAAGCAAAAAACTTTATACATCAAAAATAAATTCATTTTAACATTCCATCATCCCCAAATTAAGCAAAAAACTTTATACGTCAAAAATAAATTAATTCTAATCTTCCATCGTGCCCAAATTAAGCAAAAAATTTTATATTAAAAAAATAAATTCATTTTAAACTTCAATCGTCCCCAAATTAAGCAAAAAACTTTATACATCAAAAATAAATTCATTTTAATCTTCCATCGTCCCCAAATTAAGCAAAAAACTTTACAAGTCAATAATAAATTTATTCTAATCTTCCATCGGCCCTAAATTATGCAAAAAACTTTATACGGCAAAAATAAATTCATTTTAATCTTCCATCATCCCCAAATTAAGCAAAAAAACTTGATACGTCAAAAATAATTCCATTTTAATCTTCGATCGTCCCCAAATTAAGCAAAAAACTTTATACACTAAAAATAAATCAATTCTAATCTTCCATCATGCCCAAATTAAGCAAAAAACTTTATACGTCAATAATAAATTCATTTTAACCGCCCATCGTCCCCAAATTAAGTAAAAATTTTATACGTCAAAAATAAATGTATTTTAACCTTCCATCATGCCCAAATTAAGCAAAAAACTTTAAACGTCAATAATAGATTCATTCTAATCTTCCATCGGCCCTAAATTAAACAAAAAAAACTGGATTCGTTGAAAATAAATTCATTTTAATGTCAAATTGAACAGGAAACTAGATCCGTACAAAATAAGTTCATTTTAATCTTCTAACGGCGTCAAATTGAACAGGAAACTAGATTCGTAGATAATAAATTCATTTTAATATTCTAACGGTTACAAATGCAACAAAAAACTTGATTAGTAAAAATAAATTCAGTCTCATCTCCTATCGGTCCCAAATTAGACAAAAAAGTTGATTAGTAAACAATAAAGTCATTCTCATCTCCTATCGGCCCCAAATTAGACAAAAAACTTGATTAGTAAAAAATGAATTCATTTTAATCTCCTAACGGCATCAAATTAAACAAAAAACTAGATTCGTTGAAAATAAATTCATTTTAATCTTCTAACGGCGTCAAATTGAATAGGAAACTAGATTCGGAGAAAATAAATTCATTTTAATATTCAATCGTCCCCAAATTAAGCAAAAAACTTTATACGTAAAAAATAAATTCATTTTATTCTTCCATCGTCCCAAAATTAATCAAAAAATTTATACGTCAAAAATAAATTAATTCCAATCTTCCATCGGCCCTAAATTATGCAAAAAACTTTATACGCCAAAAATAAATTCATTTTAATCTTCCATCGTCCCCAAATTAAGCAAAAAACTTTATACATCAAAAATAAATTCATTTTAACCTTCCATCATCCCCAAATTAAGCAAAAAACTTTATACGTCAAAAATAAATTAATTCTAATCTTCCATCGTGCCCAAATTAAGCAAAAAACTTTATACGTCAATAATAAATTCATTTTAACCTCCCATCGTCCCCAAATTAAGCAAAAAACTTTACAAGTCAATAATAAATTTATTCTAATCTTCCATCGGCCCTAAATTATGCAAAAAACTTTATACGGCAAAAATAAATTCATTTTAATCTTCCATCATCCCCAAATTAAGCAAAAAACTTTATAAGTCAAAAATAAATTCATTTTAATCTTCCATCGTCCCCAAATTAAGCAAAAAACTTTATACGTCAAAAATAAATTCATTTTAATCTTCCATCGTCCCCAAATTAAGCAAAAAACTTTATACGTCAAAAATAAATTCATTCTAATCTTCCATCGTGCCCAAATTAAGCAAAAAACTCTATACGTCAATAAATTCATTTTAATCTTCCATCGTCCCCAAATTAAGCAAAAAACTTTATACGTCAAAAATAAATTCATTTTAATCTTCCATCGTCCCCAAATTAAGCAAAAAACTTTATACGTCAAAAATAAATTCATTCTAATCTTCCATCGTCCCCAAATTAAGCAAAAAACTCTATACGCTATACGTCAATAATAAATTCATTTTAATCTTCCATCGTCCCCAAATTAAGCAAAAAACTTTATAAGTCAATAATAAATTCATTTTAATCTTCCATCGTCACCAAATTAAGCAAAAAACTTTATACGTCAAAAATAAATTCATTTTAATCTTCCATCGTCCCCAAATTAAGCAAAAAACTTTATACGTCAAAAATAAATTCATTTTAATCTTCCATCGTCCCCAAATTAAGCAAAAAACTTTATACGTCAAAAATAAATTCATTTTAATCTTCCATCGTCCCCAATTTAAGCAAAAAACTTTATACGTCGATAATAAATTCATTTAAATCTTCCAACGTCCCCAAATTAAGCAAAAAACTTTATACGTCAATAATAAATTCATTTTAATCTTCCATCGTCCCCAAATTAAGCAAAAAACTTTATACGCCAAAAATAAATTCATTTTAATCTTCCATCGTCCCCAAATTAAGCAAAAAACTTTATACGCCAAAAATAAATTAATTTTAATCTTCCATCGTCCCCAAATTAAGCAAAAAACTTTATACGTCAAAAATAAATTCATTTTAATCTTCCATCGTCCCCAAATTAAGCAAAAAACTTTATACGTCAAAAATAAATTCATTCTAATCTTCCATCGTCCCCAAATTAAGCAAAAAACTTTATACGCCAAAAATAAATTCATTTTAATCTTCCATCGTCCCCAAATTAAGCAAAAAACTTTATACGTATACGTCAAAAATAAATTCATTTTAATCTTCCATCGTCCCCAAATTAAGCAAAAAACTTTATACGTCAAAAATAAATTCATTTTAATCTTCCATCGTCCCCAAATTAAGCAAAAAACTTTATACGTCAATAATAAATTCATTTTAATCTTCCATCGTCCCCAAATTAAGCAAAAAACTTTATACGTCAAAAATAAATTCATTTTAATCTTCCATCGTCCCCAAATTAAGCAAAAAACTTTATACGTCAAAAATAAATTCATTTTAATCTTCCATCGTCCCCAAATTAAGCAAAAAACTTTATACGTCAAAAATAAATTAATTCTAATCTTCCATCGTCCCCAAATTAAGCAAAAAACTTTATACGTCAATAATAAATTCATTTTATCCTCCCATCGTCCCCAAATTAAGCAAAAAACTATATAAGTCAATAATAAATTCACTCTAATCTTCCATCGTCCCCAAATTAAGCAAAAAACTTGATACGTCAAAAATAATTCCATTTTAATCTTCGATCGTCCCCAAATTAAGCAAAAAACTTTATACACCAAAAATAAATTAATTTTAATCTTCCATCGTCCCCAAATTAAGCAAAAAACTTTATACGTCAAAAATAAATTCATTTTAATCTTCCATCATCCCCAAATTATGCAAAAAACTTGATACGTCAAAAATATATTAATTTTAATCTTCCATCGTGCCCAAATTAAGCAAAAAACTTTATACGTCAATAATAAATTCATTTTATCCTCCCATCGTCCCCAAATTAAGCAAAAAACTATATAAGTCAATAATAAATTCACTCTAATCTTCCATCGTCCCCAAATTAAGCAAAAAACTTGATACGTCAAAAATAATTCCATTTTAATCTTCCATCATCCCCAAATTAAGCAAAAAACTTGATACGTCAAAAATATATTAATTTTATTCTTCCATCGTGCCCAAATTAAGCAAAAAACTTTATACACCAAAAATAAATTAATTTTAATCTTCCATCGTCCCCAAATTAAGCAAAAAACTTTATACGTCAAAAATAAATTAATTCTAATCTTCCATCGTGCCCAAATTAAGCAAAAAACTTTATACGTCAATAATAAATTCATTTTAACCTCCAATCGTCCCCAAATTAAGCAAAACACTTTACAAGTCAATAATAAATTTATTCTAATCTTCCATCGGCCCTAAATTATGCAAAAAACTTTATACGGCAAAAATAAATTCATTTTAATCTTCCATCATCCCCAAATTAAGCAAAAAACTTGATACGTCAATAATAAATTCATTTTAACCTCCCATCGTCCCCAAATTAAGCAAAAAACTTTATACGTCAAAAATAAATTAATTCTAATCTTCCATCGTGTCCAAATTAAGCAAAAAACTTTATACGTCAATAATAAATTCATTTTAATCTTCCATCGTCCCCAAATTAAGCAAAAAACTATATAAGTCAATAATAAATTCACTCTAATCTTCCATCGTCCCCAAATTAAGCAAAAAACTTGATACGTCAAAAATAATTCCATTTTAATCTTCGATCGTCCCCAAATTAAGCAAAAAACTTTATACGCCAAAACGACATTCATTTTAAACTTCAATCGTCCCCAAATTAAGCAAAAAACTTTATACACCAAAAATAAATTAATTTTAATCTTCCATCGTCCCCAAATTAAGCAAAAAACTTTATACGTCAAAAATAAATTCATTTTAATCTTCCATCATCCCCAAATTATGCAAAAAACTTGATACGTCAAAAATATATTAATTTTAATCTTCCATCGTCCCCAAATTAAGCAAAAAACTTTATACGTCAAAAATAAATTCATTTTAATCTTCCATCGTTCCCAAATTAAGCAAAAAACTTTATAAGTCAATAATAAATTCATTCTAATCTTCCATCATCCCCAAATTATGCAAAAAACTTTATACGTCAATAATAAATTCATTTTAATCTTCCATCGGCCCTAAATTAAACAAAAAAAACTGGATTCGTTGAAAATAAATTCATGTTAATGTCAAATTGAACAGGAAACTAGATCCGTACAAAATAAGTTCATTTTAATCTTCTAACGGCGTCAAATTGAACAGGAAACTAGATTCGTAGATAATAAATTCATTTTAATATTCTAACGGTTACAAATGCAACAAAAAACTTGATTAGTAAAAATAAATTCAGTCTCATCTCCTATCGGTCCCAAATTCGACAAAAAAGTTGATTAGTAAACAATAAAGTCATTCTCATCTCCTATCGGCCCCAAATTAGACAAAAAACTTGATTAGTAAAAAATGAATTCATTTTAATCTCCTAACGGCATCAAATTAAACAAAAAACTAGATTCGTTGAAAATAAATTCATTTTAATCTTCTAACGGCGTCAAATTGAATAGGAAACTAGATTCGGAGAAAATAAATTCATTTTAATATTCAATCGTCCCCAAATTAAGCAAAAAACTTGATACGTCAAAAATAATTCCATTTTAATCTTCGATCGTCCCCAAATTAAGCAAAAAACTTTATACGTTAAAAATAAATTAATTCCAATCTTCCATCGGCCCTAAATTATGCAAAAAACTTTATACGCCAGAAATAAATTCATTTTAATCATCCATCGTCCCCAAATTAAGCAAAAACCTCTATACGTCAAAAATAAATTTATTCTAATCTTCCATCGGCCCTAAATGATGCAAGAAACTTTATACGCCAAAAATAAATTCATTTTAATCTTCCATCGTCCCCAAATTAAGCAAAAAACTTTATACGTCAATAATGAATTATTTTTAATCTTCTATCGTCCCCAAATTAAGCAAAAAACTCTATATGTCAAAAATAAATTAATTCTAATCTTCCATCGGCCCTAAATGAAGCAAAAAACTTTATATGCAAAAATAAATTCATTTTAATCCTCCATCGTGCCCAAATAAACAAAAAACTTTATACGTCAAAAATAAATTAATTCTAATCTTCCATCGGCCCTAAACAAAAAAAAATTCGTTGAAAATAAATTCATGAATGATGAACAGGAAACTAGATCCGTACAAAATAAGTTCATTTTAATCTTCTAACGGCGTCAAATTGAACAGGAAACTAGATTCGTAGATAATAAATTCATTTTAATATTCTAACGGTTACAAATGCAACAAAAAACTTGATTAGTAAAAATAAATTCAGTCTCATCTCCTATCGGTCCCAAATTAGACAAAAAAGTTGATTAGTAAACAATAAAGTCATTCTCATCTCCTATCGGCCCCAAATTAGACAAAAAACTTGATTAGTAAAAAATGAATTCATTTTAATCTCCTAACGGCATCAAATTAAACAAAAAACTAGATTCGTTGAAAATAAATTCATTTTAATCTTCTAACGGCGTCAAATTGAATAGGAAACTAGATTCGGAGAAAATAAATTCATTTTAATATTCAATCGTCCCCAAATTAAGCAAAAAACTTTATACGTAAAAAATAAATTCATTTTATTCTTCCATCGTCCCAAAATTAATCAAAAAATTTATACGTCAAAAATAAATTAATTCCAATCTTCCATCGGCCCTAAATTATGCAAAAAACTTTATACGCCAAAAATAAATTCATTTTAATCTTCCATCATCCCCAAATTAAGCAAAAAACTTTATACGTCAAAAATAAATTAATTCTAATCTTCCATCGTGCCCAAATTAAGCAAAAAACTTTATACGTCAATAATAAATTCATTTTAACCTCCCATCGTCCCCAAATTAAGCAAAAAACTTTACAAGTCAATAATAAATTTATTCTAATCTTCCATCGTCCGCAAATTAAGCAAAAAACTTTATACGTCAAAAATAAATTCATTTTAATCTTCAATCGTCCCCAAATTATGCAAAAAACTTTATATTAAAAAAAAAATTCATTTTACTCTTCCATCGTCCCCACATTAAGCAAAAAACTTTAAACGTCAAAAATAATTTAATTCTAATCTTCCATCGTCCCCAAATTAAGCAAAAAACTCTATACGTCAAAAATAAATTAATTCTAATCTTCCATCGTCCCAAAATTAAGCAAAAAACTTTATACGTCAAAAATAAATTCATTCTAATCTTCCATCGTCCCCAAATTATGCAAAAAACTTGATACGTCAAAAATATATTAATTTTAATCTTCAATCGTCCCCAAATTATGCAAAAAACTTTATATTAAAAAAAAAATTGATTTTACTCTTCAATCGTCCCCAAATTAAGCAAAAAACTTTATACACCAAAAATAAATTAATTTTAATCTTCCATCGTGCCCAAATTAAGCAAAAAACTTGATACGTCAAAAATAAATTCATTCTAATCTTCCATCGTCCCCAAATTAAGCAAAAAACTTTATACGTCAAAAATAAATTCATTTTACTCTTCCATCGTCCCCAAATTAAGCAAAAAACTTTATACATCAAAAATAAATTCATTTTAACGTTCCATCATCCCCAAATTAAGCAAAAAACTTTATACGTCAATAATAAATTCATTTTAATCTTCCATCTCCCCAAATTAAGCAAAAAACTCTATACGTCAAAAATAATTCCATTTTAATCTTCGATCGTCCCCAAATTAAGCAAAAAACTTTATACGCCAAAAAGACATTTATTTTAAACTTCAATCGTCCCCAAATTAAGCAAAAAACTTTATACGTCAAAAATAAATTAATTATAATCTTCCATCGGTTCCAAATGCAACAAAAAACTTGATAAGTCAAAAATAAATTCATTTTAATCTTCCATCGGTCCCAAATTAAGCAAAAAACTTGATACGCCAAAAATAAATTCATTTTAATCTTCAATCGTCCCCAAATAAAGCAAAAAACTTATATACGTCAAAAATAAATTAATTCTAATCTTCCATCGTGCCCAAATTAAGCAAAAAACTTTATACATCAATAATAAATTCATTTTAACCGCCCATCGTCCCCAAATTAAGCAAAAAATGTTATAAGTCAATAATAAATTCACTCTAATCCTCCATCGTCCCCAAATTAAGCAAAAAACTTGATACGTCAAAAATAATTCCATTTTAATCTTCCATCGTCCCCAAATTAAGCAAAAAACTTTATACGTCAAAAATAAATTAAATCTAATCTTCCATCGGCCCTAAATTATGCAAAAAACTTTATACGCCAAAAATAAATTCATTTTAATCTTCCATCGTCCACAAACTAAGCAAAAAACTTTATACGTCAAAAATATATTAATTTTATTCTTCCATCGTGCCCAAATTAAGCAAAAAACTTTATACGTCAATAATAAATTCATTTTATCCTCCCATCGTCCCCAAATTAAGCAAAAAACTTGATACGTCAAAAATAATTCCATTTTAATCTTCGATCGTCCCCAAATTAAGCAAAAAACTTTATACGCCAAAACGACATTCATTTTAAACTTCAATCGTCCCCAAATTAAGCAAAAAACTTTATACACCAAAAATAAATTAATTTTAATCTTCCATCGTCCCCAAATTAAGCAAAAAACTTTATACGTCAAAAATAAATTAATTCTAATCTTCCATCGTCCCCAAATTAAGCAAAAAACTCTATACGCCAAAAAGAAATTCTTTATACGTCAATAATAAATTCATTTTAACCTCCCATCGTCCCCAAATTAAGCAAAAAACTTTACAAGTCAATAATAAATTTATTCTAATCTTCCATCGTCCGCAAATTATGCAAAAAACTTGATACGTCAGAAATATATTAATTTTAATGTCAAATTGAACAGGAAACTAGATCCGTACAAAATAAGTTCATTTTAATCTTCTAACGGCGTCAAATTGAACAGGAAACTAGATTCGTAGATAATAAATTCATTTTAATATTCTAACGGTTACAAATGCAACAAAAAGCTGGATTAGTAAAAATAAAGTCAGTCTCATCTCCTGTCGGTCCCAAATTAGACAAAAAACTTGATTAGTAAACAATAAAGTCATTCTCATCTCCTATCGTCCCCAAATTAGACAAAAAACTTGATTAGTAAAAAATGAATTTATTTTAATCTCCTAACGGCATCAAATTAAACAAAAAACTAGATTCGTTGAAAATAAATTCATTTTAATCTTCTAACGGCGTCAAATTGAATAGGAAACTAGATTCGGAGAAAATAAATTCATTTTAATATTCAATCGTCCCCAAATTAAGCAAAAAACTTTATACGTAAAAAATAAATTCATTTTATTCTTCCATCGTCCCAAAATTAATCAAAAAATTTATACGTCAAAAATAAATTAATTCCAATCTTCCATCGGCCCTAAATTATGCAAAAAACTTTATACGCCAAAAATAAATTCATTTTAATCTTCCATCGTCCCCAAATTAAGCAAAAAACTTTATACATCAAAAATAAATTCATTTTAATCTTCCATCGTCCCCAAATTAAGCAAAAAACTTTATACGTCAATAATAAATTCATTTTAACCTCCCATCGTCCCCAAATTAAGCAAAAAACTTTACAAGTCAATAATAAATTTATTCTAATCTTCCATCGTCCGCAAATTAAGCAAAAAACTTTATACGTCAAAAATAAATTCATTTTAATCTTCAATCGTCCCCAAATTATGCAAAAAACTTTATATTAAAAAAAAAAATTCATTTTACTCTTCCATCGTCCCCACATTAAGCAAAAAACTTTAAACGTCAAAAATAATTTAATTCTAATCTTCCATCGTCCCCAAATTAAGCAAAAAACTTTATACGTCAATAATAAATTCATTTTAATCTTCCATCGTCCCCAAATTAAGCAAAAAACTATATAAGTCAATAATAAATTCACTCTAATCTTCCATCGTCCCCAAATTAAGCAAAAAACTTGATACGTCAAAAATAATTCCATTTTAATCTTCGATCGTCCCCAAATTAAGCAAAAAACTTTATACGCCAAAAAGACATTCATTTTAAACTTCAATCGTCCCCAAATTAAGCAAAAAACTTTATACACCAAAAATAAATTAATTTTAATCTTCCATCGTCCCCAAATTAAGCAAAAAACTTTATACGTCAAAAATAAATTAATTCTAATCTTCCATCGTCCCCAAATTAAGCAAAAAACTCTATACGCCAAAAAGAAATTCTTTATACGTCAATAAGAACTTCATTTTAACCTCCCATCGTCCCCAAATTAAGCAAAAAACTTTATACGTCGATAATAAATTCATTTAAATCTTCCATCGTCCCTAAATTAAACAAAAAAACTGGATTCGTTGAAAATAAATTCATTTTAATGTCAAATTGAACAGGAAACTAGATCCGTACAAAATAAGTTCATTTTAATCTTCTAACGGCGTCAAATTGAACAGGAAACTAGATTCGTAGATAATAAATTCATTTTAATATTCTAACGGTTACAAATGCAACAAAAAACTTGATTAGTAAAAATAAATTCAGTCTCATCTCCTATCGGTCCCAAATTAGACAAAAAAGTTGATTAGTAAACAATAAAGTCATTCTCATCTCCTATCAGCCCCAAATGAGACAAAAAACTTGATTAGTAAAAAATGAATTCATTTTAATCTCCTAACGGCATCAAATTAAACAAAAAACTAGATTCGTTGAAAATAAATTCATTTTAATCTTCTAACGGCGTCAAATTGAATAGGAAACTAGATTCGGAGAAAATAAATTCATTTTAATATTCAATCTTCCCCAAATTAAGCAAAAAACTTTATACGTAAAAAATAAATTCATTTTATTCTTCCATCGTCCCAAAATTAATCAAAAAATTTATACGTCAAAAATAAATTAATTCCAATCGTCCATCGGCCCTAAATTATGCAAAAAACTTTATACGCCAAAAATAAATTCATTTTAATCTTCCATCATCCCCAAATTAAGCAAAAAAACTTGATACGTCAAAAAAAAATGAATTCTAATCTTCCATCGTGCCCAAATTAAGCAAAAAACTTTATACGTCAATAATAAATTCATTTTAACCTCCAATCGTCCCCAAATTAAGCAAAACACTTTACAAGTCAATAATAAATTTATTCTAATCTTCCATCGTCCGCAAATTATGCAAAAAACTTGATACGTCAGAAATAATTTCATTTTAATCTTCAATCGTCCCCAAATTATGCAAAAAACTTTATATTAAAAAAAAAAAAAATCATTTTACTCTTCCATCGTCCCCA
The DNA here is from genome assembly GCA_030407085.1 of Trichopria drosophilae. Lineage (NCBI taxonomy): Eukaryota > Metazoa > Arthropoda > Insecta > Hymenoptera > Diapriidae > Trichopria > Trichopria drosophilae. The sequence goes on from CM059582.1 coordinate 75,836,378, forward strand.
CATTAAGCAAAAAACTTTAAACGTCAAAAATAATTTAATTCTAATCTTCCAACGTCCCCAAATTAAGCAAAAAACTTTATACGTCAATAATAAATTCATTTTAATCTTCCATCGTCCCCAAATTAAGCAAAAAACTCTATACGTCAAAAATAAATTAATTCTAATCTTCCATCGGCCCTAAATGATGCAAGAAACATTATACGCCTAAAATAAAATCATTTTAATCTTCCATCGTCCCCAAATTAAGCAAAAAACTATATAAGTCAATAATAAATTCACTCTAATCTTCCATCGTCCCCAAATTAAGCAAAAAACTTGATACGTCAAAAATAATTCCATTTTAATCTTCGATCGTCCCCAAATTAAGCAAAAAACTTTATACGCCAAAAAGACATTCATTTTAAACTTCAATCGTCCCCAAATTAAGCAAAAAACTTTATACACCAAAAATAAATTAATTTTAATCTTCCATCGTCCCCAAATTAAGCAAAAAACTTTATACGTCAAAAATAAATTAATTCTAATCTTCCATCCTCCCAAAATTATGCAAAAAACTTTATACGCCAAAAATAAATCCATTTTAATCTTCCATCGTCCCCAAATTAAGCAAAAAACTTTATACGTCGATAATAAATTCATTTAAATCTTCCATCGTCCCTAAATTAAGCAAAAAACTCTATACGCCAAAAAGAAATTCTTTATACGTCAATAAGAAATTCATTTTAACCTCCCATCGTCCCCAAATTAAGCAAAAAACTTTATACGTCGATAATAAATTCATTTAAATCTTCCATCGTCCCTAAATTAAGCAAAAAACTCTATACGCCAAAAAGAAATTCTTTATACGTCAATAAGAAATTCATTTTAACCTCCCATCGTCCCCAAATTAAGCAAAAAACTTTAAACGTCAATAATAGATTCATTCTAATCTTCCATCGGCCCTAAATTATGCAAAAAACTTTATACGCCAAAAATAAATTCATTTTAATCTTCCATCATCCCCAAATTAAGCAAAAAAACTTGATACGTCAAAAATAATGCCATTTTAATCTTCGATCGTCCCCAAATTAAGCAAAAAACTTTATACGCCCAAAAGACATTCATTTTAATCTTCAATCGTCCCCAAATTAAGCAAAAAACTTTATACACCAAAAATAAATCAATTCTAATCTTCCATCATGCCCAAATTAATCAAAAAACTTTATACGTCAAAAATAAATTAATTCTAATCTTCCATCGTGCCCAAATTAAGCAAAAAACTTTATACGTCAATAATAAATTCGTTTTAACCTCCCATCGTCCCCAAATTAAGCAAAAAACTTTACAAGTCAATAATAAATTTATTCTAATCTTCCATCGTCCGCAAATTATGCAAAAAACTTGATACGTCAGAAATAATTTCAATTTAATCTTCAATCGTCCCCAAATTATGCAAAAAACTTTATACACCAAAAATAAATTAATTCTAATCTTCCATCGGCCCTAAATGAAGCAAAAAACTTTATACGCCAAAAATAAAATCATTTTAATCTTCCATCGTCCCCAAATTAAGCAAAAAACTTTATACATCAAAAATAAATTCATTTTAACCTTCCATCATCCCCAAATTAAGCAAAAAACTTTATACGTCAATAATGAATTAATTTTCATCTTCCATCGTCCCCAAATTAAGCAAAACACTCTATATGTCAAAAATAAATTAATTCTAATCTTCCATCGGCCCTAAATGAAGCAAAAAACTTTATATGCAAAAATAAATTCATTTTAATCCTCCATCGTGCCCAAATAAACAAAAAACTTTATACGTCAAAAATAAATTAATTCTAATCTTCCATCGTGCCCAAATTAAGCAAAAAACTTTATACGTCAATAATAAATTCGTTTTAACCTCCCATCGTCCCCAAATTAAGCAAAAAACTTTACAAGTCAATAATAAATTTATTCTAATCTTCCATCGTCCCAAAATTAATCAAAAAATATATACGTCAAAAATAAATTAATTCCAATCTTCCATCATCCCCAAATTAAGCAAAAAAAACTTGATACGTCAAAAATAAATTAATTCTAATCTTCCATCGTGCCCAAATTAAGCAAAAAACTTTATACGTCAATAATAAATTCATTTTAACCTCCAATCGTCCCCAAATTAAGCAAAACACTTTACAAGTCAATAATAAATTTATTCTAATCTTCCATCGTCCGCAAATTATGCAAAAAACTTGATACGTCAGAAATAAATTCATTTTAATCTTCCATCGTCCCCAAATTAAGCAAAAAACTATATAAGTCAATAATAAATTCACTCTAATCTTCCATCGTCCCCAAATTAAGCAAAAAACTTGATACGTCAAAAATAATTCCATTTTAATCTTCGATCGTCCCCAAATTAAGCAAAAAACTTTATACGCCAAAAATAAATTCATTCTAACCTTCCATCGTCCCCAAATTAAGCAAAAAACTAGATACGTCAATAAGAAATTCATTTTAACCTCCCATCGTCCCCAAATTAAGCAAAAAACTTTATACGTCAAAAATAAATTAATTCTAATCTTCCATCAAGCCCAAATTAAGCAAAAAACTTTATACGCCAAAAAGAAATTCTTTATACGTCAATAATAAATTCATTATAACCTCCCATCTTCACCAAATTAAGCAAAAAACAATATAAGTCAATAATAAATTCATTCTAATCTTCCATCGTCCCCAAATTAAGCAAAAAACTTTATACGTTGAAAATAAATTCATTTTAATCGTCCAAATTGAACAAAAAACTAGATCCGTACAAAATAAATTCATTTTAATCTTCCATCGGCGTCAAATTGAACAAAAAACTTTATACGTAGATAATAAATTCATTTTAATCTTCCATCGGTCCCAAATGCAACAAAAAACTTGATTAGTAAAAATAAATTCATTCTAATCTCCTATCGGTCCCAAATTAGACAAAAAACTTTATTAGTAAATAATAAATTCATTCTAATCTCCTATCGTCCCCAAATTAAACAAAAAACTTTATTAGTAAAAAATAAATTCATTTTAATCTCCTAACGGCATCAAATTAAACAAAAAACTAGATACGTTGAAAATAAATTCATTTTAATCTTCCATCGGCGTCAAATTGAATAGGAAACTAGATTCGGAGAAAATAAATTCATTTTAATCTTCCATCGTCCCCAAATTAAGCAAAAAACTTTATACGTCAATAATAAATTCATTTTATCCTCCCATCGTCCCCAAATTAAGCAAAAAACTTTATACGTCAAAAATAAATTCATTTTAATCTTCAATCGTCCCCAAATTAAGCAAAAAACTTTATACGTCAAAAATAAATTCATTTTAATCTTCCATCGTCCCCAAATTAAGCAAAAAACGTTATACGTCAAAAATAAATTCATTTTAATCTTCCATCGTCAAATTAAGCAAAAAACTTTATACGTCAAAAATAAATTCATTTTAATCTTCCATCGTCCCCAAATTAAGCAAAAAACTTTATACGTCAAAAATAAATTCATTTTAATCTTCCATCGTCCCCAAATTAAGCAAAAAACTTGATACGTCAAAAATAAATTCATTTTAATCTTCCATCGTCCCCAAATTAAGCAAAAAACTTTATACGAAATAAATTCATTTTAATCTTCTATCGTCCCCAAATTAAGCAAAAAAACTTATTCGTCAATAAATTTATTTAATCTTCCATCGTCCCAAATTAAGCAAAAAACTTTATACGTCAATAATAAATTCATTTTAATATTCAATCGTCCCCAAATTAAGCAAAAAACTTTATACGTAAAAAATAAATTCATTTGATTCTTCCATCGTCCCAAAATTAATCAAAATACTTTATACGTCATAAATAAATTAATTCTAATCTTCCATCATGCCCAAATTAAGCAAAAAACTTTATACGTCAAAAATAAATTAATTCTAATCTTCCATCGTGCCCAAATTAAGCAAAAAACTTTATACGTCAATAATAAATTCATTTTATTCTCCCATCGTCCTCAAATTAAGCAAAAAACTATATAAGTCAATAATAAATGCACTCTAATCTTCCATCGTCCCCAAATTAAGCAAAAAACTTTATACACCAAAAATAAATTAATTTTAATCTTCCATCGTGCCCAAATTAAGCAAAAAACTTTATACGTCAAAAATAAATTAATTCTAATCTTCCATCGGCCCTAAATGAAGCAAAAAACTTTATACGCCAAAAATAAATTCATTTTAATTATCCATCGTCCCCAAATTAAGCAAAAAACTTTATACATCAAAAATAAATATATTTTAACCTTCCATCATCCCCAAATTAAGCAAAAAACTTTATACGTCAAAAATAAATTAATTCTAATCTTCCATCGTGCCCAAATTAAGCAAAAAACTTTATACGTCAATAATAAATTCATTTTAACCGCCCATCGTCCCCAAATTAAGCAAAAAATGTTATAAGTCAATAATAAATTTATTCTAATCTTCCATCGTCCCCAAATTATGCAAAAAACTTGATACGTCAAAAATAAATTCATTTTAATTTTCGATCGTCCACAAATTAAGCAAAAAACTTTATACGCCAAAAATAAATTCATTTTAATCTTCCATCGTCCCCAAATTAAGCAAAATACTTCATACGCCAAAAAAAAATTCTTTATACGTAAAAAATAAATTCATTTTATTCTTCCATCGTCCCAAAATTAATCAACAAATTTATACGTTAAAAATAAATTAATTCTAATCTTCTATCGGCCCTAAATGAAGCAAAAAAGTTTATACGCCAAAAATAAAATCATTTTAATCTTCCATCGTCCCCAAATTAAGCAAAAAACTTTATACATCAAAAATAAATTCATTTTAACCTTCCATCATCCCCAAATTATGCAAAAAACTTTATACGCCAGAAATAAATTCATTTTAATCTTCCATCGTCCCCAAATTAAGCAAAAACCTCTATACGTCAAAAATAAATTTATTCTAACCTTCCATCGGCCCTAAATGATGCAAGAAACTTTATACGCCAAAAATAAATTCATTTTATCCTCCCATCGTCCCCAAATTAAGCAAAAAACTTTATAAGTCAATAATAAATTCACTCTAATCTTCCATCCTCCCCAAATTAAGCAAAAAACTTTATACGTCAATAATAAATTCATTTTATCCTCCCATCGTCCCCAAATTAAGCAAAAAACTATATAAGTCAATAATAAATTCACTCTAATCTTCCATCGTCCCCAAATTAAGCAAAAAACTCTATACGTCAAAAATAAATTTATTCTAATCTTCCATCGGCCCTAAAGGTTGCAAGAAACTTTATACGCCAAAAATAAATTCATTTTAATCTTCCATCGTCCCCAAATTAAGCAAAAAACTCTATACGTCAAAAATAAATTTATTCTAATCTTCCATCGGCCCTAAATGATGCAAGAAACTTTATACGCCAAAAATAAATTCATTTTAATCTTCCATCGTCCCCAAATTAAGCAAAAAACTTTATAAGTCAATAATAAATTCATTCTAATCTTCCATCATCCCCAAATTATGCAATAAACTTGATACGTCAATAATAAATTCATTTTATCCTCCCATCGTCCCCAAATTAAGCAAAAAACTATATAAGTCTATAATAAATTCACTCTAATCTTCCATCGTCCCCAAATTAAGCAAAAAACTTTATACGCCAAAAATAAATTCATTTTAATCTTCCATCGTCCCCAAATTAAGCAAAAAACTCTATACGTCAAAAATAAATTTATTCTAATCTTCCATCGGCCCTAAATGATGCAAGAAACTTTATACGCCAATAATAAATTCATTCTAATCTTCCATCGTCCCCAAATTAAGCAAAAAACTTTATAGATCAAAAATAAATTCATTTTAACCCCCCATCGTCCCCAAATTATGCAAAAAAACTTTATACGTCAATAATAAATTCATTTTAACCTCCCATCGTCCCCAAATTAAGCAAAAAACTTTGTTAATCAATAATAAATTCATTCTAATCGTCCATCGGCCCTAAATTATGCAAAAAACTTTATACGCAAAAAATAAGTTAATTCTAATCTTCCAGCGGCCCTAAATGAAGCAAAAAACTTTGTAAGTCAATAATAAATTCATTTTAATCTTCCATCGTGCCCAAATTAAGCAAAAAACTTTATACGTCAATAATAAATTCATTTTAACCGCCCATCGTCCTCAAATTAAGCAAAAAACTTAATACTTCAAAAATAAATTTATTTTAACCTTCCATCATGCCCAAATTAAGCAAAAAACTTTATACGTCAATAATAAATTCATTCTAATCTTCCATCGGCCCTAAATTAAACAAAAAAACTGGATTCGTTGAAAATAAATTCATTTTAATGTCAAATTGAACAGGAAACTAGATTCGTACAAAATAAGTTCATTTTAATCTTCTAACGGCGTCAAATTGAACAGGAAACTAGATTCATAGATAATAAATTCATTTTAATATTCTAACGGTCACAAATGCAACAAAAAACTTGATTAGTAAAAATAAATTCAGTCTCATCTCCTATCGGTCCCAAATTAGACAAAAAACTTGATTAGTAAAAAATGAATTCATTTTAATCTCCTAATGGCATCAAATTAAACAAAAAACTAGATTCGTTGAAAATAAATTCATTTTAATCTTCTAACGGCGTCAAATTGAATAGGAAACTAGATTCGGAGAAAATAAATTCATTTTAATATTCAATCGTCCCCAAATTAAGCAAAAAACTTTATACGTAAAAAATAAATTCATTTGATTCTTCCATCGTCCCAAAATTAATCAAAATACTTTATACGTCATAAATAAATTAATTCTAATCTTCCATCATGCCCAAATTAAGCAAAAAACTTTATACGTCAAAAATAAATTAATTCTAATCTTCCATCGTGCCCAAATTAAGCAAAAAACTTTATACGTCAATAATAAATTCATTTTATTCTCCCATCGTCCTCAAATTAAGCAAAAAACTATATAAGTCAATAATAAATGCACTCTAATCTTCCATCGTCCCCAAATTAAGCAAAAAACTTTATACGTCAAAAATAAATTAATTCTAATCTTCCATCGGCCCTAAATGAAGCAAAAAACTTTATACGCCAAAAATAAATTCATTTTAATTATCCATCGTCCCCAAATTAAGCAAAAAACTTTATACATCAAAAATAAATATATTTTAACCTTCCATCATCCCCAAATTAAGCAAAAAACTTTATACGTCAATAATAAATTTATTTTAATCTTCCATCGTCCCCAAATTAAGCAAAAAACTCTATACGTCAAAAATAAATTAATTCTAATCTTCCATCGTGCCCAAATTAAGCAGAAAAATTTATACGTCAATAATAAATTCATTTTATCCTCCTGTTACGTGAGGCGACTTCAATTAATTAAAAAGTGAATTAAAAAATAATATGCAAATTTTACCTTTACCTTATCGACGATCGTTGGAGGCTTGAAGAAATAACAAAAGTCTTAAAAATAAAAATAAAACGCTTTATTTAAATTACACTAACAACTATAGAAGACTACTATTCGCAGCGGCGAGCTGCTGCTCAAGTCGCTTCCAGAACTAGAGTGTTGAGTTGAGAAAAAGAAAGATCGTTAAGTTCTGAATTTTGAAGACTCGCGAACGCGACCGAATTTGACGTTCCGCGAAAATGACAACTTAAACGTCAACGGTGACAGCGCGTTTAAGTTTGAGTTCGACTGTACATAATAAACATACACAATGAAACACTCTCACTCACTACCATCCAATACATACATAAACATCGCATGGACAATTAAACGGACCGTCTATATACTACATTGACATTAAAGCGGTTCGTAACAATCCTTCCTTCTTAAAAACTCGACGTCCTCGTCGAACACATAATATGAGGAAAATTTTATATATATATATATATTTTTTTTGTACATTTGTTTCTGCCAGAAAAAAAAAATTATCGAAAATATAAATACAGTACTTATAAAATACCTTATTTTAATACAAATATATAAATACAAATCAAATTAGCGGGGTGTAAGCCAGAACAAAAATGTGTGCTAATATTATAATAATTTTTCCTTTCACTTTTTTTTTTGCAGATGTTTCCAGATGTGAAAATAAAATAGAAATTAAAAAAAAAATTAAAAAAAGTATATATACTAAGACGGGGACATTTCACAGAACAGAAGTATGTCTAGTATATTCACTTTAGTGTCAGAAAATCCTTGCAGGCAATAATTATTCTCTTCCAGGAAAGATAAACCTAAATTAATACATACATTAGGACGGGAATAACTCACAAAATCGAAATATGTCCAAATGTATTCACCTTATATACGTGGAGACTTTCGAACCTAATATACATTGAGTAGGAAATTTCTCCTGTCCTTCTTATGTGATTGAGCATTAGTTCCTCCTAAGTACATGGATAAAGGGGTGTTTCTGCCAACCGTACGCAATAATTCGTAGGCACGAGTTACAACCTCTCTACCAATGCCAATACAACCCTCCAGATCTAAATGTTCCAAGTACGGAGAACCGGACATTAACCCACATATATCTTCTCCACTAACTCCATAACAATCACGGACCTCGAGAGTGCGCAATGTTAAGGGAGAATATAAGAAAGTGGTGACGATATTTGGACGAAGCATTGACATCCTCAAAGTCTCCAAATTTTCTAACTGTGCGTGCGGTTCCAAAGCAAAATCACTACGAATATTTGTACATCCTGTGATGTCTAAGATTTTAAGCCGGTGCAGATTCTGGCCAATCTCGTCAATGAATAAATCATCCACAAAAGGGCTGAACCTGAGCTCCAAAATCTGCAGATTTCTGCAAGCAGAAGTCATGCTCAGTCCTTCTGTCCCTAAATGGACATCAGGAAGTTCAAAAAATGGGGCAACATCGGCGAAATCCGCCTCCTCGCCAACCTCCTCCTCACTTTTCATTCCTACTCCATATAATTTCAAAGAAATTAGAGCTTCGGGATTGGGGCACATTGATAAGGCGCTTAAGATACAGGAAGCATCTATTTCTTTTCCTTTAATGATCTTAAGTTCTTTTAAGATTTGTTGGGTCTCGAGAAAATATGCCAACTCCGAGGAAAGCAATCGATCACATCTATTGACCTGCAAACATGTTAATTGGGTTCTTAATCCTTTTAGACATTTTCCGGTTATTTGCGTCGCTGAGAAAATAATATTCTTTAGCAGCTTGTTCTCGCAGAATATTCGGTGCAGATCATCATCAATATGACCGACAACTTCTCCCAAAGTAAGGCTTCGTAATTTTCGCGCTTTATCACCCAAAATAAGAAAAGTAGTTGGTCTAAGGACTATTCCTGAAAGATCCAAATGCTCTATATTTAAACAATGTGTGGCAATAATGGAACCTATTTGAGGAGGAAGGTTATTACGAAGTTGCAAAGTCCGCAAACACCGCCCAGTCCTCCGAACCACCCAATATACCGCATCAATTGACAATGGAGAATCGTCCCAAGATCTGCCCCATAGCGTCGAAGAGTCTGATAACCGCGTTAATAATTTATAAGACGTGATTACTCCATCTCGCCAAATCCTACATACTCTCCCCAGACAGGCTCGTTCCGGGAATGAGAGAAAGGACGCAATCATCGCTACGCATTCTATAGGTAGAATAACGGTACGCTTATCTCTCATCTCACTCTCGATGCGGGCCGGGGCAATTCCCGAAGAACCACGATGATTCCAAGAATCTGTAGGTCGGATAACCAATCCGCGCTTATGAAGGATGTATTTGCACAGGTCACCACCTTTCAACACGCGAATAGCCTGTTCGGAAGTAGCGAAGGTTACAAAACCTATATTTCCGCTCGATCGTTTATGTACGTAGGCACTCACGGCCCCCAAATCCTTAAAACGAGAGACAAGATGTTTGCTGGTGGTATATGGTGCCAAGCGTGCCACAAATAATCTATTTAATTTTGCCGTATCCATCTATTAAAGAGAGAGAGAAAAAAGGTAAATAAATAAATGAATAAATAAAATATTAAGTTATTCTTCAGCACATTAATTTAGTCATTACTGGCTAATTTAACCTTATCGACATGTTTAGTAAATCTTTTTCTATTTTCGTCTTGTAAGATTAAATTATTTTTCGCTAAAATATCAACAATCTTATAATTTCCGTTATATTTAGGCTGAAATTTCTTTAGTTTGGGCTCTATTAAGATTCGAACATTATCTCCAATGTTTTCTTTAAAACTATTACATTTTAGATCATACCTTATTTTAGATTTATTTTTTGCAAAAATTAAATTTTTTCCAGCTAAAACTTGCATTTCAGTTAGTCTTGAAATTAGATCAGATAAATATGTATTATAGGTTATAAACCCATCATTATCTGGAAAAGATCTAGGACATCTCGCAATCCTTCCAAATACCAGTTCGAATGGAGTGAAGTTGGTGGCTTCATGAATGGATTTATTGTAGGAAAACATAGCGAAAGGTACCAGCCTGTCCCAATCAGTGTAATTATCAAAATAATGACTAATATACTCTATTAACACTATATGACTTCTTTCTAAACTTCCATTTGTTTGTGGCCGATATGCCGAGGTCCTACAAGGAGACATTTTAAAAATTCGTGATATACTTGTCATCAATTTACCAATAAAATTCGGACCTCTATCTGTTAATGTGGCCCTTGGAGCTCCATATACAAGTATTAATCGCGTTACCAAAGCATGTGCAATGGTTTCGGCTGTAATATCAGGCACCGGAACAGCAACACAATATTTAGTCAAATTATCTTGCATTGTCAGAATGTATTTATTTCCACTGGGTGTTATTGGCAAAGGACCAACAGCATCCAATGAAATTTTCTCAAAAGCTCATAGGAATATCGGTTATGATCATAGGCTCCCTCGTTTTTGATCGGACTAATTTTCTCTCTTGACAGCTTTTACAAGTTCGAATATAATTTTGTACGTCATTTCTAAGTCCTGGCCAGTAGAATCTTTCCCTAATTCGTCTATAGGTTTTAGTAACCCCTTTATGTCCCCCAATTAAACTATCATGCAATTCAGTAATTATGTTTGTACGCATATTTTCAGGAGATACTTGTACATTTCCTCGACAAATATTGATTTTAATTTTAGATTTTAAGAAATATTTATTTAATAATTGTTTTAATTCTCCTTGATTATTTACTTCTATAAAATCTCCAATTTCTGAAATTCTAAATGATTCTACTCTTAAATTAATTAGTATTTTCTTTAAATTTAAAAGAGCAATTCTTAAATTTTCTTTCAATACCGAATCAAAATGGTTTTCTTTAATTATTAAACTAAAGACTTTGTACTGACTAAAAGGAGTAACTAAAATTTGGCCTATTTTAGGTTTCAGTGATTTAAATTCATCTGCATTCAAAATGCCTAAATCCATCAAAAGTTTCGATATTGGAGTTACAAATTGCCCATCAGCTGACATAAAATGTATATAATTGTCTTTACTATACGTCAAATTTTCTCTTATATAAACTATATCATCGTCGATACTCATTTGTCCGTTTAATAAATTAAAATCAGTGTCTATAAATTCATGTACTGGGATGGATTTTATCCAAATCAGTAGTTACATTTGATAGTATTAATTTTCTGGGACGCATTACATTTTTAGATTCACCCTCTCCTCCCTTCTTAGAATCCTGTTTAGATTTCGGAGAATTAAAATGATCTTCCTTTTCCATTGGTGTGGAGAAGGCAATAGGATTGGGTGTATTTAAAGGTGTAATCAACGTATTATATGACATAGGATTCTTTAACACACTGTCCTCTATTATAGTAGGTTTTGACCTAACCGTAGAAAATTCGGATTCTATATTTTCATTAATGACTTTTAATCCTAATTTATGATTTGTCCCGCGTTCTTGAACTGGTCTAGTATTTTCCTTATCCTCTGAACTCATTTTCCTATTATAACTGTCAACTAACGTCTGTTCATTCCCATTTGTTGAATTCGTTAGGGGATTAGTACACATTCCTCTACATTTCAATATATTACTTTCAATCTCTGGTACCGGAATATATCCTCGACTACGTATTGAACTGTCCAAAAGATCAAAAGATTTTCGCATTCCTTCAAGGTTTAATGTGATTGAATCTGAATTTTGGGAAATCGTTTGATCCACTTCAGACTCATTATCATCACTATTATTTTCTTTCTCTGATAAATTAATCGCGATCGGGTAAGAGGTTTCTTCCTCCTCTGAATCTTCCTTTGAGCCGTCAAAAACCGAAGTCCCTCCCTCTTCTGAAATCGGGGTTTTACACATAGACTCCTGAAGAGTACTAGATTCCAAATTAGGGAATACACTTCTTTGCTTTTGAAATATCGGTGGAGTGTCTTCTTTGTCTATTGATTCTAAAGATATTTCTGAGTCTGAAGTAGTTTCAACAGGATCTACTATTTCTTTAGATGATAGACTATTCGTACAAGTTTGCGGATGAGATCGAGTTCTGCGAGCAATAGCACTAAGATCCATTGGTTTAGGTACTTTATTTGTTTTCAATCCTAACGGTCTACCGGGTCTTTTTTTGTATTTCATGCTCCGTATTAAGTTGTTTATCTTCATTATTTAATGTTTCTAAAGATGATTGATTTCCTTTAATTAATGGCAGTAATATTTTTCCGTCTTCTATACTACGATGTCCTAACTCAGAATTAATTAGAATATTATCATCTTCTCGTATCGGATTTCTCGATAAAGCATCAGCATTTGTATTTAGGGACCCGGGTTTATATTTAAATTTATAATCGTAATTTTGTAACTTTAACCTCCATCTAACCAGACGCTGACCCGGATCCTTAACCGAATCAATCCACTGTAAAGGATTATGGTCCGAAACTAAAGAAAATCTATTCCCATATAAATAAGGCCGATAATGTAAAACTGCATATAATACCGCCAAGTATTCCTTCTCGGTGGTAGAATAATTAGTCTCTGGTTTGCTTAAGCTTTTTGAAAAATAGGATACAGGTAGATCCATTCCATCAACCTTTTGGCTTAACACTGCTCCTACCGCATAATTTGATGCATCCGTAGATAATTTAAAACGTTTACTAAAATCTGGATATTGCAATATAGGTGGAGTGCATAATTTTACTTTTAAAAACTTAAAACTTTTATTTTCTTCCTCGCCCCAATGGAATTTAGAGTTTTTCTTCAATAAATCTGAAAGTGGCTTAGCTATCTTGGCATAATCTTCTATAAATCTACGATAAAAACCTGTTAACCCTAAACATTCTCGTATATTTCTTTGAGTGTTAGGCGTAGGAAACCGTTGTACAGCCGCTATTTTTTCTGGATTAGGCTTTAACCCCTCGCTACTAAGAATATGACCAAGAAACTTAACCTCTTTTCTTAAAAACTCGCATTTATCCAAATGTAATGTTAATTTGGCATCTTTTAATCTCTTAAATAATCTTTGTATCTTTTTTGTATGTTCTTCTAAATCTTTAGCGAAAATAACTATATCATCCATATATACAAAAAGTTCAAAAGTTCAAAAGTTTGTTTAGTATTTATAGGAATATTTTCCTCTAAATGTATTGAATGACGAATATACGGAGTAGATTTTAACTCATCACCTGGTATATAAAATAAATCTTGAAATTCTCTAATTAAATCCTCAATATAACTACGTTCCTCTGAATTTAAATGATTCCATTTTGACTTATTTAATAAATACGATAATCTGTCCTGCGGTGAAGTGATCCGTATATTATCTATATTATCATCATATTCATCACTATAATATTTTTGTTCCCCAGCTAAATCATAAAAATCAAAAGGAATTAATTCTTGTGCGGGTATTTCCATTTCTATGTCCTTATCTAATGTATTTATGGCTAATATTTTACAGGTTCCGTCATTTACTGTCACTATCGATTCGCCAAGATATAGTCCCTCTATAGTGTCGATTTTAGGTAAATATCCCTCTAGCAAATCATCATTTACTATATCTAAAGTAATTAGGGTTTTAGCTCTTTTTTTAAACAAATAAATTCGTGAATTAAAATCCGTTGCCTCTCTATTAAAACTATTCCCGATTGGTTTTTTTAAGAATTTAATTGGAGTTATTGGATTAGAAGCCAATACCAAAGTATTATAGTGTAATGATATAATTGCTAATTCTTTATCCAAATATTCTTTTCCTAATATTCCATCGCAATCTAACGGGAATGTTGACGGAACCACATAAAACTTTATAATACTATTTTCAAAAATATTCGTTTCGATGGAACCTAATGTTTCAGTTTTGATGGGCATCTTGCGGTGATTTTTCACAACCCATCACATACACGCCTAATGCTCGTATCGTCGAACTGGGTATTCATTGATGGTACTTTTGATAAAATACCAAAATTGAAAGGGCTGTATCAAATGGTAACGGTGATGGCTGAGAAAGGGGGCAAGGCAAGTATTAATATTTTATTATTCAATCTTAAAATAAAGCGGAAATTAATTATTAAAAAAATTGAATTTCAGAATATACCCTTCGTTTGGATATTTTTGGGGACAAAATTAACAAACGCATATGAGAGCGTATTGAGGTTCTTTTTTCTAACAGTCGCCCCAAATTTTGAACCGGAACACATGATGTGCGAATTCGAATGCGGAATAAAAAATGCATTGAGGAGCATTTTTCCAGGTGCGTTCCTACATGGCTGCTTTTTCCACTACTGTCAGGTAACTATAATTTTCTTTAATTTCACATATTGTATAAAATTATTATATAAACAAATTTTGTTGTATAATTTTAGGCATTAAGGAAACAAGCAGACAGTAGGAAACATGGCCTGAAAATGCTAATTGACGAGGGGGAGCACAGAATTGTGCTCCACAAGTTTATGGCGCTAGCGCTTATGCCGCCCTCAAGAATCGAAGAGGGTTTTGAGGAGCTAATCGGCACCATGTCGATGGAGATCCGTTGCTTGTGGGACAGTTTCATCGACTATTACTGCAAGCAATGGATCCAATCGGTACGGGCGGAACACTTCAGTGTCTTTGAACTGGATCACCGCACTAACAACGCTCTTGAATCTTACCACAAAACACTTAGCGTTGTGGTAAGATCGAACCCAACGGTTGGCCAGTTCTTAGGTAGGTCTATTATTTATATTCTACCAGGCAATACAAAAATGATGAATATTTACAAAATAAAGGCATTACAGACAAGCTGAAGAATGACGTCTTTGGGGCTACAAATCAAGCGAGGCTTCAGCGGGAAGAGAGTCCAGACGTAAAGCAGTTACGTCCTCTGCACTCCGCTAAAGAGGAGTCTATTGGAATATTTTGGTCCGTTGCCAAAAGTTGTCCCGTTTCGAAACTCCTGAAAATGGGAGCCAAATTGATAGCAGTAAATTGGGACAAACTTGAGGGTAAGATCTAAATACATTTTTAGTAGATTAAAGAAACATATTTTAAACCGTATACTTACATAAATATATCTGTACACGCTTCACTGATGAGCTGGAGGGCTTGGAGCTTCCTGCATGCTCCGATTCAGGTGGAGTCAGAAATTTCATTTTAAAAGAACATTCCTACTCCCAAGGTAAGCAAATAAAATAATTCTGATGAATAATAAATAGCGTACTACATTATACAACAAGTATTTATTAACCAAGTATGTATTTTCACTTTCAGTCCTGCCTGATGTCTGATACGCCAACCGCACCTGACCTCATCCCAACCACACCCAACCTTACCCCATTATATACAGAGAGCAACTGACTTAAAGTCGTCAAAATGTATTTTCTCTTTAAAATATTATTAATATTAATATAATGTCTACTGTTGTAAATATACTATTGTAAATAAATTTTATATTGTTATTATTAAAAACATTAATGCATTACTTATATATATATATATATATATATAAAATAGAAGATTATAGTCGAGGGCTGTTAGTGCATTACAAAATTAATCAATTTATTTTTCACGAATAAAGTTTCCTGTTCAATTTGACGCCGTTAGAAGATTAAAGTGAATTTATTTTTAACGAATCTAGTTTTTTGTCTAATTTGGGACCGATAGGAGATGAGACTGAATTTATTTTTTACTAATCAAGTTTTTTGTCTAATTTGGGACCGATAGGAGATCAGACAGAATTTATTTTTACTAATCAAGTTTTTTGTTGCATTTGTGACCGTTAGAAGATTAAAATGAATTTATTTTCAACGAATCTACTCTTTTGTTTAATTTGATGCCTTTAGAAGATTAAAATGAATTTATTTTCAACGATTCTAGTTTTTTGTTAAATTTAGGGCCAATGGAAGATTAGAATGAATTTATTATTGAATTATAAAGTTTTTTGCTTAATTTGGGCACGATGGGAGGTTAAAAGGATTTTTTTTTGGCGTATAACGTTTTTTGCTTAATTTGGAGACGATGGTAGATTAGAATTAATTTATTTTTGACGTATAAAGTTTTTTGCTTAATTTAGGGCCGATGGAAGATTGGAATTAATTTATTTTTGACGTATAAAGTTTTTTGCTTAATTTGGGGACGATGGAAGAGTAAAATGAATTTATTTTTGACGTATAAAGTTTTTTGCTTAGTTTGAGGACGATTGAAGATTAAAATGAATTTATTTTCAACGAATCTAGTTTTTTGTTTAATTTGATGCCGTTAGAAGGTTTAAAATGAATTTATTTTCAACGAATCTAGTTTCCTCTTCAATTTGACGCCGTTAGGAGATTAAAATGAATTCAATTTTTACTAATCAAGTTTTTTGTTGCATTTGTGACCGTTAGATTATTAAAATGAATTTATTTTCAACGAATCTAGTTTTTTGTTTAATTTAGGGACGATGGAAGATTAGAATGAATTTATTATTGACTTATAAGGTTTTTTGCTTAATTTGGGGACATTGGGAGGTTAAATTGAATTCATTTTTGGCGTATAAAGTTTTTTGCTTAATTTGGGGACGATGGAAGATTAGAATGAATTTATTATTGGCGTATAAAGTTTTTTGCTTAATTTGGGGACGATGGAAGATTAGAATGAATTTATTATTGGCGTATAAAGTTTCTTGCATCATTTAGGGCCGATGGAAGATTAGAATAAATTTATTTTTGACGTATAGAGTTTTTTGCATAATTTGGGGACGATGGAAGATTAAAATGAATTTATTATTGACGTATAAAGTTTTTTGCTTAATTTGGGGATGATGGAAGGTTAAAATGAATTTATTTTTGACGTATAAAGTTTTTTGCTTAATTTGGGGACGATGGAAGATTAAAATGAATTTATTTTTGGCGTATAAAGTTTTTTGCTTCATTTAGGGCCGCTGGAAGATTAGAATTAATTTATTTTTGGCGTATAAAATTTTTTGCTTAATTTGGGGACGATTGAAGATTAAAATGTATTTATTTTCTACGAATCTAGTTTCCTGTTCAATTTGACGCCGTTAGAAGATTAAAATGAATTCATTTTCTACGAATATAGTCGTTTGTTTAATTGAATGCCGTTAGATGATTAAAATGAATTTATTTTCAACGAATCTAGTTTTTTGTTTAATTTAGGGTCGATGGAAGATTAGAATGAATTTATTATTGACTTACAAAGTTTTTTGCTTCATTTAGGGCCGCTGGAAGATTAGAATTAACTTATTTTTTGCGTATAAAGTTTTTTGCTTAATTTTGGGACGATGGGAGGTTAAAATGAATTTATTATTGACGTATAAAGTTTTTTTGCATAATTTGGGGACGATGGGGGGTTAAAATGAATTTATTTTTGATGTATAAAGTTTTTTGCTTAATTTGGGGACGATGGAAGATTAAAATGAATTTATTTTTGGCGTATAAGGTTTTTTGATTAACTTGGGAAAGATGGAAGAGTAAAATTAATTTATTTTTGGCGTATAAAGTTTTTTGCTTAATTTGGGGACGATTAAAGATTAAAATGAATTTATTTTCTCCGAATCTAGTTTCCTGTTCAATTTCACGCTAAAGAAGATTAAAATGAATTTATTTTCTCCGAATCTAGTTTCCTGTTCAATTTCACGCTAAAGAAGATTAAAATGAATTTATTTTCAACGAATCTAGTTTTTTGTTTAATTTGATGCCGTCAGCAGATTAAAATGAATTTATTTTCAACGAATCTAGTCGTTAGTTTAATTTGATGCCGTTAGAAGATTAAAATGAATTTATTTTCAACGAATCTAGTTTTTTGTTTAATTTAGGGCCGATGAAAGATTAGAATGAATTTATTATTGACTTATAAAGTTTTTTGCTTAATTTGGGGACGACGGGAGGTTAAAAGGAATTTTTTTTGACGTATAACGTTTTTTGCTCAATTTGGAGACGATGGTATATTAGAATTAATTTATTTTTGACGTATAAAGTTTTTTGCTTAATTTGGAGACGATGGAAGATTAAAATGAATTTATTTTTGGCGTATAAAGTTTTTTGCTTCATTTAGGACCGACGGAGGATTGGAATTAATTTATTGTTGACGTATAAAGTTTTTTGCTTAATTTGGGGAAGATGGAAGATTAAAATGAATTTATTTTTGGCGTATAAAGTTCTTTGCTTCATTTAGGGCCGATGGAAGATTAGAATTAATTTATTTTTGACGTATAAAGTTTTTTGCTTAATTTGGGGACGATGGGAGGTTAAAATGAATTTATTATTGACGTATAACGTTTTTTTGCTTAATTTGGGGACGATGGGGGGTTAAAATGAATTTATTTTTGACGTATAAAGTTTTTTGCTTAATTTGGGGAAGATGGAAGATTAAAATGAATTTATTTTTTGCGTATAAAGTTCTTTGCTTCATTTAGGGCCGATGGAAGATTAGAATTAATTTATTTTTGACGTATAAAGTTTTTTGCTTAATTTGGGGACGATGGGAGGTTAAAATGAATTTATTATTGACGTATAAAGTTTTTTTGCTTAATTTGGGGACGATGGGGGGTTAAAATGAATTTATTTTTGACGTATAAAGTTTTTTGCTTAATTTGGGGACGATGGAAGATTAAAATGAATTTATTTTTGGCGTATAAAGTTTTTTGCTTCATTTAGGGGCGATGGAAGATTCGAATGAATTTATTATTGACTTACAAAGTTTTTTGCTTCATTTAGGGCCGCTGGAAGATTAGAATTAATTTATTTTTTGCGTATAAAGTTTTTTGCATAATTTAGGGCCGATGGAAGATTAGAATGAATTTATTATTAACTTACAAAGTTTTTTGCTTAATTTGGGGACGATGGGAGGTTAAAATGAATTTATTATTGACGTATAAAGTTTTTTGCTTAATTTTGCGGACGATGGGAGGTTAAAATGAATTTATTTTTGACGTATAAAGTTTTTTGCTTAATTTGGGGACGATGGAAGATTAAAATGAATTTATATTTGGCGTATAACGTTTTTTGATTAATTTGGGAAAGATGGAAGAGTAAAATGAATTTATTTTGGGCGTATAAAGTTTTTTGCTTCATTTAGGGCCGCTGGAAGATTAGAATGAATTTATTATTGACTTACAAAGTTTTTTTCTTAATTTGGGGACGATGGAAGATTAAAATGAATTTATTTTTGACGTATAACGTTTTTTGCATAATTTGGAGACGATGGTAGATTAGAATTAATTTATAATTGACGTATAAAGTTTTTTGCTTAATTTGGGGACGATGGAAGATTAAAATGAATTTATTTTTGGCGTATAAAGTTTTTTGATTAATTTGGGAAAGATGGAAGAGTAAAATGAATTTATTTTTGACGTATAAAGTTTTTTGCTTAATTTGGGGACGATTGAAGATTAAAATGAATTTATTTTCTCCGAATCTAGTTTCCTGTTTAATTTTATGCCATTAGCAGATCAAAATGAATTCATTTTTTACTAATCAAGTTTTTTGTTCAATTTGGGAACGATAGGAGATGAGACTGAATTTATTTTTACTAATCACGTTTTTTGTTGCATTTGTGACCGTTGGAATATTAAAATGAATTTGTTTTCTACGAATCTAGTTTCCTGTTCAATTTGACGCCGTTAGAAGATTAAAATGAATTTATTTTCAACGAATCTAGTTTTTTGTTTAATTTAGGGCCGATGGAAGATTAGAATGAATTTATTATTGACTTATAAAGTTTTTTGCTTAATTTGGGGACGTCGGAAGGTTAAAAGGAATTTTTTTTTGACGTATAACGTTTTTTGCTCAATTTGGAGACGATGGTAGATTAGAATTAATTTATTTTTGAAGTATAAAGTTTTTTGCTTAATTTGGGGACGATGGAAGATTAAAATGAATTTATTTTTGGCGTATAAAGTTTTTTGCTTCATTTAGGGCTGATGGAAGATTAGAAGTAATTTATTTTTGACGTATAAAGTTTTTTGATTAATTTGGGGAAGATGGAAGAGTAAAATGAATTTATTTTCACCGAATCTAGTTTTTTGTATAATTTAGGGCCGATGGAAGATTTGAATGAATTTATTATTGACTTATAACGTTTTTTGCTTAATTTGAGGACGATGGAAGATTAAAATGAATTTATTATTGACGTATAAAGTTTTTTGCTTAATTTGGGGATGATGGAAGTTTGAAATGAATTTATTTTTGACGTATAAAGTTTTTTGCTTAATTTGGGGACGATGGAAGATTAAAATGAATTTATTTTTGGCGTATAAAGTTTTTTGCTTCATTTGGGGCAGCTGGAAGATTAGAATTAATTTATTTTTTGCGTATAAAGTTTTTTGCATAATTTAGGGCCGATGGAAGATTAGAATGAATTTATTATTGACTTACAAAGTTTTTTGCTTAATTTGGGGACGATGGGAGGTTAAAATGAATTTATTATTGACGTATAAAGTTTTTTGCTTAATTTAGGGACGATGGGAGGTTAAAAGGAGTTTATGGGTACACATTCAGCATCGAGGCGAACCGCACGTCTGTGAATAGCGCTCTTAAACTATAGGCGATAATTCGTTTCCAAAGTGAAAATTTGCTTCGACTTTTAGAAAAACGTAATTCCAAGTTGCCTGATAAAAGTTGTGCATAAATTTATTCGGTTCTGTCAGAAATATATTTCAATTTTGTAGGCTTTTCGGTTTGTTTCAACGAGAACCTGCAAACGTCAAAGTATTGTGACAAGTTAGTTGCTTGTGTTTTACTGTTGTTTTGTACAGTGTGATTTCTGTCAGTGGAAATTTTGCCTGCTTTTCGGCTAGTGCCATCGTATAACGAGCCAAGAAAATTCATTTTTTATCTACTTCGTTTGAGAAAATTGGTCCATACGCGGTAATTCGCGCGGATTTAGGCCATTGTTTACAGCCAGGTGTCAGCTTACGTGGCAGCCTCTACGTCACGGCTTTATTTTGTTTGTCAGCATTTACCGTTAATTTTTGATCGACTCGGAGCGAGACTGCAATTTTCGGATGCATTATCTAGCCTATGTCTGGAGAGGGGTCTAGGTTCCCCTCGACTCCTTCCAGGGTTACGCCTACCCGCTTGGTTATGCTGAAGAGGGACGATTCGCTATTGACGCCTAAGCCATCTACTTCTTCGGTGGGGGCTCCTCCTTTAGCGGCGCGTTGGTTGTCGTATAGAGATGACAACACGTCGGTGCTGACAGATTTCTTCGAAGTGTCTAAACGCCAGCGCTCGCCAGAGAACGAACAACTTCCAAATACTGACTGTGCTAATTTGAAGAAGCATTGTCTGCGCAGTTCGGTCTTAAAAAGTCCAACTCTAAACACAACAACAGAAGGAAATGATAATGTAGACCCCCTGAAATTGATTCAGGAATCGCTCAATGCGCTTTCGGTAAAAATGGATAACGCAGACAGGGAGAGGAAAGACGATGCTGATAAAATGTATAAAGCTTTTACAACATTTAAAAGTGACGTGCTGTCTGAGTTCAGGAATTTGAAAACCCGTATTTCGCAGAAAGACGCGGAAATTAAAATATTAAATGACAAGTTGGAACACCAGAAAAGAATTTTAAAGAAAAAAAATGTCCGAATAAAAGGATTAACAGTAGTTGAAGATGCAACGAGCTGTGCTAACAAATTTTTTACTGACTTTTTTAACTTCAGCGATGTTGTCGATGTTGCTTACTTAATTCGGAAAGAACCTCCAATTTTACATGTTGAATTAATGTCGGCCAGAATCAAATCGCAAATTACGGCGGAAAAAAGGCAAAAATTAGCAGGTCATCAAATATATATAGATAGCGATCTGACGGAACGCGAGCGGAAAATTGACTTCCTCGCAAGAGAATTAGTCAGGAAGGCTAAAGCCGAAAATAAAACTGTCTTTAGAAAGGCTCATAAAGTGCCAATAAATGGAACTTTGCATTTTTGGTCCGAGGAAGCAGAGCAGTTTGTTCCTGTTATAGCCTCATCTGTCACCAACTCTAGGAGGACGCCGGCATTAACGTCACCGCACATGGAGGTAGAGATGCCTCCATCATCAAATGGAGCTATTCCAAAAAACTGCAAGTAGCACCTCCTGTTTTCACTATTAAGGGTAGTCGCGTGGGCCATAATGTTCCTGTCCATCGCTTGTGCACAAAAGTTCCATCTTAGTCTCCTAGAATGGCTTTTTCTCTTGGTCAACGACAAAAGAGCTTGACATCAGCCTCTAACAATGATGAAATTCGCTATACGTTCTGGAACATACACGGCCCATCTAACCTAGCGACCGTTTTAGCTGCGCCACTAAAAGGTGTCTACAACTTCCTGGAAACATGGCGGCCGGAGCAGAAAATGTCTACTTTTCAAGATGGCTTCGAACATTTTTGCGTTCCTGCTACTCGCACGGGGTTTAGAGGCAGGTATAGTGGGGGGTTGCTTTCGGTAATTCCTGCGGCTGGTCGCCCTGAAGTACTTGAGATCACTGCCAATTGGATGTTTATTAGGGTAAATTCCTTTCCGGTTTGCACAATTTTGGGTGCCTTCTATTTTTCGCCAAATAATGATTTTTCTGCACAACTCCAGACTCTTCAAATCTCACTGGATAAATTATGCTCTACTTTTCCATCACATATGTTCATCCTTGCGTTGATTTCAACGCATGGCCGGGGGACGTAAATTTGGAAATGAATAGCCCAGAATTGTTTATTGATACACAGTTGGAACTAACCCGAACATCGCTAGATGCTAGAACAAATTCGCGCGGTTTAGAATTATACGATTTTATGTATGCTAAAATTTTATATTGTTGAATGGTCGTTCGTCGAGCGATTCGCCTGCTCAATTTTCATATGTCGTTGAAAAAGGCCATAGTATTGTAGATCTAGTCTGGGTCTCTGGTAGTTATTTGCATTTAGTGAAAGATTTTTTTATTGGAACTGATGCCAGCGGCTCGGACCATCTCCCTGCGTGTCTGGTGCTATCTATGTTCTGGACGGCACCGTCGACTCACCGCCCCATGGCTTTTCGGTGTGAGAGGCGTAGAATCACCTGGTCGTGTGAAGGGGCTGCGCAGTTTAAAAAATTAATGCGCGATACCTCGTTTTATTCAGATAATTTGGATAGCCTTGCTACTGTCCAGCTGTTTTCGTCCTTTTGTGCGGGCATACAGAAATTGGCGTTGGATGCGGGGATTTTAAGCGTAAGGAAAAGCGAGTTTGGTGGTGCGCGCGGCGTAGGAAGGGCGGCTAGGTGGTTTGACGCGAGTTGTCGAGATGCCAAAAACCGTATGAATACCGCTTTACTCATTATGCGTGCAAACAATTATGCGCCCCCTTTTGAAGCAGAGTATATTGGGGCCAGAAGAAATTATAAGAGCGTGCTCGCCTCTGCAAAAAAACTCATATTCTCGAAAGGTGATGGACGATTTCGCTGGTATCAGCGATGCTGGTAGGTTCTGGGCTACGATCGGGAGTTATAGGCGGGCTCCTTCGGGCAGTTCCTCTGTTTCTCTGGAGTCGTGGGGGACACACCTAGCGTTGCTCTATCCGCGAATACCACTCACTGAGACACTGTTTTTTGGTACATATGATATGGAGCTTGATTCCCCGATTACTCCACAGGAGCTTCTAACCAGCATGAATAAGCTTAAAAGAGGTAAGGCATTTGGACCAGACGGCATCCCAGCTGATATTTTAAAATTATTGTCCGGTGATTGGTTTGTTTTCGTTTTAAACCTATTTAATGATATTTTGTTAAAAGAAGAGTTTCCGGAAGGATGGATGACCGCAAGCTTATTCATGCTCCATAAAAAAGGCGATCGCATGGACCCTGCAAATTATAGAGCAATAGCCGTAACAAATGCCTTCGCTAAATTATTTTCGCAAATTTTTGCTACGAGAATAGAAAACTGGCTATCAAAAAGATCCATCTTGCCGGTGGAACAATCAGGTTTCAGGAGAGGGCGCTCTGCGGAGGACAACATCTTTGCACTTAACGCGGCTGTTCAAATCATGTTAAGAAAACGAGCTAATAAATGTTTCGTGCTTTTTGTTGACTTCCGCAGAGCGTTCGATTCAATTCCCCGGGAAAAATTGTGGCAGAAGCTGTATAATTTGGGGTTCAGTGCAAAACTAATAAGATTGCTTAAAGCGTTATATGACTCGGCGATGATTTACATAAATAACAGTTCAGGCTTCTCTGAGCTGTTCAGGGTGTCAGAGGGTGTCCTGCAGGGTGAAATTCTGAGCCCTTTACTTTTTATTATTTATATTTCAGATATAATTGATTTTTTCCGCGATTGTGGATTGAGAGGCATCGACTACACTCTGCTTTTTGACCTGATGATGCTACTTTATGCAGATGACTTGGCAATATTCGCTTTCTCGTCTGCTGATCTTAAATCCAAGTTGAAAGCCCTTGCAACTTATTGCAATGTGAATGGACTTACAGTCAGTGTACCAAAAACTAAAATAGTAATCTTTACAAAGGGAGGTCCGCTTGACTCATCTTCAAAAGCCTTCTTTTACGAAGATAGGCAGGTGGAGGTGGTGGCAACTTACCCGTATTTGGGAGTTATTGTCTCTTCATCTGCAAGATGGCTGAAGGCTATGGAAAACATGGTAGTCAGAACACGACAGGCAGTGTCCTCTACCCTGGCTGTCATGGCTTCTATTAAGGCGGATTCGTGGGGAGGTGTCCTCAAGCTCTATCAGGCCTCGATTACTTCCGTCTTATTTTACGCTGTACCCTGCTGGTCTATCTGTTACCTTGACCAGCTCCAATCAATTCAGCTCGAGTTTTTTAAGAGGCTATTTTGCCTTCTGAGGTCGACACCAGCTTATTTACTACGGCTCGAATTGGGTCTATACACAATATCGGTTGAAATAATTCGTCGGACGATGCTATTTATTGTTAGACTTCTTAGGCAGCCGACGACCAGTCTGCCAAGGATGGGTCTGATTAGGTTGTGGGAGCTCAGTCAGGGAAATCCGGATTCAGGTGCACTGAACTGGATACATCAGCTGAAAGATGTAATGAGCTCGCCCGCCTCTGAGGATCTATGGGCCGACTTCTCGGCGGATCACTGGGAAGCGCGTTTAGATGCGATTTGCCAAGATTTTGCGCATGAGCTACGAACCCGTGATCTTAGTAGATATTTTCTTCAGTCAGCCCACAAATACCGCTTTTTAGAAGACTTTCCGAGGGCTACGCGTCTTTTTTTCCGGATCGTTGCCCGCTTGCGTACGTGCGCGTGAAAATTCAAATTAGGACAGCCACAGAGTACTCTCGATCTTTTTTTGTTGGAAACACCGCGTATAAATGGGACCCGAGCGTACTGTGTTCCCTGTGTAACCAGAGAGGACCAGAATCGCTACTTCATATACTCTGTGACTGCCCGCATTATACGGCCTATAGGACTAGAACTCTCAGAAGAACGAGGCTTAAGCAATGTACTTTAGATAATTTCTTGGCTACTCTTATTTGTGCAGAGGACTTAGCTGCAGCCAAAGTATTGTTTTATTTTATCGGTGGTATTTTTAAGCGTAGAGAGTTTTTGATGGGCCGCCGCTAGCGAGATGTAAGCGACCGTTTAATTTCATTGTGCAGTTTGTAAGCCGTGTTCGCAATCGTTTATTTTTGTATTTTGTAGTTATTGTTGTATAAAATTGTTATTCCGAAATGTGTACCCTTTCCCAAAAGAATTATTGTATTTATTCTTATATGTGGGAAATAAATCTATTCTATTCTTCTATTCTTCTAAAAGGAGTTTATTTTTGACGTATAACGTTTTTTGCTTAATTTGGGGACGATTGAAGATTAAAATGAATTTATTTTCTCCGAATCTAGTTTCCTGTTCAATTTCACGCCGTAAGAAGATTAAAATGAATTTATTTTCAATGAACCTAGTTTTTTGTTTAATTTGATGCCATTAGCAGATTAAAATGAATTCATTTTTTACTAATCAAGTTTTTTGTCTAATTTGGGACCGATAGGAGATGAGACTGAATTTATTTTTTACTAATCAACTTTTTTGTCTAATTTGGGACCGATAGGATATGAGACTGAATTTATTTTTACTAATGAAGTATTTTGTTGCATTTGTGACCGTTAGAATATTAGAATGAATTTATTTTCTGCGAATCTAGTTTCCTGTTCAATTTGACGCCGTTAGAAGATTAAAATGAATTTATTTTCAACGAATCTAGTTTTTTGCTTACTTTGGGGACGATGGGAGGTTAAAAGGAGTTTATTTTTGACGTAAAACGTTTTTTGCTTAATTTGGAGTCGATGGTAGATTAGAATTCATTTATTTTTGACGTATAAAGTTTTTTGCTTAATTTGGGGACGATGGAAGATTAAAATGAATTTATTATTGACGTATAAAGTTTTTTGATTAATTTGGGAAAGATGGAAGAGTAAAATGAATTTATTTTTGACGTATAACGTTTTTTGCATAATTTGGAGACGATGGTAGATTAGAATTAATTTATTATTGACGAATAAAGTTTTTTGCTTAATTTGGGGACGATGGATGATTAAAATGAATTTATTTTTGGCGTATAAAGTCTTTTGATTAATTTGGGAAAGATGGAAGAGTAAAATAAATTTATTTTTAACGTATAAAGTTTTTTGCTTCATTTAGGGCCGATGAAAGATTAGAATTTATTTATTTTTGAAGTATCAAATTTTTTGCTTAATTTGGGGACGATTGAAGATTAAAATGAATTTATTTTCTCCGAATCTAGTTTCCTGTTCAATTTCACGCCGTAAGAAGATTAAAATGAATTTATTTTCAATGAATCTAGTTTTTTGTTTAATTTGATGCCGTTAGCAGATTAAAATGAATTCATTTTTTACTAATCAAGTTTTTTGTCTAATTTGGGACCGATAGGAGATGAGACTGAATTTATTTTTTACTAATCAACTTTTTTGTCTAATTTGGGACCGATAGGAGATGAGACTGAATTTATTTTTCCTAATGAAGTTTTTTGTTGCATTTGTGACCGTTAGAATATTAGAATGAATTTATTTTCTGCGAATCTAGTTTCCTGTTCAATTTGACGCCGTTAGAAGATTAAAATGAATTTATTTTCAACGAATCTAGTCTTTTGTTTAATTTGATGCCGTTAGAAGATTAAAATGAATTTATTTTCAACGAATCTAGTTTTTTGCTTTCTTTCGGGACGATGGGAGGTTAAAAGGAGTTTATTTTTGACGTAAAACGTTTTTTGCTTAATTTGGAGTCGATGGTAGATTAGAATTAATTTATTTTTGACGTATAAAGTTTTTTGCTTAATTTGGGGACGATGGAAGATTAAAATGAATTTATTATTGACGTATAAAGTTTTTTGATTAATTTGGGAAAGATGGAAGAGTAAAATGAATTTATTTTTGACGTATAACGTTTTTTGCATAATTTGGAGACGATGGTAGATTAGAATTAATTTATTATTGACGAATAAAGTTTTTTGCTTAATTTGGGGACGATGGATGATTAAAATGAATTTATTTTTGGCGTATAAAGTTTTTTGATTAATTTGGGAAAGATGGAAGAGTAAAATAAATTTATTTTTGACGTATAAAGTTTTTTGCTTAATTTGGAGACGATGGTAGATTAGAATTAATTTATTTTTGACGTATAAAGTTTTTTGCTTAATTTGGGGACGATGGAAGATTAAAATACATTTATTTTTGGCGTAAAAAGTTTTTTGCTTAATTTGGGGACGATGGCAGTTTAAAATGAATTTATTTTTGGCGTATAAAGTTTTTTGATTAATTTGGGAAAGATGGAAGAGTAAAATGAATTTATTTTTGACGTATAAAGTTTTTTGCTTAATTTGGGGACGATTGAAGATTAAAATGAATTTATTTTCAACGAATCTAGTTTTTTGTTTAATTTGATGCCGTTAGGAGATGAATTCATTTTTTACTAATCAAGTTTTTTGTCTAATTTGGGACCGATAGGAGATGAGACTGAATTTATTTTTTACTAATCAACTTTTTTGTTGCATTTGTGACCGTTATAAAATTAAAATGAATTTATTTTCTACGAATCTAGTTTCCTGTACAATTTGACGCCGTTAGAAGATTAGAATGAATTTATTTTCAACGAATGTAGTCTTTTGTTTAATTTGATGCCGCTAGAAGATTAAAATGAATTTATTTTCAACGAATCTAGTTTTTTGCCTAATTTGGGGACGATGGGAGGTTAAAAGGAGTTTATTTTTGACGTATAACGTTTTTTGCATAATTTGGTGACGATGGTAGATTAGAATTAATTTATTATGGAGTTCCGTTAAGGACGGTAAGTAGAGCAGTCGCATACCTCTTCGCTCCGTACAAAAATTCGAATACAATTTCTTAATTCCACTTTTTGGGAGCTCAAATTCTAGTGACGTTCCACCGGACCGACTCGGATTGTGTTCGAAGAGAGCTGTTAAACATCCGAGTCATCGAGCCGGCTTTTTTTTGGATTATCTGCATCTCCGTGTCAATTTCTGTTGTGGCAGTTGTGTTACGCTTCAATCACCGGCTCTCCGAATGACGTCACGCGTCAACAAATGAAGCGGGAACCAATCTCCGTCCCGACACCGACGACAACTTGATTCGAAAATTCTTAAAGACTGGTTACTCCTCTTCATCGGGAATCGGTGCATCAACTACTGCTTGCTAAACTTAGTGGATGCCTGACAGCTGTCAATTGCCCTCAAGAGACTAATGCACCATTTTTTTGGCATCAAGCTTCCTATTTTCTGGTAGCTGTCAAGTGCAGTTCGTGGTATTTTCAGGCATTCGTTATCTCGGAGCGGAACCTCGCCAGCATATCAGTGAGTTCGTTCTGTGCATGTGTGAGTCTCACTACACGCTCAACGCGCTGTAGTACGTGTTTTCGTCGCCGCGCACTACGCAGGCGTCGCACGCTGCCTCTCTCTAATCGTTCAAGACTCGACTTCAGTGCCGACTTTGATTTCGACTTTCGTGCATTTTTTAGGCACCAGACGGCAGCATCTCCCGGGCACACGTCGCTCCGGCATATGTCGGACAAGAAGAAACCCACTATCCAGCCGCAGCCGCTCAATGCACCCAGCAGCTCTAGCATTGACGGAAAGACGGAGCACGCCTCACCGCTTCTGCGACCACCGATTTTACCGGGCCACCCCACCACCGCATCTAAGTGGCTGGTATATCGTTCTAGCAGTGGTAGCTCGCTCGAAGACTTTGGTTTCGTGAAGCGTAAGCGCGATCGTCCGGCTGACGCGGATCGGGCTGAAGCTAGCGGCCGCAACCTAGCGGTCGTTCGATTGCGGCGGAAACCCTTACGACAGCCTCACCGTCAATTGATACAAGTATACATAAAATGCGACATTAAAAATGTAATCCACGTTAATATTTTTAGGTATTACCAAAGCGTGTCTACTGAAGGATATTCCGAACTATTTTCACAAATAAAATCGAATTCTCTATATACAACAATAAATAATATAATAATATAAAATAATAAAACTGATCACGCCTCCGCGACGGAACCACCAGAAAGTAAAGTTCCGCCATTATTTTTCGTATTTAAATATAATTCTGCTTTCTTCTCACTAGTCTAGATTCACTCTATATAGAGTGAAGAATATACAGTAATTTTTGCAGTATCAAAATCGCGTTCCTTATATATAAGATATACATAAAACGAGTGCCGCCTCCCTCGGCGCGACCGATAGATGTAAAGTTACGGTATCTTTTTTCGTGTTTAAAAATAATTCTGCTTTCTTCTCACTAGTCTAGATTCACTCTATATAGAGTGAAGAATATACAGTAATTTTTGCAGTATCAAAATCGCGTTCCTTATATATAAGATATATATAAAACGAGTGCCGCCTCCCTTCGCGCGACCGATAGACGTAAAGTTACGGTATCTTTTTTCGTGTTTAAAAATAATTCTGCTTTCTTCTCACTTGTCTAGATTCAATCTTTATAGAGTGAAGAATATGCAGTATTTTTTGCAGTATCAAAATCGCGTTCCTTATATATAAGATATACATAAAACGAATGCCGCCTCCCTCCGCGCGACCGATAGATGTAAAGTTACGGTATCTTTTTTCGCGTTTAAAAATAATTCTGCTTTCTTCTCGCTTGTCTAGATTCACTCTTTATAGAGTGAAGAATATGCAGTATTTTTTGCAGTATCAAAATCGCGTTCCTTATATATAAGATATACATAAAACGAATGCCGCCTCCCTCCGCGCGACCGATTGATGTAAACTTACGGTATCTTTTTTCATATTTAAATGTAATTCTGCTTTGTTCTTACTAGTCCAGATTAACTCTTTAAAGAGTGAAAAATGGTTGGTAAATTTTTCAAAATCAAAAATCGCGTTCCTTATACATATTATATATAGAAAAGTGATAGCGCCTGAGCCGTAGAAAGGCGTTAAAGTAACTTCCGCCATCTTTTTTCGTGTTTAAATATAATTCTGCTTTCTTGTCACTAGTCTAGATTCACTCTATATAGAGTGAAGAATATACAGTAATTTTTGCAGTATCAATATCGCGTTCCTTATATATAAGATATATATAAAACGAGTGCCGCCACCCTTCGCGCGACCGATATATGTAAAGTTACGGTATCTTTTTTCGTGTTTAAAAATAATTCTGCTTTCTTCTCACTAGTCTAGATTCACTCTATATAGAGTGAAGAATATTCAGTAATTTTTGCAGTATCAAAATCGCGTTCCTTATATATAAGATATATATAAAACGAGTGCCGCCTCCCTCCGCGCGACCGATAGATGTAAAGTTACGGTATCTTTTTTCGTGTTTAAAAATAATTCTGCTTTCTTCTCACTTGTCTAGATTCACTATTTATAGAGTGAAGAATATGCAGTATTTTTTGCAGTATCAAAATCGCGTTCCTTATATATAAGATATACATAAAACGAATGCCGCCTCCCTCCGCGCGACCGATAGATGGAAACTTACGGTATCTTTTTTCGCGTTTAAAAATAATTCTGCTTTCTTCTCACTTGTCTAGATTCACTCTTTATAGAGTGAAGAATATGCAGTATTTTTTGCAGTATCAAAATCGCGTTCCTTATATATAAGATATACATAAAACGAATGCCGCCTCCCTCCGCGTGACCGATTGATGTAAACTTACGGTATCTTTTTTCATATTTAAATATAATTCTGCTTTGTTCTTACTAGTCCAGATTAACTCTTTAAAGAGTGAAAAATGGTTGGTAAATTTTGAAAAATCAAAAATCGCGTTCCTTATACATATTATATATAGAAAAGTGATAGTGCCTCGGCCGTGGAAAGGCGATAAAGTAACTTCCGCAATCTTTTTTCGTGTTTAAATATAATTCTGCTTTCTTCTCACTAGTCTAGATTCACTCTATATAGAGTGAAGAATATACAGTAATTTTTGCAGTATCAAAATCGCGTTCCTTATATATAAGATATATACAGGGTGTCCGAAAAGTATGGAAACACTCAAATATCTCGGAAAATCGACATCGAATCGTAAAAGTAAAAATACACGTATTCAATGGTTTCAAGAGAGCTATCCAGTGACACCTAACACAACCCCCCACCCCCACCCGCTGGGGGTGATAGAGGGGGTAACTTAAAAATTTTAAATGGGAACCCCCAATTTTTATTGCAGATTTTGCTTCCTCAGAAAAAGTTACGTAAATTTTGCCTACCATTATAATTGTTTTTGTTGACAGATGGCGCTGTAATCAACGAAATTAAAAAATTATTCTAAAAAGTTTTAAAAATCTCGCGAAAAACACAACGGATCAAAAAAGTAAAAACACACGTATTTAATGGTTTCAAGAGAGCTATCCAGTGACACCTAACACGACCCCCCACCCCCACAGGCTGGGGGTGATGGAGGGGGAAACTTAAAAATTTTAAATGGGAACTCCCAAATTTTATTGCAGATTTCTCTTCTTCAGAAAAAGTTACGTAAATTTTACCTATTATAATTATTTTTGTTAACAGATGGAGCTGCAATCAGCGAACCACGTACCTGGAATAGCGGACCACGTTTCCAAAATTTTAAATGACGTCTTTTGCCTTTAAATATTTCAAAGTTCACCGATTCTTACCGCGAGGAGGTAGACGATTTTGAGAATCTTTTTTTTTTATTTTTGTATATTTTTTTTTTGTTTTTACCTTTTATTTGTTTTTTTTTTATTTTTTTAATTTTTTTTCTATTTTAAAGTTTAAATTTTCCTTCGCTTCTATTTTCTTTACTGGATTTTTAACATGTCTATGCCCACTAATTTATAAGATGTTCGAATTGAAGTCCTTCAGCAACTTGACAATATCCCAATCGTGCATAGAAGTTATCATAAACTTTTTGCAGCATTTCTTGAGATACTGTATTAGAACCTTGAATTATTTTTTCTTTCAACTCATCAATGTCTTTTGGTTTCGTTTCGTAGACCTTGTTCTTCAAGAAACCCCAGTAAAAATAGTCCAGAGGAGTTAGATCAGGTGACCTCGGTGGCCACTCGATCGAACCCCTCCTACCAATCCAACGTCGGGGGAAAATATTATTTAATAGATTGCGTACAATCAAACCAAAATGACAAGGAGCTCCATCCTGTTGAAACCAGACATTATCAAACGCTATACCAGCAATATTTCGTATTGCCGGTATAATCTGGTTATTTAACAAATTACAGTACCTTTCAGCCGTGAAATTCTCTTCAACGAAGAAAGGCCCAACAATTTGATTGCACAAAATGCCAGCCCAAACATTGATTTTCTGTGGATGTTGTGTGTGAGTATCTCTCATCCAATGAGGATTTTCGTCCGACCAATATCGTAGGTTGTGCCTATTAACTTCTCCACTCAACTGAAACGTAGCTTCATCAGAGAAGCATATCCAGAAAGGAAATAATTCATTTTCGTCACAACGTCTCATCATTTCCTCACAAAATTCTAATCTCCGATCGAAGTCATCTTCCGAAAGTTCTTGTACATATTTTATTTTATATGGATGGAACTTATTTGCTTTTAATATTTCATGGACAGACGATTTGCCGATACCAGTGGCTTGCGCAATCTTTCTTACCGAAGTATGGACGTCCTCAACGACACTTGCACAGACCGCTAAACTGTTGTCTTCGTTCGTGGACGTTTTTGGTCTTCCTGATTTTGGTCGATCATTGACAGAGCCAGTATCTTGAAACCGAGAAACAGTCTTACAAACAGTTGATTTGCAAATAGGTAGACGATCAGGATGGGTATCATTAAATTGGCGGACGACTTGTTCGTATGTTCTTTTTTTATCGCCGCATCCTCGCAGAATAAGGATTTCGATCCTTTCTTTTTGTGTCAAAGACATAGTATGCCAAATTACAACAGGAGGCAGAATACAGAATGTATCGAAATGGAAGAAATATGAAGCAAAGAATGAAGAAATAAAAGAAATATAAAAAATTAGAAGAAATTCAAATGTTAGAGAAACATTACATTAAGTATCAAATAGCGAGAACGAAGAGAATTGCGATTTTTTGCGGTACGAATTTGACCAAGTTTTCGACAAGAGTGACGCTCGCATGTGTAATTTTCACAAAGCTGAAAAATAACCGAGACCTTGACTCATTCAAACAATAGAGCTTAACTAATACTAAGACGTGCTGTTTTGATTTGGACGCTGACGATGTTCGATTATTGACTACTTTCTCTGTAACACTGGCAGTTGAAAAAATCGACCGAGTGTATGCAATGGGTTTCCGCAAGCGATACCTACAGTACTTTCACACAAGTATACAAAATCACAGTCATGCAAGAAAGCCATAACACCATATGCGGATTTGGTCACCATTTACGCTATTCGGATACACGACATTCACTTCCTCGTAGAATAAGGATGTCGATTCTTCATTTTTCTGTCAAAAACTTTGTATGCACAATTACAAGGGGGGAGCGAATAAAGAATTTTAATATCTGGAAGAAAAGGTAAGCAAATACATTAAAAAAAAACATAAAAAAATTTAATAGTGAAGAATAAAAAAAAGGTAAAAAACAGAAATCAAATAAAAAAAAAAGTAAAACAGAAGATTCTCAAAATCGTCTACCTCCTCGCGGTGAGAATCGGTAAACTAGAAATATTTAAAGGCAAAAGACGTTATTTAAAATTCTGAAAACGTGGTATGCTATTCCATGTACGTCAAGTTAAATATTTTTTAGTAATTTTTTAATTTCGCAGATTGCAGCTCCATCTGTTAACAAAAATAATTATAATAGGTAAAATTTACGTAACTTTTTCTGAAGAAGAGAAATCTGCAATAAAATTTGGGAGTTCCCATTTAAAATTTTTAAGTTTCCCCCTCCATCACCCCCAGCCTGTGGGGGTGGGGGGTCGTGTTAGGTGTCACTGGATAGCTCTCTTGAAACCATTAAATACGTGTGTTTTTACTTTTTTGATCCGTTGTGTTTTTCGCGAGATTTTTAAAACTTTTTAGAATAATTTTTTAATTTCGTTGATTACAGCGCCATCTGTCAACAAAAACAATTATAATGGTAGGCAAAATTTACGTAACTTTTTCTGAGGAAGCAAAATCTGCAATAAAAATTGGGGGTTCCCATTTAAAATTTTGAAGTTACCCCCTCTATCACCCCCAGCGGGTGGGGGTGGGGGGTCGTGTTAGGTGTCACTGGATAGCTCTCTTGAAACCATTAAATACGTGTGTTTTTACTTTTTTGATCCGTTGTGTTTTTCGCGAGATTTTTAAAACTTTTTAGAATAATTTTTTAATTTCGTTGATTACAGCGCCATCTGTCAACAAAAACAATTATAATGGTAGGCAAAATTTACGTAACTTTTTCTGAGGAAGCAAAATCTGCAATAAAAATTGGGGGTTCCCATTTAAAATTTTTAAGTTACCCCCTCTATCACCCCCAGCGGGTGGGGGTGGGGGGTTGTGTTAGGTGTCACTGGATAGCTCTCTTGAAACCATTGAATACGTGTATTTTTACTTTTTCGATTCGATGTCGATTTTCCGAGATATTTGAGTGTTTCCATACTTTTCGGACACCCTGTATAATATGTATACCCAGAACGCGATTTGGATTCTGAAAAAATTACCTAGTTTTTTTCACTCCATAAAGAGCAAATCTACACTAGTTTCAATAAAGCAGAATTATATTTAGATATGAACAAAAATAGAGGAACTTTGATTGCATCATCATGATTGTATGTTTACCATCAGACGATCGCGCGGAGGGTGGCGGCATTCGATTTATATATATCTTATATATAAAGAACGTGATTTTGATACTGCAAAAATTACTGTATATTCTTCACTCTATATAGAGTGAATCTAGACAAGTGAGAAGAAAGCAGAATTATTTTTAAACGCGAAAAAAGATACCGTAAGTTTACATCTATCGGTCGCGCGGAGGGAGGCGGCATTCGTTTTATATATATCTTATATATAAGGAACGCGATTTTGATACTGCAAAAATTACTGTATATTCTTCACTCTATATAGAGTGAATCTAGACTAGTGAGAAGAAAGCAGAATTATATTTAAACACGAAAAAAGATGGCGGAAGTTACTTTAACGCCTTTCCGCGGCCGAGGCGCTATCACTTTTCTATATATAATATGTATAAGGAACGCGATTTTTGATTTTGAAAAATTTACCAACCATTTTTCACTCTTTAAAGAGTTAATCTGGACTAGTAAGAACAAAGCAGAATTATATTTAAATATGAAAAAAGATACCGTAAGTTTACATCAATCGGTCGCGCGGAGGGAGGCGGCATTCGTTTTATGTATATCTTATATATAAGGAACGCGATTTTGATACTGCAAAAATTACTGTATATTCTTCACTCTATATAGAGTGAATCTAGACTAGTGAGAAGAAAGCAGAATTATATTTAAATACGAAAAATAATGGCGGAACTTTACTTTCTGGTGGTTCCGTCGCGGAGGCGTGATCAGTTTTATTATTTTATATTATTATATTATTTATTGTTGTATATAGAGAATTCGATTTTATTTGTGAAAATAGTTCGGAATATCCTTCAGTAGACACGCTTTGGTAATACCTAAAAATATTAACGTGGATTACATTTTTAATGTCGCATTTTATGTATACTTGTATCAATTGATGGTGAGGCTGTCGTAAGGGTTTCCGCCGCAATCGAACGGCCGCTAGGTTGCGGCCGCTAGCTTCAGCCCGATCTATCGCGGACGACTCGTATATTTCTCCAGCGCCTAGACGCCGCAACGTTTCGCTTCCATCCATAGAGTTCCCATCTGCCTCGACGGCTACAATGGAGGCCACTCCAATTACGCAAGCCAGCCTGGATGTTTTGCAAAAATCTCTCCTAGATGCCATCATCAAATCGACACAAAACGTCACCAGCTCGTTGCAACCCGGGATTGACGAATGCTCCAGGGAGATTACGGCTGTTAAGAGCGCAATCGACGACATTAAGAACGATTTCTCTACCCGTATCGTAGCGCTCGAAGAAAAAATCGAATCCCAGGACCACCTGATAAAGAGGATGGCGACCAAGCTAGAGGCACAAGAAAGGCTACTGAAAAGGCGAAACCTAATAATATCTGGTTTTCAACCTGGCCCGGCCCCGCTAAAAAGAGAGGTCCAGTCGTTTCTATCTGCACACTTTTCTTTGGCAGGTGAGATAGCCTCGGCGAGAATAATTCGTGCCGACCCGGTGGCCGTCCTCGTTGAAGTAGCTTCCGAAGAGGATAAATATAAGATATTGTCGTCAATGAAATCGGCCCTTAAAAACACAAGGTTTTTCATCAACCCCGACTATACCGATAAGGAACGCTTTATGGCGTATAAAGCCAGAGAGGCAAGTCGGGCCGCCGCTGCCAAAGGCCAGTCGTTTAAGAAGAAAGGCAATTCTATCGCCATTAACAACACCTGGTTCAAATGGTCCGAAGCTGACCAGGATTACTCGACCCGCCTAAATGAGCCAACTCCTGAATCAAGGACCTCTTATTCGAGAGCGGCACAACAGGGTTCATCACGATCCTCTCCAGCAATGCCCACTGGTTTTGAGAACTCGACAATGCGCCAAAATGTTTGAATCTCCCCCGTCAACACTCACGAAGATCTGCTCGGAAGTCTGCCAACATTTTGTCAACGTCTGCACCACGCGCTAATGTTACTTGTAAATCGTCTCTAAATGTATTAAATATTGTATTTTGGAACGCTCGCGGATTAATAAATGTAAAAAATAACGATTTTTTCAGCCCGTATAAAATAATTAACTTTTCGGAAACTTGGTCAGATCGTGAAATAGACTCGGAGGCGATAGCCGCTGGTCATTCAAGAATCTTCACCCCCGCTGTCCGCTCCAGTCACTTCGGTCGCTGTAGTGGAGGCCTTCTGTCGTTAGTCAACCCAGAATTTACTTACACGACTCTGGCGGCTTCTCCGCATTGGCTCTTTTTCCACGCTAACACCCTACCGATTAAATTAGTAGTCGGCTCTTTTTATTTTCCGCCGAATTCGGATTTAGTATCTCAACTCTCGGCGCTACAAATAGAAATGGATTCCTTGAATGACCAGTATCCAGAAGCGATTTTTGTTCTTGGAGGCGACTTTAACTGTCGAGTAGGAACTTCAGACCCATACTCCGACTTCCCACAGATATTTGAAGGCTCGTCAATCGGCATGCGGAGGCAGACACACGATGAACTATGCAACACCCGTGGAGTCCTTCTGTCCGAATTTATGCAGACAAACAATTTCGTCTTATTAAATGGGCGCTGTACCAGCGACGTTCCGGCGCACTTTACTTTTCTCGGACATAAGGGCTTCAGTGTTGTCGACCTTGTATGGGTTTCGGCCCTACATTTGCCCTTCATAGACGACCTAAAGACAGGCGACGACCTACACGGTTCAGACCACTTACCGGTCTCCCTGTCACTACTGCTGATGTCGGAAAGTGCTAGAATAGAAACGCCTGCTGCCATGCCATTAGGGCGGGCAGCAGTGCGATTTTCGGGGTCGTTAGATGGGGTGAGTAACTTTCGCGATATTTTACGACTGCCGTTGTCAGCTACTACCGCAGAGAACTCGGAGTCTCTCGATGCTCAATATGAGCTTCTCGTCAAATACCTGCGCGCAGCGGCGCTAAATGCAAGTGTATGCGTTAAATTTACTGTCAAAAGTACACGCTCTAGAACGGTATCTTCGAAGGCCTGGTTCGATAGGGATTGTACAAGCGCAAAACGAGCTTTCCATCATGCCCTCAAGCGTATGAGGAGAGACGCTTATTCTCCAAATTCGACTCGCGCCTTTAAGACCGCGAAAAAAACGTATCTAGACATAATAAAAAATAAGAAGCTCCTCTATGCAAAAGAGGTAGCGGATAAGTTCGCGGGCGTCCGGAATGCGGCTGTTTTCTGGAACACATGTCGCCAATATCGGAAAAAACCCCGTGCGGGTGCGCAGGTATCCGGGGACGCCTGGGGAGCGTATTTCACAGAGATTTTTCCCCCTGAAGAGTGCCCCTCAGAGACGTTTTACGGCACTTTTGACCCAGCTTTGGACTCGCCGATCACTTTAACAGAACTCAAAGACAGCATAAGGAGGCTGAAGGTGGAAAGGGCAGTAGGCCCAGATGAGTTACCTGCCGAACTTTTTAAGTTTATGGAAGACACGTGGCTCTCTCACCTCCTGCTACTTTTTAATAACATCCTTCTTCTGGAGACCTTTCCTAAAGGCTGGGCTCGGGCTTCGTTAATTGCTCTCTTTAAAAAAGGCGCGCGTGACGACCCGGCCAACTGCAGACTGATCGCAATCACTAACGCCATAGCAAAGATCTTCTCGCAGGTTATGTGCGGGCGTCTGACTGAATGGGCGCTGCTAAGGGACCTGCTACCTGAGGAACAGGCCGGTTTTCGTAGTGGGAAAAGCACGGAAGACAACATCTTCTCGCTTCTCGCCACCATTCAGATTGTTTTCAGACGACAACAAGCGAAGCTATACGGATTATTCGTGGACTTTAAACGAGCCTTTGACTCTGTTCCTCACTCGCTTCTCTGGCGGAAGCTGCTCGGTCTCGGAGTTAGCGCAAAGCTTGTGAAAATTCTCTCCGCCCTATATCGCTCAGCTTCGGTGTGCCCCAATATCGATAACTGCAACGTACAGGATTTCGACGTCTCGAAGGGGGTCCTCCAGGGTGAAATCCTCAGCCCTCTTTTCTTTTTGTTGTATATAGCCGATATCGTGGAATTCTTCCGGAGTGGGGGGTCGCGCGGGGTGGATGTTTCGCACACACAGGATTTGCTGATGTTACTGTATGCCGACGACCTGACTATTTTTACTCGCCAGCAGATCTGCGCAGGAAACTAATTTTGTTATCGAATTACTGCCAAAAAAATCAGCTAACAGTTAACATTAACAAAACGAAAATCATCTGTTTCAGAAAAGCTGGCAGACTAAATGCATATTCGAGGTCTTTTCTGTTCAGAAATAGCCCGGTCGAGGTTGTAGGTTCGTACCGCTACCTGGGTGTGCTGTTCTCCTCCTCCGCGCGCGGCCTATCGCCCACGGAAGATGCAATAAAGAGGACTAAAACGGCGGCAGGCGCTGTTCTGTCGTTGGTACATGCGGCAAGGATCGAGGCCTGGGATGCCTTTTGGAAATTATATGGCGCGATGATTGTTTCCGTTTTGCTCTATGCGGCACCATTTTGGGCCCTGCGATACTCGGATAAGCTGGAATCCCTGCAGATAGAGTTCTTTAAGAATCTCTTAAGTCTACCAAGAAACACTCCGGCTTACCTTGTCCGTTTAGAACTTGGTATTCCGCACATAGCGGTGGAAATTCTGTCAAGAACTATTAAATGGGTATCAAAAACTCTTAAACTGCAGGATTACAGATTGTCCAAGATACTATTGTTGCGTCTCAAAGAACTGGCGGACGCTGACGCGTCGCAGAGTACATTCAACTGGGCCCTCCAAGTAAAAGCTCTGCTGATCAAGGCCGGAGCGTCCGAGTTGTGGAGTAATTTCGACGCGGACATTTGGGATCAGCGAGGGCCCTCGCTAGTCGTTAAATTCGCCGAGTCCTCGAGAAGGTGCGACCTCAGGTCCTATTTTAATTCTGACAATGTCCAGTTGCCTATTTATCGCCTCCCCGAGGACTCGGCGTACACCCTGTATCCTTCCCGCTTGCCCCTGCGCTGTCTTAAGGTAATAGCCCAATTAAGGCTAGCGACCGTCTTTTCACGCTCAATCGTCATTGCCGGCCAGCGATACACTTATAATCCGTTAGCCCCTTGTCCTCTCTGCAATATGACTGCAAACGAGTCGTTGCTGCACATTTTGACAGAGTGCCCCCTACTCGCTTCCACCAGAGTGGACTTTTCCGAATCGCTAAAA
The DNA here is from genome assembly GCA_030407085.1 of Trichopria drosophilae. Classification (NCBI taxonomy): domain Eukaryota; kingdom Metazoa; phylum Arthropoda; class Insecta; order Hymenoptera; family Diapriidae; genus Trichopria; species Trichopria drosophilae. The sequence continues at coordinate 75,877,158 of CM059582.1, forward strand.
CACCGACCACTTCACTCCTCAGGACTCCTATGCACCTTAATCTGCAGCAACGACGCGTTCTCAGCAAAGCTCCTTTATAATTTTGTGAAAACCAGCTTCAAAAGGAGAGCCTTTCTGCTCGGCGATTAATTTTAAGTGAAAATTGTTATTATATTGTATTGCGAACGCTACGCGGCTGGATGTACCCTTGCGCCTAACATTAGATTTAAGTATCACAACTACCGTTTAAATTTTAACTGTTTTATTCGATGTAAGCAACTGTACTGGAAAGTTTCGGAACTCATTCTCGATGGGTTATTATTCCCCAAATATGAGAAATAAATTATTACATATTACATACAATTAATTTATTATTGACGTATAAAGTTTTTTGCTTAATTTGGGGACGATGGAAGATTAAAATGAATTTATTATTGACGTATAAAGTTTTTTGCTTAATTTGGGGATGATGGAAGGTTAAAATGAATTTATTTTTGAAGTATAAAGTTTTTTGATTAATTTGGGAAAGATGGAAGAGTAAAATGAATTTATTTTTGACGTATAACGTTTTTTGCATAATTTGGTGACGATGGAAGATTAAAATGAATTTATTATTGACGTATAAAGTTTTTTGCTTAATTTAAGGATGATGGAAAGTTAAAATGAATTTATTTTTGACATATAAAGTTTTTTGCTTGATTTGGGGACGATGGGAGGTTAAAATGAATTTATTTTTGACGTATAAAGTTTTTTGCTTAATTTTGGGACGATGGAAGATTAAAATGAATTTATTTTTAGCGTATAAAGTTTTTTGATTAATTTGGGAAAGATGGAAGAGTAAAATGAATTTATTTTTGGCGTATAAAGTTTTTTGCTTCATTTAGGGCCGATGAAAGATTAGAATTTACTTATTTTTGACGTATAAAATTTTTTGCATAATTTGGGGACGATGGAAGATTAAAATGAATTTATTATTGACGTATAAAGTTTTTTGCTTAATTTGGGGATGATGGAAGGTTAAAATGAATTTATTTTTGACGTATAAAGTTTTTTGATTAATTTGGGAAAGATGGAAGAGTAAAATGAATTTATTTTTGACGTATAAAGTTTTTTGCCTTATTTGGGGACGATTGAAGATTAAAATGAATTTATTATTGACGTATAAAGTTTTTTGCTTAATTTAAGGATGATGGAAAGTTAAAATGAATTTATTTTTGACATATAAAGTTTTTTGCTTGATTTGGGGACGATGGGAGGTTAAAATGAATTTATTTTTGACGTATAAAGTTTTTTGCTTAATTTTGGGACGATGGAAGATTAAAATGAATTTATTTTTAGCGTATAAAGTTTTTTGATTAATTTGGGAAAGATGGAAGAGTAAAATGAATTTATTTTTGGCGTATAAAGTTTTTTGCTTCATTTAGGGCCGATGAAAGATTAGAATTTACTTATTTTTGACGTATAAAATTTTTTGCTTAATTTGGGGACGATGGAAGATTAAAATGAATTTATTATTGACGTATAAAGTTTTTTGCTTAATTTGGGGATGATGGAAGGTTAAAATGAATTTATTTTTGACGTATAAAGTTTTTTGATTAATTTGGGAAAGATGGAAGAGTAAAATGAATTTATTTTTGACGTATAAAGTTTTTTGCCTTATTTGGGGACGATTGAAGATTAAAATGAATTTATTTTCTCCGAATCTAGTTTCCTGTTCAATTTCACGCTGACAGAAGATTAAAATGAATTTATTTTCAACGAATCTAGTTTTTTGTTTAATTTGATGCCGTTAGCAGATTAAAATGAATTCATTTTTTACTAATCAAGTTTTTTGTCTAATTTGGGACCGGTAGGAGATGAGACTTAATTTTTTTTTACTAATCAACTTTTTTGTCTAATTTGGGAACGATAGGAGATGAGACTAAATTTATTTTTACTAATCAAGTTTTTTGTTGCATTTGTGAACGTTAGAATACTAAAATGAATTTGTTTTCTACGAACCTAGTTTTCTGTTCAATTTGAAGCCGTTAGAAGATTAAAATGAATTTATTTTCAACGAATCTAGTCTTTTGTTTAATTTGATGCAGTTAGATGATTAAAATGAATTTATTTTCACCGAATCTAGTTTTTTGCTTAATTTGAGGACGATGGAAGATTAAAATGAATTTATTATTGACGTATAAAGTTTTTTGCTTAATTTGGGGACGATGGGAGGTTAAAAGGAGTTTATTTTTGACGTATAACGTTTTTTGCATAATTTGGGGACGATGGAAGATTAAAATGAATTTATTTTTGGCGTATAAAGTTTTTTGCTTCATTTAGGGCCGATGGAAGATTAGAATTAATTTATTTTTGACGTATAAAGTTTTTTGCTTAATTTGGGGATGATGGAATATTAAAATGAATTTATTATTGACTTACAAAGTTTTTTGCTTAATTTGGGGACGATGGGTGGTTAAAATGAATTTATTATTGACGTATAAAGTTTTTTGCTTAATTTGGGGACGATGGGAGGTTAAAAGGAGTTTATTTTTGACGTATAACGTTTTTTGCTTAATTTGGAGACGATGGTAGATTAGAATTAATTTATTTTTGACGTATAAAGTTTTGCTTTGTAATCTGCCCTTTTTTATTTCCCTGTTTAGGAAAAGTAAGGAGGGAATCGAAATTACTTTGCTATTATTTATTAGTTCCAAATCGATATATTTTCCGATAAAATGACATGAAATTTATCTTAACGGTAGCATACGGCGCGGGCCCTAATCACGCGAGGGAAATCGTTACAAAGAAAGATGACCGGAGAAATACTCTAATATAAAAAAGAGCTGAAAAACGAAGGGAGAGACAAACCGCGAACAAAGTGGACGTGTATACCGCACTACACGTAATTCCTCCCAAAAAGGGGGAGTATCGGGAGAATGGTGGCCCGATGGGCGACTTACGAGTTGTTGGATGTTCGGCTGGAAGGTTTCCGGTGAACTCCTCCCAAGGATGGTGTCCTCCACTGTAGGCCGGGAACGTCGTCTTCTCCGGTGGGTCGGATGGAGAAGCCGTTTGGGTCCGGGAGTGCGTTCACCTCCTGTTGGTGGGGTCCCGGGTTGTCGGAGGTCGACCTGGCACCGTAATCTGCAAAATGGAGAAGGCACTCTCCTCGTCGCACTACGTGACTTTTCTTCGATTCGCACTATTCGCCGACTAACAGTTCGGGTGATTCTCCCGTGACACAAGAGAGGCAACGAGGTAATTCCAACTGATTCGAAGCGCGATCGTCCGTTTCTTCCATACTCCTCGAGTGGCGCCACCTCGGGGCCTGATGTCGGGATGATCCGTAGAAGGAGGGAGCAGCGTGACGGTCGCGACGGTACCGGCTTCTACTTCGGAGAGAGAGAGAGAGAGAGATACGTAGCTGCGCAAATCGGCTCTCGGCTTCTACCGTTGGAAGGAAAGAGAGAGACGCCCCGGCTTTACTCGCCTCCGTCTGTGGGGAAGGCACTCAGGACGGCGACTGACTAGAGGAGCGACGGCGGGGAGGTATGAGCCTTCATAGCGCGTATCCCCGGTACGGCGGGCGAGAGCGGCGGCGAATAGGGGGAAGGGTTCCCCCGGAACGCTCTCCCCGATCAGAGTTACCGGGTTCGATCAGTGACTACGTCACAAACCTCCGGGCCTGACTCGAGTACACCGTCGATAGAGGGGTGTACGAGTGTCATATTAAATGTCCTGAGATGCACTTCACTGGGGAACACTTCAATAAACCGGTCCATCTCGATAACTGTCACTAGGGAGCACTGTACTTAAATCTAGAACACTTCACAAAGCCAACAGAGGCGTCTCCTTCGCCACTGAGAACGAATTGCCCGTAGGCCTATACAGTGAGGTAGCTGAATAGCCATTAGAGGCACCGAACAGTCGCAAGGGGTAGGGGGAGTGCTCGCAACGAAATAAAAAAAACTAAAATACGCTGTTTGCACATCACTCATCCATACTACAGAAAGATGTCACACAAGTAGAAGCCCAAGAACCTGGCATCGCAAAGACATACCATCGCCACAACTCATAACCCAAAAAAAAAACGAAACATCGCAATCATACTCTTTACGAAGGTAAGAGTCGCAAATACAAGAAAAATAAAAAATCGCAACCAGGCGATACATAAAAAAGTGACATGTTCTACGGGTTACTTCCCTGTTCACCCGGGATAGCAAAATCGCCATCTGGCTGATACAGTGTGACTTATAACTAGGCCTTTATTTCTATCGCACGGTTGGGGTTCGCCTCTTCCAGTTCCATACCTTTACAATCATCATACCAGCTACGACGTCGTGGAGGATGGAGAGAAGGATGGAATGAAGAGGGATCCGTGTGACAAAAGAAAAGAAGGATAGTACAATACACAACGACAACAAAGGATTTGAGATGACATAGGCTGATGCGGTCGATACATGTTCACGAGGGGGTAGCGACTATTTTCGCCGTCGGGCCAACTGCACGCAACGGGACAGCGGCGAGGAAATGTCAACTCGCTGGATTTCCTAAAATACTAAGTTCCTTCGAGTGCCACACAATGATCTCCACTACAGTACCGAATTTGCACGGTTTACTACTCCACAGCACGAGTGGCTATCATTTACGAACATGTAGCGATAAGACTAGCCTTAGGAGGCTTATCCGAAATTCAAACATTAGCCAGATCTGGGAGTAGGTCCGGGCAAACTCTATACTCGTAGATTCGTAGGTGCTGATGTCACGTCGGGCTATCGAGGTTTCGACTCACATTAGGCGACCATACGATAGACTTGGGGGATATCGTGTTACACTAGACCGTTTACGCCAGTGTGAAGCGCATCTGCAATGGCATAGTATACAACGGCACGATAATTTCAGGGCCAACAAAACGCGAAGGGACAGCACATACCTCGACTGTATTCTTCTCGCGATGGATATTAAATTGACTCGACAAGACCGCGGCTTATCGCGACGCAGAAATTTAAGTACTCGAAAACGTGACTTAGCACCATGCTTGCGCAAATCAGCGCGAATTAAGCTTGGAGTTATCAACGACGTGCGTCGTCCAAGACGTACCCATGGGGCTGATAAAGCCGCGCTGGTTAGCGTAAGAACCAACGTAAGTTACCGACAGGCGCGATTTAGTGCAATATGGAGATAACGCATGGGTGACGTGACTAGACGTAGTACCAAGTCAAGCAAACCGAGTGCATAACTCAAACTACGCGAATTCCAAGTCGGCTTTCGACACAATGCACTACTACCACCACTATGAGCGTATCTCAGCACTATCGGGCATTGGAAGTCCGTTCGTTAGAGCTACAGATGGCCCACCGAAAACGCCATGGGACGACGCCTTTTTTTTCAAAACGTATCGCCAAGACACAAATATTAATTAAGGATCTGCACAATTAGGCGTGAGCCAAACTCTAAATTCGCACCCTACGCGAGTTAGCGTAGGTCCCGAACAAATTACATACTAGTCACGACTTAGTGACTTTCAATCAAAGTTACTCGCATACTCAGAGTGAGTAGGTACTAATTCACAAAAGAAAAAAAAAATTGTAAGAGATGGTCGCGATTCCCCGAAATCAAACTCGACCCCATGATTTAGCGCAGCTGAACTAACTTTTCTTACATCCTCTGCGGCCTCGGGGGCACGCAACAGGGACTCTCTCGGTATTGTCGGGTACCGAGACATGACAAAAAAAAAATTGTTTATAGAATTTGTATATCAGATCGTAACGTACCATAGTCGGGGGTCTTTTATTAGATCGGCTAATTTACGGGTAAAAGTTGCAAATCGAAACACAGAAATGTCGATATCCGAAGCAATCGGAACGTGATTGACGACGGCAGGTCGTAACAACAAAACAAAATTTTTATCCATATTTACTATTTGAACGCGATGGACTGACACAAATCGCAAATGAAGATTGAAAAATGCGGTTACGTTCCGTACGACTGAATGAAGCGACTTCACGTGAAAAATGCTCGACTATAGGAGCGTAAGGTCGATTCTACTATTATACATCCGTGCGCACACGTATCTGGATTTTTGGACCGAAGGGACAACTTAAACGTAAGGGGCAACCAAACACAATCATGTTGAAGAAGAGGGTGGTAGTCATCGCGTCATCATCGCTTCGTAGAGCGAGAGACAGCAGATGTGGGAGGTAAACGCGATATACAGCAAGTCATTGAAAATAACTCAGATGAAAACGTCTTTACGAAAACTGGACAGGTCTTACGTCAAAAGTGCCAGTTAACCTAACCTGACCTAAGTGCACCTTGTAGAGAATTAAAAATGCAACATCGGTTGACTTGTAATATGGGAAAGAAAAACTCAATATTCAACGAGTTAGGAGCCTCTGAAAATAAAGATGAAGTAAATTCTTACTATTCGCAAAGTGTATCGCAAAGTTTATCGCAAAGTTTTTCGCAAAGTTTTTCGCAAAGTTTTTCGCAAAGTTTTTCGCAAAGTTTTTCGCAAAGTTTTTCGCAAATGGCCAACATAAACGCAAAGGACGGCGCTACATTGATAAGGGGGTATCACAAAGCATCATAATGTCATCTTGCTATTTCTACACACATGGTACATTAGTGCTATTTAAATCAGTGTATTATCCTAGGGGGCATTTTTGAAAACATCGGGGTACCAGTGCAGCCGTTAGGTCCTACGGGATCGTAGACCATAACGTCGATCTAATAGTGGTGGGGGTGGGGAAGGCGCGCACCGGGTCGACACTCTACGCGGACGACCGGGGCGCCTGCGAGTGAAAGTCGGTTCGACTGTCTCCGGCGGCCTTGCCGCGAGGTGGGCCTCGCCGTGGCGTAGCGCACGTGGAGTTTCACTCGGACAGGGGAGCATTTCTCTAGCTGCTTTCGGAGGTCGACCGCGGCGACGCGGCACCGGGTCGGTACTCACCGGGTTCGGAATGGCTGGTTTCGCCCGAGGGCTATGAGGGTTTTCGTGCGTGTTAGTCGACACGGTTCGGTCGTTTGCAGAATGACTTCCCTCGTCGGGGGCGTGATACGGTTTCAGATCTTTAATATGGGCTCTTGGGTTCCGACTCCTCTCGGGGTCGTCGAGCTCAAAGACGACGGGAGAGATTACCCGCAGAATACGATGGGGGCCACTAAATTTAGGCGCGAGTTTGGCCGCGAAATTCTGAATCCCTGACGAAAGGAAACGGATGCGACGTAGTACTAGGTCACCCACCTGGTATTTTATTTCTCGGTGGGACCGATTATAATACTCTGCTTAGCGCGTCGCGGCGCGCTCAAGATTACGATGTACCCAATCGTGAATTAACGGTAGCCTCCTCATTCGATCACGCCAGAACTCCGGATCCTTAGGGAGCGTGAGCGGAGGAGGGGGGAGGTCAGTACGCAAATTCCTAATCGCTACCGGGTTGCGACCGTAATTAAGAAATGCGGGGGTCATCTTAGTCGATGATTGGACCGCGGTATTCAAAGCGAATGTCAATTCCTCAAGATGCACATCCCAGTCGCGATGATCATGCGACACGAACGTACACATCATCGTCTTGAGGGTTCTATTAACCCACTCGACTGGGTTGGCCTCGGCGTGGTAGGGGGGGGGGGGGGTCCAAGCGGAAACAATACCCAATTGACTCAAATGCGTCTTTACGTGCGAGTTATCGTATTGTTTCGCATTATCCGATAAGAAATACTTTGGGCAACCCCATCTATTTATCACAAGACTATCGAAAGCGGCCATTATAGCCGATCCAGTGGCGGCACGGAGGGGTTTCATTTCTATATATTTCGTGAACATATCCTGGAAAACTACCACGAATTGATTTTGACGCTTACTGGGGGGATATGGTCCCATGACGTCGGAACTGACTGTCATCCATGAACCTTCGGTGGTTCTCTCACACATGAGTCCCGTAGGGGCCTGCTGGGAGACTTTTTGTCTCTGGCATTCGGGACAACGGGTGACCCTCGCGACGTCCTGGAAGACGCCGGGCCAGTAAAAGTCTTGGATAAGACGGTGATACGTCTTATCCACTCCTAAGTGGCCGGCTTGCGGACAATCGTGTGCGTCACTCAGGGCACGAGCACGCGAGTCCGCGGGAAGGACTAGCTTCCAGGCGTCGAGGTCGCTCACGGCAGCTTCTATAATGTGGTCGGTGGAAATATATTCGATCGTCCTCGATGCGCCAATCGGGGTACTTCGAAGGGAACTTTCGAATATTCTCCAGTTTCTGAGTATACCACTTATCCTCTGTATCTCCAAGGGCGCAAAGGGCTTCATAAAGGTTCTCATACATCCGCGAAAGAGTATCGGGCACCACGTTAAGAGTACCCTTCCTATGCTCGATTTTCATATCATAGGCCTGCATGGCCAGAGCCCACCGTGCTAGTCTACCGGTCGGGTCCCGCAGGTTCCTCAGCCATTGCAGGCTGCTATGTTCCGTTATAATTCTAAAGTGGGTTCCCTCGATATAAGGTCTGTACTTCTTCACGGCCCAGAGGACCGCGAGGCACTCTTTTCCGGTGACCGTATATTTCCGTTCGGCTTTAATGAGCACACGACTGGCGAAGCTGATCGGATGCTCATTACCGTCTACCTCTTGGGTGATGACCGCGCCGATCGCGAAGTCACTCGCGTCCGTCTGGATCGTGAAGGGTGCATCGAAATTTGGGCGGGTGAGGATTGGAGTATGGGTAAGGGAGTCCCGCAGGGACTCAAAAGCAGACTGCTGCTCCGGACCCCAGACCCAGGGAGTGTTTTTCATCAGGAGTTTAGTTAGCGGGATACGATCTCGCGAAAAGTCTGGGAGGAACCGCGAGTACCACCCCACCATGCCCAGAAAGCGTCGTAGGTGTTTGAGATTAGTGGGGGGGTGGAAATTCAAGTACGGGGGCGACCTGGTCCGGATCAGTCTTTAATCCGTCGCGATTCAGTACGAAACCGAGGTACTTCACCTTCTCCCGGAAGAATTCGCTTTTATCCAAGTTTAACTCTAGACCAGCGTTCCGCAGATTGGTCAGGACAAGTTCTAAGTAGCGGAATTGGCCCTCCTCATCGTCCGTGGCGATGATGATATCATCGAGGTACGCGAATACGTGGGGCTCCCACGCGGGATCGATGAGGCGGTCCACCAATCGCTGAAACGTCGCCGGTGCGTTGGTGAGGCCGAAGGGCATGCGCTTAATCTGAAACAATCCGCGACCGGGGACGGCAAAAGCGGTGACGGGCCGGCTGCCAGGCTCTACCGGTACTTGAAAGTACGCCTGGCTGAGATCGAGCGTGGTGATGCACTGGGCACGACTCAACCCCGATAGAATCCGGTCCATCGAGGGGAGAGGATATGCATCTTTCCTTGTTACCTTATTAACGTCTCGGAAGTCGACGCAAAATCGAAACGTCCCATTCGACTTCAGGACAATAACGGGATTGCTCATCCAAGGGCTCGCGGAACGCTCGATGATGCCGTCGCCCAGCATCTCATCGACTGCGTCCTGGGCCACCTTCAGCATGTAGGGGGACAATAAACGAGCCTTCTGGCGAATAGGGGGATGGCCCTGCACGTCGATGGCGTGCTGCGTGAGGCGCGTTACACCGATAGTAGGGGTCCTATTCGCGGGATAATAGCGGTTAAGCAGCCTCCTTAGCCGTGGGGCGGCTTCTTTGGAGGGGGGAACCAAGCCAGCGCACTCATCTACTGCTTGGGCCATTAACGGAATACTGGTGTCCGTTAGCGAGTGGGGGTACCTATTCGACTACTCCACGAATTGCTATCGGTATCTAATTTGAGACCGAATAGACGCATGAAATCCATACCCAATAAACAGGCATAATGGATAGGGGCAACCCGCATGTCAAAACTCTTGGTTTGACCATCGAGAGTCATCGCGAGGGTGATGATACCGTCTAGGGGGACTACCGCCCCATTCGCGACCTTAACCTGTTCTTCGCTGGGTCTCAAGAACTGGGAGACGATCTCGCGACATGCAACCCCTAAATACGATCGCGAAGCTCCCGTATCTACAAGGGCCCTTATAACCTTTCCGTTTAAGGCAAGACGTAAGTGGGGACGCGGATCGGAGTCTACAATTTCGAGATTATTTTTACGGGATTCTGTTGACGCAGATCTTTTATTTGCTACTAGGGAAGTACGACGGGTGGAAAACCGCTGTACGGCAGCTGAATAACCAGTAAGTGCGGTCTTTTCATCGGCAGCCTTGCTGGCCGTATCCCGCGACTGGAGGGGGCGTGAAGACCGGTGTGCTAGGGGAGGTCTCGGGAACACCGTCCCCCCCTTTAGCAGTTTCCCGACCTTTTACGCGCGCACGCCGGGCAGTTATTTGCATCTCGGCCTGGATAGCCGCAGATGCGACAGAAGTACCCCAATGGGTGGGGGCACTCGCGATACAGGTGACCCGACTGTTTGCAATTGTAGCAACGGACGGGATTACGTGCCGGATGTGACGTGGTCACCGGGGGTGGAGGTTGCCTTGGTGCCACGTCCATCAGACGAGGTAGCCGTTGGGACGGGGGCGTACTAGAAATTCCCGAAGGTTTACGCGGCGTTGGGGGTTTTACCGAAGAGGGTTGTTTTGGAGCTCTAGTGCTCACGGCCCGCATTACCGGCGCGGCTTCCTCTCCCATGGGGGAGGGCGGCGGCAAGGGCGCGGGGGCGGCGGACTACTTCAGGGCCGGCTTGACGGTAGGAGTCGCAAGGGCCAGCTTCTCCTTTCCCCGCCTCGCCTTCGGCGTATATGCAAAAGCGGGGAAAGCCGATTGATTAGCCGCGGGAGGGGGCCGATATACCCTCCCCTTCCACTTGTCTACCAATTCTCAACAGGTCGGAAAAATCGTACACGGAGTCACGCTCGATTTTTCGTGCGAGACCGGGGCGCAGATTCTGTACCGCGATATCTAACTGTTCCTCTAGAGCCGGAGGGAACGTGAGTAAATTAAAAAGACTGCGTAGGGAGACTAAATACTCCCGTATGGGCTCCTCGGGTCCTTGGGTGCGCAGGGTAATCTCCCTTTTGATGCTGGCTTCCAGGTGGCGTTAGCCTCGCGGAAATATCGCACGAAGCCGGAGTAGGTGCTGCAGCTGGATTTTTCCACCCAGTACCGATTAAGGGCCGATCCCCTAAACGCTTCGGGTAGGGCGTGTTGGAGATCCTCCTCGGTCAAATCCCGACTGGTGACGTATTCACCTAATTTGACGAGAAATTCTTCGGCATCTTCCCCCTCCTCCCCTGAATAGCGTGGCCCGTCCTCCAGTGTTCGATCGCGGTTTTGTGCCAACGAACGCTGGACATTGACAAGCTGGGGTTGAATGACTCTCCTGCGTGGGACGCATTGCCATCGACGTGATGAGAGGAGTGGGGGTGGCCGACCCGAGTGCTATTATAACGAGGTTGGTGAGGCGACAAATCATACGTGAGATCTGCCGGGAAGTGCACACTCGACGAACCGGCGGTTGAGCGTCGAGGTGGGGGTTGGCGCGTTGCCAATGGTCGAAAGGGGTCCACGTGGTGCACGGACATTGTCGCGAGGTGGGGGGCCGAAAATACCTGCCCGTGAGGGTTGCGGCTCATCCTGTATTTCACCCGAGGCGGCACTCGGTCGGAAAGGCTCAGGGACCGACTGGGTCGGGTCACGTGACCCACCATGTGCAAGGTCATTCCCGGTTAGCCGACTCGACGGGTTAATGTCGTTCACGGCACGACCCTCTGGTTGAGGGTCGTCTTCGCGGTGGTCGTCGCTAGGGGGGACGCGTGATGGATTCGACCGGCTGGGTACGTGGAGGTGTCCGCCATCGGGAACCGGAAACTCTCCTCCTCTCCGAATGAGATCGGGTCCCGATAATAGGCGCATGATCGGTCCGACGGTAACCCGTGGGCGGCAAACGCGAAGGCTCCTAGGCGAGACGTCGGTGGGAGCTCCACGTGACCCGGGTAGGTCGCACTCATCGAGTCGCCCAAAACGGTCCATATTATGGGACAACCTACCGCCTCGGACAACGTATAGGGGGGTTGACCACCGCGCCCATCCGTACTGGCGTTCCATTCGGCCGGGGTATCCGGGAATCGCCGCAAAATGGTGTATCGCACCAGTCGATCCCGGATTACCTCCACTGATCCGGCAATCCGGAGTTCGGCCTTATCGCGTCTACCGATAAGGTCGCGTAGATCGATGATTCGATCGACCTCCGCGCGTATTGCCGCGATTTGGTCAAAACTGGCGATTTGCCGCCCCGCCGCGCGGGAGGGGGTGACGTTCGTCGCGGTAGCCGAAAATGCCACGGGTGTCGTCGTAATAGACGGGAGTCCCGAGGTAGTGGTGGGGGTTACCACCGTTAACGTGGGCACCACCGTTGCCGGGGAACTAGTGGGAGTGGATAGCAATGTATCCATTGTCCCGACACGAACTATGAAGAGAAGAGAAAAAGAAAGAAGAAAAAGTTCGGACGCTCTTCAAGGTCACCGCGCAGTTCGAGATTCTACGTCGAGCTGCCGGATTCGTAAATCGAACCACCTGTGGTCCAACTTATACAAGAAAAACGAATACGAAGCTCGAGAAAAAAAAAGAGAAAACTCGGCTTCGCTGATATGGGTTCAGAACGGATATCTGGCGCAAAGGGAACGCGTTACTCACGTTACCAAAAAAAAAAAAACAAAAAACAAAAAACAAAAAAAATATTCTAAAGGGAGGAAAATGTACTTCAGGCCTCCGTGGACCGATAGCCAAAAGCTCTCAAGAATAGGCGCAGAATAAGAGCGATATATATATATATATATATATATATATATATATATATATATATATATATATATATATAAGATAATAAATATATAAATAATATAATTGATATTTCAATTATATTATTTATATATTTATTATCTTATATTGTATGTACCAGTGCAGCGACCCGAAGAATTTTATAGAACCCCCGTCCTATCGCGATGCGCGATCCCCTAACCTCGCGGTTTGGATTATTGCAACCGTTGTAGAGGCGTCAGCTGCGACAGATAACTGCCGCACGCCTCTGTAAATACAAAAGCTTTGGCATCTGGGGAAACCCCCCCCCCTCTCCCCTTCTTCTTTTTCTACTGTGACTTTTTGTTGTTGCTTTTGCTGGTGCTCTCGCTCTTATTCTGCGCCTATTCTTCAGAGCTTTTGGCTATCGGTCCACGGAGGCCTGAAGTACATTTTTCTCCCTTTAGAATATTTTTTTTTTTTTTTTTTTTTTTTTTTTTTTTTTTTTAACGTGAGTAACGCGTTCCCTGTGCGCCAGATATCCGTTCTGAACCCATATCAGCGAAGCCGAGTTTTCTCTTTTTTTTTTCTCGAGCTTCGTATTCGTTTTTCTTGTATAAGTTGGACCACAGGTGGTTCGATTTACGAATCCGGCAGCTCGACGTAGAATCTCGAACTGCGCGGTGACCTTGAAGAGCGTCCGAACTTTTTCTTCTTTCTTTTTCTCTTCTCTTCATAGTTCGTGTCGGGACAATGGATACATTGCTATCCACTCCCACTAGTTCCCCGGCAACGGTGGTGCCCACGTTAACGGTGGTAACCCCCACCACTACCTCGGGACATCCGTCTATTACGACGACACCCGTGGCATTTTCGGCTACCGCGACGAACGTCACCCCCTCCCGCGCGGCGGGGCGGAAAATCGCCAGTTTTGACCAAATCGCGGCAATACGCGCGGAGGTCGATCGAATCATCGATCTACGCGACCTTATCGGTAGACGCGATAAGGCCGAACTCCGGATATATATATATATATATATATATATATATATATATATATATATATATATATATATATATCAATTATATTATTTATATATTTATTATCTTATTGCATAATATATCTAAATCGAAATTTATTTCGACTCAATTGCAGGAGCTGCGAGTATCTCTATGGTTTACTGCAAGGGGAGGGGGAAATCCTGTACCTGAAATCGCGAAAGTCAAAACGAAAGAAGTTGAACGTTTTAAATTGAATATGCCAATCTAACTTAGCTCTTCCGGGAGATTTGCTATTAAATCGGAAAACGGAACAAAACCTCAAATTTCGTTGTATTTAAACTTCGTTCCTCACTAGTGTGAAACAAATTAAAAATTTTCGGAAGTTTCCTAAAATTAATTTGAATCTGGAAAACTATATCAAAATTGACAAGAAAGCTTATTTTGATAAAAAGAATTCTAAGTTCCGTAACCGACTCTAATAAGTGAAATAATATTTAAGTTTCAAATTACTAATTATTATAAACGAGTGTTGAAAAATAACTGGAAAAGTACGTTATTTATTTACCGGTATTTTCAAATATTAATTATTCCAGGGACGATAACATTGACTTAGGCCAACTTAATTATCGGCCCGTAGGGGGATACGGGGGAGACCATAGAGAGAATAATAAATGCTGAAACGGTAAACACAAGTATACATTCGTATTATTCATGCAACGAATTATTATTGCAATCATAAATCCATATAGTAATATTCAGGGAGATTGATTGGGAAGAAACGTAAACAAGGTCGTTCCCGAGAATTTCTCGTAATACGCCGAAAAGAAATCTATTGTTTCCTGACGCAAGTTGCAGCTTTGTTATTGTTTACAAAGCTCACAACTAATTTACTGGAGATTAACTTTATTTATTTTCGAAGTTGTTTTCAACTTCTGAAAAGTGATTATCGTTAAGATATACAACTTCGAAATAATATCAAATAACTAATTATTTTCAACCGGTGCAAATTCAAACTCGAAAATTTATTTATGCCAAAAAAATTTATTGGACATGACAAACGATTTGAATTCAAACACCAACGCGAAAATATATTTTATAACTTCTAGAAATTCAAATTGATATTACTTTTATTCATCGATTAAAATTCCGTAATACCCGGAATCGGCTCGGGACAACAGAGGCGCGCTTCCAGGCCAGATTTTTGGGCTCGGACTTGTGACTGGAGGGAAGGAGTAGCGAGGGAAATCTGAAGGAGGGAAAAGGAAACACATAAATTACAATTATCTATATTATTAATAATTATTCTTACTACCTCTATATTATTAATAACTAATTCTCACGCCAAGGGAAAAAGAGGGGGGCGCGAACAACACAGCCGGAACTGAAAAATGCGAAACTCAAACGAAACTTTCTCCGGCGAACTTCCCCGATACAAATTTCCACTTTACGCAAAAAAAGAAATGTTCACAATTTTTGGGAAATCTTTTTAGATTTCCCCACCAGGGATGCCATTTGTAATCTCCCCTTTTTTATTTCCCTGTTTAGGAAAAGTAAGGAGGGAATCGAAATTAATTTGCTATTATTTATTAGTTCCAAATCGATATATTTTCCGATAAAATTACATGAAATTTATGTTAACGGTAGCATACGGCGCGGGCCCTAATCACACGAGGGGAATCGTTACAAAGAAAGATGACCGGAGAAATACTATAATATAAAAGAACAGAAAAACGAAGGGAGAGGCAAACCGCGAACAAAGAGGACGTGTATACCGCACTACACGTAATTCCTCGCAAAAAGGGGGAGTATCGGGAGAATGGTGGCCCCATGGGCGACTTACGGGTAGTTGGATGTTCGGCTGGAAGGTTTCCGGTGAACTCCTCCCAAGAATGGTGTCCTCCACTGTAGGCCGGTGACGTCGTCTTCTCCGGTGGGGCGGATGGAGAAGCCGTTTGGGTCCGGGAGTGCGTTCACCTCCTGTTGGTGGGGTCCCGGGTTGTCGGAGGTCGACCTGGCACCGTAATCTGCAAAATGGAGAAGGCACTCTCCTCGTCGCACTACGTGACTTTTCTTCGATTCGCACTATTCGCCGACTAACAGTTCGGGTGATTCTCCCGTGACACAAGAGAGGCAACGAGGTAATTCCAACTGATTCGAAGCGCGATCGTCCGTTTCTTCCATACTCCTCGAGTGGCGCCACCTCGGGGCCTGATGTCGAAATGATCCGTAGAAGGAG
The DNA here is from genome assembly GCA_030407085.1 of Trichopria drosophilae. NCBI lineage: Eukaryota > Metazoa > Arthropoda > Insecta > Hymenoptera > Diapriidae > Trichopria > Trichopria drosophilae. The sequence continues at coordinate 75,893,132 of CM059582.1, forward strand.
GGAGCAGCGTGACGGTCGCGCGGCCCGCGCGTACCGGCTTCTCCTTCGGAGAGAGAGAGAGAGATACTCCCGACGGCGACTGACTAGAGGAGCGACGGCGGGGAGGTATGAGCCTTCATAGCGGTATCCCCGGTACGGCGGGCGAGAGCGGCGGCGAATAGGGGGAAGGGTTCCCCCGGAACGCTCTCCCCGATCAGAGTTACCGGGTTCGATCAGTGACTACGTCACAGCTTAATTTGGGGAGGATGTAAGATTAAAATGAATTTATTTTTGGCGTATAAAGTTTTTTGATTAATTTGGGAAAGATGGAAGAGTAAAATGAATTTATTTTTGACGTATAAAGTTTTTTGCTTAATTTGGGGACGATTGAAGATTAAAATGAATTTATTTTCAATGAACCTAGTTTTTTGTTCAATTTGATGCCATTAGCAGATTAAAATGAATTCATTTTTTACTAATCAAAATTTATTTTCTCCGAATCTAGTTTCCTGTTCAATTTCACGCCGTAAGAAGATTAAAATGAATTTATTTTCAACGAATCTAGTCTTTTGTTTAATTTGATGCCGTTAGAAGATTAAAATGAATTTATTATTGACTTACAAAGTTTTTTGCTTAATTTGGGGATGATAGGAGGTTAAAATGAATTTATTATTGACGTATAACGTTTTTTGCTTAATTTGGGCATGAGAGAAGATTAGAATTAATTTATTTTTCCCGTATAAAGTTTTTTGCTTAATTTGGGGACGATGGAAGATTAAAATGAATTTATTTTTGGCGTATAAATTTTTTTGCTTAATTTAGGGCCGACGGAAGATTGGAATTAATTTATTTTTGACGTACAGAGTTTTTTGCTTAATTTGGGGACGATGGAAGAGTAAAATGAATTTATTTTTGACGTATAAAGTTTGTTGCTTAATTTGGGCACGATGGAAGATTACAATGAATTTATTTTTGGCGTATAAAGTTTTTCGCATAATTTAGGGCCGATGGAAGAGTAAAATGAATTTACTTTTGACGTATAAAGTTTTTTGCTTAATTTGGGGACGATGGAAGATTAAAATGAATTTATTTTCTCCGAATCTAGTTTGCTGTTCAATTTGACGCCTTAAGAAGATTAAAATGAATTTATTTTCAACGAATCTAGTTTTTGTTTAATTTGATGCCGTTAGGAGATGAATTCATTTTTTACTAATCAAGTTTTTTGTCTAATTTGGGACCGATAGGAGATGAGACTAAATTTATTTTTACTAATCAAGTTTTTTGTTGCATTTGTGACCGTTAGAATATTAAAATGAATTTATTTTCTGCGAATCTAGTTTCCTGTTCAATTTGACGCCGTTAGAAGATTAAAATGAATTTATTTTCAACCAATCTAGTCTTTTGTTTAATTTGATGCCGTTAGAAGGTTAAAATGAATTTATTTTTGACGTATAAAGTTTTTTGCTTAATTTGTGGACGATGGAAGATTAAAATGAATTTATTTTTGGCCTATAATGGTAAATATATAGATAGGAGAAGAGACTGAATTTATTTTTTACTAATCAACTTTTTTGTCTAATTTGGGACCGATAGGAGATGAGACTGAATTTATTTTTACTTATCAAGTTTTTTGTTGCATTTGTGACCGTTAAAATATTAAAATGAATTTACTTTCTACGAATCTAGTTTCCTGTTCAATTTGACGCCGTTAGAAGATTAAAATGAATTTATTTTCAACGAATCTAGTCTTTTGTTTAATTTGATGCCGTTAGAAGATTAAAATGAATTTATTTTCAACGAATCTAGTTTTTTGCTTAATTTGGGGACGATGGGAGGTTAAAAGGAGTTTATTTTTGACGTATAACGTTTTTTGCTGAATTTGGAGACGATGTAAGATTAAAATGAATTTATTATTGACTTACAAAGTTTTTTGCTTAATTTGGGGACGATGGGAGGTTAAAATGAATTTATTATTGAAGTATAAAGTTTTTTGCTTAATTTGGGGACGATGGGAGGTTAAAAGGAGTTTATTTTTGACGTATAACGTTTTTTGCTTAATTTGGAGGCGATGGTAGATTAGAATTAATTTATTTTTGACGTATACAGTTTTTTGCTTAATTTGGGAACGATGGAAGATTAAAATGAATTTATGTTTGGCGTATAAAGTTTTTTGATTAATTTGGGAAAGATGGAAAAGTAGAATGAATTTATTTTTGGCGTATAAAGGTTTTTGCTTCATTTAGGGCCGATGGAAGATTAGAATTAATTTATTTTTGACGTATAAAGTTTTTTGCTTAATTTGGGGATGATGTAAGATTAAAATGAATTTATTATTGACTTACAAAGTTTTTTGCTTAATTTGGGGACGATGGGAGGTTAAAATGAATTTATTATTGAAGTATAAAGTTTTTTGCTTAATTTGGGGACGATGGGAGGTTAAAAGGAGTTTATTTTTGACGTATAACGTTTTTTGCTTAATTTGGAGACGATGGTAGATTAGAATTAATTTATTTTTGACGTATACAGTTGTTTGCTTAATTTGGGGACGATGGAAGATTAAAATGAATTTATTTTTGGCGTATAAAGTTTTTTGATTAATTTGGGAAAGATGGAAGAGTAAAATGAATTTATTTTTGGCGTATAAAAGTTTGTGCTTAATTTGGGGACGATGTAAGATTAAAATGAATTTATTATTGACGTATAAAGTTTTTTGCTTAATTTGGGGATGATGGAAGGTTAAAATGAATTTATTTTTGACGTATAAAGTTTTTTGCTTAATTCGTGGACGATGGAAGATTAAAATGAATTTATTTTTGGCCTATAAAGTTTTTTGCTTAATTTAGGGCCGATGGAAGATTAGAATGAATTTATTATTGACTTACAAAGTTTTTTGCTTAATTCGGGGACTATGGGAGGTTAAAATGAATTTATTATTGACGTATAAAGTTTTTTGCTTAATTTGGGGACTATGGAAGATTAAAATGAATTTATTTTTGGCGTATAAATTTTTTTGCTTCATTTAGGGCCGACGGAAGATTAAAATTAATTTATTTTCTCCGAATCTAGTTTTCTGTTCAGATTGACGCCGTTAGAAGATTAAAATGAATTTATTTTCAACGAATCTAGTTTCCTGTTCAATTTGATGCCGTTAGGAAATTAAAATGAATTTATTTTCTCCGAATCTAGTTTCGTGTTCAACTTGATGCCGTTAGGAGATTAAAATTAATTCATTTTTTACTAATCAAGTTTTTTGTCTAATATGGGACCGATGGAGGATTTTCCAGTATTTTGAGATCGTGCAAAACTAGTAGATAATTTAGTTGAGACGATAATGTTTTATTGATTGTTTTGGCACCCGTACACTGTTTAATGCAGCGACCATACTAGAACATTCAATTTGTACTTCTTACGATGAATCTCCGGATGGAAATTAATTTTGAGGAGATGCTTCTTTGAGGACAGCGGGCCAGAACAAAAGTCAGCTGTTCGTGTCCCTGTGAAAATACTCCAGGCCTGGAAACTGATATATCGCGGAGTATTCCAGGAGTTTCTTAGACCAAATCGAGTATATCCAAGTGGTTCTCAGTGGGCAGCTGTCCAGGATGTAGAAATGACCATGTAGGAGGCCTCGTCAAAACACTTCAGGCCAGGAAACTGAAAGTGGAGTCATCCTGATGATGCTCGTCCCAAATGCATTAAATACGAGTGCTTCTTTGAGATCAGCTGGTCATAAAGAAAAAAGTACCTATGTGCGAGTCCTCGTCAAAATACCCCAGAGGCCAGGAAACTGAACAGCGGAGTCTTCCTGATGATCCCTGGCAGAAGCACTCGGATTAACTCGTAAACTCGTCTACCTGCAAATGATCACCAAAATTCTTTAAAGAACCATATTCTAATTTTATACCTATATAGCATAATTATCATGTTAATAAATAAATATACTTATCAAATAGTCTTAATTCTCTTCTTCTTCTTCACCTAAAATCATTTATGAAACACAACTCTCATTTAAAAAGGTAGAAAATATACTTGTAAACAAGAATAAACCTAACCTACAAGTTATACTTATGCCAACAGCACACACAGATAAAGGAGTTTGTAAATGCATGTGTGTAGCGTAAAACTGACAATTTACGAATGAAAGCACCCTCTTCTGGGTAATACATGAACTACTTCGAACTGATCACCTTCCATGAACCATGAAATAGTAGACGGCCATGCGTATTTCGGCCCGGGCGAACATACCCGTTCCCCATCAGTCAGCATTTTGTAGCGGTAAAAAGTATTATTACCAATTATTTTTTTTTTTTTTTGCTGATAAAGAAGAAGTAAAAACATTTTGGAGATATTTTTCTAACTTTTAAAAATTATTTATTCTTTAGTACTAATTTAGAAAACTTATTATCTATATATTTATCTAATCATTTCTGTAACTGATAATAATGATTCGCGTAAATGAAAGTAAAGAAAACCTTCCGGTTTCGGCACTTCCGGTTTATGGTGAGTAACTACATAGACGTATTATTTTTCATCCACTCTATAAAGTGCAATTACTGCGGATAATGCCTACGGGCACCACTCAATTTTGCAGATCTTTGGCATGCGATTTTTTGCCGAAGCTTTCGTCGCATAACCTGACCCGATTTTCGGACTGTTTCCTCGCAATTCACCACTTAAGTTTACAGAAATTCTAACCAACAATTTTTCCACGCGTGGTTACAAGGAAAACATCTGCCAGTCGAGACCAGTGCTGCCATCTATTGCTGGCTCGTTAACCAGGGGTTTATACACACACTTGTTCGAACTCGAAGTGATATATCGATGATATTCAACATTAACAGGTAGGTGCTGTCATCTAGTATATTCACCATTAGCCTCGATCAAGATCGTTTAGTTCAGCGCTGAAAAGACAAGTGGTGCCATCTCTGAGCACTAACGATTACTGGATATTGAGTCTATTTTGTATTAAATACTGTAATTTCAATTCACGTATGATGGCTAACACCTGCCAAAACGCAACGTGTGGTAAAGAAATTAAATCTACGGTAGTAACATGCGATAAGTGTAAATTGACTTACCATCCAAAATGCACTAAACTTACAAAGGTCACGGACAAGGAAGAACTAATCGTGGTGTGCAGCGCTTGTCTGCTAGCAGCGAACTCACTAACAGTAGTTTCTCGCTCTCGTGCTTCATCAACCTCGTCAACTTCATCGCAAACTCAAAATTCAGCACAATCTACGAGAGATCCATCACAGGTAGATCTTCGAATGCTTCTGGCTGAAATGCATGCTATCAACACCAACGTTGCAACCTCTACCAAGCAAAATGAAGCACATAATAATAGTCTGATGGAAAAATTCTCCCAACTATCTTCAGATGTCCATAGTAGCATCCGAGAACTAAAGACTGGTCATAACGAATTAATTATACGATACACTACTCTGGAAAATGAAAATGCTACTGTGAAAAAGAATATCGAGGATCTCAATGCCAGACTTAGCAATGTTGAATTCTACCAGGAACAGAAAACCTTGCTCCTCTCAGGTCTCCCTGAATCTGAGGAAACATCACTGCGGGAGGATGTACAAAAAATTGCATCTCATGTAAATGTTAACATCTCATCGACATACATTGTGGAGGTCTTTCGTATGCGCCCTACGGGACAAAACTTATCTCATAAGCCCAGGACCGTTAGAATTGTGTTTGAGCAACTAGCACAACGGAATGCTTTCATAAAAAACATTAAGCAAAAGGGAGGGGTTCTGTCTTCAACTATATTCGCAGACAGAGAAGAACATATTCTCCATCTTAACGAATGGCTTCCACCGGAAACCTATAGTTTACTAAAAAACGTTCGTATAAAAGCGAAGGAGATGGGAATCAAATATGTCTGGCAAAAAAAATGGAAACATTCTTGCTAAACTGGATGACAGTCTGACCTCAAGAGCTACCCGTATCTCAAAAATTGATGATCTCCTGTGTTTAACCGCGTCCTGACTCTCTAAGAGTCAACAACGGCAACTTCTGGAAATTTCCAATCAACCAGGACACATGACTCCCTATATCACCACTGCATCTTTAGCTGCCATCACTATCTCTTCTTCAAGCCAATCGCGATTAGAAATAAGCAATACCTTAGATATATCCGGTATCAAAACTGCGCGTGTAAATGTTAATGTTGAAAAGGATAAAGTTGAATTTTTACCTTATGCGATTTCTACATCACCTTCGGAATATCTCAGTTTATGCCACCTAAATACTCAATCCTTATTGACTCAGGGCCGCATGACAAATCTCAATATCTTTTTTTCATCAACATTCTATCACGTCCTCTGTGTCTCTGAATCTTGGCTAAACGAAGCTACCCCGAATGATATGGTGGAACTTAATAATTACATCGTGCATAGAGCGGATAGACATCATAAGAAAGGAAGAGGAGTAGCTGTCTATGTTCACAATTCCATCTCATCGCGCTGCATCTCATCCTCATCAGAAGTTCCATCTCCAGCCTATCAGACAAAAGCGGAGTACCTTGCTATAGAGCTTTCATTTCAAACTTTGTCACCTTTATTGCTTATATCTGTCTATCGCCCACCTAATGCATCTATGCTCAAAGAATTAGAAACTGAGCTCTCGAAACTAACACATTTATACTCCAACATTGTCATTATGGGGGATTTTAACATTAACCTCTGTAAAGAGGATTATGCCTCAAACTATTTTCACAATTTCGCATCCACATTCAACCTTCATATTGTTCCGTATTCTCCCACACATTTCACTGCTACATTTTCATCTTGGATCGATCATTGTCTGGTAGACGACAAGGACAAACTTCTTTCATTTACACAATCCAATGGACCATCGACATCCAATCATGACCTCGTTGAGATCTCACACAACCTACAAGTGATCCCTCCCCTCATAAGCCCATTTACTTATCGAAAATTAAAAAATGTGTCCACTGATAAATTTATTGCGGATCTTGAGACGATTGACTAGTCTTCATACCTATCACTGGATGCTGCAGACGACAAATCCATTTTACTCACACGCACTCTGATGGGACTCTACAACATTCATGCTCCACTCACAAGCTTCACACCCCGTAAACCTCGCAATCTTTGGATAACTACAGAGATTCTCGCACTCATCAAGCGCAGAAACCAGCTATATTCAACATATAAACGCAAGAAAAATGTTTTGGAGTATGTAGACTACAAACGAATCAGAAATAGGGTACGCTGGCGGATTACAAAAGCACATTCGAATTATTGTGCGAGTCGTCTAGCTCCCCTAACTGACTCCAAAGCTATCTGGCAGGAACTTAGGAAGCTGCGCTTGGTTCAACCAAAACCTCCCCCTCCCGTACTAACTTGCACGTTGAATGAGCTTAATAGTTATTTCTCCTCTATTGCAAATACAAACGTTACCCGAGGTCCCATTAATATTCCGCCCCAAATCTTTGATTATGCTGATATGCCCGACACCGCATGTTTTATCTACCTGTAATTTCTTTGCGTACGCTGAAGCAGGCCTTTAACTCTATCAAGTCCAAATCTGCGGGACATGATGGTTTGGGATTTCATTGTTTGGAAGCTGCGTGGCCTGCCGTATCTAACTTCATACTCGACTTACTAAACTGCAGTCTACGTTCTGGAATTTTCCCAAAAGCATGGAAGAAAGCTATAATCAGACCTATCAGCAAAATTATCACCCCGCTACTTCCATCGGAATACAGACCAATATGTATTCTCTGCTCTCTTGGGAAGATACTGGAGCGTCTAGTAAGCGATGCACTATTGGCCCATCTTAAACATTCTGCGCTTCTGAACCCTCGACAATCGGGTTTTCGCAGAGGATGCAATACACAAATTGTTTTAATTAAAATATCGGATTACGTCCGTCAAGGTATTGAGTAGGGCTGGGTGACTATGCTCATCCTTTTCTATTTTTCAAAGGCGTTTGACACCGTCAACATTGCCATTCCCCTTCAAAAACTCAAGGATCTTAGAGTGTCATCATCAGCATTAAAATGATTTGCATCATACTTGACCGGGCGCAGATGGAGATGGAGAGATGTCTGATTGGGCTGAAGTTCTAGCAGGAGTCCCTCAGGGTTCAATCCTCGGTCCACTTTTATTCTCCATATTAATTAACGACATCTCATCGATTCTCAAACATACGACTCACATGCTTTTCGCAGATGACCTACAGATCATGACGCAAGTCAAACCAGATGACTTGCACATAACCATCCATCGTATTAATTCGGATGTATCAGCAGTTCTGAAATATGCGGAAAATACTGGTCTCTCCTTGAACTTCTCCAAAACCCAAGCAATTTATTTAGGATCGAATACCAACATCCGAAATATTGATATACCTTCGCTTCCCAACATTGAAGTGGGTGGACTCCCAGTTAATATTAAAAAAATAGTCATAAACTTGGGGCTCCGTATCGACTCGTCATTGACTTGGAATGGCCATATGAATCATATTTCAAAATGCGTAAACTTCACTCTTCACCGTCTTAAATACAATAAGAACGCTTTGTCTACTAGCTTACGTAAACACCTAGTAGTTTCCCTAATCTTTCCCCATCTGGACTATTGCTGTGTAGCCTACAGTGACATCTCAGAAACACGCAGAGACAAATGCCAGCGGCTACTGCATCAGTGCGTGCGGTTTATCTTTAATCTAAAAAGAGATTGCTACGTTACACCATACCGCAAAAAACTTGGATGGCTTCCAATAAAGTACAGACACTTGTATTTTATAGGAAGTGTCACGTACAATATACTGACCAATCATGAGCCTCTATAACTGCCCGCACTGTTCAATTTTCGGAATACGTCAACATGCCGCGTAACTAGAGTGACTGAGGGTGATCTTTTAGTTCCCTTTTCAAGTTCCAGAGCGTACGCAAGATCTTTTACGATAACAGCCTCTAGGCTCTGGAACTCACTCCCATCTAACATTCGTTCTGCTAACTCACCATCTCAGTTCAAATCGCTTCTTTATTCATTTCTTCAGACCTACGACAGACCAGCAACCGACACATTCCTCCTCCACATATGCACTCAATAGCTCTGTTGTCTCAATTGTCACTCACTCATTCGTTTATATCACTCATTCATCTCATTCGCAACATTTTTCTATTCGTGTTCATTCTAATTTCACTCTGATTTTTACCATCCTGTGCTTAACCCTATGTTATTAATTAATCTCATGTAAAAATACCTTACAATACAATGTACATAATATTAATAATTTTGTAATACTTTTTATAATTTTCTCTTACTTTAGTTATAAGTTTTAGCCATAAGATAACGCGTTGTATCGCCATCAAGGCTTAATATTAAATAAATACAAATACAAATACAAAAAATCAAATTAAATAAATTCCCGCAGGCAGCAGTTTATCAGCGGTATTACTGCAAACACGTGAAAAAGATCGTATTATCCAAGTGGTTAAAGCGTTTGACTGTCACGCAAAACTTTTGGAGTTCGCGTACTCGCAGATGCTCTTTTATCCTTTTTTTTTTCATTATTATACATACATTGTAATTTATTAAAAATAATTATTTCTTCCTTATTTTTAAAATTTAATTTTTTAAATGAATTTTAAATTCTTGAAATATACTCTATAACTCAACTGAAGGCATTTGTTGCAACTTATTCAGGCGAATATGACGCAAAATGAAATTTAAGCGGGTTTTCTTTACTTCCATTTACGCGAATCATTATTATCAATTACAGAAATTGTTAGATAACAATTCTAAATTAGTAGTAATGAATAAAGAATTTTCAAAAGTGCTTCTTCATTATCCGCAAAAAATCAAAGTAATATGTAATAATATTTTTTGCCGACAAAATGGTAACTACTGTTATTCAAAATGATTTGTCACTAATGCAATTATACTATTTCCAATACTTTAAATGTTATGATTATAAAATCCTTTTAACGAAACATTAACAAATGCTTAAAAATAATTGAAATTAATAAACGCCACGACAATGACTTTATGAAAGTGATAATAAAAAAATAACGCATTTTCTAAATTAGTGGTGATACAAATGTTTGGTAAAGTTTTCATAAAATTTGTACACCGCGTTTACAAAGAATTAATTCTATAACATTTTATAAAGTTAGGAGCCCAAACCGGGTACCTCCACCTGGGCTGGGTGCACCCGGGGCCTCTTCCGTTTGCCGTTTTTCATAGTATCAAGGCTTCCTGAAGACTTGCTGCGACGAATAACGTTATCCAGGGGGTAGGACGCGGACCTGGAAGTCAGCACTTTCCTCACGGGCTAACTAAAGGTAGCCCGATCACTGGGCGACCCCCCATAAAAAAAAATAACAAAAAAATCATTAATTGAGGTTGCATTAACCCATTAATACATAAAATTTTGTAACAATTTAGCAAAGTATCGCATCGGAGAAACTTCGAATGGTCTTATCGCAGTCGGGTCCGGAACTAATCTTTTTAAAAATTTCGTTTTTTAAAAATTCCGGTTTTATAAAGTTGGAAGCTATTAATCGAAATAATTTTACACTTCGCGGATGAAGTTCGTGTATCCGAACTTTTTCAGACTGAAAATTATCGTTGAATTTATTGAAGAATTTCAAAAGGAAAATTACTAATTTAGAAAAAGTGTTATCTTTTTATTATTATTGTTCTAATGTCGTTGTGGTGTTTTCTAATTGTAGCGATCTTCCCCACATTCAGCTATTCAGCTGATTCGCATTCGACAGAATGCAGAGTGGGGAGGAATGCAACAAAAATGAAGTTCTCACAAAGTGCATTTTTCATGAACACTGAATTTATTCAATTTATTTCCTTGACAACTTAAACCTAAAAAAAAGGGGGCGAACACGTTGTCGAAAAAAAAGAAAGAGGAAGCGTTCCTTGAAGGGCAAAATGGCGCTTGTGCCACGCCGTTGTTTTTGTACGCGCACGAGGAGAACAAGTAGTTCTTTTGCGAGCGAGTAGCACGCTAACTTGATCGCTACGCAGGTCAGAATCAATGCGATCTCGATTTGCACTATTACGCGAGATGCGAAAGGACTCGCGGTTCTTCGCGACAAGACAGTACGGGTTTATTATTTTGGAGCACGCTTCGGGCGTCGTTAGTTCGATCAATCCAAGTACGTGTGTCCCCTCTAAGACGCCTTCTTCTTAATCGCGAAGAAGAAACCTTATCGCGCAAGCGTTAATGGACAGATCTGCCCTAAATACAATTTGGGAATTTATAAGTCCCGAGCGCAGACGCGAGACAAATAAAGCGATTTTGATTGGCGCAAGTCGAACGGTACATTAAACGCACGCGAGAAAAAAATAGCGCCGGATTCCGCAATTGGTCGAATCGATCATAAGAAATGCCCGAACGCAGGCGCGAGATCGATCTAGTTGCGCGGATCGATGAAACACGTTTAAAATTCATGCCGAACACAGACGTAATTTTCGAAAACTAGGCCCGACGCACAAGACAGGACCGTATCACCCGAACGAACGAAGAGGCACCATGTTTTGCACGCAAACCGAAACATGCCGCCCGCCTCGACCTATGTGAGGTCGAAAGAGAAACCTAAACAATTACGCGAAACTAAACTTACAGCTAACATTTGCCTGCGAGCAAATAACTTAATGCTAACGGACGAAATAAGAAATTAAGCGCATAACCGCCCGCCATGACGATACGCGAGTTAGAAGACGATCAGCTGACCGGTAGCAGACATACCTGTCCAATAGGACGGAGGTATTCCGATTTCGCTGTATGTACCTTGACGAACCGGACCAAGTTATCTTTGCCACGAATGCATTCGGTTATGCGGCCCAGTTCCCATTTACATGGCGGAAGCAACGCGTTGCGAAGAAGCACCACGGATCCTAACTGCACTTCGTTTTTCTTCCAACGCCATTTACCACGAGTTTGTAAATTCTGCATGTACTCGTTAACCCAACGCTTGCAAAAGGACTCGTATATTCTCCGTACGAGTGTCCAACGCGACAAACGCGATTCCGAAAGATCGAGCGTTGTTGGAACAGGAGCGGTAACGATCGCGGAGCCAATTAAAAAATGCCCGGGAGTCAAGCACGAAAAGTCATCGGCTGAAGCCGAAAGCGGTGCAATAGGGCGCGAATTAAGACACGCCTCCGTTTGGGTTAAAAACGTGATGAATTCTTCGTACGTCAGGGTATGAACACCCACAACCCTGAGTAGGTGAAACTTGACGCTTCGAACCCCAGCTTCCCACAATCCTCCGAAGTGAGGCGCGAAGGGGGGATGAAGTGCCAAGTGATTTTGTCTGTCGCAAGAAAATTCAGTACAGCTGGATCTCGAGTGGCCTTTCGAAAGGCGGACGCAAGCTCCTGATCTGCGCCGCGAAAATTACGGCCGTTGTCCGAATACATGTCCTGAGGCATACCACAACGGGCACAAAATCGATTCATTGCAGCCAAGAACGCCGGAGTGGAGTAATCGTTTACCAGCTCCAGATGTATGGCGCGAGTAGCAAGACATACGAATAATGAAATATATGCCTTGTGACTTTTGTGACCACGTCCTGAGGAATTACGAATCATGAAAGGGCCCGCGTAATCCACCCCACAATGAACGAACGCGCGTGAACATGGGGTCACTCGCGCCGCGGGAAGATTCCCCATCAACTGCTGAGGTACAGCGGCCTTCGCTCGAACACACGCCACACATTTGTATAAAACGCCACGAACTACCTGGCGTGCACGAAGGATCCAATACTTTTCTCCAAGTGTGGCGAGTGTGAGCTGAAGACCACCATGTAGGAGGCGCAAATGAGTGTAGCGAATCAGAGAAGCAATGAGAAAATGCGAACCGAGTATGACAGGATGCTTGGCATCACTGGAGATGGGCGCGTTTTGGAGTCTACCACCTACGCAGATAAGCCCAGCAGCATCGAGATAGGGATTGAACGCGGAGAGAGAACTACCTTTTGACAATTCCTGCTTGGCCTGCAAGCGCGCTAGGTCCTCAGCAAATAAATCACGCTGCACGTACGATAGCCAAAACTGCTCTGCTTCAGAAATTTCTGTGCCTTGCAGCGCCAGAGATTCCGGGGCAGAACAACGCGAATTCTTGCACGACCTGGCGAAACGCAACACGTAGGCGGTGACTCGTAACAACTTTGACCAACTCGAAAACCGAACAGCCAAATCCCACATAGTCAAAGCTTGGACGGTGAAGCTGTTCACCTGTGCCCGCTTCTCGAGGAGACTCAGCTCATCGTGAGCGAGTGGGGAGTTTGGCCAATGTTCGGGTGTAGAAGCTAACCACGCAGGGCCGCTCCACCATAAGTGGTGCTCCGAAAGCTCGCTCAGAGCAACAGTCAGCGGGGTTTTGCTCAGTAGGCACATGGCGCCAGGTGGCTGTAGGCATCAAGGTTTGTATGGCCGACACCCGATTAGCCACGAACGTCTTCCACGTAGAGGGGTCTTGACCGATCCAGTCAAGAGCCACTGTGGAATCTGACCAACAATGAAGCGCCGCTGCCTCAAGCGAGAGTGAACTTTGAACAAAAGTCACCGAATGAGCTAACAATAAAGCTGCACCTAATTCCAGTTTAGGGACGGATATGACCTTCAACGGCGCAACCTTGGATTTGGCTCCTAGTAGCGTGATTCGAACGTCGCCGGAATGCGTCGTTATTTTCAAATAAACCATCGCAGCATACGCTATATTGGAAGCGTCTGCGAAACCATGAAGCTCAGTCTCGGCGACATCACTTCCCTGCCCGGTCCAACGGGCGAATGAAACATCATTGAGTAGCGGAAGTTCCAGGAAAAACCTACGCCATTCAGGAGAGAAATGCTCAGGGATTTCGTCGTCCCAATCGCATTTAAGCGCCCACAATTTTTGCATGAAGTGCTTAGCTTTGACGGTGACAGGACTTGCCCATCCAAGTGGGTCATAGAACCGAGCAATTGCTGACAAAATCGATCGTTTGGTGCGGGGTATTTCCGTGCTAAGTGGCACCGAAAAGCAGAATCGATCGCAATCAGAATTCCAGCGAACACCAAGGATTTTCTGACTGTCATCGGCCTGGACAGACTTGCCTGAACTGGGATTTTGCTGCTCGGCGGGCATGTCATCCAGTAACGCGAGGCAATTGCTTGTCCATTTGTGCAATGGAATGCCACCATGCCGCAGGAGCTCGGTGACTTGAGTTCGTGTGAGACGAATGAGGGCCTCAGTGTCCGCGCCGAACAAGCAGTCATCTACATACGTATTATGACGCAACACTGGGACCGCAAGAGGAAAGGAAGCACCCTCGTCCTCGATAAGCTGGTGCAGAACGCGAATGGCGAGATAAGCCGCCGGCGCTGTTCCGTATGTTACGGTCAGCAATCGAAATTCGCGAACTACATCTGATTCGGTGAGTCGCCATAAGATCCTTTGGAAATCGACATCCCTGGCATCCACCAAGATCTGGCGATACATTTTGGCCATGTCACAGGAATAGACATAGCGCCATTGTCGCCAACGAAGCAAAATTGCAGACAAATCGTTCTGCAATTTTGGACCGACTAAAAGATGGTCATTGAGCGATGTGACGTTCGAGGTAGAACTCGAAGCGTTGAAAACAACACGAAGTTTGGCATCGGGGCCCTCACGCACGACAGCTTGATGAGGTATGTACACAGGTGTTCCTGATATGCCCTCTTCCGACATCGCGAGGTCCATGTGCCCCAGACGCAAATACTCATCCAGAAATTCTCTATAATCCCGAGCCAACTCGGGGTGCGCATTGAGTTTTTGTTCTAGGCGCGATAACATGGCGAGTGCCTTCGGTTTGGACGCGCCAATATCGAGAGGAAATTTCGACTTAAAAGGCAAGCGTACCACATACCGGCCATCCGCAGTACGCTTATGCGTGAGTCGGAAATGATCCTCACATTTCTGCTCATCCGAGGAAAGAAATGTGACCCGGGGCAAATCCTCAATCTCCCAAAATTTTCGCAGTTCAGCGTCAAGAGTGCAGCACGTTTGTGCAAAGTGCACGCGAATGCGCGAGCAAGATTCAAAAGGGGAGGTAGAGGTGGGTCTGGACAAAACCCAACCAAAGATCGTGTTTTGCGCAGATGGCTGACCGGCGCTGCCATGACGGAGTCCATCGCGCAGGGTTAAGGCATACAGATCCGCACCGACTATCGCTTGAATAGGCGAGGATCGCAAACTAGGCGGATCCGCGAGCTCGATCCCTTTCAAATGTTCGCCTGAAAAAAAATGAACGCCACCTGTGCTGACATATTTTGTTAATGAGCGTAACACTAACGCATCTGTCGATAATTCAGGCGTGTCCCTATTGCACGGCTTTATTCGAATCGCCGCGCAGGTTTTGGCGATGCCCGCATCCGATTCACCAATGCCGGAAACTGAAAAATGAACGCGACGCTGTTCGACCCGTAATGATTGCGCCAATTCGGTTGTGATAAAAGTGGCTTCCGAGCCTTGATTCAACAACGCTCTAACCCGCATTTCTCGACCAGAAGACGAACACACCCGCATCCACACCGTTGCAAGGAGAACTTTGCGCGGCAAAAACGAAGTTTCAGTGGCTACATGAGAGCTAACCTCATTCGTCACGGCAGGGATTGCTTCCCTCGGCGGGACGCTCTCCCCAGAATTCGCAGAGGGTGTGGATTCGGTTGTGACATTGTCAACTTTGATGTTGCCTGAATTGAAGTGCAACAGAGTGTGGTGCTTCTTTTGACATTTTCTGCACTTGAAAGTGCTGACACAATCTTTGACGGAATGTCTCTTGCTTAAACAATTAACGCATCGCTTATCTTGCTTAACAAAAGTGTACCGTTGCGACGGCGTTTTATTTTTGAAAATCGCGCAACTAGTAATAAAATGGCTCCCCTTACAAAACGAACAACGCTCCGACGATGAGCCGATAGTAGTGGCGCTGACGTGCGCTTGAACATATTTCGAATGCGAAATGTCACGTTTTTCGCGTTTACCCGCCGATTGTGAAACCTCGTCGTAAGTTTCCAAAGCACGAATGCGCGCGCCGAGAAATTTGTCGAGATCCTTATACGTCGGATAATCGGTCGAGTCACCCAATTTTAACTCCCACGCTTTTCGAGTCTGAGCATCGAGACATTGTACCACACGATGCACAAGGATATCATCCCACTGAGACACTGCGCGGCCTAAATTTTCCAACGATTTTGTGCAAATATTAACGGTGTCGCAAATCAAGCGCAATTCTCGCGACGTTCCCTGCACCGATTTCTTTATATCGAAAAGCGTATCTAACTGAACGTGAATTAACTTCCGCTTATTTTCGTATCGGTCCTTCAACGACTTCCATGCTATTTGAAAACTGGCATCTGTGATTGGCAGCGCGGTGATGCAATTTTCCGCGACACCCGATAAACAAGAAGCCAAATAATGCATCCGACGCGAATCCGACAATTCGACGCGGTCAATAATCATGGATGTGAAGCGATCGCGAAAACTTTCCCATTCGCGAAAATCACCCGCGAATCTCGGCAATTCGATTGCAGGCAAATCCTGTGTGATTGAAATACCTGCGGGGTTCGTTTGAAAAGCGGCCACGGTACCTGTCGGGGGCCCAGTCGATCCAGAGGAAGTGGACGGTTGCAACTGCGCCAATGTATCTGCGAAGAAATCCGACGCTTCCAGGAAAGCTTGCTCCGTCGAAGTATAAACGTCCGTCTTGTAGTACGGCTCCGATTCCAAAATGTCTTTATCGGCCTGAGCGAGCATCACAGCATGTTGTTCGGTGCACTTCTCCCAATTGTCCTTGAGAAGGGCGTGGCGACTCCTCACGATGGCGAGAGTCCAATTGTTTTTACCAATTTTTTTAAAATTAGTGACGGCTCGATCCACGGCCCTCACATTGAGCATTTGTCGCGTTACGAGTGCCTCCATCTTGAATAGCAGCTGTCACAGAAACGAACGCACAAAAATTAAAAAAAAACAAGAAAGTCAAAGTCCAACTCGAAAGTGAGGCACCAAAGCGCTCAATTAAAATGCACGAAAGCAAAATTCGCAAGGTCTAATCTAGCTAAAATACGAAATTAGTTTTCGAAGCGCGAATTTCACACAAGTCCGATGCACATTGTCCACCCTGTCCAAAATGCGTAACTTCACCAAGTCCGGAACTATGCCACTTAACGTGTCCAAATTCTAAGTCGAGAAATCTGAAATTTCGTCCAACGCCCTCGTTGTTACCAATGGTTAATCCGTTTTATTGGCACTTGATGCACTTGAGACACTACACTTTCCACTCATCCGGCTCGAAGGACCAAATTTTATGTAGCGATCTTCGCCACATTCAGCTATTTAGCTGATTCGCATTCGACAGAATGCAGAGTGGGGAGGAATGCAACAAAAATGAAGTTCTCACAAAGTGCATTTTTCATGAACACTGAATTTATTCAATTTATTTCTTTGACAACTTAAACCTAAAAAAAAGGGGGCGAACACGTTGTCGAAAAAAAAGAAAGAGGAAGCGTTCCTTGAAGGGCAAAATGGCGCTTGTGCCACGCCGTTGTCTTTGTACGCGCACGAGGAGAACAAGTAGTTCTTTTGCGAGCGAGTAGCACGCTAACTTGATCGCTACGCAGGTCAGAATTAATGCGATCTCGATTTGCACTATTACGCGAGATGCGAAAGGACTCGCGGTTCTTCGCGACAAGACAGTACGGGTTTATTATTTTGGAGCACGCTTCGGGCGTCGTTAGTTCGATCGATCCAAGTACGTGTGTCCCCTCTAAGACGCCTTCTTCTTAATCGCGAAGAAGAAACCTTGTCGCGCAAGCGTTAATGGACAGATCTGCCCTAAATACAATTTGGGAATTTATAAGTCCCGAGCGCAGACGCGAGACAAATAAAGCGATTTTGATTGGCGCAAGTCGAACGGTACATTAAACGCACGCGAGAAAAAAATAGCGTCGGATTCCGCAATTGGTCGAATCGATCATAAGAAATGCCCGAACGCAGGCGCGAGATCGATCTAGTTGCGCGGATCGATGAAACACGTTTAAAATTCATGCCGAACACAGACGTAATTTTCGAAAACTAGGCCCGACGCACAAGACAGGACCGTATCACCTGAACGAACGAAGAGGCACCATGTTTTGCACGCAAACCGAAACACTAATTTTAATTATTTTTAAGAATTTTTTGAACAATTCAATTATTCGCCAATAGATACGTATAAATGCGTTAATTACAAATAATTTTGTATATCAGTGCATATTAATTTGATTTTTTGCGGCTAGAGAAGAAGCAACATTGTGAAAATATTTTCTTATTTTAGATATTGAGATTTATTCATTCCCAAGTACAAATGTAATTTCGTTTGTAAAGAAATGATTGTATAAATATTTTATAAAGTTTATATAATGTTTTGATGCAGACCAACAAATTCTATACGAACTTTAACAAATGTATTACTTATCTGGAGAATTTTTTCAAAATTGTATAAAATTTGTGGATTTATATAAAAACTTTATCGAAACTTTATAAAGTGTTATAGAATTAATTCTTTGTAAACGTTATGTACAAATTTTATAAAAATTAGATTTAATAGTTATAACATTTAAAGTACTGGAAATAGAATAATTGCATTATAGTGACAAATCATTTTGCATAACATCAGTTAGCATTTTGTAGCGGTAAAAAGTATTATTACCGATTATTTTTTTTTTTTGCTGATAAAGAAGAAGTAAAAACATTTTGGAGATATTTTTCTAACTTTTAAAAATTATTTATTCTTTAGTACTAATTTAGAAAACTTATTATCTATATATTTATCTAATCATTTCTGTAACTGATAATAATAATTTGCGTAAATGAAAGTAAAGAAAACACGTTTAAATTTCTTTTTACGTTATATTCGCCTAAATAAGTTGCAACAATTACTTTCCTCGATAGATATCGCAATACTGCTGATAAAGTTATACCCTCAGTAATTTATTTGAAATATTAACGCGCATGGATTGTAGATTTTCCGCCGGCGCTCGCCTGTATCCCCAGCATGTCTCGCCTCGAGTGACCGAAGTCCAGCATTGTATACAAAGCG
This sequence comes from Trichopria drosophilae, assembly GCA_030407085.1. Classification (NCBI taxonomy): domain Eukaryota; kingdom Metazoa; phylum Arthropoda; class Insecta; order Hymenoptera; family Diapriidae; genus Trichopria; species Trichopria drosophilae. Next base: position 75,912,216 of record CM059582.1, read on the forward strand.
CAATCTGGCAACGCTGGGAAGCGCCCGTCGAACCCGTCGAACTGACCTATACATACTCACGCTCATGTACGCTCACATAGACGCACCCACACTTGTCTACAATTATAGTTCGCGAAGCGCCGTCAGAGAGCGTACTAGAACAGCCCTTTAAAATTTTGGGAAGGTCGCCTCAGTCGACTCTGACTTCCGGAAACATTTGAGAGCACTCTTAATGGTTACGCGAAATTCGTAACTCATTAAAATTAACGAGATCCTTAAAATACTCATGCCAGGCATGGGATAATTCTTTAGGGAGTGGGGTATCCCATTCCAAGCCCAACGACCAGAGCTGTTGCATCAGTATTTTTGCAACTATAACAACAGGAGAGATGCGAGACCAAGTGGGTATATAGTTTGGCAATATGCGAAAGAACACTTCTTTTATAAAAAACTGTGAGAGCATTAATTTGCACATGAAAATGTAAACAGTCAATCGCAGGGGACCACGACATCCCCAAAATGCGAAGATTCTTATCTTCCTGCAACGGTTTTAGGGCAATCGCAATCAGAGGTTGGAATTTCTGCTAATAAATTAGGACTTTTTGAACCCCATTTCCGTGATGGTAAACAGCCAGCTTGCATTAACGCACGCACTTCATTCCTAATTTTCAGACTTTCCCCTTCGGTAGAAGCTCCGAAGAGGGCATCGTCCACATATATATTTCGCTTAAACGCTGCTTCCGCCAAAGCGTATAATGGAACAAAAAACATACGTAATATTCGTGTAACAAACTTGAACATATAGTTGTTCAGTCTCAGAAGATACAATACAGTTTCCACTGGGATATATAATTTAAAAAAGAATGTGGCGAATCACCGTGGACATAATGTTGTCAACGCAAATATCTTACAATAAGACGGGTTTTCCAACACTTCAGTTAGTTAAGAACAATCGATCAACCACTTACACTTTGATTACGTTTCGGCCTTAACATTTTCTCCCTCTTAAGATTTATTGTTATTCTTCCTAAATTAAAAGTAAATAAATATATAAACAAAAATTAGATACGAAACTAATAATATGATAATTTGAAAAAATGTTCCCTCGTTAAATTTTTGTTTGTATAATCGGTACAAATAATTACAAACTTCTTGTATATCGATATTGACTTTTTCTTCTTTCACATTTAAATGAAATCCACGTGTCTGCAATCAAAAGGTAACCAAGGAGTAATCTGAACATTTTATAATTATATACAACTAAATTATATGAAATAAAATGACATAAAATGTATAATGAAGAAGAAAGTTTAATTAAAATATTTGTCATTCATTCCAAAAATTAATCAGATGTAGTAGGTTGTGATTATCAACTCTATTATATGTAACAATTTCATTACAATTGGTACAGAAGTGACAGAAATTGTCATACATTATTCTTTTTTTCATTTATTCAACCGAACAATTTTAGTTCATAATATTTTTTATTAAATCGATTAACTGCATCGAATGTAATGAAAAAGAATAAATGTTATTGCTGACGTAATCGAAATTCCTGTAGTACGTGTAGTAGGGTGGGTAGAAAAACAAACTTTTTCGAATTCGACTTCGGCCGGGGTGGAAAATGTTGTGTCTGTTGTTAATATCACCGGTGAAAAATTTAATTTCGATCGAACAATATCTTTGGTTTCCACATCAGCGTCAACAATTCTGAAAAAGTGGCGCAGTCCCTCGAATTTAGGCAATTCTGCAAAAACACTCGCGCACCTTTTTCTCGCTAAAGTGATGTAAAAACAAGAACATGATCATAGAAGTACAATAGAAAACTTCATTTATTAATTTTCGACTTGGAAGTATTTCATTTCCAATATCTAATTTAATGCAAAAGTGTACATGTTCATACAATTTGCATGTAGTTCTTCGCCCTTCTTTCAGAAAATATAATTTTAGGAAGAAGACTCAGGATTCACCACTTGAAGGTGACTACATATCGAATCCCACCCACTCCCTGCCCAACCAACCAACCATAAAGGAACTTTGCATCTTAAAAGTTGCAAGCATAATCTTTCTTTGTTCCAAATTTTTTTATTTTAAGCCGATAAGATATGGTATTTCTTATAAAGCCATCTCTTTCTTCCTGACTACACACTTTTTTTTAGGCCTGCGTGACAAGTTGCACGGCACGCTCTACTGCCTGTGTATGGCACGGATACGGAGCAAGGTTTTCCTTGAAATTATCCAAGGAGTTAATGGCCTCCTCAATATCTTGTTCTGAAAGATCATCCAGGGCAGGATGAGAAGTAAAATTGCTCCAGTGAATGAGTTCTGTATAATATTTTGCCTTGAAGTTAATTGTAGGAATAACAAATTTTCTACTACTCTCTTGTTGATTTTGTCGAGCTTTTTTATAATATCAGCAGCTTGTCTTCTTATTTCCTGCCTGGGATCTACGAGCATTGCCATGAGTAAGTTTTCTGGATGCAGTGCAAACGCATTCGTTTGAATGCATGGATCCACTGCGGCTTCACGCAATTCTGTTGGTAAGAACCTGAACTCACGGATGGTTTGCCATACGTGAAAGATACTATGATAAAACTGACAGTTTTATTTCATCATGAACCATACTTTCGCGTAAACTCTCATTATATACTCTGCCAGGATTCGGAGGTTTTTGGAGGGATTCTGCTCAGACACGGTTTTTGACGTTTCTTTCAATGGTTGCCGCATTTGCATGTGAGGATTTGAACGCAGCCCAGAATGTACTGCAAGGTCTGGGTCATTTGCAGCAGCTGTAGATGTAACTGCTCCTGCTCCTTTTCAATGTCAGACGTATTCTCAACAGTGAAAAGAGTAGACCTTTCCAAATTTTGTCTCTTTTTCTCTTTCTCTGTTAAATGCATTGTCCTCTCTGCTCTCTTCTAAGATCGTTCAAGCAGCTTCGCCGTATGTGCATCAACCGAACCTATTGCCATAATTCGGAGACCCCTTTGATCTAATAAAAATTGTTGCTCACTTGGAGGTACTTTTTTATGCTTCTCACACTTACAATATTGTGACAAGGTAAGATCGCATCGACAGGCAGCTATTTAGAAAATCTTACTTGGTTCAGATTGAAATTATCTTACAAGACTTTGGACAGAGGGTGAATTGCTACGACCAGGTGGGTAGGCTTTTATTTTCATGTACTTACTATTTAAATTTTTTATTTTATTTTTACCTTTTTCAGATTAATCGTGGGAATGGATGCCTTGCGCCACAATTCCTCAAGTCGTTTAGCAACGACATCAGCTACTTCCTTCAAAGCCGGGTTTTGTTTATTTCCGTTTGCGGCCATGATCTCATAACGAACGTGGAGGATGAACCTCAGCACGTTACCGGCTGTAGGGAGTACTCGCTCACTCAGCTCAGAATGGGTTCCTACTACAAAGCACTTCTGTTTTGCCTTGCTGACAACAGACATCATGTATAACAGTGATATGGATTATGTAATCTGGTAAAATGTGGAACAAAAGAAATGAAATTTTAACTCTGTAAAAACTGGTCTGTCACTTGTGTACAAAATGATTTACTGTAATGTTTCAAAGGCATTCAGATTTCAAATGTGTTTCAAATTGAAATATTTGTTTTAGCTGATTTGTTTTATTATAAGACAGTACATGGATCTCAAGTGGGAAAAAACATGTAAATGTTTTAAAATACACTCGCTTTTGCAGCGAATAATACAACTTTTGTTTATTTTTGTACTTGATTACTTATTGTGAAATAAACACTTTCAAAACAAAATATAGTTAAAGATGATTTCGCATGTGCTTCTATGATCTTGTTCTTTGCTTTACGTCACTTTACCGAGAAAAAGATGCGCAGTGAGTGTTTCTGCGGAATTGCCTAAACTCGAAGGGCTGTGCCACTTTTTCAGAATTTTTGACGCCGTTGTGGGAATCAAAGATATTGTTCGATCGAAATGATCGTTTTTCGACCCACCCTAATGTGTAGTGTTAGATCATTTTCAATAGATATTTTTCCATTGAATTAAAAATATTCTAAATATTTACATGCTAAAAGAATATTTCCTGACCTGCTTTGGCTAAGTTTGCACGTAAACGAAATACTGGAAACTTCGATAAAAATTAATTAAGGAAAAGAAAATCCAAGTGTTCAAAAGAATTTGAAAGATACAACAAAGACACGAAGTTTGAAGGTGGATGTAGTACAATTTATTAACACATTACGTTTTTGTCGTATATGTTCATTTCATTTCTTTACCCATACTTTCAACATCAGTTAAAAACCGATTTTAAACAAAATGTTTACGCTTGTTTATACACAAAAGTTGTTATAGTTACTAATTTTGAATTTTTTGCATGAAACTTACGAACGACTATAACTCTTCAACAATTCATCTTAAAAACTCCAACTGGTGTTAATTTTACAGCTAATTTCATCCTCTTGAAAACTGTTCGGATACTAGTACTGCCTAGTAAAAATACTTTTTTCCAAAAAAGTACATTAAAATAAAAATTTTTCATATTTTTTTTTGTACTATCGGGGATTTATGATCAATATGATTTTTTTATTAAACATATAGATTCAAAATTTCATTATCTAAAACTTTCGCTATATGCACTTTTCGCACACGAAGCACGGTTTTCGAGTAATTATTGATTTTATCGAAAAAAAATGTTTCGATTGTGCGTTAATTTGTTTTTTAAATTTTCATATCTCCATAAATATAGAATGGATACAGCATCATACATCAAGTTTCTTCGATATGAATATACCGGGTGACCCATTTTAACTTCCCCACTAGATTATCTTGAAAGGAATGCATTTTCTGAAGAAAAGTTTCAGACGTGAGTTTTATTATTTTTTCCTGCTATTTAATGATGATATTGAATTTGACCTTTAATATGACCTTGAAGGTTATTCAAGGTTAAGTTTGTTATTTTAAATGGAAACCCCTATTTTTTATCACGGATTCGGAAAGAGCACAAAATTTCTGAAAGCTGCTTGGGAATCTGTATTTCTTCATCGTATAGGAAGAGCACTCTCACAAGGTGTCCCGGGTGTCGAAACCTTGGGTGGTCATACTTGATAGAAATTGAAGGTCATTTCAAGGTCATGTTCAAGGTCAATTTCAATGGTACCATTGAATAGCCAGGGAGATATTCTTGAACTTTTGTCTGTAACATTTTCCCCGAGAATGCATTCCCGCTAAAGTAATTCGCTGTTACGGGAACTTTTAAGTTTCACCTTGAAATGACTTTGATCAAAATATCGGCCATATCATATTCGAACGTAAAATTTTGTGCTCTTCCCGAATACGTGACAAAAAATAAGGGTTTCCATTCAAAAAAACAAACTTGACCTTGAAATAACCTTCAAGGTCATGTTAAAGGTCAAGTTCAATATCATCATTAAATAGCCAGGAAAAAATAATAAATCTCATGTCTGAAACTTTTCTTCAGAAAACGCATTCCTTTCAAGAGAATCTAGTGGGGAAGTTAAAATGGGTCACCCTGTATATTATTTTCTAATAGTTATATCGCGGGTCAACAATGCCAAAAAAAGGTCTACGTAGTATGGATGGCCCCTTAGATTAGTCAATATTTTCCTTTTGGCAGATTAATAATCACTATTTATATGTTTAGTCTGAAAGTATATTTTTGGGACTTATTTATCAAAAATGAATTATTTATTTTTTGTGTGTTTATAATGAGATATAGTACCTGGAAGTCCAAATGATACTTTGGGGCGAAGTGGCGAAATTTTTTCCCGAATGTCTTTTTTCCGTGGTTATTTTTTAATGTAGAATTCACTTTTTATAAATTCATTGAGTAACTAAAGATGAAGTTAAAATAGGAGATCCTGGTATAACACGCGTATTCAAATCTTCCGAAGATGCAATTTCTTTTCTTGCTGCTGTTGGAAACTTTGATATATCTGAAGAGGTTCATTCCGCCATTGTGGAAAGAGCCACCCTAAATTTCCGACGACTCGGGGACTCTGGTTTTCACTCTAATACTTATTTTAATTGAAAGAAAAAGGGAGAATAAGTAAATTTCTATGGGGAATATTTTTGTATTGTTGTATATTTCTCTATAGGGGATTACAATAATTTTGGAAGGACAATAAAACTAAATAAAAATATAATTAATTCGCCGCGCACTGTGCACAGTACCTACTTAATCAAAAATTTACAATTAACACCCGTAACGCTTCTTAACACTTCAAAGGAAAAGAAAATGTTGTATGCAAAGAGAAAGTTTTTTTACTCCGTCCGGAGGTTTTTTTGGAATTTGTATGGATATATCTAATCACTCACCTAGCCTACATGGGCGCAAAGCCAAGATTCGCAAGTGCAAATAAAATTTCACAACGGCACATTGCGGTCGACCTGAATAAAAAAAATCTATTTATGAAACAATGGAAAAGGAAAGCTTCGCTCTCTGTCCAGCCACTGCACATCTCATTCGGACCGGGAAAATTCGACAATAAACTGAGAAGCACCGGACCACCAAAACAGTCGATTGGGAATACAAGTATTTTGATTATTTTTCTTCTATATACTTCAGGAACCTTTCCTTTTTCTTGGACGACACAGACTTGATTACTTCACGACAATTACAGATTCCTTATTTATGACATAATGATTCATAATTTCTGTGTTTACAGGTATTTCGGCTTCCTGGATGGCTGGACAAGATGGGGCGATGACACCAACAATAATAGTTAAGAGGACAAGCACCACAGTTGAAAAAGGTTCCTGGAGCTACACTAGTGGATCTTCACGGGGCGGTTCAGCATTCTTCGTTCTTCTTTTTTGGGGCGTAGGGAATTACGTAAGTTGGGAACACAAGTAGGCGGACGGTCTACGTTTTGTTACAACACTGTAAAATTAACGGATTTAAAAAGTAAATTTAATGAAAAGTGAATGGCTTTAAAATTGATTTTACACACTTACTACATTACTTCGTATCATTTTCTGTGATATACGTGATATTTTAATCCAGCAATTGAAATTGTTGAATGAGATTCGTCGATTTAATATAAGAAACACTGCGTTTAATTCCAGAGAAGAACGAAATTCGATGCGTGAGAAACTTAATGCATGTTGACGATTGAGCCTTTTATCTGATACTGAATGCTTGTTATGTTTGTACGAGTCAAGTGCTTGTTACTTGTGACTGGTCGTATAATTTTTTAAAGTTGCAACATTCGAGCCGTTTACACGAAGGTAATTAGTGGCATACTGACATAAGATGAACGTCACGCAAAATATCTAGTCGCGGAAGTGTCAACCATTGTCGTAATCTCATTTTCCCTTCCCGACTCCCGAAAACAGTTGAATAAAAAATTTACGTATTAATATGCTAATCTTGATGCAATTTCAGTAGGAGAGAGAGAAATCAATTTTAATTTTACAAATATTTGCTTTTAACTTGTTCGGAATTGTTCAATGTGTGATGAAATCATTCAAACGAAAAGTATCGATTATATAATTTATACGAATTGTATTATCTGATTCATCAATTTGAAATACAACTGACATAATTTCCGCTCGTTAATAGAGCCTTGTAAACGTCGTTTCAACATAAATTACTTTTTTGAAGAATGTCTCCGAAAGATAAAACTAAGCTTTCTAATAGAACAGATCGATGTGCAAATCCGTATGAAAAAAAACGTCATGTAACTTCCGGCCCGTTAGTGATAATATCAAAAAATTGTTTCCGTTGATTGCTGATGGAAGTATAATTTGCAATAAATGTCGAATAAAACTGTATGCATCTAATAATGTAGAATTGAATGATAATAACTTAGCGACATACGAAGTACTTCAGATAATTTGGATGTAAAAAATAATGATATAAATGCTTGTTCGGATGTTAACGATACAAATTTTTCTGCAGAATATATTAATGAAATAATGAAAGGCTTGAAGGGAAAATTTTCGAGTCTCCCTGAAAATCACCCTGCAAGAATAACAATACTAACAATTTTGCCATCAACGTGGACAATTCAGAAGATAGTTACAGAGTTGAATACTACTACATATTCAATAAGAAAAGCGAAAGAATCAAAGATGCTATATGGTTCTTGCTCAAGATCAACTGTAAATATTGGAAATTCGACGCCAGAAAGTACAGTTTCGAAAGTTTTAGAGTTCTATGAATCTGACGATAACAGTAGATTACTTTCTGGATTAAAAAATACAAAATCTGTGAAAATTGAGGGCATCAAGATTCACAAATAGAGAAGGTTAATTTTATTCGATCTCAGAATTTTGCATACTAAATTTCAACAAGAGAATCCCGAAGTAAAAATCGTCATAACAAAGTTTTGTGAATTGCGGTCAAAGTACTGTGTGCTAGCTGGAGACAAAGGGCTCACACTGTTTGCGTATGTGTAATACATGAAAATTGTATGCTAATGTCAGAAGCAATTGAAAATAAATTAACGATGAATTCAGACATCCCTTTAAAAGATTACAATGATTGTCTGAACCTCATGGTATGTGATCGTCCGAATGCAAACTGTTTTTATGATGATTGTGATGCATGTCCTGGCATACATATATTAAAAAATTACCTTAATTTGCTCTTAACGAATAAGGAAATATTTGAAATTACATGTAGTGGACGGCACACAACCGATAGAACTACAATAAAAACAGAAACTGTTTCAACAGATTATTTTTTAGACCGATTATGCAATAAATTAGTTTCTCTTAAAACACACGATTTATGTTAATAAACAGCAAATGTCATACTTCAAGAATGTGAAGGACAATTTGAAAGTCGGTGAATTTCTTGTATAAAATGCAACTCTTTGGATTGTATTAAAATAATAATCAGGCTTCGATTTATATGGTTACTTACTATTATCGAGAAGATGAAACATTGTTTCATAAAAATGTAGTTGTAATTTCTGAAACTTTATCACATGATGCAATAGCAGTATGCGCGTGCCATTCATATTTAATTAATTTTATCAAAGATAATCACCGTAAGGTTAAGAAAATTATTTACATATCAGATGGAGCCAGACAGCATTTTAAAAATCGATATAACCTAAGTAATTTAATGCACCATGAAAATGATTACGGTGTCAAAGCAGAATGGCATTATAGTGTGACAGCCTACGGAAAAGGGCCATATGATGGTCTCGGAGCGATATTGAAAATTCAGGCACGAAATTCCAGTCTACAAGCTGCGTCGCAAGACAGAATTCTAACATCAGAACAACTTCACAACTGGGCCAAGAAAACGAAAAATATTATAATTTTTTATTACTCTAAAAAAGATTACGAGACATTCCAGAGACGTGTAAAAGTTCACAGTAACTACTGTTACATTTCAATATCCGAAAGAAAATGCTAATAAAGAGATATTCTGCTGATTTCGAAAGTAATGTATTTGAGATTTAAGTCCATACATTCTTTGAATGCTCCACTATGATCTTGCCTTAGTTAGCCGGGCACATATTTCTTGCCTTAGTTGGCCGGATACTTAGTTCTTGTCTTAGTTGATTGGGCACATAGTTCTTGCCTTAGTTGGCCGGGAACATGGTTCTTGCCTTAATTGACCGGGCACATCGTTCTTGCCTAAGCTGGCGGGGAAACATAGTTCTGGCCTTAGTTGGCCGGGCACATAGGTCTTGCCTTAGTTGGCCGGGCACGTCGTTCTTGCCTAAGTTGGCCGGGGATCATAGATCTTGTCTTAGTTGGCCGGGCACCTATTCTTGCCTTAGTTGGCCGGGGCACATAGTTTTTGCCTTAGTTGGCCGGGCACATACTCCTCCCTTAGTTGGCCATTGATATGTGTGAGAAGTAAAAAAAAATTAAAGTCGCGGATCATTTATGAGAAATATATCATTTTCCGTATATTTTTATATTTATTTTTAGCGATAAATAGATATATAACAGCCGCCATATTGAATTTGTTCTAACCCGCCAAACGGCATTCGATTCTACTTAAAATAAGCGTCAATTTGGTATATTATACATCCATTTTGAGGTAAATCTCTTATGGGTCTGGACATTTGCGTTTTTTTATGGAATGACATATACGTATATGGTTCCATACATATATGCACGCATTGTCATACGTATATGTCATTCCTCCACTATGATATACATATATGTGTGTGAGTAAGGTCACTCCGGGGACAGCTATACAAAGTGGCTATTTCGAGGACATGTCCTCAAATTAACAATGAGTTCCCGGGGGGGGGGGGGGGGGGATTCCCCCCCCCCCTTACACTATGCTAACACAACCTCTACAGAACCTTGCCTAGACCTAGGTTTTACCTTAACTTGTTTCTGTGTTATATTCATATATTCAACTATATATTTAAATGTCTCCGATGTAACATGGTTTCAAAGTATACACTTTTTATCTATATTTTTCATGGACTGTCCCCAAAAAGACCATATGTTCTCATAATAGCCAATTTTCATACATACCTTTCCTCAAACGAAGCCCTCAACCAATTTATATATATGTGTACAGCTTTTGAATACTTTGATTTTGATCTCACTCTATTTTTAATAAATTCAAGCACAAATTCTCATTTTTTAGTGACGAAGCTTTAGATATAGAAGTCGCAAAACAAAATCGTAGTGAATCAAAATTAGATAATGAAGATATAAACCGATCATCTACTGCACTGTCATATATAGATAAACATTACACGCATCACAAGTTGGTAAGTAATATAATTTTACATATTTATAAGATAAATTGACATATTAGTTTGTGAAAAGAGATTCTATTACGTTATTTTATCAGAAGTAACCATTCCTTTCCATATATATTACGATAGAAAAATGAATGGCGAATATCTGTCACACTTTTATGGATGAGGAAGAATTATTTTTTTGACATTTAGCAATGTTATGAAAACAATTTATTTTTTCTATATATATTAGGGGCTGTAACGGTCCTTTCTGCACGCGAAGGGAAAACGGGCGGCATGCGTGAGTGTATGAGCGTGGTGTGCAGGGGCAGCTCACCCAATTATAAATTTGGGAGAGTTTTTCAAACAATGCGCAGGCTTCGCCGTGCAGTCTAGACCTTTAAGTCGATCGACTTGATTCCACTCCGATTCCCCGACTACGCATATATCCGTAGGCGGTGTAAGTTGACGCATTAACACACGATGGCAGCGGCATTTCGGTATCGAACCGAGTGTCCCTACCAAGTACGGGTAGGCAGAGCCCCTTTATGAATGCAGTGTAATGCTATTATTATTTTCAAGAAAATACTTTAGAAAATCGAAGAATCAATGTGCGCAAAGCTCCCTAGTATAGTAAGTATATAGTATATATAGTAAGAATAAGTATAGATAAACACATGTACCGAATATTCATTCACAATCATGTTGCAACTGGCTTTTATAAGAACTGGTTTTATGGATAGGTGGCTTTCACGAGGCCTATCGGCTATAACGGAGACAGTCCCCATAACATTTACATGGGAAACCATAGGGAGTCGGGGGGGGGGGGGGGATTTTAAATAATTTTTAATAATTGTTAAAGTCCTCATGAAATACTCTACAAACACACACATACACACACACACACACACACACACACATATATATATATATATATATATATATATTAGGGTGTTCCACGAAAAACAAAATTGTATATAACGGAATAAACGTGCTGAAATTGTAACGGGCTACCTCATGGATTTCAATAATTACAACAATTATTAAAATAATAATAATAACAATAACAAGAACAACAATAAAAGTAATAAAATAAGGGGCCCAAAGGGAATGATGCGTAACACAATGCGGCTATGCAAAAAGCTGCATCTTAGCCTATCTTCCCAAATGGCCTTCTCTCACCTCCACGTGTGCTTATTAAAGCCGGTGGGCCCTGGACTCTTAGCAACCTTGCCAGAGATTGGGTATCCAACTCCAGTGGATGGCGACGTAAGAGACAAACGAGGGAGGCATAACAACGAGGAGTAAGGTCTACCACCCTACTCCCTTTGAATGCGGTTACAATTAATGCAACGCGCTGGGCTCCTGACCATCGGGCTGCTTCGGATGCAGCCCAGTCCCGAGGTGTAGGGGCCGAAATGGGTGTCCCTGGACAACGATCAATTTTTTCCCACGGACGATTTTAGTGGACGGAGGATCTCAGACAAGATCTAATGCGCTGCTACGAGGAGAGCTGTCCCGAACAGAGAGGCTACATGGCGCGAATGCATAGTCGGTTTGCAGTAAAGTATCCCGAATTGGCAGATCGCTTTTCTCAACAACTGAGAGATTATGTGGCCTATCTGAGGCGGATAGGTTTCGTTGTTCCCAGCTGTCAACCGGTACCGGATGTGGGGGCAATAACAACTGAGCCTGTACGCGGTGCTGGGAGAGATGCTTCACATTATGAAAGCTTGACACTCGTGTTTAGGCAAAATTTGACAACGAAAATTTTGCATAAACAATGAGAAATAGACAGCAAATAGCCTACTTCTGGATGCTCTTCCAGAAGACTGCGTCCTGTGGCAAGTTAATTGTGCCGTTTACGAGGCTGCAAGTGATCTGGTGACTCCGCGAAATCTGACACAGATATAGAGGAGTCGGCAGATTACAAAACGCATGTCTGAATAGAAAGGCAAGATTAGACTGACACGGAAACTCACTTCCGAATTCAGTGTGCGATCGACTGTTAAGTTAAGGCTGCTAAAACTACCATCATTAAGAAATACTGGCGCATTCTCCGTCAGATCTGGTCATCAGAATTGACCGGCAGAAATAAAGTGGCAGCCACGAATATGTTGGTCGTATCACCAGTGCTCTATTCACTTGGAACACTATAGTTGAACGTTGAGCTAAGGGGTCTTGACCGAAGCACACGGAAAATGATTTGTATGCAACGACTATATTATATTTGCGCCGAAATATGAGAGGTCGTGGACTTTTAAGCCTGGAGTGTATGCATGACCGATAAAATAATAGCTTCACGTAACCTATTTTATAACCTGGCACTGTGTTAATCGAATATGTGTAACAAAGAATAGATTTTGTACGTATTAGTTCAGTTTTGTTACTGAACAGTCCGCCATATTAGATCCGCCATTATTAATTTTTGAAATTTTTGTGTCAGGTTTATAATTAGTTATTTCCATTACTTTATGGTAAAATTATCACGTTAATATAGAAAGTGAATCAGTTTGCAGCCCTCTAAACGTTCTTAAATATTTAAGAATATGTTTTCTTAAAGAGCAATGCCCACTATTAAGTTTCCAATCACTATTTTGAAAATCTAGATACACATATTTGTTGCAAATTTTGTAAGCTTTAAAGTGCATTTTGTTTTTTTTAAATCAGTTGAAAATTGCGGCCTGTAGGCTGTCGTGGGCAAAACCATCAATCGCGTCCCAATGTGAACGAGGGGCACGAGGGGGGATGAATATCTTAAATGGCAACATGCGTCGAGTGGGGGCTCATTTTAAAGGTCATTTCAAGACGAATACAAAACATTAGGCCTAGATGGCGCTCCGATCAATTTTTAGAGATAATAATCGAATTTTAACACATTCGATCCAGTAACTTTTGAACAAATGAAGATTTGGAACATTGCCAAAATACGTGAAACAATTTTTCAAAATAAGGAAAGTATAGGAAAATATAGTTTTGAAACAATTCATGACGGAATCATTATTTAAATAATCATACTTTATAACGATTTCTCATAACTTGTTTAGGAAATTCTTTTTAAAGTTCAAATTTTGCGTACCCTTTAAAAATACTGTATGAAATAAGGAAAATACAGTTTGAAAATAATTCGCGACGGAATCATTGTTTATATAATCATTCTTTTTATGACGATTTCTGATAACTTATGCAGGAAATTCTTTATGCTCAAATTTCCAAACACTGCAAAAATACTGTTTGAAATAAGGAAAATATCGTTTTGAAACAATTCGGGACGGAATCATTGTTTAAATAATCTTTACGAATAACGATTTCTCATACCTTGCGAAGGAAAGTCTTTTTACAATTAAAATGTTGTATACTCTTTAAAAATACTGTTTGAAATAAGGAAAATAACGTTTTGAAACAATTCCCGACAGACTTATTCTTTAAATAATCATTGTTTATAACGATTTCTGATAACTTGTGCAGGAAGTTCTTTATAAAGTTCAAATGTTGCATACTCATTAAAAATACTGTTAAAGACATGGAAAATATCGTTTTGAAACAATTCGCGAAGGAATCTTTGTTTAAATAATTATTCTTTTTATAACGATTGCTGTAAAATAAAAAAGGATAAAGGATTTGGAATTGTCCCCCGCTTTAATGACTTAGATGTCTATTCGCTGGTCGGCTCTCGGGAGGAGAGGTATAGGATGGACAACACATAGACATTATACATGACGGAACAGGACAACACTACACCCACCCAGAGCCAGTCCCCCCTCCCCACTATCGGTACCACCAGTAGATTCGGCGGTCTGTGCCTTAGCGAGTACGACGCCGGGCTTATCCCCTCTTTATCCGAGATAAGACCCACGACGTACCGACCGCGGATAAGACGCTGACGGTACCGACAACTGCCGACGGAGGTCGGCAGCGGTCCCAAATTCGTGCCTTCGCCCAGCAAAGTTCCCCGGTTATTCCACACTGAGACATAAGCAGAGAAAATTGCAGGACGGGGATTCGAACTCGGGACCTTCGCGACGTTCAGTTCGGGTGGACTAAGATTGACGCCTTAGCCCGCACGACCATCACGCCCGACATAACGATTGCTGTAAAATGCGTATAACTTGTGCATGAAATTCTTTATAAAGATCAATTTTTCGAAACACTACCAAAATAATAATAATAATAATAATAATAATAATAATAATAATAATGTCAGAACCTTGCCAGAGATTGGGTAACCAACCCCAGTGGATGGCGAGGTAAGAGACAAACGAGAGAGGCATAACAACGGGGAGTAGGGCCAACCACCCTACTCCCTGCACATGCGGTTACTATGAATAGAACGCGCAGGGCTCCTGACCATCGGGCTGCTTCGGATGCAGCCCAGTCCCGAGGTGGAGGAGCCGAAACAGGTGTCCCGGGACGACGACCAACTGATGTCCACGGACGATTTCAGTGGACGGAGAATCTCAGGCAAGATCTAATGCGCTGCTACGAGGAGAGCTGTCCGCAACAGAGAGGCTACATGGCGCGAATGCACAGTCGGTTTGCAGTAATGCATCCCGAACTGGCAGATCGCTTTTCTCAACAACAACTGAGAGATTATGTGGCCTATCTGAGGCGGACAGGTTTCGTTGTTCCCAGCTGTCAACCGGTACCGGATGTGCGTTCAATAACAACTGAGCCCGTACGCGGTGCTGGGAGAGATGCTCCACATTATGAAAGCACGACACTCGTGTTTAGGAAGAATTTAACAACGAAAGTTTTGCCTAAGCAACGAGAAATAGACAGAGCAAATAGCCTACTTCTAGATGCTCTTCCAGATGACTGCGACCTGTGGCAAGTCACTTGTGCCGTTTACGAGGCTGCAAGTGATCTGGTGATTCCGCGAAATCTGGTACAGATATCGGGGAGTCGGCAGATTACAAAACGCATGTCTCAATTGAACGGCAAGATTCGACTGACACGGAAACTCGCTTCCCGAATTCAGTGTGTGATCGACTATTTAACATCTGGCCGTTCATTTACGGCTAAAGTCAAGAAGTTCGCACAACAACTGCGGACGTACTATCACACACTGAACAAGCTGAAGTTGCTCAACATCAAGCAACGTTTGGCTGATAAAATTCGGGTTTTGGCGGATGCCAAAAAGAGGCTGCAAAGACGGGAGGATGGAATTCGACAAAATGCAATATTTTGGACGAATCCTTCCAACCTCTTCAAACATCGTATCGCAGCCTCAAGCGAGTTTCCGTCGATAACCGCAGTTGAGGAATTCTGGGGGAGCATCTACGAGAAAACATCTAGGCTTAATGCAGACACTCCAGGTATTGAAATCTTCACCGAGTTGTGCGACGAAGTCACACAACAAAGTGAAGATTGCCCACCCGTCAGTGCATTAGAGGTGAAAAATGCCATCACAGGAGCGAAGAATTTCTCCTCGCCGGGCTGGGATGGAATTAACAACTATTGGTGGAAGAAGTTCACTTCTGTCCATCAACACCTAGCCCGAATATTCACCTCTTATATAAATGGAGACCAACCCATTCCGCACTGGCTGGTGGAGGGCCGAACGACACTGATCCCAAAATCGGGAGACTTGTCCGATCCGAGAAACCATAGACCGATCACGTGTCTCAATACGTTATACAAATTGTTCACTAACATCTTGAACGAACGTATTGAGAAATCCGTGAAACCGGTGTGGCAACGGATAGTAGAACAACGAGGCTGCAAAATGGGTGTATCCGGCTGCAAGGACAACTTGCTTATCGACAGGTGTGTTTGTCAGGACGCAGTCCAGTACAAGCGTAACCTGTCGATAGCCTGGTTGGATTACATGAAGGCGTATGACTCAACATCGCACGAGCTTTTAAGCTTGTTGCTCAAACGCCTTCATGTCCACCCAAACATAGTGAGAATTGTAGAAGACCTGATGCCTCTTTGGAAAACACGCTTTGTCATGACATCGGGCAAGCGTCGAACCATGTCTAGACTGGTTCAATTCCAAAGAGGTGTCTATCAGGGAGATTCTCTGAGTCCTCTGCTCTTCTGCATCTCACTATTGCCTCTATCCGTTGTTCTCTGGAAATCTCAAGGGTACATGTGTGGACCGCCTGGTGAACGTGTACATAATAATCTTTTCTATATGGATGATCTTAAATTATACGCATCAGGCGAAGATCAATTACATCGATCTCTGAACATCGCCCTCACATACTCGATAGATATCGGTATGGAATTCGGATTGGACAAGTGTGCAGTCGTTCATTTGCACAGAGGAAGGTCAGGCTCCCATAACAACGATATGGAGCTCGTCAACGGAAATGTCATCCGCCACCTTAGCGCCGAAGAAGCCTACACATACCTGGGCGTACCTCAAAGGCATGTCCAGGATGTGCATGCTGCTAAAACCACCATCATTAAGAAATACCGGCGCATTCTCCGTCAGATCTGGTCATCAGAATTGACCGGGAGAAATAAGGTGGCAGCCACGAATATGTTGGCCGTATCACCAGTGCTCTATTCTTTTGGAGCACTGAAGTGGAACGTTGACGAGCTAAGGGATCTTGACCGAAGCACACGGAAGATGATTTGTATGCAACGCAGTTTGCATCCAAGATCTTCCGTGGAACGACTGTATTTGCCCCGAAATATGGGAGGTCGTGGCCTTATAAGCCTGGAGTGTATGCATGACCGATTGGTCCTCGAAACAGCTTGCGACGTGATTAATCGAACGGAGGATCCCCTGATGATGCTAGTACATCAGCATGAAATTCAGGGGAAGGGGGCGTTTTTGTACAACGCGGCGGAACGAGCGGCGCGAAACCTCGGTCTGGTTTTCAACGTGGGACGTAGTGGTGCACAGGAGGCTGAATCAGTCATCAATCTGTGCCCAATGCGTCTCAGGGCTAACATACGGAAGGAACAACTCCGTATGTTGGAGGGAAGGCATATCGACAAGCCGTTGCATGGACAATTCTTTCGAAATGTCCAACAACTTGGCTTGTCGGCAGAGATGACCTTCTCCTTCTTAAGATCAGCCGGCTTGAAATCCGAGACCGAGGGTTTTATCTTCGCGTGCCAGGATGGGGTCATCAATACCTTAGCGTACCGCCAGAACATCTTACACCAGGCGGTACAGAGTACGCTTTGTAGATTGTGTAGATGTCATGCTGAGACACTAATGCATCTTTTGGCAGCATGTCCAATATATGCAGTTTCAGCATACATCGAACGTCACAATGCGGCTCTTCGAGTGCTGTATTACCATCTTCGCAGCACTTATGGTATTGATGCAACCCCAGTTTTGCCGTACGTCCCCACTGATATTGAATCCGTAGTCGAGAATGAGTCTTGCCGAATATACTGGAATTACTCATTCCCGACGAGCAGGCAAATATCAGCCAATAAGCCTGACATCGTCCTTGTTGACTTCGATGACAAATCTATCTTCGTCATCGAGTTTTCTGCACCAGCAGAAACAAATATAGTCAGCAAAGAGGACGAAAAACGGATGAAATATCAGGAACTCCTGTTCGAGATTGGCAGGCTGTATCGAGGATTCAAAATCAAGCTCGTCGTGCTGATAATTGGAGTGCTGGGAGGAATGAGACCAACTTTCCTCCAAAACATCAAAAGCATTCCGGCCTGTCGAGAACATGCAAATTCCATCGCAGGCCGAATGCAGAAAGCAGTGCTACTGGGATCTCTCCGTCTACTGAGGTCACACGAGATCCTGTAACCACTTACAGTTGCAAACAAATGGCCCGGTGCAGTCTGCAGCGGAGGAGATGGATATCGGAGCCACTTTTCTACTGCAGACTGCACACGTGGATTCTGGAGGGCCAAGGGAGGTTAGGGTTTTAGTCGGTAAACCTTGCCGTTAACATGAAAGGTGAGGGAGTCCGACACACGGGGGGTTACACAACATCTTCAACCCCCTATGGTGCCCCATGCAAAAAAAAAAAAATGTCTTTATTGTAACACTAAAAGAGTACAAAGGGCGACACAGCTAAAGCTGCTTTACAACCTGACCCGAACATAACATACTTACAATAAATTTACACAACCTTATAACATTCCAGAAAACATAATTAAATAATAATACAGAGTTATTCATTAAAAATATATAAAAACATAATAAGCAATCAATCACTCACATAAATTAAAGATGATATTTAGACAACATATCTCCCGACTATCATTATAAAATAAATAAAATAAAACACACAATTTAATTAACGAACATAGCACATTTACAATAAATTTAAACAACCTTATAACATTCAGGAAAACATAATTAAATAATGATACATAGTTATTCATTAAAAATATTTAAGAGACAATAAGCAATCAGTCGCTCACATAAATTAAGATGATATTTAGTCAACATATCTCCACACTATCATTATAAAAATAAATAAAATAAACTACACAATGTAATTGACGAAACGCTTAATTAAAAACTATTTTGGAAGATTGAGAATACATAAACAAAATTAAACGTTTAATAAATAATGATTGGCTATATACCGCACTTTTTACATCGAAAGGTAAGCTATTAAAGGCATAAGGTACAATATAAGTAAAGGAGCCCTTGAAACGTTCCGAAGCAAAACTCGGATAACGCATTGTATAAGAAACAACATCTCTCGCATTTGGTCTTCGATTGCCAAGCATCGAGATTCGGGAGTACAAATATTCCGGTGCTTTTGAACTTAATAATCGACATACAAACACTAGTAGACGGAAATACATGCGATGTTTTAATCGAAGCCATCCCGATCTATCTAATGCTTCTGAGATATGATCAAATTTCCGTATGCCAAACGCAAACCGAATACACGCATTCTGCACCGATTGTATTAAACGCCACCATACCCCACCCAGACATGGACCGTACACCAAGAGACAGTACATTAGGTGGGATAAAACGAGAGATTCACAAAGTTGTAATTTTACCTGTCGCGATAGCTCACGCCTAAATGGGAATAAACGGCGAAGATTTGCGAAAGCAATCTGTCGTTTCACAGCAATATGTTATGAAAATGACCAACTGTGATCAATAATTAGACCTAAATCGCGAGCTGATGATACCATCGGAATAATCTTATCACGCATTCGAATATTAACACTATTTAATTCTAATTTGGAACGAATCTTAGGACTGCCTATCATCAACAATTGTGATTTATCAGGATTCAAAATAAGTGCATTAGACTCGGACCATGCAGCTATATTTTCAAGCTGACTAGAAAGAGTGAGCTTAGCCTCATCAATCATATCAGGGCGAAAAGAAAGTAGTACTTGAGTGTCGTCAGCATAGCTTTTAAGTTTTACATTTGGACAGCAATCAAAAATATCCGCTGTGTATATAATAAATAATAAAGAACTAAGTTTTGCGCCCTGAGGTACCCCGCACTCCAGGCGTGAAGGCTTGGAAATAAGAGATTTATTATTATTCTCAATAACTACTGACTGTGTTCTATCAGAAAGGTACGACTTCACCAGACGGCATGCAGGCTCTGTGACACCATAGAATTTGAGCTTCGCTATAAGCAATTCATGGTTTAGCGTATCAATAGCTCGTGAAAAATCAAGTAGGCATAGAAAAGTGAGTAAGCCTTTATCGGCATTTCGTAAAATGTCGTCTGATAAATCTATCAAAGTGGATTCACATCCGTGGGATTTTCTAAATCCGGACTGAAAAAGTGGAAAAAGCTTATGTTGGTTGAAATAGTTGAATAATTTATCGTAAAGAATGGCTTCAGCTATTTTGGAAAACAAAGGTAGACGGCTAACAGGACGAAGGTCTTTTGGAGACTGCGGAACTTTAATTTTCGGTAGTGGAGTGACTATGGCATGTTTCCACGCCGAAGGAAAAATTCCCGAAGATATCATAAAACTTATTATGTGTAAAAATTGAGGCAAGAAAAACTCATGTATGTGCGCAAGCATTTCCCAGAAGATACCATCTGAACCTGCAGCAGAACATTTAAGATTTATAATTATTTTTTGAAGATCATAGATTCCAATTTCACTAAACGCAAAAGTAACATGAGTAGGCATCTTCATTGATCGCCCTCCATTAAATTTATTATAAGTATCCTGACTGAGCACTGCATTAGGGCGTTCCGCAAAAAAGTTATTGATGCTGTCCGGGTCATTGAAAGACTGAGGCAGCTCACTAATTCTATTATTACTTAGGCCGAGTAACTTTATATTCCGCCAGAACTCTTTATACTTAAGAGCGTTTAGTCTCTCAAAATAAGCCTTACGTTCACTTCTTAAAATATAAGTCGTTTAATTACGCAGTAATTTATAATAAGATATATCATTATCTGATCTAGATTTACGCATTTTAGTTTGAGCGATATTTCTCTTCTTGATGAAAATTTTAACTGTATTAGTTACCCTAGGTGCAATTTGTTTTGACACTCTAAAATTTTTGTACGGTGCAAAAGTATCGAATAACTCACAAGTAGTTTTTGTTAGGAAATCGACTTTCTTATCAAGTGAGTCAAGAAGTGAAATTTCGCCCCACGGCGCACAGTTAGCTGTTGTTTTAAAAAGTTCACGATCGAATACATTGAAGTCGCGCTTGAGTATAAATTTATCTCGATGATGTTCACGAGGACAAAGAATATCGGCACCAATCATCCTGTGATCAGATACTCCAAGAGAATCGACATTAAAAGAATTCACATATTTAACATTATTTGAGATTAAAATCACATCAAGTAAAGTCGCAGAAGAGTCTGTCAATCTTGTTGGTGAATCAATAATTTGTTGCAGACCAGAAGAGTCTATCCAAGAGTCGAGTTTGGATGATTCAGGCTTAAATTTAGATAATAAATCAGAATTGAGATCTCCCATTATTATTATTTGGTCAAATATTGTTCTTAAATGTGATAAAGTCGCATCAACGCCTTCATAATTTAGTGAAATAATGGGAGGACGGTATAAAACCCCAAAGCCGAAACTGTTTTTATGATATCTTAAAGTAAACCATAAATCTTCCAACCCAAACTCGCTATTGGCATTCACGAAACGGACGCAGTTAAACTCGTATTTGAAAAATACTGCAATCCCCCCGCCACGTGAATATTTCCTATCATTTCGTAAAAGACTATAGCCGCTAATATTTATGTCATCATTATTAATTCTATCGGACAACCAAGATTCGCAGACACCGAAAATATCAATATTGAACGATACAATAAAATCTTTAATTTGCGCAAAATGGGGGACAAGAGAGCGAACATTCAAAAACGATACGCGTATACAATTTGAAGACGACGTTGATGTGTTGGATGATGGCGATCTTGACTCGATTCCCTGCATCGTTGAGTGCCGGGCTTTATGGCGTCATGCTACAAGTTTCTCCAAATCGTCTTCACAAATAATTTCAATAGGACTTGCGTCCTTACTTGGCTTGTAACATACAATGCCTCTCCAAACGTAAATATATTTATCCATGTGTCCCTTAATGAGATCACGTGCTTTATTTTTTAGAGCTAAGGTATCCGCCGGAAGATATTCATTAATATACACTGATGTCTTCTTAAAAGTCGGTGAAATTTCTTCAGCTGAGAGATTTTTCTTTATTCTCATTGCTTTAATAAATGACGTTCGGAGATCAGCATTAGATAATTTGACGATAACTAACGATGGTCTGGAAATGTCACTTAGAGAGTCAGCGACTCTATGTGAAGCTGCCGATGATTTCAGGCGACTGGCTGATACAATATCATTCGACTCAATGTCTATATTTAAAATCTCTCCAATCTTCGAAATTATATTTTTGAGATTTTCATCGATGGATTTTGGAAGTCCTGAGATAACTAATTCGGCGTTACGAATCTCATAGGCAGTAATGGCTCTATCACGCAATACTTTTTGCATTTGAGTCTGTAGAGTCGATACTGATGATTGTAACTCTTTGACATTCTCATTCAAAGACAAAACTTTGTCTATTTTTGCATTTAATTCAGCGTGCTGCGAATCATATTTGTTACATAGTTCTTGATGTTGTCTATCAAGTTTTGTACAAAGTTCTTGAAAAAAAGATGGCTGTGCAGTATTATTTGAAGATATGTTTTCAGACAATGCAGTATTTAGTGATTCAATTGAACCACTATTATTAGAGCGTAATAACCTTGCTGGCTGAATTATATTGTCTCCAGCCCGTTTACGACCTCGTTTAGAAAAAGGACCCATACAGCAAATCAGTTAGTTGTCAAAAGATTTTGAGCTTGAATGCGGAGTACAAGTATCATGAAATGTGGTGTTGCATACAAGACAGTTCGAACCCACATTGTTCTCGTTTATTTCCAGTTGGCAAACTGAGCAAACTTCCATCTTAAGATGTTAATACTTAGCTGTTAAAAATTAATCCAAGTATTCGCCCAAAACTAAGTTGTGCGAACACGCTGTATTGCACTGATAATCGTGCAAGTGCAAACTGACGAAATTAAGTGGCAATAATATTGATGGTTGATTCCCACTACCTTCGGTGTAACATAAGAGGGGAACAGCTGATATTGGAGACAAGAGCCGACTGCTTCAATGTGTGTAACTAATATACTCTATTCGAGGTGTTAAGGGGTTGATTGAAGCGCCACCATGGATCAAAGCGGTAAAATGGTGAGGCTCTGAAATAGGGTGACATTTAAATTTTTACACGTAAATAATGGCCGAAAACATCAATTTCATACGTTTTTCCGATATTATTGAGTACGTAGGACCTGGTCCACGTTGTTACGTTGAAGGAGAAGTAGTGCTTAATGCAAAAGACCCAATGTTTTGTGGCTTCACGAAAAAATCGGCTGAAAGATTCGAAATTATAGGACTTTGTTTGCAGACTTCTTGTCTATCCGGACCGCCTCATGAAATTAATATTGTTATTAATGAAAATAATGAGCCAAGAATATTTTGCAAATGTTCATGTAAAGCTGGGGCTTCCGGAAAATGCAAGCATTCTGTTGCAATGCTTATGTATTTGAATCGGTAAGTATATACAGTCATCGAAGTGTACATACTTGACATCCATATACGTCTATTTTTGTCTAACAGGTCCTTTTTTTTATATAAAGTAAAACAAATAGATAAATAAAGAAATATATAAGCGTGTACACCTTTGTTTAGAACTCCCACTTGCGAAATAGAGAGTGCAAGTTGTACGGATGTTGGGTAAACAAAAATGGGGTAAGTTGAAAACAGAAGCGAAGGAAATGTATAGTAATGTACCGATAAAGCAATTTTGCCATGTATCAGTACCAAAAACCCACACTTGCATGTACTGCGTAACTGGTTTCCCAATTTTACATGCGATAGACCACTGCTTCCGAAGTTTATTATCTTTGGGAAAATAATGTAAGGATATGTTCATTTGACCACTTACAATTTGGTATGCAACACCATTGTCTTCATATTTTCGATTTAAATGCGTTTTCTTCCATGTTCGACATGTTGTTTTTCCCTATTTCCGAGCTTTCCCGTTTCACCACTTCGGCGCTTCGAACGCCTCTTAACACTCCGAATAGTCACACAGCCAAAGTCCAGCGTGACAAATTCAACTTCGAGACAGTATAATGTGAATAATTTCTTGTTAAATATTCAACGTAATCAATTATTTTAAATTTTATTTTATTTTAAATATTTATTTATTATTATTTATTTATTTTATTATATTATTTGTTTATTTATTTTAAATTTTAAAAATATCTAAATATATATGATGTTCATGATAATTCCCATTAAAAACGTTAAAACACTTAAATTTACTTGAATCCGATACCAATAGTAATGACAATCATGTCATCAGAGCTCTTGTGTGATGTCATTCACTATCACTCAAAGGTTCAACAGAAAAACCGTTCATGAAATATATTAATAAATAATACACTCCTAGAATGCACTCTCATAGGTTTACACCAACAAAGCACGGGCAATATTCAGCATACTATATAATGACAAGACAATTTATAACGTCATATATAAATATGTAAGTGTGTAAAATTTAAAAATTTAAAAATTTAAAGATTTTTAAAAATAGGATAAAATAAAATCTTTACACAGTACTTCTTGGAAGCACTAACATAACACACAGACAAAATAAAATGCTGCACCAGAAAACGCTTGACAAAACCACACACCATATACTTGAAATGCCACGTGTAAATGTAACAGTTTTCATCCAACGTGCACAGTAGAATAAAAACGAGAAAAATTATTATTCGAACACAAAGTTACACGGTTGTGCAGCCAAATCGACGACCGGACAATAATTTTTTATAAATGAATAAATTAAAAACACGTCCGAACAGTGCGACTGACTTCACTTGAATCACTGTTGAAAATACTGTTTGAAATAAGAAATATATCGTTTTAAAACAATTCGCGGCACAATCATTGTTTAAATAAACATTCTTTATAACGATTTCTGATAACGTGTGCAGCAAATTCTTTTTCAAGTTACAATTATGCATGCTCTTAAAAATACTATTTGAAATAAGCAAAATATGGTTTTGAAACAGTTCGCAACGGTATAATTATTTATATAATCATTGTTTATAACGGTTACTGTAAAATGCGTACAAATTGTGTAGAAAATTCATTATAAAGGTAAAACTTTGCACAGTGTTTAAAAATACTGTTTGAAATAAGAAAAATATCGTTCTGAAACAATTCACGACGGAATCATTGTTTAAATAATCATTCTTTTTATAATGATTTCTGATAACTTATGCAGGATATTCTTTATAAAGCTCAAATTTTCAAAGACTGCAAAAATACGGTTTGAAATAAGGAAAATATCGTTTTGAAACAATTCGGGACGGAATCATTGTTTAAATAATCTTTCTGTATAACGATTTCTGATGCCTTGTGCAGGATAGTCTTTTTAAAATTAAAATTGTGCATGCTCTTTAAAAATACTGTATGAAATATAGAAAATATCGTTTTGAAACAATTCGACAAGGAATCATTGTTAAAATAATCATTCTTTTTATAACAATTGCTGTAAAATGCGTATAACTTGTGCATGGAATACTTTATAAAATCAAATTTTCGAAACACTGCCAAAATACTGATTAAAGACAGAAATATATCGGTTTGAAACAATTCGCGATGGAATCATTGTTTAAATAATCATTCTTTTTATAACGAATGCTGTAAAGGCGTATAACTTGTGCATGAAATTCTATATAAAGATCAAATGTTCGAAACACTGCCAAAATACTGTTTGAAATAAGGAATATATCGTTTTGAAACAATTCGCGGCACAATCATTGTTTAAATAATCATTCTTTATAACGATTTCTGAAACATGTGCAGGAAATTCTTTATAAAATTCAAATTTTCCAAACACTGCAAAAATACTGTTTGAAATAAGGAAAATATCGTTCTGAAACAATTCGGGACGGAATCGTTGTTTAAATAATCTTTCCGTATAACGATTTCTAATGCCTTGTGCAGGAAAGTCTTTTTAAAATTTAAATTATGCATGCTTTTAAAAATACTATATGAAATATGGAAAATATCGTTTTGAAACAATTCGACAAGGAATCATTGTTTAAATAATCATTCTTTTTATAACGATTGCTGTAAAATGTGTATAACTTGTGCACGAAATTCTTTATAAAATTCAAATTTTCCAAACACTGCAAATATACTTTTTGAAATCAGGTATATATCGTTTTGAAACAATTCGCGACACAATCATTGTTTAAATAATCATTCTTAATAACGATTTCTGATAACTTGTGCAGGAAATTCTTTTTAAAGTTAAAATATTGCGTACCCTTTAAAAATACTGTTTGAAAGAAGGAAAATATCGTTTTGAATCAATTCGCGCCGGAATCATTGTTTAATTAATTTTTCCATATAACGATTTCTGATACCTTATGCAGGAAATTCTTTATAAAGTTAAAATTTTTCGTACTCTTTAAAAATACTGTTTGAAATAAGAAAAATTTCGTTTTTAATGAATTCGCGACGGTATAATTTTTTATATAATCATTGTTTGTAACGGTAACTGTAAAATGCATATAACTTGTATAGAAAATTCTTTATAAAGTTAAAACTTTGCATTCACTCTAAAAATACTGTTTGAAATAAGGAATAATAATAATAATAATAATAATAACGCCTTTATTGACACAATATACATTAATTTACATTGTTCAAGGGGCGAGGCACAGCATTAAGTGCTGTTTTACAGCCTGACCCATAATTACATAAGTAACATGCAAAGCGAGTTACAATTATGTAATGAACTGTAACACATTTAGAAGAGAAAAAAAAACATAATATCCCGACATATATATAAAACAAAAAAGTAAATTCACAATATAAAAAATAATAATAAGACTAAGTGACGATAAAGGTACAAAGAGTAATTAAACCCTACTAAAAATCTACTATAAACGTAAAAAATTGGTCTGAACGCTCCGATTTCTAATTTAATTTAATTCTGTACACCGAGAAAAAAACGCTTGACTTGAGAAATTAAATTATTCGGCTGATTTAATAGCAATCTAAAGGAATTGAATTGAAAACAGGGCTGCAATGGCAGAGAAAACGCCCATAGCATTTCTGTTTGAAATAAGGAAAATATTGTTTTGAAACAATTCGCCACGGAATCATTGTTTAAATAATCATTCTTTATAACGATTTCTGCAAAATGCGTATAATTTGTGCATGAAATTCTATATAAAGATCAAATGTTCGAAACACTGCCAAAATACTGTTTGAAATAAGGAATATATCGTTTTGAAACAATTCGCGGCACAATCATTGTTTAAATAATCATTCTTTATAACGATTTCTGAAACATGTGCAGGAAATTCTTTATAAAATTCAAATTTTCCAAACACTGCAAAAATACTGTTTGAAATAAGGAAAATATCGTTCTGAAACAATTCGGGACGGAATCGTTGTTTAAATAATCTTTCCGTATAACGATTTCTAATGCCTTGTGCAGGAAAGTCTTTTTAAAATTTAAATTATGCATGCTTTTAAAAATACTATATGAAATATGGAAAATATCGTTTTGAAACAATTCGACAAGGAATCATTGTTTAAATAATCATTCTTTTTATAACGATTGCTGTAAAATGTGTATAACTTGTGCACGAAATTCTTTATAAAATTCAAATTTTCCAAACACTGCAAATATACTTTTTGAAATCAGGTATATATCGTTTTGAAACAATTCGCGACACAATCATTGTTTAAATAATCATTCTTAATAACGATTTCTGATAACTTGTGCAGGAAATTCTTTTTAAAGTTAAAATATTGCGTACCCTTTAAAAATACTGTTTGAAAGAAGGAAAATATCGTTTTGAATCAATTCGCGCCGGAATCATTGTTTAATTAATTTTTCCATATAACGATTTCTGATACCTTATGCAGGAAATTCTTTATAAAGTTAAAATTTTTCGTACTCTTTAAAAATACTGTTTGAAATAAGAAAAATTTCGTTTTTAATGAATTCGCGACGGTATAATTTTTTATATAATCATTGTTTGTAACGGTAACTGTAAAATGCATATAACTTGTATAGAAAATTCTTTATAAAGTTAAAACTTTGCATTCACTCTAAAAATACTGTTTGAAATAAGGAATAATAATAATAATAATAATAACGCCTTTATTGACACAATATACATTAATTTACATTGTTCAAGGGGCGAGGCACAGCATTAAGTGCTGTTTTACAGCCTAACCCATAATTACATAAGTAACATGCAAAGCGAGTTACAATTATGTAATGAACTGTAACACATTTAGAAGAGAAAAAAAAACATAATATCCCGACATATATATAAAACAAAAAAGTAAATTCACAATATAAAAAATAATAATAAGACTAAGTGACGATAAAGGTACAAAGAGTAATTAAACCCTACTAAAAATCTACTATAAACGTAAAAAATTGGTCTGAACGCTCCGATTTCTAATTTAATTTAATTCTGTACACCGAGAAAAAAACGCTTGACTTGAGAAATTAAATTATTCGGCTGATTTAATAGCAATCTAAAGGAATTGAATTGAAAACAGGGCTGCAATGGCAGAGAAAACGCCCATAGCATTTCTGTTTGAAATAAGGAAAATATTGTTTTGAAACAATTCGCCACGGAATCATTGTTTAAATAATCATTCTTTATAACGATTTCTGCATGAGGAATAGAAAAGCGGGGTTAGATAGGGGTTTTCCCCACCTAATTACAGGTGTAGAGAGAGTACTCTCTGTCTTCGTTGCGTCGGCTTCCATGCAGAGATAGAGAGAGAGACAGGCGATACGTGACGCAACGTCGGTGTAACGGCCACGCTACAAAATAGCAGCTTTTAGGTGGCAAAGGTTGGACGGCTACTGCCGAGTTAGTGGAGGCGAATAAGGTCTCCATACACGGGGGAAATGTGGGGGAAGAGGAGGCAGCTTTTTAGCGTGCTGGGCCTGAGTAATGCAGGCGCGCTGCGACAGAAAGGGGGGAACAATGCAGGCGCGTCAGAGAGGGGCGGTGTCCCTTCTCGACGGCCACGATGACTCCTACCATCGGGTGGTACCTCCTGCGCTGCCGAGAGGGACAGCCAGGGGAAAGAGGGGCTCGGGCGTTTCGAGTGCGCGGAAGGTGGTGACGCTCCCGGCGAAACGCGCACCGAGCAATTACGGTAAAGCCGTTCAGGCCCTTTACCAGCGACTGACGGACGGGTATCCGAAATCATGGAAATCGGTGACAAAAGAAAATGATTGAGGAAGGCGATCCTGAGCTCCGGGACACTGTCGACACGCGAGGGAACTGCGGCATCCACCGCGACGGATCTGCCAGGGGGTCGATCGGTGACATCCTGTCACAAACCCCCGTTCCTGACTCAAGTACATCCTTTCTACTCGCGTCACAATAAATACGGATGCTCGGATACAATTCTCGAACGCAAACTTTTAACTCACTTTCCGTACTCGCTACTTCCCACGCGATCACATCCTTTTCCAAATTTTCTCTACGCAGTGTCTATATTCGGGGAACTTCGCTCGAAATCACTTACAGTCCTTATTCTCTAATACACTTAACATTCTCCACAGGGTACGTTCCTGTACCCTGGGAAGCCTACATTGCCCGTGGGCCTATACAAATGGTATCTAATTAATGTCGCAAGCGCACGCAAATTTCCCTGTTCAGCGGGGTCCTTTCCCCGGGTAAGCATATATGCCGGCTGACTGATACAATTTTACCTTATTGCTATACGACATTTGACCGTACGTATGGCTTCGGATTTTCCAGCTTCGGATCACGCTGTCTTCGATCTTCGACAAGGGCGAGAGAAGTGGAAGGGATCCAGGTATCGAGGATTGGATAGGAACTGTTTTGGGGTAATGGATGATTCAAGGCCTGTCGGGGAAACAGGTGTTGGGGTATAATAAAAA
This sequence comes from Trichopria drosophilae, assembly GCA_030407085.1. Classification (NCBI taxonomy): domain Eukaryota; kingdom Metazoa; phylum Arthropoda; class Insecta; order Hymenoptera; family Diapriidae; genus Trichopria; species Trichopria drosophilae. The sequence continues at coordinate 75,942,292 of CM059582.1, forward strand.
AAAATACGCAAAAAAAAATGGTAGGGGTTAGGGGCGGGGGTGCGTCGCCAAGGCGGCCAGGCAATTAAGTTCTGACGCCTAGCCGATAACGCGGGTTAACCGGATATCCGGATCATCCAGTTTTGGGAGCTCCAGCCGGATTTTCCGGAGGTTTACCGCCCTCTCTTTGCAGCAGTGGCGTGGTCCCTCGTGAGTTCGTGCGGTGGTGGGTGGAGGACGTGCCGGTTCCGCGGCCGCGGGTTCACCGGGGTCAGCGGGAACGTGCGAGGGGGGTTTTGGGGTTCCGGTCTGGCGACCGGAGTCTCCATAAGGGGCCTCAACAATTTGTACCCTACTTGCGTAGTAGTGCACATAAAGATTCCAAAAAGTTGACACTAGCGGAACGGTGTTGTTAGAGTTGCGGCCGTCGGGGCCATCTGTCACAACAGTGTTCCGCTTATCAGGCCTAACCTAATTCTAATCCCCTATACTTGCGTTGTGTTGACCGGTTCTGTTGGCCCTACACAGTTCTTGTACCCTACCCCCTTTTCAGTTATTTAAACTTCTTTCTATTTTCTGGGACAAAAAAAACGAACGAATTCTGTTATTTTAACGTTAAGTTTTACTAAAAGGTGAAATTACAGTGATATCAAAAATCGGATCGAAGTAGTCATGCATCGACCGCACACCATGTATTATTTCATTACGCTTGCATTTCCACGTCTGGTGACTGGCCGACTTGAAAGCGGCCATTTTTTTTGTTCCAGGTGTCAGTGTGAAAATTCTCAATTTCGGCGTGGCCTTAGGCCCGGTCGCCGCTCAACCATTGGCTCCGCGGCGATTTTTACCGGCGGTCCCGGAGGTTTTCGTGGGCGTCCACGACGATTTGGTACTTCGGGTAGGTTTTCCTTTTGAGATTCCCTAGCCGTTTCGGGTCTCCAACTTTTCTCCGTCGGAGGTGGTGGGGGGTTATTGCGTAGGTGTTTTGGGGGTCGACCACTGCGACGTCGGGCGACACCCTCTTGGGGCACTGGGGTCTCTGTGGGGGGTGTCGGGGCTGTTGGGTACGGGGGTTCACTGTCGCGTCGCACGGGTTCGAGATCTACCGGGTCCGTTACGTTTTTGGAGCTTTCTGGAGGGGACTCATCATCCGGAGCTTGATAGGCTTTTAAGTCTTTGATATGGGCTCTTGGGTGTCTGCGGCTGTCTGGGTCATCCAGTTCGTAGACTACTGGGGAGATAATTCGAAGAATTCGGTGGGGACTGCTGAATTTTGCCGCGCGCTTCACGGCGAATTTCTGGGCACTAGAGGAGAGAAAACGCACGCGACGCATGACAAGGTCGCCGGCTCTGTATTCTACTTCACGACGGTTATGGTTATAGTACTGAGCCTGGCGTGTCGCGGCCCGCTCCAGGTTGCGATGTACCCAGTCATGAATGAGGGGTAATCGCTTCATGCGGTCGCACCAAAATTCATGATTGGTAGGAAGGGACAAGGGGGGAGGGGGAATATCTTTGCGAAGGTTTTGTCATTGGGACCGGGTTACGACCATAATTCAGGAATGCGGGGGTCATCTGTGTGGAGGATTGAACAGCCGTGTTCATGGCAAACGCTAGTTCGGGAAGATGCACGTCCCAGTCACGATGGTCATGCGATACGAACGCACTCATCATCGTTTTAAGAGTTCGATTGACTCTTTCGACCGGGTTGGCCTGTGCATGGTACGGCGGGATAGGGGTGGGGGTCATAACTAAATCCGCGAGGTGAGACGATATATGCTTGTTAGCGTATTGTTTGGCGTTGTCCGTCAGAAAGTATTTCGGGCATCCCCATCGGTTTATTACTAGGCTATCTAAAGCATCCATAATCGCGGGACCAGTAGCTGCGCGAAGGGGTTTCACCTCGATATATTTCGTAAACATATCCTGAAATACGACTACAAATTGATTTTGCTTCTTGCTTGGGGGAAACGGCCCCATGATGTCGGAGCTAACTGTCATCCATGGGCCTTCGGTCGTTTTCTCCGTCATTAGACCAAGGGGGGCTTGTTGGGAAACCTTAACTTTCTGACACAAAGGGCATCGGGATACGTAACGCGAAACATCCTGAAATATTCCGGGCCAATAGAAATCCTGAATTAGGCGATGGCAAGTCTTGTCCACGCCAAGGTGACCGGATTGGGGACAATCATGGGCATCGCTCATGGCACGGGAACGCGATGGGGCGGGTATAACCAGCTTCCAGGCGTCCTGATCAGTCACCGCTGACTCAATAACGGGGTGCGGGCGATGGTAGTAGATTCTAACATCTTCTATCCGCCAGTTGGGGTATTTGGAGGGGAATTCTCTAATATTCGACATATTTTGGGTATACCAGGGATCTTCCTCATCTCCAATGGCGCCAAGGGCTTCTTCCACATTTTCATACATGCGGGATAAGGCGTCGGGCACAACATTGAGGGCACCTGCGCGATGCGTTATCTCCATTTCGTACGCCTGCATGGCTAATGCCCATCGGGCCAGTCGACCGGAGGGGTCACGCAAATTACTGAGCCACTTCAGGCTATGATGGTCTGTGATGACCTTGAAGTGCGTTCCCTCTATATACGGACGATAATTTTTCACCGCCCAGAGGACGCCGAGGCATTCCTTCTCGGTGACCGTGTACTTCAGTTCATCTTTGGTGAGGATGCGACTAGCGAAGCTAATCGGGTGCTCCTTTCCATTGACCTCCTGGGTAATCACGGCACCAAGGGCGAAATCGCTCGCGTCTGTCTGGATCGTGAATTCAATTCCAAAATCGGGGCGTTTCAATACGGGGGTGTGGGTGAGAGAGTCACGTAGCGCTTCAAACGCTTTCTGATGCTCCTCTCCCCAGGTCCAAGGGGTGCCTTTGGTCAAAAGCTGTGACAGAAGAACGCGATCATGGGAGAAATTTGGGAGGAATCGGGAGTACCATCCCACCATTCCCAAAAATTGGCGGAGCTGCTTGACGTTGGTAGGTGGGGGGAATTCCAAAATCGGGGCGGTCTTCTCCGGGTCAGTTTTTAAGCCCTCTTTGTTGAGCACGAGCCCAAGTTATTTTACCTCTTCCCGGAAGAATTCGCTTTTCTCTAGATTTAACTCCAAACCCGCGCGTTTGAGCGAAGTTAATACGACCTCCAGGTAACGGAAGTGATCCTCCTCATTGTCCGTAGCGATGATGATATCATCTAGATACGCAAAGACGTGGGGTTCCCACGCAGGATCAATGAGGCGATCCACTAGCCGTTGGAAGGTGGCGGGGGCGTTGGTAAGGCCAAAATGGCATACGCTTAAATTGGAAGAGTCCACGGCCTGGAACTGCGAAGGCCGTGATGGGTCGACTCTGGGGCGCAATGGGAACCTGAAAATAGGCCTGGCTGAGATCTAACGTGGCGATACACCGAGCGCGACTCTGCCCAGCCAGTATTTTGTCCATGGAGGGGAGGGGGTAGGCGTCCTTAAGGGTGATTTTATTGACGTCCCGGAAATCCACGCAAAAGCGGAACGTACCGTTGGACTTCTTTACTATCACCGGGTTGCTCAACCACGGACTTTCCGCTCGTTCGATGACATCCTCTCGGGCCATCTCATCGACGGCGTCCTGTGCGACCTTGAGCATATAAGGGGACAGGAGTCGGGATTTTTGACGAATTGGGGGGTGGTGTTGGACGTCTATGCGGTGCTCCGCCAGGTGGGTTACACCTAGGGAGGGAGTACGTCCAGGGGGATATAAGCGATTTAGAAGCCGCTTTAAACGGGGGTGAGCTTCTTGGGACGGCGCGACCAATCCTACGCAATCGTACGAGGCATGTGCGTTCGCCGAAACCTCTTTTTCCTCTAATGCTCTGGTTTTCCCGCTACCACTAGTCCACGTTCCGTTTTCCGTGTCTAGCATTATTCTAAATAGACGCAAAAAGTGCATGCCAAGTACCCATGCGTAATCGAGGGGCGCGACTCGGATCTCCAAGTTCTTTATTTGTTCGTCAAGGGTGATTCGGAGGGTTACTAAGCCGGTAAGGGAGACTAATGATCCGTCCGCGACTCGGAATTGCTCGCTTGTATTTTTTAAGAAGGGGGCCACGAGTCTTTTGTAGGTAAGCCCCAGATACGACTTCGAAGCACCCGTATCTACTAGGGCTCGTATCTGGGTCCCAAGCAACGCCAAAGTTATGAATGGACGCGGATCAGCGTCCAACAGGGACGCGGAAGGGGGAATTGACTCCACGGACGCGAAAGGTTCGGAAGGGGACCCATGAGGGGGTGACCGGGGGAACCGGTGAGACTTCGGGACTTGGGACATCACGGGGGAAGGAGTTGACTTCCCTCGGGAGTCTGGGGTATTAGGGTTTTTGAAACTAATGGGTGTAAATAAGTGTATGGGGGGGCCTTGGGGACTCTGTCCCTCCCATTAGTAGTTTCCCGAACGTTTCCGCGCGCAGACGGGGCAATCGTTGCTCGTGCGTCCCAGATAACCGCAAACTCGGCAAAAATAGCCAAGGGGATAAGAGCATTCGCGATAAATGTGGCCCGTCAGCTTACAGTTGTAACAGCGGACCATTGGACTGAGGCTGGGGGGACCCCTAGGGCTGAGGGGAGGGGTGGATGGCGCGACTTCCGATAATGGAGGAATTCGCTTCGGGCGCGAGAACTGAGGAGTAGGGAGGGTCGGTGGTGAAGGACGTCGGGGCGGGGCCGACGATTTCGGGGGTTTTGGGCGCGACACCGGGACCGATGTGGCGCGCAGCAGTGGAGATGCGTCAGCCACGGGTGGTGGGGCTGCCTTGCCCTTGGGCTGTGACGGGGGGGGGACGCGGGGTAGTAGCGGCTAATTTGTCTCTCTGCGTCTTACTCTTTGGAGAGTAGGCGAAAGCCGGGTAAACGACTGTGTAGCGGGGGAGGGGGTCGGTAAGATCTTTCCTGACTCGCTACACTCTCGACCTAGCGGCCTTGGGGCAGCAAATCAGGAAAATCTAGTACGGATTCGCGGCGTATATGCTTCGCGAGACCGGGTCGCAAGTTCTGGACACAAATATCCAATTGTTCATCAACTGAAGGGGGAACCGAAAGTAATCTAAATAGGCCTCTCAAAGCCACTATATATTCTGGAATGGGTTCTTCCGGCCCTTGGGTCCTTAACGTAATTTCCCGTTTAATACTAGCTTCTGGGCTTCGCTGCCCATAAGCATCCCGAAAATAGCGCACGAAGCCAGGGTAGGAGCTCCAGCTGTTCCGTTCTACCCGGAATCAGGCTAGGGCTGCGCCTCTGAAAGCTTCGGGGAGGGCACGGAGGAGGTCGTCCTCTGTGAGGTCACGGCTCGAGCTATATTCTACGAGTTTGGTGAGGAAGTCTTCTGCATCCTCACATTCCTCGCCCGAGAATCGAGGCCCATGTGACCTCCAGTGCTCGATGGCGGTTTTACCCCAACGAACGGCGGACTGGGACAAGCTGGGGTGGTATGTCGAGTTACCCGATGGGAGCTGTTGCCCGACTCGAGTACTACTACCGGGAGGGGGGTTCGGGAATAGACTCTATGTCAAATCTGCCGGGAAATGGACAGCTGTCCTGCCCGGGGGATTTGACAGAGGAGGGGCTCGATCATGCACACTAAGTGGCGCACGGATGGGGGATAGGAGGGGTATTGGTACTGGTAAGAGGGTTGGGGGTAGGATGAGGCTTGGGGTGGTTGCTGAGAGTAAGGAAATGGGGGAGGATAGTGAGGTTGCGGAGGCGGTAGTCGGAATGTGGGTCATCAGGATAGGTTGATCGGTCAGGGAAGACTCGGGGGAACTCCGAGGGCTGGGAGAAGAAAGAATCAGCCGGTTGTGGGGGCGGAGAGTGGGGAGTTTGTTGGGGGAAGGAAGGATGTTGTCGGGAACAGGGAGGTTTCCGGTACGGTACCTGACCGGTCGGGGAGCTGGGTGCTCTTCCCGAACCGTTGGCCGGGGATTACTGTCACGCGAGGGTCGGTGGGGGTATTCCCCCAATCGTGGGGGCGGGGGATAGTTATCACGCGATCCTATTTGGGGTTCCGTCGGTGCGAACCCGTGGGCCACGTGGCGGGGTTCATTCCGGGGGTCTCGATTATTTGTGCCTGAAAGGGGAGGGGGGTTATTATCCCCTACCGCCGTGGGGGAGGGTTACCGGGGTTTTGAGGTCCCGACGAGGGTACACTTCCCCTGGTGTCTTTCGGCGGCCCAATATCTCCGTTTGAGGATGGTAGAGGGCGTTCGATGGATCGGACATTTGGGGTAGTGTATGGGGGGAATTTTGAGGTAAGGAGGACTACGTCCCTAAAAAGGCGGAAGTGCCCTCTACAAATGTCAGGGGGTCACGATAGAACACGCGGGATCTATCGGAGGGAAGTTGGGTGGGGGAGAACGCGAAAGCACCTAGTCGGTCGCGTTGGGGCATTGGATCCCCGGAATCCATGTAATTGGGATAGGTGGCATTAAGCGACCCATTGAGGACATTCCCAATTATTGGGCAACTTATCGCTTCGTATAGGGTAAAATGGGGTAAGTTACCCCGCCCATCCACCGCGGGTTCCCATACAACTTCCGTGTCGGGGAACCGTGCTTTGATGCTATGGCGAGCGAGACGATCGCAAATGGCGTCCATTGACCCCGAAATCAGGATTCCTGTACGATCACACCTTCTTAGGAGGTCGCGCAGGTCTACGATAGCGCGCACTTCCTCCCGGATGGCTATTTGCTGATCCGGGGTGGCTATTCTTAGTACCAGGGCTCGCGAGGAGGAGACATTGGTCGTTGACGACATAGTGAGTGACGGTGCCGTTTTGACTGTCACCATGGTCGACGTAGTAGTGGGGGTCATGATTGTGGGGGTAACTGCCCCCGTTCCGGGGTAGATGCCGGGTGGGGGAGTACCGGTGGTATCCATTACTCACGCAGAGAAACAAAAAGAAAGCAAGATTATCCAGTGAGCGCAATTCACTAGATAGGAGGGGATAGGGGGGGGGGGTTTATCTCCGTCACACACGAGGCGAAAACAAAAAAAATAAAAAGAGTAGAGACGATTTCCCCGGAGCGCAAAAAGAAATGGTTTAATTAATCCCGGTTCTAGGGTGGGGGTAACGCGAGATTCTACCTCGCGACCGTATGTCTCTGCAGAATCCCCTAGACCGAAGAAGGGGGAATCCAGAACGCAAAACCGAAAAAAACCAAACGGCTTGACGTGCAGTATGCCAACGCCAAAATAGGAGAAAGAAAGAAAAAAAAGGGGGGGTTGGAGCGTAAGTGACAAATTCAAAACCACAAAAAAAAAAAAGAAAGAGTTTCACCGCCTTGCTACCAGCCTTGAGATATCAATATCAGCTTTCGTTTACAAAAAAAACATTATCGAAACCACTATTCGTTTGTAATAAAGCATATGTATATATAAAAAAAATAATACAAAAAAACTTTAGCAATTACTCTAACCACGAAAAATCGACCGAGTTTGCGGCCCATTCAAAAAACTAATAACTCAAAAGTTTGTTTTCCTGTGTATATAATTATCAAATTATTATCACAGGTATCGGGGAATCCTAGGGAGGAAGGTCACCATGGGGTGGCAAGGTCAATTCGAAAAGTTTTTGTTAATTAAAATCTTTTGAACTCGGGTTGAAACAATATCTTACTATTTGTAGCTTTTATTTCGCAATAAGTTTTTTTGTATTCTGGGATTCGCTAATTGTTGGTATTCGGGAAAATCGAAATGGAATATTAAGTATTATTAAATTTTAAAATTAGTCTAGTTATTGGGATTTTTCAAATTTATTACTCAATGAATAATATCATTATCATATTTACCAATGAAAACGACTCTAGTTTCAAAAGCTTCTAATAATAGAAATGATAATCGAAAGGTAAACAAATAACACGAAAACAACTTTATTATTTTCAGGAATTTAGGGGTTTTCCCCACCTAATTACAGGTGTAGAGAGAGTACAGGTCGCCATACACGCGGGAAATGTGGGGGAAGAGGAGGCAGCTTTTTAGCGTGCTGGGCCTGAGTAATGCAGGCGCGCTGCGACAGAAAGGGGGGAACAATGCAGGCGCGTCAGAGAGGGGCGGTGTCCCTTCTCGACGGCCACAATGACTCCTACCATCGGGTGGTACCTCCTGCGCTGCCGAGAGGGACAGCCAGGGGAAAGAGGGGCTCGGGCGTTTCGAGTGCGCGGAAGATGGTGACACTCCCGGCAAAATGCGCAACCGAGCAATTACGGTAAAGTCGTTCAGGCGCTTTACCGGCGACTGACGGACGGGTATCCGAAATCATGGAAATCGGTGACAAAAGAAAATGATTGAGTAAGGCGATCCTGAGCTCCGGGACACTGTCGACACGCGAGGGAACTGTGGTATCCACCGCGACGGATCTGCCAGGGGGTCGATCGGTGACACCCTGTCACAAACGATTTCTGAAACATGTGCAGGAAATTCTTTCTAAAATTGAAATTTTTGAAACACTCCAAAAACACTGTTTGAAATAAGGAAAATATCGTTTTGAAACAATTTCCGACGGAATTATTGTTTATACAATCATTGTTTATAATGATTTCTTATAAATTGTGTAGGAAATTCTTTAGAATGTTAAAATTTTGCTTAGTCTTTAAAAATACTGTATGAAATAAGGAAAATATCGTTTTGAAACAATTCGCCACGGAATCATTGTTTAAATAATCGTTCTGTAAAATGATTTCTGATACCTTGTGCAGAAAAGTCTTTTTAAAATTACAATTATGCATGCTCTTTAAAAATACTATATGAAATATGGAAAATATCGTTTTGAAACAATTCGACGAGGAATCGTTATTTAAATAATCATGCCTTTTATAACGATTGCTGTAAAATTCGTATAACTTGCGCGTGAAATTCTATATAAAATCGAATTTTCGAAACACTGCAAAAATACTGATTGAAGAAAGGAATATATCGTGTTGAAGCAATTCGCGATGGAATCATTGTTTAAAAAATCATTCTTTTTATAACGGTTACTGTAAAGTGCGTATAAGTTGTGCATGAAATTCTTTATAACATCAAATTTTCGAAACACTGCAAAAATACATATTGAAGAAAGGAATATATCGATTTCAAGCAACTCGCGACGGAAGTAATGTTGAAATAAGCGTTCACTAAAACGATTTCTTGTAGGTTGTGTAGGAAATTCTTTAGAAAGTTAAAATTTTGCTTAATCTTTAAAAATACTGTTTGAAATAAGGAATATATCGTTTTGAATCAATTCGCGACGGAATCATTGTTCAAATAATCTTTCCGTAAAACCATTTCTGATACCTTGCACAGGAAAGTCTTTTTAAAATTAAAATTTTGCATACTATTTAAAAATACTGTTTGAAATAAGGATAATATCATTTTGAAACAATTCCATACAGAATCATTGTTTAGGTAAACATTTTTTATAACGATTTTTGAAACATGTGCAGGAAATTCTTTATAAAATGCAAATTTTCAAAACACTCAAAAATACTTTTTGAAATAAGGAAATTATCGTTTTGAAACAATTCGCGACACAATCATCGCGACCCGAAATAACCATTGTTTATAAGGATTTCTTATAACTTGTGTAGGAAATTCTTTATAAAGTTAAAATTTTGCTTAGTCTTTAAAAATACTGTATGAAATAAGGAAAATATTGTTTTGAAGCAACTCGCGACGGAATCATTATTTAAATAATCGTTCTGTAAAACGATTTCTGATAGTGCAGGGAAGTCTTTTTAAAGTTGAAATTAATCATTCTCCTTTAAAAATACTGTTTGGAATAAGGAAAATATCGTTTTGAATCAATTCCCGACTGAATAATTTTTTAAATAATTATTGTTTGTAACGGTTACTGTAAAATGCATATAACTTGTATAGACAATTCTTTATAAAGTTAATATTTTGCATTCTCTTTAAAAATACCGTTTGAAATAAGGAAAATATAGTTTTGAGATAATTTATGAAGGAATCATTATTTAAATAATCATTGTTTATAACGATTTCTTACAACTTGTGTAGGAAATTCTTTATAAAGTTAAAATTTTGCTTCGTCTTAAAAAATACTGTATGAAATAAGGAAAATATCGTTTTGAAACAATTCGCGACGGAATCATTGTTTAAATAATCATTCTTTTTATAACGATTTCTGATAACATGTATAGGAAATTCGGTGACACGATTTAATATCCGCGGACAAAATATCCGCGACAAAATATCCGCGAAAAAATATCCGCGGATAAAATATCTGCGCGACAAAATATCCGCACGACAAAATATCCGCAGACAAAATATCCGTGCGACAAAATATCCGTGCAACAACATATACGTGGACAGAATATCCACGATAAAAAATATATGGGTCTGGAACCTGTAATGGGTTCTAGGCAGAAAGTAGGGTTAGTTAGGTTAGGATAGTTTTTCGGGGGGGGGGGGGCGGGGGTCTGAGAGGGGGGTCTCATATTCTTTAACGCAAAACCTCATTTAAACTATAGTAGTAAAGTCCGCAAAATGACGAATACATATATAAATTTTGTATGACTAAAGAAGGTCCGCGAAATGGAGGGACGGCAATTTTATATATATATATATATATATATATATATATATATATATATATATATATATATCCATCTTAAAAAATGATAGTTACGGGACTAATCAAAAGATATATAGAATGTCCTGAAACTACGCGGTTCACATACTTATATTTGTCTGAGGATTTTTTGTCGCGCGGATATTTTGTCTGCGGGTATTTTGTCCGCGGATATTTTGTCGCGCGGATATTTTGTCGCGGATATTTCGTCGCGGATATTTTGTCCGCGGATATTAAGTCGTGTAACCGGAAATTCTTTATGAAGTTCGAATTTTCCAAACACAAAAAATACTGTTAGAAATACGGACAATATCGATTTCACACAACTCGCGACGGAATCATTGTTTAAATAATCGTTCTGTAAAACGATTTCTGATACCTTGTGCATAGAAGTCTTTTTAAAATTAAAATTTTGCATACTCTTTAAAAATAATGTTTGAAATAAGGAAAATTTCGTTTTGAATCAATTCCCGACGCAATAATTTTTTATTTAATCATTGTTTAGAACGGTTACTGTAAAATGCATATAACTCGTATAGAAAATTCTTTATAAAGTTAAAACTTTGCATGCTCTCTTAAAATACTGTTTGGAATAAGGAAAATATCGTTCTGAAACAATTCGCCATGGAATGGTTATTTAAATAATCATTCTTTTTATAACGATTTCTGATAACTTATGCAAGAAATTCTTTATAAAGTTAAAATTTTGCATTCTCTTAATAAATACTGTTTGAAATAAGGAAAAAATCGTTTTGAAACAATTCGGAACGGAATCATTGTTTAAATAATCTTTCCGTATAACGATTTTTGATACCTTGTTCAGCAAAGTCTTTTAAAATTAAAATTATGCATGCTCTTTAAAAATACTATATGAAATATGCAAAATATCGTTTTGAAACAGTTCGACGAGAAATCATTGTTTAAATAATCATTCTTTTTATAACAATTGCTGTAAGATGCGTATGACTTGTGCATGAAATTCTATATAAAGATCAAATTTTCGAAACACTGCCAAAATACTGTTTGAAATAAGGAATATATCGTTTTGAAGCAATTCGGGGCACAATCATTGTTTAAATAATCATTCCTTTTATAATAGTAGTAGTATAGTAGTATAAGTTTATTCCCATATATGACTTACAAAAAATTCTTAAGAGTTGAGTGCACCGATCAATAATATAAAAATACATAGATAGAACACTGTACACTCGAATTCCATTACGCTACTGTTACAATTTCATAAATAAATAAATAAATGACACGCGCTCTGAAGAATACATAAAAGGCACTTGTACACAAGAATCCGGTGCGCTACTAATATGAATTACATAAGAGAAAAAACATTCGCGCTAAAAATACAAAAAAGAACGCCGCACACACGAATCCAGTACGCTAGTAATACTATTACAAAAAAGAAAATGAACTTACGTTCTACAGAATACATAAAAGACGCTTTAACCACGAATCCGGTGCGCTACTAATACGGTTGCATAAAAAAGCACGCTCTAAAAATACATAGAGATAACACTATACACACTATTCCGGTACGCTATAAATTTTATTACGCTAAAAAGAAAAACTCGCGCTAAAATTACTATGTACAACAATTCTAAAAGGAAACTGGAGCAATACAAAAATTACAGGCAAATAAAAGAGAAAACCGGCTCCAGAGCTACCATGTTCGCATGCTGGCCTACGTGTCCAGGTGGAATTGTCTCCTGGTAAAACAAGAGCTAACAAATCCAAAGAGGACCTTTAGAGCACGAGGATCGGCAGAGAATAACAAGAAAGCTAACATATTCTCGTCGGTGCAGTTTGCTATAATGGCACTGCGTCGGAGTATAGATCTTGAGGGATCGGAGAGGGGACATTCGGACAAGATGTGAATTAATGTCTCCCTTTCGCCCGAATTACAAATCGAACACGGACCGCTCGGGTTGTAGGCATAAAAAGTACTGCCGACACAGAACGAACGCTAGAAAATGGTAGCCGTTCTCAAGTGGATCTTTAAGCGTAAGTGAGAGAGCTGGCAGCGTTCTGGAGCGAGGGAGGCTAGCCCATCGGAAAACTGCCTGAAAAGCGGAATCTGGATCGAATCCGACTCAAAATAACGCTGGAGGTCACAATTGCGCTGAGCGGTAGCGAAGGCTTCACAAATAGACGCTACATGGGACACTACAAGATCCTCCCAGAGTGCATTGTAGTTTGGCGAGTCTAGGATCAACTTCAATCTCGAGAACCAGTTCATTGCCGGATCGTTGTTTCCTCTAGAGCTAAGCTCATAGAGCCTGGTTAAGCCGAGACGGGGGAGACTATTTAGTGGTTCTTGCAGGTACTTGAGCACGAGGTTTAAGGTTCTGCGCACTATTTCGACCGCTATTGGGTAAAGCCCTAGTTCGAGGCGCAAGAGATATGGCGGCGTCGACTTGGGAAGCTTAAGCCACTTCTTAAAAAATTCGACCTGGACGGATTCTAAAGAGCGTAGATGGCCGAGGGACCACCAGGGCGCAGCATACAGTAAGGTGGACAGAATAGAGGCTCCATATAGTTTTAAAGCAGCACTGGTCGAATCACATTTAGCTGAAGCCATTATAGCCAAGACAGACGACGTAGCTTGGCGAGTCTTGGCTATAGCGTTTTCAGTTGCGCTCAGCCCACTCGCCGATGAAGAGACGATTGTTCCTAGATAAGGATACGTTGACGCAACTTCCACCTGCTGATTACTATAGTAAAAGTGTCTAGAGGGGGAATCGAGAGGACCACCTCTTCTAAACACAATAATTTTTGTCTTAGTCGTATTTACTACAAGGCTGTTAAGACTACAATAGGACTCGAGCCTCCTCAATTTCATTCTTAAGTCAGCAGGAGAATAAGCGAAGATCGCCAGATCATCGGCGAAGAGAAGTATCATAAGGTCGTAAGTAATTGTGCAGTCAATGCCTCTCAAGCCTTGGTTACGAAAGTATGCTACAATGTCGGAGATGTACAGTATAAAGAGCAAAGGACTCAAGATTTCTCCCTGTAGAGAACCTTCTGTCACCCTAACTCGCTTAAAAGGCCTTAAGCACCCTAACCATTTTGGCGCTTATCCCAATGCTGAAAAGCTTGTGCCAAAGTTTTGTGTGGGGGATAGAGTCGAACGCCCTGCGAAAGTCCACAAAAAGAATGTAGCACTTAGAGGCTTTTTTCCTAAGCTGGACCTGAACAGCTGCGTTTAATATAAAAATATTGTCTTCCGCAGAGCGTCCTCTTCTAAAACCGGCTTGTTCGTCTGATAGTATATCACGCTGAGGGAGCCAGTTCTCCAGTCTCGCAGCAAGCACTTGCATGAACAATTTCGTGAATGCATTTATTATGGCAATCGCACGGTAATTTTCGGGGGCGGTTCGGTCACCTTTTTTGAAAAGCATGAAGAGATCGGCCTCCAGCCACCCTTCGGACGGTAGCTCGTTGGTCAAAATCAAGTTAAATAGGTCCAAAACATACGAGAACCACTCACCCGAGAGTAGTTTCCATGCTTCAGCCGGAATACCGTCCGGCCCCATTGCTTTACCCGCCTTCAATCTCTTCATACTCTCCCTCAACTCTAGCGGCAGAATTAGGCCGTCAAGGTCTTTGTCGAGAGTCCCGTTGAGTGATAGCGGCATCGATGGTTTCGGTGGGTAGAGGAGCCCCAAGTGCTCCGACCAGGCCTCCAGAGGGACAGACGAGTTTCCGAGAGGAGCCCGCCTATGCCTCCGAACCTCAGACCAGAAACCCTTGGCGTCCCTCACCCCAGCAAAGGCATCCGCCAAGCGAGAAACATGAAGACATTTAGCCACCACCGTTGTGTGTCTAAAATTCTTCTTGGCTGTGATATAGGAGAGTTCGTAAGATTTCTCGTAGTTGTTCGACCGAAGGAGGTGAAGGGTTCTGTTCATTTCTCTCTTGGCAGATTTGCAGGACGCATCGTACCACCGAGGCAAAAAACGTGGTGGGCTGGTTTTCCCCCGGAAGAACTAGAAAGTTTTACTAAGCCCTCTTGGGTAAGAAGACTAAGCAAACCCGTACAAAAAAGGTCGTAGGATGGACTTTGTGACGCGTGGTCATAGAATTGTAGATATAGGTTGACTTCGGTCAGTCTTTTAGCGAGTTTTTCCTCGTCCTCGGGTGACCACGACGCTTTGTACCTCGGTGCTTGGCAAGGCGAAGGATGTGGCGCAGGCTGGACATTAGGCAACGAGAGGGACAACGAAGCAATTGCCGGAAAATGGTCAGAGCCTCCACCATCGGAGCCTATTACGAAGTCATTCACCAAGTACAAATGATAAGCGGAGACCGAGACTAAGTCAACAATGCTTCGTACCTTGGAATCTAAAAAAGTAAATTGCGCTGATGAATCGCTAAGCGAGCGACCATTTAAGAGTACAAAGTTATTGCTAAACATAAATTCATAAAGACATTTACCACGGATATTACAACGATTATCGCAGGTTTGCCTGGAAACTACGAGCTGAGTTTCCTCGAATAAGTTCGAAAATTCGCATTCATAGTCGAGGTCACCGGCCCACAAGTTGAAGTCGCCTCCTAAAATAATCATACTGTCCGGAAATGTAATTGAAAAAGAGTCAAGAATGTGTTGGAGTGAAGAAAGCAGCGATACTAAATCACAATTTGGCGGAAAATAAAATGAGCCTTGTATTAACGGAAGTGGATGAGATCTGATTAATATAAAAAGCCAGTGCGAGGAGGCTTCAATCAGCACCGGTGACCCCGACAACGGAACAAATGTCGACAATCCGCCGCTATATCTTTCTCTGGAACCTTCGCGCGTAGCTGGGACTGAAAATTTCGCTACACTTTGGTCCCCAGGAAGTGAAGATGGCTCGGGACACCATGTCTCTGAAAAGTTCATGGTCCCAAGCGGTTGGCACTTGCTAGCCATTGCAAAGTTGTGTGGACCATGTATGTTCCAAAAAGCGACAGAAAACGAAGAATCTTGCTGAGGAGGTGGCGCCACTTGAAGTAGAGAACGGGGAGTTGGAAGCGTCGGCGTAAAAGGAGAAGAACCCAACCGGTGAGCTCTAGTGTGCTGGAATACTCGGCAGCCCCTAAAGCTGGTGTACGGGGCTGCAGTTAAGCGTTTTTTTGACGTGTTTGGTTGGCAGATAGTCGGGATGTGCTTGGCTCTGTCGAAATTGGCTGAGAAGATTGGAAATCGGCCGCTATGCAAGGAGACGATGTAAGCACTTCCGGTGTAAAAGCTCCCGCCTCATCCGACCAGCCGTACCATACTCCATCTACACATACCTTCTGGTACCGACGCTCGACCCTTTTAGAGTCAGCTCTTGCCTTCTTGACTAATTGTCGTGCGTGAAAGTCGATGCGGCGCTCCCGGGTCGTAAGATCAGCGTCGATGTATATATCCTTGCCCATGAGGAGGCGCTTCTTCTGGGCCATGATGTGGAGCTTGGCACGATGGGAGAGAAGTTCCACTAGAATGATGGGTGGTTCTTTCCGGTCAAGAAATGACGTGTCGACCACATTGGTTACATCGAAGACCTCTGCAAAAAATTTCTCGACACAAGCAGTCGGATCTCCAGAGATTTTTAGTCCACGAATTTTGATGTTCTTTTTTTTTTGGATCTTACTCTGAAGCTCCAATTCGTTGGTCAAATGGGCAATCTGGGCATCTTTTTCTTTTAGCTTGGCTTTGAGCGTGGTAACCTCACTGAGAACCTCTTTCCTGGGGTCCGATATTGCATCTGGGTTCGTCTTGGTCGCAGCATCTATTTTTTCGTCAAGCTTTGCGGACAAGGTTCTTATAATTGCCTCTTGCATTTCTTTTAATTGGCCTTCCATTTTCGATTTGGGCTGTATACTGTTTGAGGACTGTACGTTTGGGTCTGCTGCCGGAGCACAGCACCGCTTTGGTGCAGAATTTTTTGTATCGACTGGCGGAGAAGTTTCAGGCGAGCAGGCGCGCTTCATACGCGGGAAAAATTCAAAAATCGGCTTCGTTTGCGGGTCTCTATATACGAGCCATTTTGACACAGTCGAGGGCCGCCCTACTCTTGATGTAAGCGAGTGAGTTGTAATTAGCGGCTCTACCCCCTGCTCAATCGCACTTACAGGTGTAGTCGGTGAACAGAGCGAAGGCGTGTCCGAATCCTCCTGTTGCATAAGCACCGAGCCCGAGACGTGCTGCCTCGTACGGGATTTTGATTGTACTAGCTACGGAAGTAGCGGCAGAACACGTATTAATTTGTATACACTCGGTTGAGTTTTGAAAACGTGAAACTCACCCTGATACAGTCCTGACTAGAAAAGAACACTGTCCCCAGAAACGGCAGTGTATAGTGTAGTGGACGTCCTAGCATAATTTTTTTTAAAAGTTGACAGCGACCTTGTGGTGAGTAGGGTGAGGTTATGATGACGTCAGACTCACTTCGAATGGAAACAACGTAAACAGTTCAGCAACAACTCCAAAATTAAGCAGTAATCTTGCGAGGCGGCTTCCACGCTTTACAAACGACTTAACACAGGACAATGCAATGGACAATATAGCACAATATTACACAAAAACTTGGAGCGTAATTTGACAGCGTGTGTCATCGAACGTTACCGGAAGTGCACTCATAATGATTTCGTATAACTTATGCAGGAAATTCTTTTTAAAGTTCAAATGTTGCATGCTCATTAAAAATATTGTTTAAAACATGGAAAATTTTGTTTTGAATCAATTCCCGGCGGAATCATTGTTTAAATAAACATTCTTTATAAAGATTTCTGATAACTTGTGCAGGAAATTTTTATTAATGTTACAATTATGCATGCTCCTTAAAAATACTATTTGAAATAAGGAAAAAATTGGTTTGAAACAATTCGCGAAGGAATAATTGTGTAAATAATCATTCTTTTTATAACGCTTGCTGTCAAATGCGTATAACTTGTGCATGAAATTCTTTATAAAGATCAAATTTTCGAAACACTGCAAAAATACTGTTTGAAATAAGAAATATATCGTTTTGAAACAATTCGCGACACAATCATTGTTAAAATAATCATTTTTTCTAACGATTTCTGATAACTTGTGCAGGAAATTCTTTATAAATTTAAAATTTTTCATTCTCTTTAAAAATACTGTTTGAAATAAGGAAAATTTCGTTTTGAATCAATTCGCGACGGAATAAATTTTTATATAATCATTGTTTACAACGGTTACTGTAAAATGCGTATACCTTGTATAGAAAATTTTTTATAAAGTTAAAACTTTGCATGTTCTCTAAAAATACTGTTTGAAATAAGGAAAATATCGTTCTGAAACAATTCGCCACGGAATCATTGTTTAAATAATCATTTCTTTTATAACGATTTCTGATTACTTATGCAGGAAATTCTTTATAAAGTTAAAATTTTGCATTCTCTTTAAAAATACCGTTTGAAATAAGGAAAATATAGTTTTGAATGAATTCGCGACGGAATCATTGTTTAAATAATCATTCTTTTTATAACGATTGCTGTAAAATGCGTATAACTTGTGCATGAAATTCTTTATAATGATCAAATTTTCGATACACTGCAAAAATACTGATTGAAGAAAGGAATATATCGTTTTCAAACAACTCGCGACGGAATCAATGTTGAAATAATCGTTCTTTAAAACGATTTCTTGTAGGTTGTGTAGGAAATTCTTTAGAAAGTTAAAATTTTGCTTAATCTTTAAAAATACTGTTTGAAATAAGGAAAATATCGTTTTGAATCAATTCGCGACGGAATTATTGTTTAATTAATTTTTCCATATAACGATTTCTGATACCTTGTGCATGAAAGTCTTTTTAAAATTAAAATTTTGCATACTATTTAAAAATACTGTTTGAAATAAGGATAATATCGTTTTGAAACAATACCATACAGAATCATTGTTAGGTAAACATTTTTTATAACGATTTTTGAAACATGTGCAGGAAATTCTTTATAAAACGGAAATTTTCAAAACACTCAAAAATACTTTTTGAAATAAGGAAAATATCGTTTTGAAACAATTCGCGACACAATCATTGTTTAAATAATCATTGTTTATAAGGATTTCTTATAACTTGTGTAGGAAATTCTTTATAAAGTTAAAATTTTGCTAAGTCTTTAAAAATACTGTATGAAATAAGGAAAATATTGTTTTGAAACAACTCGCGACGGAATCATTGTTTAAATAATCGTTCTGTAAAACGATTTCTGAGACCTTGTGCAGGGAAGTCTTTTTAAAGTTAAAATTAATCATTCTCCTTTAAAAATACTGATTGGAATAAGGAAAATATCGTTTTGAATCAATTCCCGACTGAATAATTTTTTAAATAATTATTGTTTGTAACGGTAACTGTAAAATGCATATAACTTGTATAGACAATTCTTTATAAAGTTAATATTTTGCATTCTCTTTAAAAATACCGTTTGAAATAAGGAAAATATAGTTTTGAGATAATTTATGAGGGAATCATTATTTAAATAATCATTGTTTATAACGATTTTTGTCAACTTATGTCGGAATTTCTTTATATAGTTCAAATTTTCCAAAACTTACAAAAATACTGTATGAAATAAGGAAAATATAGTTTTGAAACAATTCGCGACGGAATCATTGTTTAAATAATCATTCTTTATTAAGGTTTCTGTTAAAAGCGTATAATTTTTGCAGGAAATTCTTTATAAAGTTTAATTTTGCATACTCTTTAAAAATACTGTTTGAAATAAGGAAAATCGCGTTTTGAAACTCTTCGCGACGGAATCATTGTTTAAATAATCATTGTTTATAACGATTTCTGATAACTTATGCAGGAAATTCTTTATAAAGTTCAAATGTTGTATACTCATTAAAAATACTGTTTAAAACATGGAAAATATGCTTTTGAAACAATTTGCGGCACAATCATTGTTTAAATAATAATTCTTTATAACGATTTCTGATAACTTGTGCAGGAAAGGCTTTTTAAAATTAAAATTTTGCGTACTAGTAGTGGAGCTAAGCCGGTCCTGGATACCCCCACCCTACCTCCCATCCGGTCCTGGATACCCCCACCCTACCTCCCAGTCGATCCTGCATACCCCCACCCTACCTCCCAGTCGGTCCTGTATACCCCCACCCTACCTCCCATCCCGTCCTGTATACTCCCACCCTACCTCCCAGTCGGTCCTGTATACCCCCACCCTACCTTGCGCGCGTGCAAACAGGTTATGATTCATGTTTTGTTTATATTATGTAACCTTCATTTTCCACCGGCATAAACTTGCTTCAATTTCCACCATGTCCATCACTTTCACTGAAACTTTTTACATCCCACAATCCATTTTTCCCAAAGATTGAGAAATAGTATGCAAGTTCTACAATATAGTAGTGGGAGTATATTATATAAATACCGATCAAAAGTTAGCGTTTCTTATCAGTCTTTGTAAATATCTTTTCATGCACTCCCGAAACGTGCACATAAAATCACTAGAATTACGCCAAAGAATTTTAACATTCTTAAATAATATTAAAAAAGTAAATTCCGAACTTCAACAGTATTCGGATATTATATTAATTGTTAGAAGAACGGATAAACTACAATTAGAAAAATGTCCTGCAATGGATCACCATCTTCAGCAGCAGCAGTAGCAGCAGTTGCGAAACTGAATCAGCTCAATACAGCAATCAAGTTTTTACCAACCGTAAAGCTGGCTGTGCTTGAGAAAGGACACATTTATAAAGTGACTAAAATTCATCAAATTTCAACACGATATGGGTACTCGCATCACTGTCGACTTGGATGGACAAGTTTCATGTTTCTTTCCACCAAGATTCGCTTCATTATTTGAGGCTGATGTCGAAGCAGTCGAAAATTTTCAGCGTCTCGCAAATGAAAATCATTTATATATGGAATATATCGGAGGATCGATGAGCAATTTAAAATTCCACAATAATGCATGCAGTAGCGCCAAGACTGATGACATCAAACCTCCGGAGGAGCATAGAAGCAAATATTAATAAAATGAATTTTCAAAATTGAATACTCAACTTATTATAAACGTACATTATTATAAGTATTGTAAGGAGAATGAAATAAGAAAAAAAAATAAAAAGAAATAAATTGAATAAAAGATATACACGTTTACAACTTATTAACCTTTCACTCTTCAGGGTCATTAATTCTATTAGACGTCTTCCATATTTCATATATAATCTTCGATATTTTCCTCTCATTTTTTAATGTCTTCACGCATATACTCATAGAGGTTTTGACGGGTGTGAAAGAAATTAATCGTTCAATAACGATATAATATCATGCGGTAGAGGGAGGGTATAATAATAAGATAACATAGAATGTAATTAACTCGTTTTATTTCCATATCTCTTTCATTACATTACAATATATGTAAATAATACATGTACAATATGCTTTGAATATGTGAATAAATGTTATTGTTATTTGACGTTGATTAGCTAGTCGTTTCCCAATACAGAAATTGACATTTTGTACAATCTCTAATCATTGGTGGAAGTCCATCGATGACGTCATCAGTTGTTTCGAAATGATTGTAACATCGACGACATTCTCGAATATCACGATGCATCTGCATTGCGAGCGGTAAATTGGTCCAGGCTTATTCTACTTCATGTGCAGCAAATACACATATAAAATCTATAGGGAGATATTCAATATCCTTTGTTTCCATTAATGTCAGACGTTTTACATTGAAATAGATCTTCAAGGAACGCTGGAGGGATGCAGAATGATCTCGAAGATTATTTACGATCCAACTTTGAAGTAATTTGAAATTTTCGATTGCACAATTATTATTATTTTTATTGCATACATGTTTGTCATAATTTATCAACACTCTTCCTTGCTGCTGTTTAAGCTTAGCCAAAGATGGACAGTCTAATGTATCAATGTCGACAACATTATCTGAGGATAAAATTTCCTCTAACCAAAGTTTCTTTTCATATCCTTTAACGTATATTTTTAGTGCATATTTTAATGTCATGACAATCGTTTCTTTGATTTTTTCGAAAGGGCTGTCACTGACAGTCCAAGACAATCCATGAAAATTACGCATTAGCCAATTATTTGTACACTTGTATTGCACAGGTAACCAATTCCACTCATACGGAGGTTCAATCACGTAAGAAACTGTCATAAAAACTAATTATTGCAATCTCGTTCGGTATGAACCTGTTGCCAGGTCCTTTGAAACCTTGTATGTCTAGTATGTACTCCATCTCGAAAGATACTGATTTAATATTGAAAAAAAAAATGTATTTGTATCCAATTTATAAATTGACGCATGCGCAATAATGACTACCCCTCTCAAACCAACTTCTTTACATTTCCACTTATGGGATTATATTCTACAATACGATCATGTAAAATTAAACAATAGGCAGAAGTGTTTGCAGGAAAATTTTCTTTTGATTCAAATTCAAGCCGCACATCGACAGGTGCGTGTTTTAAAGCTTCATTCTGCTTAGAGCAATCAATAATGATTAATGGAGCTTTCTCTAAAAATATTAATTTATTCAATATAGGTTTACCATTAACATTTTTATTATAGTAACTAGCTTGAAAATTGATATACATATCCTATAATAATGAAAATTGATTATTTGCAATATCAAGGTTTAAATTACCATATGGATAATATTTTGAATTCAAAAATACTTTAACATTACTAATGTTACAGTGATCAAACAGGCTAGCATTTTTCGCCTTGTCATTTTTCGTGCTGTTTGGAAGCCGATAGTAATATATCGTGGCTTTTCTAGTTGTGTCGCTGTTTTCACAAACCACACGTGGGATGATGTTACAGGTAATAGCGGATATTCATAAAGTTCCCATGTACGGAAACTTAAAGATATGCAAGGATCTTTTTCAATGAAACGTAACAGCTGTATCCTTTCCCTATCAGCCAACGTCACATATGGAACTATCCATTCTATTTTATTCATCTCAATTTTGTAATGTTCTTCTGCATTTTGTATAATTGCATTATCATCATGTTTAGATCTTGTTAAAATAAGTTCGTGCTTCGCGTTTACAATTATCTTACGATAATCTTCAGCAAATCCTAGAATCATACTCAGAGGCATGATCACATCAAAATAACCATTATCATTTGTTATCTTTAGATTTGAACTAGATATCCAACCTGCATTGATTAAACGGGTTCATCATTTGGTGTGTAAGAAGGATACCCCTTCATCAAGCTAGTAATACCAACATTTCTATTTCGATCAATTTCAACACCATTCAATTCATATCGCGCCTCATCAAATAAATGACAGATTGCGTTAGACGTTAGATTAGTATTATTTGCTTTAGTTCCGTCGGTTTTCGTCAACCTTCCACTAACATGTATCAAACTTTTACATGGTAAAATACATAAATCTTGATTTTGCACAGCAATGCGAATTTCATCATTTTTACAAAAATAACTTGTATTGTAAGATTGATGTGAATGCAGCTCGTAATGAGCGAAAACGACTGGGTTTTGAATGCTGAGTATTGGATCCTCCATTATTGCTATTATGATAACGTGCGATAAGTATGCAAATACAACCACGGCAATAACAATTTTTATTATTCACATTCAGAAATAGAGCATTCCGACGTGTTAACGTCTTGCGAATTTGACGACGACTGATATGTTTTCTCCATGATGGGTTATTAATATAGTAACTATTAAGATTCTGGCCATTATACATAATACCCATTGTTACGTAGATTTAAGATGGAGTCGTATTGTAATTGTTTCACCACGAAAATTTACCAATTCACCGTTCTGATCAACAATACGCAATTGAATATGATCTATTAATCTGACGGCAACAGGTAGGCAAATGACGTGATTCGGCACTTCCACAATCTTATATCCGGGTGCCACAGTAGAAAAAAATTCATGAATCGTGTGCGCTCTACTGCTATTAATATAAGCACCTGTAGTTATATTGCATTCCACGCGAAGTGCATTAACATTAATTATGGTTACTGGCAAATCTGAAATGTGCAACTTGTTTGCCTCCAAAATTCGTCTATTGAAGCCCAATGTTCGCCCAATCGAATCGATTGGTGTAAAATCAATGTCTCGATTAGATCTGATTTCACTACGTAGTGTATTATTATTTGGTTTTATATCTAACGTAATATCACTATACTCCGACAGCTTATTTCTAATATATTCTGCTATATCCTCAATTTCATAGCTACCGATCGGCACAATAATTTCATGGTTACCAATATGAAATTTATTATTAACGTCAACATTTGGGATTGAATTAAACGTTAAAAGTTCTATCAAACCCAATTCATAATTCTTCTGCGGTGAAAGTTCAATAAGTGGAAAGTATTGCGCTTCCAATACTGAAGACTGCCCCGAGAGCGTCAACGTAAAAGAATCATTCATACTGATTGTTCAAATTACACTGATTATCATAAAATTTTATGCAATATATTTATACAACTGATACTTGTTTGGACAAAACAGCTGATTGCATAAAGATTTGAGACATAAATGTCCACAATCAAAAGTGGCATAGTCTTGAAATTTTTCACGGTTATACATAATGCTACCTACACCGAGATATTTCCCAACTCAGCAGGTGGGCTAAGGTTTCCAAAGCTGTCAAAATAAACGACTTTAGAACCACGTTTTCGATATGCTACCCAATGTGCCCCGGACCGCTTACATCGTCTAAATTTATGACTGCACATTCATTAACTTGGGGATTGTTTGGTAAATTATTACGCATAAAGACACCTCTAAAATTCGGAATTCCAGCTTCTTTCGAATATCTCAATATATCTACATCGGTGAGTGCTCGATGCGGTAGCTTTACAAGTTTTTTCGTTTTTTTTCTACATTTAACACCTAAACCCGTTTTATATGGTTTTAATTTCAAACCTAGACCATTTTTATAAGGTACAAGATATAAACCTTTACCTATAGCTATTGTCTCCATAGCACGATTATGCCGTCCACTTTCATGTAACTGCTTTTGAGCAGCTTTTGCATCATTAACAGCCTTAGTTATACCCGCTGCGCCACCAGCTAATGCTCTTGTACCAGGCCCGCAGTACTGATAACCGGGTATATGAAGTTCTACCGGTAATTTATTAATTAAAGAATTGACCAATCCTTTCCCACTCTTTATCCGTTTTTGCTTCTTGTTTTTACCCACATATGTAATCATATTAAGATGTGCATCATTCAAGTAACAAACAGTTAATGACTGACATTACATATAAAGGCGCTACTTACACTTTTATGATCAGTTATTATCAAAATGCGATTTCATAAACAACCAACAAAAATCCCAATCATCAATTTTAATGATTTAACATCGTCTGTACAAAATAATGCAACTAATCATAAACGACATGGGGAGTTGCTGCCCAATAGTATACGTGCACTTTTCTGTGGCCCGTCTAATTGCGGAAAAACAAATACATAGTGAGACATGTGACCCGTTTTAATCCGGGTATTTCCTGTATTGACTGGACAATACTTTCTGGCCACATATGTACAGGTTTTTTCAACCACGAGGGACCGTGAAACCACGATCTATTTTTTACGAATTCATGCGGCATTTGCCCTCGTGATAATGCATCTGCGGGATTGTCCTCCGTTTTAAAATGTCGCCATTCCACGGTTTTACACAAGCCCTGTATTTCGTGTACTCGATGCGACTCGAAAATCTTAAGTGTATTTGGATCTCGACGTAACCAATGGAGCACGATGGTAGAATCCGACCAAAATATGATCTGACTTGCATTGAATTTAGAAAGATCTACCTCGCGGTATAATCGTGCTAATGTCAGCGCTGCACAAAGCTCGAGCCGAGGAATGGTAACATGTTTGATTGGAGCAACTCGTGATTTAGCGCAATAAAGTTGTACGAGAATCTCCCCTTTTGCATTACTTGAACGAACATACAAATTAGCACCATAACCTAATGAGCTGGCGTCGCAAAATCCGTGGAATTGTATGTCAGTTGGGTTATCTACAAACACTCGACTATCAATCTATATATAGTTAACATCCGGAAGTTGTTTGATGAACGAAGTCCATTTGGTATGTAACGCACTAGGTAAAGATTCGTCCCAATCTATCTTAATTCGCCAACAATCTTGCATGACAATTTTAGCCATAAGTATAATCGGACCTAATAACCCGAGGGGGTCGAAGATCTTTGCTATCTCGGATAGAACGTTTCTTTTTGTAATTTTGTCAGTTGCGTTTATTGATTGGATTGTATATAGTAAGCAATCGCTTCCTGGGTCCCATGCAATTCCTAAAGTTTTCAAAACTGAGGAGGGTGCTTCTAGAAAATTTAATGGGCATATCGGCTGGGGAAGTGTCTCCACAAGAGTCGCACGATTGGAAGCCCATTGTCTAATATTGAACCCGCCACGACGAACTATTTCCGTAACTTCCGTTTTGATTTGTATAAGTCTGTCTAGCGTATCGGCTCCGGTGAGCAAATCGTCAACGTATAAGTCCCGATTTATAATTTCCGCTCCGAGTGGAAAATTTTTAGACTCGTAATTTGCTAATTTACTTATTGTACGAACTGCAAGGAACGGAGCCGATGCTACTCCGAAAGTGACAGTGTTAAGTTCGAATGCACAAATCTTTCCGTCCTTTTTCCAAAACAATCTTTAAAACCGTCGATCGTCTGGGTGTACCCAAATCTGGCGGTACATTTTTTCGATATCAGCCGTCAGAACGTACTTGTGCGCTCGAAAATTAAACAAATGGTCAAATAATCTATTTTGAATAGTCGGTCCAACTAAAAGTTCGTCGTTTAGGGATTTCCCGTTTGAGGATTTGGATGACGCATCAAAGACAACACGAACCTTTGTGGTGGCACTAGACGCCTTTATTACCGCGTGATGTGGAAGGTAATATCCGTGTTTCGATTCATCTTTTACTAATGACATATGTCCCAGATCGATATACTCGTCCATTACGCGTTCATATTCTACACGAAGCGCTGGGTCCGCATCGAGTTTGCGTTCGAGTGCGTAGAATCTACGTAAAGCGATTGTACTAGATTCACGTAATTCTGGTTTAGAAGCTTTAAATGGGCATCGTACGACATACTTGCCTGTAGGTGTTCTCTGTGTATGTTGTTGGTAATGTTGTTCACAAGCGTTTTCATCAAGAGATTTTAAATGTCCGATTGGAAATTCGTCAATTGACCAGAATCGCGTCAGTTGTTCATTCAAGTCACTCAAATTACATGAAACCTTTCTCCCATTATCGCCCGATGCTATACCACCAGCTACAACCCAACCTAGTTGTGTTTTTTGCAAAATTAAATCACAATTTCCGCTAGATAAATTGATTTGCCCGATGGAAAAAAAGCGACAGAGTCGCCCCTGAACCTATAAGCACATCAACCGGTCGTGGTTCATGAAAATGCGGATCAGCTAATTGTAAATTTGATGGTATAGAAATTGACTCGCGTGGGAAAAGCTCGTAAGGTATAGAATCTGCGATTTTTGGGATCAATAAAAACGATAAATTTTTTTTGAAGTCGCGATGCATCGAAAATATAGTGGTCTCAATAAGGCCTTTGGCCATCGTGTTCATATCATCGATTGCGCCAATGGAAATTGAACATGACCTAATTGGTAATTTCAAAGCGCTTGCAAGTCGTTCCGTCATGAAATGTGCTGTAGCACACGAATCTAGCAGCGCTCGGCATGTTAAAAAATTTCCTGACGCGTCACGAATTCGCACCATTGCGGTCATCATCAATTGTGAATGAGGCATGCTCGTCACCGCTGCATACACTTCCCGACCTAGTCATGAAGATTCGGTATTCGCGCTAGTTGGTGGGCCCTGAGAGTCATTCGTTTCGTTTCCAGAAAGTTTAACGCTGGGATTTGACCCTTTGAAATTATGCAAGGTGGAGTTATGATAACGATTGCACGTTTTACAAGTCCCGGCGCTACACAATCCCCTATGATTCCGAAGGCAATTCTTACATATATTGGCGCGTTTCACCATTTCCCAACGTTGTGGTACCGTGGCCTTCGTGTACGATGGACATTGATAAGCTCGATGTTTGGTATTCCGACAAAAACTACAACACTCACGCAAGGTCGACACGAATGCGCGTATTTTAGGATCATTTTTCGATTTTTTCGAGACATGTACGTCGTCCGATTGTCTTGTGCGCTTGCGATTGGAACTGGATTTTACGCGTGTTTCTTCTCCTTCAAGAGAAGAGAGACGGAAAGCGGTTTCCGCAAGGAACTTATAGATTTGATCGAGTGTGGGCGAGGTTTCTAAATCTAAAGTTTCTGCCCACTTCGCTCGTATATCGTTCGGCAATGCGCGTTCAAGGATGCGAATTAACAAGTGCTCATCCGGATTTACCTTTAAAGACTTGAGCATATTGACATGTTGACGCATGTCATCAACAATTCGTGTAAGTTCGCGATGTAAAGAACAGGGTTGAATCGTTAGGTCCAGAATCGCATCAAGATGTTTGGCAATCAATATGCGACTCTTCTCGTACGAATCCACCAACAACTTCCACGCGTGCTCGAAATTTTCCGCGCTAGTACTGTAAATTGAGACCTTCTTTAACGCTTCACCGCTTAAGGAGTTTTTCAAATAAAGAAACCTCTCCAAATCGGTGATGTCTTCACGAGCGTTTACCATAATCTGGAATGTGTTTTTGTAAGACAACCATTTTTCTAATTTACCGTCGAATTTAGGTAACTCAGCTACTGGGAGTTTAATTCGTCGTGTTTTGTCGCCTAGAATAACGGTTCCGCTCACGGATTCATTTTGTGATTCGGGCAAATTCGGCTGATCATTGTCTTTAATGTTACACGCAAGTTCATAATAACGATCACGAATTTCGTCGATCTCGTCCAATCGTTCATTGTCTGGACTAATAATGGCCAATTCGTCGTGTAGCTCTTCATACGCGTGAAAAAGAGCCGTAATTCTTTCAAAACGTAATTTTGCGTTATTTGACGTTATTTTCTCCTGTTCCATTAAATTTCCCAAATTAGTAATTTGTGTCTTGAGAGTCGCCCGCTTCTGAGAAATAAATTTTATTCGATCCATTGTTTTTTTTTTTGTTCAATAATTAAATTTGTTTAAATATTAATGTTTATTCTGAAAATTTATTATTAAATTAAATGGATATTCCAAGAATCAGAATAAAAGTTGTCTGCGTATGTACAAGGTGTCAGTACGCAAACAATGAACGCAAGGATACGCGGAATTCGGCGAAAATCGAGACGACGCGTCGATTGAGAAGTAGGAAACCCACGATAAACAAAGATGATACCCGTTCCCGTAAGCAAACGTAACCACAGGGAATAAACTTAATGAATTTGGGACGTGTGTATTTAGAAAAAATATATGAATTATACTATGAACTTTTAATAATTCCATAAAGGTTTAATAATTCATAACCATATTTTAGTCCCCATCATTTCACAAATCTTCAGAGAATCGAATGATTGATTTTGCCAACATGTGGACACAAAATAAATTATAAAAATTGTACACGCGTTACAAAATTTATTTGCAAACTACTATTAAACCTTCTAGTTCATTAATATATATAAAAAAGGGAAAAATACTTAAATTTTCTCGTCGGTCCTGCATCAATGGCTGCTGGCTGCAGGCTGTTGTTGCACCCTGGAGGGACGATGGATTCCGACGCTCTAATGGCACGATGAATTCACCAAATCCAGACCTCACAGGAGGCACCAAAATGTTTTATGCGAAATCGGGCCAACATGGACAGATTCGCTATTTCAATTTATAAATGATAGAGGTCAATGTGGAGGTGGTAATTTTTCAATTGACAACACAACTAATTTGAGCGATGTGATAAATGGTTTAATTGCTCAGTGCAGGGAAAAAGCCCGTCGGCATAAAAAACCCTTTTTTTGTTTGAGTTACAATGATCGGTTGGTCAACTGTTGTTGACGAACCTGTTGTTCGTATAGCAAAATTGTTGCCGTTTGCACTTCACCGGTGCGACTGTTGTCGCCGGAGAAAACACACACGAAAATAGAACATATAAATGTATCACCATGTGCAAAAAAAACCTTTGATACGCAAATACACCAGATAGACCGAATAACAATATAGCGCTTCCCGACGATGTGCACGTGTCAACGACCTCGAGCTAATTAATTCAAAATCCACCAGACCCGAAAGCCACGCCTAGTCCGGAAAAGCGCTCCATTTCTGACCCCCACTATTCTGTCCCCACTTTTGAACCTTCCAAACGATCAAACATATTCTTCCGCGGAACCCGACATATTGTTTTTTGTTTGTTTGTATTATTAAATGCTCTTCTCGCGGAACAGGTAGTACCACCCGCCGACGCCAGGCCAAACTCTATTATCATATTTGATGATTTTGCGTGCGAGAAGCAAGATAACATTCGATCCTTCTTTTGTATGGGTAGACATAATTGCGTCGATTGCTTTTATCTCAGTCAAACGTATGCTCGCGTTCCCAAGCATCTTATTCGAGATAACGTAAATTTTCTGGTTCTCTTTAGGCAGGATGAAATGAATCTTAAACATGTGTATAATGATCATATCAATACGGATATGCCATACAACACTTTTAAAGATATATGTACACAATGTTGGACAGATAAGCATGGCTTTATTGTAATCGATAAAGATAGTGAAATAGAAGAGGGAAGGTATCGAAAAGGTTTTGATTGTTTTATAAGCATAAATGATTTTAAGAACAAACAAAAAATGTTGTAACAAGTCAGTGCAGAGTGAGACTTGCATGCATTAACATGTCTTCCCCACTTAAACAGCAGCAAGACGTTTTACGTCAAATTGTCAAAGCTAGCGAATCTATTCGCCGAAAACATCGATTATTAAAAACGGGTAAAGAAACGCATGACCTTGCGATAAGTGAAACGCTCAAACCTCTGATAAGTCCATTGGAAAAAATAGCAGACGCTACAACAATGTCAATTAACAAAAATGCGATTGATGATATAAACGTACAGGATAAAGTAACAGATAGCATAGAAATCAATGATGTTAACGAGTTTGATGATGATGATGATATGCTTGATGGATATAATACCCCTTTAGAGCAGACATTTAGCAGTGATATTAAAACACCTACGTATCATACTGAAGAAAGGTTATCAAATAAGTTTCTAACTTTACTGGTGAGAAATATTCATGAGAAAAGTGATATTATTGATACAATTTATGGTGTTCGCATAGAAGGTGGTACTACAAGAATCGGTGATTCGACAATAGAATTTAAGAATAAAAATGTAATTGTTAAGGACAACAAATTTGCTATTACTGAAGGTTTGCTAGAGTTATTATTTAAGAAAAAAGCTGATATAGCTATAATCCAACAGTCTGATTTAAACAATTACAAAAGTATACTAACCTTAACTAATGCACATAGGAAAGATTGGAATCAGGAAAAACCTATTCGGTATAATGCTTCCCACAAATATCGAAACTATATCAAGGAAATGTTCAAAGATGTTCCGAAAAAGGGTGGTAATTTGCCTGAATACATGATTGTTGAACAAAACCACAAAATTGACTACGTGCATTGGGATGATCCAAATGAACTTGTCGATCGTTTGCGCCTTCTAATAGCATCGCAAGCTGCTGGTAATTCAAGTCTTTCGAATGAAATTTTATCGATTATTGAAGAGTTGCGTGAAGCTAATATAATCTATTAATTGCGTGATAATTACGTCAGTATCATGATGAGCATCGATGTATTTGGACGTTCGTCTCAACGAGCACGGAAGCAAGTATTTCAAAGTGTCGAAATTGCTACAGATGGTTCTTATGATTTTAAGAAAAGAAAGTTATGTAATATCGGAATTCCGACAGATTCGGATGATGCCATTACTTTGAGAATGTTCCACACATCTATTCGCGATATTAAACAGCAATTAGATGAACTGTCTAAAGGTGTAATTAAAAATAATGAGAAGATTGAATATTTTGAAAAAAGTATAAATAAAATGCATCCAGATATAAATAAAAATTACAACGAAATAGAAAAGAGGCGGATTATATCTCCAGATATCGGAAATTATACTATTGAATTACATCAGGAAATAACTAAACATACCAGTAATTTAAACAAACATAATTACACTCTTAGCAATCTTAGGAATAATATCACTGTCTTAGAGCGGGAAGTATAGAAAAATAAAGATGATTTGAATAAAAATAATGGTTTGATTGATAGTCTTACGGTAGATGTTGCTAATATAGAAGGAGTCTTGAAAAAACATACCTATGACATAAGGGAGAGTAGTACTGTAGCTCACGATGCTGAGAAATTAATTTTTCTCCTAGAACAAAATGTCAATAAAAACAGTGAAGCCTTAGAGAAGATTAATGCAATAAATGATGTTATGAAGAGGGACATTTCACATTTGTACTCCTTACGGAAGAATTAATTAGTTAGTCTGAAAAATGTGAATAAATAAACTATCTGCAACAATCTACCCAACAGTTTTAATCAAGACGTTGCCTTATCTGTTTAACAACAATGACTTCTAAAGAGAAGAGAGAAGTCGTGAAGGAGCTTCATAAACCAGCAAGAAAAAATTATACAAGACGGCGAGTAGATATTCGCGGATTAGATGAAACTTGGCAAGCTGATCTTGTAGAAATGATTCCATATGCAGATGAAAATAAGGGTTACAAATACTTGTTAACTGTCATCGATGTATTCTCTAAGTATGCATGGGCCCGCCCAGTAAAATGAAAGACTGGCGTCAAAGAATCTACATACTGACCATGGAAAAGAATTTTATAATTCAAAATTTTCAAATTTAATGAAAAAACATGACATCAATTTATATTCTACATACAGTAATCTAAAAGCATCAATTTGCGAACGCTTTAATCGTACTTTAAAAAATAAAATGTGGCCACAGTTTAGTCTTCATAGTAATTATCAATGGCTCCATATCTTACCAGACTTGGTTAATGATTATAACAAGAGGAAGCATCGAACTATTAATATGAAGCCGAGCGATGTAACTAAACAAAATGAAAGGGAAATATTGGAACGTGTATATAAGGCAAATGTTAATGAAAAGATACGTTCAAGGTTTAAAGAGGGCGATCAAGTTCGTGTTAGCAAATTCAAGCATGTCTTTGAAAAGGGTTATACGCCGAACTGGACCACTGAGATATTTAAGATCTACAAAGTGAAAAGAACGCATCCTATCACTTATTTACTAGAAGACGATGATGGAAACCAGATATCAGGCGCATTTTACGAGTACGAGTTACAGAAAACTAAAAATCCAGATGTATACCTGGTCGAGAAGATTATACGACGATAAGGTGACAAAGTATTTGTCAAGTGGTTAGGTTTCGAAGATAAACACAACACCTGGATTGAGAAGATGGATCTGCTTCATTAAGATTAATGACTTTCGAAGAACGACGAACTGTCTTTTCATATATAAACATTGAAGCATTGGAGGGAAACAGAAAGGAGTTAATAATTAAGGTAAGACAAATTTTATTAATATAATTCTATTTATTTATTTACATATATAAATACATACGTACACGCAGAAATCACTCATCAATCTCCATTATGTCCTTATGTCCCCACGGTAAAGTATCGGTATGATTTTTTATCAAATATCGCTTGTCATCATGGGGACTTAATGCTATCTTTGATTCACAAATGGTGTATACATTATGTAATTTTGAACGTATGCACCGCTGCTCACGCACTTCTTCACATTCATTCATCAGACAATCCAGGTAGTCGTCGTAAGTGATAGTTTTTTTGACCACTATCTCTCTTACACCTTTCGCTCTCTTCTTCTCTCCCTCACCCAATACGCATAATGCATACATTTTAGATCTTAATCCTACAAACTCAGTTATTTTTCCCGCACACTCATCCTTCATCAGACCCAAAACTTTTTTATTTACAAGGGGCATACCATACTCATTATTAACATCGTAGTCACTCGTATCAAACTTATATATATCTCGTTTCATACATTCATAGATATCATCACACTTGAATTCATAAATAAGGCTGTCGGTATCTGTGTATAATACTTTCGCATTTTGCTTAAAAGTAGGTATTACATAATCATAATGAAATTCGTATACTTTCAGTTTTGAAATATCCAATATAGCCATCCCGACATATATTGGCTTATCAATAACGACTTCTAATTTAGTTAGCTCTAACGCAACCAAGTCTTCACCGAATATCGCTACTCGATGAAAATTTGGTTTTGATACTAGGGTCTCAACACCATACCTTCCATCCCATTTCGATTTAATTTTAACATCAACTCTACTCCGGACATTCTCCATGATTTTACCAAATACCGCGTTGTTCATTAATTTATAAAGGTTCTTTTCGAAATCATTTGAGGAGGCGGTTCTTAACCCATTAACGCCCAAAAAAAAATTTTTTTTTTCGTTCACTTTCAAGCCACGTAATTCTTAACTAGAAATATAAGATTTTGTATCGAAAGTACCGTTTCTGTAGGTTCTGACCCTCCTCTTTTCGATTCTGAAGTAAAAAAAAAATTTACCCTGACTGAAATTAAATATGGCGGTTTTAATGCCAAAAAAACCCCTAAAAATATATGTTTTTTCAAGTTTGATCGCATTTATCATCTCGAAAAAGTGTCCATATATAATTATGCTCTCAACCAAAAGTGCATAAAAAGTGTGTACTTTCGAAATATGCATGGTGGAATTAAACATTTCAAGATGGCGGACCCAATATGGCGTCACATCCATTACAAAATCGTATAGATTACTCATATATTTTGCAAAGTGCCCAATTGTCGTCGGAATCGCCTGAATATTGTTACTCGGGGGTTTTTGGGGTCGCTGATTACGAATGTGAAGTTAGATTTCCAAAATTCAAAATGGCAGATCCAATATGGCGGACAGAAAATACGAAAATCCATTGAATTTACCTGATTCTTGTTACTCGGGGGTTTTTGGGGTCGCTGATTACGAATTTGAAGTTAGATTTCCAACATTCAAAATGGCGGATCCAATATGGCGGACAGAAAATACGAAAATCCATTGAATTTACCTGATTCTTGTTACTCGGGGGTTTTTGGGGTCGCTGATTACGAATTTGAAGTTAGATTTCCAAAATTCACAATGGCGGATGCAATATGGCGGACAGAAAATACGAAAATCCATTGAATTTACCTGATTCTTGTTACTCGGGGGTTTTTGGGGTCTCTGATTACGAATTTGAAGTTAGATTTCCAAAATTCAAAATGGCGGATCCAATATGGCGGACAGAAAATACGAAAATTCATTGAATTTACCTGATTCTTGTTGCTCGGGGTTTTTTTGGGTCGCTGATTACTAATTTGAAGTTACATTTTCAAAATTCAAAATGGCTGATATAATATGGCGTACTTAAAATACAAAAATTTATTCAATTCAACTGATTCTTGTTACTCAGCCGTTATTGGGATGGCTGATTACGAATTTGAAGTTAGATTTGCGGAATTCAATATGAATAATCCAATATGACGGGCGCAAGATATGAAAATAAGTATTTTTTATTTATTTGCCGTCTTCTTTAGACATTTATCAACATGTTACCGAGTGAAGTTAGACAAAATAGGATTTTTTTTTTTAATTTTATATATACATATTATTTAATTTCTCTACATATTTCATTTCTCAGTAATTTTGTTGGGGTTAACAATATTTATCAAAGACTAAAAAATCTTTATTTCATAGCACTGCAATTTTCTAGTCATTTTTTTCAAAGCAAAGCTTGTCGAGGTATTTTGACACGTGTTGCAAAACTTACAACACGTGAAGGTAAATAAAACAAGGCTCTTTTCATTTTAGTTTTTTAATATTTTACTCCATACAATATCTTAGCACAGAAGGTGAGTGTGTTTATGTATTCATTTTCACTCTTCATTGGCTTGCACAAAACAAAATATTATCAAAACTTGTTTTAATTTTACATGCTCTTTTTTATACGCGGAGAAACGTAAGCAGTGCGTGGCGCGGCGTATCGGCGGATGGCAACCACCCCCGCAGCAGCAATAATACATCTGCGCGTCAGCGTTCAAACTGGCATTTTGACGTCGCTGACTCTCCATACCGTGTTCACAAGAAATTACCACCGCGAAGCCATGCGAGATTTTCTACCTATAGGCTGACATTTCAGAAGGGTTGTCTCTGCAATATAGGACAATTTTATTTTTATACATTTTTAAGTTGTGCTGATCTTTTTAAGGGAATTAATTTCTTTTCATTCTGTATCTTCAGCGTGTCCGTTTTCATATAATGCTGATGCATTGTCGTTTCTTATGTACGACCCCTTGCCGTTTTTAAAAGTAAGATTATTTAGAAATGCCGCCGAAAGCAAAGCGTATTAAAAAATCTAATACGCCTCAAGTAGAGTATGAGTTTGATGACTCTAATGGTACTTATGATGACATCGTGTTATTACCAAATGCATACCATTCTGGCAGTTCTGATGACTCAGATTCTGAAACCGAATCACGTGAAGATGTCGTACCACAAATTTCCTTCCGAGAAGCTTCTAATCATTATACGGACGTTGAAACTAAATTAGAGAAAACTCACAATTATGAGTGGGTTTATGGTGAGAAACCATCTTCAGGCAATACAGAGAATTCGCTTTTGTTAAGCGATACCAATAGGAAATTGATCGGTAATTCTACGCCTGTCGAACTATTTGAAAACTTTTTTTGCAACGAAATAAAAAATTATATTATAGAAGCAACTTTAGAAAATGAGTTCAATTTATCATTACAAGATTTTAATATCTTTTTAGGAATCATCATTCTTACATCAATCAATAAAAGAAAATCACAAAGGGATTATTGGTCTAATGATTCTTTCCTAGGTTGTGATGTTATTAAATCTGCAATGTCACGTAATGATTTTGAAAAAATAAAAAAATGCTGAAGTTTTCTACATGTAAAGACACTAATTATGATGACAAAGGATGGCGCATTCGTACAATCCTTGAATTGTTTCGGAGAAATATTCGAAGATATTAATATAAATATTCGAAGATAAAACAATTTATTAAAGGAAAACCAATCAGATTTGAGAATCAGAAAATCATTAGAAAATATCTGTGTTACAAAATAATTTTCTTTTTTTACGTTCTAATACATATCGTTAAACCGTCAAAAAATCTAAAAGAAAATTCTGAAAAATAAAAAAAAAATAAAAAAAACATTAAAAATTAAAAAAAAATAAAAAAAACATTAGAAATAAAAAAAAAATATAAAAAACATTAAAAATAAAAAAAAAAAGACTTTATTTTGTCTACCTCTACGTGGTAGGAGTCGGGAAACGTCTACAGAAGACGGCAAAAAGACAGAAAATACTTATTTCCGTAATTTGCGTCAGTCATATTTGATTCAACATTATGAATTTCGAAAACCTAACTTCACATTCGTAATAAGGGACCCCAAAAACCCCCGAGTAACAAGAATCAGGTAACTTCAATGAATTTTCATATTTTCTGTATGCCATATTGGATCCGCCATTTTGAATTTTGGAAATCTAACTTCAAATTCGTAATCAGCGACCCCATAAACCTCCGAGTAACAAGAATCAGATAAATTCAATGAATTTTCGTATTTTCTGTCCGCGATATTGGATCCGCAATTTTGAATTTTGGAAATCTAACTTCAAATTCGTAATCAGCGACCCCAAAAACCCCCGAGTAACAAGAATCAGGTAAATTTAATGGATTTTCGTATTTTCTGTCCGCCATATTGGATCTGCCATTTTGAATTTTGGAAATCTAACTTCAAATTCGTAATCAGCGACCCCAAAAACCCCCGAGTAACAAGATTCAGGCGATTCCGACGACAATTGGGCAATTTGCAAAATAGATGAGTAATCTATACGATTTTGTAATGGATGTGACGCCATATTGGGTCCGCCATCTTGAAATGTTTAATTCCGCCATGCATATTTCGAAAGTACACACTTTTTATGCACTTTTGGTTGAGAGCATAATTATATATGGACACTTTTTCGAGATGATAAATGCGATCAAACTTGAAAAAACATATATTTTTAGGGGGTTTTTTGGCATTAAAACCGCCATATTTAATTTCAGTCAGGGTAAATTTTTTTTTTACTTCAGAATTAAAAAGAGGAGGGTCAGAACCTACAGAAACGGTACTTTCGATACAAAATCTTATATTTCTAGTTAAGAATTACATGGCTTGAAAGTGAACGAAAAAAAATTTTTTTTTGGGCGTTAATGGGTTAAAGCAGTATTTAAGTCGATGTATGGCTTCAACCATGGAGATTGTTTAAACATTAATACGCGATGTATTTTAGTTAATTTAATACCGTGGGCGAGTGCTTGCTTTAAATTCCGGTAATGTATTACGTATTTAAATTGTTCATTCAAAGTGGCTAAGAGTTTAGGTTGCTTTGATCCGGGTGGAACGGCTCGTTCTGGGCATAATGGGAGATCTTTCTGCTCGTCGTGTATTTTTTCAGGGTAAGTCAAGTCGACTTCAAGGATGTATCCAATGTTGGATTCATCGGGTACATTTTCAAAGTCGACTTTGTCGACCCATTCGAAACCTCCGGTAGGTAACGGTTGACTCATTGCCCAGCCGTATAAGTTGTTAATATCGAAATACATTAAATATTTCGACTCTTTAGCTGCGTCAAACTCTGTCATATAATTATTATTTGCCTTTGCGTAGCGGTTTGAGCACTGTGAAAGAACTCCTCTTATCCCCCGTTCAATGAACATAATCATATCAATGTCTTGCAAAGTAGTAACTCTACTCGAGTATGCATGAGAGCACAGTCCCAAGTATACCCGGGTAATGTAAAATAGTGCGCGGGATCGAGTCTGTGAGATTTTGAAAGTGTGATTCGAAAACATCCGCGAGCAATAAAATGTCCGTTTTTAAATATAAATCGGAATACTCGCCCAAGGTTTTACAATCAAACGTGTCGCACACATTTATTGCATGCATATAATCACTTTCACTTACATCACAATCATTCAATTTGTTATAAAAATTATCCCTGGAAGGAAGATGTGGCTCATTTAGGACGCTCATTTCATTTACATAATCATAAGGGAAAATACCCTTACGTGTTAGTAAATTGAATTCATCATCGTTTAGAAAGTATGATTTTAAAATTATTTTACTTTCATTTTGCAAATATGACGCCAGTTTTTCTAAGGGGCAGTTTAGAAATCGAATGGAATCTAAAAACGTGAGACGAATTTTTGTTCCCGATACAAATTTTATAACTGAAATATATTTTTCCATGTTACATGGAATTACATTTATATCTCCCTGAAATGCATTGGCGATATCGCGAATGATAAAATGAACATCGTAGCCACTTAGGTTATGAAAGAAGATCGGAATATTAAATCTGAACTTATGATTAATGTTGCACGCATTGTGGGCTGCTCCACGAAATTCACCGGTAAGGTGGTCATGGTCGCGGACCTTGGTATCAGTCACGGTGAAGGGTCCCCCGCAGATGTGACATTTCACAGACGTGTGGAATGCCTTCCAATTTTCCGGCGTTAAGTTCATCGGCTTAACATTGCGCAAGATCTGGAATCATAAAGATCAATTTAGATAAATTAAGAAATGTAGAAAAATAAATATTAAAAGTAATTATTTTAATGAAATTATTTACTTATTATACATACATTTTGTAAATATGAAATAAATTTGTATCCTTGGTTAAGTTGCGAATATATTATTATAAAACCTTATTTCATTGATTTCAATTGAAATCCCATGCAGTTCATCTGCAAACCAGGATGTGCAGTCTGGGCCTCGCTTGGACTTGTATCGGGACAATGATGGGTCGTAGTTACAGTGTAGATAGTAACCTACACTATATATCCTATGTTCTTCGTAGGCTGTCTTGGGTGCCGTCTCCGACTCTACTTTTCCGAGAAGACACTCGGTATCGGCATAGATGACAAAGGGGACAGACATTGCACGACCGAAACTTTTAAATTTTAGCGTATTTTGTTCAGGCAGTTTCACGGCGCACTTGTTAATTTTACAACACTCGAACTTGTGTGCATTAAGTATTTCTTCACTACGAAAATAGTGGAGGCAGCGATTGCAAATGTGCTTTTTTTGGTCACGTTTACTACACTGTTTCCCGACTAGTTTGGATAAGTTTTTTATATAGCAGTAATGAGATACAACATTACTATGATCTTCGTCTTCTCCGGTACATTCATCCAACACAAAAGATGAAGATGGACGCACGGTTTTCTTCTCAACCGGCGTTATTAGCAGCAGATTCACGTGTCGTTCCCTTTCGCATAAAGTGAGATGTACTGGTAATACATGTTCATTTTCAATTACAAAAACATTCACCGAAATGGCATTTTGTTTTCCAAATTTCGGGATGTCTTTTAACGCAACTGGGAAACTTATGCCATCGAATTTTAGGTATTGTTGGTACGGTGGGTAAGATGATGGTATATTTGAGTTTATTTTTGCGGGGAACAATGCAGATATTATTGCCCAAGCAAAACAGGTATCATCAAAGATTTTGGACGTTGATGACTGCCTTCTTATTCTTCACCCACTTTGGTAAGTCAATCCAAGACCCGGCACGCATTGGATTATACTTTACTATTTGTATTGCGAGTGAATTAATGACTGATAATGACCAGCCCGAATCACGTTCTTGGAAATCTTCAAGTTGCGGCAAAATTGACCCCTTCACCTTTTCCTCGAACCACTTGTCTAACTCCGATGTGTCACATAATTGTTCATATTTATTATTAAAGTACTTATTGTCTTCCTGTTCACCGAGTACAAACTGTCCTGAGAATATTGTGCACACCGTCACGCAGTTGTATTCGTTTATTGCTTCACGAACATACTTTATAATGATGATTTTTGCCTCGTTCATAAACTTGAGGGGATCCAAATATTTTATGTTGACTACGAGTCCGGTGCGAAAACGATTTTTGAAGGCCGATTGGACGTCATTTTCAAGAACAAGATTTCGTTCAGATTCCTTTCCATCGTTAAGCGTCAGTCTTTCAATTGCTGCAGTCCTCAGAGCCGTAATACGATAAATAATTGCCTCCAGTGACAATTTTATCCCAATCGGCATTCGTGCATTTGATTTCAGGTATGCTATAATTTTTGCAATAGTTATACTAGACTCCTCGATGAATGCACCAAACTGGTCCTGAGTAGAGTCATTCTCCAGAGTTTGGTACACTCTCTTCAAAGCTTTCTCCATTGACGAAAAGATTCTCTTGATATCAACCATTTTGATGAACGTTTCAATTTTACGTCAACGAAAGGATGGTATCTCAAGAGGAACTATTACAATTTTTAAGTCCCCATGTGCTTTTATACCTCTAGTTCGAACTGTTTTCCGTAGGAAAATTTCACACATTATTTTGTATTTATTCTAACCTTCCTT
This sequence comes from Trichopria drosophilae, assembly GCA_030407085.1. Lineage (NCBI taxonomy): Eukaryota > Metazoa > Arthropoda > Insecta > Hymenoptera > Diapriidae > Trichopria > Trichopria drosophilae. Next base: position 75,983,384 of record CM059582.1, read on the forward strand.
TCTTGCAATATCTGACCTTTAATGAAGGCGACTTTTGAAATTTGATTTTCGACACATGGCAATAGTAATGTGTAACGGCCAACACTTTTCAATCTCTCTGATTGAATTTTGTAAGATCAAGCATTGGAAAGACGTCATTTTCAACGATAATGTATTGATTAACCATGGTGGGAATTGAAGCAAGTTTAAGCTTGTGGAAAATTAAGGTTACATAATATAAACAAAACATGAATCATAACCTGTTTGCACGCGCGCACGCTCCCCAATTTTAAGATATGACGAATGTTGTCTATGGGAAATCAATGACCATGAAAATTGTTTACAACAACGTTGTAATATTCTAAACATTTACCGAGAAACGAACCATCAAAACTTCTCTACACACGCACACGTTTAAAAATTTAGAGGTCATTAACGAAATACGGGTTCTGTAGTAAACAGATAGAAGACGTCCTTACAATTTTACGCTTGATTGCCTTAAATTTCCCAACTTACCGTGTATTTCTAAGACGTGTGGAAATACTAACAACAAGGCCTCGAGCCGAAAATTGAGAAATGGACTGATTAATTAGATGTATTTAGGAAAAATATATGTGGGCCACGTCTGGTGTAGGTCTATTCGTACATTTCAAAAGTAATTACGGGGAGAATAGTACGTAGGACGAAAAGATCCGGGAGACGCGTCATTACTTGTCTACAAGGGCGCACGCATTTGAAAGTTTAGAGGTACAGATGACGAACGTGGGGTATCAATGACCATGAAAACTAAATGTTCTTATCACGACAAATATGAGCTTGGCAATGAGTGCGAGAGAGAAGGTAGTAGTAAACAGCATGACGAGGAATTTTACGTATCACTGCGGTTCCTCGCGCATAGAGCGATCTGCGTTGGTATTCGTATAGGCCACGGCCTTCGGCCGCGGATGTTTATTCATAATAATAGTAAATTCTTAATAACAATTTGTTGCGTATGGATTAGGTCATTAATTATATGGAATAATAATATGTCGTAAACATGTTTCTCAACCTTCACAATCTTCGATTATGAAATTGTTTACGAAATTGTTTACAATTTCCCTTTCACTAGCGACTTTGTCCCCCTACTCTCACGACCTTCACCTGTCATGCGTGACATCATCAAATAAATAATTAATTGTTTAAATATATCGACTGGGAGGTAGGGTGGGGGTATACGGGACCGGTTTAGTTACACTATCGACTGGGAGGTAGGGTGGGGGTATACAAGACCGACTGGGAGGTAGGGTGGGGGTATACAGGACGGGATGGGAGGTAGGGTGGGGGTATACAGGACCGACTGGGTGGTAGGGTGGGGGTATACAGGACCGGATGGGAGGTAGGGTTAGGGCATACAGGACCGACTGGGGGGTAGGGTGGGGGTATACAGGACAGACTGGGAGGTAGGGTGGGGGTATCCAGGACCGGATGAGAGGTAGGGCGGGGGTATCCAGGACCGGCTTAGCTCCACTACTCATACTCTTTAAAAATACTGTTTGAAATAAGGAAAATTTCGTTTTGAATCAATTCGCGACGGAATAATTTTTTATATAATAATTGTTTACAACGGTTACTGTAAAATGCGTATACCTTGTATAGACAATTCTTTATAAAGTTAAAACTTTGCATGTTCTCTAAAAATACTGTTTGAAATAAGGAAAATATCGTTCTGAAACAATTCGCCACGGAATCATTGTTTAAATAATCATTTTTTTTATAACGATTTCTGATAACTTATGCAGGAAATTCTTTATAAAGTTAAAATTTTGCATTCTCTATAAAAATACCGTTTAAAATAAGGAAAATATCGTTTTGAATGAATTCGCGACGGAATCATTGTTTAAATAATCATTCTTCACAACGGTTTCTGTAAAATGCGTATAATTTGTGCAGGAAATTCTTCATAAACTTAAAATTTTGCAGACGCTTCCAAAATACTGTATGAAATAAGGAATATATCATTTTGAAACAATTTCAAACGGAAGCATTATTTAAATAATCATCTTTATAACGATTTCTGATAACTTGGGCAGGAAATTCTTTTGAAAGTTAAAATTTTTCGCACTCTTTAAAAATACTGTTTGAAATAAGGAAAATATAGTTTTGAGATAATTTATGAGGGAATCATTATATAAATAATCATTGTTTATAACGATTTCTGTTAACTTGTGTCGGAATTTCTTTATATAGTTCAAATTTTCCAAAAATTACAAAAATACTGTTTGAAATAAGGAAAATATCGTTTTGAATCAATTGGCGACGGAATCATTGTTTAATTAATTTTTCCATATAACGATTTCTGATACCTTGTGCAGGAAATTCTTTTTAAAGTTAAAATTTTTCGCACTCTTTAAAAATACTTTTTGAAACAAGGAAAATTTCGTTTTGAATCAATTCCCGACTGAATAATTTTGTAAATAATTATTGTTTGTAACGGTTACTGTAAATGCATATAACTTGTATAGACAATTCTCCTAAATGTTTTAAAATCTTTATATTTTCTATAGTTCCTCTTCCTTTTCTGAATCCGGCCTGAGTCCTACCCCATCCTCCTCTTTCGTCTAATTCCTTCACTAACTTTCTATTTAGAAGATTCGCATATATCTTATATGCAGTACTCGTTAACGTTACCCCCCTATAATTATCTGCCACATTTTTATCCCCCTTTTTCCATATCGGAACCACCACCCCTATTTTCCATTTATCCGGAAATCCTTCTCCATCCCATATCTTTCTACAGATTTCCTCCAATTTTCTGCTCACTTTCTCTCCTCCCTTCATCCATACTTCGTTTCTTATCCCATCAATCCCCGCCGCTTTACCTTTCCTTAACCTTTTTATTTCTCTATTTATTTCTTCTCGACTTATCCCTTCTTCGACTTCTCTATCTATTTTTTGCTTCTCTCCAACTTCTATCCTTTTCTCTGTAACTCCTCCTAGTGTTCTCATAAAGTGATCTACCCACTCTTTCATTTTAGTTTCTTTACTTACTCCCCCCCTTTTCTTCCTACCTCTATTAATAAATTCCCATGCCTGCGCTTCTGTAGTTATCTTTTCTATCTCCCTCTCCTCCATTTTCCTAAGATCTTCTTCTTTCTTTTCACACAGGTTCCTATATTCCTTTCACTTCCTTAGAAACTCCTCATATCCAATCCTTGTTCTCCTATATTTTCTCCCTAACCTGTTTACCTCTTTCTTTTTCTCTCTACATTCTCTATCCCACCATGGTACCCACCCTATCCCTTTTCCTCGCCCTCTCTTCTTCATTTTAACTGCTCTTTTCAACCCTTCCTCCAATTCTTCCCACCCCCCTTTCACATCCATTTCCTTCCATACTATCCCCTCTATATTTCTCCTAAAATTTTCTACTCCCTCTTCTGACCAATCTTGCATCATCTCTCCCTCCCTTTCCTTTTGCTTCTCCTCCCTTCTATATTCCTTTCCAAATTCTATTAATATTGGGTGATGATCCGATTCTACTCTGCATCCTATGTTAAAATACCTGATCTTCTCTTCTGCCTCCAGGTTTACAATGCCATAGTCAATCACTGATCTCCCTCCCGCTTTTTCATAGGTCCACTCCCCCTCTTCATCCCCCTCTTTCCACCCATTTAATACCAACCACCCCCTCTCTTCCAGTACTTTGATCAGCTCATGCCCTTGCTTGTTTACCACACCATCTCTCGATCTTCGTTCTTTCTCTTTTTCCTCTCCTTCACCTCCCAGTCCTCTCCACCCTCCTTCCCTCCCAATTCTCGCGTTAAAATCCCCTACCATCATCAGATTTCCTTCCTCTCTCTCTTCTATTATCCTTTTCAATCTGTCTAGCTCTTCCATGCTTCCCTCCTTATTATAAATCGTTATAATTTTCCACCTTTCGTTGTCTATAGTTACCTCTCTCTGTTGTATCCCCTCCACTTCCTCCCCACCTCCCTCTTTCTCTTCAATTTCCTTTCTTATGCCCGTTATTATCCCCCCCCCATTGCTCTTCCCTTTTTCTTCTCTCTCCTCGCTAGCTGGCATTTCCATCTCCATCCTTTTGGCATTTTTTCTTTCAGTTTCACCCACCCTGTTTCTTCCACCCACGTCTCCACCAATCCAATCACATCGAACTCTTTCAGGAACTCTCAGAAATCTTCTTCTTTTCTTTTTAATCCTGCAACATTCCAGAACAGCCCCCTTATACTCCGATTTCCCCCCTCTTCCTTCCCTCTTTGTTTTCTTTCCCCCCTCCCTCTGCCCCGCTTCTGCCCTTTCTATTTTTTCTAATGTGAGCACGTTTCTTTAAAAAGTTTTTTCACTCATACACTTACACGCTTCATTCTACACATACTCTTTGCCATCCACCCACGCTCTTCCAAAACTCACGTTCACTCGCTTCCCTCTCTCTCTCTCTGTCTCTTTGCCCATACTCTAATCTCTTTCTGTCTGTCTCTCTCATCCTTCGTTAGGTCATCATCTACATACACTTTCGTTCCTATCAATTTGTTCTTATTCATCATAATCTCTTTTTTCTCATCCAAACTATTTAGTTTCACAATCACAATACTTTCACTCATTCTATTTCCGATCTTAAAAGCTTCCCTTATTTTTATTTTATTATCTAATCCCCCCATTTTCTTAAATACCCCCATCGCGGCGTCTTTTCCGTTTCCCCCCTCTACTTCAACCCCCCTCAAAACTACGTTGAATCTTCTTTCTCTTCTTTCTTGATCATCTCTTCTTTTTTCTATTTCTTGTACTTTTCTCTTCAATTCTTCGTTTTCTTCTTCTAACTTCTTCCTTTTTTCTTTTTCCTCCTTTTTAAAACTGTCCATTTCCAATCTCATTTTCTTCTCCAATATTTTCATTTCTTCCTTTAATTCATTTCTTATATCCTTTACTATTTCTTCTTTCCGTTCTTTTAGCAATCGTTTCATCATTTTTTCCATCTCCTCTAAGTTAAATAGGGAAAATATAGTTTTGAAATAATTTATGAGGGAATCATTATTTAAATAATCATTGTTTATAACAATTTCTGTTAACTTGTGTCGTAATTTCTTTATATAGTTCAAATGTTGTATACTCATTAAAAATACTGTATAAAATAAGGAATATATCATTTTGAAACAATTTGCAACGGAAACATTATTTAAATAATCATCTTTATAACGATTTCTGATAACTTGGGCAGGAAATTCTTTTTAAAGTTAAAATTTTTCGCACTCTTTAAAAATACGGTTTGAAATAAGGAAAATATAGTTTTGAATGAATTCGCGACGGAATCATTGTTTAAATAATCATTCTTTTTATAACGATTTCTGATAACTTCATTCTTATCTCATCATTCTTCATAACGGTTTCTGTAAAATGCGTATAATTTGTGCAGGAAATTCTTCAAAAACTTAAAATTTTGCATACACTTCCAAAATACTGTATGAAATAAGGAATATACCATTTTGAAACAATTTGCAACGGAAACATTATTTAAATAATCATCTTTATAATGATTACTGATAAATTGGGCAGGAAATTCTTTTTAAAGTTAAAATTTTTCGCACTCTTTAAGAATACTGTTTGAAATAAGGAAAATTTCGTTTGGAATCAATTCCCGACCGAATAATTTTTTAAATAATTATTTTTTTTAACGGTTACTGTAAAATGCATATAACTTGTATAGACAATTCTTTATAAAGTTAATATTTTTCATTCACTTTAAAAATACCGTTTGAAATAAGGAAAATATAGTTTTGAGATAATTTATGATGGGATCATTATTAAATAATCATTGTTTATAACTATTTCTGTTAACTTTTGTCGGAATTTCTTTATATAGTTCAAATATTGCATACTCATTAAAAATACTGTTTAAAACATGGAAAATATGGTTTTGAAACAATTCGCGGCGCAATCATTGTTTAAATAATTTTTCCATATAACGATTTCTGATACCTTATGCAGGAAATTCTTTATAATGTTAAAATTTTGCATTCTCTTTAAAAATACCGTTTGAAATAAGGAAAATATAGTTTTGAATGAATTCGCGACGGAATCATTGTTTAAATAATCATTCTTCACAACGGTTTCTGTAAAATGCGTATAATTTGTGCAGGAAATTCTTCATAAACTTAAAATTTTGCAGACGCTTCCAAAATACTGTATGAAATAAGGAATATATAATTTTGAAACAATTTGCAACGGAAACGTTATTTAAATAATCATCTTGATAACGATTTCTGATAACTTGAGCAGGAAATTCTTTTTAAACTTAAAATTTTTCGCACTCTTTAAAAATACTGTTTGAAATAAGGAAAATTTCGTTTTGAATTAATTGGCGTCGGAATCATTGTTTAATTAATTTTTCCATATAACGATTTCTGATACCTTGTGCAGGAAATTCTTTTTAAAGTTAAAATTTTGCGCACTCTTTAAAAATACGGTTTGAAATAAGGAAAATTTCGTTTCGAATCAATTCGCGACGGAATAATTTTTTAAATAATTATTGTTTTTAACGGTTACTGTAAAATGCATATAACTTGTATAGACAATTCTTTATAAAGTTAATATTTTGCATTCTCTTTAAAAATACCGCTTGAAATAAGAAAAATATAGTTTTGAGATAATTTATGATGGGATCATTATTTAAATAATCATTGTTTATAACTATTTCTGTTAACTTGTGTAGGAATTTCTTTATATAGTTCAAATTTTCCAAAAATTACAAAAATAGTTTTTGAAATAAGGAAAATATCGTTTTGAAATAATTCGCGATGGAATAATTTTTTATATAATCATTGTTTACAACGGTTACTGTAAAATGCATATACCTTGTATGGAAAATTCTTTATAAAGTTAAAACTTTGCATTCTCTTTAAAAATACCGTTTGAAATAAGGAAAATATAGTTTTGAATGAATTCGCGACGGAATCATTGTTTAAATAATCATTCTTCACAACGGTATATGTAACGAAATATGCGGACATGCCGGGATTTCACCGGTACGTAACCTCCGGTAGGTTAAGTATTTTTCAACCGGACTGTCGGTTGACAGAAACCCACGGCGCTACCAATATACGGTCCACCGATTAGCTCAATGCCGGAAAGAATGAAACGGGTCGTTACAAGAAAATACGTCCGAGTCTTGTGAAAACCAAATCGCGTTTATTAAACAAATAAAAGAAAACGACATAAACGAAATACAAAAAAAATGGTATAGCTGGAAACTACGGTTCCGGTATTTTGGCCTACGCTCCGGAAGGTGACCGCACGTCACTCCGCGACGCCGAACTTTTTATTCCGGAGAAGAAAGAGAGGTCGAGAGAGGAAGAGGCACTTGTCTGATACGGCCGAGCCGGTACTTACAATATTCGGCACGTTTCGAATAATGCTCCTGGCTGCTCCCGATGGACTCGAACCGGTGGTCAGAATAATTCCAAAAGTATCGCTTTCGGGCACCCACGGCGGATACACTCACAATAATGGAGTCGGTAGCACAATTAGCGTAAGGATATCTAACCGAACGGAAAAGGTAAGACGCGTGCGAATCAAGTAGCACCAAAATCGAATCTGCCGCGAACGATTAGTGCGATGCGCGAATTCTCTCTTAGTTTCCCCCTGCTCACCCCTCTCTCTCTTTCTTCCTCAGACCTCGTTCCACCTGAAACAATAACTCATTCCATATACACACATTTATACATATTTTAACTGCTGGGGGCAGTTCGTTGTAACGAAAGTATCCGGCGTCCCGGTGCTTTCGTTACACTCCCCGGCCCCAGACGCTGAGTACCCTGGAGCGGTACCAGCTCGACCAAACGTAGTAGACAAGCGGTGAGACATATCAGGACAAAAACAGAATAACTAAATTAAACATCAAGGAAGATAAGGGAAAAGGGGTTAATAATAAACCTTCTCTTTCTTTTCCCCACCTTTATTCTAAAGGGGCAAAGGCCCCAACCTGTACAATTTAGAGCCATCAGGCTTGAATTTAAATATTTTAATTTTTTTTTTTTTTTTTGCGTTATCCGGTACTCCCGGTTCTTCACACGTCCGGGTTATGCCGGTGAATCATCCGGACATATTAATTTTTGCCGGTTATTTGGTTTCTGCTGCCCGGGTCTGATCTATCCTCTGTTGAGGCCCTAGCCGGTTTGCCTGCCGGTGTTGGTACACCTCCTCTTCCACGGCTTGCATCCGGCGTTGCGCGTCTCTAAAAGCTTGTTGCGCCTCACGCCGCTTCCTCGCCAGCTCTCGCTCTTGCTGAGACATTTTCTCTAAAAAATCGGCGTAGAGTCTTTCCTTGGTGGCTCTCTTCTTCTTATATTGTTCCACGCGGTCAACCCAGCTGGCGGTATTAGGGTGCCCATTGACACCATACCGGGCACAATAATCCCGAAGGTCGTCGAATGTCCTAGCACGGGTGACCTCGAGTTGGGCGTCCTGGGCTCGAATCTGGAGCAGTTGCTGCTCGACGACCTGCCATTCTGCGGCCGCCGGATTGGTCAGACGCCTCTCCTCGGCTTCCAACGCCTCAGCATCAGGTTGCTCGACTAGAGCCATGGCCGCCGCTGCCTCCCAGAGTTCTCTCTGACGTTGGGCCATATTTTTCGTCTCAGGTTCCTAGGATAAGAGAAATGGAATCCCATTAATTCTCAGAACGATTTACAAAACTAATTAGCTAATTAAAACTAGGAAGGGTGGGTTGCGCGTGATCGGGTTACGCGTGGCAGTGGAGTTAGTAAATTAATTGGTGCTACCGCTCGATTTGTGGAGTCTTTAGGTCTACCCCGAGTTCGCGGACCTAATGATTCGATTCGATCTTCCGGGTCTACCCGATTCGCAATAATTTGCTGGGGCGACTTTCGTGGCCTTCCCGGCCCGCGTTTTTCTGGCGCTTGTAATAGGGTCGGTTGGTCTCGCTGACCACGCACGCTCGCATTTCCCGAATTTACCGGCGGATGTTCGGGGTTAATCCCCTCTTCCGGTCGATCTTCGGGGATAATCCCCTCTTCCGGTCGATCTTCGGGGATAATCCCCTCTTCCGGTTGTTCTTCATAAAACGGTTTGAGATCCACCACATGGCTTATGCCGTCACTCTTTCCAGTTCCATCGACCAGTTCGTAGGACGTTTGTCCGAACTTATTCCGGATAGTGAACGGTCCAACATATTTCGGAGCCAACTTAGCTGTTATTCCTTGTACAGCCGACGAGATTACTCGATTTCGTCGGAGTACTTTATCTCCCACTGTATAGTGGACCTCTCGGCGCTTTGCATCATAATGATGGGTTTGCCGTCGTTGCGCCTTTTCAGAATTGGTATGAGCTTCTTGGTGCAGAGCTCGAAGCTTCGACATCCTGGCTTCCCAATTACTGATCGCTTGCCGATTTTCACCTTCGATTCCGGCCTGTTCCACTTGTCGGAGAACGGAGTGAGGTGGTTCTAGCCGACGTCCATATGTCAACATGGCTGGACTAAATCCTGTCGATTCTTGTACCGCCGTATTGTACGCGAACATGAAGTCGTTAATGTGCTGGTCCCACTCACGATGATCATCTCCGATCTTTGACCGAATCATATTTTTAAAAGTCCGGTTTACTCTTTCTACCGGATTGGCCTGGGGATGGTACTTGGGAGTATATTCATGAACCACTCCCCGAACCTCTAAGAATTTATCGAGCTCCTTATTTTTCAACTCGAGGCCGTTATCCGATAGAAATATTCCCGGGGCTCCAAAGCGTAGAAATATTCTTTCTTCGAGTGTCCGGACAACATTTAACGCCGTTAGCTTCCGGAGGGGTACACACACTCTATCCACCGGGTAAATAAATCTTCAAAAATTAACAGGCACTCGAATCCGTTCTTGCTACGCGGAAACGGTCCCATTGCATCTCCGGCTACGATTTGTCCCGGTCGAGTAATCCTCCTGTGACCCAATCGACCAGCTGGTGCCATTTGTTGCACTTTACACTGCTGACACACAATGCAGTTCTTGACGTGCCGTGCAACATCCTTATGGATTGATGGCCACAAGTAGTAGGCTGCGATTCGCTCGTATGTCTTCTTTTGCCCGAGATGACCCGCCGTGGCTTCTTCGTGGCATTCCCGGAGAACATCTTCTTTCTTCTTCTGTGGTACCACGAATTTCCACGCATCGTCATCACCGGTAAAGTCTTCTAGGATTGGATCCGGTCATCGATCAAACAAAGCTCTGACCGTAAATCCGGCAATCTTGACGTACAGCCACCATCTTGCATTGTCCGGTCTCTGTTCATTTCCGGTTGTCGAGTTTTCTTACGGTACTTCAGACGTTGAGGCCTCACTCAATGGATGAGGAACCGTAGTGGCCTGACCTACTGGTTCCACTGCCGGTTTCCCGAACACCTGGGACAAGTATTTTTCGTATAGCCAGGCATCTGACATGACCAGCATACTAAGTTTGTCCCGCTTGATCCTGCTTGCGAGGTTTCTCTTCGTGAGACTATTTGACTGGATGGCGAACTCCTGCCACTATTATATGAGGGCCCGCCTTGTGCAGATTGCGGACCTCTTTGACCTGGATTCGCTCCTATTGGTCCACTGGGTTTAGTCTTTTTAAACCACAACTTCTTCGTAACCAGTTTTTCCGGGTGCTTCCTCGCCGAATCTTCCTGGGCCTGTCGCGCCTTCAACTCCTGCATTTCTTGTCGCATTAATGCCAATTCTTCCCGAAGTTGGCTGAGCTCACTTTTCTTGGGCTCAACTACTGCGGCGACTTTGGGGATTGATTTTGACACTTTTCCTTTCAGGCCATAAGCGACATCCGGAACTAAACTTCCCTCCGGTGTGGGTGGTTCCCGAAAAGTTATCTTAATCTCTTCGGCTCTTTCCGCTTCCGCAGATGCGACCATGAAATCTTCCACGTTCCGGATTCTATCTTTACAGACTCGCCATTGAAGTTCCAGTCTCATGTTGCGATGTAGGACATCCAACTTTTGTCTCATTGTCAAGGGTGTCGGAAATAGACCTAAAAGTGTCAGCAGACAGCCGATATAGTCTCGTACGGGCTCATTTTTGGCTTGTGTTCGAGCATTTGTTTCGGCCCACAATCGCTGAACATCTCCTTCACTGAACCCATAGCAGCGTTTCGCTGACCTGCAAAAATCTTGCCAGGTTCTCCATGACTCCTTGACATTACTGTACCAGCGTTTTGCTGAGCCGATTAGTAATTCTGGGAGCGCACTTAACATTTCATCATCAGTGAGGTGGGCTGGAGTTCGGCATTCCTCTATTCTTCGTAGGAAGTCCTCAATCCGGCTGTCTTTCGCTCCGGAAAACGTCACTTTCCATTGTCGGACAATCTTGCCAACATCTCGTGGGCCAACTTCTGACCTGGTCGACGTGAACCTACTTTCGGATGGCCAGCCCATCTGAAGGTCACCCCTCCCCCTAGAGGCATCCAATTCTCCCTGAGTAGGATGACTCGGTCTAACTTCTGGTTCACGGTTTTGCCGATTTAATAACTCCGGATCTTCAGTGTCGACCGTTGAATTCCGGACATTTTCATAATAATTGACGTCGAAGGTATCTTGAAAATTTACCCTCGACTGTACCGAATTACGTGCGGTTTGTTCACCTAATTGTGTGCTTGATGCCACGATTCCAGTTAACGTTTCCATCCGGTTAGTCAACGTCGCCACCATTTCTGTTAGTCGGTCGTTCTTTTCGGTTAGTTCCCGAACATCCCGCTTCTGTCGATCGCTGCTTGCCTTTGATAATTCGAGGTAAGCCGCTACACTCCGGGTTACAACAGTTTCCGTACCGTCTGGCAAAGTATACGTTATTATGTCCGATGGTGCCATCCTTTCACAAGTTGAGATTCGAGTGTCATATCCTGACGATGTGAACTCTGTTCTAGGCATTCCATACCCCGAAATTCCATGCACCCTATTAGTTGCCGATGTTGTCGTCGGTAGTGAAGATGTCACTGTTGTAATGGCTGTAACCGTTACAATTACTGGTATTTGCCTCGTTTCCAAATTGGTCCTATTATTAATCCAATGCTCCTGTTCAAGATCATTTGCCGAATCTTCTTGCATTTCGGCTATTGCATCTCTCAGCATTGGGAGTGTTCTGTCCAGGAATGTTTTTAATTTATCATTCCTGGATAACACCAGCTGAGTTTCATCTGTTATTTCGTCCGGTACAAAATCGTTTGCCGAGTAGTCTCCGGTCATCCGTCGATATAATCGGTCTATTAATGTTGTTTTGCAGCCATCTTGTTTTAGACCTAGTTCTTCTAACGTCTCTTGTAGCTCATTATTTTCGAGCTGGAAGAGCCATTTTTCGACCGATAAATTCTGTAATTCTTCTTCGAAGTTGAAATAAGTTTCGTTGAAATTTTCCATCTTCCGGATGAATTTCTTGACGAATTTTCAATTTACACCCGAAACGTTATTCGTTACAATAAGAATTATTACTGATTAAATATCAAACAAATAACAAACGAAAACTAAAGAAAATAATTTTTAAATAATTATCTTTCTGAAAGAAACATCAGACATCCTCATAAAAAAAAAAATTAATTTTACTTTTAATTTTGCTTTATTTTACTTATAGTTTATCTCTATATTCTCTTTTCTATTCTCCGGTCGAAAATACCCGGCAATATTAAATTTTGATCGTTTTGCAGAAACAAACCGACCTATTGCTTCTAATTCGACCTGTTACCGGATTATGAAAAATTTTAAATTATTTATCCGGAAGGTTGACCTCTCCGGTATTTACTTTTTATTCCGAAAATCGGAATTTATAGTGAACGGATGTTCACTACGTGTTGTCAACCGGATTCTTTTTCGGGTTTGATCTGACAACCTGTTTTGCTGTCCAGAGCAGCAAAAAGAAAATTTTTAATTTTTCTAGTGACTGAATTAAAGCAGGGCTAAACAGTCGATTTTGATTGCGTCAGTTTTTTTTTTTTTTTTTTTTGGAAAATAACAATTGATACGATCTTCCCAAATTTAAATATACCGGGATATTTTTCAAACAACCGAATCAAAGAAAAGGGAGATATAGCACGAAAAATGAAAATCGAATTAATATTTCTTCAAATTTTAATTACTTTAAACTCTTTTAGAATTTAACCGTAATCCGGTCGATCAAAATAAAAGTAAAACTTTTTAACTACAGAAATTAGTAACTTTGTATAATTAAATTTAATTATTTTCTTTATTACAACTTTCTACATTTTAACTTTTATTACCGGTCAATTTAAAATTATTTCCGGTTTTATTATAATTTTGTTTTGAATTTTCAATGTCCGGAATTACTTTGCAAAATATTTGCATTCAATTACAACATGAAACTTAACAATTTTATTATTCTAATTGAACTCAAATGTTCGTTTATTTTATTTTCCAATTCATGGAAACATCGCATATACACTATTTTGTTTTCATATACACTTTCTTCACTTAATTTTTGCACACCGCTTATAATAAATTTCAACCCAAAAATTCGGTAATTCAATAATTTTTATAATATTTAATTTTTAATTTTCAAATAACATGTATGTTTAATTAAAAACTTATTTTTAATTAATTTTAGAATTCCGGATTTTCGTAATTTCTTAATTCAGAAATTATTATATTATTTTCATTTCCCGGAATTCCAGTGTTTCCGCCTTGGATTCCGAGAAATGACGATTATTTTATTTTTCGGTCTATAATAATCGAAATATCGCTATTTTAATTTAAAATTTTTATTTATTTTCGGCAATTTTCCTTAAAAATATCTTGCGGAAAATATTTCAATTGGGAATCGTTCACCGAATTAGTAATCCGAGAATTCCTTATTTAAATTTTTAAGTAAAAAACTTTTGGAATTTTCGAATTTTGCAATTATTTTATTTTAATTTTAAATTCACCAATTCCGGGAATTTGTTCATTATATCGCCTAATTCGGCGAACTGCTCCGATTTTAGAGGTGTCTATTTTCCATTCGCGTAAACACCTTCAATTTTTGTACGTTTATTTTCGCTCGCTGGCTTAATTCTGAATTTCGTTAAAGTAAAACCGGCAATTTTAATTATTTACCGGCAAAATTATTCCTATTTGTGAAAAATAATTTCGGTTATTTTAAGTTCCCGATAATATTATACTTATTATATTGTATACTTTTCGGGTTTCGGCTCTGCTCCGAGAAGTTAACAATTTTGCAAGCCGACGATTTGAAAATTTCAACTTCGAATAATAATTATCGGCGGATTCAAAATTTTTCGGTTACTGCTATTTCCGAAATTATTCAATTCCGGCGCTTTCTTAAAAATCCCGTGTGGTCTTTTTATTCAAATTAGACCCACGAAAAATTTTCAATTTTTATCTGGGCGCCATGTAACGAAATATGCGGACATGCCGGGATTTCACCGGTACGTAACCTCCGGTAGGTTAAGTATTTTTCAACCGGACTGTCGGTTGACAGAAACCCACGGCGCTACCAATATACCGTCCACCGATTAGCTCAATGCCGGAAAGAATGAAACGGGTCGTTACAAGAAAATACGTCCGAGTCTAATGAAAACCAAATCGCGTTTATTAAACAAATAAAAGAAAACGACATAAACGAAATACAAAAAAAATGGTATAGCTGGAAACTACGGTTCCGGTATTTTGGCCTACGCTCCGGAAGGTGACCGCACGTCACTCCGCGACGCCGAACTTTTTATTCCGGAGAAGAAAGAGAGGTCGAGAGAGGAAGAGGCACTTGTCTGATACGGGCGAGCCGGTACTTACAATATTCGGCACGTTTCGAATAATGCTCCTGGCTGCTCCCGATGGACTCGAACCGGTGGTCAGAATAATTCCAAAAGTATCGCTTTCGGGCACCCACGGCGGATACACTCACAATAATGAATTCGGTAGCACAATTAGCGTAAGGATATCTAACCGAACGGAAAAGGTAAGACGCGTGCGAATCAAGTAGCACCAAAATCGAATCTGCCGTGAACGATTAGTGCGATGCGCGAATTCTCTCTTAGTTTCCCCCTGCTCACCCCTCTCTCTCTTTCTTCCTCAGACCTCGTTCCACCTGAAACAATAACTCATTCCATATACACACATTTATACATATTTTAACTGCTGGGGGCAGTTCGTTGTAACGAAAGTATCCGGCGTCCCGGTGCTTTCGTTACGCTTTCTTTAAAATGCGTATAAATTGTGCAGGAAATTCTTCATAAACTTAAAATTTTGCAGACGCTTCCAAAATACTGTATGAAATAAGGAATATATCATTTTGAAACAATTTGCAACGGAAGCATTATATAAATAATCATCTTTATAACGATTTCTGATAACTTGGGCAGGAAATTCTTTTTAAAGTTAAAATTTTTCGCACTCTTTAAAAATACTGTTTGAAATAAGGAAAATTTCATTTTGAATCAATTCCCGACAGAATAATTTTTTAAATAATTATTGTTTGTAACGGTTACTGTAAAATGCATATAACTTGTATAGACAATCCTTTATAAAGTTAATATTTTCCATTCTCTTTAAAAATACCGTTTGAAATAAGGAAAATATAGTTTTGAGATAATTTACGAGGGAATCATTATTTAAATAATCATTGTTTATAACGATTTCTGTTAACTAGTGTCGGAATTTCTTTATATAGTTCAAATTTTCCAAAAATTACAAAAATACTGTTTGAAATAAGGAATATATCGTTTTGAAATAATTCGCGTCGGAATCATTGTTCAAATAATCATTGTTTATAACGTTTTCTTACAACTGGTGTAGGAAATTCTTTATAATGTTAAAATTTTGCTTCGTCTTAAAAAATACTGTATGAAATAAGGAAAATATAGTTTTGAAACAATTCGCGACGAAATCATTGTTTAAATAATCATTCTTTACAACGGTTTCTGTTAAATGCGTATAATTTGTGCAGGAAATTTCCAAATTTTATATTCAGCACATCAATTGTGTGTTGATATATTTAGGGGGAATATGGAAGGGTTGAAGATCATAAAGAAACGCATGTGCGCGTTTCTCCTATGCTGCACTTACAGGCCTCTCCGGCTTATTCTCTTCTTCTTAAGTGTGTTTATTCGTGAGGCCCACTCTACGGGTTTCGCTTTCCCAGCTTATCGCACCTTACGATAATGTTTTCTGGTAATGTAAATTGAGAATTTCAAGTGTTTATATGATTCTCTCGCTTTTCTATACGATCCGTGTGGTCCTAGACAATAGGGATTCTGTTCTAGAAATAGCTTGTTTCAAAAAATGTTATCTTTCCACTTGAGCTAATCAAGTGTGGATTGATTCAGTATCGATAGTTGCATTTTCGTCTTCTTACATTTCGATCTTGTCCAAATCGTTCATTCAGTTCTTATTGTGCCTTCCAAGATGATGCGTCGGCTGAGTATTACCGTAACGGGGCCTCTTATGCCTGGTGGATTCATAGTGGATTACAGTGCCTACCGAATCATCGGCGCTCCCCTGCGTGCGGATTTCTTCCGAATGTGTCGTGGAGAGCGAAGTGAGAGGAAGTGTTTTCCTTAATTAAAAAAAAATAAAAATGTTTAGTGATATTTAACGAGTGTTTTCTATTTGTTTTTTTTTTTTGTCGTGTATGATTCTTCCCGTGTTTTTTGTTGCCTTTATCCTATTTATCTTAACTTTCGAGGTTTTTTCGTTATCCTTTCACCAGGTATCTACCGTGTGTCAAGGTGTTGCGTTCCGAGGGAGGCCTTGGTGCCCTCCCGGCATCGTGGTGTTGTTTCAGTGCTTGTATTATGCAGATCTGAAATCGCCAGCTGATATCTGGTCCACGGATTCTGTGATTATACAACGGAGGAATGATGGTAAATTTTAAACATGTGTAAAAATGTAGTGCACCCTTTTATCACGATTTAATTGCTCCAATGTTCCGCGTATGTGTCTCCTTTACGTGTGGGTTAGCCAATTGTCGAATTTTTTGTTTGTTAACAATTTCTATGTTATATAACCTTACTGAGTCCCGACGACACGGGGACTCTGGTTTTCTCTCAAAATACAATAAAAGGAGGGTATAAAAATAAAAATTATAAAAGGGGAATATGTTTGTATCGATCTATATTTTTGACGGGGAAATTACAATTTGTGGGGAAGGATTTTAATTAAATACAAGTTATAAAAAATACGCCGCGCACTGTGCACAGTACTTACGCTAACTGCAGTATTTCGTGATTCACAATAAATGCTATACGCCGTAACACAATACAATATAATTATGTAATTTGTTCGCAATATAATAATTCAGATGTGTTCGCTTTAACGGTTCACAAAGAAGTGAAGTTCTTGAAGATGGTCTGGCCCGTTACCATCACGCCACAGCGTATGTCCTGGGTATTAACTTTCAGGGAACAAACAAAAAGGAACAACAATTATGAATACGGACGAATTTATAACAACGTAAGGACAAAGATGAGGAACATAATTCATAATTATGGCAATACTGGGAATAGTAGGGCAAGTCTAAATTTTCAAAACGGGGTGGGCGACTGGATGAATTTGCTGCACGAGTGCGACGAACATTTACTCGGCACTGGAATGGGTAATGATAAATGTAATGAGTGCGACAAGCGCAAACAATATTGATGACGAATTAGTATTCTATGTTGGGCCATGAGTGCGACGAACGTCGACTCGATGAGCGCAACAGCAATAGTCTATTTCATGCATGAGTGCGACGAACGTCGACTACGCGAATATGGAAGGTAGACAGAAACGCTGTACAACTGAATTGACCAATATGGATTGAGTTTGATCAAGATGGCCGACGAGTTGCGCGTAAAACTGCGCGATTGCCAGTCCACGGTGAACGACGACCAAAGTGACAAGTCGTCTCGGTTTTCGGGATTTTCCAGTGTTTTGGAGTGATTAAGTTAAAATTTGTGTTGGTTTTCTGTGTTGTTCACTCCGGGATCGAGTGCCATAGGATCGGGTACAGGGAAAGTGCAATCGGAGTCAGCCTCTCGACGGCAGCGGGGAAAGGAGTTTTGGAGGAATTCAAAAAAGAGCAGCAGTTACGGTAAGTTTTAATTTTAATTATTAAGGACTATTTCTTTGTGTAAGGATTGGTAAATTTGTGTTTCAGGGTAAGGACGTCAACCAGCAGCGATTCCGGCACGAGGAAGCAGACCATCACAACAGCTGATTGAAAATGTAAGTATGTTGTTTACTTTTCTTCCATGTATGCCGCTTCCTTCGACGATGACTTTATTACTTCACGACGCTGACAGATTCTTTATTTAAAACATAATAATTAATAATTTCTATGTTTACAGGGATATCTACTTCTTGGACAGCTGGACGAGATGGGACGATGACACCAAACAAGTTGACAGGACAAACACCACCGTTGGAAAAAAGGTTCCTGGAGCTAATTAAGTGCATTCTGACGGGACGATGCACCAATCTTCATTCTTCTTTCTTGAGGTAAGTATATAAGTTGGGGAACGCAAGTAGACGAACTGTCTGCTTTGCGTTACAAATTCTCCCGGGCCTGCCGAAAGTAGATTTTGAATACAACATAAAATTTTCGAATCGTATTACAATATAAACAAAGTTAAAATCTAAACTTACATCAATTTTCGCTTTACGATTTCACGATACGGCTGTCCAGGCTAAGGTAGAGGGCTATCATATAAGGAAAGGATAAGATCGAGCGGAAAGAAGGAACATAATAATCGCAGATTGTCAACAAAAATGATTCTTATTATCAGATAAATGTGATATGATGCAGATACATGTACAACAAACAATAACAAAATATTTCCAATAATTACTTTTCTCGTTAAGATTGGATCTCTAAATATTCCATTAATAATATCACAAACAACAAATAAGGGGGCATATTTTCAAATTTTATACTGAACAAACAAAATAATACACAAATAATTGCAATGTTTACCAAAGTTAAGAAGCATATTATTAACAAGACATAAAAAAAACTGAAAAGCTACTGCCAAAAGGAACAGGCAATTAATAATAAAGGGTATTGCCGAAAGGAACAGGCAATTTAATAACAAGGGGATGCCGAAAGGAACAGGCGATTTAATAACAATGAGATACCTAAAGGAACAGGGGAGTTAATAATGAAGGGATGCCGAAAGGAAAAGGCGAGTTAATAACAAGGGGATGCCGAAAGGAACAGGCGAAATAATAAAGGCAATTTCCAAAAGGAACAGGCACTAATAAGGAAGGAATGCCAAAAGGAACAGGCGAGTTAATAACAAGGGGATGCCGTAAAGAACAGGCGAAATAATAATAAAGGGATGCCGGAAGAAACAGGCGATAATAACGATGGGATGCCGAAAGGAACAGGCGAAATAAGGATGGGATGCCGAAAGGAACAGGCGAAATAAGGAAGGGATTATTGGGTAGTAGGGAAACGGGGTTTCAGGCAGGTTTTTGCCGAATGTCCTTCTTGACGACACCTTTTGCATTTAAATCCCGGAGGAAAGGTATTCGGGCTTATGGAAGGTGAAGGTGATGAGGGCAAGGATAAAGGACGGGGAATTTTTAGGGACACTAGGGCTGGGATTGGTGAAACTACTGCCGTATACGCCGGCCGTGAATTGTCGAATCCCGGGTGATTCTCGTTTTCGAGGGCAGCTACGACGGCTTGCATAGCCTGCCGTTCTATCCACACATGTGGCGATCATCGCGGTCGTCGCAAGGGAGCAGATCCCGACGGGACAGGATGGTCGATGACCACCTTCTGATCCGTCTTGGGGCCCGTTCCCCTGCGCTAGCTTATTGCCAGACTGGCCGTAGTCGGTACCATTCGGCGATAGTTTCGAGATTTAGGGATGGAATGGGAGATTGAATGGGGGTATATGGCAGGGAAGGGTGTTTAGGAGGAGGTGAAGATTGTGGAAAGGGTGAGGAAATGAGAGGAGATAAAGGTCTGGTAGGAGTATGAAGGGGTGAAGGTTTAGGAGGAGTTGGAGATCTAGAGATGGGTGAGGGTGTTATAGGAGATGAAGGTCTTGAAAGAGGTGAAGGTTTAGGAGGGCCGGCAAAGAAGGAGAAAGGTCTAGGGGGACGAGGAATAGGATTGAAGGAGGCTGGGAGGGATTTGGATGAATGGTATTTTGAGGGAAAATCAAATGGGGAAGTGGGGTCAGGAGTAGGAACTGGGTGGTTCTTCGATACGAAGTAGGAGCGGCTGGCAATCCGTTCCAGCTGCGGAGCCTGCGGAACCGGCTTCCATTTTGGGTCGATGTATTCTGACCGCTCAGAATTTCGGCTCCTGGGCCCGAAATGCCCTCCTCTCAATGGCATTTTTCCTAAAACAATATAATTTACTCATAAATTATCTATTCATTGTTCTCTATTTCCGTCCAATTTCTACTCTAATACTATTTTTATTCTATTGATTGGTTCTTGAGCGGAGGTTATATTTACTGGGTTCATTTACGGGTTGATCTATCGGGTTATACGTCGGATTGGTAATGGGTAGTTTTTTTGGTCTACCCACTCTTCTTCTTGGAGGAGGATTGACTAGGGGGTATTTCTTGGGTAATTTGTACGGTATTAGGGGTTTGTTCATCTCTACTCATAATCGGATGTTCATTACTTGGGCCGGGAAAATTATTATCAACGGGTATATCAGGAGTCACATACAATTTCAAATCCTTGATATTCACTTTGGGATTTCTCCGAGTACTATTGTCTTCAATCTCATACACAACAGGGGACAATACTTTAGTAATTCGAAAGGGGCCAGTAAATTTGGGTGCTAATTTAGCTGCAAAATTTTGAATTCCGGACGAAAGAACTCTAGCTCTTCTCATTACTAAATCATTTTCTTTAAAACGGGAGTCTACACGATTTCTATTATAATATTGGGCTTGTCTTTTTGCAGCTTGCTCTAAATTCTTTCGAACCCAATCATGAATCAACGGTAATCGTTTTATTATATCTCTCCATGCCGTGGGGTCATTACTATTAAGGGTGACTGGGTCATTATTAAGCATACTTCGGGCCGGACGGGGATTGCGACCAAAATTTAAGAAGGCAGGGGTTATTTGGGTGGAGGCTTGTACTGACGTATTCATGGCAAAGCAGAATTCATTTAAGTGCAAATCCCAAGCACGATGATCCATACCAACAAAAGAGGAAATCATTGTTTTTAGGGTTCTATTGGCACGTTCCACAGGATTCGCTTGGGGATGGTAGGGAGGTGTTGGGACTTTGGAGATACCTAGCTGCTGTAAATGATGACCCAAGTACTTATTATCAAATTCTTTTCCATTATCGGGGACAAAATATTTTGGGCAACCCCAACGATTGACCACTAAGGAGTCCAAAGCATTCGATATTGCCGATCCTGTGGCCGATCGAAGGGCTTTTGCCTCCACATACTTGGTAAATAGGTCCTGAAAAACAACTATGTACTGATTCTGATGATTACTGAGGGGAAAGGGGCCCATTAAATCAGCAGCTACGGTACTCCAGGGATATTCCGTAGTTCTTTCTCGCATCAAACCTACAGGAGGTCGTTGGGATACCTTCTGGCGCTGGCATTCAGGACATCGAGCGACATATTTCGCCACATCATAAAAGATGCCAGGCCAAAAGAAGTCTTGTATCAAACGTTGATACGTTTTGTCGATTCCTAAATGACCAGACTGTGGGTTATCATGGGCATCACTTATGGCACGAAGACGGGATTCTGAGGGCAATACTAACTACCAAGCATCAAGATCTTCCACGGCGGGCTCTATAACAGGGTGAGGGCGATGGTAATATATTTTATCTTCAACTATCTTCCAATTAGGGTACTTAAATGGGAATTCTCTTATATTATTCATTTTATCTTTATACCAATTATCTTCGGAATCTCCTATTGCAAAAAGGGCGGCATCAAAAGAATCATGCATTCGGGAAAGGGCGTCCGGCACTACATGGAGGGATCCTTTCCTATGAATTATCTTCATATCATATGCCTGTAAGGCCAGTGCCCAACGAGCCAATCGTCCAGTCGGATCACGTAAATTTCTTAACCACTCTCCGTCATTAACATTTTATCAACTTCCGTTTGGGCAATTCTCAACATATAAGGGGGTAATACACGGGGTTTTTGTCGAATAGGGGGATGATTTTGTACATTGATAGTATGCTGGGCTAGGTGGGTATGGGTTAGGATTGGGCATTGGATACGGGAATTAATCGGGTTAGTAGTTCATTAAGTCTTTTCTCTGCATAAAACGATGGTTTTATTAAACCGGCACAATCATAAATAGATTGGACGGGAATCATGCCAATATTTCTACCGAATTTACGAAAAGGGCCGTTTGAAGTTTTCCATATTCCTCTCTCATAATCTATCTTAATTCCAAACAATCCTAAAAAATCTATTCCTAAAACGCATGCATAACTAAGGGGGGCTACTCTCACATCTAGCAATTGGACATCATTATCTAATTTTGTTTCTAGGGACACCACTCCACGCAAAGGGACAACGCTTCCGTCTGCTACTCTTACCTCTTCTTCAATCGGTCTTAAAAATGGAGCCAG
Organism: Trichopria drosophilae; assembly: GCA_030407085.1. Classification (NCBI taxonomy): domain Eukaryota; kingdom Metazoa; phylum Arthropoda; class Insecta; order Hymenoptera; family Diapriidae; genus Trichopria; species Trichopria drosophilae. The sequence goes on from CM059582.1 coordinate 76,005,914, forward strand.
TATGCTCTCACACCTAACACCCAAGTATGTTTGGGATGCTCCAGGATCTACAAGGGCTTTTAAGGGGGTTCCGTTCAATTCTAACCAAACGTAGTAACGGGGATCTGATGAAGGGGAATGTATACAACCTAAATTATTCAATCTGATTTTATGGGGTTTCTGAAACAAACATTTTCCGGAGAGGACTTTCTACTTTGTGTTACAGTTAATATAAATTCGGGCGCGTATAGCGCAATTCTTTCCCTATTCGTTCGATTTTCTCTTCGACGAGATCGACGATGTGTGGATCGTCCCCACTTCTCGGTCGTTGGATATTTTTCGTTCGGGGGGACCGATTCCAAGATGGCGACAACTGACGACTAGCCCTCGGGACTGCTCTCCCGTCCTTCGTCACGTGTCGAGGTTCATCTCTAAGATTCAGAGTGAGGAAGGAGTAGATGCACTGTAAAAAATCAAAATGAATTTTACAAGCGACTGTAATTTTACATCGGAGAGCGTGAGGAATATTACCTATTCTAGCGTAGTAAATTTCCGACCTTGAGGTTAGGTTAGGGAATTTGAAGTAGTCTGTAAAATTACAGCCATGGACGTTGTAAAACTACACAATATCGGGAAAACACCATGCTAAGAGTGGGTAATAATCCTGCCGACGTTGAAAGTAGGAAATTCACCAGCGCACTGAAATTTAGAAAGCCGTAAAAAATATCTATTTTCATTGTAAAACTACTGGGCTCTGTGAATTCACTAGCGCGTAGTTACTGAAAATCACTAACGCTGACAATTTTTCATAAAAACGCGGCAACGACCATCGCCATCGCAGGTTAGGAAGAAATTCATCACGTGTTGAAAAAAATTATACTCATAAAATTCATCGATGCAATAATTATATTATTATTGCCGTTAGATTTCGAGTAAACAGAAATGAATTGAAGTTAAATAACCGTTAATAAGGAATGCTTGTCACTTGTTACAACACTTTTATAATAAATGTATATTGAACAAAATAATATTGCACAAATTATTCTTACAAATTGTAATTTGTATGCAACATTTTAAAAAGGTTATGTTATGTTATATGTACATTTATGAAATAAATTTTAATAACAATAATTTTTATTATCCTTTTTACCAATTTTAATCAAACTACTTCCTTATATATATATATATATATATATATATTTATTACTTAGTGGATCTTCTTCTGCGAATCTATGCTTTAAATTATAATATACGTTTACTATTATTTTATAATACATTTGATCCATTTGATTGATTGAGGTTAGGAATTTTCGCAATACCGAAAAAAAAACAAAAATCACTAGCGATCGGAATTTCCCTATAACCTGGTTGGGAAAATTACCGTAACCTGTAAATTTTATATTGCTTGTAATTTTACAGTTTTGAGTTGTACATTAATATAAACTTAATAAAAATTTACAGAAGGTTAGGTATTTTTCCCATCTATTGGAAATGTCCAATGTTCAACGTGGGTAATATTAATACCTACATTGAGTGTGGTAATTTTACAACGGGATTTTTTACATTGTGCAGTGAGTATACTTGTACTCTCTTTCTCCCTCTTACTGTTCTCTTTATGCGTGCTGTGTTCCTTATTAACACTTGTTCGCTAATATATTCTTATTAGTTTAAGGCTAAAATATGTCTATCGTTTCGATATATATTTTTCTACATCTTATATTAATTTTCTATAAAGAAATCTCCACTTATTTTTATTTTTTTTTATCATCATTACTTTTAGAGAGGGTCAGACTGTAAAACAGCTTAGTGGTGCTGTGTCTCGCCTTTTGCTTATATATATTTATTAGTAAGTAAACTCTCCCATGTATATAGTGTATTCCTGATATAAGCAATAAAGTCGGTTATTATTTTTTTTCCGGAGGGGGGAAATGCATTAGGCACCATAGGGGGCTGAAGATGTTGTGTAACCCCCCTGTGTCGGACTCCCTCACCTTTGATGTTAACGGCAAGGTTTACCGACTAAAACCCTAACCTCCCTTGACCCTCCAGAATCCACGTGTGCAGTCTGCAGCAGAAAAGTGGCTCCGATATCCATCTCCTCCGCTGCAGACTGCACCGGGGCATTTCGTTTGCAACTGTAACCACTCCCTCTACCATTGGGTTAGTGGTTACAGGATCTCGTGTGACCTCAGTAGACGGAGAGATCCCAGCAGCACTGCTTTCTGCATTCGGCCTGCGATGGAATTTGCATGTTCTCGACAGGCCGGAATGCTTTTGATGTTTTGGAGGAAAGTTGGTCTCATTCCTCCCAGCACTCCGAATATCAGCACGACGAGCTTGATTTTGAATCCTTGATACAGCTTGCGAATCTCGAACAGGAGTTCCTGATATTTCATTTGTTTTTCGTCCTCTTTGCTGACTATATTTGTTTCTGCTGGTGCAGAAAACTAGATGGCGAAGATGGATTTGTCATCGAAGTCAACAAGGACGATGTCAGGCTTATTGGCTGATATTTGCCTGCTCGTCGACTGGGGTTGCATCAATACCATAAGTGCTGCGAAGGTGGTAATACAGCACTCGAAGAGCCGCATTGTGACGTTCGATGTATGCTGAAACTGCATATATTGGGCATGCTGCCAAAAGATGCATTAGTGTCTCAGCATGACATCTACACAGTCTACAAAGCGTACTCTGTACCGCCTGGTGTAAGATGTTCTGGCGATACGCTAAGGTATTGATGACCCCATCCTGGCATGCGAAGATAAAACCCTCGGTCTCGGATTTCAAGCCGGCTGATCTTAAGAAGGAGAAGGTCATCTCTGCCGACAAGCCAAGTTGTTGGACATTTCGAAAGAATTGTCCATGCAACGGCTTGTCGACATGCCTTCCCTCCAACATACGGAGTTGTTTCTTCCGTATGTTTGCTCTGAGACGCACTGGGCACAGATTGATGACTGATTCAGCCTCCTGTGCACCACTACGTCCCACGTTGAAAACCAGACCGAGGTTTCGCGCCGCTCGTTCCGCCGCGTTGTACAAAAACGCCCCTTCCCTTGAATTTTATGCTGATATACTAGCATCATCAGGGGATCCTCCGTTCGATTAATCACGTCGCAAGCTGTTTCGAGGACCAATCGGTCATGCATACACTCCAGGCTTAAAAGGCCACGACCTCCCATATTTCGAGGCAAATACAGTCGTTCCACGGAAGATCTTGGATGCAACCTGCGTTGCATACAAATCATCTTCCGTGTGCTTCGGTCAAGATCCCTTGGCTCGTCAACGTTCCACTTCAGTGCTCCAAAAGAATAGAGCACTGGTGATACGGCCAACATATTCGTGGCTGCCACCTTATTTCTCCCGGTCAATTCTGATGACCAGATCTGACGGAGAATGCGCCGGTATTTCTTAATGATGGTGGTTTTAGCAGCCTGCACATCCTGGACATGCCTTTGAGGTACGCCCAGGTATGTGTAGGCTTCTTCGGCGCTAAGGTGGTGGATGACATTTCCGTTGACGAGCTCCATATCGTTGTTATGGGAGCCTGACCTTCCTCTGATCGAATTCCATGCCGATATCTCTGGAGTATGTGAGGGTGATGTTCAGAGATCGATGTAATCGATCTTCGCCTGATGCGTATAATTTAAGATCGTCCATATAGAAAAGATGGGTGATCTAATGTACACGTTCACCAGGCGGTCCACACATGTACTCTTGAGATTTCCGGAGAGCAACGGATAGAGGGAATAGTGAGATGCAGAAGAGCGGAGGACTCAGAGAATCTCCTTGATAGACACCTCTTTGGAATTGAACCAGTCTAGACATGGTTCGACGCTTGTCCGATGTCATGACAAAGCGTGTTTTCCAAAGAGGCATCAGGTCTTCTACAATTCTCACTATGTTTGGGTGGACATGGAGGCGTTTGAGCAACAAGCTTAAAAGCTCGTGCGATGTTGAGTCATACGCCTTCATGTAATCCAGCCAGGCTATCGACAGGTTACGCTTGTACTGGACTGCGTCCTGACAAACACTCTTGTCGATAAGCAAGTTGTCCTTGCAGCCGGATACACCCATTTTGCAGCCTCGTTGTTCTACTATCCGTTGCCACACCGGTTTCACGGATTTCTCAATACGTTCGTTCAAGATGTTAGTGAACAATTTGTATAACGTATTGAGACACGTGATCGGTCTATGGTTTTTCGGATTGGACAAGTCTCCCAATTTTGAGATCAGTGTCGTTCGGCCCTCCAACAGCCAGTGCGGAATGGGTTGGTCTCCATTTATGTAAGAGGTGAATATTCGGGCTAGGTATTGATGGATAGAAGTGAACTTCTTCCACCAATAGTTGTTAATTCCATCCCAGCCCGGCGAGGAGAAATTCCTCGCTCCTGTGATGGCATTTTTCACCTCTAAAGCACTGACGGGTGGGCAATCTTCACTTTGTTGTGTGACTTCGTCGCACAACTCGGTGAAGATTTCAATACCTGGAGTGTCTGCATTAAGCCTAGATGTTCTCTCGTAGATGCTCCCCCAGAATTCCTCAACTGCGGCCATCGACGGAAACTCGCTTAAGGATGCGATACGATGTTTGAAGAGGTTGGAAGGACTCGTCCAAAATATTGAGTTTTGTCGAATTCCTTCTTCCCGTCTTTGCAGCCTCTTTTTGGCATCGGCCAAAACCCGAATTTTATCCGCTAAACGTTGCTTGATGTTGAGCAACTTCAGCTTGTTCAGTGTGTGATAGTACGTCCGCAGTTGTTGTGCGAACTTCTTGACTTTAGCCGTAAATGAACGGCCAGATGTTAAATAGTCGATCACACACTGAATTCGGGAAGCGAGTTTCCGTGTCAGTCGAATCTTACCGTTCAATTGAGACATGCGTTTTGTAATCTGCCGACTCCCCGATATCTGTGTCAGATTTCGCGGAGTCACCAGATCACTTGCAGCCTCGTAAACGGCACAATTGACTTGCCACAGGTCGCAGTCATCTGGAAGAGCATCCAGAATTAGGCTATTTTCTCTGTCTAATTCTCGTTGTTCAGGCAAAATTTTTGTTGTCAAATTCCGCCTAAACACGAGTGTCGTGCTTTCATAATGTGGAGCATCTCTCTCTGCACCGTGTACGGGCTCAGTTGTTATTGCCCGCACATCCGGTACCGGTTGTCAGCTGGGAACAACGAAACCTGTCCGCTTCAGATAGGCCACATAATCTCTCAGTTGTTGTTGAGAAAAGCGATCTGCCAGATCGGGATGCATTACTGCAAACCGACTGTGCATTCGCGCCATGTAGCCTCTCTGTTGCGGACAGCTCTCCTCGTTGCAGCGCATTAGATCTTGCCTGAGATCCTCCGTCCACTGAAATCGTCCGTGGGCATTCGTTTGTCGTTGTCCCGGGACACCTGTTTCGGCTCCTCCACCTCGGGACTGGGCTGCATCCGAAGCAGCCCGACGGTCAGGAGCCCTGCGCGTTGTACTTCGTCTAACCGCAAATACAGGGAGTAGGGATGTTGGCCCTACTCCCTGTTGTTATGCCTCTCTCGTTTGTCTCTTACCTCGCCATCCACTGGGGTTGGTTACCTAATCTCTGGCAAGGTTGCTAAGAGTCCAGGGCCCACCGGCTTTAATAAGCACACGTGGAGGTGAGAGTAGGCCATTTGGGAAAATAGGCTAAGATGCAGCTTTTTGCATAGCCGCATTGTGTTGCGCCTCATTCCCTTTGGGCCCCTAACAAAAATCACTAGCGATCGGAATTTCCCTTTAACCTGGTTGGGAAAATTACCGTAACCTGTAAATTTTATATTGCTTGTAATTTTACAGTTTTGAGTTGTACATTAATACAAACTTAATATATATTTACAGAAGGTTAGGTATTTTTCCCATCTATTGGAAATGTCCAATGTTCAACGTGGGTAGAATTAATACCTACGTTGAGTGTGGTAATTTTACAACGGGATTTTTTACATTGTGCAGTGAGTATACTTGTACTCTCTTTCTCCCTCTTACTGTTCTCTTTGTGCGTGCTGTGTTCCTTATTAACACTTGTTCGCTAATATATTCTTATTAGTTTAAGGCTAAAATATGTCTATCGTTTCGATATATATTTTTCTGCATCTTATATTAATTTTCTATAAAGAAATCTCCACTTATTTTTATTTTTTTTTATCATCATTATTTTTAGAGAGGGTCAGACTGTAAAACAGCTTAGTGGTGCTGTGTCTCGCCTTTTGCTTATATATATTTAGTAAGTAAGTAAACTCTCCCGTGTATATAGTGTATTCCTGATATAAGCAATAAAGTCGGTTATTATTATTATCATTATTATCATTATCGTCGGTGTATATTTGTTTCTACATCTTATTTTAATTTTCTATAAACAAGTGTACTATTTTATTCTTTTGAGCATCGATGCCTAATTTTAGATTTCGTGAGCCTCATACCTCATATTTCAATAATTTCATAGTGCCCAGTGTATTCGTCGTCCTCCTGGCCCTTCCGGGGTTCTTTTAATAACAATACCATTTCACCTTCGCGAAAATGGCAAATATTCAATTTTCGATCCTAATATTTTGTCGATCGATGTTTTATTTGTGAGAGATTCATCGCGACTAATGTCCGTGCTTCCGTGATTCTCTCGGTCAATTCTGCCAAATAATCGTCGTATGTAATGAGCTTCTCGCGGGTGGCGTGTGCACTTGGCAATCGTGCGTTTGGCCCACATATAAGCTCGTGTGGCGAGTAGTTTGTCCCTTCGTGAACTCTCGTGTTGTATGAAAACATGGCGAACGGAAGCCAAATGTCCCAATTGCTACGTTTCTCGACAAAATTCTTCAGGTAGTCGACCATCACTTGGTGACTCCTTTCTAGGCTCCCGTTGCTTTGCGGGTGGTAAGCAGATGTCACGAACGTTTTAATTTTAAAAATTTTCGCAAATTCTTTCATGATCTTTGCGATAAAGCAACGACCTTGGTCGGTAAGAATGGATATAGGGGCTCCAAAACTGCAAATAAAATGTTTTGCAAATGCTTTCGCGACTTCTACTGCGGATGCCTCCGCTAGCGGAATTCCAAGGGAGTATTTCGTGAGTAGGTCTTGTATAGTTAATACATACCGATTCCCACTCTCGGTGATGCCTGTTGGTCTCCATATACCAAGGGCCACTTTGTCAAATGCGTTTCGTGGTGTGTCTGTAATGACCATTGGTAACCGTGTTTTTACGCGCACGAGTTTTTTCTTTTCTCGTTTTCTTTTTTCGTTTCTCCGCGCCAGTATCGCCACTATCATTGTGAGCCCCCTGCGCATTTCTCTGGGTACCTGCAACGTACAGTCTTCGCCATGCCTAAGAAGAATCAGGGCGACGTTCCTGACGAGTACCACGAATTCATTCAATTCGTTGCGCAGCAGCAAAAGGACTTCGCGTCCATTACTGGAGCTGCTGAATTGCTCGAAATGCCGGATCTACCGGCCGAGCACGCGCGCACTCGGATTTCCTTCGTTGAAAATAAATGGAGAAAAATCTCGGATCGGGACGTTCTAATGGAACCTTATGAGGCGCTACCATCCTGCTCGACGCACGAGTATTTCGCTCAAGATTTTCTCGGAACCGCCGAAGAGATGTTCCTGAATACTGTCGGCAGTCTCTCCATGGTCGTCAATCAAGGGTCGTCATCGCCGTCCACGCCAACCGCTACAACTCCGTCTGCTGCAACCCACGAATGCACTCGTCGAAGAACGCAAGTACCGACGCCAAAATTACCGCGATTTTCTGGCAATTTATTAAATTGGGTAGAGTTCCGCGATCATTTCCAGGCGCTCATAATAAATGATCCTTCGTTTGACAATTTTAAAAGATTATATTATCTGAAATCGTGTCTTGAAGGCGACGCTGCGGCCTTACTAAAAACGATCGCGATTACGTCTGAAAATTATGAGATCGCCTGGAAATTAGTCGTAGAACGCTACGAAAATAAACGCAGATTATTATCTATGCAGTTAAATTCATTATATTCGTTGAAATTTATTACACATGACGGGTCTCCTTCAGACCTACGTAATTTAATAGACTCTGTGCAGGAGTCCAAAGATGCACTCGCGAAACTTGGTCGCCCCGTAAGTGACGATATATTAGTGCATTTGATCACTCAACGTCTCGATCGCGGAACTCGTGAGGCCTGGGAGTTTTCGCTCGAGGGCGATGACTTCGCCACGTACGATCAAATGATGAAATTTTTGAAATTGAAAGTTCGCGCACTCGAAGCCTCGACGCCTACTATCAAGGCATCGCGTCCAGTAACGTCTCAACCTCGAGCCAAAACAAACAGCATTTCGCCTTTAGCCATACATCACGCGAATTCGCGAGTTCATGAAAAATGCATCTTATGTGACAATGCACATTCTTTATTCAAATGTACAGTATTTAATGGTAAATCCGTGTCTCAACGCTGGGATTTAGTGCGACAGCACTCCTTATGTGTGAATTGTCTTTCGATGTACCATAAAGTTGAAGCATGCAGGAGTGAGCGCACTCGTTTACACTGTAAAAGGCGCCATCATTCGCTTCTGCATGCACAACCGCGCAAAGTAGCTAATGCCGAAGCAGCAGCAAGCACTTCAAATTCTGCCGCGCCAGAAGTTGATGCGAATTTGATTCAGTCGCATTTAAGCACTCCTCAAATGGCTGCCTATACCATTCTTGCTACTGCATGGGTGTTAGTCACCGCCGTATCCGGGAGAGTTGTAAAACTGCGAGCATTACTCGATCAGGGATCAACGCATACATTCATATCCCGAACCACAGCTAACGAATTGCGTACCAAAACGTATGCGGCGTCGATGCAGGTAAATGGAATCGGTCGGAATCAATCCGCGTCAATTGCAAAGGTCTTACCAATTTCGGTTAGTTCGGTAACTAACACTCAAGTCGCGTTAACGACAGACGCGCTTATCCTCGATGAATTGACGTCATACGTACCGAAATTCCGTTTACCGTTAACGCACTGGTCTCATCTCGACGGCTTGGAATTCGCGGACGGAAATCCGACGGACTGTACGCCGATTCACCTAATTATCGGCGCAGATTTATATGCGTATGCGCTTCGCGATGGGATGATCCGCGGTCGACGCGACGAGCCGGTCGCGCTGAACACCATCTTTGGGTGGGTCCTCTCGGGCACGAGCAATACGGCAATCGATTCATCAGACGGCCCCTCCGTTCAAGTGCATCACTTGCATCTGCCGGACGACGACCTAACCTCAACCCTTAAACGCTTCTGGGTGGTAGAGGAGGTCAGTCCCGATCCCCCTGTTTCCGAAGAGGATGCACAATGCGAGCGCCATTTCAAGGAGACACACTCCCGCACTGACGATGGCCGTTACGTAGTGCGCATACCCCTTAGGAACCCCATTACCACTGAACTCGGCGATACATATCGACGCGCTGAGCAATGCTTATATTCTCTCGAGCGACGTCTTGTCTCTCGTCCAGATGAGCGAGCTGCATACGTTGAATTTATGCAGGAATATGAGTCACTCGGACACATGCGAGTTGCTTCGCCCCAGAAAGTAGATCATCCAACGGTCTACATCCCTCACCATCCGGTTGTTAAAGCTACAAGCACGACAACGATAACTCGAGTCGTATTCAACGCGTCCGCGATATCCACAACTGGAATATCCCTAAACGACTTGCAGTTGACCGGTCCTAAACTGCAAGCCAATCTGGCTCTCTTACATCTTCAATGGCGCTTGTATAGATACGTATATACAGCTGACGTTGAGAAGATGTTTCGTCAGATTGAGATCGATCCACGTGATATCGATCTGCAACGCATTTTGTTCCGCCCCATCCTTTTCGAAGCGGTGTTAGAATTTCAACTCTTAACCGTTACCTATGGTACAACCAGTGCTCCATTCTTGGCATTGCGCGTTCTACAGCAGCTTGCCGAGGATGAAGGTGACGCCTTTCCTCTCGGAAGGGAGGTTATCCTCCGACGCAGGTTCGTCGACGACGTCATGTTTGGAGCGAATACGATCAAGGAAGCTATCGCTGCCCGCGATCAAACAAACGCTTTGTTGAGTAAGGGCCACTTTCTCCTCCGAAAATGGTCCAGCAACTCCGCCGCACTTCTCGCCGACATCGACCCGGCAAATCATGGTCTAGCATGCGACAAACTACTTCAGGAAGATGATAGTGTGAAGGTCCTTGGAATCGCATGGCGACCCGCCTCCGACTCGTACAGTTTCACACTGAATATTTCCCTTGTACCGATCAACACGAAGCGAGCGATCATGTCGCAAATCGCCCGTATCTTCGACCCGCTTGGGTGGCTGGCTCCGGTTGTAGTCGTTGCCAAGCACCTAATACAACTACTCTGGAGTAGCAAGACACCTTGGGACTCACCCCTTCCCACTGACCTTCAGTTCGCCTGGGATACGTTTTACGACGCTCTCCCATCGCTATCCGCTATATCGATTCCCCGCTGGCTTGACACATCGCCATCAAGTCGCGTTGAAATTCATGGTTTCTCTGACGCCTCCATGAAGGCGTACGCTGCTGTAGTATATGTCCGAGTTGAGTTGCCGTCTGGGGAGATCAACGTGCACTTGTTGACCGCAAAAACGCGAGTTGCGCCACTGAAGCAACTTTCGGTTCCACGACTTAAACTCTGTGGCGCCGTGATTTTGGCGCTCTTAATACACCACGTTCGTTCCGTACCAATCTTCGCGGCATATCTAGTTACCTGCTGGACTGATTCAACCATTGTGCTCGCGTGGCTCAAAGGTCAGTCCAATGAATGGCGAACATTCGTCGCAAATCGGGTTGCCGAAGTTCATTCGGTAATCCCCGAGGTCGCGTGGCGTCACGTTCCGGGTGTGGACAACCCTGCAGATCTAGCGTCTAGAGGAATGTCTGCCTCGCTGATAGCTTTGTCGGATCTGTGGTGGCATGGCCCATCCTGGCTGTCCGCCGATCCGTCAAGTTGGCCTTCACTGGATCCTGTAGTTTCCGACGATGTGCCTTTGGAAAGAAAGGTAAACGTCTGTCACGCGGAAGTAAAGACCGACGTCGCTCAACAACTAGTTGCGCGATTTTCGAGTTGGCCGCGTATGTGCAGAGTACTCGCCTATTGCCTGCATCCTTCCGCTCGCTGGAAAGCCTCTGTCTCGGGCCAATCGCGCGTCGCAGAGCTCACGCTCGTAGCCAATCGGGTGTTCGCTCTCACTCAGGCAACTGTTTTTAATCAGGAAATCACGCTTTTAAAGAACAATCCAAAGACTCCAGATGGATCGCGCCATCTCCAAACTAACCAACGACTAAATAAGAAGAGTCGATTGCGCCGCTTAAACCCTTTCCTAGACGCTAATGGGTTATTACGAGTAGGAGGTCGTCTGTCCCTATCAAAGCTGTCATATGCAGCGAAATTTCCCATAATTTTACCGTATGGCCATGTCGCGCTCCTTCTTGCTCGTCACGCTCATGAACGATGTCTTCATGGTGGCATCACGCTAACTCTTAGCACTCTACGCACGCATGTATGGGTGCTCCAGGCATGCAAACTGATAAAATCAGTCGTCAAGCATTGTATCCCCTGTGCTCGACAGCTCGCAGAGGTTCCCATCCAGATGATGAGGTCATTGCCGCCGGCTCGTATAAATCGTCCGCCTCGCGCGTTCTTTGAGTGCGGTGTCGACTACGCCGGACCCTTCCGTCTGCGACTCATCAGTGGCCGGGGTTCGAAGTCCCACCCCACCTATATCGCACTATTTATATGTATGGCGTTGAGTGCTGTACACCTTGAAGTAGTTAGCGATTACTCTTCAAACGCTTTTCTCGCCGCGTTTCAAGGCTTCATGTCACGCCGCGGCTTACCACACACCATGCACAGCGACTGTGGAACAACCTTCGTTGGCGCCGACAAGGAATTGCGCGCGGCGTATCGCGCCGCAGTTCAAGATGATAAGCTTCGTGCCCGTGTCGCGGAGGATGGAGTCGAGTGGAGGTTCATCCCGCTCCGTGCGCCACATTTCGGAGGGTTGTGGGAAGCGGGAGTGCGCTCCATGAAGCGACATCTCAAACGCGTACTAGACCCTCACACTCCGACGTTCGAGGAGCTCACAACTCTTGCATGCCGCATAGAGGCATGCATGAATTCACGTCCGCTTGCTCCATTGCACGACGATATCGAGAGTCTTGATACTCTAACGCCTGCGCACTTTCTTGTCGGCGGGCCTCTGACTGTTGCAGCCGCACCGTTTACAGTCAATTTTTCAATGTCGCGTTCGGCACGATGGCAATTGTACAGTCAGTTGTTGGACAACTTCTGGACTAGGTGGTCGCGTGATTATGTGACGTCATGCCAGCACCGTTCAAAGTGGTTCAACGCGCAAACGCCAATCGCTGTCGGTCAACTTGTGTTGATGCGTGACGATAATTTTCCTCCCGCCAAATGGGACTTGGCACGTGTCATCGAGTGCTTTCCCGGTCATGACGGCCTAACTCGCGTCGTGAAAGTACGGACTGCTACATCCGTCTATACTCGTCCGATCTCTAAGTTAGCCATGCTGCCTGTCGCTATCGAAGGTGACACGTTGCCAACTCTCACACATTAGATTTAAGCTGTATTCTGTAATTATATAATAAGCATTTTAGGTAATAGTTAGAGTAAGATTGTTGCGGTACTGATACCGCAAGACGGGCGGTATGTTGCGCTATTACCGTTCTTTATTATACATGTTGCGGCATCTCTGAGCGAATTGTCGCACCGCCAAATCAATGCTTGCATGCACTCTTATCGGTTCCCTCGGGATCTATAGGAAATACGTTTTCGCGGGCTTTCCAGGAAGTTAAGTTCCGATTGCGCCGCCTGCAGCTTACAGCCTTCGACTTCCTGGCAACTTTTGGAAAAGATTTCCGGCAGACGCAAATCGGTTCGAAGGCAATCACGCGTGCTTCTCGTACGGTCGCGAAATTTCGAAGTCGGATCGAAAATAAACGCTCGAGAAGTCTTTATTCACGAGATTTCAACGCATCGCTGTATTCTCAGTGAGTCGCCTCACTTAAATTCAAATAATTCCGTGAGTTAAACCGCTTTATTCGAAAGAAATCGCATACGCAAATTTTGGTCGCGTGCTTCATCTACAGTGTATTTCCAGCAATTAAAATAAATGAGAAAATCAAGGTATTTAATGTGCTTTTTTCACTGTACCACGAGGACCTGGACCCGCACCCACAGCTAGGGCGGCAAATATCCCCAACAGCGGAGGATATTGTCCCGAGAGCAAACATTAACGTTTTTTCGATTTTTGGGGACCGGATATTTCATTACCGCTTCGATCTTTTTCGCATCTGGCTGGACTGCATTATTTCCAATAGTATGCCCCAAGTACGCAGCTTCCTTGTGTAGAAACTGACATTTATCGGGCTCCAACGGAAGATTTGCGTCTTGAAGTCGTTTCATGAGGCGTCTAAATTTAACATCTTGTTCATACAAATTTTTGGCGTAAATTATTATGTCATCGAGATATACTAGTAGCTCTATCCCTTGTAAGCCACTTAATACTAGATCCATAAGTCGCTGAAAATAGCTGGGGCCGTTTTTTATTCCCGTCGGCATCCTTACATATTGATAGTGACCGTTTGGGGTCGAAAACGCAGTTTTATGTGTATCTCGCTCATCCATCATTATCTGATGGAACCCAGATTTAAGGTCGAGAGTTGTTAAATACACGTACTGACCGAATTGGTCCAAAACGTCAGTAGAATTGGATAAGCATCCCCAATTGTTTTCTCATTGAGATCGCGAAAATCGATAACTAAACGCCATCGCTTTTCGTCGTTAGGACCTGGTTTCTTAGGGACAACCCAAGCTGGAGAGTCATATGGAGAGCAGGACGGTTTAATCAATCCTGCCTTGAGCTGCTCGTCCATTTGTCGCTGCTTTTCGGTTTTTATAGCGGGTGGGTGCCGTAAACGTTTAGCGCGTATCGGCACATCATTTCTGGTATGAATGCGGTGTTTGAATACGGAAGTCGCGCCTAATGGTTCCCCTGGTAGGTGAAACATGTGAGCGTAGTCGTGAACGAGATTCTCCACATGTTTTTTTTCCTCGTCGACAAGCCGTCCACATTTATCCGATTCAAAACATCGTTATTTCTCTGTTTATCATGTCTCAAAGCCACATGTATTTTTGCGTGATTTTGTTTTTTCCGATTATCTTCGTAATTCTTAAGATCCTGCATGGTTTTTATAACATTATTTTCTCTTTGTATATTTTCTGCTACTTCGCATTCTTCCAGTTCAATTTGTGGGACGGTAAATTTTATTTCATAGTCATTCGTATTTATGACATACAGATATGCGTATCCATCGCGATTGTTTACTAGGTCATTACCAAAAAATAAACCACTGCAGATGTTGACTTTTGGTACAAATCCGAAGTCTAAGTTGTTTAGAACTTCTACGCGAACTACTCTGCGACTTCTTGGCGAAATCTGTATGAATTCTTCATTAATAAATGGGATTATATAATTTCTTATATGTACGCAATCTTGTTCGTAATCGATTTTTGCTCCCAGAGTTCGGAAAAAAGGATTTCCCATGATTCCATCTTCATCGATAGGGAAGTCATCTCTCACTATTTGTTACTCTATTATTTCTTCATTAAATTGTACTTCTGCACAACCTAGCGTACGAATTATTCCTTTGCCGATTCCGCTTAAATCGAATTTGATATCCTGATCGGGATACAGATCTCGACGTAATTTACTCAGTTTTATAAGATTTATTTCTGCTCCGGAATCGACCAAGAATATTCCGTTTCCGTAATGCAGATCGGGGCTAGAAATGTCTATTCGTGAACATTCTGAAAAACTAACGTGCCCGAAATGGACTCTGGCCGTTACGCTTTTACGGCGTGCATTTTCCGAGTGGACTTTTTGTCTCGGGCGTCGCTCGACTTTGCTGGTTGCTGTCGAGCGCCCCTGGAGTTTAAATGATGGTGATTTCGATTATAGGATGAATTGTTTTCTCGCTTATCGGTTTCTTCATTATTCCCGTATTTATTTTTCTGCCATCTATCATTAGTCCGATGTGACGAATAATAATTTCTCAAGAACGAACGATTTCCAGAAAAACTTGGGAGGTTTTCCCTATTCCGGAATTTCGATTCGTCCCGGCGATCGTTATTAAATGAAGGCTTGGTTATTATCTACAAACCTATTTTTTGACATATCCTGAAATTTTCCTTCCGAAATCTTTTTTTTCACGCCGTTTCTAAAAAAACATGTCCTTTCCGTCACGATTTCCTAAAGTTAATAATCTCTGACAAGCAACTGCGTCAAAATCTCTCGACGAGTTTATGGCTTTCTCGAGAACTCGATAATCGCGTAGTACATCTTCTAAACTTTCGCGGGGTCCGGGGTACATATTATATAAATATTATATAAAATTTTATTTTAAAATTCAAGGTCAAATTGAAATTGATTTTTCAAATTTCTTTAAGTTGTTTAAACAGAAAGCTTTATTGTGAAGATCTGACTGAGACACTTAACAGATTTTGTTAAAATAACTATATTATTATTGTTTATAAATCAATATATCTCTTAATTTTGTGGGTTACCAATGAAAATAGGTCGATAGAGAGAGAGAGAAGTAGGTAGGAACGAGAGAGAGAAAGAGACGGGCAGGTAGGCCAGAAGAAAAGTCAAGAACGAAGTTGAGACCTGCTTTACCGATCATTGTAGTACCCAGCCGATAGAGCGAGTGTACTCCGATTTAAATTATGAACTTAGTGGTGAATTGTGTGTATTATTTATACTGTAAGGACGAACGTCTTGAAAATTAAGCGTTCGCGGCATTCTGGTGCGGCAGTTCAGTTCATTTTGGATCTTCGAGCAGTTAGGCCGCTCAAACATTACGCAAGCCATATACCTCGTGTTCCTGAAGAAGGTTTTCGTAGCATATACCGAGGAGAGCCGTTGTGCCGGCCGTGAGGTGTTCTTATGCTCCTCGGAAAATTGGTTGGTAAGTCTTGCTCTTGACTAATTTCAATTTATGGGAGAGTTGCAAAACGCTGGTCACTGATAATTATTTTATCATGTTTGTGGTCGTCATCAAATCTGACCGTGCTGTGCTTACGAGAGGTGTCTACAAAATCCATTCATCCACGATTGCACGACGATGGCAACGATGTGCTTAATTGGGACACTACTGGCAAATTTTCGGTAAAGGTAAAAAGGACGACTTATACCAGCTCAACAGTGAAGATTTTGCAATTTCAACACGAGGTCAGCCATTTTTATTAAATGAATTTTCGGTTTCTCTCTCTCTCGCGTATTTAATGTTGGAATTCTTGACGCGGTGTATTTCGCTTTCTTTTGATAATATTACATTGAAATATCACTTGTAAAATTTGGTGCTTCAATAATTAACGACTTGGACGATACAGTGATTTGTGTGTTAATTTTAATAAAATGTAAAGAGAACACTAATCAATTTGAAGAGTGTAATAATTATTTCGTTAAAAATAAATTGTTTGTGTTTCGCGATTGACTATTCCTTTCGTGTCCATCAAAATCGTTACAAATGGCGCTAAACGTGAGGCAGGAATTTTATTAGTGAGAAATAATATTTCCTTATCTGCGATTTCCTGAACCAAATGCGAAAATTAAAGAAAAATTAAATGAGTCGATTGTGGTTGTGACGCAAAGTGAATTGTCGGTTGTTATGAAATTGCAGTAAATAATAATATATTATGATAGAAAATTTAAGACATAATTTGAACCAAGTTTAACTTTGAAAATAATTAATATTGAAAATTTTCAAAAAGTGACAAAAAAAAAAAGCTGAAAATATATATTTAATTTAAAATAAAAGATGAACTTTAAATGTTAAAAAATCTTGTTAAGGATATACTTTAAATAAATTTGTATTGATTGGGAATAAAGGTATAAGTGAAAATAACCATTTGTAATTAGACTTCTGAAAAATTATGGAGAAATTAAAATTTAATTAAATTATTTAACGAACTTGGTTTAAATTATGTAAGAAATATTACACCGAATTATTGTGTTATGGGTCGTACAAAAGATGCGGAAAATGTAAACAAACAACGCGTTGTTTATGTAAATGCGAACAATAAATGAACAATACACGCGTGACTCGATCTAAAATTAAATTGTATTCGCCAACTGACCAAACTGTTTATTTCACGGAATTACAAAATAGAAAGCGAAATCGAAATTTGGATTTGTTTATGTCGGACGAAATCGTTGAGGAAAGCGCAAACATGGGTATCGATAGATCACCTCAAAGAAATACTAATGTAAATAATGGAATGCAGGCAGATGGCGATATTGAAACACAATGGGAACTTTTAAGACAGGCGCGTAAAAAACTAGACGACGATCGGTTAGCAATAGAAAGGGAGAGGGAAGTTTTTTAAAATGAAAGGATGCAACAACAAAATTTGCAGACCGAACAAACTGACAATAATGTAGGTGGTTCGGACGCGTCGGCAGCGTGGAACGGTTTATTTCGGCAAATTCAAAATGTAAATTTTGATGTAAAAATACCACGTTTTGACGAAGAAAAAAACCCGTTGGAATTTTTGAATGAATTTGAAACATACTTTCGGTTAAGGAACATTACTGGTCCAAATCAATTACTGGCATTGGAAAGTTGTTTGGAAGGTCGAGTTCGTGATTGGTATTCGTTTAAAAAGAGATCAATATTCAATTTTGAAAAATTTAAGACAGAATTTAGAAAAGAGTTTTATCGTGTCCCAATTGAATATAAATTTAATCGGAAATGGGAATCACGTAAATATTCAACAAAAGAAGGAAGCTTTCTAACATATTTTTATAATCAGTATAAAGAGGCACATCTATTAAATCCAAATTTTATTGACTATCAGGTTATATTTCAAATTATTCAACAATACCCCCCAAAAATTCGAAGTTCTTTAGCGGTAGTTGATTGTAGGAATATCGAGATGGTAACTCAAGCGTTGTCACAATTAGAAGGAACATGTGATTATTTTGATTATGAGAAACAGAACAATGAAAATAATCGAAATTATGTAGCTCGAAATAATTTTAGTCAGAATAGACATGTGCACTCGATTCAAACCAAAAGA
Source organism: Trichopria drosophilae (assembly GCA_030407085.1). Lineage (NCBI taxonomy): Eukaryota > Metazoa > Arthropoda > Insecta > Hymenoptera > Diapriidae > Trichopria > Trichopria drosophilae. The sequence continues at coordinate 76,024,024 of CM059582.1, forward strand.
CGATATTCTGGCAATCAACATCGCTACAACTCTTACAACTCTCAACATATAAATAATGTAATAAACAATGATCCATGTAGTCATCAATGTTATACCAGTAATTTGTCGGGACCAGGAAATTCTGTGGAAAACAGTAATTGGCGTATGCCTGACTTTAGGGTCCCTCCACCGACTGTAACTAATCAGAATAATGGACAAGACACACAATCTCTATCGTCGCCAAACGTTAATGAGAATGAAAATAATTCTCCTTTAAACTAACAAACGACATGACTGCGAAGGGTCCAGTGTTGTGTCGTGATTTTTTCGATTTTGCGGAGGACCTGAATAATGAGGCGTTAGGAGACGTGTCCCAGCTTTCGTCCTCTCCGGTTGGAAAGGGGACATGTCCTATAATTAAACTGAATTTTAATGAAAGTTTGACAGACTGTTTGGTGGACTCAGGTAGTCAGATAACTTGTATTTCTGAGTATGTTTATAAGGAAATTGGTAATAAGAATCAGGTTAGGGAATTGCCAGTTTCAAATCTTTCAGTAATTACGGCAATTGGAAAAAACCGACGGTTATTAAAAAGCAAGTATTACTTGAGTACACTTTGAATCAGGAGAAATATAGTTACGCATTTTTAGTTATACCAGGCTTAACGTCTCCTGTCATTTTGGGCAATGATTGGTTATATAAAAATAAAATTGGTATTAATTATGGAAATCGAACAATTTATGCTAATGATACGCAGATTCCAGAACAATTCTTGGTCTTCGGGAATGATAGGGAAACGGGGGATAGTTCTGTATTAGGGACAGTTAATGTTGTTCTATCGGGGATGATTTCGTGTGAAAAAATTCATGACTGTCAAGTAAATTGTAATAAACATAATAATGATGAGGTATGTAGTATGGCCGAAGTGATAAATGACGGTGATAAAGAGTATATGATTCAAATGATAGATATACGTGAAAATGTTAGTGATGACGTAATTGACAGCATGAGTATTAACGATGTCGAAAATGTAATAAGTAAAATTGATAATATGTCAGATATAAATTTAGAGAAGGATGTGTATGAATGTAGGTTGAATCAGGTAGAGCAGGTAAAAAATGTGCAGTTGCCTGAGGGACATGAATTTTCGGAGCAAATTCGTGTATGTGGATCAAAATTAGCTCATTTGCCTGAAGAACAAAGAAATGAATTGATTGCTTTGATTAATAAATACCAATGTGTTTTTTCTAACCAACCTGGGCGCGCGTCTACTTATAAGCATGAATTACGTGTCATTAAAGATCGACCGTTTATAAAGCGATCATATCCAGTACCTTTAGCGCATATGAAGATGGTTGACGAGGAAATAGCGTCAATGTTAAATGCAGGGATAATCGAACGTTCCGTAAGCCCATATTGTAGTCCTTTGAGGGTTATACAAAAAAAAAGATGGTCGTATTCGTTTGTGTTTAGATGCGAGGTCTCTTAATGATATAATTGAAGGAGATAATGAATCACCCCCCTCCCCCCTAATATCCGAAATTATGCAGAAACATCATGGAGCCAAGTTTTTTACAGTTCTCGACATGACGCACGGTTACTGGCAAATTGAATTAACAAATGAGTCAAGACCGTATACTGCTTTTTTATACGGCTCGACTTTATATCAATTTTGCAGGGTACCCTTTGGGATAAAAACAGCTGGCAGTTCGTTCATTCGCGCTTTAAGTCTGGCGCTTGGTTCGGATTTTGACGAATCGGTCACTTATTATATAGATGACTTGCTCTTGGCTTCGCGATGTTTCACGGAACATATAAGGGATCTTAAGAGATTATTAGAACGATTGAAGCTTTGTAAATTCACCTTGCGCCTGGATAAAGCAAAGTTATTCCAATCGACCGTGTTATTTCTAGGTTACGAACTATCTGATAAAGGCATTATGCCCGATCCAGATCGTTTAAAAATTATTGTTGATTTTGGCACTCCGCGCAATAAACTTGAACTCCAAAAATTCTTAGGAGTCTGCACTTACTACAGACAATTTAATATCGCTCATGCGACTTATGTTGAACCATTCAGAAATCTTCTTAGGGATGGAAAGTCATGGGAGTGGACCGCCGAACACGAGCATGCGTTCCTGACCTTGAAGCAAAGATTTATTGAATGTGTTCGACTTAGTCATTATGATTTGACATTACCATTTGAGGTACAAACAGATGCTTCTGACAAGGGAGTGAGTGCAGTTCTATTTCAAACTATCGAAAAGGGGGATCAACGTCTTATATCATTGGTCAGTCGTGGATTGAAAACTGCTGAAGTCAACTATACAACCACAGAAAAAGAGTTATTAGCCATTATATATGCGGTCGTTAAGTTTCGGTTTTATTTGATTGGTCGGAAGTTTTCATTGATCACAGATCATAAATCGCTTACATTTTTGCAAACTACCATGTTTCAAACGGCTCGATTGGCGAGATGGAGTATATTGCTCCAAGAATATACCTTCGATGTATCTCATTGTTATGGAATAGATAATATCGTGGCAGATTTTTTTAGCCGTAACCCGGCCGGTAGGTTCTGTCGCGATGCCTCGGATTCATTAATTATATCAGTTTTGGAGCAACATATCCCTATGTCGATCAATGATGAATATGTTGACACATTGGTAATGATCTGTGCACTGGATTATGATAAAACTTTCGCTACGGAATTAAAAAATATTGGAAAAAAACAATCGGAAGATGATGACCTAATGAAATTTGTTGCCGAAGAACATAATAAATGTAAAGTTGAAATATATAAGGGTGTCTGGTTTCAACTGTCATCTAATTCTTCTAAATGGGTATTGATTGTTCCTAAGTCTTTACAAACGCGTCTGATTATTTGTGTCCATGAGAAATTAGGACATTTTGGCGTTTTTAAGACATTATCCTATTTGAAACGTTTTTATTATTGGCGAGGTATGTCGTCGGATGTGAAGAAACAGCTTCTAGCGTGTGATTTATGCCAACGAGTAAAGCACTTAACTTATTCCATGGAGGGTGAGTATCAGATGGTGCGTGCCACTGCACCCGCCGACCTGGTTACAGCTGATTTTTATGGTCCGTTGCCCAGATCGACGGGCGGAGTCCAGTACATTCTGGTGTTAATTGACGCATTTTCGAAGTTAGTGACATTATACGCTATAAAGAAAGCGACAACTACTATAGCTCTGAATAAGATTATGAAAGAATATTTTTTGAAAATTGGGAAACCCAAACGAATTTTGGCTGACAATGGTTCCCAGTTTTCGTCTCCAAGATGGAAAGTTTCATTGGAATTGGAAGGGGTTCGTGTACTCTACTCGTCAGTGAGGCATCCACAATCCAATTCAACGGAGAGGGTTATGCGGGAGCTGGGGCGGTTTTTTCGCACGTTTGTATCAGATCGACATACGACTTGGGCTCGATATATTCGTCAAATTGAAGAACTTTTAAACATAACGACGCATCATAGTACTGGTTTTGCACCTATTGAGCTACATTACGGACGGGACCCCCATGATCAGGTTTTGAACTTGGTTCATTTTCCTGAAGGACATAAGGTATCAAGGAAGGTAAAAATTGTTCATGCTGGGAAAAACTTACTAAAGAATTTCGAGAATAGAAGGTCCAATCAGAAATCAAAAAGTAAAGTATCGTTGAAGGTTGGTGACAGAGTGTTATTGCGCGTTCCCAGATTATCGAGTGCGATTGACAGGGTTACTCACAAGTTTTTTCAGTTGTATGAGGGGCCTTATGTTGTTACCCGTGAGTATGGGCCGAATTCATTCGAACTGTCGGAACCTGATGAAATGCTTATAAGAAAAGGGGTATATAATCGCCTAAGTTTGCGGAAATATGTTGAACCCGTTGCCGTAATTTGAAATGGAATTGTCTCGATAACCTCGGTATCTATCTGCATTCCAAACAATCGTTTTAGATGTAATTGTAGTGTATTATTTAAGTTTAGATTTAAGTTTCTTATAATGTGCGTGCGAGTTACTTGATGGTGGTGTTACGTTTCGCATCATATCGTTGGGACTTATATAATGCGAAAGGGGGATAAATGTGGGTTACCAATGAAAATAGGTCGATAGAGAGAGAGAGAAGTAGGTAGGAACGAGAGAGAGAAAGACACGGGTAGGTAGGCCAGAAGAAAAGTCAAGAACGAAGTTGAGACCTGCTTTACCGATCATTGTAGTACCCAGCCGATAGAGCGAGTGTACTCCGATTTAAATTATGAACTTAGTGGTGAATTGTGTGTATTATTTATACTGTAAGGACGAACGTCTTGAAAATTAAGCGTTCGCGGCATTCTGGTGCGGCAGTTCAGTTCATTTTGGATCTTCGAGCAGTTAGGCCGCTCAAACATTACGCAAAGCATATACCTCGTGTTCCTGAAGAAGGTTTTCGTAGCACATACCGAGGAGAGCCGTTGTGCCGGCCGTGAGGTGTTCTTATGCTCCTCGGAAAATTGGTTGGTAAGTCTTGCTCTTGACCAATTTCAATTTATGGGAGAGTTGCAAAACGCTGGTCACTGATAATTATTTTATCATGTTTGTGGTCGTCATCAAATCTGACCGTGCTGTGCTTACGAGAGGTGTCTACAAAATCCATTCATCCACGATTGCACGACGATGGCAACGATGTGCCTAATTGGGACACTACTGGCAAATTTTCGGTAAAGGTAAAAAGGACGACTTATACCAGCTCAACAGTGAAGATTTTGCAATTCCAACACGAGGTCAGCCATTTTTATTAAATGAATTTTCGGTTTCTCTCTCTCTCTCGCGTATTTAATGTTGGAATTCTTGACGCGGTGTATTTCGCTTTCTTTTGATAATATTACATTGAAATATCACTTGTAAAATTTGGTGCTTCAATAATTAACGACTTGGACGATACAGTGATTTGTGTGTTAATTTTAATAAAATGTAAAGAGAACACTAATCAATTTGAAGAGTGTAATAATTATTTCGTTAAAAATAAATTGTTTGTGTTTCGCGATTGACTATTCCTTTCGTGTCCATCAAAATCGTTACAATTTCTCAAAATTGACAAAGCGTCCTACTCTCATCGTCACGTATGTTGTAGAAAAATAGTTAAATTTTCCGTTTAGACCAGTGAACAAAATTTAAAAAAAAAACGGATTTTATGAAATACTGGCCATAGAAGCTTTTCTTCAGGCCTGGAAATATCTGTAATTCTGCATCACATTTGAAGAAAGCCAGAATTATTCGTGGCATTCAGTCAGAAAATTTAGACAAAAACAATTATATTATGAATACATCGTTCATAAAACAGGCATGGATTAAATTCATGACTTCTTTTCAATTTTGAAAGTAGATATTTGAAGAACAAATTTTTTCTACATTGTACCGAAAATGTCCAAATGGAATACTTTGGATCAATACGCCATTGGCGCATATTACCTGTTGAAAAGCGCAAATTAAAACTCATTTGTATTGCAGTATAAAAATAGAATTATAACATCTGGCATGTATTGGAGTACAAAATTATTACAAAGGTATTTCAATAAAATAGGTGGGACCATATGGACTGCCTCCGCGACTAACTGCTGCTGCATATTTTGCATTTCTAACGAGGGATTTGCCACTTTTGCAGGAAGAACTTCCTGATAGGACTCTAGATAGGGACTTTCCTGATAACTGGATCGGTAGGGGTGGACCAGTAAATCGGCCAGCTCGCTCCCCAGACTAAACTCCGCTGGACTACTTCCTATGGGGTTACATAAAAAATTATGTGTACAAAATCTCCGTAAACAAGGAGGAAGACAATGGGACGGCTCCATGAAGCATTTGCCACGCTCCAAGAGGAGATGCTTCTTAAGACGGTAAGTAATGTGAGAAAACGGTGTAGAGTGTGTGTTGAGCAAGACGGATGGCAGTTCAAACCTATTTTAAAAAGAAAAAGACCAATGTAAATAAATGAAATTATAAATTACTTTTTATTAACCAAAATGTTTCATTCAGAATTTGTCATTACTTCTCCTTACTTTAGACCAACAAAAATTAAACTAGCGTTTGTGATTATTTTTGAATGATGACAAACGATGAAACGAAAATTTCACACTGTCAATTATTTAGGTTTCAGCCCTTTCACGTATTTGCTTCTTATTTTGTCAATAAACAATTTTGTAAAGATTGGCACTATTATTAAGCGAATGAAGAAATGGAAGTGGGAATTGCATTTGAATTATCTGTTACGATCCCGTAACTATAGCAAAATCACCGATGAATTAGCCGAGACATACGAAAAAAGCAAATTGATAGACTTTAAGAAATCACAAGCAGCGCTTCCTATTGCTTGCACTAATGTATTAACACACTCTCGCTCGCTAGGGAACATGACAATCTGTAGAAGAAAAACCGGAATTATCGATCTCGACAGGTAGATCTCGAACCAATCCCTTTACCTATACATAACCGATAAACAAGTTGACTACATTATCGACAAACATAAACATTGGTAGAAAAACCTAAAAAGCTGGAAAAACGTAGAATTCATTAATAGAAATACTTTTTGTAAATTGAAATTTACCCAGAATTAAAAATACAAATATTTTTGATTTAAAAACTTCTCCATGTTAACAATATAGCCGTCTTAAAAAGTGTACACTGACGAGTTTTCCTTGACATTCCAGAGTCATAAAAATTCCTGAAAGGTGGCATCAGATAACGAGGACACACACGTAAACTCACCTACACAAACACCCTTTTTAAAATTACACACATACACCAATACATAGAAACCCATTCACGATTACCTAACCCGTATTTTTTCGTTTTTCTTCATTTAAACAAACAATAATGAAAAATGTAGATAATAAATACCATGATAAGGTTAAGCGGAATTTTTCGCACATTTTCGATATAAATAAATATACGCAAAAACGATAATATACCATGAAAACCCAATAAATAAATTTAGCAATTAAACAAATTAACAAATAAATTATTTTACCATTTACCAATAATTCGAGATCTCCCCGATATTATTTTTTCTAATTATTATAAAAAAATATGCATAAATAATGTAGATATTATTTGTATGCTTGTATACGCACATACACACACGCATCCTCACACACATACGCTGATACATAGAGATCCGTTAATGATTACTCAACTTACACTTTATTTTTTTGCTAAACTAATAAAAATATATAATCACAACCAATACTGTGTTATGACTCCGCACAAATTTCCACACATTTACAATATAACTAAAAATGCATAAATAATATAATTGATTTACAAAAATTAAACAAAACAATTAAACCAGCTAAACAATTCAATAATCAGAACTTTAACATCCCATTAAAAACCGAAATCAAACCTAATCATGTTTTTCGCAAGTTCAATATTAAATTATAATTAATTATATATTTACACACATACAAGCACATGCACACATATGTGATTACTCACTCGAGTCACGCCCAAACAACGTTTTATTTTTCTATTTCCGCAAAATTAATTAATAAACGAAGTATTTATACAACACAATATCACTCATAATAATTTCCGCCATCTTTTTGTTACAAAATGAAACAAACCACCATACTAATAATTTTGCACTTCGCACTAACAAACAATAGCTTAAAAATTACACAGTTATGTTGTCAATAACTTTGCTTTACATTTAACATCACATGGAAGTTTTAAGAAAAACACATAATATTGTATAAATAATGATTTTCGTCGAAATGTCAAAACTCCGAGGATTATTATTAATATTGTTACACCAGCGATTAACGACTTTTTTGGCATGTTTATTACGTTCATTATGTAATTAACTTTTGTGTGAATTTTGCGAAACCAAATGTACAAATCGAAAAAAAAAACAAAATTGTCAATCGGATCAACATTATTTAAAAAAATTACGAAACCTCAACAAAAGACAAATCTCCTTTCACCTCTCCGACCTCGATAAATCTCGCATCGCCGAAGTTTCAATAAGCAGAAAATTGGTATAAATAGGCGTACGAAAATCATAGAAGTCAGTCAAAAATTTTACACATCAAACACTAAGTCGAGCTCTCGTTGGATTGAGAAAATAATACGACAAATTTAAAACGTTAACAATTCACAGAAAAAAAATTTATCAATATTTCAAACAGTATTTTTGAAGGGATTGGAAAATTGAACTTTGAAAAGAATGTCCTGCATAAGTTATCAGAAATCGTTATAAAGAATGATTATTTAAACAATGATTGTACCGCGAATTGTTTCAAAACGATTTATTCCTTATTTGAAACAGTATTTTTGCAGTGTTTCGAAAATTTGATATTTATAAAGAATTTCCTGCACAAGTTATACGCATTTTACAGCAATCGTTATAAAAAGAATGATTATTTACACAATTATTCCGTCGTGAATTGTTTCAAAATGATATGGTCCACATTTCAAACAGTATTTTTAAAGAGTATGTAAACTCTTGGTGGTATCGCCGACAGAGACATCCATTCCATCCGCTGTCCTGGGTATCGCCCTGGTCAGGTACCGCCGCCCAGCTTCTTAGCGGTATCGCTGCTAGAAGCATCCGTCCGGTCTCTTGGTGGTATCGCCGCCGGAGGCATCCGTCCCATCCGCTGTCCTGGGTATCGCCCTTGACAGGTACCACCGCCCGGCTTCTTAGCGGTATCGCTGCTAGAAGCATCCATCCGGCCTCCTGGTGGTATCGCCGTCGGAGGCATCTGTTCCATCCGCTGTCCTGGGTATCGCCCTGGTCAGGTACCGCCCCCCGGCTTCTTAGCGGTATCGCTGCTAGAAGCATCCGTCCAGACTTCCCAGGGGTATCGCCACTGGAAGCAGCGTTCCTACCGCCATCTTGGGTATCGCCCTCGACGACGTATTTCTTCACAGGTTACTACAGATCATCAGCAGCTCTATATTCTCGTTATTATATCCGTATTTTCTTTACACGGCTAAAACCCGCCACTCTTGTATACAAATAGATATATGCTCAAATACAATTCTTTTTACAAATCCACTGAGTTCTCACTCATTGATCCTTCCTGGCAGCTAGTCCTAAAAACCCCGTTGCTAACCCTGGGCTACCGATGCGAGCAGGACACGGAGCGGCGGGAAAAACTCCGTTACATCTTATTTCAAACAGTATTATTAAGGAGCATTTAGAAAGTATTTTCTGCACAAGTTATACGCATTTTACAGCCATCGTTATAAACAATGATTATTTAAACAAATATTCCGTCGCGAATTGATTCAAAACGATATTTTGCTTATTTCAAACAGTATTTTTAAAGAGTATGCAAAATTTGAAGTTTATAAATAATTTCCTGCCCAAGTTATCAGAAATCGTTATAAACGATGATTATTTAAACAATGATACCGTTGCGACCTGTTACAAAACGATATTTTCCATATTTCAAACAGTATTTTTGCAGTGTTTGGAAAATTTGAAGTTTATAAAGAATTTCCGGCACAAGTTATGAGAAATCGTTATAATCAATGATTATTTAGACAGTGACTCCGTTGAGAATTATTTCAAAACGATATTTTTCTTATTTCATAAAGTATTTTTAAAGAATATGCAAAATTTTAACATTATAAAGAATTTCCGGCACAAAATATACGCATTTTACAGAAATCGTTATAAAGAATGATTATTTAAACAATAATACCGTCGCGAATTGTTTCGAAAGGATATTGTCCCTTTTTCAAACAGTATTTTTGAAGCGTATGCAAAATTTTAACTTTATAAAGAATTTCCTGCACAGGTTATCAGAAATCGTTACAAATAATGATTATTTGAACAATGATTCCATCGTCACTTGTTACAAAACGATATTTTCTATATTTCAAATAGTATTTTCAAAGAGTATGCAAAATTTTAACTTTAAAAAGAAAATCGTGCCCTATTTATCAGAAATCGCTATAAAGAACGATTATTTAAACAATGATTCTGTCGCGAATTGTTTCAAAACATTATTTTCTTTATTTCAAACAGTATTTTTAAAGTATATGCAAATTTTGAACTTTATGAAGAATTTCCTACACAAGTTTTTAGAAATCGTTATAAATAATGATTATTTAAAGAATGAGTCCGTCGCGAATTTTGTCAAAACGATATTTTCCTTATCTCAAACAGTATTTTTATAGCGTATGCAAAATTTTAACTTTATAAAGGATTTCCTGCACAAGTTATCAGAAATCGTTATAAACAATGATTATCTAAACAATGATTCTGTCGCGAATTGTTTCAAAACGATATTTTCCTTATTTCAAACAGTATTATTAAAGAGTATGCAAAATTTTGACTTTAAAAAGAATTTTCTGCACAAGTTATCAGAAATGGTTATAAAGAATGATTATTTAAACAATGATTCCCTGGCGAATTGGATGCGCGGCGTTCGGATGCTGCTCGTGATTTACTCTAGCGTTTGTAATTATTTTTGAACGATGAAAAAAGGATGATTATAAATTGAATTTGAACTGACATGCATTTAACACAATGAATTATTTAGATTTCAGCCCATTCACGAATTTGATTTTTATTTTGTCAATAAGAGATTTCGGAGCATATTGGCATTATTATTAAACGAATGTAACCTTAGAAGTGCGAAATGCTTTTGATCTATCCACAGCTATATTGATAAAATATTTTACATACTGATTTATTCGTTAATTGTAGCGTTTTCGAAAGGAATAAATTATGTTCCAATTTTGGGTAAATATTGATTTAATCTACACATTATTGAAGATAATGTGTTTCATTATGAAATGTTCATTACTGCTCCTAAATTTAGATCAACAAAAATTACACTAGCCTTTGTGATTATTTTTGAAGGATGAAAAAAGGAATTATTAAGGTTATTGTTTAAGTTGTACTAGCATTATTTTTACTATTTACCTAGATCAGCAGTTTATTGCACTGCATCAAATGACAACATTGATCATTTAAAGTTTTATGTTTTTATCGAATTTTCGAACGAAATTTCAGATGATTTTAATCTTTATATTTAATCTTTTTTTTTAATTAGTTAAACACATCTGACTGTTTCGAAACATCCTTCCCGGCAATATCGATTTGGGTTTTCAACTGTCACCGGACCATGTATTCGATTTGAAGTAGTCGACATTTACATGTTCGCCAATTGTCTCGTTGGGGAGGATGCCCCTAAAATAAATTAACTTTAAAATTCAATTTATAAGGGAGCCATACCTTGCTGAAAATTAATTTTTGCGCCATCTGCTTCAAAAAAAAAATCGTAATCGTTGTATATCTCTCATGCGTTATTGCAACAACAACAATAAATTGTTTTACAAATAGTCTATTTCGATGACGCTGAAGCTAGCCGCATATTCTAGCCGCATAAATGTCGGCGCCAGGGTCGAATATGCGATGGGCGCCACCGGGGGCCCCAGTCATATTGAGATATATAAATGAGGATAATACAATTATAACACTGCAAATATATCATAAACCTATCAAAATATATTTGTAATCCACTATTCAACAGCTACGATCTAAGTGCAATTTTTCACAATAGCGAAAAGTTGCGGTTTTTCGAAAAAAACAAAATCCGCATTAGAAACCAGAGGAAATGTCCAATCGATCTGAAATTTATTCTGTAGCCGTAAAATTCTTCAATAATGACAGTAAGTCTATAGCCGTAAGGGAGCAAAACTTCGGGTGGTAAAAAAATTAATAATTTTCAAAAAATCCCAAAATCCGATCTAACTGACACAGGAAACGTCCAATCGACCTGATATTAATTGCAGAGTTGGAAATTACCGCAATAAAGACAGTAATTGTACAGCCGCAAGGGAGCAAGACTTCGGTTGGTACAATAAAATTAATAATGTTCGGCAAAAAATCGAAATAATTACAAAACAGTTAGGTCACGGTTTTTGAGTTACCGGAAGCCAACCGCGTGGAGGTACTGTTAATATAGCTCCTTTTTTCCCCCAATGTTGGAATACTTATTATAAAATGCTTCAGTGCTAATTGTAAATTATTGTGGATTTTTTGGTTTAAATTTTTATATTTTTTATTGATTTGGGGGATTTTTGAAACTTTTATTTTTTTTTTTATTTTTTAAATGTAATTAGAATAACAAAAATAATTTCGGCTTTATTGGCAAACTGTATTACTTTTTAATTTTCATTTTTCTTCGCTTTTCTCTTCTATATCGCTTTATGAATTTCGTGCCTCATAATTTTTTTCCAGTCGTCGTGAATAAGTCGTAATGCTGTGCATGATTCATAGGTGTTTTCAAAACCTAGAGGAACGTCATGTGTGGTTTTTATATCTGTATTGACCTTTCCATGTTTAATTTTTTTAATTTGGTTAAATACCTCCGAGCAAGTTATTGTGTTGGAATTTGCCGACGCATTCAGTAATATACACATTATGTTTTTGCGTACGTCAGGTATTGCACTGTCATCAAAATTTTTAAATGGAGCGGTATACGTTATATATGCCCATATACATACATGGACTCCACAACACCCATTGATTCCCGCGATGGTGTCTTGCAGAGGAGTATCACGGGGTTAAAATAATCGCCATTCTGACCATGATTGGGTATTCCTCCCGGTTTTTACACTTAAACTTCGATGTGTTTCCATAAAGAGACATACCTTTTTCAATATATACCTAGGCATTGCCGACTGTAACGAATCAAAATAAATAAATAATTTTTGCTTGGTAATTACAATTAACAATGTCCAATAGGGACCAGTACGTAATGGAATTAGCCATACCTTGTATGACCAAATATTTTTGTGGATTACCCATTTCTCAAAACCCGTTGTGAGATGGCCGTCTTTATTCAGGCTTTCTCCGAAGAAGATATCGTAAGCGAGGATGCCTTCTTCATCAGATAATGCCATTATCGACAAAAATGCTTCAATAATGGCATCATCCAACGAAGCATTTGGCAGAAGAGATTCTAGACTTAAGTGGTTAATTGTCATTCCATTCACATTTTTTTTGTCAGGTTGAAATGGAGGATATTCAATCCTAGGAGAAAATAAATTACATATATCCATCTCCACAGCATTAATGTTGCTTTCATTATGCTCATATTTGTTATTCATTTTATCAGTAAGTGTCCCTAACGACTCTACAGATAATAGCTTTTTATTTTTTATACTTTTCTCTTTATCGATAATTTTTACGTTTGCTTCTTTAGGAAGTTTGAAATATACATACGCCTGATTTTTTTGCTGATATCTTCCACGTTTCTTCGGGAGATTTCTCTTCGTCAAATTCGTATTTTAACGGTTTTTCTGTTTTTGATTACTCTGCTGGTGTGCAAGTAAAAAATTTGCTCTCTTAATTTTTGTAACACAATCTCTTCTTTTACTCGAATATATTTTGTCAACTGGATATTTTTTCTATGATTTAAAATAAAAGATTTCTCAATTTTCCAAAAATTTTCCACGATTGCGTTACTGTCACGGAGAATATTAAATATTTTTTAAATAATTATAGCTGACCATAGGGGATAATAAGGTAATGGAAAATCAAATAAGTAATCAATGAATTGCTTGGAATAATAATTATTTAAAACTGATGAAAATTTAACTTTTTTAAGAAGATTTTCTTTAACCCGAATGAAATATAAATAAAAAGGTAAATCTTTTCTCGTATCCTCGTGAATTTTTTTTTCGGATATATCTTGTAGTTTTTCATCTGCTTCATTGTATTCCTCATTATTAAAATCATAGTCCTCCATCATTTGCACATCATTAATTCTATTTGAGAAGTCCGTAGCTTCAAACTCTGAACCAAATACCGTTATTAAAGTTTCCACAATTTCCGCTGCCTCCATTAATGACGTCGAATGAATTAATTTTGTCATTCCTTTCAGTACCAGATGTCGCGCTTTTTCATCAGCAATGTGATTTTTCACTTGCTTTTTGGCTGTATTAAAAAAGTGCGATGAACACACATGTAGTACTGTCACTTGCAAATCTTCTTGCTTATCCTTTACAATTTCTGCGAACAGCTGTTGTAAGTATATCGAAAACTTGCATCCATTGAATGCACCACAAAATGATTGAAGCAGTACACGACTGAAAACGGTTTCAATTTTGTCGACTACTACGGAGCGAGAAGAAAATCGTCTCAAGGCATCTGACAAGTGCTTCGCAAGAATAGAGATGTCTTTTAGGCCGTGACCTGACGAAATAAATGTGGCTATGTCCAAAGGGCGGTAACCTCCACAACGCAGGGCCGTAGCTCTCGTTGTTGTTTTGTCCTAAATTTAAGGGCCGGGGCACTTTTAGTTTAAGTTGCATCCCTGGTGCTTTCGGGTGGGACCGAGCGGCGGTCTCGCTCGTCATATATTGTGGTGCGCATGCCCGATTCCAGGGAGAGGGCTTGACGTCTCGGCATCAAGAGAGGGGATCGGAGTCGACCTGTTCGGAGAAAATCTAGAGACGAGCACTTCTCGTCTGGCTCCTCGCTGAGAGGTGTCTAGCCTGAAGCCTCTTCCTTGTCCTAGTCTCGCCCAGGAATCTCGCTAAGGGATCCTGGCACGGCTTCCCTAGGTCCTCGCACTAGGTCTCCTCGCTGAGAGGAACTTGGGCGATCTCTCCGTCGAATTAACTGTCTGCATAATTATTTTGAATAATTTCTTTTTATTTACTTTGTAGGTAGGCATTAGTATTGCTCCAGACCCCGCTGAGGGCGACGGCAATACGAATAGGCAATTATTTTGCGGGAGCGCCATCTCTGAGGCGATCCCGTCGTACTATTCCTTTATTCTTCGGGTCACATTCATTGACATGCTGTAACTCCGGACTTGCCCATTATTCCTCTTAAATAATTAATTATCATTTTATTTTCAGACTCCAAGTATTCAAACTCTCGCGCGAAACATAGATTTAGAAAACATGTTAATAAAAACAAGGTTAAAGTCAAGGTTATCAAATAAACATATAGCATAAATTGGTAAATAAACGACTTCTCTTCTTATTTACAAGACCTTATATCTTGTAGTTTTTCATCTGCTCTGAACATAATATCAAATTAAACATCCTTCGTATATACGCAAACGAAAATTACACAATAAAAGTCCAATAAAAGGGAGAAGCGGTGATGCCACAGATGAGCTCCTTATAAAGGAATCAGAAAAGCATTTTCATAGCGAGAAATTCATCATCTACCGGAGAGCCCTGGAAGCTCAAGAATTAGAAGTGGGTTGGCATTTGATCCTAACGAACTTTACTATAAGAAACTAATGTATATAAATTTTAGTCTTTGGTATGATACTGTTTAATACCAAGTATGATGTGGTATGATAATATTTAAGTTCCTTGTTTTAAAATTCCTTATGATCAATTGCGAACCCAATTTTAATTCTTGGGCTTCCACGGCTCTCCGGTAGATGATCAATTTCTCGCTATGTAAATGCTTTTCTGATTTCTTTATAAGGAGCTCGACTATGGCATCACCGCTTCTCTCTTTTATGAGACTTGTATAATGTAATTTTCGTTTTCGTATATACGAAGGATGTTCAATTTGATATTATGTTAATGTAGCAAATATTTCTTGCGGATAAATATTTTTTCTATCTCTCCTTCATTTATCGTTATTAGTACTATGTATGCATTGATTAATAATAGGATTAGCGATGACCGACTTGTTCTCGAAAATGCCAGTAGTGGCTATACTACTTTAAATGCAAATTTTGGGACAAAAATATGTTTTGTTGATAAACGATATATGGATTGCGATAGAAATGAAAAAAAAAATACGTATCCTGATTTTTCTGTGTCAGATGAAATATCCATTACCAGGCAATTAGATGAGAATTTAGAAAATAATCAAATCATCCATGTAAAAATGGAAGAATCTGAAACAAAAAATCCTGATAAGGCTGATTTGTCTGTCGGCGACCATTTAAACGATAGTAGAAAGAACATTATCCAAACTTAAAATACGCCTTTTTCCCTAAAGATGAGAAATCTTTCACCCAGTTTGATGACTGCCATTTCATAAAACGCTAGTAGATATCACACTGACCACTCATATTTCTCACAAACCAGGGTAAAAATATCGACGCTTTTTGAAAGGAAATACACGAAAGCTTATAGCCACTGATCTTGCAAATGCATATTCTAGCGTTACAAAACTAAAAATGTTAAAAGGTGTTTCCGACGAAGTTCTTGAAGCAGAGAATCTGAATGATACTTTAAGTAGTACAATCCTGCAAAAAATGTCAAGTGAAAATAATTTTGATCCAGATAGCAGAGACCCACAACCATTTCTATCACATTTAGTAGAAGAACTTCTACAAAAATGGGATGGAAATATTTTACCAGGCTTCTTACAAATGGCGTATTCATAACCACTCTATGTCCTGTTGATGGCGGAAAAGGTACTAAAATATGTTATGAAGCTTCCAAAACCTTTGTTCCTCTATGTAGATGCAACAGAGGATCTTTTAGAACGGATTTTCTGATTTTTCGTAAATTATTATTTTTTTTTGACCACCCGAAGTCTTGCTCCCTTGCGGCTACACACTTACTGTCTTTGTTGTGGTAATTTACATCTCGGTAATTAATTTCAGGTCGATTGGACGTTTCCTGTGTCTTTTAGCACAGATTTTGTGATTTTTCGAAAATTATTAATTTTTTGTTACCACCCGAAGTTTTGGTCCCTTACGGCTACACACTTACTGTCTTTGTTGTGGTAATTTACATCTCTGTAATTAATTTCAGGTCGATTGGACGTTTTCTGTGTCAGTTAGATCGGATTTGAGCGTGCTAAGCTTTCACGAATTTTTTTTTCTATTAGAGCAGTATAGGAATTTACGGCTCGAACTCAAAAATATTTTCAGTATATTTATATCCAAAAAGAAATCAACACTTAACCAATTTCATACTTGAGCAACCAAATCCGAATAACCTTTGGTCATGTCTTGGGTACTTAGGACTTGCTCGTGTAAAATCGCAGTCAGCTTTATATCATTTCTCGCCATCCATACTTAATAACCATTTTGCTCTTATTTTATGAGGCATCCGCCATGTGATTTATCGACTCCTAACAATATTCCCCTCTACCATTTATTATCCAATCATCCTTCTTTTATCTTCTCTCCCATCAACTGTCAAGAAGTCTTAGACAGTCTCAAATCACTTTGCTAACAAGTCACTTGGATTAATCCAAGTTCAGATCGAGTTTGTCTAGCTCACCTGACACCGATTCTCCCAATCCTATCTCCGTATCTGACTCACATCTTCAACATTTCGTTCACCACTGCCATCTTTCCAGCCATTTAGAAATCGCCAATCATTATTCCACTCAGGAAAATCGCTGACCCTTAAATTCCTTTAGATACCCGCCCTATCGCAAACCCACTCCACTTTTGTAAAGTTATCGACTCTCTAGCTACCCACAAAGTTACTAGATTTCTGAAGAATAGCCAAGTATTGTATCCCTAACAGTGCGAATTCCGTATGTCCCACCGTGCTTAATCTGCACTTCTCTGTCTATTAGATGACGTCCGAGCAGGCGTCGACAAAGGTTATGTCACATCTTAACACTATTTGATTTCTCTAAGGCCTTTGACATGCTAAATCAAGCAGTTATTCTAACCTGTTTTTGTGATATTGGCTTTGAGTACTCTGCGCTTAAATGGATGCACTTATTTCTCTCGGGTCGGTCGCACTCTATTGTTGGACTTCATGGATAAGTATCCCAGCAAGAGTACAAAATATCGGGAGTCCCGTAAGGTACAAGTCTCGGTTTAATTCTCTTCATTATTATAATTAATTCCCTTTTTTAGTAAACTCATTGGTCATCCCATATATCGATTATGCAACTCCCGTCATAGTCGACCTCTTGGGCTACCTTAATTCCAAACCACAACGATTGCAGAACAACGCGCTTAGGTTCATTTTTCGTTTTCGACGTGACGATAAGCTTGCGCCTTTCAGAAGTAGAGCAAACTGAATGAGCATCGCATCTAGAAGCCATTACTTTCTTGGTTGTCCCGCTCACCAAATAATCGCTATTAACCAAACAATCGGCTTCGTGACTCAGGCTGTAGCGTACTGGACTAGTAAGTCGTAGGTCGTGAGTTAAATCCCCGACTGGGCAATTTTTCAAAATTGTTTTCACGCAGCTGTTCGCTATATGTAAGACCAACCGCGCTGTCTGTTTGGAATTTTGGAGGTGTTATCTTCAGGCGGGAATCGCGCCATGATCGATGCTGTACTTAATGTGGGTTTCTGCAGTTTCCTACATTCTCGACAAATGTGAGTATGGCGCCATCTAAGACGACCTGCAGCTCTCACAATTTTACTACATGTACCGGACAAGCTCCTGAGAGCTTTTGGGTCAGTGGAAGGTAGAAGGTAAATAAATAAAATTAAAAAAATTTTATCTTTCATCCAGATTCATTCCAGTAGATAGTTCACTCCATCGCTCATCTCGCATTCAATCATCTTTTTTCTTGCTACCAACTCCATATACAAATATTTTCGCACGTTCATTCTGGATCACTGTCATTCAATAGTAGAATTTCGTGTCGCAACATATGTAGAACCTCACGATATTTGCATAATTTCTTGTGTATTTTTAATTATTTGATTTAGTTACCACCTAGGTCATATTGTTTTCTTTTTTTTCTAAATTAATACCTGTAGAGCATGGGTTAGCGAATATTATTACCTTTATAAGTATTTTATTTTTGTCAGTACTACATCCTGACCGACGTTTTGTAGCAGCAGGATGTTCATGGGCACGTGGCATGTCCACGGGCCATTGGGCCAGGAATTTCGTAAATGGTTGTCAGTCAGTTAGTCAGTCTCTCTCTCTCTCTCTCTCTCTCTCTCTCTGTTTCTCTGTTTCTAGTGAGTAATCGCACTAGACGTGCTGATTTTCGCTCCTGATATTATTCACAAATTATCACCGAAATGTTTTTCTCCGAGCGAGAAACTGTTTTCTACGTGGTGCACCGAACGTTGACAAGCATACCAGTGCAAATTTTTTTGGTGTTAACCTGCTGTCAAGTCCATGGTGCGCCTATTTGGAAAACCCGAAAATTAATTTTTCGCCATTATCACCGTGCACGTGTCAACGGTCATATCGGAGCAAGTCCAATCTGCGCATGATAGCCGAAGTCAAGTCACGTGGGTGATAACAAACATGTCAGCCCCCAGCTACCTGTCATCGTAAGTGCATAAAACGTTGCACTCATAAGGTACGTCTATCTAATGCCAAGAAGTCGCAACAAATCTCGGACCACAACGGATCGGATTATTTGTGCTAAATGTCATCAGCCCGTGGTCGATCGTTCTACTTGTCTTTCGTGCAACGAGTCATTCCACGAATTGTGTGCGCGGGCATATATTAGCGGCAAAGCGGAGACCGTGTGTTGTGTGCGTTCTCTGTCACACCTTCTTCGCTCGCACCCCCCCCCCCCATCGCGAGCTCCGCGGCCACGTGCGGTCTACCCCTTCCTACGAGTCTTACCGCCTCTCCTTCGTTAAACCTCTCGTCCAGCTATCGTACCGTATTAGCACCGTCTCGCTTACTTACGGCAAGCTCGCCCGCGAAGGAACTACTATCCGTTGCGCCTACAGTGTCCGCTGCTGCATCGTCTAGCATGGCTCTTTCCAACGATCAGTTCTCGCAGCTGCTAAGCGTAATGCAAGAGCTTAAAACTGACTTTGCCAGTGTCAAAGCTGATGTCACTGCTATCCGGCAAGAACTGACTGCACTCAATCTCACCGTGCAGCAAAATACGATTTCATGTAATGAATCAAAAACAGACGTCGCTTACATGAAGCATTCCAACGCCCTAGCTAGACCGACGTCCGATCTTTTAGTTAACGGCATTCCCAATAGTTGCACTATGCCGCTCCAAGATACCATGCATCGTATCCTAGAATACCTACAGCTACCGGGACTATTTGCAGACATTCTAAAAATTACCAAAATGGAGCCTAAGCGATCTCCATCTACGTATTCCGCCGCTGCTAGCTCTGCGACTATCTCTAGATACTTCTCATTCAAAGTACATTTTAAATCGGTACAAACTCGGAATTTCATCGTCGATGCAAAACGCAATATTGGTAAAATCACTGTGCAATAACTGTTTCCGGAGTTAACTCAAGGGGCCGACCATTCTTATACAGTATATGTTAACGAATTTTTACCTTCTTCCACTTATGCCTTACTAGGAAAAGGTAAGCAGGCAGCTAAAAATGCGGGGTACAAGCGTGTCTGGGCCCGTGATGGTAACGTTTTCGTGCGCAAAGATGGAGGGATCCCAGAAATACTTATAGCCACCGAATTAGATCTAGGATGTATTGTCTGACAACCAATGCTTAGCTCATTACAAAATGTAACTGCCGATACATCATCTTTTCTGAAAATCTCTTGCGTCAACGTTAACTCACTCCGTGCACATTTACACGATATTGAACTACTATTATCTGATTGTTCGACTCATATCTTGGCAGTCACAGAGACTTGGCTATTTCCTCTCATTGATTCCTCTTGTGTATCCATAAATGATTATTATTTTGTAAGAAAAAGACCGATCGCTTTATGTTGAAGGAGAGTCGCGCTACGTACAAGGTGGAGGTGTAGGATGCTACCTACATAAATCTTTGTCATACAGCATCCTTGAATGCTCAATATCTTCGAACATTAATACACCCGAGTATATTTTTCTTGACATTAAATCGTCTTCGAGGAACCTACTACTTGTAATAATGTACCGGCGCCCGCGCGGCCATCTTTTCGCAGAATTTTTAGTGAAATTTAATGTTTATATTTCTACTTATAAAAACATTATTGTAACCGGCGACTTAAACTGTAATTTACTTGAAAATACATTTGATTCAGCTTATCTCAAAGATTTTATTAATGACTATTCGCTCTATTCTGTACCTTTCGGTCCGACTCATTATTCTGGAACTTCTCACTCTTAACTCGATGTTATGATTGTAGATTCTCGCGATAAGGTTATTGGCTTCTCTAAATCTACTTCCCCAATCGCCGCTGGGCACAGTCTTATTACCATCAATTACGAATTTACAAACCTAAACAGTGTACCCAACATTATAACCTATCGCAACTTTTCTCAATGTGATTACTCTGCCTTGGAAAGCGATCTCTCCTCTCTGCTTCACCATAAGCTTCCTATTTTATCTGTATCTGGGCGCAACTCCTGTTTACCTAACCCTGATCACAGTGATCTTACACTATATGTAAAAATTCTTTACGATTGTATAACAGAAGTTCTAGATAAGCATGCTCCCTTCGTTACTAAGCGTATTCTCTACCGCTCTATTCCGTGGCTTACGCCTGATCTACGTGCTAGAATTAAAGAACGAGATAAATTATATATGCGGGCTAAACGAACGCGAAATCAGGCTCTTTTTGTTCAGTATCGTTATTTGCGGCGTGAAATAAAAAAATTACTTAAGGAAAAAAAAATAGTTATCTAGCGGATCTTGTACGCGAGCATACCAGTCCAAACAAGCTATGGTCTTGCCTACGGAAACTAGGTCTTGCCAATCCATCTTCACAGTCTGCTCTTCCTCATTTTACTCCAGCTGTATTAAATCGTCATTTCGCTCAAATATCATCCTCTCATCCTCCTTGCGACTTTCAAACTCTCAACAACATTATACTTCGCCCATTACCTTCACACCCCACCTTCATCTTCTCTGAAATCAGCTGTAACGAAGTCATCTCTGGTTTAAATAATGTATTGCTTAAATCACGCGGACTTAGTCCCGATCACCTCCCCATGTCCCACCTTAAGCCCATATTCTCAATATTAGCCCCATATCACACGACCATTTTCAACCTCTCCTTCACCTCTGAAAAATTTCCGCTCATATGGAAATCATCTTATATTATCCCATTAAAGAAAATTGCAAATCCTCTCAGCCCATCCGATACTCGACCAATTACTAATCCCCCTCATCTCGCCAAGATTATCGACTCCATCGCCACGAAACAAATCACGAAATTCCTAGAGGATAATAGCCTTCTTCATTCCAAACAATGTGGTTTTCGCAAATTTCACAGTACCCAAACTGCATTGCTTCATCTCATGGATGATGTACGCATGGGTGTTGATCGAGGGGAAATCACGATCTTAGTATTGTTCGACTTCTCTAAAGCCTTCGATACTCTGAGTCATCGTGTAATCCTGACATGCCTGCGTGACATTGGGTTTGAGGAGTCGGCGTTGAGATGGATCCTCTCATTTTTGACAGACCGTTCACATACGATAATCGGACTAGACGGCAAAACATCTGACCCTGAGTTCATTTCATCGGGTGTACCACAAGGTTCAAGCCTCGGACCAATCTTATTCATTACTGTCATAAATACACTATTTTCGAGGCGTAAATATTGCGGTGACACTACCATCATCTTCGCTGACGACACTCAATTCTACCTGTCCACCCCCATCAGCCGTCTAAACGAAACCATCCATAATATCAATAATGACATTGCCGAACTTGTTAAATGGTCGGAAGAATATGGACTCACACTAAATCTGCGCAAGACCCAGGCCATTATCCTCGGGTCATCGCAGAATCTTACCAACACCAAAAAGCTCTCCTTACCACCTCTTACTATTGGGCAGATCATCATACCGTACGTAAGCGAAGTCAAAGATCTTGGTGTAATAATTACGTCTGACCTTACATGGAATCGCCATATTAATACCATATCGTCTAAAGTACACAATGTCCTTTACCGGCTCAGATTTCGTGGTGCGTTTCTCCTCTCATTAAGATGGCTTCATTCATACTTATCAAACCGTTCTCATAAAATAATGGGTCTAGATGGTCTATGCTCAGATCCCGAATATACAACATCTGGTGTACCCCAAGGTTCGAGCCTAGGACCAATCCTATTAATGATTGTCATCAATACTTTATTTGCCAGGCTCCACTATTGTCGTAACACTTGTATCATCTTTTCCGATGACGTGCAATTCTATTTAACGACATCAATTAGTCGCTTAAATGAAACAATATGCAACTCAAACAGCGATATCATAGAACTAGTAAAGTGGTATCATGACGTTGGGTTCACCTTAAACACACGTAAAACAAAGGCCATTATCCTTGGTTCCTCACAGAATCTTACTAACATCAAAGATCTTGTCATACCGCAGATAATTGTTGGGATGGACGTAATACCTTATACACGTGAAGTAAAGGATTTAGGTGTAATAATTACTTCAGACCTAACGTGGAATCGTCATATAAACATCATTTCGTCCAAAGTGCACAACGTCCTGTATAGGTTAAAATATCGCGGTGCCTTTCTTCCATCATCTATCAAGCTTTCCCTTGTAAATTCGTTGGTCATTCCACATCTTGATTACGGATCCCTTGTTGGGCGTGATGAGAGGCTAGAGCCATATCGAAAGAAAGCGAACTGGCTTACTGCTGCATCTAGGAGGCAACTTTTTCTTGGAAAACTTACTCATAAAATCATTACTACAGCCCAGCCTTCTTATTTGGCTGAAAGATTCATACCAATCAATGACTCCTTACGTCGATCATCTCGCCATCATTCATCTCGTTTCTCACTCCCCACTCCACGTACTAACATCTCCTCATTTTGGAACTCCCTTCCTCGTCATATTCAATCACTCATCTCCATTGCATCTTTTCGATCAAACCGTCTCGCGTGTTTGGTTAGGGCAGACCGAACTTAGGATGCAAGTTATATTCACACGGGAGTGAAACACTTGAGTAGCTCAAAAAAAAAAAGAAATTAATATTAGGCTCAATTTTACTATTAGAATTAGATAGATATGCATCTTTAGTAGCGAATTATATAATCAAGCTCTCATTTGACTTGTGTTTACCTTCTTCTGTAAATAATAGTTTATATATTATATTGCTAAGTTTAAGTTATACCGCCATATTGCAGAGACAACAAGTCTATTGTACTATCCCATCCTGTCTGAAAAATTGTAACGGCAGGATGCTGTTTTGAATCTTGTCCACGGCCCGTTATGGCCAGGGCAATAATAAATTCGGTTTTCAACCCATCAATCAACCAATCTCCCTCTCTCTCTCTCTCTCTCTCTCTCTCTCTCTCTCTCTCCCTCTCTCATTACTGCCGTAATACAACCATCAAATTTGACCATCTTAATTATTTAACCATCAATAAGCCGTGCAAGGATTTTCCCAACGGTAACATCCGTCCAAAAGTTAGTCCCCGCTCCCTGTTCGCGTGACCCCTACACACACAAGCGCACCGTCATGTTCATATGCAAAAGCACAAGCCTGTGCCGGAGGCAGGGCAGCAATCTGGTAACGCCAGTGCACAAGTGCGAGTCTCATCGGTACATTCAGCGTCAAAAACATAGTGATGGATAGACATTAATGTTGGGTCGGGAACTCTGCATATATACATGTCATAAAATGTTTTTTCACAATGTACTTTTTCATCAATATACATACCCAGAACCGTTTTATCGCAATAGAGTCATTCCACGTCAATAATATTTAAACTGTGGTCGATGTCTCGAAATTCCTATATAATGAAATATTTGATGGGTGTCGACTTGAAAAACATTATGGTAGAATATTTTTTAAAAAGTGTCAAAATGGCGGCCGTAATGTAAGCTTCATTGAATTTCTTAAAATTACCATATGTATTTTCCCACTTTGCACATTTTAATTTTACTAGCATCATTTTCTTCAGAAAAATGTGCACTTTCATACGAAAATAGAAAAAAATATGTGATTCTGTCTTGCCTAAAAATTTGCATAAAATATTTTTAACTTTAATTTCAAGTACCGTCCAGGGATTTTTTTCCTCAAATAATATGTTATCTTCTAGAAAAATGTCTCACCTTTCATGAAAAAAAAAAATTGATGGAGTCTCTTTCCGTTCCAGAGTTATGTTCCAGTTCCGCCCGGTTCAAACGAAATTACTCGCTACATTGATCGATAAACATAGATATGTCATTCATTACCGCAATTTAAAACAAGTACTCGCCCACGGTATTGTTTTAAATAAAATTCATTGCGTCCTCAAATTCAAACAATCTCCATGGTTGAAATCTTGTATAGATTTAAATACTAAATTGCGTACAGCCGCTAGAATGATTTTCAGAAGAATTTATATAAATTCATGAACAATGCGGTATTCGGAAAGACGATGGAAAATGTTCGGAATCTCGTTAGTGTTCGTATCAAATCGACATGAGAAGGAAGGTATGCTGTGGAAGCTTTAATATCGAAACCAAATTTTCATCGAAGGAAGATGTTTGATGAAGACTTGGTCGGGATAGAATTAAAAAAATTAGAAGTTACCATAGATAAGCCAATATACGTCGGAATGGCTATATTGGATATTTCTAAAACAAAATTATATGAATCTCACTATAATTTTATTGTACCTAATTTTAAGACTAAAGCCAGACTATTGTATACCGACAACGACAGCTTAATTTATGAATTTTCCGTCCCAGATTTTTATGAATGTATGACAAGTAATTTAAACCGATATGATACGAGCGACTATGAAAAAAATAATGCATACGGAATACCATTAGTTAATAAGAAAGTGTTCGGGCTAATGAAGGATGAGTATAATAGGAAAATAATGACACAGTTTGTCGGACTCGGGTCAAAGATGTATACATTTCGTGAACTGGATGAGAGTGAGAAAAAGAAAGCGAAAAGTGCATTACTTTTGATGAGTATTTGGACTGCCTTATGACCGGGTGTGATAAGGTACGAGAGCAGCGGTGTATACGCTTAAAGGTACACAATGTATTTACGGTGTGTGAGTCCAAGGTTGCATTAAATCACCACGATGATAAGCCATACTTAATGGCTGGTAGTACAGGCACTCTACCGTGGGGACCTAGGGATATTATGGAAATAGATGAATAATGTGAGTATTATATGTAAATATATTACAACATCAAATAAATTTTAAAATATGTGAATAAATGTGAATGTTATAATTGTGAAATTACTATTTAAATTTATGGAATGTATAAAAATATCATCCCAGCAAACGAAAATGGATAGAAATTTATTGAAATTAGTTGAAATTTTCACTCGCCAATCCGGATTGTTGATTTTAGCAAATCTATTTCAATTCTGAATTCGTTTGTATTCCTGTACATGGATTGCCCTGCTTCGATTTGTATTCAGTGAAACCAATTACAAGATGAAAGTTATAGTCTATTGATTTCAATTCCAATAAATAGAATTCGCCAATGTTATTTGAGATTCAAGTGAATCCTTCGTAAAATGAGAGGTTATGTCAATTTATTCGAATTCAGGACGTAGAATTGGAAAGACAATCTGTCAATAATTGTGTATTTCTTTCAAAATCAGATTACTTTTTATTCTTTTTACAGAATAGGCAACCTTCTCCTGTATATATTCCAATTATTAGCAGAAACATTGTAGAGGAATTCATTTCAGTTCAGTGTGCGGAATTGCCGATGATATCATCCCCCTTTTGATGGCCTCCAAAATTTCATCAGATTTTACTTATCTCAGGCCGTTTTTGAGACAATTAAGGGGAGGGTATACCCGAAAAGTCAGCTATATGAAATACTGGTTAAAAAATTTTGCAAAAATTATTTCTTTAGTAAATTTTTACGAGGAATTCAATGGTAAAAAAAAACAAATTTTTTTGAAAGAATGGAATATTAAAAATCCATCCGTAATTATTTAGCAAATGTGTTTTTATGTTCACCCTAATTTTTTTTAATTTTTAAACTAAGTTAGGAATATGAAGAAGCATTTTTTCGAAAAAACAAATCTTTTTCGAACTAAAATGTACAGGTCGTAAAAATTATTTCCAGAGTATTTTTTAACGTGGAATTCAGTGGTGCTAGAATAAAAAATGTACAAAATTGTTTTGACCCTTAAAAAAATTGTTTTATTTCAAAAACAAAATTTTGTTCGAAAAAAATGGAATTTTTTAAAATCCATGCGTAGTTATTTAGAAAATGTGTTTTTATGTTCACTCTAATTTTTTTAATTTTTAAATTAATGTAAAAAAATGTAGTTGCATTTTTTCAAAATGATATAATTTTTTTTTTTAACTAAAATTTATGGGTCAAACAAATTTCTTAGACTTTTTATTTTTGCACCACGGAATTCCACGTCAAAAATAACTAAAGAAATAATTTTTGCGAAATTTTTGAACCAGTATTTCATATAGCTGACTTTTCGGGTATACCCTCCCCTTAAAAAGTTTTGAAAATTTTAAGGCGTACCAGAAATATCATATTATGTTATAAATCCTGATCGACAGTAGTAGACCAGTGGTCCATGTCGCGCGCAGTCATTTATCTAAAGTAAAGCATCCATATTGGGGAACAGTACTTGCATAGGTGACCGCTTGAGAACAGCTTTTTTAAAGGTAATTAAATCATTTAAACCATGTTTAAAAAAGAATTTAATTGAATAAAAATAATAAAAATGAAAAATAATTTTTTTTGTACATAAAGAGAAAATTTATTTAAATTCTTTAAACGGAATTAAGAATCCGGATTGACAAGAATTCAAATTTTCAATTTATTTTAATCCATTTTCGTTTGCTGGGATGTGCATGCATACAGTTTTTAATAAAGTTATATTATATTATATTTCAAGTTTATTTATTTAGATAGATATTTTTCCAATGATGTCAATATAGTATTCAATTAATGTACATAATGTTGGAAAATTTATCTGTTTAAGCCATATTCTTTCAAGTATGTTGATCTTAAAATGAGTCTCATCTTTTGTTTGTTTCCACGTTTCACAGTCGAGACAACTGTCGAGATCATGACAAATGATTGGGATAAGCGTTTCTATAATTGACATGCATTTCGAAATGTACCTTGACATTGATGCATTTTGAGAGACCCACGTTTCATATTGACCTCCTCTCACTTTCCCCCAAATCTCAACGATTCAAGTTCAAACGCGTTTGGAGGTGAATTAAGCATTCTCTTCAAATTTCGAAACCTTGAAACTGTACTTTTCTATTCGTCTATCTTTTTTCGCAATTTCTAATTCGTATAAGGTGGGGTTTCTACTATAAATGCCGATGCAGTCGAGTATTTTTCATAAGTAACGTGGCTCGATATATGTCTTCGAGAGATCTAAAAGTTAAAGCTCGAGAATTAAAAAATAGAATCGAAACTTTTTTAAAAAACATGCAAATATTAAAAGACTATTTAAAACTTCAGTCGGAAATTAAAATACTAGTAATCCAAACCGAAAATTTATATATATATCATAATGGCATCATCATCATCATAATCATCATCAGCATCCGCAGCAGCAGCAGCTGCAGCGGCAGCGTTAGTAAAAACACTGAATTCAGCTGCAACGAAATTTTTACCAACGATGAAATTGGTAGAACTAGACGCAGCAAAAGCATATGACGTTTCAAAAATTGGAAGAGTTTCAACAAAATTTGGAGAACGAATAAGCGTAGAGTTCAACAACGAAATCTCTTGTTTTCTTCCGCCTCGGTACATACCACTTTACCGAAATGCAAGGGAGAGTTACCGAAGCATTGTTGAAAATAATGAGCTATACATGATAACGGAATTAAAAAAGAAAGAAGATAATATATTGGAAGGAATATGTTTTCCTAATTACATAATGTTTAATTTATATTTTATTAACAAAATATTATCATATTGTACATCTGTTATGAACATAGATTTTCCGTGAAGAATAACCGATGCACTTGAATCCGGATGATTTGCCAAAATTTCCAACCGCGGCAATGTGTCACATCTTCGGGGGAGACCCTTCTCGAATCAGCATATCAAAGTCCATGACCATAATTAGTGACTGGTCAAATCAGAGGTGTTTTGCAGCTGCAACATCAGTCATCTTGATGAAGAATGGAACCTGCAACAAAAATCAAATATAAATGAATACTAAATATATAAATGTATAAATAAATCGTGTATAAATAAATTAAATAAAATTAGAAACTCACCATTGAATTATTTTTTCATTTTCTTTTCTTTCGCCAGACATAAAGTGCGCAGACGCCAACGACTTTGTTCTCGCCGCAAAATTCTTCTGTAAAAACGCCTCTTTAATTTTGATTCAACATCAATGGTCAGGTCGTAGGTGTTGGGAATATTGATGTACAACGGCCATTTCGAAATGGTTAATATAATAATCGTAACATTTCTGCTAAAGTTGTAGCAGTCAGCTTCCGCTTCATGTATTTTCTCTTGAATAAATGTTAACTCATCATGTGCATAATCCCTCGGTACATCTGCGTACTGCTGCAGAAGTTGACCACCCCTCTGGCAATAATTGTACAGTCATCGCAACTCTTCCACATTCCTATTCATTCAGCGAATTTGGCAACGAATTCCATGACAGGTTTCATTAAAATCGTATAGAGTTGTGGGTTTTCCCATCCACTCGTATACAATCGCGAGCACTAATCTCAACTTTGCGTACATTGTTTTTTGTTTTTTAAGAGAATCTGAAAATTTTAGTTTTATCTCAATGATTTTTAACCTATAAATAATATCTATTCAGCTGGAACCAGTATATATACCAAAAAATATGTTAAGGAATGCAACAAAAATCTAATTTATCTTAAGTAAATCTTGCTTCCAACTAATCATCCATTATTCATTCCACCATATTAATCTTAAAGTATTATATCTCCCTTGTCGATCCAGATGTTATGCTTGTCTTCAAAGCTCAACCATTTAACAAACGCTTTAGAAACTTTTTGACGCGAAATTTTTTCAATTAGGAAAACGGATTTTTAGTACGTTGCAGTTCAAATTCGTAGAATCCACCTGATATTCGGTTTCCAGCATTGTCTTCCAGTAAATATGTTACTGGACTCGTTTTCTTAACTTTTACTATTGAAAATATTTCAGTCGTCCAATTTGGTATATATCCCTTTTCAAATATATGTTACAATTTACTAATACGAACTTGTTGACCTACTTTAAACTTTCGATGAATCTTTTCGTTCACAATTACATTATACACACGTTCCAATAATTCTTTTTCATTGTCTTTATTAACATCTTGCGGCTTCATTTTAATAATACGATGTGTGCTATTGTCATAATCATTAACCAAATTTAGTAAGA
Source organism: Trichopria drosophilae (assembly GCA_030407085.1). Classification (NCBI taxonomy): domain Eukaryota; kingdom Metazoa; phylum Arthropoda; class Insecta; order Hymenoptera; family Diapriidae; genus Trichopria; species Trichopria drosophilae. Next base: position 76,054,133 of record CM059582.1, read on the forward strand.
TATGGAGCCATTGATAATTACCATGAAGGCCAAATTGTGGCCACATTTTGTTTTTCAAAGTACGATTAAAACGTTCGCAAATTGATGCTTTTAGATTACTGTATGTAGAATATAAATTGATATCATGTTGATCCATTAAATTTGAACATTTTGAATTATAAATTTCTTTTCCATGGTCGGTATGTAGATTCTTTGGAATTCGACCCATTTCAAATATCGATTTCATGGCAGCTGTGACGTCATCGCCAGTCTTTCTTTTTACTGGGCGGGCCCATGCATAATTAGAGAATACATCGATGACAGTTAACAAGTATTTGTAACCTTTATTTTCGTCTGCATATGGAATCATTTCTATCAGATCAGCTTGCCAAGTTTCATCTAATCCGCGAATATCTAGTCGCCGTCTTGTATATTTTTTTCTTGCTGGTTTATGAAGCTCCTTCACGACTTCTCTCTTCTCTTTAGAAGTCATTGTTGTTCAATAGATAAGGCAACGTCTTGATTAAAACTGTTAGGTGGATTGTTGCAGATAGTTTATTTATTCACATTTTTCAGACTAATTAATTCTTCCGTAAGGAGTACAAATGTGAAATGTCCCTCTGCATAACATAAGTTATTGCATTAATCTTCTTCTAGGTTTTTTTTTCTGTTTTTATTGTCATTTTGTTCTAAGAGAAAAATTAATTTCTCAGCATTATGAGCTACAGTACTACGCTCCCTTATGTTATAGGCATGTTTTCTCAAGTCTCCTGCTATATTAGCAATATCTACGGCAAGACTATCAATCAAACCATTATTTTTATTCAAATCATCTTTATTTTTCTTTACTTCCCGCTCTAAGACAGTGATATTATTCGTAAGATTGCTAAGAGTGTAATTATTTTTATTTAAATTACCGGTATGTTTGGTTATTTCTTGATGTAATTCAATAGTAAAATTTCTGATATCTGAAGAATCTGCCTCTTTTCTATTTCATTGTAATTTTTATTTATATCTTAATGCATTTTATTTATACTTTTTTCAAAATATTCAATCTTCTCATTATTTTTAATTTCACCTTTACACAGTTTATCTATTTGCTGTTTAATATCGCGAATAGATGTGTGGAACAATCTCAAAGTAATGGCATCATCCGAATCTGTCGGAATTCCGATATTACATAACTTTCTTTTCTTAAAATCATCAGAACCATCTGTAGCAATTTCAACACTTTGAAATACTTGCTTCCGTGCTCGTTGAGACGAACGTCCGAATACATCGATGCTCATTATGATACTGATATAATTATGATGCAATTAATAGATTATATTAGCTTCGCGCAGCTCTTCAATAATCGATCAAATTTCATTCCAAAGACTTGAATTACCAGCAGCTTGCGATGCTATTAGAAGGCGTAAACGATCGACAAGTTCGTTTGGATCATCCCAATGCACGTAGTCAATTTTGCAGTTTCATTCAACAATCATGTATTCAGGCAAATTAACACCCTTTTTCGGAACATCTTTGAACATTTCCTTGGTATAGTTTCGATACTTGTGGGAAGCATTATACCGAATAGGTTTTTCCTGATTCCAATCAATACAATACTTTTGTAATTGTTTAAATCAGACGGTTGGATTATAGCTATATCAACTTTTTTCTTAAATATTAACTCTAGCAAACCTTCAGTAATAGCAAATTTGTTACCCGTAACAATTACATTATTATTCTTAAATTCTATTGTCGAATCGCCGATTCTTGTAGTACCACCTTCTATGCGAACACCATAAATTGAATCAATGATATCACTTTTCTCATGAATATTTCTCACCAGTAAAGTTAGAAACTTATTTGATAACCTTTCTACAGTATGATATGTAGGTGTTTTAATATCACTGCTCAATGTCTGCTCTAAAGTGGTATTGTATCCATCAAGCATATAATTATCATCATCAAAATCGTTAACATCATTAATTTCTATGATATCAGTTACTTTATCCTGTACGTTTATATCATCAATCGCATTTTTGTTGATTGACATTGTTGTAGCGTCTGCTATTTTATCCAATGGACTTATCAGAGGTTTGTGCGTTTCACTTCTCGCAAGGTCATGCGTTTCTTTACCCGTTTTGAATAATCGATGTTTTCGGCGCTAGCTTTGACAATTTGACGTAAAACGTCTTGCTGCTGTTTAAGTGGAGAAGACATGTTAATGCATGCAAGTCGCACTCTACACTGACTTGTTACATCAATTTTTGTTTGTTCTTAAAATCATTTATGCTTATAAAACGATCAAAACCTTTTCGATATTTTCCCACTTCTAATTCACTATCTTTATCGATTACAATAAATCCATGCTGTTCTGTCCAACATTGCGTATATATCTTTAAGATATTGCAGAAACGGCGGCAGCTTGGGGTGTTGCAAACACAATGAAACTAAAAAGTAAATTAGGCATGGGACTGAAAAAGAAGAAAGAAGTGTTAGAACAAGACAAGAAATGCTCATCAAGAAATATAACATAGTAGAAGAAAAGTATATATATATATATATACAGGGTGTCCCATTTTAAAAAAACCACCCGATTATTTCGAAAATTACGCGTTTTCGAAAAAAATGTTTCAGACAAAAGTTTCAGGATTTTTCCCCGGCAATTCAATGGCTACCTTTATGTGACCTTGAATATCACCTTGATGCTCATATCAAGGTCAAATTCAATTTTTTTAATGGGAACCCCTATTTTTTATTGCTGATTTAGAAAGTGCAGTGAATTTTACGTTCAAATATGACCTTGACCGTGTCCTTGATCATGACCTTCAAGGTCATTTCAAGGTCAAAGTTGTTTTTTCAATGGAAAACCCTACTTTTTTATTGCTGATTTAGAAAGAGCAGGGTATTTTATATTCAAATATGACCTTGACCGTGTCCTTGATCATGACCTTCAAGGTCATTTCAAGGTCAAAGTTGTTTTTTCAATGGGAACTTCTATTTTGTTTGCTGATTTAGAAAGAGTCGGAAGAAAATATTTCAGGCAAAACTTGCAGGGTTCGAAAGGGATCGATCAACGATGCCTCCTCTTTCAATCGGCAGTTAGTTATTTAAGTTTTCCTTACATTAATTTAATTCTGATAATAAACGCCGCCAGCATCAGCGTTACCCGATACTCACCGCGAGGAGGTTGACTGGTCGGACTTTGAGTATCCCTTCGGTTCCCATTGAAAAAACAACTTTAACCTTGAAATTACCTTGAAGGTCATGATCAAGGACACGGTCGAGGTGATATTTGAACGTAAAATACCCTGCTCTTTCTAAATCAGCAATAAAAAAGTAGGGTTTTCCATTGAAAAAACAACTCTGACCTTGAAATTACCTTGAAGGTCATGATCAAGGACACGGTCGAGGTCATATTTGAACGTAAAATACCCTGCTCTTTCTAAATCAGCAATAAAAAAGTAGGGTTTTCCATTGAAAAAACAACTCTGACCTTGAAATTACCTTGAAGGTCATGATCAAGGACACGGTCATGGTCATATTTGAACGTAAAATTCACTGCACTTTCTAAATCAGCAATAAAAAATAGGGGTTCCTATTAAAAAAATTGAATTTGACCTTGATATGAGCATCAAGGTCATATTCAAGGTCACATAAAGGTAGCCATTGAATTGCCTGGGAAAAATCCTGAAACTTTTGTCTGAAACATTTTTTTCGAAAACGCGTAATTTTCGAAATAATCGGGTGGTTTTTTTAAAATGGGACACCCTGTATATATATACCTGGCGAGGTCGTAGCATCACTCGTCAATTCGGTTCTTAAGAAGGTGGTCATACGATCGTGACATGAAGGGGGCAGCAAGCTTACATTAGCCTAGGTCGTGCAGTACTGCCTGGCAGAGGAGACGTGGTGCTATTCGATTGAGGTATCGTCTGGTATTGGGACGCAAGATGACTTTTCCAGCAAAGGGTGGTTCTCTCATACTTGTTCTGTCCTAATGGTACAACTGACTTACCCGGTCGGGACTAGACGCGTGACGGTCAATAGAGGCCGACATCTTGCGTGGACGGGGTCTCCTCGATTAAAGCGGTAGCGCCGCAATAGCGGACGCCTCCCATTGCAGGGACCAGGATTGTTCTTTGAATAAAGCGGTAGCGCTGCAGTAGCAGACGCCTCCCATTGCAGGGATCAAAATACTTATTGATTAAAGCGGTAGCGCTGCAGTATCAGACGCCTCCCATTGCAGAGATCAAGATACTTATTGATTAAACCGGTAGCGCTGCAGTAGCAGACGCCTCCCATTGCAGGGATCAAGATACTTATTGATTAAAGCGGTAGCGCAGCAGTAGCAGACGCTTCCCATTGCAGGGATCAAGATACTTATTGATAAAGGCGGTAGCGCTGCAGTAGCAGACGCCTCCCATTGCAGGGATCAAGATACATATTGATTAAAGCGGTAGCGCTGCAGTAGCAGACGCTTCCCATTCCAGGGATCAAGATACTTATTGATTAAGGCGGTAGCGCTGCAGTAGCAGACGCCTCCCATTGCAGGGATCAAGATACATATTGATTAAAGCGGTAGCGCTGCAGTAGCAGACGCTTCCCATTCCAGGGATCAAGATACTTATTGATTAAGGCGGTAGCGCTGCAGTAGCAGACGCCTCCCATTGCAGGGATCAAGATACTTATTGATTAAACCGGTAGCGCTGCATTAGCAGACGCCTCCCATTGCAGGGATCAAGATACTTATTGATTAAACCGGTAGCGCTGCAGTAGCAGACGCCTCCCATTGCAGGGATCAAGATACTTATTGATTAAGGCGGTAGCGGTGCAGTAGCAGACGCTTCCCATTGCAGGGATCAAGATACTTATTGTTTAAGGCGGTAGCGCTGCAGTGGCAGACGCCTCACATTCCAGGGATCAAGATACTTATTTATTAAGGCGGCAGCACGATCGACCCGCATCATGGGACTCGGAGGGATCCCCTCTATGGGGCTGCGTTTTCGGAAAACGTCGAGGCGGCAGGGGAAATTGCGACAACAATGCTAAATACGTCGTGATGTTATGGTTTTCATTGATTATATTGTTTCATATTTTTTATTTATTATTATTAGACAAATTCACAATCCATAAATATTATTCGACTATATTTTGTGCGTTAATTTTCTTTACTTTTAACATTTCCACCTGCCTTCGTTTCTATAAGTATCGAACAATTCAAAAGGAAAAATGTAGATTCGACTTGTAGTAAACCGTAATATCAAGTGGGCGCGATTTAACAACCGGTTTCGTGTTAACGGAGGAGTTTCACTTTGGCAACCGTAGCAACGCCGTCGTTTCGACGTGGATATGGAGTTAGCATTCGATCGAGGGGCCATTTCGTTTTGGATATCGCTCATCAGTCATGACCAAAGGCACCTTACAGATTAAGGGGGAGGGGGTCGTCCTAGTTTGCCTGTAGACGGTTTGGAACTGGTTCATATATTCTCGTGATCATCTTTTCCCGAAGTTTTGCAATATCTGGTAATTATTTGCCATCGTGACAAGAGATTGCATGCCTGTTATTGTAGACTCGGCTAAAGGAGATAATGGTCTGCGGTTAGGGCGCCCAGGTGCCATGGGTCATCTGCCTGTGGACATAATGTCTGTCAAGTATGGACTGTTTCAATTTGCGCCAGGAGTTAGGACGTCACTTCATGTGTGAGGGGATTTCTCGTTGAACTCGTCGGAGGTCATACTTCATGGGTGCAACGGCCACCTCATCAAGAAGCGAATCTCCGATACGCAGTAAAAACTGAATTACAGGAATCGACTGTTACAGCGCTAAGTGAATTACGGATGTCGAGAAGCCTGCTCACCCCGGTATGAGGAGAGGCCTGCGATGCATTAACCCTAAAGGAAGGAGACTGGCCCAGTATTTGTCGAGCACGCTCTCCGCGATATCTAATGCATGTCACACGCTTCAGGACGAAGGGTTGAACTGGCGCCCGTACCTTTGAGATCAAATAGCTGAAGCTAACATGGGAAAGAATGGCCGCCTGCTACCATGAAGTGTTCGATCATGGGCGTCTCGAGCAATAAGAGTGTATAATGTGGAGTATTTTGGAAGGATATCAAAATATTTAATCCTACGGAATTGACGAGTGTCCTAACCAGCCAGAAAAACACAAAGCACACCGTGATTGTCGAAGAATGGTAATAATCGCACAGGGCACAATAGCTATTTGATCCGGGCGTACTTTGCCGATCCCGCAGACAGTCCATGTCCCCTCCACAATGTCGCGGTTGGGCCACTTCATCCCACTAAAGCCTGGCTCCAGATAGCTCTTATGCAATAAATGAAGGAGTTGCCGAACGCGAATCAGTCCCTCAGAAGGCTTAGCCGACACTATGATACCACGAAGTAATAGGAAAAAGCAACGATAATCAGAAATACCGCGAAAGTAGATCCCAGTCATATGCCTGAGAGTCTACATGAACGATGCCTGGAGGAGTGGTGGTTTCGCTCGCTTCTCGAATACTTGCGTGAAGTTCTGAATTGTTAACTACCTGGCCCTGAGGTCAGTTGGATGGTCGTGCAACGCGCCAGGAAGGACCATTCCACCGCAGGGTTAAGACATTTAACTCTGCGGAAGGCAGTCCGCGAGTACTGCTATTGGCTGGAGTTGATGCTCCGGGCATATGTTTCCAGATAGCGTGGGGAGGAGTTTCCTGAATAAAACAAACACGATTGTGAACCTACTCCTTCCATCGAGATGGATAAGTGCAAATCCAGGCATGTGCTATTGGTACATAGATAAACAGGTATGTAGATCCGTTCCCAAGTAACATGAACCTAGCTGCCCATCTGAGAATTTCAGTAATCTTGGTCACGAGCTTAGCAATAACACCCGTCGATACTCCAGTCGCGGCTCCGTAACACGCTTTAAGGAGGTGCATTTCATTTTCGAGGATGACGTAGTGACACGGTTATCCGGCCTCGTAGCACGCGGACGTATACTGCGGAGGCCATGACCAATCGTGATGCATCACAAAACGCGTGAATCTTAATTTGTGAGTTTGAGATGGTTCCTTTACATTAGAGGTATCCTAATCTCCGTAAGACCTAACAATAATTGGATACAGTAATTGCACTTACGTGGATCAACGAGCTATACAGGAAATGACAGAATGATGCGCTTGCTTTAATCGGTAGGCATCGACAGAGGAATTTCAAAATTAAAAAATCCTATGAAGCATTTCAGGATGATCGAAGTATTATGACAGATTTCTCATTAATTGTAACGGTTTCGTGCACTAGTTTTTCAGTATTTACTGGAAAGCTTGTATGTCTGGCTTGTTGCTCATCCACCGTTTTGATAGCCGCCCGCCATGCAGAGACCGCGTACTTGCTAAGCTGTTTTGGAGAATCCTCGATTCTGTCAGCCCCGTCACCAATGAAGCTATTATCTACATACCCTCAATTAGTAAACGGGTCTATCGCCACACGATAAGCGTGTCTGTAATCGGTTAATAGCTGAGACATTATGCGCAATGCCAAAAGGGGCGCGAATGAGATACCGCACGTTACAATGGTCAGCTGATGAATTGAAATATTATCATGTTACTTTTATAATATCCAATGTCCAATAAAAACAAATCGTAGCTCTATAGAAAGGTACGTCCTTTTTACGATTCCATGCTGCGGGGGTAATAAACAGGTAGGGGTTCTATCTCATTGTTAGGTATCAATATCATGTACCCTTGTGATACATAATTTCTGAAGAAGGAATAGGCAAGAAGAAAATCGAGACTAGAATCTATTCTGTAAATGATTTAATTTTCGAGGACCTGGCGTTTTAGAACTTCCCAGACAACTCGGTTTTCAAGGAAAGGCGAACGAGGTACATGGCGATGGCGAGAGTACGTGTCCGGGAGGTATCGCTCACATTACTAGTTAGCTACTGTTAAAGGCTGAGTTATGAACAAAATTCCAGGTGTAAATTGCTGACTAATAACTAATCCGGCTCGAAGGACCAAAAATGTTAGATCAAGACAATGCTTATATTTATAAATACCTTTATAAATATCCTTCCAAAATGCTCATCAAGAAATATAACATAGTAGAAGAAAAGTATACCTGGCGAGGTTGTAGCATCATTCGTCAATTCGGTTCTTAAAAAGGTGGTCATACGATCGTGACATGAAGCGGGTAGCAAGCTTACATTAGCCTTGGTCGTGCGGTACTGCGTGGTAGAGGAGACGTGGTGCTATCCGATTGGGGTATCGTCTGGTAGTGACGCCTCTCATTCCAGGGATCAAGATACTTATTGATTAAAGCGGTAGCGCAGCAGCAGCAGAGGCTTCCCATTGCAGGGATCAAGACAGTTCTCTATTAAGGCGGTAGCGCTGCAGAGCAGAGGCTTCCCATTGCAGGGATCAAGATGTTCCTTTCGTGTATAGTTACTTCATGTATACCAGCCCGTAAGGGCCGCAAACAGTCGCGTGGATGCTCGTGGAGGGACATCTCTCATTTAAGGGACCATTGACTTACGGGCCTAAAGATTAAGGGACAACATGCACTGGCGTGGGTGCGCTAGTCTAGCCACCTCTCATTTTAGGGAACGCCAACAGGAGTTAATTAACCACAGTTGATATATTATTATAATCTGCTATTAAGATTGACAGGGGAATATGACAAGGCGTGGGTGCTCCGGTTGAGACACCTCCCATGCAAGGGAACATTAAACTACTGTAAGGGGGATTAATTTATTACTTTTTATCATATATATCAGTTCGGCAGGGCGCTGTGCAAACGTATGGGTGCTGTGGTTGAGACACCTCCCGTGTAAGGGTACAATGTCAACCCCGTGGCGTCCGAGCTCCGACTCGGAGGGATCCCCCTCTACACTCAGAGCACTTTCGTATGAATTTCGTATCTACGAGGTTGGCAGCGACGCTAAAGCGGGTGTGAATTTCGTATGTACGCTTGGTATGAATCTAGTCGGCTTTTCGTACATCTGCTATACCCCAGACGTTCAACCGCTATCCGAACACAAGGGTGTGGCAGCACTCTCGTTTTCAGGTAACCTGTTACGCCTCTTTGTAGGGTGTCTGATGACAGTGTGGTTAATGGCTTGTATATCCTCTCCGCAGAAACGGAAACTTGTGCGGCATTTTTAAAAACTTTGAATACTTTGAATACTTTTGTATGTAAATAAAAATTTGAAAATACCACTAAAATGTTTGTTTTATGTTTTGTTTTATGTTTTATGTTTTATGTTTATATTAAAATTCATGTTTTGGAGCTGACGAGGAAACCAAAAACTACTCCGTACTACTTAGTACAGATTTTTGGTAAATGATAAAATAAACGTTAAATTAGTTTGAAAAAAGTTACTCCAGGATTTTCGGGGTCTCTGATTACAAATCCGGTGTTATTTTTTTAAAATTTGACCTCACTGTAACTAGGACAAAGGAAGTGAACAATTCTTTTACATAAAACTTTCATTTTTAAACAATAATGTTTATAAAGATTGTAAACTCGTGTTTTAGAGACTTATTTAGGTCCTCATCTTGACACAAATTTTAATATTTACTACAGTTACATAATTATATGTTATTTTTAAAGCTTTTATTTTATTTACACTGTTCAGCGATAGGTTACTATCAGGCCATTGTAATTCTCGCATGAAGACAAGCAATGGTTGCTGTCTCTGATTAGTGTATATGCGAACGACATGTTTGGGATACGTCACTTGCACATCGTGCGCACCTGTGGAGTACAGCTGCTGTCCGACAATAGGAGACAGCAACAGTCTCCTGTTTTCGTACAGCAGCTTTACCCCAGCTAAGTACATCAGATACGCTACAGTTACGTACGACATTCGAAATACAAGTGGCGCCACTGTTGTCCTAATATTGAGATATAGCGGATATACTACAGTTCATGCGAAACATATACGAAAGTGCTCTGAGTGTACGAGGCTGCGTTTTCGGAAAACGTCGAGGTGGCAGGGGAAATTGCGACAACAATGCTAAATACGTCATTCTTGATGTTATGGTTTTCATTGATTATATTGTTTCATAATTTTTATTTATCTTTATTAGACAAATGCACAATCCATAAATATTATTCGATAATATTTTGTGCGTTAATTTTCTTTACTTTTAACAGAAGCGTCAAAAAAGAAAACAACATCATTCAACAACATTATTGCGGCTGCTAATATATCAATGTCACCAAGTAATAATGTTCAAAGTGTTATATCGAGCGCATTGAAAGGGGCACGTAAAGCCGTAAAAGAAGCAGGTGGCGAGCGCTCAAAAACAGTTAAATGAAAGTGAAAGGCATAATTGTACTATGGAGACAATGGCTATAGGTAAAAGGTTATATCTTAAATCTTATAAAAATGGTCTAGGTTTAAAATTAAAACCATATAAAACGGGTTTAGGTCTTAAATGTAGAAAAAATCGAAAAAACTTGTAAAGCTACCACATCGAGCACTCACCGATGCAGATATATTAAGATATTCGAAAGAAGTTGGAATTCCGAATTTTAGAGGTGTCTTTATGCGTAATAATTTACCAAAGAATCCCCAAGTTAATGAATGTGCAGTCATAAATTTAGACGATGCAAGCGATCCAGGGACACATTGAGTAACATATCGAAAACGTGGTTCTAAAGTCGTTTATTTTGACAGCTTTGGAAACCTCACGCCACCTGCTGAGTTGGGAAAATATCTCGGTGTAGGCAGCATTATGTATAACCGTGAACAATTTCAAGACTATACCACTTTTGAGTGTGGACATTTATGTCTCAAATTTTTATGTAATCAGCTGTTTTATCCAAACAAGTATCAGTTGTATAAATATATGCATAAAATGTTATGATAATCAGCGTAATTTTAACAATCAGTATGAATGACACATTTACGTTGACGCTCTCGGGACAGTCTTCAGTATTGGATGCGCAATACTTTCCACCTATTGAACTTTCACCTCTGAAGAATTATGCATTGGGTTTAATTGAACTTTTAACGTTTAATTCAATCCGAAATGTTGACGTTAATAATACATTTCATATTGGTAACCATCAAATTACTGTGCCGATCGGGAGCTATGAAATTGAGGATATAGCAGAATATATTAGAAACAAGCTGTCGAAGTACAGTGAGATTACGTTAGATATAAAACCGAATAATAATACACTACATAGAGACATTTATTTTACACCAATCGATTCGATTGGGCGAACATTGGGCTTCAATAGACGAATTTTGGAAGCCAACAAGTTGCACATTTCAGATTTGCCAGTAATCATAATTAAAGTTAATACACTTCCCGTGGAATGCAATATAACTACAGGAGCTTATATTAATAGCAATAATGCGCACGATTCATGAATTTTTTGCTACTGTGGCGCCCGGATATAAGATTGTGGAAGTGCTGAATCGGCCCGAATTTATAGTCGTGGATAATCCGTCATCGAAAAATCCTGGATTTTTCGCCGGAAGTATGCGTTCCGAAAGTACGCAGAAAGTTATCAAATGTTCTCTACTGAAAGCAATCCTATATATTGTATTGTGTGAGGTCTGTAGGCATAGTCTGAAGTATTTCAAAATACAATATGTATATTATAACATGTACATAATTAAAAAATTGTGAACCGTGAATTAAATTAAATTAAACTTGACCACATTAGCAGAAGGGACAGAAGAGACGAAATGAGTAAAGAAAACGATGTGAGTATAATTCGACTAGGGTTACACAGATATATTAATTTTTCTTTTTATTTACATTAATTTCGTTTTTTGTTATTATTCACGTTTTATTTTAAGTTGTTTTTGACGAAAAATGCACCAGTTTTCTGTACAAAAAAGTGATAGAAATTTTAATAAATTATATTTAAGTAAACTTATTAAAATTATTAAGAAAGTAGAAAAAGTAAAAAGATTGTAATAATATTTTTGTCACAAATTTTGCAGAGTAAGAAGCAATGGACAGAAGTAGAAAAATGATTTTACTAAACTGCATCGATGAGCACAAAGATGTCATTGAATAAAAAAAAACCGATGGCATTAGTACAGTAAAAAAACAGCAAAAAAAGTGTGGACACTTGTCTTTGCCAATTTTAGAGCACTTTCTGCTGAATCGGGGCACGTTTACAGGAGTGACAAACAAATAAAATTCCAGTGGAAAAATATGAAAGCTAGGTGGATATGTATTATTACTATTGTTATTATTATGATTGACTTTTTGTTCAAAATGGCTTTTCATTCGGCTGCGTTTTCGCATATTGAAACATTAATATTCAACGTATTTCTCATTTTCTTTGCTATTTTCCACGTTATCATGTTTCATGATTTAAAGACAGAATATAAGAATCCTATCGATCAATGCAATAGTCTGAACCCATTAGTTCTTCCAGATTATGGTCACTTAGTTATCAATGTTATTTGTTATTAGTGTATTACTAGTGTTATTTGTTTTTCTAATCAGTAACGAATGGTTGTCAATAGTTTTGAACATTCCATTGATCGCCGGTATATGATTCAACCGGTAATGACTGGTCCAGGTTTACATAATCCGACAAGCATAATGAATGCCAATAATGATTTGGCCAAGTGCCAACGTGAAGGTTGGGTGAAATAAGCATTTTATTTATTTTCATTTTTCTACTATTTATGCAGCCATATTAAAGCAATGGTGATCTCATTATGAGAATAAACTTTAATGAATAAAATCATTTTTAATTAGATTTGATTATTTTTACACCAAGATTATTAAGGAGATTTTATTAGACATTCACCATTGTACAAAATATAAGAATGTTAAAATTCTGCTTGTTTTTTGTTCTTTTTTTTGTTATGATTATTATTATTATGTTAAAATATTATTTAATAACACATTAATTACTATTTCGGATTGACAAGTTATGATTAATTAGTATTACTTCTTCGGTATTATATATAGAACACGAGCAGCAGATTCTGCCAGAAAACAGTACATGCTGGCGACTGGTGGTGGTCGAGCAATGCCAGCAGATGCTGATGATGTCCTGTTGGATAGAGTTCGAGCCATAATACCAGACATCGATGCAACGATTTTCAATCCGTTCGATAGTACTGCACAGTTTGAAAGTAAGTAAAATGTAATGTTACTTTATTTGATCCAACAAATGCAGTGTCTACGACTAATTAAAAGTACAAAACATGAGCGTTTCATCCCACCAGAAAAGGATTCCCTCCATTTAAAAACAAAAAATGGATAGTCTTTTTCATGTGTTAAAAAAGGTTCTCGAACGGTCACCGAATCAAGGTCTAAAAAGTAGACCATACTTATTTGTAAAATAACATTGTACAAATAAGAATCGGAATAAATATAGTCGAGAAATTGATTACATAATTTTTATTCTTGCTTTATGAAATTTGTAAACTATATTTCTTAACGATAAACTAAATTAAGAAGATTTAACCAGCGATAATTGGATTAATTTATTATTGCAGCACACGAAAATAACCAGGATGACCTCCAAGAATGGGAATCGTGGCATGAGGACTCTGATCCAGAAGGTACCACGGAGGTCATTGACGAGCCTTCAAGTTCCCATAGCAAAACGCAGTTACGTAAGTAATTTTGCTTGCAATAAAATGTTGAGACCTAATACTAAAAATTCCCAGCTGGGATTAGTTTGTAATTTTCATAAATGTGAAATGAATAATCAGACATTGTTTATGAGCAGCCAAGTTTGATCTGTAGAAAACTCAATTTTATAATATTTATAAGGATATTTTTTAATAATCCTGTATTTTCTACTGCTGTAATATTTTGTAATGTTCATGTTCATCATTACAGCACTTTTTGGAATAGATTCAGTACTGTCAAACTATTTAATGTTCAAATTGCTTATATTAACATACATTCTTAACAGAAATGTGTATTAAAATTGTAGTAGACATGTATAGCAATGATTGAAAGCATGTAGTATATATTTGAACAAGTATTGCAAGTTCAAAATGAGTTTACAGTTTTTTTAGATTAGTATATGCATATTACACTACTCTAGCCTGACAAGTCGATTGGACTGTAAGTTGGTATATTTTTAGAACTCCGAAAAATAATCGATACATATTTTTTTTTTATCCTTAATTTTTAATAAGTGCAATAAAACTATATTAATATTGCTCAAAATAATAAATACGGATAAAAGTTTGATATAAAATGAGCACTTATTGAACATTATGGCAAGTAACAGGTATACAATGATCTAAAGACCGTAAACTCACATCGACTTTACAATATGTGTATCCTGTGCTTTCAGTCATTGCTAGTTGTGTCTACTATAATTTCAATACACATTTCTTTTATCAATGTATATAAGTATAAGAAATGGTAACATTAAGTAGAATGACAGCAGTGGAACTGTTCCAGCAAGCGTCGTAAAGTCGAAGTGCATTTACGGGTTTCAAATGAATGTTATCTCTTGTTATTAGCCTTAATATTCAACAAGTGCTCATTCTATGTGAAATTGTAGTTCATATTAATTCTCTTGTACATTATCGATATAGTTTTATTGCACTTATGTGATTAACATGTGTACAGTTATCCGAGACGAGTAAACACACTTCGCCTCTGTAATTCTTCTTGGAACATTGCTAGTGCTGACATATTTGCTATTTACTTTAACATTTGCTTCCATGCATATGTACCCAAGGAATATATAGTAAAATTACATGAAATATATGGCAAGCATGAAATATGGCAGATTACATTACACATGTCATTATCACCTTTATATTTTGTAAATACGATAAAACAATATTTATAGTGTACAAAAGAATCGATATGAATTACAATTCCATATAAAATGTGCTCTTGTCGTATATTAAGGCTAGGAACAAGATATGCACACTAATATAAAACCGTAAATGCACTTCGCCTTTGCAATACTTGCTGAAACAGACACAATTCTGTTACTCTATTTAATGTTCCAATTGTTTATACTTACATACATTCTTTAAAGAAATGTATATTGAAATTATAGACATAAATAGCAGTGATTGAAGGCACAGAATTCAATCTAACCTATATTGTAAAGTTGATGTGAATATACGGCTTTTAGATTATTGTCTACATGGGGGTTATACTTGCTGCAAGGTTCAACAAGTGCTCATTTTATATGGAATTTTTATCCGGATTCATTATTTTAAGAGTATTAATATAGTTCTATTGCACTTTTTAAAAAATAAGGAGCAGTAATATATATATGTAAACAGAGAAACTATAAACTCATTTCTACCGTACAAAATGTTAAAATCTGTACTATGTTTTCAATCTTTGCTATTTGAGTTTATTACAGTTTCAATACATATTTCTTGTAAGAAGGTATGTGAATTAGCAAAGGTATTGTTGAATAGCGAAGATTGATTAATAGAGGTCGGGGTATCAATTTCAGGAGTTAACTTCAAATTTCAACTTCCGGTTTCCGGTGAGTACTGCATGGATGCATATTCATACCGCTCTCACATTCAGAACCGTTTCTGCATTCTTTTGCCCCCTGGGGCGTCTACTTTTTACAGCCATCGGCCAAGCAAATGAGTGGCCTTTTCTTTTCCTATCAAAAGAAGAGGCAAAGCACCCACTTTTTCCATCAAATTCGGCACGATCATACCATAACCTACAAGGCAACATCCGCAACTAAGTCGATCCCATTTTGGTGAATTGAAACTCACGCACGCGCAGACCGCAGCGGTCTTGCGCAGGTACCTCTAATAGGCGCGCCAAATTTCAAATTCCAAATTCAAATCCAAATAACCAAATATGTTTTACATGAACTCGCAACATGAAGACCGCAAAGAAGAAACGACATAAAAGTAGTCCCGGACTTGATCCAAACGTAAGAAAACTACAGAAAACTAAAAACTATTGGTTAAGTAAACCGTTGGAAACCAACAATAGCTACGAAGTACTAGAAAATTCAGATAACTCAATAGGGGAAGATGCCAGCGAAGTTATATCCACAAATGATAGCAAGAAAGAAACAAGACGCAAAATCTCCACCTATCTTTATAGAGGAAGAGGAAAATATTTCCCCTTTAAAAACCCTACTAGATTCAGTAGCGAAAGACCAGTATGTCATGAAAATACTAAATAAAAATATGGTTAAGATACAGCTACTATCATCAGAAAAATATATACCAATCATGACAGCATTAAAAGAAAAAGGAACTCTAGGCTTTACCTACCAATGCAAATCCCAAAGGAGCTTTAAAGTTGTCCTGAGAAACATGCACTCGACAACAGATATAAATGAAATAAAAGAAGAGCTCGAAGTTAAAAATCATAAAGTAATCAAGATAACTAATATGCTAGAGGCCAAAACAAAGAAGCCATTGCCGCTTTTCTTCCTTGAACTGGAGCAAAATGACAACAACAAGGACGTATACACGATAAAAACCCTCCTAAACTGAATCGTAACATTCAAGCAGCCATACAAAAAAAGGGACATCCCGCAATGTACAAGGTGCCAAGTCTATGGTCATACAAAAAACTTCTGCTTCAAAACACCAAGGTGTGTCAAATGCGCAGAAGACCATCTAACAATCGACTGCCCCATCAAAGGCAAAACGGATGAGGTTAAATGTTACAATTGTGGAGGTAAACACCCCGCAAGTTATAAAGGCTGTAAAGTACGTAAGCAACTTCATGAGAAATTCTTCCCAAAATTTAGGGAAAAAAGAACCTACGAAAGGAATAATAGGACAAACGTACAATCTTCTTCATCAAACCGACCAAGATCATTTTTTACGCAACAAAAAGTAAGCTATGCTCAAAAGATCAATGCTAATAACGACCAGCAACATCAACCAGCAGACCATAACAACAATAACAACAACAACTTCAAATGCACTGGCAGCGAACAACTAATATCACATGATTACTCAGAAGCCGAAATGGTGAAAGCTTTACAAACCCTAGTAACCCAGCTAGTCAAGAAAATCGATTCTTTACTAAACCTACTATCGACCGTGATTTCAAAAATGGCATAATGGCGAAGAACTTGAAAATCGGGGTATGGAACGCTAATGGGCTTGTGCAAAGAAGACAAGAATTAAAATACTTTCTCAAAGAACACGACATAGACATCATGCTAATATCAGAAACCCACTTCACTAAAAAGAGCTACTTGAATATCCCTAATTACTCCATCTACGACACTACTACATACTACAACATCCAGACGGTATAGCCCATGGTGGGTCAGCTCTAGTAGTCAAGAATAAAATAAAACATCATGAAAAGGAAAGGTACACTTTAGAACATCTACAGGCTACAAGTATAACCATCGAAGATTGGATAGGACCAATTACGATAGCGGCATTATACAGCCCCCCTAAACGTGCAATCAAACAGCAGTAATATACAGATTTTTTTAAAACACTGGGAAATAGATTCATCTCTGGAGGGGACTACAATGCCAAACACCCGTGGTGGGGTTCTAGATCACATGTGCCAAATCCGAAAAGTAAACAGCTATACGAAGCTATGAACAACAACAACCTTCACCCTATCTCAACAGGAGAACCAACATACTGGCCTACGGACCGCAGGAAGAAACCAGATGTAATTGACTTCTACGTAGTAAAAGGCATTCCTACAACCCATTTTCGCACTGAATCCTGTCTAGGCCTTACTTCTGACCACTCGCCAATAATAACCACCCTGACAGCTAGTGCCATAAATAACGAAAACACACTAAAGTTATACCATAATAAAACTAATTGGTCGTTATTCAGACACATCTTAAACGAGCAGTTAACATGCAGTATTTCCCTAAAATCCAACGAAGAACTGGAAACGGCAATAGATTACTTGAATACCTCAATTCAGAATGCAGCCTGGAACTCCACCCCTCAAAAAAAAAAGATACAACAAGGACATAACATGTGGATCTAAAAGCACTCAACTCCTTGTTGCAGAAAAAAGGAAATTAACGAACGAATGGCAAAAAACTCGATCACCGCATGACAAAGCAAAATTAAACAAGGCTATAAAGAAGCTTAAGCTTGCATTATATGCAGAAAAAAACAAAGCCCTAGAAGAATTTCTTTCAAATCTAACACCAACAGCAGCAACGGATTACTCGCTACGGAAAACTGCAAGGAAGATAAAATGCCAGCAACAACGTAAACCACCCTTACGGCAAGCAGACGGAAAGTGGGCAAAGAGTAACAAAGACAAAGCAGAACGATTCGCACGTCACCTAGAAAATGTCTACCAGCCATACCCACGTACAACAACAGAGGAAAAAGAAAAAGAAATCCACGACTATTTAGAGCTACCGCTCACAACAGACAAATGTCTCCAGCCATTCAGCATAAAAGAAGTCGCACATGCAATAAAAACTGACATAAAAGAAAACAAAACACCTGGATATGACCTTATAACGGGAAAGATTTTAAAAGAGCTACCACCAAAGGCTGTAAGGCTTATAGCAATTATTTTTAATGCAGCACTACGTCTAAACTATTTCCCAGTGCAGTGGAAGATAGCACAGACGATAATGATCCCAAAAAAGGCAAGGATTCAGAAAACGTAACATCATATAGACCTATAAGCCTCTTACCGATACTAGCCAAACTTTTCGAAAAATTATTACTGAAACAAACTAAACTACTAATAAAAGACAAGATGCCAATACCTGAACATCAATTCGGATTCAGAGAACAGCATGCTACCACGGAACAAGTACATAGAATCGTAAGAGTGATTAGAAATGCAATTGAAGAAAGACAATACTGCTTAGGAATATTCCTAGATATAACCCAAGCCTTCGACAAGGTATGGCACCCAGGCTTGCTATATAAAATTAGAAAATACCTGCCACACAATCTCTACCAGATCCTAAAATCCTATCTGACAGACAGATGCTTCCAGATCAAGTATCAAGATGAATATACATCACTGTACCCAATTCAATCAGGAGTACCACAAGGAAGTGTCCTAGGGCCCTTCTTATATCTCATTTATACAGCTGATTTACCAGCTACTGAAAAAACCACGACAGCAACATTTGCAGATGACACAACCTTCCTCGTGGTACATAAAAATTTAGAAACAGCCAAAAACATCGCACAAGAAAGCACTACCGAATTTGAACACTGGTTGGCCACCTGGCGACTTGAGGCTAACGAGCAAAAATCGACGCAGGTTTTGTTTACATTAAACAAAGGTTCATGCTCGTCAATCAGGCTTAACAATCACGAAATTCCGAAAAGCGATCATGTCAAGTACTTAGGTTTACACCTAGATGCCAAAATAACTTGGAAAACCCACATATGGCAAAAGCGCAAACAGTTGGGCCTTCTTCTGAGGAAGTTGTACTGGATCATGGATCGCAAATCCAATCTCTCACTTTACAACAAAGTCCTATTATACAAAACCATCCTTAAACCAGTTTGGACATATGGCATCCAACTTTGGGGCTCGGCTGCAAAGTCAAACATAGAGATCCTAGAAAGATTCCAAGCTAAAACACTTCGCATAATAACTAATGCTCCATGGTTCGTCACAAACGACATCATTAGAAGAGACCTCAAAATTCCAACAGTAAAGGAGTCAATAAGCAGCGCTACTGCCAGATACGCCACTAAACTAAAGTGTCATCCTAACAAACTCGCTAACAGCCTACTCACGGAAGGGATGGACAGGCGAAGACTAAAGCGTTTAAGACCGTTAGACTCTATAAGGAGATTTTTGTAACAACCTATAACTAATATAAATCTGTTCTATTCCAGGTTACCAACTACCTTTAAATGTCTAATTCTTCACCTACTCGCTCCCCAACAGACAAATAAACCAAAGATCCCCAAGGACCTAATGATCAAAGATACGAACCAATGGGTGACTATCTACACGCTGATTTATATTTTTTTTTTATCTTATACTACTTACTCATTGTCATAAAGACAGATTGTAAATTTTTCAGGGAAAATAAAAAAAAAAAAAAACTTCAAATTTGAATTTCGGTTAACTTCCCAAAATAAAGATAAAACTCACTCACAAGCACTATCATATTTTATATTTCATCGAAGATATACTTCTTTATGAAATCGTGCCAAAATGGACACAATTAAACTCTGAACAGTTCTAACTCCAAACACGAAAAAAATCGAAGGGCTTGTCATTCGTACTGATACTGATTACTGATGGACTGCCACTAGGATGGAAAAGTCGACAATTGACTTTTACGGTTGAACAGTCGATTTTTCAAAGTCGACTAAAATCGAATTTTTCATTCGACTTTCGACTTTTTGAAAATACGTACCAAACAAATTTTTTTTTATTGTGTTTTTGGATTCTTTAAGATCTGACATGTCGATATTTGATGAAAAACTTTTTTCTTTGAAAAATACTTTTTTCACATTAATTAAACTTAACGAATAATTTTCTTAAGATTAAGAAAAGTTTTAATTCATTTTGTATCCTGCTGGGTAATCGAAGATTTTAATTGCTGTTTACACTCATAATTTTAATAAATTGTACGTAATTTTATTGAAAATAAACTATGTGTTATAAAAGCAATTTAAATCAATTTTAGAGTCCCATACAGAGACTCGAACCTAAGAAAAAAATAAAATTGAAATAATAAAAAAAAATAGATATGATTAAATAGAATAATATAAAAATAAAATATACACGAAATATAATAATGATTCTCTGAGACCATGCCCATTAGGACAACATTTTATCAGTGAGATCTCATATGAATATCTTCAAGAGGGAAGTTACTGATGTAACCTTTAGTTATTTCTATTTATTACCAAATATTATGACAGTAGAAAATACAAGATTATTACAAAAATTCTGAAACTGTCAGCGACAACAGATTTTATAAAATTAAATTCTTCCATAGTTGATATCAGATCAAACTTCTCTGCACATAAAGACCTTCTCTTTACTCACTTCACATTTGTACGCGAATAATACTATTATCATCAAATATGTTGTAAGTAAACCCAAAACCACGTTAAGGATTTTATTACTAAGTCGAAATAATTGAACATTGCATCAAACAGTTTGTAGTCCTTCCATGTGACCAGACATAGGAAAACTGTCAATGATAATTGATGCAATGAAATTGTAAATATCGTAACGGCATATTTTATTAAAATAGTTTGCAATATGCATACAGCTGTGAAAGCAGTAACGAAATTCTTTACAGAAAAAAAAGATTTGAATTTTTCCCCCAAAATGCTGTTTTACGTGTATTTTTTAAAGACCCCATCAGTATCAATATATTGTACATTTTGTTCAAAGAAAATAATGAGAGGCCGCCTATTAATACGTCTAAAAGAATGGAAGGGCGCAAGCGATTGCGGAGCGAAACTTGCACGGAAGGTGAGATCAATAGATAATTAATATACAATTATTTTGTCATTTGGAATCTTTGTTAACCCTTCGCGGCACACATTTTTCAGATGAACGATTTTTCACGAAAATTATTATATTAGCGTCATCAAGGTTGCTGATTACGAATTTGACCTCGGTTTCAAAATATTGAAAATGGCGGATACAAAACATCAAATTAAAAAGAATTTTTTTAATTCGACATAATAATAATGATAATAATAATAATAATAATAATAATAATAAGGGGCCCAAAGGGAATGATGCGTAACACAATGCGGCTATGCAAAAAGCCGCATCTTAGCCTATCTTCCCAAATGGCCTACTCTCACCTCCACGTGTGCTTATTAGAGCCGGTGGGCCCTGGACTCTTAGCAACCTTGCCAGAGATTGGGTAACCAACCCCAGTGGATGGCGAGGTAAGAGACAAACGAGAGAGGCATAACAACGGGGAGTAGGGCTAACCACCCTACTCCCTGTATTTGCGGTTACTCATCAAATAACGCGCAGGGCTCCTGACCATCGGGCTGCTTCGGATGCAGCCCAGTCCCGAGGTGGAGGAGCCGAAACAGGTGTCCCGGGACGACGACCAATTGATGCCCACGGACGATTTCAGTGGACGGAGGATCTCAGGCAAGATCTAATGCGCTGCTATGAGGAGAGCTGTCCGCAACAGAGAGGCTACATGGCGCGAATGCACAATCGGTTTGCAGTAATGCATCCCGAACTGGCAGATCGCTTTTCTCAACAACAACTGAGAGATTATGTGGCCTATCTGAGGCGGACGGGTTTCGTTGTTCCCAGCAGTCAACCGGTACCGGATGTGCGGGCAATAACAACTGAGCCCGTACGCGGTGCTGGGAGAGATGCTCCACATTATGACAGCACGACACCCGTGTTTAGGAAAAATTTGACAACAAAAATTTTGCCTAAACAACGAGAAATAGACAGAGCAAATAGCCTACTTCTAGATGCTCTTCGAGATGACTGCGACCTGTGGCAAGTCAATTGTGCCGTTTACGAGGCTGCAAGTGATCTGGTGACTCCGCGAAATCTGACACAGATATCGGGGAGTCGGCAGATTACAAAACGCATGTCTCAATTGAACGGTAAGATTCGACTGACACGGAAACTCGCTTCCCGAATTCAGTGTGTGATCGACTATTTAACATCTGGCCGTTCATTTACGGCTAAAGTCAAGAAGTTCGCACAACAACTGCGGACGTATTATCACACACTGAACAAGCTGAAGTTGCTCAACATCAAGCAACGTTTAGCGGATAAAATTCGGGTTATGGCCGATGCCAAAAAGAGGCTGCAAAGACGGGAAGAAGGAATTCGACAAAACTCAATATTTTGGACGAATCCTTCCAACCTCTTCAAACATCGTATCGCAGCCTCAAGCGAGTTTCCGTCGATGGCCGCAGTTGAGGAATTCTGGAGGAGCATCTACGAGAGAACATCTAGGCTTAATGCAGACACTCCAGGTATTGAAATCTTCACCGAGTTGTGCGACAAAGTCACACAACAAAGTGAAGATTGCCCACCCGTCAGTGCTTTAGAGGTGAAAAATGCCATCACAGGAGCGAGGAATTTCTCCTCGCCGGGCTGGGATGGAATTAATAACTATTGGTGGAAGAAGTTCACTTCTGTCCATCAACACCTAGCCCGAATATTCACCTCTTATATAAATGGAGACCAACCCATTCCGCACTGGCTGGTGGAGGGCCGAACGACACTGATCCCAAAATCGGGAGACTTGTCCGATCCGAAAAACCATAGACCGATCACGTGTCTCAATACGTTATACAAATTGTTCACTAACATCTTGAACGAACGTATTGAGAAATACGTGAAACCGGTGTGGCAACGGATAGTAGAACAGCGAGGCTGCAAAATGGGTGTATCCGGCTGCAAGGACAACTTGCTTATCGACAGGTGTGTTTGTCAGGACGCAGTCCAGTACAAGCGTAACCTGTCGATAGCCTGGCTGGATTACATGAAGGCGTATGACTCAACATCGCACGAGCTTTTAAGCTTGTTGCTCAAACGCCTTCATGTCCACCCAAACATAGTGAGAATTGTAGAAGACCTGATGCCTCTTTGGAAAACACGCTTTGTCATGACATCGGGCAAGCGTCGAACCATGTCTAGACTGGTTCAATTCCAAAGAGGTGTCTATCAGGGAGATTCTCTGAGTCCTCTGCTCTTCTGCATCTCACTATTGCCTCTATCCGTTGCTCTCCGGAAATCTCAAGGGTACATGTGTGGACCGCCTGGTGAACGTGTACATAAGATCACCCATCTTTTCTATATGGACGATCTTAAATTATACGCATCAGGCGAAGATCAATTACATCGATCTCTGAACATCGCCCTCACATACTCGAGAGATATCGGCATGGAATTCGGATTGGACAAGTGTGCAGTCGTTCATTTGCACAGAGGAAGGTCAGGCTCCCATAACAACGATATGGAGCTCGTCAACGGAAATGTCATCCGCCACCTTAGCGCCGAAGAAGCCTACACATACCTGGGCGTACCTCAAAGGCATGTCCAGGATGTGCAGGCTGCTAAAACCACCATCATTAAGAAATACCGGCGCATTCTCCGTCAGATCTGGTCATCAGAATTGACCGGGAGAAATAAGGTGGCAGCCACGAATATGTTGGCCGTATCACCAGTGCTCTATTCTTTTGGAGCACTGAAGTGGAACGTTGACGAGCTAAGGGATCTTGACCGAAGCACACGGAAGATGATTTGTATGCAACGCAGTTTGCATCCAAGATCTTCCGTGGAACGACTGTATTTGCCCCGAAATATGGGAGGTCGTGGCCTTTTAAGCCTGGAGTGTATGCATGACCGATTGGTCCTCGAAACAGCTTGCGACGTGATTAATCGAACGGAGGATCCCCTGATGATGCTAGTACATCAGCATGAAATTCAGGGGAAGGGGGCGTTTTTGTACAACGCGGCGGAACGAGCGGCGCGAAACCTCGGTCTGGTTTTCAACGTGGGACGTAGTGGGGCACAGGAGGCTGAATCAGTCATCAATCTGTGCCCAGTGCGTCTCAGGGCTAACATACGGAAGGAACAACTCCGTATGTTGGAGGGAAGGCATATCGACAAGCCGTTGCATGGAGAATTCTTTCGAAATGTTCAACAACTTGGCTTGTCGGCAGAGATGACCTTCTCCTTCTTAAGATCAGCCGGCTTGAAATCCGAGACCGAGGGTTTTATCTTCGCGTGCCAGGATGGGGTCATCAATACCTTAGCGTATCGCCAGAACATCTTACACCAGGCGGTACAGAGTACGCTTTGTAGATTGTGTAGATGTCATGCTGAGACACTCATGCATCTTTTGGCAGCATGCCCAATGTATGCAGTTTCAGCATACATCGAACGTCACAATGCGGCTCTTCGAGTGCTGTACTACCATCTTCGCAGCACTTATGGTATTGATGCAACCCCAGTTTTGCCGTACGTCCCCACTGATATTGAATCCGTTGTCGGGAATGAGTCGTGCCGAATATACTGGAATTACTCATTCCCGACGAGCAGGCAAATATCAGCTAATAAGCCTGACATCGTCCTTGTTGACTTCGATGACAAATCCATCTTCGTCATCGAGTTTTCTGCACCAGCAGAAACAAATATAGTAAGCAAAGAGGACGAAAAACGGATGAAATATCAGGAACTCCTGTTCGAGATTCGCAAGCTGTATCGAGGGTTCAAAATCAAGCTCGTCGTGCTGATAATTGGAGTGCTGGGAGGAACGAGACCAACTTTCCTCCAAAACATCAAAAGCATTCCGGCCTGTCGAGAACATGCAAGTTCCATCGCAGGCCGATTGCAGAAAGCAGTGCTGCTGGGATCTCTCCGTCTACTGAGGTCACACGAGATCCTGTAACCACTTACCCAATGGTAGAGGGAGTGGTTACAGTTGCAAACGAAATGGCCCTGTGCAGTCTGCAGCGGAGGAGATGGATATCGGAGCCACTTTTCTGCTGCAGACTGCACACGTGGATTCTGGAGGGCCAAGGGAGGTTAGGGTTTTAGTCGGTAAACCTTGCCGTTAACATCAAAGGTGAGGGAGTCCGACACACGGGGGGTACACAACATCTGCAACCCCCTATGGTGCCTAATGCATTTCCCCCCACCACAAAAAAAAAAAAAAAAAAAAAAAAAAGGGGCCCAAAGGGAATGACGCGTAACACAATGCGGCTATGCAAAAAGCTGCATCTCAGCCTATCTTCCCAAATGGCCTACTCTCACCTCCACGTGTGCTTATTAAAGCCGGTGGGCCCTGGACTCTTAGCAACCTTGCCAGAGATTGGGTAACCAACCCCAGTGGATGGCGAGGTAAGAGACAAACGAGAGAGGCATAACAACGGGGGGTAGGGCTAACCACCCTACTCCCTGTATATGCGGTTACAAGCAATGCAACGCGCAGGGCTCCTGACCATTGGGCTGCTTCGGATGCAGCCCAGTCCCGAGGTGGAGGAGCCGAAACAGGTGTCCCGGGACGACGACCAGCTCATGTCCACGGACGATTTCAGTGGACGGAGGATCTCAGACAAGATCTAATGCGCTGCTACGAGGAGAGCTGCCCGCAACAGAGAGGCTACATGGCGCGAATGCACAGTCGGTTTGCAGTAATGCATCCCGAACTGGCAGATCGCTTTTCTCAACAACAACTGAGAGATTATGTGGCCTATCTGAGGCGGATAGGTTTCGTTGTTCCCAGCTGTCAACCGGTACCGGATGTGCGGGCAATAACAACTGAGCCCGTACGCGGTGCTGGGAGAGATGCTCCACATTACGAAAGCACGACACTCGTGTTTAGGCAAAATTTGACAACGAAAGTTTTGCCTAAGCAACGAGAATTAGACAGAGGAAATAGCCTACTTCTGGATGCTCTTCCAGATGACTGCGACCTGATGCAGGTCAGTTGTGCCGTTTACGAGGTTGCAAGTGATCTGGTGACTCCGCGAAATCTGACACAAATATCGGGGAGTCGGCAGATTACAAAACGCATGTCTCTATTGAACGGCAAGATTTGACTGACACGGAGACTCGCTTCCCGAGTTCAATGTGTGATCGACTATTTAACATCTGGCCGTTCATTTACGGCAAAAGTCAAGAAGTTCGCACAACAACTGCGGACATACTATCACACACTGAACAAGCTGAAGTTGCTCAACATCAAGCAACGTTTGGCGGATAAAATTCGGGTTTTGAGGGATGCCAAAAAGAGGCTGCAAAGACGGGAGGATGGAATTCGACAAAATGCAATATTTTGGACGAATCCTTCTGTTACGTCCAAATGAGGTGTAAAAACCCATATGAGGACGTGGAAAGGGCGGGTCTACCAAAAGGTAGACATCGGGTTGTAGAGGATAGCGAGGGCTACTATACTAAAATTGGGAAAAAAAAAGAGTGAACACAAATAAATCACAAGTCTGTCAAGTGAAAATGGTTTTTATTTAAATTGGCGCAAATATTGAACAAGGTTTCTGCTGTGGAGGCTGGATTTGTGGATGAGAGAAGGAGCTTGGAATGTGGGTGGGTCGGTTGGTCGGAAAAGTTCCTCTGGGGAGGGAAGTGGAGCAGTTGGTACAGGTGGACGGAAGGACGAAGTCGAGGTGGTTTGCGATGGGCCCAAAATCAAGAGTGGGTCGGGGGGAGGAGGCGTGGGTTGACCCGCGGCCTCCGCTGCTTCGGCGGCGATGGCTCTGGCGGCTCTCAATATAGCCCGGTTCCGTACGCGGTAAAAATTTCGCGGCTTGGTTTTCCTCACTGAAAAAAAATTACCAATGGTGAGAAAAGAAAAGGGTTGCGAGAAAGGTTTTTATTAGGGGTGGTTAGTGATCAGGAGAAGGCGAGATCCTTACAACTATATCCCGGTGAGGGGAGAAGAGAAAAAAAATTAAAAAGAAATAACTATATAAGGGGAGGCTTAAAATGCCCAAAAGAATTATATAGGGGTGACCTAACAGTCCCTACTGATGCTTGCGGCTCTATAAGGCTCGACGTTCAGAGAACGACACCCAGTTAAGTCGCCAGTATCACTAATAAAAAAAACAAGTCCCTACTGATGATCGGAACTCCCCGGTTCGTCATTCAGAGAATGATGCCGGGAGAATTCCTATCCTCACTAAAAATATAAAATAATAAAAAAGAAATATATTCCCTAAGGTGTTGTTCCTCCTTTTCGAAAAAAAAAAGAAATATTGGAGTGAACCAACACGTTCGTCTCAGGTTGGGAAAGGATAGTGGATGGGGATTGAGTTCGGGGTTTTTTTTTATTTTTGTTTATTTACATACTCACTATCAAATGGTTGTTGTCTCCGGGTCCCTGGGCTGGTGTTGGGAGGTGCAGAGATGTTGACAGAAGTCTCTCCTTGGATTACGTCTCTCCGTCTGTCTGAACCTCTTTCCGTCTGTCTGAATCTCTTTCTGCCTGTCTGAATCTCTTTCTGCCTGTCTGAATCTCTTATGGCTGTCTGAATCTCTTCTCTCTGTCTGTACCTCTTCTGCCTGTCTGAATCTCTTATGGCTGTCTAAATCTCTTCTCCGTGTCTTACCTCTTCTGCCTGTCTGAATCTCTTATGGCTGTCTGAATCTCTTCTCCGTGTCTGTACCTCTTCTGCCTGTCTGAATCTCTTATGGCTGTCTGAATCTCTTCTCCCTGTCTGTACCTCTTCTGCCTGTCTGAATCTCTTATGGCTGTCTGAATCTCTTCTCTCTGTCTGTACCTCTTCTGCCTGTCTGAATCTCTTATGGCTGTCTGAATCTCTTCTCTCTGTCTGTACCTCTTCTGCCTGTCTGAATCTCTTATGGCTGTCTGAATCTCTTCTCTCTGTCTGTACCTCTTCTGCCTGTCTGAATCTCTTATGGCTGTCTGAATCTCTTCTCTCTGTCTGTACCTCTTCTGCCTGTCTGAATCTCTTATGGCTGTCTGAATCTCTTCTCTGCCTGTCTGAATCTCTTATGGCTGTCTGAATCTCTTCTCTCGTGATTATTAGCAGTGCGGTTGTATTTATATGTGACTCCCCCTGACTCCGAATTTCGGGACTGATAAACGGGATAATCTGGAAGAGTAGATTTCTTGGAAAAGTCGGGATATTTCGTTGATGTTTCTAGCCTCCACTGATTCCGATTAGATATCTTGATTCATGTGATAGATTTTTTTGATGCTTGACCGTGGAACAAATGAATATCGTAGTATGCGTCGGATTAAAATAGTTTCGATTAATTACATGATTGCTTGAAGGTCGTATACAACTTTTGCTAGTTTGTTTTGGGATTAAGATTATAATATACATGTATTCTATTTTAACGAGATCGGTTTCTTAATCGTATTGCCAGTCAATATCTATTTTCTTATGGTGAGTGATTTATGAGACGTAGATTAGCATTGTAACGAAGATCATATAAGATTTAACACTGATGTTCCGCTTAGAATCTATGTTTACATTGAAACGCCGATATATACAACTGATTACATGCATCGAAATTTTACGGAGTTCATGATATCTTGATCGAGTATTAAGAAGCGGAGATTGCTTAATCATAGACAAAGATAATGTTATAATTTGAGGGGACGGCTAGATCTGAAAACTTGTACGTGCGTGTTGCGTCATGCGTGAGGCGCGTGCTATGAATGAATAGAATGATTAATTTTATCAGTGTATTAATACATTTCAAAGAAAAGATGCATTATGACTGGTTTTCGGCATAAGAAGATGAAGTTAAAAATTGCTGAAGTATAATCGTTACGTAGGACGTAACACCCCCCCTCTTAGTTGAAAGTTGGCCCTCCGACTTTCGCGGAAGGAATTGGTCGCTTGCTAACGTGGTTCATTAACGCTTTATCTATATCTAGAGCCCTAATACATTTGTTTTAAAACGCGTGGGGTTATGCAATATTGTGCTTCGCATTTTCATGATATTACAATGAGCTACGATGAAATCCACTGTACCGATGTTAAGTACATTTTAACTATTTTAAGTTGTAATGTTTTCGTAGTTTACATAAATTTTTTGTTTTGGACAATATTATCGTAAGTAGCATGTAGATTCGTAATCTCGAGTAGAATCTTGTCGCAAGAAGTTGAATTGAGTACATTTTTTCCCTTAATCGTGTAAATTCTTGTAGACTGTGCAGTATGTGTGTTCCTAATAATATTACATTTTATGATATTAGAGTACAGGTTGTCGAGATATGTAATTGATATTGTTACATTCATTGGTAGCTATAGCGAATAAACAGTATATATGTCAATCTGAAGGTACAACATTCAATAATTTGATTGTATAATTTATCTGAATATATAAATGGTATATCTACTTTTAAGTTAGAACGATGAATTAACGGTACAGATATATTCGATCCTATAAAGCTAAATTAAATTTTGAGTCATCCTTTTATCTGTTGTCAATGAGAAAAATAGATTTATCGTCGTGTATTTCCGACTTCTAAATTTGTAAGTGCATAGGTTGTTCGAAAAGTTATTACTGGTTATTGCAGTTGATGTTAACATTTTATTATGTTTTGGCTATTACTATATCTTAACATTTAATGATGTTCAAATCGTTCTCCACCAAATTGTGGCAAACCTAACTTAACGGCGAGATTCTTTTTTTGAGGTCTAATTTATGTTTCATTCTTTATTTCAGTGAAAGGACCCCGCACACTTTAGCTTGATTTGCGGACCCGGTTAAATTTCCTGAAACTTCGCTAAGTTGTAGTCCAGAACAGGCCGAACAAAAGTTCTATATGGTAAAAGCCCCAAAAATCAATAGTTTTCGAGATAAAGTACTATACGATATAGTCCGGGCGTACGATATAGGCCCCCGGATCCGAGACTTTTGCATTTATTTTTTATATGCGACAACAATATTCATAGGTTTTTTTGGTCGCTGATTACGAATGTGATATCAGATTTTAAAAATTCAAAATGGCGGATCCAATATGGCGGACAATTTTTGAAAAATTAAACGAAATCGCTTGAAACTCATTATTCTGGGGTTTTTGGGGTCGCTGATCACGAATCTGATATCAGATTTTGAAAATTGAAAATGGCGTATCCAATATGGCGGACGAGTTTTGAAAAATTAAACGAAATAGCTTGAAACTCATTATTCTGGGGTTTTTGGGGTCGCCGCTCACGAATCTGATATCAGGCTTTGAAAATCTAAAATGGCGGATTCAATATGGCGAACGTGTTTTAAAAAATTGAACGAAATCGCTCGAAACTCGTTCTTCTAGGGTTTTTGGGGCCCGCGATGATGAATTTGATATCAGATTTGAAAATTCAAAATGGCAGATCCAATATTGTTGACAAGTTTTGAAAAATTAAACGGAATGGCTTGAAACTCATCATTCTAGGGTTTTTGAGATCCCTGATAACGAATCTGATGAGATTTTGAACATTCAAAATGGCGGATCCAATATGGCTGACCAGTTTTGAAAAATTGAACGAAAGCGCTCGAAACTCGTTACTCGGGTTTTTTTTTGGTCACTGATTACGAATCTGATATCAGGTTTTGAAAATTCAAAATGACGGATCCCATATGGCCAACAATTTCTGAAAAATAAAACGGATTACCTTAAATAAAAATCAACTATCGTAGACCATTGTGATGATAACAGCAGAGTCTCAGGTCCTTAAAAGAATTGCTCTTTGAGTTTTTTTGTAAGCTTGTACCAAATACTTGCAGTGCTTGCAAATAATTTTCAAATGCTGATGACAGCAACAAGCTAATTGTGGTATGTATATATTTTTTATGACAAGAACTTATCAATAGATCAGTATCTTATTTAATACTCCTTTTCTTTGTTTCTGTATTTTATAAGTTTACGTTATCTATTTCTTATATTTTTTGTTTGAGCTACCCGGCAAGAATGTTTTATATAGAGTTGTATACGTATACATTTATATATTATGTATATACTCATGTTATATACAAACTATCATTATTATATACAAACATATATATATGGATACAGTGCTATAGAGACAAAATTCATATATACTTGTATATAATATCATCATTTATGATATATATATATATACATATATAATTGAAAATAATTCTCATGTAGAGAACAATTAATGTTATTTCTTCGCCGCTCGTATTTAATACAATTTAGAAATAAAATTCTTGGTTTGACGGCACATATATAGATTGTATTGAATTTCTATGTAATTATATATAGTTATATAATTATATAGTTATATAATTATATCTCATTTCTTTATAGTTTAATACAATTGTATATAACACGTTTTTATCTGGGTAAAGTAGATTCTCTGCAAATTCCTGGTTGTTTTAGGCTTTGACATTGAATAAGTACACCATATGTTCCATTGTTTCGGCATCATATATATATATATATATATATATATATATATATATATATATATATATATATATATATATATATATATATATATATATATATTTTGATACTACGCTCTACATTTCATTAGTTTTGACATCTGATTCGTATTTGCATTCGTTTCGTCAGTATTTTGTATATGTTATCCTAACGTTCCATGTGATATGTGATGCGTTATATCTTTTTGCAATCATACTGGATTCTCTGTTATTTCTCATTTGATCTGTAAGGGAAAATAAGTGTATTGAAGAGTAAAGACTGACAATATATTATTAGAATGTATAACAATGGCAGCTCGAAATAGAATAAATTGTTATGTATGTGACGCAAGATTTCACCGCCGAGTAATGGTCCGTATTTTTGGCAATGAAAACAACCAAAAAATGCCAAATCGCGATTCTGCGTCGAGAATATCTTCATCATCCTCCCCAAGATGTTCAGGAGGATAGCCGTTTATGTTTTAATTG
Organism: Trichopria drosophilae; assembly: GCA_030407085.1. NCBI lineage: Eukaryota > Metazoa > Arthropoda > Insecta > Hymenoptera > Diapriidae > Trichopria > Trichopria drosophilae. The sequence continues at coordinate 76,086,368 of CM059582.1, forward strand.
TAATGTAAGTATTAATACAGAGATACGTGAACTGGAAGAAGATCCAAACTGTTTGAGATTAAACGTAATGACATTGAAAAGAAATAATAATTGTATATTTTGCGATAATTGCGGAAATTTTGTGAGGTTATCTGTCAATTGTAGGATTAACGTTTTTGTCATAAAAAATATATACATACCACAATCAGTTCGATGCTGTCCTCAGCATTTAGATGCTAATGGATTTATACCGCTGCCTCTAATGGATACAATAGAATTTATCAATAGACCTTATCGTATATGCGGTCCACAGTTGCAAGCTTTCTTACAGGGTTTACGAGTCTCAAGTAAAATAAACGAGGTTGATGATGATGACGAAGAAAGTTTCTCAGAAGATGAGTTCAAAAGCTTAAGCCCAATATCTCGTGAGCAATTTAGAGATTTGTTTTCACGTTTGGTCCCTGTACCGGAACCTAATAGAAATGTAACTCGACATATAAGTAAAAAACATCTACTTACATTTTTATGTAAAATGCGCCAAAACTTATCTGATGATTTTTTAAAAGTAATATTTAAATACACAAGCCGGCAAGCTGTTTCATTAGTTATCGCTAATGTGCGAAAGTCACTAATGTTGAGATTTGTACCAGAAAATATTGGATTAAATGCAATTACTCGAGAACAATACATTGAAAGACATGTCACTGATTTTGCTAATCGGCTTTACAATCCGAACCCTAATGACCCTCGCGCAATTGCAATTATCGATGGAACATACGTGTATACACATAAATCAAGTAACTTTCAAACACTCCGACAGTCCTACTCGGTCCATAAAGGTCGACATTTAATTAAACCAGCCCTTATTGTGGCTCCGAATGGTTACATTTTAGATATTCATGGGCCATATTTCTCAGACTCTAAAAATAATGACGCCGCTATGCTTGAAAACGAAATGCAAACAGATCCTGCAGCTCTTCGAATGTGGTTTGCAGAAGGCGACATAATCATTGTCGATCGGGGCTATAGAGATGCTATACCACTACTTGAACTTTTAGGCATCAATCATAAAATGCCTGCGCTACTACTTCGTGGTCAACGTCAACTTGACACCTTTGCAGCAAATGATTCCAGGCTAATTACAAAATCAAGATGGGTAGTAGAGGCGCGAAATGGTCATATTAAATCTGTTTTTAAATTCTTAGACGGACCTGTGTCTATTACCCATGCCATTAACATCGGGGATTTTTATCGTATTGCTGGTGCTATTCTCAATAAATATAGAGAACTAATCAACATGGCTGCAGCAACTCCAGAACTAGCAGAACGAATGATAGAAATGTCTCGTCATCCTAATGTTGTTCAAAATAGAGTCGAGAACGATCATTTAGAGAGACGAAACGCACAGTGGGTTCGGTTGAATGAACACCATGTGCCTCACTTCCCAAGACTGTCCCTAGATTATTTACATGATTTAACATTTGGCGTTTATCAAGTGCATCTTGCGCCTGCTTACATTCAGGATAAACTCCAACGTGAACAAACTGAAGAATTTAACATTGACACATTGTTGAATGAACCGGGGCTTATTAGAGTTCGAATATATTCAAGATTTAGAAATGCAACTAAGTACCAAATATTTATAGCGTTCATCACTGACAACAGATATGAAGAGCATAACATAAATGATGAAGATATCGATACCCCTATTTCGGGTTATTACTGTACGTGTAAGACAGGAGCTAGAACAGTCGGTTCATGCGCACACGTTGGTTCTATCTTATGATTTTTGGGGTATGCTCGTCATCAACCACAAGTGAAATATCCTTCACTAGCCATGCTTGAAAATATTACCGATGCAGGCCACAGGCAATGAATGTTAAGGTTTCACTCACGACGCGCCGACACACACAGTAAAGTAAAAACGCGGTAAAAACGCAGTACGTCTACAAAAAAATGTATAAATATGTTATTATTTGTAAATAATAAATATTGCATTTATATGTTATACGTGTATTTATTATTTCTTAATTATTGGAAATATTATTCTAATTTTATTATTTCAAATCTGATATCAAATTCATCATCGGGGACCCCAAAAACCCTAGAAGAACGAGTTTCGAGCGATTTCGTTCAATTTTTTAAAACACGTCCGCCATATTGAATCCGCCATTTTAGATTTTCAAAGCCTGATATCAGATTCGTAACCAGCGACCCACAAAACCCCCGAGTAACGAGTTTCTTGCAATTTCGTTCAATTTTTCAAAACTCGTCCGCCATATTGGATACGCCATTTTGAATTTTCAAAATCTGATATCAGATTCGTAATCAGCGACCCCAAAAACCCCAGAATAATGAGTTTCAAGCGATTTCGTTTAATTTTTCAAAACTCGTCCGCCATATTGGATCCGCCATTTTGAATTTTTAAAATCTGTTATCACATTCGTAATCAGCGACCAAAAAAACCTATGCATATTGTTGTTGCATATAAAAAATAAATGCGAAAGTCTCGGATCCGGGGGCCTATATCGTACGCCCGTACTATATCGTATAGTACTTTATCTCGAAAACTATTGATTTTTGGGGCTTTTACCATATAGAACTTTTGTTCGGGCTATTCTGGACTACAACTTAGCGAAGTTTCAGGAAATTTAACCGGGCCCGCAAATCAAGCTAAAGTGTGCGGGGTCCTTTGTATTTTTCACATTTGTCCGCATTTTGTGTCGATTGTTTTGATCATGTATTAATTCAGAATTCATAAAAATATTTATAATTCTTTTGCCATTTTTCCTTGCTGAAAAAGTCCGTGCAATATAGCATTTTATTAATATTGAGGATTAGCATTCATTAGTGTCATTAGTTGTTTATAATGATATATAATATGCTAGTCGTGTAATACTTTTTTTTTCTCTCTTTTTTTCTTCTGTGATATTCCTGTTAATTCGAAAACAAAAATTTATCATTACAAAAACTGTTGTGTTAAGAGTTATTCTAGTATTTTGAAAAAGGTTATTAGAAGTTAGAAATAACAAAAAAAATTTTTAAAGATGTATAATTCTTGTAAAGCGAAAACATAATATTTTCTATTAGCTTGCTCCTTGTCTGAACTCTGAATGTAGGTCCTGAAAAAGAAATATTCATATTCATATATGCATGTGTCTACCGTTAATTAGGAAATGGAATTTCACATGTATATTTGTATATGGTTTGGAATATTATTATTTGCGCTATCATCTAAGAACTAAAATATGTAAGTTGTAATAAAATGTGTAACTGTAAATAACTGTGGTTTTCTTTCTTGTTAGTTTTAAACGATGTAAATCGTTTTCATAATTATTTTACACGATTGTTTTCTGCATATTCTTTAAATATTTTGTTTGAATAATTGGCTTTCTTCGATATCTAACGTTATATTATAACCGTTTTTTATTAAGTTTTTATAATTAGTTATTGTGCAATGTTTTCCACTATCGGTTAAGGGATATATTAGATTGTCCTTTTGCTTGTATAAATTATTCGCTGTTTCTGCCACCATGTTGGCTAAAAATAGAATTTTATGCACTGGCAGTTTGTAAGTGTCATTCATTATTACTATAGTCATGCCTATTATTATTTTGTTTGAGTACTCGTAAGTTATGTATTTTATCTTCTTGCTTCGTATCTTGCTTTGTTTGTTTTTTTTTCGATGAGACAGAGATATGGTTTCTAGTTTACGATAACTTTATTTTGGTGCTGTAATCGAATTTAATTGTCACGGTGTTGCCTTGGTTTCCTAATGTTTCTGATTGGGTCAGCTGGAATTATTAGATGTTTATAATAGTTGTGTGTTTTAGGATAAGGTTATTTGTAGGAGATAGGTACACCTACTGCATTTTTCGTTGATTATTGAGACCTTAGTTTATTTCGAGCGTTCGCGAGGTGTAGTCGTGCATTTTTTTTTCGGGAATGAAAAGATTTTTTTTTCTCTCGTTTTTGCAGTATTTTTGTTCTTATTTTATTGATTACTAATATATACAGGTGGTGTTCACAGTTAAATAAGTGATTCATAGTTAATAAGTGGTTCAAAGATGTAATAAGTGAAGTGATCCTTATTTCATTCGCGATATCCCTCGTCCTCGCTGTCGGGATCTGGAATGGCTATTTCTGGAGGTCCTCTACGATGTCGGAATTCGTGGACTGTTCTTCCTTCAATGCGAGGTGGTTCTATTTCCATATTTTTTATGCGATCGTTTATCCTCCAAATGTGCGCGTTGTGGCATCTTATGCATTGTGTGGCCGTTCTGTTTGTTAGGAGCGCTTCGTTACAAAATGCGCAACTTATGTCGTTTCCCTGCGATGCTGTTATGTGCACGTTTGTAAGTCTTTTAAATTTATCCTTTTCTTCTTGCGGCATGAGATCGAAGCAGTTTCTGCATGTCCAAAATTCATCTTCTGTAGATAGCATTTCCTCCCCATAGTGGCATTCCTGGTTGAAGATTTCCAAGTGTGCCCATATGTCTTTACCTTTGATCTGGAGGGAGCTCACAAAAATGTTGAGTGGGTAGTCCATTTTTTCTCTGGAAGCGATGTTTATCTTGTTATTTTGCATGATTGTTTAATTGTTAGTAATAGGGAAAATGTAAATGTTCTTCTCTCTTATCGATTACTGTCGTTGGTTACATTTGTTTCATGTCCGTCGCTCGCGATTTTTACTGTGTTTATGTTTGTGTGTGTCAGTAACGTTATGTTGGTACATGCTTATATTCTGAAAACGTATTTTGTTCGGAGAAAGGAAACTTATTTATTTTCTGCATATTTATATTGTGTCAAAGATAGCTTGCCTTACGTTAATGAGTACACTGTAATGCGTATACATATATATATATATATATATTTTGGGTTTTTCCATAACCCATTCTGTTATTTTTGTTTATTTTGCTATAACACTTTTTACAAATTACACGATAATCCATTATGTAATGTGTTGGTGTGGTGACACATTTGAATTTTTCTTGTACTAAATGAGCTTCTTTGTATGGTGCTTTGTAGTGTGTTTCTTTTATTTTATTACAGTTATTCGTTAGGAGAGGTGCGTAGACTTCGACATTATCCAACTTTACGTATTCCATGACTATTTTTCTTCCTGAGTAAAGAGTTTTTATCGTTACGACTATTTAATTTTTAATGAAAGGTTAAATAACAAAAAATATAATTTGTATGTTATCTTTATTATATGTATGCGTCGGTGTGCTCAAGTTCATATTTTATTTATTTATTTATATATCCTAATTGTTTGACAAGTATAAAAAATTAATAAAATGAGACGTATTCTTTGTTCCTTCACTATTCGTAATATTATCACATACTAATGTCTGCAGAGGCCATGTGATTTCTCCCAAGGGCTTCAGAAGACTAGATTTTGTAAAAGAATAAAAAATAATATTTGTAAAAACCATTTTGTTCTTCCCGAATTATTACGTGTTTTGTCGGATTGGAATGTTTTTCGGCGTGTCGTATATCTCTGTGTTGAAGTCCATGTTTTCGTCTGGGGTAGTTTTTATTGTTATTGTCGGGTTGAATGTTACGTGCTTAGCGGGTGCGTTTAGTTGCTGATACATCGGCTCGTAATCGCCTTCCTCTACGTTTATGATTGTTCTAGTTTTGAAGTGTTCATCTCTTATTTTATTTGGTATTCGTTCTGTATTAGTTGGTGCATGATAAATGCTATCTATTAATGTTACCGTGTCGTTCTGTCTATCTTCTTTCATATAGCTTCTTTTGTACTCCTGAGCCTTATTTCTGTTTCCTAACTTCACTCCTAATATTATCAGTAGCATGGTTGTTCCTAGGCCATACAGCCCAACTGTTCCGATTTGTATGCTATTTTTATTCTCGCTTATGAAGGTGTGTATGAATGTAATTATTGGTGCATATTCTGCATTGCTAGTTTCATATACGTTATCGGGGTTCCATGTTTCTTGTGTTCTACAACCAGAATCCGATATTATTATAGTCTTTGGGGTGGTTGTTGATGTGTGCTTTACTTGGTAATTCTTACTGTTACAAGTTCTGTCATGTTGCCATTCTTTTGTAATTTTTACTGTGCCTGAGTTAGCTTTCAATCCGGATACCACCCCCGAAGACGTTTGTCCTTTTTCGTGTAATTTAATACAATTATTTGGCGGTATATTGTATGGTCAGTAATCTACTTTCCAAATGATTCCGTTTTCGTTGCAGTTAGTCTCGTTTAACATGTGCCACTCCTCGCAATCCCTTATTATTATACTGTCTGATTGACTTGTTCCTATTTTGTTGATGTACATGTGTATGATCAGCAAAAGCGTTATGGTTTTTATTGCTTCCATCCTGTCTTGATTTGTTTCCTGTGTTTGAGAAGGAAGGTGCGTGCATTTTCTTGCCTATGACTATTTGTTTATATAAGATCTAATATTTATTGATTAGTTTTTGTTTGTTTGTTTGTTTTTTTTTGTTATTATTTTTTTAACGCAAAAGCTTTATTATCGATACGCGTGTTTTCAGTTGGCGTTTGATTATTGCTTTTTATTTCTCTCATTTCTAGGTTATTTTCGCTGTTTTGTAAGTCTGGATATAGATGGAATGTTTGATTATTTTCTGCCTCTTGGATCTTTTGTTGATTGGGTACTGTTGCTTCCGGAATATTGTCGTTGTTTATAACTTTTACTTCCTGTAATTCAGTTTGAGGGAGTGCTTGGTAGTTTTGGTCATTGTTTTCGTTATTATTTCCGTTGTTGTTACTATTACTTCTTTTTGCTAGATGTAGGAGTAAGTGTGTTACTGAATCCCAGATAGCTCCTAATAGAAATACGGACCATCCGTAAGCGGTATGCAAGGTGTATCCGTGTATTACTGTATCAACTACTGCCTTCATTAGTTTTATTATTAACAAAATTCCCATAATGCCTGCTGTTGTTGTTCCGAATATCATGAAGTTTTTCCATACTTTTTCTGGCGCGGATTTTATCATTTTACCTATGTTATTTTCGCTTATCATATTTGTTATTGAGGTGATGCCTCTAGCAATTGTGTTTAATACTGCTGGTTTTTCTGCTGGGAACATTATGTGTTCTTTTAGCTTTTTTAAATCTTCTTGGCTATATATACCGTTCGTGGCTAAGTTTTCAGGATTTACATAAGTCCATTTCTGTCTCGTAAGTGGTTTTAGTTCGTTGGGTTTTATTGCTTCAACCGGATTTGGTAATAGTTTATACCAGACGCTGTTAACTGCGTACATTGGTGGGACTAGGCTGTTGCAGTTTATTTGTGTTCCTTTTCTTATCATAATTCTGGTTTTTGGTGTCATGAATAAATCTTCGTTTTGATGCTTTATTGGTAAATGCGAATAACATTCGTCGGTCTTCCTTATGCTTACTTCGACCGGTATACATTTTAGAATGTACGCTACTTCTCCGGCTGCTATTGCTCATATATCCTGGGCCTTTCATTATATTGTATGCGAATTCGTCAGGTGATTGTGCTGCTAGTGATAGTGAATTTTGTAGCACTTGTTTCTCGAGAGCACATCTTTGTGATATAACATCGTAGTATAATTGTTTTATCTGGTGTCTTAGGTGTTTTTCAACGTATACGAATTTTGAGTTTACGTATGTAAAAATGTCTAAATTCGTTGTTTTTAATGGAATCTTTTTGAATCCTTCTCCTCTATTTGCTTCAAGTATTAGTAGTTTAGGATGTTCTGTCATTGTTATTTCGTAGCCGCATGCACCTTTTCTCCCTTTTGCTGCTAGTGCAAATGTTACTTCATCCGTTGTGAGCGAGTATACTACGGTTTTGTCTTCATTGTATGCTTTATTAATCTGTCCTTCGTAAAGTACGTCATATTTGTTGGAGCCGCAAAAGTCTTCTGGTAACAAATCCCAATATGTATTGCCTCCCTCTAGATCTAAACATTTCTTATCAGTTGCGGGGTATGCCATTCCAGATCTCAAATATATTTTATTTTCGTTAAGGTTAATTCTTGTTTTGTATTTTTGTATTATAATTTTGGCTGTTCCTTGCACGATCACATTACTCCATGACCCATACAGATCGGCGTATTCTACTCCGCTACACGTGCCATCTGTTTGGATTCTTCCAGCTATCGTCAGACTGTGTGAATGTACATGATTTTCTTTTATTCCTGTTATTATTGTATTCGAATTTATGATTGTTGTTCCTGTTCGATGTATGTTGTCGCACTCTTCTCGAGGTATGTCAAGGATGTAACTTGCCATCCCATTCAAAACTGCCGAACTATGTGAGTGCATGCTGCAGTATTGTATTACTCTGTTTATTTCTATTTTGCACTGTGTGACTTCGATTTCCTCGTATTCTTTGATTTGTAACAGTTGAGCTTTTATTGTGTCTACTTGCACGTGGTTTTTCTCAATTTCGCATTCTCGTATACTAAGTAATGAAATAGTCGATATATTTGAGGCTTTTGCTCCACAGTCAAATGCGATAAAAGCAATTGCTTTTGTTATCATCGTTGTTATGAGCAGAATTGGGTACTTCATTTTTACTTCCGATTTTTTTTTCTTTTATAATCTCTCGTTTTTTTTTTCTTTTGTGTGTGTTTCCGGATGTGTTTATTTCGTGATTTACCTTTTTGGGGATTGGAATTTTGTTTGGATCGGGCTTTAATCCATCTTCACTGATTATGTGACCTAAGTAACAGACCTCCTTCCTTAAGAATTCGCACTTATCGGGCTGTAGTTTCAAATTTGCTTCTCTTAGTCTGTTCATTAATTTTTCACATTTTATTTCGTGTTCTCGAAGGGATGAAGCATATATGACTATGTCATCTAAGTATACAAAGAGTTCATTCCCTTGAAGGCCGGATAGTACGATATCCATAAGGCGTTGGAATGTGGCAGGGGCGTTTTTTAAGCCTTCAAGTTTTCTATTAAATTCATAGTGTCCGTGTGGTGTAGAGAAAGCCGTTTTCTGTGAGTCCTTTTCATCCATTTTTATTTGTAGGAATCGTGATGCCAGATCGAATATTGAAAAATACTTAGCACCTCCCAACTGGTCTAAAATATCTACTATGTTTGGTATAGGGTAAGAGTAGCCTATTGACTTTTCATTTAGTTTTCTGAAGTCTAAAACCATTCTCCATTTTTTGTTTCCATGTGAATCCATTTTCTTCGGAACTATCCATAGTGGGGTGTTGTAGGGTGATTTTGATGGTTTGATTATTCCACTATTTAATTGTTCCGATATTTGTTTGTTGATTTCGTCTTTATGTACCGGTGGAAATCTATATTGTTTCGTATTTATTGGTATATCATCCGTGGTAATTATTTTGTGCTTTATAAGTTTAGTGTAGCTTAGTGGTTCATCCGGTAGGTGAAAAACGTCTGCGTGTTTATTAATTATTTCCTCTACGCTATTTCTTTCCTCCTTATTTAAGTGTTGGATTCGAAGCAGTTCTTTGACTTGTATAGCACGTTTTGTTGCTTTTGTTGTATGGTATATTCTTGGATTAGGTAGTTTGGTTAATGCCAGCTCTTTTAATTTCACGTATTCATTGTATGTGAACAGTTTTGTGTGTTTATTATATTTTTCATTTCCATGAATTATGTGCGGGTTTTTAGTTCTGATTTTCTCTAAATATTGCATGACCTGATTTTCAAGTGGCTCGTCGGCTATAACCTCGGATTCGCTCTGTTTCGTATGTTCCTTAATTTTTGCATTACTTTCTTCACTGTTGCAAGCAATGGTTTGGTTGTTACAGTTTTTGTGTGATGAATTGTTTAAGTCTGGATTAATCCCGATTTCGTCTTTTCCATTTACGTTTTCCTTAGAGTCAGTAGTTCTATCATTTTTCCATCCTTTTTGCAACAGTAGGACCTGTATGTTTTTATTAAAAGTGTCCTGATCTTCTTGTATTGAGGAGGTATGAGATTTAGGGAATTGAACATCATTTTCGTTTTCTTCTCCAGTTAATTCATTTGTTTCTTCGTTCTGACCACTTGTATTTTCAATTATATCTTGACGATGGACATTTCCTGTTTTGGTTTTATTTGCATAATTTTCGTAATTCCTCGTTTCATTTTGGTAATTTTCATTTTCATTTTGATAATTTTCGTTTTCATTTTGGTAATTTCCGTTTTCATTTTCATTTTGATCATTTTTGTTTTTATTTTGATAATTTTCCTTTTCATTTTGATAATTTTTGTTTTCATTTTGGTAATTTTCATTTTCATTTTTGTAATTTTCGTTTTTATTTTGATAATTTTCATTTTCATTTTGGTAATTTTCGTTTTTATTTTGATAATTTTCATTTTCATTTTGGTAATTTTCGTTTTTATTTTGATAATTTTCATTTTCATTTTGGTAATTTTCGTTTTTATTTTGATAATTTTCATTTTCATTTTGATAATTTTCGTTTTCATTTTGTTAATTTTCGTTTTCATTTTGGTAATTTTCGTTTTCATTTTGGTAATTTTCGTTTTTATTTTGATAATTTTCGTTTTTATTTTGGTAATTTTTGTTTTCATTTTGGTAATTTTCGTTTTTATTTTTATTTTTATAATCCTTTTTATTTTCGTTTTCGTATTTTTGTGTTTTATTTATAGTTTGATAATTTTCATTTTTATTTTTATTTTTGTAATTTTTGTTTTTGTTTTTGTAATTTTCATTTTCGTTTGCATTTTGGTAATTTTCATTTTCATTTTTGTATTCATTTTGATTTTTGTGTTTTCTTTTGGTTTCTTGAGTTTCGTAGGCCTTTTCCTTATCGTAATTTTCCGCAGTAACATATTCGTCAATTTTCATTGTCGGAATTTTTATTTCTGTTTGTTCGTTGGTTGTGTTGTAAATTTGTAGGTATCCTCGCCCGTTATTATTTTTTACTTTTGCTTCGCCTAAATATATTCCTTCTAGAATGTTAATACGTGGTATGTAGCCATATTCTATATTTGTATTTTCAATATTTATGTAAAATGTAGAAATGGATCTTGCTGGTATTGTCATTTTTTCCTCGTAAAAGTGTATCTTGTTATTTTCCCATTCGATGTAGTGTTTTTTATAATTTATGGTTACTTGGTTTTTATGCAAGAATTCTGAACCTAGAATGCCTGCTGTATTAATTGGGAAACTGTTCTTGACAACGTGAAATTGTGCCTTGTTGCCTAATATTTCTATTGTCACTACTCCCATTGTTGAAACGGGGTGATCTGTAATTCCTTTTAAATCTACTATATCTGATTTATCTATTAAGGTCTCTCCTTTTATATTGCCTATCTTAATTATATTTACACTTGCTCCTGTGTCGACCATAAGAGTAACTTCGGTATTTAGATCCTTTGAGCTAATTTTTATTGTTAGAGCTTCTGTTTTGTCGAGGTATACGGTTTTTATTCCTCCGCTTCCGATTCGACTGCCGTTATGAAATTTATCTGGCGCATATTTCTGGTCTCCCTCTGCTCGCCAATCCTGGGGAGACCATTCCCGTTTCCCGTTTGTTTTGTAGTGTTTTGGCTTTTATTTATTTCTTGCAATATTTCCGATCGCATTTCTTCTTTAAATTTTAATTTCCTACATTCTCGCCAGGAATGTCCTGTATTTTTACAGTAGGTGCATTGGTTATATCGTTGGTCTACTGATTGATTGCTTTGGGTATTCTTCTGCCAATGTTCTTGTCGAGGGTTATTTTGAGTACTTCTTGTGTAATTGTGGTTCGATGGTAGGTTATTTTTATGGTTTCGCATTTGGTTGCTATTGTAGTTTTCTGCTTGATTGTTTTGAAAATTCCTTGTTTGGTTACCTTGATAATTTTGCCTGTGTGGTTGGTTATTATGATAATTTTGCCGGTGCGGTTGGTTGTTAAGATAATTTAGTTGTTGGTTGGTCGGGAAATGTCGAGATTGGTTATTTCCATAATTTTGTTTTGGGGGTTGGTAGTTTTGCTCTTGATGTTGGTTCTTTCGATAACTTTGCTGTCATAAATCCGGATAGCTTTGTTGTAAATTTTGTAAGTTACTTTGTGGTTGGAAATTTCTGAAAAAACATGTATCTGCCTCGTGTCCGAGTTTTTTGCAAATTTGACATTTTTTCTCTATATTTATTAATTTGACTTTTTGCATTTTTGATCTTTCTTCTATTTTCGGATCTTCTTCGGAAGTTCCTCTATAATACTTATTTTGTTTTATACGCCTCTCTACTTGAATCGCTTTGTGTATAGCTGTTGGTAAATCGGTTAGTTCTAAATGTGCCAGTCTCATTTCAATTTCTGGTTTTAATCCGTCTATAAAAGTTTCTAGTATTTCTTCTTCTGTTCGTTGTTTTTCTGCGTCTGTCACGATTCCGTCTTCGCTCGCGGTTTTGTAAGCTTCAAAAATTCGATCACTTGTGTCTCTTATGCAGTTGCCGAACTCTGATACGCTCTCGAAGTCAAATTGATGCATGCCTACTATTTGTTGCCTTATATATTTTAATGAATTTGCGGGCGCGTATACTTCCCTTAAACTTTTTAGTAATGCTGCGACTGTTTCAAACGTGTTGTTTCTTACTGTTCGTCGGGCTTCGCCCTTGAGTCGGCTTTTAATTAGCTTGACTAGGTCTTGCTCCGATTCGACCGGAAGCATGCTTTTAGCTTCTTCGCAGCCGTCGGTGAACGCGTAGAAGGTTTTCGGGTCTCCATCGAATCTTGGAACGATTTCTATCGCGTGATTCAGAGTTAGTCGATCGCGTTGGTGTGCCATTTCTTCTGGAAAGGTATATGAGTTTCCTACTGGGATTTTTGAGTTGTTCAGTGTTATGTATTTTTCGTCTTCACTGTCTGATTCTGGGAATTTGTGTATTTGTTCGTACTCTGGATTATTAAAATGAATGTTTTTGAGAGATTGTTTTATTTCTCCCTTTACTCTATCTTGGCGTAGTGAATATGTGTTAAAATTTATCGGAGTGCTAGACTTTAGGTCGAATAGTTGTTTGACTTTTGAATACCAATTTTCGTTATTTTGAGCCTGGTTATTTTCTTTCTCTGCAGTGCTGTCGAGGGGCTTAGGATCGTCTACTATTTCTTCGAATTCTTTTACTAATTCAGTTAATTTATCCGTTAAATTTTGGATTCGTACTTCTTCCGATTGTACGCTGGTCTGCAAGTTGTCAAATTCTTTTCCTATACTTTTGGCTAATGTATTTCCGTCTTTTTCTATTTCACTGTCTTGATCGGGTTTTGTTGCCTCGCTTATCGCGTTTTTATCGTTATCGTCCGGTACTAAGTTTTCTACTTGGTTCTCCTCGCAACTATTGTTCTTTTTCCGCGGTTTCCTATGTGTAGTTAATCCCAGTTCCAAAAGTTGCTCTTTTTCTGCGTCGTTTAAATTTTGTGTTTTCAATCGCGTGACTCTACGTTCTGACATTTAAAATATATCTATCATTACGGTTTTCGTTTTAAGAATTTAAAACTTGTTGACTGACTATGTATAATTTTCTATAAAAAGAAAGAAAATGCGTATACGCTTAAGATTCGAATGTCAAGGGACGCACGAAGGAAAATTTGCATTTTATTTTCAGTCATATGTTTATTTGTAAGATATCTGAAAAATTTTCTTTTTTATTATATTTTTTTTTGTTATATACATAAATTATTATTTGTTAATAGGCATTATTAGTCTATTTGTACTAGTTCTATTATTCGTGAGATGTCCGTCGTTGGCCTCAGTCTCGTCGGGTGTTGAGGTTGTGTAGGTTGGGGTGGTTGGTGTCGAGGCTGTGGCTTGACTATAGCCGTGATTCTCTTCACCTCCGTTTTTTCTTGGATAATTTTATCTAATTTTTGAAGGTATCTCAGGCCCTTTTGAAGCCTTATTTCCTTCAGTTTTTTGTCGTGAGCTTCTACAATTTGGGGAATTTGTTCCCTTAGTTGATATATATAATAAGCTTGCGTCTGACGCTTTTTTTCCAGTAGTTGTAATTCTTGGGTTTTATTTGACACTGTGAAAATGAAACAAACAATAAATTAGTTCCCGTTTATTATTGTATCGGTTCTGAATCGCCGTGTCCTTTAGACGTCTGTTCTCTTTGTAAAAGAGGAGAGTCCAAGGAAAGAATTGTCCCCCTTACTAAGAAGGTTTGGTCAATGTCCGTAAAACTGCGACTTAGTTCCGTTTATGTTACCTCGAACCTCCGTTTTTCTCTTTATGTTAATATTGATTCCTTACTAAGAAGGTTATCAATGAAGAGTTGATCCCTTTGCTATAGAAAGTTTGATCAAAACTTTTAAGAGAAAAAGGGAATTAATTTGACATTTACCGTTAATAAAAAATTATTTAATATTTTACGCAAGAAATACTATTGAAAAAGAGCGTTCTTTATGTTTTTTTTTGTTACTATTATCGTTATTATTATTATTTTGAAAATACGATGAGGAAATTATTTATTTGAGCCGCCAGTCAGCAAAGCCTTTGCAGGTAGGGTAGGGGTTGTTATGGTTCAAGTTTTTTTTCTCAAAAGGTATAGGTTCTCGCTTGAATTACGCTGTCACCATTTTTGTTACGTCCAAATGAGGTGTAAAAACCCATATGAGGACGTGGAAAGGGCGGGTCTACCAAAAGGTAGACCTCGGGTTGTAGAGGATAGCGAGGGCTACTATACTAAAATTGGGAAAAAAAAAGAGTGAACACAAATAAATCACAAGTATGTCAAGTGAAAATGGTTTTTATTTAAATTGGCGCAAATATTGAATAAGGTTTCGGCGGTGGAGGCTGGATTTGTGGATGAGACAAGGAGCTTGGAATGTGGGTGGGTCGGTTGGTCGGAAAAGTTCCTCTGGGGAGGGAAGTGGAGCAGTTGGTACAGGTGGACGGAAGGACGAAGTCGAGGTGGTTTGCGATGGGCCCAAAATCAAGAGTGGGTCGGGGGGAGGATGCGTGGGTTGACCCGTGGCCTCCGCTGCTTCGGCGGCGATGGCTCTGGCGGCTCTCAATATAGCCCGGTTCCGTACGCGGTAAAAATTTCGCGGCTTGGTTTTCCTCACTGAAAAAAAATTACCAATGGTGAGAAAAGAAAAGGGTTGCGAGAAAGGTTTTTATTAGGGGTGGTTAGTGATCAGGAGAAGGCGAGATCCTTACAACTATATCCCGGTGAGGGGGAGAAGAGAAAAAAAATTAAAAAGAAATAGAAGGGGAGGCTTAAAATGCCCAAAAGAATTATATAGGGGTGACCTAACAGTCCCTACTGATGTTTGCGGCTCTATAAGGCTCGACATTCAGAGAACGACACCCAGTTAAGTCGCCAGTATCACTAATAAAAAAAACAAGTCCCTACTGATGATCGGAACTCCCCGGTTCGTCATTCAGAGAATGATGCCGGGAGAATTCCTATCCTCACTAAAAATATAAAATAATAAAAAAGAAATATATTCCCTAAGGTGTTGTTCCTCCTTTTCGAAAAAAAAAGAAATATTGGAGTGAACCAACACGTTCGTCTCAGGTTAGGAAAGGATAGTGGATGGGGATTGAGTTCGGGTTTTTTTTTTTATTTTTTTTTATTTACATACTCACTATCAAATGGTTGTTGTCTCCGGGTCCCTGGGCTGGTGTTGGGAGGTGCAGAGATGTTGACAGAAGTCTCTCCTTGGATTACGTCTCTCCGTCTGTCTGAACCTCTTTCCGTCTGTCTGAATCTCTTTCTGCCTGTCTGAATCTCTTTCTGCCTGTCTGAATCTCTTATGGCTGTCTGAATCTCTTCTCTCTGTCTGTACCTCTTCTGCCTGTCTGAATATCTTATGGCTGTCTGAATCTCTTCTCTGTGTCTGTACCTCTTCTGCCTGTCTGAATCTCTTATGGCTGTCTGAATCTCTTCTCCGTGTCTGTACCTCTTCTGCCTGTCTGAATCTCTTATGGCTGTCTGAATCTCTTCTCCCTGTCTGTACCTCTTCTGCCTGTCTGAATCTCTTATGGCTGTCTGAATCTCTTCTCTCTGTCTGTACCTCTTCTGCCTGTCGGAATCTCTTATGGCTGTCTGAATCTCTTCTCTCTGTCTGTACCTCTTCTGCCTGTCTGAATCTCTTATGGCTGTCTGAATCTCTTCTCTCTGTCTGTACCTCTTCTGCCTGTCTGAATCTCTTATGGCTGTCTGAATCTCTTCTCTCTGTCTGTACCTCTTCTGCCTGTCTGAATCTCTTATGGCTGTCTGAATCTCTTCTCTGCCTGTCTGAATCTCTTATGGCTGTCTGAATCTCTTCTCTCGTGATTATTAGCAGTGCGGTTGTATTTATATGTGACTCCCCCTGACTCCGAATTTCGGGACTGATAAACGGGATAATCTGGAAGAGTAGATTTCGTGGAAAAGTCGGGATATTTCGTTGATGTTTCTAGCCTCCACTGATTCCGATTAGATATCTTGATTCATGTGATAGATTTTTTTGATGCTTGACCGTAGAACAAATGAATATCGTAGTATGCGTCGGATTAAAATAGTTTCGATTAATTACATGATTGCTTGAAGGTCGTATACAACTTTTGCTAGTTTGTTTTGGGATTAAGATTATAATATACATGTATTCTATTTTAACGAGATCGGTTTCTTAATCGTATTGCCAGTCAATATCTATTTTCTTATGGTGAGTGATTTATGAGACGTAGATTAGCATTGTAACGAAGATCATATAAGATTTAACACTGATGTTCCGCTTAGAATCTATGTTTACATTGAAACGCCGATATATACAACTGATTACATGCATCGAAATTTTACGGAGTTCATGATATCTTGATCGAGTATTAAGAAGCGGAGATTGCTTAATCATAGACAAAGATAATGTTATAATTTGAGGGGACGGCTAGATCTGAAAACTTGTACGTGCGTGTTGCGTCATGCGTGAGGCGCGTGCTATGAAGGAATAGAATGATTAACTTTATCAGTGTATTAATACATTTCAAAGAAAAGATGCATTATGACTGGTTTTCGGCATAAGAAGATGAAGTTAAAAATTGCTGAAGTATAATCGTTACGTAGGACGTAACACTTCCAACCTTTTCAAACATCGTATCGCAGCCTCAAGCGAGTTTCCGTCGATGGCCGCAGTTGAGGAATTCTGGGGGAGCATCTACGAGAAAACATCTAGGCTTAATGCAGGCACTCCAGGTATTGAAATCTTCACAGAGTTGTGCGACGAAATCACACAACAAAGTGAAGATTGCCCACCCGTCAGTGCATTAGATCTGGTCATCAGAATTGACCGGGAGAAATAAGGTGGCAGCCACGAATATGTTGGCCGTATCACCAGTGCTCTATTCTTTTGAAGCACTGAAGTGGAACGTTGACGAGCTAAGGGATCTTGACCGAAGCACACGGAAGATGATTTGTATGCAACGTAGTTTGCAGCCAAGATCTTCCGTGGAACGACTGTATTTACCCCGAAATATGGGAGGTCGTGGCCTTTTAAGCCTGGAGTGTATGCATAACCGATTGGTCCTCGAAACGGCTTGCGACGTGATTAATCGAACGGAGGATCCCCTGATGATGCTAGTACATCAGCATGAAATTCAGGGGAAGGGGGCGTGTTTGTACAACGCGGCGGAACGAGCGGCACGAAACCTCGGTCTGGTTTTCAACGTGGGACGTAGTGGTGCACAGGAGGCTGAATCTGTCATCAATCTGTGCCCAGTGCGTCTCAGGGCAAACATACGAAAGGAACAACTCCGTATGTTGGAGGGAAGGCATATCGACAAGCCGTTGCATGGACAATTCTTTCGAAATGTCCAACAACTTGGCTTGTTGGCAGAGATGACCTTCTCCTTCTTAAGATCAGCCGGCTTGAAATCCGAGACCGAGGGTTTTATCTTCGCATGCCAGGATGGGGTCATCAATACCTTAGCGTATCGCCAGAACATCTTACACCAGGCGGTACAGAGTACGCTTTGTAGACTGTGTAGATGTCATGCTGAGACACTAATGCATCTTTTGGCAGCATGCCCAATATATGCAGTTTCAGCATACATCGAACGTCACAATGCGGCTCTTCGAGTGCTGTATTATCACCTTCGCAGCACTTATAGTATTGATGCAACCCCAGTTTTGCCGTACGTCCCCACTGATATTGAATCCGTAGTCTGGAATGAGTCGTGCCGAATATACTGGAATTACTCATTCCCGACGAGCAGGCAAATATCAGCCAATGAGCCTGACATCGTCCTTGTTGACTTCGATGACAAATCCATCTTCGTCATCGAGTTTTCTGCACCAGCAGAAACAAATATAGTCAGCAAAGAGGACGAAAAACGGATGAAATATCAGGAACTCCTGTTCGAGATTCGCAAGCTGTATCGAGGATTCAAAATCAAGCTCGTCGTGCTGATAATTGGAGTGCTGGGAGGAATGAGACCAACTTTCCTCCAAAACATCAAAAGCATTCCGGCCTGTCAAGAACATGCAAATTCCATCGCAGGCCGAATGCAGAAAGCAGTGCTGCTGGGATCTCTCCGTCTACTGAGGTCACACGAGATCCTGTAACCACTAACCCAATGGTAGAGGGAGTGGTTACAGTTGCAAACGAAATGGCCCGGTGCAGCGGAGGAGATGGATATCGGAGCCACTTTTCTGCTGCAGACTGCACACGTGGATTCTGGAGGGCCAAGGGAGGTTAGGGTTTTAGTCGGTAAACCTTGCCGTTAACATCAAAGGTGAGGGAGTCCGACACACGGGGGGTTACACAACATCTTCAACCCCCTATGGTGCCTAATGGATTTCCCCCCTCCGTCCAAACAAAAAAAAATATACTTTTTTATTGGCTAGGAGAAGGAGTTACAAAAACGGCCTCATCCAGCCAAAGGGCGAGCCTTAGCTAACGCTGCTTTGCAGATTGAGCATACGTGTTGAATCCGCCATTTTGAGTTTTTCAAAACTAACCTCAAATTCGTAATCAGCGACTCCAAACAAAAAATGAATAGCAAGTTTCAAGTGAATCCCATACATTCCGAAAAATTTGTCCTGCATATTTCATCCGCCATTTTAAGTTCTTGAACAGCGATTTCAAATTTATAATCAGCGACCTGAAAAATGACAAAGTACACAATTTTGTTTCAATTTATCGAAAAGTTGGTTCGACAATTTTTTAATAATTAACGGTCTTTGAAACTTGTCAATTTCGAATTTTTTATAATTTAGCGCAACTACATGTATAATCTTGTCTGTTATATTTCATGATGCTTCTTCTATCATTGTAAAACAAATGTTTCAATGTTACTTCGAAAGCATTGAATCTACCGAGAAAATTATGTGAATAAAAAAAGGTGGTAATATACGAGCTACGCCGCGCCGCAAAGTGTTAATTATATACCCTGAAAAAGTTTTGACGATATGCAGAATTTTGTATAGTGATATTTATCTGTTTTTCAAACTCATAGAAGCATCTGCCAGAACACTATCATTTCAAATGACTTGCTCAAAGTCTGTGTCTTCAGCAAAACTCGGAGTGCTCCAAGAGCAACGTAAATCTTGGCAAATTATGTCGGAGATGGCGGCAATAGGCAAACTTACAAAGCAAGTTGAGCTGCAAAAGGCCGAACTAGAACTTCAAGCCGGCAGGGACAGATGGCCCCAAAATTAAAAAAAAATATAAATCATGAAACTTTTTTAATGTTACAAACTTTGCATTTTACATATATTTCCTAATAAAAACAGTTACATTCATTCGATTGGCTTACTATCTTACACTTTAAACACTAATACTAAAAAACATGTACATCTGATATTCAAAGTCGGTGTATGAAACATAGTTTTCTCTGACCGATAGACGTCGGTCTTCCTCGACGTGTAAGGGGCAAAGTACAAAATTCACAGACCTGTACTCGATGTGGGCAGGATGAGTAAAATATTACATTGTTTTTTGATAAATGTATAAATTGTCTGATTGTGAATTACATATATTTTATTAACATTATTTAATAAAAAATTTTTCGTAACGAAAAATTGCCATTTACTTCCATTCTAAATTTTACATCTGCTACACGTTCTGAAAGTTCCGCATAATAAATTCTTGTCGGAAACGAACTCCATTGAAATTTCTTCCATCAATTGGATCGAAATAAGGAGCATTCTCATGGTCTTGTTCGTCTCCGTTATCGATATGTGGATTTGTGAATTCAACATGAAGATTCCACAGAACAGCCGTTGTAATACAATTATGCAGTTTATTAAGCAAGCCTCTCTTTAAGCAAGAAAATTTCGCCTTCCACGCCCCAAAAACTCTCTCAATCAGGCCTCTCGTCAGGATATGCGTCCTGTTATAGTCACGCAAAGGCTGCTCTTCCGGATTAGTGACAGGTACTAATAAATACGGTTGCAAACCATACCCGTTATCGCCTATTAATAAACCTGAAAATAATAAAAGTTGCACTGTATATTCCACTTTATAATGTTTAACGACAAAATCTTGTAAACAATGCTCAATACGTATGTGTTATTTGTCTTCAAGCTAAGTCAATTTTCTTCCAAACATTTTTTCCATAACTTTTGATTAAATTTTCTTTAAGACACATATGTAATCGCACATTGAAGCTTAAGATTCATAAACTGTGATATAAACATTTGGAAGTCTGAAACACCTCCATGAAATCAACTTTATAAAAAATGTATGCAATTGAAATGACTTCTTTGATGAAAACTCGTGCATAGGAGGACTGATATAATACGGTATTAAACAAAATTACCTACTAATAGTTTGCGCTCCACAAATAACATCTTTAAGGCACTTCGATCGAAGCAGGTCTGGTCGTGGGTGCTTCCGGGATTTCGAACGTCAAGAAAAAGTATTTCACCCCTGGGTCCACACGCAGCCTGTAAATGAAGATATTAATATTAAAATTGACTATCTCCATGGATACATCGTAGTCGTAATGTCTAACACTTAATGAAAGTACCAAAACGTTGATGGAGAAGTAACCTTTCCTGCCTCTAAATATTTCAGCCCTTTCACGACCAGGACGGATGATTTTTATATGCGTGCCGTCAATACATGCAGCAACGTTTGGGAAGCGGGCTATTTGATAAAATAATTTCATGTTTCTTCTTTCTTCTTGCACCGTGTCAGGAAAGTATACATAGTGGTGCAATTTTTATGCCAGCGCAGAAGAAACTCTATGAATGCACCTGCACGCTATTGGTTGCGAAAACCCACTCAAATCACCAGTCACAGCCTACGACATAATGTATTAAATTAATAAAATATTGCACACAGTACAGTACACTGATATACTGACTTGGTAACTCGCAGTAGCATAAAATCTCAGAGCCAGGAGCAGTTGAAGGACTGGTGCCACCGGCAATCCGCTGGTGTCAATTTTCATTAAATCATCTTCAATGATAGGAAGTATACGGTACATTACACCTTCATTCGTAAATCTGTACCGTATTAAGAAAGCGTTGGGTTCTAAGTAATCAAATGGATTTGAAGCATCGCGAACGTATCGTTTTGGGACTCGTATATCATTTCCATCGTCTTGTAATACAAGCTCGAGTAGATGTTCCAGTTCTTCGGCGGCTTCGATTATGTCCATCTACAAATTATTTCAATCATAGTTTGATATTGACATTAGAAATTGCTACTAAATCTAGTACAAAGGCAGAAATCGGTCAAAATGTTAATTATGAGTCAACAAATACTAATAGATAGTGTTGTATTTCTTTTATTTTATTTTTAAAATTAAATATTTACAAAAGAATAGAATCAAAATTTATTTAATTTCAGGAGTCTTTTCGACAAAATATAGTATGTAGTTCGTATCGTTAAACAAGTCTTTCCACATTTATCACTCAATCATTCTCAAATTAAGTTATAATGAGTTTCGCAATCTATCGCAATATGACAATTTATAAATGGCACCCTTCACGCACACTTCCTTTCCCCACACGCTATCGCATTCTATTCGATCACCAAATTCATCATTTTTATATATATTAAAATAACGACCACTCTCACGTACAGACCCCGTCTAGAGCGTATCAATTTTTTACGGACTATCCTTCCGAATTCAGAAGTTCGTTGATTTGCAAAGCAGGAGATCTCTTGGTCGAGGTCACTTAACCGAGACAGATGTTATTGGAGGCTGGCCACTCCTCCCTTCATGAGCGTCTGGTTCTATCCAATTTGCAGACTTACAAATCGAACCAGCAGTAGAGGTAGACAATGATTACCACTATGGTTCCTCGTAGAGATGAAACCTCAAGGATGCTGGAGTCCCGAATCAGTGACCTCCGTCCGGAAGCTTCACTAGTGTTTGAAATCCGTTGACTCGATGGTGAAACCCTGGACAAAGCCTGTCCTCAGGAAGTGTGATCCTCTAAAGGGTGACCACTGACCACCGATGCACGGATACTCCACAAAAACTTTGGAGAGACCCAATGGGGACTAGTCCTAGTTTACCTCTCGCATGATGCTAGCTGCAAGAGACACAATGCGAAATAGGGCACAATTTTCGCAAGCATGTTGCGAGGACTAGATAAATCCGGAACTGCGCGGAACAAAACAAACTTTAAGTCTCGCGAACCGCGAGAGTCAAAAGGGAAGTATAACCCGACACCTAACGCCGCACCATGTCGATTACGAAACTACACGTTATTACAATCGCGAAATTACCAGACTTCAGATTCGCGACGCGACACATGTTCAGTCCGGGAGACATCTCCCCACTATTCAGCGCGCGAAATTCGAATAATCGGGCGGACCCTTACAATAGAAATAAATAAAACGAAATTAAAGGTTCTAAATTTGATTTACAGCCTATATTGCACTTCTTCCCTTTTATCAACTTCTTTACATTTATGTTGAAGGATTGGACTGTTCTGATTTCATTTCATGTCAAGACATACAAATGTGGTCGCAAGTAAAAACCAGGTAACTTCAGTTTTTAAACAAATTGAAAAATCTCAAAAAATCTTAAAACTCATAACATTTTAACCTCTAGAAGCATAGTGGTTCCTACAGAGACTCCCCTTTTCACCTGCTAATTCTATTTATGAAAATTAAATTTCGAAGTATTTAAAAATAGTGTTTCCTTTTTTTAGTAGCGTACAAAAAATGGCAATAGAGATGTTAGATGCATAACTATCACAAATGAATATTATGATGTCTTCGCTAACCTGTTCTTCGTCATACATTTTCGTAATGTGTACCATTAGAGTTGTGGTATATGCTATGAAACAGTGCATCAAAGATTAATAAAGCAATAACAAAAACTAGTACAGCAGACAATATTCCAATAATTCACAAAGTTGAATCAGATTGGGAGATAAATGCACGATAATAACTAAATAAACAAGTAATGTTACAAAATAAGTTGTTTTAAAAATCTTAAAATCATTATTAAGGTCGTTATAAACTGAGTAACTGATAAGGTACACAGAGAACAAAATAAGTGTTAATGGAACAATGTAAAAATAGTAGAAAGGGGTTCAACACTTAATAACAGTAGAATGAACAATATGAAAAAGTTGTAATTGACTTTTACTATTCAAAATTGTAAACCTTACCAAATAGTAGTTGTTTTTACTATTTAAAGAGGTTATTAAATGCATTATATCTATTTTACTATTCATAAATATTTTAAATGCCCAGAGAATGGTAAGACTGCACAACTTGATATTTGAGGTTATGTATACGATGAATTTGGAATAATATTTGTACGGAATCGTTTAGTATACTTTCATCAGATAAACTCATTCGAATTTATTTCGAATATATAATTGAACCGTTAGGTTCAACGCCTGCCAAGTACAAAGAAATAAAATCTTGAGTTAATCATAAGAACACAAACTACTTATAATTTTTTACTTTAGCAAGCATCTAATAACGAAATGTAATTTTACAACATTAAGCATAGGGAAATTACAACGTGATGTAAAATTACCACGTTATACGTGGGCAATTTCATTACAATTTTTTACAGTGTAGGTACTCTTATAGATCAGTATGACTTCGAAACTTTATATACGGGACGCGTTAATCAAGATGCACTCGAGGTTAGTGTGTCAAATTATTACTTTTATACGTATTTTGTAAACATTTTATTACCTACTTCCTGACGAACAGTTTTTTAAAAATATATAAAAATCATAAAAGTCACAATAAATTTAATTTATACACTTCATGTGAAAGCAGCAGAATGACAACAAAAAACATAACCTCACTAGAGGATTGTCTTTTGAGATTACACATGTACTATGCCTGTGACACCCCCCGCTAGTATGCCTACAGGCCTCGACACAATACAATGTATAGGGTTGCTTTCAGTAGAGAGCATTTGATAACTTTCTGCGTACTTTCGGAACGCATACTTCCGGCGAAAAATCCAGGATTTTTCGATGACGGATTATCCACGACTATGAATTCGGGCCTTACCTATCCGTTGCCGTCAGATTAATAGATCATATTCAATTGCGTATTGTTGATCAGAACGGTGAATTGGTGAATTTTCGTGGTGAAATAATTATAATACGACTCCATCTTAAATCTACGTAACAATGGGTATTATGTACAATGGTCAGAACCTTAATAGTTACTATAACAATAAACCATCACGGATAAAACATATCAGTCGTCATCAAATTCGCTAGACTTGAACACGTCGGAACGCTCTATTTCTGAAAAGCTTGGGACTCGAGTTACATTATCATCACAATATCAAACAGTGAATAATAAAAATTGTTATTGCCATTTTTGTATTTGCATACTTATCGCACGTTATCATAATATCAATAAAGGAGGATCCAATACTCAGCATTCAAAACCCAGTCGTTTTCGACGAATCTGTCGCTCATTACGAGCTGCATTCACATCAATCTTACAATACAAGTTCTTTTGGTAAAAATGATGAAATTCGTATTTGCAAAATCAAGATTTATGTATTTTACCGTGTAAAAGTTTGATACATGTTAGTGGAAGGTGGGCGAAAACCGACGGAACTAAAGCAAATAATACTAATCTAACGTCTAACGCAATCTGTCATTTATTTGATGAGGCGCGGTATGAGTTGAATGGTGTTGAAATTGATCGAAATAGAAATGTTGGTATTACTAGCTTGATGTAGGGGTATCCTTCTTACACGCCAAATGATGAACCTGTTTTCATTAATGCAGATTGGATATCTAGTTCAAATATAAAGATAACAAATGATAATGGAATGAACAGGATTTTTAATCATCCTTATTTCAATATTTTGTTTCTTGACCGCTAGTAATAATTAGTGTTGGAAAAAAAGTTGTTAGAGATTTTTTTCAAGAAAATTCTTGGTAAGGTCGGTCCCATTAAAAAAGAAATTAAAAAAAAAACAAAATTTATCGGCGGCATAATGTGCGCCCTCTTCAGTAATATAGAATAAAACGTTTTTTAGTATGTGTGTAGCAATTTTTGTACAGAAAGATGAATTTTGTTTGTGCTTAAGAATGGCTAGATGGTAGAATATGACAGCTCTAAAAAGCCCGAATACGACTGGTGTCTTTGTCGATCCATTGTGATGTTGAAAGCACTTGTTTTTTAATTTGGCGACTCGTTCTTATCACTTGTACTGTACATGATTATAGTTACACTGTTCGTAAAGTGATAATGGTTATTTTGATGTGATCATGTTGCAGTGTTTATAACAAATGATAATGGTTATTTTCATGTGATTATGCCTCTGAGTATGATTCTCGGATTTGCTGTAGATTATCGTAAGATAATTGTAAACGCGAAGCACGAACTTGTTTTAACAAGATCTAAACATGATGATAATGCAATAATAAAAAATGCAGAAAAACATTACAAAATTGAGATGACTAAAATAGAATGGTTAGTTCCATATGTGACGTTGGCTGGTAGGAAAAGGATACAGCTGTTACGTTTCATTGAAAAAGAGCATATCTTTAATTTTCCGAACATGGGAACTTTATGAATATCCGCTATTACCGGTAACATCATCCCACGTGTGGTCCGTGAAAACAGTGACACAACTAGAAAATCCACGATATATTATTATCGGCTTCCAAACAGCACGAAAAAATGACAAGGCGAAAAATGCTAGCCTGTTTCATCGCTGTAACATTAGTAATGTTAAAGTATCTTTGAATTCAAAATATTATCCGTATGGTAATTTAAACCTTGATATTGCAAATAATCAATTTTCTTTATTATACGATATGTATATCAATTTTCAAGCTAGTTACTATAATAAAAATGTTAATGGTAAACCTATATTGAATAAATCAATATTTTTAGAGAAAGCTCCATTAATCATTATTGATTGCTCTAAGCAGAATGAAGCTTTAAAACACGCACCTGTCGATGTGCAGCTCGAATTTGAATCAAAAGAAAATTTCCCTGCAAACACTTCTGCTTATTGTTTTATTTTACATGATCGTATTGTAGAACCCAAGTAAAAATATTTTATACAAAATGTATACAAATTGTTATGGCTGGGATGGCGCCCGAACAGGGAC
Source organism: Trichopria drosophilae (assembly GCA_030407085.1). Lineage (NCBI taxonomy): Eukaryota > Metazoa > Arthropoda > Insecta > Hymenoptera > Diapriidae > Trichopria > Trichopria drosophilae. The sequence continues at coordinate 76,112,789 of CM059582.1, forward strand.
GCCACCTCTCTGCCGTGAAAGGGCCAAATCGACCAGAAGGGTCGATTTGAGGATTCTTTTAGGGTGGACAGAGCTGCCGAATGTATTCGTTCAAAAGGAAAGGAGAAAGGTGAAAATAAATAATAACTCGATTTTCTTTTTTCTTATAGGCTTTTTTTTATTTTTTGATCGCGTTACGGCGCCGATATTCTTCGAGCGTTATTTTTGTTTTCTGCGGGGGAGAAGGCGGGTTGTGGTCGGGGGTGTCTGCTGGCTGTCCTTCGCGTTGGGCGCGTTGCTTCACCAGGAATTTGTAAAGTTTGCGGGCTCGCTCCCGTTTGCGACGTCGGACACGCTTATTATTTCGGGCCACTGGAAAAACGTAACAAAATTTAGTTTCGCAGAAGGAGAAACGCGGGAAACTAAAAAAAATAATATTAAAAAAATATATGTGAAAAAGGGCTACGACCTAGTTCCCGTATGGGTCGATTCCGCATTGGCACGTGCCAATTCCGGAATAAACCGAGGAAAGGGTTTACAAGTTCCTCGAGGGAGAGATAGAAACGCCGGGCCAAAAGATTTGGCCCTGGTCCCGAGCTCTGTCCCTTTTCGGAACTAGTTTACCAAAAAAAAAAATATATAAAAAAAAAGAATTGTCGCGGAGACGAGTTCGCCCGTGCCCGGAGGGATCGAAACGCCGGGGCAAAAGATTTGGCCCTGGTCCCGTGCTCTGTCCGGGTTCAGGTTAGTTGCCTGGAATCTTACCTAGGGGAAGATACTTACTGATAAGATACTGTTTCGATGACTCTCAGTGCCGGTGGAAGTCCCGACCCTCTTCGGAACCTAGGCTGCTGGGTCTGTCGAAATGAACTTCTGCTCGAGGTTAACTTCTCAACCTCAACTGCTCAATCTTAACTGATTGTTTGGTCCAGGAGGCGCTGTATTCATACTGGATACCGCCCGTGGTGCCCAGTTCCGTTTTGATGCGTTGTGTCGTGTCACGGATTTTCTATCCAAAATTCATGTGAATGCAAGATTTGCCGCTTCCGTCCGAATTGAACAGAATCTTTTTGCGCGTTTAGACAATTACGTTAATTTTAAGATTGTACAAAAATGAACGGTAGTTCATCATTCAATCTTGTATAGAACTGGAGATATTTATTTGTTAATATTTACTAAATTAGTTTTTTAATAATCCGATAGATTTTATGCAATTTTTATATGTCGTTGTGTTGTTTTAATAGTAAATTTGTATTTTTAATAAACTATTTTGCATTAATTGTTTTAATACAACTGTTGTTGATTTTTGTACAATTTAACATTATTTTTATTGAAGTCTTGTAAGAGCAATTTACACCCAGTGATATAAAGCATGAATTTCGTACATGAATAAACAATGAGATATTCTTAAAATAATTGTTTGTTTTTATAAATTTTGTATTATTGTAGCTTTGAAAACATGATTATCGAGATGCTAAATTTTAAAGGAGGTTCAATTTTGTAATAGAAAATAAAAGGTTCATTGTTTATTCATGAGATGGTGTTTACAATGTTTTATACGCTAATGTTTGTTTATTCGTTTGTTCGGTACCAGTTTGGAAGTTTGACTAATGAAATTTCGTGGTTGAATCTATTGTAATAAAAGGAAAAAACGGAATGTGTTAGTTATTATAAATAAACGTTCCATTTTATTTTATAAATGTGTTTTCTGCAAAACCAGCACTTTATTTTGTAATAGAATTTGTATCTAAATATGGAGACTAATCCGACCAATGTTATCATTCTATTGTTCGTTAGTTTTGGTTTATAATTTTGATATTATATGAAAAGCTATCTGGAAAAGAATTTTCTTGGAAAAGAAAAGTATGTCATGTAAGCGTGTGCATGAGAAAGCGGATGTACTTTGGAATTTTTATTACTTTTTTAGAAATAGATAGAGTTGGTCAAGGGTACGGGTTGCTAGTACGGTTTGCTGCGCTTTCTAAAGATGCTTTTAGATTTTTCCGTACATTTTCTTTTGAGACTATTTCGGAAAGTTTTTATAAAATAATTAATGGTATTTTTACTCTCTACTGGTAATGTAGGAAACTAAGTTGGAGTGAAAATTTAAGAATTATAGGGTTCTCTATTTTCGATCGGTATCGGTAAGTTATTTGTTAAGAGGTCCGGTTAGTATACGCCAGGCGCGCTATTGCATCGGATATTTGGTCGGTATTTTTGAAATTAGGTGCGTTACGTAGGACGTAACACCCCCCTGCTCGGTCGAAAGTCGGCCTTCCGACTTTGTGAGTACGTGCGTTAGTAAGTGTGTTAGTGCAGAATCATTGTAGTGTGATGATTAACCAATATGGGATTTCCGCTGGTATTACAAATAGTTTATATTACAGTCGCTTTCTGTTTATATTTTTAATTGTTATACATGAAATTAATAAAAAGAGTTTAGCCACATCGTGTGTCTAGAACCTTTTGCTCCGTGAATCCCTAGAAGAAATGCAGTATTTTATTTCTAGTAGATGTTATCTACTTTTGTGGGTTTAGGAATATTGATGTCATCTATGTTGTTTCGTAGTTCGACTCGATACATTTTCGTTCCTTCTATTTATGGAATCCATATTTGATTAAACAGTTTATGCGATCCGTGAGATTGTTTAAATATTTCATGCAAGAAGTGGTTGGTCTGCTACTAAGTAGTAGTCTGTTGCAGGATTCGCAATTAAATGTCGTTTGTTAATGAACGCCTGATAGTTTTATTGTTTTGGTTTCTTTTTGTGGTAAGGTAGATTCTGATTATAAAACCATTCATCTTCGTCATTTGTATAGACATATTCCGTTTAGTTGCATGTTTTCATAGTTATTCAAGTGATGATGCATATATCTCGCATGGTTATCATCGTAGTGTTGATGAATATGATCCATGGGAAATACATCTCTGTGGGCAGCGAAAAAGAAAGAAATTCTATTGGTTTTTGTGTGTGCTTTTTCTTTTGTTTTGGCTGGATTCCTCCTGCGTTTGATACATATTATTATGTGAGTTGCTGGATTCCTCCTACGCTTGATATATATTATTATATGAGTTGCTGGATTCCTCCCGCGTATGATATATATTATTATATGAGTTGCTGGATTCCTCCTGCGTTTGATGATAGAATTCTCTGAAATTCTTTTGTGCTCCATGTATTACGGACATTGGCTGGATTGTCCCTCCACTTGAGTATGGTTGCATGCTTTGGTTTATTATTGTGCAAATTTCGTGTAGGTGTCACATTTTGGTAGCTTTTGGTTGTTTTTGAAAAGTGATGAACAAATAAGACTTGTCGTTTCTGTAAGGGTTAACGGATCAACCGGTTCTAGTCATTGTAGTTGGCTTTACAAATGTTTACATAGATTATTATTACAATTTTTGTAGAGGCGAGCTAGTGATAACGTAATTGTTACATTGGTATTTTGCGTAGTGAATCGAATGAGCAGTATAAACATTTTGATTACTTATTTTCGAAATAAACGCAATTCGCATATTTATATTTAATAATATAGTGTCATTGTCTTTTTTTTTCACTGTACGCATGTGTCTATTAGTTTTGTTGTTAGTTGTAACTTGACCTCGTGCAATTATTTTATTTTGTTAATTGTGAAATAGCATACATGTGATTATCAAAGGTATTCCTTATTCGTGCAATTTGAAAAATATGAGAGTTCATATTTTGAGCATCTTAAAAAAATATATATATTTGTTGAAAATTATTGAAAGGAGAATAAATAATAATTTTATAAAATTTCAGTTTTATTAGTGTATATATTTTTTGTTCTTGCTAGCATTTAAGTTCTAATAATGATTTGATAAAATGAACATGAGTGATTATAATCCTTTTTAATACGTACATTTCTCGCTCTCCACTTAAAATGTGGCAAGCCTAACTTAACGGCGAGTTTCTTAGCATTTTTTATACTCTGATACTGGAATTTCCTAGTCTCATTTCACTCCTTCTCGAATTTACGAGGTTGACTTTATTTTCTGGTAAGCCCTAAGGAAACCATACAAAGTTTATTTACTCTACGAGAGTTAAAAATGGTTTTGAATTTTTACGTACGTAGTGTAAGAAAAATATATGCACATATATGTAAAGACTAACTTAGTTTAATACGTTATTTTTCTCGCACTCCACTTAAAATGTGGCAAGCCTAACTTAACGGCGGGTTTCTTATCGTTTTTCTGTGATGTGAGGTTTGAATCCTCTAAAAAAATGATTAGAAATTAATTAAATTGTTTTGATACTAAACATTTGTTGTGTCCTTTATACGTTACATATATATACTTTTTGTTCATTTCATCAAATTCAATGTTATGCAGCACAATTGCAGAATATTATTATATACTTTTCTTTTTTGGTTATGATTTAAAGAGGAGAAAAAAAATGAATAAAGATTCTATTAAAAAAAATTGTGTATTTATGAAAATTTGTAAGGATGCAAATTGAAATCTATTATGCTTGTTTTGTATTGTTTATTTTGTCTGCCGTGTGTAGATAGTGTTCCTGAAACAGAGTTTTCATATACACATATGCCGTTTTGCATTTATGTATATGTAGTCAGTTATTATTAATATTATTCATATACTTGTATGTGCGAATATATATATATATATATATATATATATATTTATCTTCACTTCTTTTACCTACAGATGAGAAATATGCTATCCCTTGTATGATTTCTATTGTTTTTTTTTTAAATAAAGGAAGAGAAAAGAGGGGAGAAAACAAAAATTTTGTGTTGCGGAGTTTTCAGTTTTCTTCATTGTTATGTAGAAAGATGTTATTTCGGTTATACCAATGAGAACTTGCGCACTACCTTCTCCCAAAAAGAAAAATATGTATTTCTCTTTTGGTGAGGTAATTTTTACCTGCCTTTCGGCTTGGCTCCATCTTGCAACGCTTATAACCAGAGGATATGATATGAGAAAAATAATACTAATGAAGCTAGAGAATTAAAACAACAGAAGAAGAAAGAAAAACAAAAGTAGTACAGTAATGTGATGGCATGGAACGTCTTATTAAAATAATAGAGTTAAAGGAGAAATGTCAGGTGAGAATAAGGCAGACTTCTTTAAGGATTTAAAACAAATTTATTACATTTTTAACTAAATTTTGTAATTCTTCATTTGTGCGTATCATTTCAATTTTAGTTAGTTTAGGTATATCATATATGGGATATAAGATTTATTCTAGCTTGATATTTTTGAATTAATATTTTTGCTGTTGCATGTACTACCACGTTGCTCCATGAACCAAACGAATCGCTATATTCTACTCCTTTACAATTTCCATCTACTTGAGATGTACCAGCCATGTTTAAACTGTGGGAGTGAACTTTGTTAGGTGTTATTTGATCTAGGAATATATTGGAATTTATAGTTAACGTCCCTGTGTTGTGTATTTTGTCACACTCGTCTCGTGATATTTCTAGTATATATGTTGCTAAACCGTTTGATACTGTAGACATATGTGAGTGCATTCCGCAATATTGGATGATTCGGTTAATTTCTATGTTACACTGTGTTACTTGGATTTCTTCATATTCTTTTAGTTGTAATAACTGGGCTTTAATTTTTTCAGATTTGATTGATTTTTTTTCTATTTCGCAATCTTGTGTATTTAATAATGAGATTGTGGATATGTTTGAACTCTGTACTCCGCAATCGAATGCTATAAATGCTTGAACGTCCAGAATTGTTATAAGTAGTAGAATTGTGGTTATGAGAGTATTCATTTTGTTTGTAATATTGACTTCTGTTCTTCGTTTGTCTCTGTTCCTGTTAAACATATATATATATCTATATTATTTTTTTGTTTTTAGTTTTTTTTTTATATCTATACTTAAATTTACTGTATTGGTATTTTTGATAATTTTAGTCGATTCGGGTGAACTGTTTTGTCTTCGTTTTTCATTCTTATTTTTATATTTCCGTTATCAAATAGTTCGAGTACTTCGAAGGGGCCTTGATATTCGTCATCGAATTTGCTAGTTTTGTGATTTTTTTTAAGAAAAACAGGGTCTCCTATATTAAATGTTATTGGGTTAATATGTTTGTCGTAGTAATGTTTTGATTTTAGTTTAGCGGTTGTTAGATTTTGTCTTGCGAATTTCTGTGTGTCGTAAAGTTTTGAGGCTAAGTTTTGTACATAGTCACTGTATGTTTCCTGGGTTTCGTTTTCGATAAGTTTTGATGATGGTAATTTTGCTATTCTACCAAACATTAGTTCAAAAGGTGTGTATTTAGTTCCCTCGTGAATACTAGTATTATATGAAAAAGTAGCTAATTCTAGCCATTTATCCCAGTCAGAGTGTTTGTTTGTGAAATGTTTAATGTATTCTTTTATTACATGATGAGATCGTTCTAATGAGCCGTTAGATTGAGGGTGAAATGCTGTAGTTTTTATTTGCTTTATATTGAAGAGTTTTGCCATTTTTTTCATTATTTTGCTCAAAAAGTTCTTCCCTTGGTCTGTTAGGATGCTTCTTGGAGTGCCAAAAATGCATATAAATCGTTTTGTTAGTGCGTCTGCTATGTCTGAGGCTGTGGCTTTTTTTAAAGGTATAGCTACTAAATATTTTGTTAGATTGTCTTGGATAGTTAAGATGTTTTCATAGCCTTCTTCAGTTTTATTGTTTGGTATTACAATATCCATTGCTATGTTTTCTAGAGCTTTTCTTGGTGTGTCGGATATGACCATTGGTTGTTTGGTTTTAATTCTACTTAATTTTTTAATTGGCAGGATTTGCATGATTGAATGAATTTTTCTATATCGGATTTCATGTTTTCCCAGTAATGATTTTGTTTAATTCTTTTGAGGGTTTTATTGATTCCTTTGTGTCCTCCTACAGGTGAAGAGTGTAATATTTCTGAGTCTGTGATATTTGCGATTTGTTTATATTCAGGTTCTAAATTGTTTATTTCATCTTTGGTATGTTTTTCGGTTTTTGTGTCCTTTTTCTTTTCGTGTGCGAATATTCCAGGACAATTTATTTCTATGTGATTTAATTTATAACATTTAGTACAGAATGGTATTACAGCCGAAAGGTTGTATTTTGACCCTGTGTAATTTACTTTATCGTTTCGAGGTTTTTGAATATTATATATTGGACTGTGTACTAGTATTTGTTTAAGAATTTTGTTCTTTGCTATTGTGTGAGTACTTTTAATGAATTTAATTGGTTCTAGTGCTTGTACATCTTGGTTGCTGTAATTAATCCAATAATTACTGTCTCCATTAAATCCTAGTCCTTTTCGATCGGTTTGGGTTTTAATTCTGATTGGTTCTCTAATTCCTTGATTATATCTGCCTATTCCGGCTCCTCTCCATCCCATATTTTCCATCATCTTAGTAATGGTATTATTAAGGTAGGCTCTTTTATTTGATTCGTTAATTTTTAGTATTTCTATAGGATTTCTGGATAATGCATCTGCGTTGACGTTTGATTTGCCTGCTTTATGTATTACTTCAAATTCGTATTCTAATAAATTGTACATCCATTTGGCAACTCTGGAATTGGGATCTTTTTTTGTTCTGAATGATGTGAGGGGTTTATGATCAGTAACCACCGTAAAATGTTTTCCATAAACGTAAGGTCTGAAATGTAATATGGCATAGTATATTGCGAGAGCTTCTTTATCATAAGTTTCGTATTTCTTTTCGTGATCGTTCAGTACGCGAGAGGTATAAGCAATAGGTCTATCTTTACCTATTTCTCCTTGAGATAGTATTGCGCCTATCGCATATCCTGATGCGTCTGTAGTGATTATAAAAGGTTCATTGAAGTTAGGGTACTGTAGGACAGGTGCGTTGCATAATTTTTCACGCAGTGTGTTAAATGCGTCGTTTTCTTCTTGTTCCCATTTGAACGATATATCGTTTTTTAGTAAATTTGACAAAGGTTTGGCTATAGATGAAAAATTTTCAATAAATCTACGGTAGTATCCTGCGAGTCCGAGAAATTGTCTGATATTCTTCTGATTTTTAGGTATTGGAAATTTCTGTACGCAATTGATTTTGTTCGGGTCTGGTTTTAGACCTTCTTCGTTAATTATATGTCCTAAATAACAAACTTCTTTTCTTAAAAATTCACATTTGTCTGGTTGTAATTTAAGGTTTGCGTTTCTTAGTCTTTTCATTAATTTCTCGCATTTGATCTCATGTTCTTCTAACGATGATGCGTATATCACAATATCGTCAAGATATGCAAAAAGTTCGTTACCTTGCAGGCCTGATAAGATTATGTCCATTAGTCTTTGAAAGGTTGCTGGTTCATTTTTTAATCCGAATGGCATTCTATCGAATTCATAATGTCCATGTGGGGTAGAAAAGGCCGTTTTGTGAGAGTCGTTTTCATGCATTTGCAGGAATCCGGATGCAAGATCAAAAATTGAGAAATATTTAGCACTTCCAAGTTGGTCTAGTATATCGACAATGTTTGGAATAGGGTATGAATCGCCTATTGATTTGTCATTTAATTTTCTGAAATCTAAAACCATTCTCCATCTTTTGTTACCTTGAGTATCCGTTTTTTAGGTACTATCCATATGGGTGTGTTATATGGTGGTGATTCTGATGGTTTTATTATACCACTCTTTAATTGTTCCGATATTTGCTTATTAATTTCTTCTTTATGTATAGGGGGGAATGGGTATTGTTTTGTGTTTATAGGTACTTGGTCAGTTGTTATTATTTTATGCTTTTTAAGTGGTGTGAAGCCAAAAGGCTCGTTTGGTAAGTGAAATGTGTCTGCATTTTTATTTATTATTCTATCTATACTTTCTTTTTCTTCAGTGTTTAGATGATCCATTCGTAATAGCTGTTTTACTTGTTTTGCTCGTTTTGTTTCTTTGGTTATGTGATATACTTTAGTTGTTTTCATTCTTGTTAGGGGTTCGTTTAAATATTCTGTGTATGTAAAGAGTTTTTTTTGTTTATTGGGATGTTTGTTTGGTTCTTCTAAACCGTGTGTTATTATATGATTATCCCTTTTCGTAGTTGATGTTTCGTTTGTAATATTTTCAGGAGGTTTATTTATTAGGTCCACATCGGGTTTATTTTTATCTTTTTCCTTGTATTCGTGTGGTTTCTTTGATGTTGTTTCTTGGTGTTGTTTGTTTATTTTCATCTTTTGTAAGATTAGTAGCTTCACATTTTCATTATAGAAGTCTTGATCTTCCTGTATGGAGGAATTGAAAGATTTCGGTAAGTGTTGTTTTATCATTTGGTTAATTTCATTTTCGTTTTCATTTATTATTTCATTTTCATATTTGTTTTCGTTTATTATTTCATTTTCATGTTTGTTTTCATTTATTATTTCATTTTCATATTTGTTTTCATTTATTATTTCGTTTTCATATTTGTTTTTGTTGGTTATTTCATTATTTCCATTTATTATTTCATTTTCATTTTTGTTTTCATTTATTATTTCATTTTCATATTTGTTTTCGTTTATGTGTTCTACATTTTCCTCTATTTCTTCTATTTCGACTGTTGGAATGTCTAAATTTAATACTTCATTTGTTGTATTAAAATTTTGTAAATATGCTTTTCCTTCATTATTTTTAACAAGTGCTTCGCCCAAGAATACACCTTCTTTGATATTGATATGTGGTACATACCCATGTTGAATGTTATTGTTTTTTATTTTTATGAACATTGTAGATACTGCTCTAGCCGGAATTTTTATAGTTTCTGGGCTGTTGAAATATTTTGTGTTATTTTTCCATTTAATAAGGTTATTTTTGTAGTCTATTGTAACTTCATTGCTTTTTAAAAATTCTGATCCTAAAATTCCTTCAAAATCTATTGGGAAGTTGTTTTTAACAACGTGGAATAGTGTATCATGTCCTAATATCTCGATTATTACTACCCCCATTGTAGTTCCTGGTTGTTCCGTGATTCCTTTTAGATCTATTATATTGGTTTCGTCTATTAATGTTTCTCCTTTTACATATTTTTCTTTAATGATGTTTACGCTGGCTCCGGTGTCAACCATTAGGTTTATCATTGTATGTAAATCTTTTGAGTTTATTTGTATTAATGGGGCTTCATGTTTATTTAGATTGACTGTTTTTATTTCTCTGGACTGGTTGCTGATTTTGTCACAAGGTTCATTTGGCGCTTGTTTCCAGTCTCCCTCTGTGCGCCTGTTCTGGAGAGACCATTTTTGTTTCCCGGATTTGTTGAGTCTTTTAATTCCTTGATTAATTCTGCTCGTATCTGTTCTTTGAATTTTAGTTTTCTGCATTCTTGCCATATGTGTCCTATAGACTTGCAGTATGTACATTGTTTTGATTCGTTAGATTCGTGGTAGTTCTGATGTTTAAAGTTTTGGTTTTGATTGTGTGGATTTTGGAACCTTTTTGGATGGTTATAGTATTGTTCCTGATTATAGTTGTTTGTATAACGTTGTGGTTGATTTTTTTGGTGATTTTGAGAGTTGTAAGATTGCTTTTGATAATTTCGAGATTGATAGTTGTTTGGTTTGTAATTGTTTGATTGAGGGGTGTTCTGATGATAGTTATTCCTTGGATATCCGTAAGATTGATAGTTGTAGGGTTGAAATTTTTGTTGATTTGAGTTTTTGAAGAGGCACGTATCAGCTTCATGTCCTATTTTTTTGCAGATTTGACATTTTTTTTCTGTAGTTAAAAATTTTATTCTTTGTGTTTTAGGTTTTTCTTCGTTTTTTGATTCTTCAAGAGGGATTCCTCTTACATTATTTGCGAGTTTTAGTTTTCTTTCTATCTGTATTGCTTTATGTATACCAGCTGATAGGCCTGTTAGTTCTGAATTTAATAATCTAACTTCTATTTCGGGTTTTAATCCAGTTAAAAATGTCTCTAGAATTTCTTGTTCGGTTCTTTCTTTGTCTATGTCTGTTACTTCGTCATCTTCGCTCAAGGCTTTGTAAATTTCTAATATTCGATCTCCTGCTTCTCTGACGCGATTTCCATATTCGACGACCCTTTTAAAATTAAATTGGTGCATCCCTATTAATTCTTGTCTGATTTCTGTTATTGAATGTGCCGGGCATAAATTTCTCGTAAACATTTAAGTAGGGCTGATACGGTTTCGAATGTGTTATTTTTTACAGCTCGTCGTGCTTCTCCTTTTAGTCGACTTTTTATTAATTTTACTAAGTCTACTTCTGATTCCTCGGGTAGCATATCATTTGCTTCCTCGCAACCGTCGACAAAAGCGTAAAAAGTTTTCGGGTTTCCGTCATATCTGGGTACATTTTCTATAGCGTGGTTAAGAGTTAGTTTGTCTTTGTAGTTCGCCATCTTTGCTATTTCGTCTTCGAAAAAATATGGATTCGAGTTATTTATCGTTCTGAAGGTGTCTTCACCTTCGCTTTCGATGTTATTATTTCCTATCTTATAATTAGTACTTTCATGTACGGGGATTTCTTTAATAATCTGATATTCTTCGTTGTTGGTTCTTTTTGTGTTGCTGGTTTATATTACTATTTGTTGGGGTGCTGGCACATAGCGGAGTACGTTTTGTGTACCAGTCTCGGGATTCTGATATTTGTGTATTTTTTTTCTCTGGAGTTTTGTCTATGAGACAATCGAATTCTGTAACTAGTTCGTTAAATTTACTTCTTACATCGTCGATGTGCGTCTTTCGTGAGAGTGTATTTTGTTCTATATTGTCTAGGTGTTGTTTTAGCGTTTGAATGTATTCGTTTGTTTCTAGGATATTTTGTTCTACGGTTTGTGGGTTTTCGGAGTTTTTTTGGGGCTAGTTCAGGCTCTATAGTTTTGTCTTCTACAATTTCTTGTTTTTCCGTAATTTTTTCTAACTTTTCAATTGACGGTTTTTTAGGTTTTCTATCGTTAGTTAGTCCTGTTCCTAGTAATGTGTTTTTATCGGTTGTATTTAAGTGTTGTGTGTCTTTTCGAGTTATTCTTTTGTTAGACATTTATGAAATATTGGACATTAAAAAAAAATAATAATATATATGTAAATTTATATCTTTTTTCATTAGAAGTTCGATTATGCAGATTTTTTTATTTGGTTTATGTGATTTTTGAATAGAATCTGCATTTAAAAGGGAGTATCTTTCTACCAAGAAAAAAAGTGAAGGTTTTTTTACAACGGCAAGGACAGCCAGCTTATTGGGTACTTTCTGTTTTTGTAGTCACGCCAGTTTCAGGTAGTACTATTTTTTTTTGTCAGGATATTTATTGGTTGAATATTCTCGGGTTCCGCCCTAACCAATTGTTATATGACGGGATGGGATAACTACTTTCCTATTTGTTGGATTCGGGTTCCGCCCTAATTTCGCTGTCACCAATTGTTATGGCTGGGACTTACTGACAAGATACTGCTTCGATGACTCTCGGTGCCGGTGGAAGTCCCGACCCTCTTCGGAACCTAGGCTGCTGGGTCTGTCGAGATGAACTTCTGCTCGAGGTTAACTTCTCAACCTCAACTGCTCAATCTTAACTGATTGTTTGGTCCAGGAGGTGCCGTATTCATACTGGATACCGCCCGTGGTGCCCAGTTCCGTTTTGATGCGTTGTGTCGTGTCACGGATTTTCTATCCAAAATTCATGTGAATGCAAGATTTGCAGCTTCCGTCCAAATTGAACAGAATCTTTTTGCGCGTTTAGACAATTACGTTAATTTTAAGATAGTACAAAAATGAACGGTAGTTCATCATTCAATCTTGTATAGAACTGGAGATATTTATTTGTTAATATTTACTAAATTAGTTTTTTAATAATCCGATAGATTTTATGCAATTTTTATATGTCGTTGTGTTGTTTTAATAGTAAATTTGTATTTTTAATAAACTATTTTGCATTAATTGTTTTAATACAACTGTTGTTGATTTTTGTACAATTTAACATTATTTTTATTGAAGTCTTGTAAGAGCAATTTACACATAGTGATATAAAGCATGAATTTCGTACATGAATAAACAATGAGATATTCTTAAAATAATTGTTTGTTTTTATAAATTTTGTATTATTGTAGCTTTGAAAACATGATTATCGAGATGCTAAATTTTAAAGGAGGTTCAATTTTGTAATAGAAAATAAAAGGTTCATTGTTTATTCATGAGATGGTGTTTACAATGTTTTATACGCTAATGTTTGTTTATTCGTTTGTTCGGTACCAGTTGGAAGTTTGACTAATGAAATTTCGTGGTTGAATCTATTGTAATAAAAGGAAAAAACGGAATTTGTTCGTTATTATAAATAAACGTTTTATTTTATTTTATAAATGTGTTTTCTGCAAAACCAGCACTTTATTTTGTAATAGAATTTGTATCTAAATATGGAGACTAATCCCATCCTATTGTTCGTTAGTTTTGGTTTATAATTTTGATATTACATGAAAAGCTATCTGGAAAAGAAAAGTATGTCTTGTAAGCGTGTGCATGAGAAAGCGGATGTACTTTGGAATTTTTATTAATTTTTTAGAAATAGATAGAGTTGGTCAAGGGTACGGGTTGCTAGTCCGGTTTGCTGCGATTTCTAAAGATGCTTTTAGATTTTTCCGTACATTTTCTTTTGAGACTATTTCGGAAAGTTTTTATAAATTAATTAATGGTATTTTTACTCTCTACTGGTAATGTAGGAAACTAAGTGGGAGTGTCGTACATTTTCTTTTGAGACTATTTCGGAAAGTTTTTATAAAATAATTAATGGTATTTTTACTCTCTACTGGTAATGTAGGAAACTAAGTGGGAGTGAAAATTCAGGAATTATAGGGTTCTCTATTTTCGATCGGTATTGGTAAGTTATTTGTTAAGAGATTCGGTTAGTATACGCCAGGCGCGCTATTGCATCGGATATTTGGTCGGTATTTTTGAAATTAGGTGCGTTACGTAGGACGTAACAAAATTATACATGATTAATATTATACAGATTGTATACATTTGTTATACAAAAATGATTGTATACAACTTGTATAAAAATAGTATAAAAATAAAAATGCAAGTGTATATAAATATAAAATTTGTTACAGATTTAATAAAAAAAAACATACAAAGTGTAAAAAATTATTAATTTATTCTTCACGTAACAATTTTCTACAAACAGTTTTAATAGATTTATTTACAAGCTCAAATACGTAATTTATACAAATTATTTTTGTTAATACACGTTTGAAGGAAAACAGACATAATTTTTTAATTTTATAAGTTTACCTTGAATCAACTGAAGTGGAATAACATGTATGCAATATGTATCGCGCACAGGAATTATAAAATTTGACAAATCGATATGTAAATTTCTATTGATAATGTTGGTCGTGACATCATACAATTTCGTAAATTGTCGAATAACTGCAAATACGGAATCACCTATTAAAATATAAAATAAAACAGTGCCCAAAAATGAATGATTCCAATAAACATAAAAATTGTTTCTTTTCTTTTGTCGTTCATAAACCTGTAACGTATATATTACATTTTTCATTTTCGTTTTAGCATACATAAGAACATCAGAAATTGGGTAGTTTTGGGTTAGACTGAATTGTTCAATAGCTTCTAATTCATTTTCATTAATCGTTTTTTGCACAGCCTTTCCTAAACATTTCATGTCGTTGTTACGTCCCCGTAACTAAATAAATAATTACTAAAAAACAGTTCTGAGAAGGATAACCACATTCATAGTAACTGAGCATTGCTTAATAATTCAATTCGACAAATAAACTGCTTTGCATGAATCATACTGGACCGAAGGCAATCACTGGGCAACAGCAATTTCATCGTTTTCTAAAAACTTTGCCATTATTCACGAAAAAGAAGAATCAAAACCGGTATGCCGAAAATTCTGTAAAATAAGTAATTCACGTGATATTACGTCAGCCGAACATCGCACTTAGATTTGTCCTCCAAAGAAAAACCTTCGCTATATCTAAGAAAACAAGTACATAATACAGTATACCGAATAAGAATATTACACGTAAATTTCCGAAAACACGATGTCGTAATCTTCGTTACAGCATTTGAAAATCTTAAATAAATATTCTAGAATTTAATAAACATTCAATTGCGACAACATTTTCAGTAGATTTTTCAAACGCGACAATATCCATCATCGATCATTTTTATACGTTTCTTTGCGACAATATGTTTAATTCCAATTTAATGCGACATTCGAATATTTTTGTAATTTCAAATAAGGCTATATTTAAATGCGCCAACAATTGTAAATTCTATTCCGACAATATGTTTAATTCGATTTAAGTACGACAATACTTTCAACCATACATTTTTGTAAATTTAATTACTACTGTTAATCACGACGATCAAAATTGCCAATTTAATTGCGATAACGTTTAATTACAACAGCATTAGTATCCGAATAGTTTCACGATATTTTCAGTTTAACAATTCCAAACATTTTTACATTCTGCCAATGTCGACGAGAATGCTTGTTATTCTATATATTGAAAGTTGCAAATGGCATAGCACAGAGTCCAAGATTCGCATGGATCTCATTATATTTGCCACATTATACATAATTCATATTGAAATTCAAATATTGTTAAAAACATGTAGAGATATGACGGAACAACCAGAATCCAGCATCTTTCCAAGAATTCCTTTCACTTTTCCTACTCCCAAAATTTTATGATTCGCGACCATGGGCCATCTTCATTATAAAAAGGGCGTGCGCAAACAACCAGTCAGTTGGTTAGAGTTCCAGCCGGTCAGTCAGTCAAGTTTAGCCAGCAAGACTCCCGTAAGAAAAAAGGAAGATCATCGGAACCAGCCAGCACCACCCGGACACAGAGCCAGACCGAGGCAGGGCAGCTCATCCAGGACGTCTATCTCGAAAAGTAAGTATCAACGTCACTAACCCCTAACATAAACTAGCTATAGGGACCCTGCGGTTTCTGGTACCCGGGAGAAGTACAGAGGTTAACAGCCTCAGTTATTTTCCCCGGTGCAAAGGGACTGGCTTGGTCCACCTGGTGCGTAGGCACTCGTAGGGACAGTCGCGTTTTTTTTTTATTATTTTTCCGAACATTAGGGGTCGTTCTAAAACTCGGTGAACGGGTAGTGGACAGAGGCCATAAGCCTCAGTTAACCGCCCTCCCTCACCTGGGAATTAGACCGACCCATCCTCGGAAGATCCCGAGGTCGGATGCAGGCGCTCCGCCCCGGAATCAACCCATAGGTACCCTCACACTTTTACCTTCACTTTTCAATTCTAACCGCCTACTAACTTGGCAGGCCAACCAGCGGGGGCACAGAGATTTCTATAATTTTTATTTTTGTTTTCTATTAATTAGTAGACTTCCCCCCCCCCCTTTTGACTAATACTTTAAATAGCAATTCCGTATTTCATTAACACCTTATTCCCTTTTTTTGTTTTCAGTGCCAGATGCTTGGGAAAGAAATATTAGACGGCTCCTCCAAATTGTTCAGAAGGTCGCTTCATCGCTCCCTATCATTCCTACCTTATACCTTTCTCATTCTGTCTAACACCATGTTTTGAAACTTAAATGAAATAAATCAAATTTTTCCTGAAAACATTTGTACTTCTTTATTTTACCTTTATTCATTTCTTTTGCATTAGCAGCAGCCCCCACAAATTTTCGAACTCAGGATTGACTCTTCCAGTCGATCCAGTCTTTTTGCGGTTGTGTCGAGGAAACGGTATTTGCAACCAAAAACCCTTGCAAAACGCCTTTCCCTCCGGCCGTAACAAGTGGTGACAGCGGTGCTCGTGGGAAAACTGTTAATGCAAAGGAAAAAATAATGGTCTATACTATTTCAACAAAAAAATATAAAAAAAAAATAATAATAACTTTTGTAAAAACACTTCCTTCGCCGTCATACCAAGTGGTGACAGCGGTGCTCGTGGGAAAACTGTTAATGCAAGGAAAAAATAAAGGACTAGACAATTCCAAAAAAAAATAATAATAATAATAATTATTGCAAAAACACTCCTCTCGCAGCCATCACAAGTGATGACATTGGAATTAGCAGGAAAACTGTTTATGCTATGTAATGGAGAAATAATAAAAGAAATAGTTATTGACCTTTTCAAATTTTTATCCGCATTATAACTTATAAAGTAGAATTTTATGCACTTTTATTTGGGTTCAAAACAAAAAAATACTATAATATCGTCTGGTTTAACCATTATTCCTTCCGTCCTACAAAATAGTCAAAACCTATCTATCCACACGGCCAACTGAATATCTTCGGAGTAGTCTCCTAGGCATCTGATACTGTGTAGAAGAGAAGATTGGATCTTCGCATATTTATATTGTTTAAAAAAAAAAAATATAGAAGAGAAAATTACAAACTCTCAAATCATTGTCAAATTATAAGACATGATCTCAATTGTATAATAGCACTTAACAAAAATATTTTATCCTTCATTATTCTCTAAATATTTTCTCAGCTTAAATAAATTATGCATTTATATGTAATTTTAACTATGAAAGCACATAAAATATAAATCTCTGATTTAACCAAAATTTTGATTTAAACTTTTAAATACCTTAATATTCTAAAAAGTAACAATATTGCTGATAAACGACAATAATACAATTTAGAAAATCAAATTGTACATATATGACATTAACATCAGTAAAAATATAGAATTATTTTCCAAATCTTAAGTTCTTAAAAAAATAAAACAAAAAGTTAGACTCTAGATGTTATGCGCCACACTTAAAGATAATCGCATCAAAATAATAAAGCTGTAACTTATGATATTTCCATTCCATAAATTTTTTTTTTTAATAAACTCTTAGTAATATATTAAATATATCTATAATTAATCTGCACATAACTTATATATTTTTATAAATATATAACTGCCTTTTTGTTAGGGATAAAAGAATTTGTCGATTAAATAAAAGCAAATTAATTAGGCTAAATCGCCGTAAAGTCATGTACCGCGTTGGCAGTTATAAACGGTCGTACGACTTTTGTCGCACGTCCCGCGTTGTCGGGCGGTTGGTTGTGGATCGACTTTGAAATTTTAGCGATCGACACAACCGTTCGATCAACCGATTTTTCCCGGATTTATCGCGGCACTGACTCGACAATGAAAAAATGAAAAATGCAATTAAGATGCATAAAAGAAAAATTAATTTGAATAAACAAACGGATACGAGGACGAATGAGGACACAATGCATACACAAATAAAACATAAAAAAGAATTAAAGCCTATTTAATGAATTATTATTTATTCACCGCTTAAATATATACAGAAACACAAAGAAATTAATTAATGCCCGATATTCGCGAAACCGAAGGAAAAATAGCCGGTACTTACAAAATGACGATCTCTCGCTCGCTCTAAATTTGGGTACGTTCGCCTTCTCGCTCGCTTGTTCGCGGGGCTGCAGCCTGGTCGGGATGTCACCAATATATTCGGCCAACAAAACATACAGTCGCGTGACTACAAAAGTTCACGCACACACGCGCAAATAAAAAAAAACGTTTGTGCAGAAAAACGTGTAGACGCGTGAAAATAAATTAATATATAAGGACATTCGTCCTGAACCGCGCGGAGCAAAGGGCTAGCCAGGTCTGCCGACTCACATGGATTCTCGCGAGCACGCCCTTTGTTTACCTTTTCATCTGAAAACTAAACTTAAATTTAAATTAATAATATGTATTCGTCGTTCTATGTTGAACCAAGCGGACGGGTAAAGTTACGCGATCGACATTACGTGGTCGACCTCTCGATCGCTTCGCTACTATTCTATCAGAAGGCGACCTTCGAATTTCGACCGGCGTGGGCGCTTCCGTCATTTCCGGGTTATTTAACAATGGTTCCCTACTCTCTTTCGGTCTACCGCGTGGTCGACGCTCGACTTCATTAGCCCTATATACATCAGCCTGAACAGTAAGCTGTGTACGCTCTAAATCTTCTGGTTCAGACTCAGATGTTTGTGCAGGCTGTGGCGCGATGTCATCTTCTTCTTCTCGAACATCTTGATCAGACGACGAGTCTTCTGACGACGAGTGTACGTCTTCATGAAAATTTTTCAATTGACTGACATGAGTTTTACTGATCCATTTTCCTGATTGATCTCGTAGCTCATAAACATTGGAACCAAGTCGGTTGGCAATAATATACGGTCCGACAAACTTTGGAGCTAACTTAGCTGCGAAGCCGTGAGCTGCCGAAGATAATACGTGATTCCGTTTTAATACTTTATCTCCGACTTCAAATCTTACATCACGCTTCTTGGCGTCATAATAGTTTGCTTGACGCTCTTGAGCTATCTCTACATTGTGGGTAGCATCACGATGAATATCTTGCAGTTTCCGCATGCGTGTCGCCCAATCACGAACAGAATGTTCTTCTTGGCAGGTATTTGCCTGACAATCTTCTTGGCGTCGGCATTGATTCGGCGGAATTAGCTGTCGGCCGAAATTCAACATGGCTGGACTTTCTCCAGTCGAATCATGAACAGCAGTATTGTAGGCGAACGCAAATTCAGCAATATGCTCGTCCCACTTTCTATGATTGTCATCAACAAAAGCCACAATCATACTTTTTAGCGAACGGTTAATTCGTTCGACAGGATTTGCCTGAGGGTGGTAGGCTGGGTTTGTCGAAAATTTAATTCCCCTCTCCTTCAGATATTTTTCAATTTTCGGATTACTGAAGGCTTTTCCATTATCCGTATGAAAGATTTCTGGCGTTCCAAAGCGCAAAATAATTCTCTCTTCGAACGATTTAACGACAGAAGTCGTGTTCACACTTCGGACAGGTATACATTCCACCCATCGAGTGAAAAGATCTTGATAAACTAATAAATATTCTTTTCCTCGAGGACTTTTGGGAAACGGACCCATTGCATCCGCCGCTACCATTTTCCACGGACCTGGTACCATCCTACGACCCATTTTTCCAGCTGGAGCTAATGGCGGTATTTTACTCCTTTGGCAAACCACACAGTTTCGGACATATTTAACAATGTCACGACGTATCGTCGGCCAATAATAATATCGGGCGACACGATCATACGTTTTCCTAGCTCCCATATGTCCAGCTGTTGGAAGGTCATGGTTTTCATGCAGAATCTTTTTTAAATCTTCTTTTCGCGCTACTAATTTCCACGCTTCTTCGTCCTCGATAACGATATCCAAAATTGGATTGGGACGATAGACATATAATCGTCCACCAACGACTTTCCAATACGGATACTTATGTGGATCCTCTTCCACTTGACTTCGTTTCTCCAAATATCATTTATCTTCCGTCAGAAGTTCCTCTTGAATGGAATGGATTTGGATTTCATCGTCCGTTTCAAACATACGGGATAAGGCATCCGGCACATGGTGCATTGAACTTTTACGATGTTCGACCATATAGTCAAAACCTTGAAGTTCTAATGCCCATCGAGCCAATCTTCCATTTGGATTTCGTAAATTACAGAGCCACCGAAGGCTGCTGTGGTCTGTAATCACTTTAAAATGATATCCTTCCACGTATTCTCTGAATTTTCGAACGGCCCACAAAACAGCAAGACATTCCCGTTCTGTGACAGAATAATTCCGTTCGGCAGGAGATAATGTTCGACTGGCGAACGACAACACACGATCTGTTCCATCAAATTCTTGAGTTAGAACAGCTCCAAGTCCTGTATTGCTGGCATCAGTTTCAATCGTGTATTCTTTTGTAAAATCTGGTCGATGCAAAATTGGCGCAGTACTTAACAATTTTTTAATCTGCTCGAAAGCAATCTGCTGGTCCTGACTCCACGTATAGAGTTGATCCTTGCGTGTCAGTTGAGTAAGTGGTTCAGCAATCGTGGCAAAATCAACCAAAAATTTTCTATACCACGACGACATGCCTAGAAATCGGCGAAGTTGCTTCAAATTCTTTGGCGTCGGATACTCCACTATCGGCCGTATCTTCTCGGGATCTGGTCGAAAACCATCCTTATTGACTCGGACGCCAAGATAACGAACTTCTTCTTTATCGAACTCACTTTTGTTCAGATTGACACTGAGTCCAGCATCTTTAATTTTCATCAGTACATGTTTCACCCATTTTAAATGTTCGTCGAACGTCTTCGTAACGATAATAATATCATCCAAATAACAGAAGGCGAACGGCTCTAGTTCTGGCCCAATCAATGAATCCAACAAACGTTGAAAAGTTGCAGGTGCTCCGCTGAGACCAAACGGCATACGTTTGAATTGGAAGAGCCCCTTCCCAGGAACAGTAAAAGCGGTGATTGGCTTAGAATTCTCTTCCATAGGGATTTGATGATACGCACTTCCGAGATCTAACGCAGTTACATATCGAGCACACTGTAGCTTTCTTAGAATTGAGTCCATGAACGGCAGAGGATATGCATCCGGTTTAGAGACTGCATTAACTTTGCGATAGTCCACACAAAATCGCCATGTTCCATCGGACTTTTTCACCATGACGACCGGACTGGACCACGGACTCGACGAAGTCTCAATTATTCCTTCGTCAAGCATATGCTGCACTTGCTTATGCATCTCTTCTTCTATCTTCTTTGAAATCGGATAGTATTTTTGTTTTATCGGTCGAGCATTATCGACATCAATTTTGTGCTCGACTAAGTGAGTACGACCTATATGAGGACTTTCTGCAGGAATGATAGAATTAACGACATCTTGGAGACATTTACGTTGAGTATCCGTTAATCCTCGTAATCCGGACGACTCTTGGTTCTCTTCAGGTGGAAGGGAAACCGTCGCCACTTCGACAGGTACTCCTGTTTTCTGTCCATTGATTGTTAGAAAGTTGTCGCGCGGATGCAAAATGGCATTAAATGCACGAAGAAAATCTGCGCCAAGAAGACAATCAGGCTCTAAACTGGGCATTAATAAGGCCTTCAGCCATCTAACCTTCTGACCTACTTGGAAAGGCATCCTAATCTGTCCGGTTATCGAAACGGTTCGTCCGTCAGCAACTCTTGCTCTAACGCCATCGTACTTTTCAATAGGATAACCACAGGTGGTGGCTAACCTATAAGCTACTGGGCCAATTACTGTACGCGCTGCACCAGGGTCATACAGAGCCTTGAGGCGGTGACCGTTGACAAATGTCGTCACCCACCATCGTGTAGAACCATCTTCGGACGTCAGGTGGACGCCCAGGGAAACTGGTGTAACATCTTGTAATTCTGGAGTCGAGGTCTTAGATGCAACCTCAGGGACAGGTGTGACCTCACCTACGCGTCCCTGATTTCGTTTTCCTGACATCGTGGACAATTATACTTTGTGTAGCCTTGTAAGTTACAGACAAAACACTTTAAATTCGATCGATCCTTGTTCGATCTGACATCTTTCGGATGTGAAGTAGACGCCTGGTCTGTTCCATATTTTCTACCGAAAGACTGATTCTTCTGAGGCTTAGAAAACTTTTGTTTCGGGTTTGTCCATCCTTTCCTTTGCTCAAAAGGCGCTGTTCCAGGTGACGGCATCTTCTCTTTTCCTCGACGGGCGTTACCTTGAACCGGATATTCTTCCGACCTATGATTCCGTCGTGGAGACGATAACTCGTCCAACTTCTGTTGAACCATGGTATTGATTCGACGTTCCACTTGTCCTAACGTTTCGTCCATCTTTTTCTTCATTTCTTCGTTCCAAGAGGTTGTTGGACGCCTTGACTGCATCTCAACTGCTGACACATCCGTAGCCATCTTAAGATCAGACTTCTTCTGGACAGTTGTCTTACATTTACTTTTATATGCCACTTCTGGGTAGTAAGACTGTTCTGGTGCTGGAGGAGGTCGATACGACTGACTGGCTTTAATAATTCTTTCGGCTTCTCTCGCCTGGTACAACAACTCTTCAAACGATCGAGACCGATCTCGCTGAACAGCCATTTGTAATTCAGGTCGAAGATTTTGATGAAGCCAATCTAATTGCGTCTGTTCAGACGGCACTGGTACCCATCTGTTTAATAAGGATCGCAGACAGATCATATAATCTCTGACTGATTCGTCCTGTCCTTGCGTCCTCATGTGTACCTCTCTTTCCAAACGACGTTGAAGATTTCTGTCGCTTCCATAGCATGCTCGGATGTCGTGCTTGAATTCCGACCATGATCTCCATTTTTGGTATGAAAATCGATACCATTGTAATGCGACACCTGTCAACAGATAGGGTAAAGCATGCAGCAATTCTTCCTCGTTAATACTAGCTATTACGCTGCATTCTTGAATACGAGTTAGAAATTCTTCTACACTCTGCTGCTCGCTGCCTGCAAAAGTAACGTTCCATTTGCGAACAATTTCACCTAGGTCTCTGAAACGGAGGGATTGATTCAGCCTCCATTGGCTAGTATGACGACTGTCATTTTCATTCGCTCTATTAGCCGAATGATCACCCCCCTCCCTAGTGGTCACCTCATTAGGTGAGCTGGAGCATACTTGTCGACCGACTTTTGGTCTTGTCGAGTTGTGGTCCGTATTTTGTATTTCTTCGATATTATGTAAATAGTTTATGTCGAAAGTATCCTGGAAGGTTACTTTTCCATTTTTCTCTACCTCTGGCAACTTTGTGCTACTTGCCCTTTGTTGTGTATACTCGTGAATGAATTGGCTTAACACCTGTTCAATTTTGTCGAGTCTTACACTTATATGATCATTTTCTGTCGACGGTTGATTTTCGGACTCTTCTTCAATTATTTCGTCCAGATTTGCATTATTAACATCTTCTAATATCGCATCTTCTTCTTCACGGTAGACCTGAGCCTGAACGCGAAACCTATTGCTACCGCGATGATTTTCTATAAATTCTCCGAATGTACTTAATAACGCGTCGCGCCTGTCTTTTTGTTCGGATTCTTCTTCTAATCTCATACTTTGTTCAAAATCCGCGGCCGTATAATTTCCTTCTAATCTATTTATTAGTCTATTAATACGGACACCTATACGTCCCGAATTATTTAATTCTAGCCGTGATAGGGCCTCATTTAATTCATCGGCCGATAATTGAAAAATCCAGCCGTCTAATTCTTTAAAAGATTCGGCATCCATTTTGTTTTTTAATCTAGATTCAATTTTCTCTTTAATTAATTGAAAAATCCAGCCGTCTAATTCTTTAAAAGATTCGGCATCCATTTTGTTTTTTAATCTAGATTCAATTTTCTCTTTAATTGCTCCCCTATAAAGATGCTAATCCATACAAATACAATAAAGAATATAAATGGGTCCATTTATTAGTAGACTACTTTTGTAATTTCGGTCGACAATAAAAAAGAAGTGTTATAACCAGTCCATTTGACACGTACAATAACGCAAATGACAATTAATAAATTAACATATAAATTATGTGTCAATGGGTAAAGTGCTAAAATAAATCTATATTTATGCCAGATAATTAATTACTAATCTAAATATTGGATCAATTATTATCCAGGATAAAATATTTTTAAATTATGTCAACTTTATCCGTTAGTCGACTTTTTAAAATGTTCTTAAGACTTGACATTAAAATGACTTAAAAGAAAAAAATTTTCTATCGATAAAAGAAAAATCATTTAAAAATATTCATCCTTATATCGGATTTATTTTATTCCTAATGTTCGGCTGACTAATTTTCCCGACGGATAATTGAACTTTTCCAACGATTTCTTATCGACTCTTAACATTCAAAATTTTGTATTTCCCATACAGGTTTTTCTAACTTCCAAATAATATCGTCGGTATATATCAATTTCATAATTTTTTCATAATAATATCCCGTGACGTACGTTATAATTATTATTTATCACAAAATAGTTATTACTTCATAAATATCACATTCGATATTTTCAGATATACACAAAAGACAACATATGACAAATGATATCGCATCAACTAGTGTCAGTTAATTTAAAAATAAAATTTTATGTCGGTCGTCGAACCTCGACTGACCTAAATATCAACAAATGAGTTTACAGAAATTGTTATTATTATACCAAAAATAATTAACTGAGTTTAAATTAATTCGTGAGAACTTTATTAAAATTTTGTTAATTATATCAGTCTTACTGATAAATATCCTGCTATATTCTCAAAAATTTTTAATAAAAATCAAAAGTTGTATTTTATTTAACCAGACACTATTTATTGTGATACTATATCGCGATCAACACAACATAATCATGAAAAATATACATGAAAAGCGAGAATAGTGTGTTAATTGCAAGTTAATCAATTATTATTGCATTTATATACTTTATGAAAGCGACTTGTTAAATATTAAATAAAAAATATTATTTTCTAAAAGTGAATTTCGGAAATAAAATTTTCAAACATTTAATTATTCCAATCTATATATTCGAACTTATTTGTCTCTAATTTTCCGAGAGACTGTTTATTTACATTTGCTAGTCAACAATCGACTTTATCTTCAACGACTGATTTTAAATACTTTACTTTTTACTAACGAAATAATGAAATTATATTTATTCTATTTATTTAAATTCTCACACTATTCTCAAGCTAATGAAATATTATTACATAATATCATGCAATGTTTCATATTTATTTTATTATTTCTTTTGTTCGTCATTATGTGACTTAAACTGAGCACGTTCCTTTACATACTCGTATTCTTTAGTTCGGACGCCTTTTTGTAACTATTGTGCGATCCGTATAGAAAATACACAAACAGAAAACTAACACAATGAACATATGTTAACACCAATTTCAAATGAAAACTTTGTTATTAATTCTGTTCGGGCGCCAGTTTATAACTGCCTTTTTGTTAGGGATAAAAGAATTTGTCGATTAAATAAAAGCAAATTAATTAGGCTAAATCGCCGTAAAGTCATGTACCGCGTTGGCAGTTATAAACGGTCGTACGACTTTTGTCGCACGTCCCGCGGTGTCGGGCGGTTGGTTGTGGATCGACTTTGAAATTTTAGCGATCGACACAACCGTTCGATCAACCGATTTTTCCCGGATTTATCGCGGCACTGACTCGACAATGAAAAAATGAAAAATGCAATTAAGATGCATAAAAGAAAAATTAATTTGAATAAACAAACGGATACGAGGACGAATGAGGACACAATGCATACACAAATAAAACATAAAAAAGAATTAAAGCCTATTTAATGAATTATTATTTATTCACCGCTTAAATATATACAGAAACACAAAGAAATTAATTAATGCCCGATATTCGCGAAACCGAAGGAAAAATAGCCGGTACTTACAAAATGACGATCTCTCGCTCGCTCTAAATTTGGGTACGTTCGCCTTCTCGCTCGCTTGTTCGCGGGGCTGCAGCCTGGTCGGGATGTCACCAATATATTCGGCCAACAAATCATACAGTCGCGTGACTACAAAAGTTCACGCACACACGCGCAAATAAAAAAAAAAAACGTTTGTGCAGAAAAACGTGTAGACGCGTGAAAATAAATTAATATATAAGGACATTCGTCCTGAACCGCGCGGAGCAAAGGGCTAGCCAGGTCTGCCGACTCACGTGGATTCTCGCGAGCACGCCCTTTGTTTACCTTTTCATCTGAAAACTAAACTTAAATTTAAATTAATAATATGTATTCGTCGTCTAAGCACGAGACATAACGTGATGCCATAAATATTATATTAACGGAATTAACTAAAAAGGCATTCACGTTACAAATAATTTCGGCCAATAACTCTTAAGAATTTCATTGACAAACAATAATATTTAAACCCAAAAGAAAATAAATATACAATTTTTTTTACAGATGAGTAAATACAAAAAGTGAAAAATTATTTTTTTTCAAGTTTACAACTTTAAACAAATAAATACACCCGTCACAAGTATATAAAATTGATGATAGTAATACAATATAGAGAAATAAACTAATTTTAATAAGATATAGTTATAAACGCAATTTCAATAAGAAAATAAAAAAATCAATGGCATTGAGAGGAAACATTCTCTTAATAGTCCAATAGATGATGATCAAATTTTTATGACTTCTTATTTTCACATTATATATATTTGTATACGTATATATTGTACAATTTTCTTTATTTTAATGTAAGGAATATAATTCTTAAGCAAATACTAAGAAAAACATGAATAATAGTGATTATAAAATACAGAAGTTTAAAAGAAAAATTCATAATTTTTTAGGTAACCATATGAATTATAATGACTTCATTTAATTTTTATATATTCTTTTGATATTTCACAAACTTTAATAGATAATTAAATATTATATAATAAAAGTAAACTTTTAACGTTAACTAAACGAAAGACAAAAGAAACAAATGCCTATTGCTCAATTAATTTTATTATTATTTTAATCAGTTTTTAATGATTTCAAACAACTTTTCCCAAAAGGATTACTTATTTCCATTCAACATTTGAATAAAACATACCAGAAACATCCTGAAAAATTTCAAGACGAAAATGTTATAAAACTCTCAAACAAAATTCAAAAGTACTCATTTCAGAAAACTATTTTCATTTTCTTCAACCAAACTCGTTTTATATATACTCCAATAAAACATGTGAATAATACTGCAAAAGTTTAACATTAGATTTTATTTACTATCTCTCAAACAATTTACATATTCCAAGCAACTGAAATTACTTTAATTACAAAGAATTTTAAATATCCTTGTTATTCAAAAAAGCTCGTAATTTTCATTTTATAGAAACTTTGTTTTATTATTCAAGAAAAAGTGAGCAAAGATAAAAAAATAATGTCAGAAAGAAAATACTTAAAAATAGAAACAGAATACTACGGAAAATAAACACCGAAGCAAAACTTTTATAAAAATAAAATATAATAATTCCAAACACAATATGCAGAATTACCAGCATCATCAAAGAAATATATACCAAAACTCTCCTTTAGATGAATTTGATAACTTCCAGACAAATGGATACCACAAGTACAAAAATTATCGACCAAATTTACGACAAAACGAGTATTATAATCATCAACAACAAAATTATCATTCTTCAACCCTTCGAAATACAAAGCGGAATTCTCAAATCCTGGAATCACAAAATTATACAAATACACCTTGGAACGATCAAGATAACTATCAACTAAACCACAAAAATTTTCAACTTCAAAATAAAAAAATACAACATTCTCAAAACGGACCCTTACAAAACTATCAAGCAGTTCCTTGGAACTACCAAGAAAGTCGATCACCACACAAACATCTTTTGCAAGCCAGAAATTATGAAAACCTGTCGCAAACATACCAGAACAATGATAACAAGTTTCCAAATAGGAATCAACGGCACAACCAAACATATTTTGAAAATACACAAGCTCGCCAACAAAATTATAGTAAAAGATCAAAGAAAATAGGAATTCAATGTACGCATTGTAAAAATATAGGACACACCTGGGATCAATGCAAGAACTTTAGAACAGAAATATGTGCAGTAATATTACTAGAATTAAACAACCCAAAATCAAGAGAAAAGGAATTTACCAATAGGAAAGGGGACATTTTGGAACAAGCATTAAATAATTCTTCTTCGAGCAATCAAAGCAAATCAAAACCAGTAAAAACGTTTCGTCTAAGTATTAATGAAGCACCAACTATTAAACTTTCTTCAAAAGACTTATACACTGAAGTAAACCTGACATTAAAAAAATATACACCAACAATCAAAATTGACGAAATAGAATCATATGACGAAAAAGATAATGTAATTCAGTTAAGTTATAGGCGAACAAAAAGTAATGAAATCAAATATGAAACCGACAACGAAATCACCAATGAATATGAAATTAGCCACGAAACCAACGACTATAAAACTTACAAGAATATTGGTTACAAAATTGACAAGGAAAGCACCAAGGAATATGACACAACAAACGCAAATGAAGTAATAAGAACAAACGGAAATCAAATACTAAATAAAAATAAATGTAAAAATATAAAACGATATAATAATACAAATGAATACCAAAATTCAAAACAACAACATAAAAATGAACTCAAAAATAAGTATGAAAATATCCACGAATTTGATTTAAACGAATATAGGAATAAAAATGAATACTTAAATCACTATGTAGATACAAATCAACAAAAAAATACAAATCAATATGATAATATAAATAAATATAAAAATTCAAACCAACTCGAGAATAAAAATGAATACCAATATACAAATGATAAAGAAAATACTGATGAACATAAACATAAAAGTGAACAATCAAATAAATATAAAATTAAAAATAAATATGAAAATAGATATGAATACGAGAATACAAACGATGAAAATAAAATTAATCTAAATATTACATATGTAATTAAAAACGGAAAAAATAATATAGTTAGAAATGAAAAATGTAATGAAATGATAAAGCGAGATGAAATTACAATGAAACATATAACACTGAATATTAATAAAAATAACAAAACAGATCAAGTTAAATCCTCTGAATCCAGTACAGATAAAAAACCGGATCAAGATTTCCCCTCTGAATCTAGTAAAAATAAAAATATAATAAAAAATAAAAATGAAATGAAATACAAAAATACATTGAAAAATGAAAATGAAATAATTAAAAGAAGCAAAAATGAATTAACATTTAAACATAAAAACGAATTAATGATTATAAATGAATATGAATTGATAAATAAAAATAAAAACAAATCGATAAATATGAATGACAACGAATTGTTACATACAAAACAAATTGAGAATGAATTAATTAAAGCAAAAGAAAATAAAAATGAAAATGAAAATGGAAACGAAGTAATTAAAATAAACCAAAATGAATTAATAAATAAGAATAAAAAGCAAATCGTGTATGAAAATAACAATGAATTAATGAATAAATCGGAAATTAAGAATGAATTGACAAATAAAAATGGAATACGAAATAAAAACGAATATAAATTGTTAGGTAAAATGGAAATCAAACATTATCTAACGAGTGAAAATCAAAAACTAAATGAAACAATTAATGAATGTCAAAATGAATTAAATGAAAATACAATTAAAAAAATTAATGAAATTAAAAGTAAAAATGAATATGATATTATAGTCGAAACCGATAATGGGTATAAAAAGAATAATGAAAGAACTGATAGATTCCAACAAATAGTTATAAATCAGAACCTACAACATTATCCATTTGATAGAGGAAAAAAATAGTATTTAATATTTTTATAATATATGTATAAACAGTCATGTAATTATAATAACAGAAATTAAGTCCAAGTATTAAGATACAAACATTCAAATGTAAGATTCACTTTAGCATAAAAATAATGCAACTACAAAATGCTGTAAATAAAAAATAATATAAAGTAACAAATGAAAAATATATATACATAGATACATATATAAATATCGCCGACATTTAATATGAATAAACAAAAAAAAAAAGAAAAAAGAGATAATAATAATAATGAAATATAGAAAATAATAAAAATAATATGATTAAAATAATTAAAACAATTACGAAATTAAAAGATCATGAAATAGAGCCTATTAAACAATAAGATTACGCAACAATTGAATTTAGAGTCCATAAGCATGCGAAGGTCCCAATCAAATTCCGCAATCCTTTTTTTTTACACATTTTAAATAAGCCATACTTTATAGTATACCTAATATCCATGTATAATCTAGTAATATTTATTATAAGATTTTAATAAAACCAATAATAATATGACATTACGCATATACAAATATACATGTCGGTTCCAATACCCAACAATCTAAGTGGATATATGGGATAATCAACATGCATATATGTATGTGAACAATTTATTTTTCAAGATATCAAATTATATGGGAAACAATCTAAACGATTTGACAAAATAGATGAAGCTGTCCTTCAAGTTACATATGTTCTTTTAAGACTAACAATGAATAAATTTCTTTCTACTATATCAGTTCACAAGCAACATTCAAATTTTAAGGCAACATTTCCGATAATAACTAGAGGCAGTAAAAGAAGAACAACCAACGTATAATTGTTTACATTCACTACTATTTCTTTCATTGCAGAAAAACTAATTGCATATGACAATGAATAAAATAAAAGATATAAAAAGAAAATCTTACAGAATATACATCTATACATACAAAGAAAGTTACGTTATCAAATCGCATTCTCCTATCGTAATATTGTAAGGGAGAAAATAAAGACGGATGAAATGAATAAAAGGAAACAAGAAAATACCGCAACCTTAATTTAGCAATCACTTTTAAACATCAATTTGTGTTTTGACTTTTAACCATTTTTAACTCTCGTAAAGTGTTTAAACTGTATACGGTTTCCTTAGGGCTTACCATAACATTGACCTTTTAAAATCGAGAAGGAATGAAAACGACAATTTGGAAACTCTCGGAATATAAAAAATGATTAGAAACTCGCCGTTAAGTCAGGCTTGCCACGATTTGGTGGAGAGCGAGAAAAACACTTACTTAATTTGAAGTTTTTTTTTGTATTGTTATTCAATATCATTTTTAACTCTCGCAGCGTGTAGAGACTATGTATGGTTTCCTTAAGGCTTGCCATCACAAATAACGTCGACCGCGTAATATCGAGAAGGAATGAAAAAGAGATTAGGTATTGCCATTCTCAAAGTATAAAAAATGATAAGAAACTCGCCGTTAAGTTAGGCTTGACACAATTTTGTGGAGAGCGAGAAAAATACATACGAAGACAAATTTTTGTAATATAACCTTATATTTATTTCACCAGAACCTTCTTTAGATCCCAAATAATTGCGAGAGGAAAATGAGAACAAGAAATAGAACACAAGCTTCACAAGCTTCATATAAATGAAATATCAAATTATATATACTTGCAGGAATCATTAACATTAAAAGCACACTACACACAAATTTTCAAGGGTAAATTACAATAGTAACATTTTAAATAAGGTCATGGTAATTAAACTTACAAACTGATGCATGCAAATCCCTTCAACTAATAAGTGCAAGAAACTGAAATAGACTAACCAATAATATAGAACTAAAATCAAATTAAAAACAGCACGTATGCGAAATGGATCTCAAAATGTTCATCGACAAAATGTAATAGCGCTTACTTATTGTGACAGATAGTACTAAAATGTATGTATAACGTTCACCGAAAACTACGTCGTTGTAATCTCGAAATAACAATATCCATACAAAAATGTCAAATATTAGGGAAGAATGAAATAATTTGCGCACTATTGTAACGCGAAGAATACCATAAAAGTTATAAACACATCTTATTTTGAAATTAACAGACAACAATGCGTCTATAAACTCCGAAATTTATATATGGCGTTCATTGCGACTGAAATTGTAATATCTCACTCCACGTCTACACTACACAATAGCTTGCATATATTAACAGACCACATTAACAAACGTCTCACTTTTCCGAAAGTTGGAGGACCAACTTTCAACAAAGGAAGGGGGTGTTACGTCCCCGTAACTAAATAAATAATTGCTAAAAAACAGTTCTGAGAAGTATAACCACATTCATAGTAACTGAGCATTGCTTAATAATTCAATTCGACAAATAAACTGCTTTGCATGAATCATACTGGACCGAAGGCAATCACTGGGCAACAGCAATTTCATCGTTTTCTAAAAACTTTGCCATTATTCACGAAAAAGAAGAATCAAAACCGGTATGCCGAAAATTCTGTAAAATAAGTAATTCACGTGATATTACGTCAGCCGAACATCGCACTTAGATTTGTCCTCCAAAGAAAAACCTTCGCTATATCTAAGAAAACAAGTACATAATACAGTATACCGAATAAGAATATTACACGTAAATTTCCGAAAACACGATGTCGTAATCTTCGTTACAGCATTTCAAAATCTTAAATAAATATTCTAGAATTTAATAAACATTCAATTGCGACAACATTTTCAGTAGATTTTTCAAACGCGACAATATCCATCATCGATCATTTTTATACGTTTCTTTGCGACAATATGTTTAATTCCAATTTAATGCGACATTCGAATATTTTTGTAATTTCAAATAAGGCTATATTTAAGTGCGCCAACAATTGTAAATTCTATTTCGACAATATGTTTAATTCGATTTAAGTACGACAATACTTTCAACCATACATTTTTGTAAATTTAATTACTACTGTTAATCACGACGATCAAAATTGCCAATTTAATTGCGATAACGTTTAATTACAACAGCATTAGTATCCGAATAGTTTCACGATATTTTCAGTTTAACAATTCCAAACATTTTTACATTCTGCCAATGTCGACGAGAATGCTTGTTATTCTATATATTGAAAGTTGCAAATGGCATAGCACAGAGTCCAAGATTCGCATGGATCTCATTATATTTGCCAGATTATACATAATTCATATTGAAATTCAAATATTGTTAAAAACATGTAGAGATATGACGGAACAACCAGAATCCAGCATCTTTCCAAGAATTCCTTTCACTTTTTCTACTCCCAAAATTTTATGATTCGCGACCATGGGCCATCTTCATTATAAGAAGGGCGTGCCCAAACAACCAGTCAGTTGGTTAGAGTTCCAGCCGGTCAGTCAGTAAGTTCCAGTCAGTCAAGTTTAGCCAGCAAGACTCCCGTAAGAAAAAAGGAAGATCATCGGAACCAGCCAGCACCACCCGGACACAGAGCCAGACCGAGGGTAGCTTCTCCAGAGCCACCCAGCACGAGCTAGATCCAGGGCAGCTCATCCAGGACGTCCATCTCGAAAAGTAAGTATCAACGTCACTAACCCCTAACATAAACTAGCTATAGGGACCCTGCGGTTTCTGGTACCCGGGAGAAGTACAGAGTTTAACAGCCTCAGTTATTTTCCGCGGTGCAATGGGACTGGCTTGGTCCACCTGGTGCGTAGGCACTCGTAGGGACAGTCGCGTTTTTTTTTTATTATTTTTCCGAACATTAGGGGTCGTTCTAAAACTCGGTGAACGGGTAGTGGACAGAGGCCATAAGCCTCAGTTAACCGCCCTCCCTCACCTGGGAATTAGACCGACCCATCCTCGGAAGATCCCGAGGTCGGATGCAGGCGCTCCGCCCCGGAATCAACCCATAGGTACCCTCACACTTTTACCTTCACTTTTCAATTCTAACCGCCTACTAACTTGGCAGGCCAACCAGCGGGGGCACAGAGATTTCTATAATTTTTATTTTTGTTTTCTATTAATTAGTAGACTTCCCCCCCCCCCCTTTTGACTAATACTTTAAATAGCAATTCCGTATTTCATTAACACCTTATTCCCTTTTTTTGTTTTCAGTGCCAGATGCTTGGGAAAGAAATATTAGACGGCTCCTCCAAATTGTTCAGAAGGTCGCTTCATCGCTCCCTATCATTCCTACCTTATACCTTTCTCATTCTGTCTAACACCATGTTTTGAAACTTAAATGAAATAAATCAAATTTTTCCTGAAAACATTTGTACTTCTTTATTTTACCTTCACCTTTATTCATTTCTTTTGCATTAGCAGCAGCCCCCACAAATTTTCGAACTCAGGATTGACTCTTCCAGTCGATCCAGTCTTTTCGCGGTTGTGTCGAGGAAACGGTATTTGCAACCAAAAACCCTTGCAAAACGCCTTTCCCTCCGGCCGTAACATCGTAATCGTTATTAACATGATTACAATTACTGAAGATTGATAATTTATGTTTAAATACTCTAGTCGCATTAAATATATACATAGTATTTACAATTTCCATGTCGATTTTGTTTGGTCCATGAATGTTTTTTTTTACTTGACCGTTGCCATCTTCAAATGGAAACGCGGACCATGCCCAAATTGGACCCCATTGTCGTACGCTTTGAACAATGTGTTTGGCTTGGTGCACATTAAAAGAACATTTTTTACGTCCATATAAACATTCTACATCATCCGCAAACTTATTCAACATGTTTTCAACGTCGTTTAGTTCGTCAAGATTAATTCGAACTTTAAGTAATGTTAAGGACGCTTGTGCCAGTAGCAAAAAGTGATTGTAGTAATCAGACGATAATTTATCTTTCAATAAGATAGGAAAATAATACGTAAGACATTCTCTAAGTTCAGAAGCTTTCCAATAATGAAGATATTTTATTATTTTAGGAGTACGCGTCACATAATCTGGAGGAAACATTTTTTGAAGTTCTTTATCAATTTGATTTTTAAATTGCTTTTTAATATAAAATCGATCATTTTTATATTTTGAATCAAACCACAATGCTAAAAGCATTCTAAAAGAACCTAATAAAATAGCGTGCATGTAGTCAGGAACAAACGATGTCGCAATATCAAAATAAGGAATTAAAGCTGTAATCGGATGACCTTTCACGCCTTTAACATGTTCTACGTCATCTTCTACAGCTTTAAATCCTTGAGATACCATTCGCTCTTTTGTTCGTATTATTGGCATAGGTTGAATTTCGGGATAAACATTTGTTGATCCAGAGCTTGTCTTGCAAGGTTCACCTGGGTGCTCACAAAACGTGCATCCAAAGGCTCCATTGAACTGCATTATATTTTGCGTAGTAGCTCGTGCGGGTGCATCGAGTGTTGCAATAGGGGCAATAACAATACTGAGTTTAAAGGAATTAGAAGTTTTATCGTACCACTCGAAACCATTATCATGCAAATCTTTTAAACAATTAACAAAAGGCCTTAAAAAAGAAGTCATATTTGGCTTTTTCTCTTTGCTGTAATAAATCCCGCAAGCAAATTGAAAATTTCGTCTATTTGCAGGAGGGATATTTATAATTTGAACTTGCACCAGCCAAACTTGTTCGTTAGAATTATTAGACACTGGCAGTCCGTCGGTATTCCAAAGTAAAACTATATCATAATTACCCTTAATTTTACATTTTCTTTTAAATCGCGATATTGGCTACCTGAATAAATATCACATATGAAATCGGGGTTATTACATTCATTCTGTCTCTGCAAATCAATTAAATGACTTAGATGACGAATCTCGAAGGTATCACGTATAAATGATTTTAAATCGTATTCTGCGAACATAGCATTTACCTTAGTACTTTTACAATTTGGTCAAAATCTTTCTTGGGGTTTAGCATTATAGTCTCCTAAATAATGACAGCAATTTTCGCACATTCGATGTTTCCTAATAATTTCAGAGTTAGGCATAACTTGGTCCAAAAATTTCATCAGATAATATTTATTTTTTGGAAGATAATTCGGCTTGGGTAATGAATCATGCACGATTTGAAATAAAGCATATAAAGCTTCCTTCGTTGTGGAGTGCTTCAGAAAAAAACCTAATAGTCTAGCTGCACATTCACCAACGGAATATTCAGAATCTTTAAATACTTTTTCTGCATATATTCATCAAGACTGCATTCCATTTCATTTTCATCAGCATTATATTCAATTCCATTTTCATTCACATTTTCATTATCTTCGTCTTCAAAATCATGTAATGAAAGTAAAGATTCGGTCGCTGATACAGGAAAATCAGCATCATTAATTATAACATCGCTACAATTGTCTTCCACTTGCATACTTTCAGCGCTCAGAATAAAATGCATAATGTCAGTATTTTTTAACTGTTGTAAAATTTTTGACGAACTATTGATGTATCGTCAGGAATTCTAGATAACCAGTAGTGATTTTGTTATTAGGTTGATAAACTTTCTAGAAAACAAGACAATTTGAAACCAGGCATATACGACAATTTTTTAGAAACTTTTAGATTATAAAATAACTTCTGTTACTTTTTGCTAGGAAGATTTGTTATATTATATAGAATTAAAGAAAATCGATTTCATTGCAGTTATACCAATAAAAATATAAAGATGTTTTATTTGTTTAGGGAATAATGTTAATGTTTAATTATAATAAATAATGAGTCAAATATGCACTTGATAAGTAATTTTTATGCATGATTTAAATTTTTTTACATAAATCACAGATTTATAAACATGAAATAGCCTTTGTGTAATTATATAGCGTATTAAATACCCGAATAGCCACATTTTCTTCACATATCAGTATTGATTATCCAACATTTCTAGTAATTCCTCTGGGTTCATAAAATCATTTTCATTATTTTGTAAAACATTTCCTTCACGTAAAATTCGCAATCTGCCCGATCTCACCCAACGTCGTAGTGTTGACACGGATATTCCTAAATTCTTTGTGAAAATACGTACGTATTTAATAATGGCAGTTTTGAGTTCTTTTATACAATTTATTTTTAAAAAATATTTACCTCACTGGATTGTATTCGACGGCGATAATTATTAATTTCTCTCGCCTTCCACCTTATTTTGCCACAAAAATAAATAAATAGTACAAACCCAGTATTTTTATCCGACAAAAAGGTTACATTCTGAACGACACAAAATTTGTTCGCCTTCTATTCTTTAACAAACCACGTTTGAAATCGATTGTCCTTCCTTAAAATACGTCAAGTCAAACATTAACCTAGTCGATTTGTCATCCGATTTGTTAATGAAGTCTTCGTTTTGCATGCAAGAAAATAATAAAGTATGGCAAACATGCAATATTTAATTGAATCTACAAACCCAACATCGTGGAGCATTGTATATAAACGATCGATTTCAGTTGATCCAGGGTGTAAAAAATTATCAAAAGGAAAGCAAATTTCTTTCATGTGGCCCGAAGATTCTCCAAATGCGAAGGCGTTTGAAGGAAGAATAATTGAAATATCTAGTAAGTAAACATCTATACACAACACGTCTTTGTTTACAAATTTAGTATATATGTGCAACTGTGACAGAAATAAATAATTGCATATAATACAAATATTCGCTTTAGTAAATTAAAAAAGGTAATATTAATTTGCAGCGGACGAATCACTACTTATTGATTTACTTGATAATATCAAGAAAAATTATCAGAAGGAAACAAATAATTCGAAAGCTGAAAGTAAACTAATAAAGAAACGCACAGCGGATGATGACGGTTCTTATATTACTTCTCCAGGACAAGAAAAATCAAAATTTTAAAAACTAATAACTAAAGCGAATAAAGGCGATGACTTGGCTAGCAAACAAATCATGCAAGAATTACAATGTGCTACAAATTTATCAACTTTAGATTCAGTGAATACCACAAAACTGTCAGAATCCTACGAATCTTGGAGAATAGGAAAAATCAAGAATATGCGTTTAGAAATCGACAGCTGCTTTGCTAAAATGATCGCGATTACAGATAAAATTAAATTAATATCTGCAGTAAGTTATTGAAACTACCGATAACTTAATTTTTTTAAATCATGTAGCATGCAATCATAATATATATGGCAAAAGTATAAACAACGTATACTCTCAATTTGAGTAAGTCAAAAATTACTAATGAAAGAGTGACAAGCCGGTCACTAATTAAATTAGTAAATAGTTTACTGATTTATATCAGTAAAAAATACTAATTTACTAGTCAAATTTAACTAATTTTCTTTAGAAATAAGATATTAGAAAACAAATTTACTAACTTAATTAGTGACTGTCTTTCACTTCATCATTAGTGTTTTTGACTAATTCATATGTAGCGAGTATTTTTCAATAATTTGTCAATCATTGTGAAATATAACATAAAATATGTAAAAAAAATATATAAAATGTATAAAATAAATCGTGATTTTTGCTAGGATTTAGAGAAGCTTGAAAGGCTTATGATGCCTTTCGATTTCACAGCAGGCATCATTCTTATAACATGCTCTACTGAAAATTCTGCAGTAAGAACATCGAATGAAAACGTAAGCATACTCATACATTTTACATTTAATTAATATTACTTATCTTATGCATAAGAATTAAATTTTACATTTAAATTTAAAATAAATTTGTACATATTTCCAGGATTTTGAAGAAAATGTTGTGGATTATCAGGAACCATCAACGAGTGCAAATGGTTACGATATTCGTCGATGTTCATTTAAAATGACACGTCTGGTAACCCTAATGAGAATCTTGATGCTCGTGTGCACTCAAAAAACGGATGCTTACTCAGCCTCGTAATTAAATGGAGAGGGTTCGTTCTTTCCAGTGGCGCTCAGAGCGCCGTAATCTCATGGTCGGTGCACCATTGTTGATACGGAAAGACGGTATCCCTATTATCGGCGCACGCGCTGCCCTGACTGTATATGCGCGGACTTTTTTCCGTGTACACCGACAATTAGAAAACGCTACTGTAGCATTTGCTGGCGGGTGAACCCGGTTTGCATTGCGTGCACTTGGTGCATAAATATTACGCGCAATACAGAAGGTCGGTCTTCAGGTCTCTACAGGCACGGGTTAATTTTTATATTAAAGCTTAACCGTATCTGTAAAATTATTTTAAATTTATTTGCAACAAACTGAAGGGTGTGAAGGAATAACAAAATTCCTGACTTGACCTTTTTAACCGACACCCTGGTGTACACTGGCGTGCAAAGATTCTGTCAGAACTGTAGCATGATAGAGATGGGCGATCGTTTTGACAAATCCCTAAATGGAGAATCTTTTTAACAATTTTTCAGTTCTTCATGCTTGATTGGGAAGTCGCAACGTGTCGTAAGAGGAATCGTAGGGTTCGTGCATGACTACCCTAACAGACGTAGAGAAATCAATACAAAACAATAAAATACTGTGAGAAAAAAATAATTTAATAAGTAATTAATAAGAATGAAGGAAAACAAAATTTGACAGATGTGGATATTTTAAGACAGTGACCACACTTATAATTTTATATAAAAGAGTATATAATATTAAGGAAATTTACTTTTTCAGTTATAATTTTGCATTTATTGTCCTAAATTATTGATTATATAATGGGCAAATCTCAGAAACTTTTACATATGATAGCATTTTTTCCATTTTCAGGTTATTTTCATGCGTTTAAAATCATCAGAGTGGTTAAATATACTCCATATATGTATATACAGGGTGGCCGATTTATCTAAAGACTATCATCCTTTTCCTAAGTGAAAAAGGATAGAAACTCAACGTGCCAAACAAATGATTACTGAAGAACGCAAGGGGGGTCAAGTAATTTCGAACCTTTCTATATAAACTAAAAGCTATATTTCTTCACAAAGAAAATATACAGCAGTTTGAGGCGCGACAGAGTACAAACAAAAAAAACGCGTTAATACGGAACGGCGCGGGGCTCGCAAATCACGCGACGGTAGAGCTACTTACGAAAAAGACCGGAGATACACAAAAAAAAAGAAAAAGGTACAAACCGCGAAAGGGGGAAGGGGGGGCACAAAAGACGCAAACTGTCGGACTTACGGGATCAGCGCTAGCGCCTTCTGCGGCGTCGGGGCACCAGGAAGCAACTCCGGACTTCGTCGGCGGACGGTTCGGGGTTTCCTCCTCGAGGTGACGACGGCTGGTGGTGAAGTCCTCGACAGAAGAGCGGGTGATGGTTACACTAAACTCGGTCCTCACTTCCTTTTGTTCACTCGAATAACTATTATTCCTTCTCGATGCAATACAGTCACTCGGAACACTCGCGAAACCAGTCTTCCTCACAAATACACGTTGTCTTTATTGCTGCGCACTCGACCGGGGTCCGTCCTCTATCGCGTTCGAAAACGAAGTGAGAAGTGGGAGCCGATAGCGCTTGGTAGATGCGCGCGGGAACCGTACGCGCATCTCCAGCGACCAGAAGCGGAGAATCACCGGGGGTGATACGGGGGGGTTTAGAGAGCGGGGTCCGAACGGGCTTTTCCCCACCTACTCGCGGTGTCGGGGAAGTCGCCTCCGTCTTCGTCTCGGGCGGCTTACATGCTGCGGTAGAGAGAGAGAGAGAGAGAGAGAGGCGTTCTGTGACGCAATCGAAGATAGCCACGCTGCTAGAATGCAGCTTTGCGGTGGCAAGAGCTGGATGGCTACTGCCGACTGAGTGGAGGCGCGTAAGGTCGCCAGCCACGAGGGAAAAGAAGGGGAATATGAG
Organism: Trichopria drosophilae; assembly: GCA_030407085.1. Taxonomy (NCBI): domain Eukaryota; kingdom Metazoa; phylum Arthropoda; class Insecta; order Hymenoptera; family Diapriidae; genus Trichopria; species Trichopria drosophilae. The sequence continues at coordinate 76,153,600 of CM059582.1, forward strand.
ACGGTTTTTTTAGTTAGCATGCAGGGCCTGAATGCAGGCGCGCAGCGACGAAAAAGGGGGAACGATGCAGGCGCGTCAGAGAGGGGCGGTGTCCCTTCTCGACGGCCACGATGGCTCCTACCATCGGGTGATACCTCCTGCGCTGCCGAGAGGGACAGCCAGGGGAAAGAGGGGCTCGGGCGTTTCGAGTGCTCGGGAGGTGGTGACGCTCCCGGCGGAACGCGCAACCGAGCAAGTGACGGTAATGCCGTTCAGGCGCTTTACCGTCGACTGACGGACGAGTATCCGACTTAATAAAACTGATCATAAAAAAAAAGGATTGAGGAAGGTGATCCTGAGCTCCGGGACACTTTCGACATGCGAGGGAACCGCGGCACCCATCGTGAAGGATCGGCCAAGGGGTAGATCGGTGACACCCTGTCACAAGACATAGAAAGATCTCGAGAACTATGCACAGAATCAAAAAAGGTGTGGGATGAAAGTTGTTCGATACGAAGGGGGGCATCCAGTGATAATGAAATTGACCCCCTCCCCCACCCCCAGGGGGTGGGGTGGAGAAAAAAAATTAAACTTAAATAGGAACTCCCATTTTTAATTGCAGATTTGGATTCTCTGGAAAAAAGTACACCAATTTGCATTATCACTGGATTTCCCCCTTCGTGTTGGACAACTTTCATCCAACACCTTTTTTGATTCTGTGCATAGTTCTCGAGATATTTCTATGTCTTCAGATAAATCAGAATTTTTACATAACCTATAGGGGAGACTGGGGTTAATTGGCGGTTGGGGCACATTGGCGGTTTGCACTTTATCTCCCATCGTAGAACATAATAACGACGGAATTGAAACTTGTCCAGTCCCGACGAAGACATAATAGCGACGTAGCACTGTATAAAAATTGCAAGCATGTGCTAAATAAGGAAGCCTTTTACAATTTTATCTAAATCTTTGAAAGTTTATACCCTTGAAAGCCCATATACTTGCTTAAATCAATGTACTTTCTTTTATTTCATTATTTTTATCTACTTTTTAACAGAAAGGACCCCGGATAAATCCTTATGGAAAATGGGTTTCGGTCAAATGCGCTGAAACTGTGCTATGTATGTGCGTGCGTACGTGCGCGCGCGCGCGCGTGTGTGTGTGTGTGTGTGCGTGAGTGTGTGTGTGTGTGTGTTTGTTTGTGTTTGTGTGTGGCTGTGTGTGTGTGTGGGTGTGGGTGTGTGTGTGGGTGTGTGTGTGTGTGCGTGTGTGCGTGTGTGTGCGTGTGTGCGTGTGTGTGTGTGTGTGTGTGTGTGTGTGTGTGTCTTATCTCATTTACAATTGATTGATTACAGTTTATGCAAATGCGTGTTTCATCATTAATAATAAGAGGCCTTCTATCGTCTGCTTCGCGTCTGACAGTGCTAATATGACATTTTACTTCGTTACACCGTCTTTTCATCACAGTGCTTTTCAACAAACCACGGTTCATCACAACAATTCAACAAACGACAGTTCAACACGCGACTTTTCAACATATGACAATTTCAACACAAACTTATCATCACATGTTCATTTTCATCACAAAAGTAACAGAAATAACAATTTTTTATAAAATTTCTATGTACAAAAATATCAATCAGTAATTATCATATTATTTCATTACAGTAAAATAATTTATTATTATAAAATGTTCATACAAAAATATAATTTAATATTAATTGTATGTTATAAAAATGAAATAATATTAATTATTATATATCTTTATATTAATAAGTATACTTATTTCTAAATACTAGTTTTCACATTTTCAATAGTTCACATATAATAACATTAATTGAATTCATGACATTATTACGTAATATAAACAGTCCAATACAAACAACAGGAGTGAATACACGCTAGTTAACATGCTGCTTAATTTTGTAATAAGTAAACGTGGTAAAAAGCAATTATTGAGCCATGGATTTATATATTGTTTTTTGCGACAGAGCGAAGAAAAAGCGCAATGGAGATGCAGTGAATATTTTACAAAATATAGCAAAATACGAACAACACACTGCAGGCGTTAACATTACTGAAAAAAAAGGAAACTGTACAAAAATTATGATGAAAGAATAAAAAGCTTAGCATCTAAATTTCACGCTACTAGTAATAAACTGGAATATTTGCGTGGCATAACGCATAATATAAAATTATAATTATTTAAATAAATTGTGATGAAATGTACATATGATGAAATTTTTTTGTATGAAATGTTTGTGTGATGAAATTGTACTTTTGATGAAACAATGTATGTGATGAAAAGCACTGTGATGAAACGACGTGAAACCTTTTACTTCATTATCATGAATATGTACCATCTGTTTTGCTGCCAATCTTGCATCACAAATGTAGCAAGCTATTCTGCTTCTGAAAGCCATATTTCCAATAATCTGAATGACTTGGCACGAAGGGTATTAACTCTTGAATTCGACAAAACAAAAATTAATATTTTATTTGAATGACAGTTATTAGAGACCTAAAATATTTGACACGTAGAAATGAAAATGCAACTGTTACAGAAACTAAAATATCCGCAATTATATATGGTAATCTATGTATTTACATTGCTCACAATGCCATTATTCAATTCTGCTATTAAATGTGCAGTAAAATATTCGATGGAAGATTGGTTGATTTTAACTCTATCGGAGGTCGTATTGTGTAAGAATACAGAATCATATGAGAATCACGAAATCTCTGACGTAATTTTTAAGAAACTTCATACATTACATACGGTAAAAAAGAACTGCATTATAAAATACGTTTCTCTGTGGAGTGCTTAAGTGTTTTTGTGTTGTAATGTGAGTATAATACTAGAATACACACACACACACGCACGCACACACGCACACACACACACACACACACACACACACACACACACACACACACACACACACACACGCACACACACACACACACACACACACACACACACACACACACACACACACACACACACACAGACACGCACACGCACGAACGCACGCACGCACGCACACACACAGGCATTGCCTCCTTCATGTTATAAAAGTAACAACACATCTATAATCCGCGATCCTGTAATTCCCGATTACCGTAAATCAGTTTTATACCATTTCATCCGCCATATTCGATCCTCCATCTTGATTTTTTGATAATACTAACAGCAGATGCGAAATCAACGGCATCATAACTCCCAATAAGTAATTCTAAGAATCGAATACTAGTACAAAAAATGCATACAGAAAGGCTTTGGAAATTCATGGATTTTACACTTACAGAAACGCAATAACCGGCATATTCAGGAAGTCATAGCAAAAAAACTAATCATTTTCAAGGCTTCAGCCCGGGAAAACTTTTGATCGGCATGACAAAAACTATAGAATAGCGCAGTTTCAGCGCATTTGACCGAAACCCATTCTCCATAAGGATTTATCCGGGGTCCTGTATGTTTTTAAATGATTTCTCCATGTCCGTCTGTTGGTGTTGTCGAACACGAATCCTACGATTCCTCTTACGACACGTTGCGATTTCCCGATCGAGCATGAACATCACCTCGTCGTTGCGATCGGACGCATAAAAATCCATCAATATGACCGTCCGTGCTACTACCTTTCGTAATAATTTCCAATTCTCTTAGAGCCATATTGTAAATACGCTAAATTTTTTAACACGCGATAAATTTTCAAGGCACGGTTAATTTTGAGGTTTTATTCGAAGAAACTGTCAATCTCAAGAAGTTACCCGCGAAAATGTCGTGACAAATGAACCGTCATATATATATGTTATTTTCGGGGTGGACATTTTGTCGTGATACCAGCATGAACTATTGGAAATTTATTAGCAAGATAAAAATCCGTTTAGGGATTTGTCTAAACGGTAGGCCATCTATGTCATGGTAGTTCTGACAGACTCTCTATACACCAGTGTACGTTAGATTCAAATAGCGCCGGTGAATAGTTGAAAAACATCAATATTTATTTGAAGGAAAATTTCCATTTTACTCGAAACACAAATATTTCATTGAATTAAAAAATTATTTGCATAATTCCAGAAACCATTTGATGCAACAAAAATTTTAGAGTCGTTAATTAAAAACTCAAGCTCGAAACATCACGCTAAAAATGGAGTATGCATTAGTCTATTTTCTTAAGTCTATGAAAATGAAAATTATACCGACAAGTGGCATAGTAAATTTTAAACCCGAAACGAGCACAGATTTCTAGTACAGAAAAAAATATACTTTTAAAATTGGAAAAAATAAAATTATTAAAAAGGGATATATTCTACTATTGGCAAGTAATTTAAAAATTTAATTCCTTAAGTAACTCAATTTTATTAATTCTCACTGATCTTTTTCTCATTCGTATACCTAAATTTAGGTAATTTGGCTACATATCGTGTTTCGCAGAAATTTTGTTTTGCAACTCCACCGGTTCTTATATTAACATAATTCTTGACCACACAGGTACTGTCGGTGGCATTGATACCTGGGGTTTTATACAGAAAGTATGTTTACGCTAATCACCGAAGACCAGGCATCTATGGCACCGACCACCGACTGTACACCCACGTTCATTAATTATTACGGAGAATCACTGTGGTTTTCTTTGTTTCTCTCATAAATATATAAAGGAGGTAATAGAATAAAGAATTAGCAATTTTCCGCCGTTTTAATGACTGTTTTGCTTATTCTCGGGTCGGCACTCGGGTGTCAGAGTCGTGACAACACCAGGCCAGCACAAAGACAGATCATGAGGACAGTACGAGACGAAACCCACCCTTGGCCAGTCACCCTACCCCAACATCCATGTCGCCAACAATTTATACGGCAGCCTAGCCGTAGCTGGTACATCGCGAGTATAACCTCATTCTCAACCGAGATAATCTTACCCACGACGTACCGACTGCGAAAAAGACGCTGATGATACCGACTACTGCCGATTATTTCTTTACAGACAACTCTCTGTACAGCTTCTTGCAACATATAAAATTCTCATATCCCTATAGGCGACAGATAAAAACAATACTTTCGACGTATTGTACCTGCACACTTGTCAAGCGGTTCAAATTGCTCTTGACAGCTGACGGGCGAGAACCGATGCATCTGATATCCGCGAATAAAATAAACACTTGATGATATGGCGACCAGACAGTGTTAACGTTGACTAGAAATAATTGAGACGTGGGGCCGATCAGGTGATCATTGACTTGCACTATGACGATTCCGCCGAAAAGAGTCCACCGTCGGCACCCGCAGATGGATTTTATGATTTTCGGGAAAATTTACCTGAAGGCCCAAATTTTGATTGAATATCAGCAAAAAGTAGTAGCACCGATTGAGCCCGCTGGGGTGTAATAATTAGCATCCAGTACGATAAATATATGTGCACTACTAATCAGTCACTTGTCAAGTCCAATATTATAAGGTATGAAAAGGACAAAAACTGTTATGAGAGGAAGACATGGAATCAATGGATAAGAATAATGAATGAAAATTGGATTAAAATAAATAAAGAAGACGTGTATGAAGTGCAGATGTCACTGGAAGCCATGCACTATATGGTTGTGGATACATTAAATAAATATTATATTATATGCATATTGTAAAAGCATCGGTACTTTTTATTAGCATTTTACTTTGTTTTCTAGACAAATATTTCTATACATTTTGTACACTACCGTGGCTGGCATATGATTTTACCTCAAATCGCAGATTCTCTCTACCCTAAGCTACATTATAGGCCTATACGTCTCGTTCCTATTCGCGATATATATATTAGACATTTAGGATTAGATAAAACAAAATTTATGATTCTAATATATATCTAACTATAATAAAAAATATATAATTAATAAAAAAGCTAGTTTATATGATATTATAATCACAATTATACATATAAAATTTCAAAGAAAATGCTATTATTACCAATTTTATTAACATGATTTTCTAAATTTTCTGTTTGTAGAAACATAGAGTACTTTCGTGGAAATTTATAAAGATTTGGTGCATAGCTTGGTGGCATAGTGGTAGAGAAGATGAAGATGATGATGATGACGACGAAGAACTAGCTGGTATGGAAAGTAGTCGTTCCGTTCACGTTTATGATGATACATTAACACCAATATCAGTTGAAACGCCCCTCACAACCATTTCTCGATGTCCATCATTTAGCATGGTTGATACAGCTGATCCCAAGCTTTCAACTGCTATACAAGACTGCGAATATATACCTCTGCATTCTGATACATGCACTGCTGCAACGATGACGGGAAGAAGTATTACAAGTGATTCGGTAAAAAAAATTTATATACACTTCAATATCTGTACATAATGAATATTAAAACGTTCCCAATGCTATACTTCATTAAAATGCATTAAGATCATGTTTGCTTACAGAATTATGAGAAATAATAGTATATTATTTACCGGTGAGCTGTGTACCTTTATAGGAAAAATGAAAAATACTATGTGAATGAGGTCAGGCAATATTACAAAAATTAAAATTTTGCCAATTTGTAGTTTTCGACAAGATAAAATGTTGTATCAACAATTTCTGTATAATGAGAAATTCATCAAATTATAAATATTTGAGATCCTTAGCGGACCGAATTGACCCATTTTTAAAGGCAGTCATGGGCCAAATGAAAAACGGTAAAGTAGTGGTTAAGTCGTGGGCAACTTTTGGACAATTAACTGAAAATTAACTCTGAATAATCGAAAAGTATTCAGAAATTTGTTGGTTTACGCCTGAAGTCGACCTATAATTTACCGAAAATGGACTTTTGACCTGCAATCGATATTCATCACCGATAATCGACAAAACAACTTATCCAAACAAAGTATGTTTTTTGACATTTTAGTACCCAAGTAACATCTGATGCTGAATTACAGCAGCCATTACGTCCCCGAAACTAAAATGGCAGCGATATTATTATCGCCGCAACCTCTCACAGCTTTATGACAGCATTGCCGTGATGTTATAGATGCCAAAGAGGGGAAGGTTTGTCGATAACGTTACGATGTGCTGTGCATGCTGGCATATTTGCTAGATTCAAGCTGTGAAATAGCTGCGTGCTAAATTCTGGATTTAAAATCGGCAAAATAAATATATGTATATTCTGTACAAAATTAAAAATTAGACAAGTTATTACAATTCAATCCATTTTTAAATTAATTTTTATATTATTTATATTTTAAGTACATACGTATATATTTTTTACTATTTGTATATATTTTAACACTTGCAAATAAATGATAAAATATAGAATTAGAAAAACGCCCGAACAGAGAATCGATCCCAGGTCTCTCGCTTACTACGCCAACGCTTTAACCACTGCGCTACACGGAGAGAAAGATCTATAGGGTAGAACGTCGTGCGATGCGTCCATTCGAAACGTAATGCTCGGCTAGACTGCGGAGCGCGGGAAAAAGGCTAACGCCGTCGTTGGTTCGGGACCTGGCCTTTTGTCGACAAAAAAAGCTTCGGCGTCCGCTGCTATATTCTGAAAATTCGTTGTTTTTCATTCTATCGCTTCCGTATAAAAAACAGTACAAGATAGGGCAAAAATTCAACTGAATCTTTTATAGAGAAGGAAATTTCCTACAAAAAAGTCCCGGAGAGCCCTATCCTAAAATGCATAGTTTAGGCACAAGCGAGCCCGAAAGAAAGAAAACGGAAGAATCGTAGACGGCCGGACAATAACCAGTGCTTTACAGACAGTACTCAGCACTGTCTGCTTCTTTCCGTGTGGAGGGTCTTTGCCAATTTTAGGCGCTGAACCTTTTCTCCACCTCGGCGGCGTGGGCACACAATGTTGTGGCGAGCATCTTTCGCAACCGTTGGTTGCTGAATGTGAATTGGATTTAAAAAAATTTAATTTTCCTTATAAACATATACTGGCATTAATATGGTTGTATGTGACAATTTTGGAGTAAACAATCAAAAATTTAAAATGGCGCATCCAATATGTGGGACTCGAATGCGAAAGACACAGATTTATTTTTTTTACAAACATATACTTGGTTGATTATGGTTGTTTATGACGAATTTGGAGTACAAAAATCCAAAATTTGAAATGACTGATCCAATATGGCAGCCATAAATTGTAAGAAAAATGGTCGAATTTAAAAATGTGTGTATCTGGAGGTTTTCGGTATTATTGTTTATTGTCGGGCTGCGGTATAGTAAAAACTTTTTTTGTAGCGCATTTTAAAGTTTTTTTCACGCTCTACAAATTATGTGGTATAACATTGTTTGCGAGAAATTGATTGTTTCGAGGTATCGAAGGATGAAGGAAAATAAAACAGTAAAATATGTAGTTTTTTGCATATTACACATTATTTTCGTCAGAAATTGAAGAATTCTTCAAAGAACACTAGAGAATGAAAAGAGCTACAATTTTCATATATTATTCGTTCACTTTCAATAAAAATTGTGCTTTGTACATCGCTTCAAAAAACAGTTTCGACGCCAGAGCGTTAGCTGTGAGTCGGCAACGCGTAACTGGAGAAGAAAATTCCTTTGTCTGTGATTTTCGACTTTACTGATGCTAAAAGTTAATAACAATGCTTTTTTTACAGTTTTAATGCTCTACAAGAAAGTTGCATGGCATTTTAGAAATTATCGATACTGTTCGAGTAATTTGATAAAAAAGGTGAAAAATTTAGTATTTTTTTTTTAATTTGTCGCATACGAATCTTTAGCAGCGCTTGCATGAAAAATTAATAAAAGATTGGTTTTTCGTGTTATTTTATAATTTCTCAAAATTGTAAATCGCATTAGACGTGAAAGATTAATGTCGCAATAACTAAAATTATTGAAGATAATTTGAATATCGTATAGTTTCCGTATAATGTATGTATGTATGTATAATAATCAAACATGTACTTGTCATTGAAAATAGTTATTTGCAAACGAAAATGAGACTTACCGGTTCATTCCAAAAGACATGAAAGCATTAAATTTTGGATGGAGATGATATTATTAACCTACATATGAAATTTGCAAGTAATAATAGTAAGATATGAACGTCACAATTTTTCGTATGAAAATAAAAATTTTATTTTGTAAAAAAGTACTGTTTTGGGAATTAGGATCCCTATGTGGACTGTATAGGGCGCAAGTGTAGTTAATAAATAGAGAGCACCCCTGGCCCCGGGAGAAGAGGGTATGATCGATGAAAAAGCCATCGGTGGCCTATTTCTAAGACAAAAGTTGGCTGATCCGTTAACTCGGGTAAGAAATGCCACGCAAATGTAAACATGTACTAGTTATAACAAGTTAGCTGATGTTTCGTCCCGGGCCCGCTCTCGGACTCGTCAGTGGGGCTACGAGTAGCGGACCCTGCCCCAGACATCGCATGCAAATATGTAAATATATAAACGACATATGAAAATAAATGGAAATATTAATTAATATTCATTGACCGACTAATTGTTCCTGAAATCATTTTATATAATTACTACTCACTCACAGACAAGTCCGAGCGGCGTCCCGGGGTTCACAATCAGTCGTCCGCACCTCCCGCAGTCTTGGCCCAAGTACTCTCACACGCTCGAGAGCTGATCGCTTAGGATCCTTTAGATAAACTGATTAGAAATGCCCTCAACGGGCTTATTTATATGTTCACGGAAATCTCCCATTGCGCCAAGACTTCGGGGAAATTCAACCAAACACACAATTAGAAACAGCGACTCAGAGTCCTGTATACTCCCTTCTCATATGCATGGGTGTTCAACCAGTAATGGGAGGGCCCCCTCTCCTAACCAACTCCGAGCAACTCTTTGTTGGGATTATATCCCGAACAAGTACTTTCTTACATTTATTGAATATTTTATAAATAATTTCACAATTTTTCAAACGTTTTCATTGCGGCTCCTCGACATTGTTCTCTTCTTCAAGTAGAGTCGAATAGTCGGGTACAGCTGGTCCTCTTCAATGGGACATGAACTGGCAGGGTATTGTTGACTTTCTTCGTCGTAGATGTCGACAGAATTGTTCATCTCGCTATCGAGAATTTGCGTATACTTAACTGCATTGAGGCATGTTTGTCCCGTATTACATCCTATCTAACGCCTATACAAAGTAATTTTTAATTCTGAAATGCATAAAATGAAAACCGGGTTTGTCCCTTGTAAGTCTAATTCTTCATCAATAGCGTCTTTGTATTTTCTTAAAATAACATGAACTCTAGGAAAAGTAAGCCATACGGAACACTCGCTGGATCGAATATCGTACAGGTTTCTCGCAATCCTCGCTTCGATAATCGTATGGGAAACATGGCAACAATAAAAGCGCCACGCTCGGATGATTTTTGTGTCATGTCCTACAATTTTAGTGCCGAAGGTTGCCGTGCGATATACGTACGAAGAAGCAGTTTGATCATGCACTCTCTGTGCTAAAATCGTATAAGTGCTATACGTTTATTCTTCCCCTTCCTCCATACGCAAATCGTGCAAGATCCGACCGATTTTTGCATGGAGCTATACGATTTGTACATATCGTATATACATATAGAAATAATATGAAACGTCAAAATGACTGCAGTATAAGGCATAAGTGAAACAGAGGTGCAAATAAGTATTTTACTATATTATATATTAAATATTATATATTATAAATATTTCTTAAAATAAATAAATCATGAATTAACTGCAAAAATTATACATATGAAAAGTACTTTGAACTATTTCGTCTACTTGTAACCAATGTTAAAGGTATTATTTACAGGGGTAATATTTTGCAATTAATTCAAATTGTACTTATATTAAGAAACATGTATCATATTTATAAACTATTTATGTAACAGGTTAACAGCATTCTGTAAGTATGAGTCATTTGTTTGTAGGCGTAAGTCATAATGTCATACAGCATTTGTCGTAGTCAACGAAGTGGGATTGTCGTTGTCGTAGATGCGATCTCAAATGGTAAACTTCGGCGACAAACATCATACAACATTATAACATTATTTGGTGACCGTCTTACCGAGAAATCGCAATGTATTATTATTAATTAAAAGCGGTGAAGAAGTTAATTATTACATTTAAACATATCGCTTGTATCAATATTATGATTTATTCACGGATTACAATGTTCAAAACACTAAGATCTTTAGTTTTGAACGAATATGATTATTTTTCATTATCGGAAGCAATGTCCCTTTGCTTCATGATAATAAATATAAATATCTCGTTTTTTCATTTACAACGTTAATTATCACTGCGTCCAGGGTAAGGATGCCGAAAACCCTGCTGATGAGCACATACGGCATCCTGATGTGAAACGCATTTCTACAATAGTTTATAATATTAGTAATCAAATTTAAGCGCTAGAGAGACTTTATAACTTAATTTAACCCATTAATAGTCGAGTCAATTTTGGTCCATATAAGTATTTTCAGAGCGCGAAACGTTGTATTGCAATCGCAATCACGTTGTATATATTTTTTCCCCCGTTTAATTTTGTAATTGAACTTGTATATTGGGTTTTTATTGGGTGACCATCTTACCGAGAAATCGCAATGTATTATTATTAATTAAAAGCGGTCAAGAAGTTAATTATTACATTTAAACATACCGTTTAATTGTGTCAATATTATGACAACATTATAACAGTTATTATATGCTTAAAATATATTCGTTTCAAAATGAGTCAAAATTTCTGAAGTGGGTCACTAAAAATCTAGATACTGAATTAATATTCTTTTTTCGGTGATAATTGAAGATCCATACGTCAAAATTAATATCCTAAAATGTTGTTTTTTAATTTTAATTTTTGCAAAAGTTATAAACAAATTAGTTTTTAGGCTTCTTTTTTTTAAATTGCGATTACTGGGCGAGTTTTTCATAAAACTTTGCCAAATTTTAATGGTGAGTAAAAAAATTGTAAAAGAATATGGCGCTGTAATAGCGCTATTAAAAAAGTGTTATTTATTTATAATAAATTAATTTTGCAATAAACAATTTGTTATTTAATCACCTTCTGGAATAGGTAACATAATATTTTTTTTTGTTCCCAGCGTTCGCTCGTCTCATCTGTTCTAAATTTTTTCACTCTTACGCTTACGCAATAAATAAAATTTGTATATTCGCATATATTACTTATTTACAGACTTTTAATACAACACTATTTATATAATTAGAAAAGAGTTTACATTCTAAATTTTTCATAGATACTGGTTTTGTCATAGAAATGGTATTATCGAGTTCCTTTTATAGTTTGGGCAGTAGAAAAACGGGATTCTAGTACTTTTTTATGCTTCTCGTATTCGTCAAAGAAACTAATGTCGAAGTTAATTTTTTTAAAAAGATTAGAAGGCCATTCGTAAAGTTTTTTCGTTGTTACAATGGTTTGATTTTGTAAGCTTGCGCGGTACGCGCTCCTCTTCACGCATCCACCAATACCCTCACAAGCTCTCTTTCCGTGTGCAGTTGCAAAAAAGTGCCACTCAGCTTTGACGTTGAAATCTTTTTCATGATACACTAAATTTAATAAATTAAAACGATTTTTATATTGCGATCCTGCGCCATCCGAGAAGTAAAAAATTTTTTTAACGTTTTTGACGCCAAAGGACCCCGCAGGAAATCACAGAAAAATGGCTCTCAGTCGAATGTCTTCAAACAGGGGGCAAATAATAGTTCATATCATGTAGATCAAAAGTGTCCTTAGGCCCGAAGTCCCTAGATGGCTAGTTTTTGAGTTACAGCCACTTGAAACTGCCAATTTTCGCAAATTGCAGAATGGCGATCCTCGAATCTTCGGTCGAGCGCACCTTATTCTAAGTGAAGTACGGTCAAGGAAATAGATATATAATCTGTCATTATATGCAATCTATATACAACTGTTTTGGGGAGAACTGTTATGGCTACCATGCCTGCTTGACGTGTCCGTGGTCGGTTCAATAACTGTTTATTTATTGCTGCAATCCGAGCTGTTTTTTTGTACAAACTTTTTGTCAATTCTGTCCGTTCGCCGTCCTTGGTCGTGTTCAGTGCAGTGTCTCGAACTGTCATGTGCATATTGTAGTGCTGTGCAGTGAAAATAATTGAAGCTTATATGTGCATTTAATTCCGTTAAATATTTATGTATTGGAAAACAAACTTCGTTAATTGTTGAGACAAGTGGCACCATCTCTTGAATTCTGCACGAATTCACTGCGTTGTTGTTCGGTCGCTTGCTTATCACGCTAGGAATTTTTCAGTGGAAAGTCCGGCAGGGCCGACCAGACTACCTGTTTCTCCTGCGCCTCGTAAATCGACGCCTTAGGCAATCTGCACGCATACTACGGCCGTTCCGACAGTACGCAGGGCCGTCGAAACGCACGTCCGGGCCCCGGGAGTTGGACTTACTAGACTACCTTCTCCGACCGACCGCGCAAACCCAAGAGGTCGCCCGTCCATCGCTGCTTCCTGGCTTAAACATAAGGCTAGCTCTACTTCCTCGCTTCATTCTTATTGGCAGACAAATCGGAAGCGATCTTCGGCGGATTTATTTAATAAGGCACGTGCAGGATTGGCGGAGAACTCTCAGTCGTCCAGCGATCCGGAGAACATTGATTCTGACTCCACTTCTTCCAGTCAGCCAACGGACATGTCTCAATCAGCCACACCTGTTGCACTCAAACCTGCAAGCTCACTATCAATTGATGATGAATTCAATATCATCATCGACAAACTTGATAGCTTGGCAACTAAAGTTGATAACGCCATTTCGGACCTCGCCAACTTTAAAAAGGAGGTAGCGTCATCGAACAAAACCCGTGACGCTATAATTAAAGATCACTCCAGCCGTATTGAGGACGTGGAACGGAAGCTGGAGGCACTCGCTAAGGAAAGTCATCGTTCTAGTCTTGTCATCAAAGGGATAACCCGCCCCTCTCCTCCCAACGACCTCCGCACCGACATCTGCAATTTTTTTAAAGCCAAGTTTGGACAGGTGGGCCCTATCTCTCAGGCCTACTCTATCGGCCCCAGACGTGACAAGTATGTTGTCAAAGTTGCCTCTATTGAGGATAGGGACTCAATTATGGCAGCCAAAGCCAATATCTTGAGAGGCTCGAGAATCTCGATCGATCCGCACTACACGATGAAGGAGAGCAGTATAATGGCCAAGGCTCGGGACCTGGTACGAGCCCGCCTAAATGGAAAACAAGCTCGAGCGGGTTATCTCAGATACGAACTGGATGGAGAGTGGTACCGGTGGGATGATAACGCCCGGGCATTTACACCAAGCGCGTCGCGCGTCAACATCCGAACTCCACCTACACAGAACGACGAGTCACCGATGGAGTATCAAACTGCTCTGTCAAAAAACTCCCATCTGCCTCTACAGAGCAACCAACAACTATAAGCTTGCGGGGTGGCCTTCCGAGGCCTTTACCATCCTGCCAAATCCATCGTCTGGTACCCAGCACAGTGACATTCTGGAATTCGCACGGTGCGGCAAACCTAGCAAACTTTTCTCCAGACACTTTGCCAGCTATTCTTTGCTGCACCGAGACCTGGGCAACTAAGCCTTACCATACACTGGTTCCTAAGGCTATGAGGAGCTACGATGTTAACTGGGCTCCTGCTACAAAAAACCATCGTCCTGGCCGCGCCTCTGGCGGCTTACTCACCGCTGCAGATAAGGACATCTCACCGAAGATCATCAGTGCGTCACATAATTGTATCCCGGTAAAACTTGCATGTCATCCGGTCAATGTTATTATCTGTAATATGTACTGTAGTCCTGCGTCCAACGTTGCGTCTGATCTCTCGGGTCTACAGGATATTTTAGATTCAATTCAGTCTCTTTATCCTGACTCACTCATAGTGATCGGTGGAGACTTTAACGCCAGAATTGGTGATGAGGGCTCTGCCGATCCTGAAGTTCTTGTGAGCTCGAGACTTAACGATGCTCGGTCTTCTCACGACCATTGCTTGTCGTCCCGCGGTAACGCGTTATTAGGTTTTATAAATACGAACAGATTAATTTTAGTAAACGGTTGCTCCGTTAGCGACCGTCCCGCGCACCACACTTTTCTGGGTTCTAACGGATTTAGCTGAGTGATTTAGTTTTTATTTCATCTAATTATGCGCATTTAGTTTATGATTTAGAGGTAGGCAGCGACTTATTCGGCTCGGACCACGCCCCGGTTTATCTTACGCTTGATGTTCGTCCTCTCGGCGAACGCCTCGAACTCCCAGCCGAAGTTAATATTAAATACAATCGTTTACGCTGGCGTCCTGACAAAGAACAAACATTCCGAGATAATTTAGGTCTGTGCCCTACGCTCCCCCCTCATGCCGAGCACTTTACTTCTGATGAGCTATACGCATGGTTCTGCAATGCTGTACAAACAGCAGCTCAGACGTCCGGTTTAGCTATAACGTCTGTTTTTTCAAACTCGCGCCTGCGGAATTCTGAATGGTACGACAGAGACTGCCATATAGCTCGCAGAACCCTGCGTTTCCTGCTCACGCGTCTTCGTAACGCCGATTATCGTGAGGACACCCTGTCGGAGTTCATTGAACATAAGCGTTATTACCATGGCCTAGTCAGGCGGAAGAGGGAGTCATTTCGCATTTCCATTCGTGAGTCCTTTGCCCGGGTTAGCGACTCCTCGGAGTTCTGGCGGACGGTGGGGAGATTCAGGGTAGGGGGCGACAGAGCGGAGGTAATGTCTCCAACTATTTGGAGTAATTTTCTCCGTGAAGTATACCCTCCCCGTGTGTCTCTGGAGTTCACCTTCTTTGGGGTCGCCGATCCGACATTAGACTCCTCTTTTACGCTCGGGGAACTTAGAGCGGTTATCCGCCGCCTTGGCCGAGGGAAAACCCCCGGTCAGGATGGAATACCAGGCGAGTTCTACCGCGTTTTGAGCCTCAACTGGCTTCTTCTTCTGCTCGGACTTTTCAATAAAACGTTATCGTTTGAAAAATTACCGAAAAGCTGGTCCGAATTGTTTCTTTCTATGATGCACAAAAAGGGCCCTCGCAATGACCCGTATAACTATAGAGTACTGGCCATGGTAAACGTCTGCACTAAAATATTTACGCAACTTATTTGCGACCGCCTTACCTTGTGGGCCATCCAGCGAAACATTATTCCTGAAGAACAATCGGGTTTCAGGAAGGGCCGTTCTACATCGGACAATATCTTTTCGGTCTTTTCGGCTGCGCAAATTATGTTAACGCGCAGAGGGGGTAAACTTTACACTCTCTTCGTCGATTTCATGAGAGCGTTCGACTCCATCCCGCATGAACTACTTTGGCATAAACTCAACTCCTTAAGAATTAGCTCTAAGCGTATTAGGATACTAAAAGCGCTGCACGATGGCGCAGCAGTACATGTCAGAACACGATACGGCCCCTCAGATCTCACCCTGACATACGACCTCCTGATGCTGTTGTACGCGGACGATCTCACCATCTTTGCATACTCTCCCTCGGACCTTCGCCGTAAACTAACAATTTTAGCTGACTATGCCGATCTCAGTGGCTTTACGGTACATACAGAGAAGACTCAAATACTTATATTTAAACGTGCAGGTAAACGCAGCTCTCATGATACTGGCTTCCCGTACAAAGGTAATCCTGTGGCCGTGGTCCAGAGAGTGAAGTACCTCGGTGTCGAACTCTCCTCCACAGCCTTGGGCCGCTCTGCTGCCAACTACGACATGGCAAGGGCATCTGGGGCTTCGAGCGCCGTTCTGGCAATTCTAAGATCTGCTGATGTCGACTCGTGGTCGGCCATGCTTACGCTATACAACTCTCTTGTTAACACCATTCTTTTGTATTCTGCTCCAATATGGTCACTGAGCTATCTAGACGATCTGGAAAAAGTCCAGCTCAAGTTTTTCAAGTGCCTCTTTTGCCTTCCTATGTCAACTCCCGGCTATGCGTTCAGGGCGGAGTTGGGCCTCCTCCCTCTGTCCTTCACAGTAGCATCGATGCTTATAAATTGGATCAAGAAAATCCTAGAAATTCCGGAGGTGAGGATACCCAGAATCGCCCTTCGCAGGCTTGCGGAACTCGCGTCAGCTGGACAGCTGGACCATAACATGTACAATTGGGCCACTCAGGTATCGGCTCTCTTTGGTCGGTCTCCTCGCGAATTCTGGTCGGATCTTTCGCCTACGGGATGGTCTTCTCGTGGCCGGGATCTCCTGGAATCCCTGGGGGCGGACCTTAGAGCCTCGGACCTCCGTAGGTCCTCGGAATCTTCGAGTTTGCTTTTCAACCCGTCTCCGTGTGCCAGGGGTTTCTTGGACTGCATTTCGGAGCGAGCCCCCCTAGCCTTCATACGCTCTAAGTTACAGGTTCGCCTCGCCACTCAGTATGCCCCACGTTTTGTCCTAGGTCCGGTCACCTTGCGTCTGCAGCCTGAGAGAGACTGCATGTGCTGCAGCCAAGGCCTCCAGGAGACAGTCGTGCACATGTTACTCCACTGCCGTGCGTTCGAGGATATTCGCCGTTCCCTCTGGGGCTTCACCTCAGACCCGGACGATACGCACTCTCGGTACCTTGAGTTTCTCGCTCTTTTAAATAGCAAGTCTCTCTCCCAAACAAAAGCCATCCATCTTTACCTACTCAGAGTTAATGCGTTTCGTGAATCCTGCTTCTGTTTGTAATTGAGAGAGGTCCAGCGGCGGGATCGTCTTCGTGCGCAACAGTGACAGTAGGCGTCAACGGGTCATCTTGTTTTAAGCTTCAGCTTTTATTTTTATTTCTTATTTTTATGTTATCTTGCGTTCATATGCACTATGTTGCAAATCCGATCGTTTTACACCGATTATTTCCAAATAATAATCTGTAACTAACTTTTTGCGATTTTTACACCGGCGCGGTTACTCGTTTCCTTTTTTTCTTTTTGATATTTTATATGCTGTTCTCCTAATGTATTAACATGGATATTTTGTATCTGAAAGGAAATAAATTCATACTACTTTTTCGTTCTCGTCTTGTACATTATCTCTTTTCCGGTGTGTAAAACGTATGTTACTATATTTTGTTTGTATCACTTATTTTATTTTAGTTTATTTTATTTTGTTTAGTTTATATATAATTATATTTGTAATTTTACCAAGGTAAAATTGTAACAACGCGTCGCGTCTATGTGTATGTTAATTTTGTTATATAGTTTATTCCTATTTTTTTTTTTTTGTAATGTATAGTTTTTTTTGTTATATACTTATTTTGTAAACTATGTATTATATGTTTAATATATATCTAAGGACTTCTCGTCCAAGATATTAATAAATATTGTACTACTACTACTATACAACTATTTTAAGTTATATATAGTTATATACAATCGAATATAATAATATATTATATATATATATATCGATTGTATATAGATTGCATATAATGACAGATTATATATCTATATATATATCGGGCATTCCACGTCAACGGGATCACTTGGCTGGCCAAAATTCATTAACGCCAAAAAAATTGTTTCAGGGCTTAAAATTTAGCTCAGTATATCTACTTTTAATTACCGTGTGATATTTTTGAAAATTCAAAATGGCGGCTCCAATACGGTGCTTAAAAAGACCACACTTTTGAAAACGAGAGTAAAAACCTTTCATACACTTTTTTGTGCCCAAGAAAAATACCATTTTAGAATTTAGTTCTTTGTTATTGGATGCTCCAATTACGAATCTCGTATCAGAATTTTGAAATTCAAAATGGCGGATCCAATATGGCGGATGAATTTGTAAAAAGTGATCGGATGTTGCTGAAACTTGTTTCTCGGGGGTTTTCGGGGTCGCAGAATACGATTCTGAACTTAGATTTTAAAAATTCAATATGGCGGATCCAATATGGCGGATGAATTTGTAAAAAGTGATCGGATGTTGCTGAAACTTGTTTCTCGGGGGTTATCGGGGTCGCAGAATACGATTTTGAACATAGATTTTAAAGATTCAAAATGGCGGATCCAATATGGCGGATGAATTTGTAAAAAGTGATCGGATGTTGCTGAAACTTGTTTCTCGGGGGTTCTCGGGGTCGCAGAATACGAGTCTGAACTTAGATTTTAAAGATTCAAATAGGTGGATCCAATATGGCGGATGAATTTTTGAAAAGTGATTGGGCGTTGTTGAAACTTTTTGGAAGATTAAGATTCTTATTTGGAATATGCCAAATCTTCAGTCAATTCGTTCCAATGTGCGGCATCAATTAAGCTTTTAAAATTTTGTGGTATGACGCAGACGCAGATGTTGTTCGGCCTGAAGACTAGCACGCGTTGCTTCCCTTTTTAAAGTCGCGCCGATACCATCGCATGCTCCTTTTCCATGCGCTGTCGCATGAAAATGCCATTCAGCTTCAATGCCGAAATCGATTTTGTGATACATGAGATTACTCATTTGGAATCTATTTTTATAATGTTGTACCGCACCATCGGTAACATAAATTACATGTTGTACGCGTGGGCAGACTTTTTTTATTTCAGGAATAATAGTTTGTTGCATTACATACACGGCAGATGCATCATGAGTCAAGCTGTTTGATAATAATATATTACTAAAATGGATTATTGTACCTTCTGATTTGTAGTAGAAAACGACAGGATGAACCGTACATTGGTCGTTGTTGTAATGAAACCCTTGTGCTGCATTTGGTACAACGAATGCGAAGTTTTTCGAGAAATTACTGTGAACTAAGTCGATTCGCAGATAAGAAATCCAGAAATGATTTTTATTGTAAACCTTTAGCAGACGGGTTTTTCAGAGCTTATGACAATGTTCGATTACTTTTTCCTTTTTTTAAATTATATGATTAATATGATTCTTCCTTTTGTGAGAGACAAGGGGACTCACTTCCAAAAAGCACCCCAATTCGTGAGAGGCAAGGGGACTCACTTTCAAAAAGCACCCCAATTCTTGAGAGGCAAGGGGACTCACTTTCAAAAATCTTCCAATGGGATAAGAACCCTATCACGTCCGCGTCGTTCATCCTAGGTAATGCTAAGAAGGGCATGATTTGAAGATGCATCTGCATCGAAAACGAAACTCGCTCCGAATTGACGATACAAAATCAACATCACTTCAAGAGCTGCGGGAAATGTCGGAAGAAAAACACGACAATCTAACTTTACGGGTAATAGTGCCTCCTGGCGATGGCAACAGCTGTTACATATACGGTTCAGAGGTCGTAACTTCTTAAATCCGAAGGTTGCAATAATTCATTAAACGACTTGTGTTCATACTCATATTATAACACTATACCCCTACTAGAGGTAAGCTATTCTATGTTTAACCGATTTTCGATATTATTTTGGTACTATACAATTTTTAATTTAGCTTTGTCATCCACCAGATTCGTATTGTACGACCCCAAAACTCCCCGAGGAAAAAGTTTCAACCACGCCCAATCACTTTTTAAAAATTCATCCGCCACATTGGATCCGCCATTTTGAATCTTAAAATTTAAGTTTAGAATCGTATTCTGCGACCTCATAAACCCCCAGAGAAACAAGTTTCAGCAACATCCGATCACTTTTTAAAAATTCATTGGCCATATTGGATCCGCCATTTTGAATTTTTAAAATCTAACATCAGAATCGTATTCTGCGACCCCGAGAACCCCCGAGAAACAAGTTTCAGCAACATCCGATCACTTTTTAAAAATTCATTGGCCATATTGGATCCGCCATTTTGAATTTTTAAAATCTAACATCAGAATCGTATTCTGCGACCCCGAGAACCCCCGAGAAACAAGTTTCAGCAACATCCGATCACTTTTTACAAATTCATCCGCCATATTGGATCCACCATTTTGAATTTCAAAATTCTGATACGAGATTCGTAATTGAAGCATCCAATAACAAAGAACTAAATTCTAAAATGGTATTTTTCTTGGGCACACAAAAGTGTATGAAAGGTTTTTACTCTCGTTTTCAAAAGTGTGGTCTTTTTAAGCACCGTATTGGAGCCGCCAGTTTGAATTTTCAAAAATACCACACAGTAATTAAAAGTAGATATACCGAGCTAAATGTTAAGCCCTGAAGCAATTTTTTTGGCGGTAATGAATTTTGGCCAGCCAAGTGATCCGGTTGACGTGGAATGCTCGATATATATATTATATTGGTATATAATTACATAATATAATTACTTTTATTTACCTACTGTTACAACTGTACGCTACTAAGTGTGGTTTGCATACGTGCACCCAACACCCACACACCCACACACCCACCCCCACACACACACACACGCACACACACACACACACACACACACACACACACACACACGCACACACACACGCACCCACACACACGCACACACACACGCACCCACACACACACACCCACACACACACACACACACACACACACACACACACACACACACACACACACACACACACACACACACACACACACACACACACACACACCCACACACACACACACACACACACACACACACACACACACACACACACACACACACACACACACATACACACACACACATATCTATATATATATTTCCCACACCTGTACAAATTCACGGTCTTTACATGACTGCAAAGTAGGTGGAAAGGTGTCAATCGCCGACCGGCCGACCCACGGAGCTTCTGCGCATGTGCTCCATCTTGCCCACACTTCCTCCACAGAGTAATCCACCATCTGTTCCCAGAACAACAGGAACGATCCACTGGTACTGGTCTGCTGGCAGAACCTGGTGCAGTCGAGCCACCAGCCGTCACTGAAACCGAATTGAGGATGGCTGCTAAGAGGATATCTGCACGCAAAGCTCCGGGAATAGATGGAATCCCGGGTCTGGCGGTTAAGAGCGCAGCGCTGGATGTCCCAGGTATCTTCCTGGAAACATTTACCGCATGTCTAAAAGATGGATGCTTCCCGGTGCAATGGAAGCAACAAAGGTTGGTACTGCTGTACAAGGGTTCTAAACCCTTGGACGAACCATCTGCACACCGACCACTTTGTATGCTGGACATTCTCGGGAAGCTGTACGAGCGGATAATATGTGCCAGGCTCGAAGCAGCCATCGATAAAGTTGGAGGTCTTTCCGAGAATCAGTTCGGCTTCAGGAAGGGTCGCTCAACCATTGATGCAGTCGACCGGGTGAAGACGTTGGCCGCTAACGCCATCAGTGGCAGTCGGAACACCAAGCGAATGTGTGCCATCATCACGCTTGATATCAAGAACGCCTTTAACTCGGCCCGATGGGATTGCATCATGCTAGCCTTAGAAGAACTCAAGGTACCAATTTACCTTAGAAGGGTCATCTCTAGCTACCTGTCAGCCCGGACCCTGTTTTATGACACCGATGACAACATCACAGGAGGCGTGCCGCAGGGTTCGGTCCTAGGTCCCTTGCTCTGGAACGTCATGTATGACGGATTGTTCAAACAATCACTTCCAGAAGGGGTGACTATGGTAGCCTATACCGACGACGTTGCACTTATCGTCGTCACAAAAACCATATAGGAGGTCCAATACCTCGGAGATGACGCTATTGAGGTGGTAGCTAGCTGGTTGAGAAACCACGGACTCTGCCTGGCGGCTGAGAAAACGGAGGCGGTGCTCATCTCTCGTACTGAGAAGAGAATGTACGCTACCTTCACGGTCGAGGATAAGGGGATCAGAACGAAAGACACCATTAAATACCTTGGTGTTATGCTCGACGCGCGATTGTCGTTCAAAGACCATCTGCAGTATGCAGGCACAAAAGCGCTAAAAGTGGCTAGCGTGCTGGGGTATATTATGCCCAATATAGGGGGACCAAAACAATACCGTCGATCCCTCCTTGCTTCAGTGGTGAGCTCTGTAATTCTTTACGGAGCCCCCGTCTGGGCGAACGCCATTGCAAGCAAGAAAAGCTATGGAGCCACTTGCCGACGGGCCTGCAGGACAGTAGCGCTAAGAGTGGCCCGAGCGTATCGTACCGTGTCCGACATTGCCCTCTCAGTAATCTCGGGATTCCCCCCCCCCCCCCTTAGATCTAATGGCAGCTAAGAGGGCTGAAAAGTACCGTGAAGTTAGGAGTGTAGGCCAAGAATTGGCAAATGTCTCGGGAGGCCAAAGCAAATGGTCCGAAAGACTACTTGCCGAGTGGCAGCAACGATGGGACTCGGCAGCCAAAGGGCGCTGGACCCACCGTCTCATCCCGAATGTGGCGAAGTGGACAGGCAGAGACCACGGATTCGTCACATTCCATCTGACCCAGGTACTTACTGGGCACGGCTGTTTCCGCAGCTACCTCCATCGAATCCGCGTGTACGAAAACGCGGAGTGCCCGGTGTGCCCTGGCGTGGACGAGGATGTGGAACACGCCATCTTCCACTGTCCACGGTTCGCAGAGGAGCGGAAACCGCTGCACAAATTTGGAGAAGACCCAATAACACCCGAGCGATTGGGTAGGGTCCTGCTCCTCTCACAGGAAGGATGGGACGCAGTGGTCCAACTCGCCACGTCCATCGTGGAGCAGCTGAGTGCTATCCGCAAAAACGAGGAGGGACGGATAGAAATACCATCACCTATCCGTCATGCGCCATGATATCGGTGAAGAGCCTCTCGGGGCTTAGGCTGCCTTCCTGGAAGTAATGCCTTAAGGCGGTTCCCGGGAATGGACAAAACAGCCTTATGCGGCGGTGGTTTTAGCGGATGAGAGCTCCGCACTTCTGCTGGCACCGGCCGGCAGAGAAGGCTGGTAGAGCTTTCCATCGTCGCGTCGGAAAAAAAAAAATAAAAAACACACACACACACACACACACACGCACACACATATCTATATATATATTTCCCACACCTGTACAAATTCACGGTCTTTACATGACTGCAAAGTAGGTGGAAAGGTGTCAATCGCCGACCGGCCGACCCACGGAGCTTCTGCGCATGTGCAGCGGACTTTTTGCTGATTTTACCGCCCGCCGGGCTTTTTGTTTTCCGAACGAATGTCCACTTTCATTTCGGAGCATGTCCTGTTCCTGGTCCCGGACCTGGCCCTGGTCCTGGTCTTGGTCTTGGTCTTGGTCTTGGTCTTGGTCTTGGTCTTGGTCTTGGTCTTGGTCTTGGTCTTGGTCTTGGTCTTGGCCTTGGTCTTTGTCTTTGTCTTGAATGACATGACCAGCGTGAGGAATACCGTGAATTTTCTTACAAGTGTGACAAAAAATCGGTCGACGATAGTGACCCTCGCTTCAGCGAGCAGCGCTTCTTTCCTGTTGCTCGGCCCACTCATCGCCCTCGCTGCGATGCCTCTGTTTCCGCCCGAGATACGTAAACTACTAACATATATCTCTGAACGATATAAGAGTTACATATTACATAGATATAATTACATGACATCCATTTTTTCCTGCAGTGGAATTGTGAATGTTACACATTCTTGTATTCGGAAGAATAGTTTTGTGATATCCATCTTATTCAGTCAATTGTCTTTACAATTTTAACACAGTGCAACGTAGCAGTTTTTGTCCATAAACAGCTTCTTTTTTAATTAGAATGTTGCTCTGATTGTAATTTATTTTGTATTTTCAATTATATTCTTTTAAGTTGTTTCTTTCGTACGCAGCCATTTTTGCTCAACTAAATTCCTAGCAATTATTTTACTTTGGCGTCATGTTTCGCAATTTACTTACCTGCTTTGTGTGTAATAATCGATATCAACCGAGGCTTATGAGGCGAATTAATAGCGAGAATAATGTCGCTAAACGAGACATTGCAATCTTGCGTTGTGATAATACTGGAATTCCAGCTTTGGATGTGAACGATCAAACAAGATTGTGTATGAATTGTAATACTTCGATTCTTGAGGAAATTGACCTAATTTTGCAAGATGAAAGACACATGAGGCTAAATGTACTGACACAAACTCGAAGTGCATCTTGTTTAATTTGTGATCAGGAACACAATGTGCAAAGGCTTTGTATGAAGGCTCGTGTGAATATTTTCATTACGTCGAATATTTATATTCCTAATAATGTAAGATCTTGCAGTATTCATTTAGATGGGAGAGGGTTTCTTTTACACCCGTTACATGCCGGATTGAGGTCGATCAATCGGCCATATGTTATAAAAGGACAAGAACTTCTGGAATTCATTACAGAACTCCGAAACAATGCTTTATCATCTTCGAAATACGAGGATGAAGAGTTTCATGCTATGACTTCGTTAACGAAAGATCAGTTTCGAGACATTTTTTCTTTTTGTGATAGAATACCTGTACAAGTAGGTTTTGAATATATTACAAAAAATAATGAGGCATGGTATTAGTGATAATGCTTTGAAAGTTATCTTCACATATTCTACTCGCCAGGTGGTTAGTTACGTGATAGATAAAGTAAGAAAATCATTATTATTAAGATTTGTAAGAGAAAATATTGGGTTTCAAGCAATCACTAGAGATGTCTACATACAGCAACATGTGACCGATTTCGCCAATGTTCTATACAATCCGGATCAAATATACCGAAAGCTATTGGATATGTCGAAGGAACATATTGTTATATTGAGAAAAGTAGTAACTTTCGGGTGTTAAGACAATCGTTTTCTTTACATAAAGGTCGTCATTTGATAAAACCCGTATTGGTTGTCGCACCTGATGGTTACATTCTCGACATTCAGGGCCCTTATTTTTCAGACAGTTGCGCTCGAGCCGTCGGACGGAACGGACGTAATTAATACGACATCGCAAATGAACTGCAATATTGTTCATTCGTACGCGATATAAGTGTATATAGCACCAACAACTAAATTTCGAAGCGCGAGTGAAAACGATTAAGTTACTAAAATTATTAAATGTGAAAGTGAACGGTGATAAAAAACAGACAAAAAAGAATAATATTCCCAATAAACATTGCATTCGGTATAAGGAATCCGCGGCCGCGAGGGCCTGCGATTCAACATTCCGGCGAATCTGATCTGCTGACTCAGTCGTCGGGTCATTCAACGATGTCTTGACCGGCAAACAGAAATGCGACACCTGAAGGCCAATGGAAAATTGCAGAAAATAAAAAAAAACGTGAAAGATCTAGTCCTGATGATATTAATAAAGGCCGCCATGCAAAACAAACGAAAATTGTTGATTATTGGCTAGCTACACCACCAACCACTATAGCAAACAGTTTTGCATCATTGGAAAATGTGGAAACTGAAGATACCGAACATATTGAAAACACTGCAAAAACGGTTAAAGCCCCGGATGCATCATCTAGAAACAATTGCGAAAAGCCCAATTTCCAACTTTGAGAAATAAGCTGACAACAACGAACCAAAATGTTGCGACAAATATCGGAAAAACCTCGCTGCCCGTTCCACGGCCTAGGTCGGACGGACCTATTCATCCAGGTTCTACTTATGCCCAGGTAACAGCCAACCAAAAGACTCAAGATCATTCAACAAACAATGTCGCACCCAACCAACCATACCTTATCCAGCAATCTAACGACCTTCAGGAACTAAAGTCAATGAAGAAAGGCTTAATGGAACAGATGAGTACTATGTTAAATCTACTCACATCAATAGTCTCTAAAATGTCGCAATGTTGACTCTTCAACTAGCAACCTGGAATGCCAATGGCTTATCCAAACATAGAAATGAAGTACAAGCTTTTATGAGAGACCAAAATATTGATATAATGCTAATATCCGAAACTCACTTCACCAAGAAAAATTATATTAAATTCAGTAGATATGCTGTTTATCATACCATGCATCCTGACGGTACAGCTCATGGAGGGTCTGCAATTATCATTAAAAATAACATCAAACATCACGTTATTAATGAATACCAAACGGAACAAATCCAAGCCACAAATGTAGTGGTGGACGAGTGGGATAGACCGCTTACCATCTCTGCTGTGTACTGCCCCCCAAAGCATGCTACAAAACAGGACGAGTTCGAAAAGTACCTAAAAAAGCTGGGAAATCGCTTTATTACAGGAGGTGATTTTAATGCCAAGCATCCACAATGGGGCTCTCGGTTAACATCTCCTAAGGGTAGAGAACTTTCAAAAGCCATGAAGCACTTGAATCTAGAATCAGTGTCAACCGGCGAACCAACGTACTGGCCGATAGACAGAAGAAAAATACCAGATGTCATTGACTTCTATATTACGAAATGCATAAATAAAAAATACTTAAAAGTAAAATCATGCCTTGATCTATCTTCAGATCACTCGCCTGTATTACTTACATTAAGTAGTATAATTATCGAAAAAGAAAAACCGTGCGTATTGTGTAGCAAAAAGACCGATTGGACATATTAAAAAACTCAAGTCGAAGAAACGCTAAACATATTTCTACCGTTAAAAACAGAAAATGACATCACTGAAGCGGTAGAGCATTTCAACCAGTGGATCCAACAAGCAGCATGGAATGCAATTCCAGCCAACTCAACAATGAGAAATTCTGATGTATCTTCGGCACTAGTAATACAAAAAATAGCAGAAAAACGACAAATAAGAAAACAGTGGCAAATAACTGGATCTCCAGAGCTGAAAAGTAAGTTGAACAAGGCTATTAAAAATCTGCATAGATTGCTAAAAACGGAAGCAAACAATTATATACAGGACTATCTACGAACACTTGGACCAACTCAGGGATCTGATTATTCACTTTGGAAAGCAACCAAGGGATTAAAACAACCTCAAAACCTCAATACCACCGCTACGTTTACCCGACGGCAAATGGGCAAGAAGTGCGCAGGAAAAAGCTGAAATATTTGCACAACACCTGACAGAGGTATTCACGCCTCACCCCAGTCAAACGCAATCCGAAGAATATGAAATACGCCGAAAACTCAACGAAACCTATCAGCTGGAACCTCCACTAAGAAAGTTTAAAATAAGCGAAGTAATTAAAACTATTCAACATGATTTAAGTCCCAAAAAAGCACCAGGATACGACTTGATCAATGGCCAAATACTACAAAATCTTTCAAACAAAGGCTGGAAATTTTTAACCCAGCTTTTTAATGCAGTATTGAGAATCAGCTTCTTTCCACTGCAGTGGAAAGTAGCACAGATTATTCTAATCCTGAAACCGGGTAAAAACCCTGAAGATGTCAAGTCGTATCGACCAATTAGCTTATTACCAATTCTTTCAAAAATTTTGAAAAATTGTTACTTCTTAGGCTAAAACCAATCATTGAAAGGAAGGAGTTGATCCCCAGTCATCAATTCGGCTTTCGTAACAAACACTCTACTATCGAGCAAGCGCATCGAGTTTACAACAAGATATTATCAAGCTTAGAAGAAAAAAAGTACTGTGCGGGTGTCTTTCTGGACATAACTCAAGCTTTTGACAAAGTCGTACAAAATAAAGACAAACTTCCCTCTATGCTATTATACCCTTCTAAAATCTTATCTCCAAGACAGGCACTTCTTCGTGAAATATCAAGATATATTTACGAAATTGCACAAAATACAAGCCGGTGTGCCTCAAGGTAGCGTACTAGGTCCGATCCGCTACCTTCTCTATACCGCCGACCTGCCTACGAAAATCGGATTAACAACAGCAACATTCGCAGATGACACTGCAGTATTAGCTTCACACGAAAATCCAATTCTGGCGACTCAAATGGTACAAAGCAATCTTGATGACATTCAAAAGTGGCTAAACATTTGGAGAATAAAAGCCAATGAAACGAAATCAGTCCATGTGACTTTTACTACCCGAAAAGAGACTTGTCCTGAAGTATCACTTAACGGCCAACAGATTCCGCAATCTGAGGTAGCTAAATACTTAGGCATGCACTTCGACCGCCGACTGATGTGGAAAACACATATATTTACCAAAAGGAAACAGCTTGGACTCAAATTACGAAAACTATTTTGGCTTTTAAATCGAGAATCACAACTCACGCTTGAGAATAAGCTCCTGCTATACAAGGCGATTTTAAAACCAGTATGGACGTATGGAATACAGCTGTGGGGAACGGCAGCCAATTCTAATATAGAGATACTTCAACGCTTCCAGTCAAAAGTATTGAGAATGATAGTTGATGCACCATGGTTTGTAACTGATGATGCCATACATCGCGACCTACAAGTGCTGAGTGTCAAAGAGGAAATCCAGGAATATAGCAAAAATTACAGTGAGAGACTAGAGAAGCACCCAAACATTCTCACAGTCAACATAATGAAACCACGACTAATCAGGAGACTCAAGAAGAAAATGCCATTCGATCTTACGCACTAGAATAGACAGATCCTTCTAGTGTATATTAAACTTTTACTCCCAGTGACATAATATTCTTAACTTTATTCAAATTGATATTGTAAGTGTTAGTTTAATATAATAATTACGAATATCTGTATAAGGGCGCATCACTAGATCGCGGATATAGAGACGCACTTGATCTACTAGAAAATCTTGATATACGTTACTATATGCCAGAACTCCTACACCGTGGTCAAAGTCAATTAACTACGGAGCAAGCTAATGAAACAAGAGTCATAACAAAAACACGATGGATTGTAGAAGCGCGAAACGGTCATATAAAATCGATCTTTAAGTTTTTGGCTCAATTAGTAAGAATACCTCATGTATCCCATATTGGTGACTTTTATCGCATTGCAGGCGCTATTATAAACGGGTATCATCAACCAATTCATATGGATGGTTGTGATGCAGAAGTGGCTAGAAGAATTCTTGCAAGATCACAAGAAGTAAATGGAGTTCAGGCAAGAGTTGAAGCGGAGAATTTGCAGCGAAGACGCCAGGCGGAATGGGACAGAATCGACCAAAATCAATTGGTAGATTTCCCTTACTTAACTCTGAATTATCTACAAGAATTAACAGTAGGAGTTTTTCAACTCTTCCTGGCACCATCCTACATACAGGATTCTTTGCTTCGACAAAACAATGTTTTCGAGGTAGATTTACGAGTTCAAGAACAAGGTTTTGCACGGTTTAGATTATTTTCTCGATTCCGTAATGCCGCTTCTCACCACCAGTTCATTTCGTACAATCCAATTGAAAAAAATCAGTTACAGGAAGAAAATCCAATTCTTGGCTACTACTGTACCTGCAAAACCGGAGCAAGAACACTGGGAACATGTGCACATATCGCAAGCATCCTTTGGTACCTTGCATTTGCTAGATACCAGCAGGACGTTAGATATCCGCCAATAGACCTGCTCTACATAATTCTTGATGCAGCTGATAGACCTCTCCCACTAGATTTAAATGATTAACTCTAAAAAATCTTCGCTTAAGAAATAATAATTAAATTACTTTCTTTTAAAACTGAAGAAAAAGCAAAAAAAAGGTAATAAAAATACAAAAAATAAAAAAAAATATAAAAGGGCTTCAAGGGAATGATGAGGATACAGCGCACCTGCGCTTTAGCGTCTCTTCCCAAGCGCTTACTCTCACCTCCTCGAGTGCTTTTTAAAAGCCGGTGAGCCCTGGACTCTGAGCAACCCTGTTAAACATTGGTTATCCAACCCGCCATGGTTAGCAAGGTCCGAGACAAATGAGAAAAACTAATTAAGGAACAGTTCGAGCCCGACGCGGTCGCTGTTTCGAATTTTGAAAATAGCGCTTCGGAATATTGTCAGATGAGCCGCGCTGTTTGTAAACACTCTTAGTAGCGTATAGTTGTAACAATAGGTAAATAAATGTCTGTATATTTTATTACCATACTAATTATTATGTAATTATATACCAATTATATATATTTATATATATATATCGATTGTATATAACTGTATATAACTTAAAATAGTTGTTTATAGATGACATATAATGACAGATTATACATCTTTTTCCTTGACCGTACTTCACTTAGAATAAGGTGCGCTCGATCGAAGATTCGAGGATCACCATTCTGCAATTTGCGAAAATTGGCAGTTTCAAGTGGCTGTAACTCAAAAACTAGCCATCTAGGGACTTCGGGCCTAGCGACACTTTTGATCTAAATGATATGAACTATCATTTGCCCCCAATTTCAAGACATTCGACTGAGAGCCATTTTCCTATGATTTCCTGCGGGGTCCTTTCAATTTTAAAAATATTATCATTTTCGAATTATGAAGATGAACTCCTACAACATCGTGATTTTCATATTCGGAAAAAACTACGTAATTTATGTTTTGAATAGTATTATTTTTTTCTAAATATATCACATACACATGTAACGTAGCTTGATCTTTACTCCAATGCCGCGACTGGATTGCATCTTGAACATTGAAGGAATAATTTTCTGAAAAATCAAGAGTGACGAGAAAGTCACCGTCTTCAAGTAAATTTTTTCTGTATTCTAAATAAGCTGTTTGCGATTTGGCAATGAAATCGTGTTTCAGAATATCTGGCAAATCAGCTGATATATTCTTTATGAAAACTGCATTACTTTCAGTTTGTGTAAGTAATTGACACCTGAAATACAAATTAGAAATTTAAAATCATGTGTAAGGGAGTGATAAATTAATTTACTTATAGAAATATTAATATAAACACCGGTCAGTTGTGAGCCATTGATTATAAGAAATTTGTTTAATTTTGTACTTTTGCAAGGATGTTTTCAAGTCTTTTATAATCTGTATCGTTCCAGGACAATTACTGCACTTTCCCAAAAAACACTCGGCGGATGATATGCTACAAGTCAATTTCTCCAAGTAATCGTGATAAGTAGTTTTATAATCAAATTTTTTACATTCTTCTTTGAGTCCTCGAATTTTTAGCCGAATATTTTTTTTTTTTTTTTTTTTTTTTTTTTTTTTTCCCTCAACCTTCCACTTCGATCGAGGTGTCCCAAAAGCTCTCAGGGAGCTTGTCCGGGTACAGGTGAGTACCATTGCGAGAGCTGCAGGTCGTCTTAGATGGCGCCATACTCACATTTGTCGAGAATGTAGGAAACTGCAGAAACCCACATTAAGTACAGCATCGGCCATGGCTAGATTTCCGCCTGAAGACAATACCTCGAAAATGCCAAACAGAGCGTGGTTCGTCTTACACAGCGAACTGCTGCCTGAAAACAATTTCGAAAAATTGCCCAGCCGGGGATCGAACTCACGACCTACGACTTCGTAGTCCAGCACGCTACCGCCTGAGCTACGAAGCCGATATTACCGTGAATCTTACACACGCAAACATTATGCGTACCCTTAGCTCCTACAGGAATACATTGTTTTTGTCTCAGAATTCTAAATGCTGATAACGATATTTGCACGTGTGGATACTTATTTAAAAAATTATCGTGTAAATCTTTTGTTTCCCAGTAGAAGGCGTTTCTAAAAAAAATATTTTATTATTAAAAAATTTATTTTCATTTTAGACATTCTACCGTTATTGCAACTAACTGTTTCATGTTGCCGTTTCCCGTTAACGACGACTGACTTAACATCTTTTATTCCTGGCAAAACTCGACTGACGTCATCTGTCAGGAAAAATGCTTTAACTTTTTCAATTAATTCAGCACTCAGAGGTCGGCCTTTCTTTTTGGCAGGGCAAGCTGCGTATCCCTGATTAACACGTAAGTTTTTTGCTAAAGAGACTATGCGTCTGCTTACACTTAATTCTTTTGTAGTTTTTCAAATCGACCAATTTACTGATAATGTTGTCAAAAGCGTAATTTTTTCATTACGAGTTTCTGCACGATCTAAAGCCACTTTTAAGTCACTAATCCACTTGTTCAAATCAACACTACCAGAATTATACGAACTGCTACCATGAATTGATTTATGCATAAGTGTGTTATCAGCATCTGACAAATGTAATACCAATTTTTCTGCAGGTGGCGTCGTAATCACGTCTTGAAATGTAGCTGCAAGTTTCACTCTTTTGTTTTTATCATCTACAGCTTTGCATACATAATCTTTAGCTTCTTTTGACGATTCCGATTCTTTTTCTTCCATTTCTTCCACTTCTTCCTTTTCTAAATTTGTATTTTCTTTTCGTTTTTCTGTTGTATCTTTGATTTTGTCAAACTGAACAGAGTTTTGACGTTGATAAAGCTGTACTTTACATACAGCACAAACATATGAACCGCATAACCCTCTAAAACAAGTATCGTAATTTTCCGAAATAAAAGTTAAATTTTGATAAACACAATTATGACCTTTCTTTTTAAAAGGATTGCAACAATTACGTGGCGGCGTCATTGTGAAAATAATATTACTTATTCAGATAAACAACACGCGCGTACAAGTATAAAGAAATACCGAAGGTGCATACAAGTTTCAACATGTATTAAGATGTTTCATGCGCAAGCTGTACTGCTAGGTGGCAGCAGGCCTGTCAATTGCTTAGATTTTTTTCTAATGATTCAAATAGTATTGTGTTAAAAGTTTGAAAATAAGTAAATATGTATATACAAATTTTATTTAATGCGTAAGCGTAAGAGTGAAAAAATTTAGAACAGATGAGACGAACGAACGCTGGCGAAAGCGCGTGGCAACACGGCCGCGCGTACGTGATGTCGTTGAAAAATTCATGACTTTACTTCTTTTATATATTACCAAAATTTTATTGCAGCATTAAAATACAAAAAAAATAATATGTTACCTATTCCAGAAGGTAATTAAATAACAAATTATTTATTGCAAAATTAATTTATTATAAATAAATAACACTTTTTTAATAGCGCGATTACAGCGTCATATTCTTTTACAATTTTTTTACTCATCGTTAAAATTTCGTAAAGTTTTATGAAAAACTCGCCGAGTAATCGTAATTTAAAAAAAAAAACCTAAAAACTAATTTGTTTATAACTTTTGTAAAAATTAAAATTAAAAAATAGCCTTTTAGGATATTAATTTTAACGCATGGATCTTCAATTATCACCAAAAAAAAGAATGTTAATTCAGTATCGAGATTTTTAGTGGCCCACTTTAGAAATTTTGACTCAATGCAATCCATATATTTTAATGTAATTATATTACATATTAATGTGCAGTTAAAAAGCACATGCCTCTGTCAATTTAACATATTTAATGCATCAAGCCACGAAAAACCGATCAAGCCATGGTTATTAGGTTTCTTTTTCCTCGCGTCTTCCTCATCCTTATTTCCTACTAATAACGATATATATATATTAGGGTGACCCGAAAAAAACTTTTTTTTTCCTTTCATTTTGCATCGTCTTAAACTGTTGTTTGTACTTCTGAAAAGCTCCCCTGAAAATTTGAGCGCGAAAAAAAAATGTTTAAAGGTGGCTCAAACGATATATCGATTTCTCATTTGATTAACATGTACTCGAATACGGGTTTTAATAAAGTTATGTCTACAAATTACGAATAAGATATACTGAAGTTCGTATATTTTTTTCGTGATCTTCAGATCGTCCGAAAGAGAAAAGTTCTTTACAATTTTTCTTTTAAAGCGATAGTTTTCATGTTATGAATTTTTGAAGCTCGGAATATCGCCCTCTCCGCGCTGTAACGTCAGTTTCAATTGAAAGGCTAAAGGCTGTAAGGTGATACGCGCGAATTCGGCCGAAAAAGTATTGTGCGCCAGATCGATGTTTTTAATTTTTCCGAATTGCAATTTATTTGGAGATTCTTATAGAGATTCTGTAGAAGAGTCACTAAATAATAAGCAATTTGAAAAACTTAAAAAAATCGTTCTGTCGCGCAATACTTTTCCGGCCGAATTCGCGCGTATCACCTTATAGCCCGTAGCCCCTCAATTTTTATTTCAAGTTTGAGGTGAATTCTGGTGCCATGATCTGTCAGGAAATTTAATTATAAGTGAAATTTCATTGAACTGTTGAACGGATGAACGGTTTGGAAATCGAAAAAAAAAAACAAATTACGATAAAATCAAACTTTGCAACAACTTCAGATCATGATTAGGAGCGTTCACAGCAAGAGGCGCACTGAACCACGCCTTCACGTAGATGGTAACGATGAAGGTACAGATATCACGGAGACCTCTTGCTTCGCGTACATTCAACGCGAATTGCCTTCGGAAAATGTACATTTTCAAGCAGTATAGAGCCTTTGAGAGCCACCGCGCATAGTGCATAGCTCCTGGTGCTCTGAACCTAATCCCTCTTGGGGGTTCGCCGCCCAAGAAAATGCAAGATAGCTCCAAAAACTCCAGGTAATCATCTCTGGGCTGCGATATCTGAAACGTTATAAACGACTATATTCGTTTCCTATACGTCAATATAAGAAGGCCAAATTTATTACCTATTAAAAAATTAATATTCGCAAAAAAAAAATGGTTTACTTGCAAAAAATTTAGTATTCACAACAATTTAAGGTGGTTCTACAGGTTCTTCAAAAATCAACGAAATGCTCTATATTTTGTAACAGTACAATGAAGGACCTGCAGAAACTGTCTGTTTAATTTGAGGTTCGATTACGGAACACAAAATTGAGAAATTAGTAATTGAAATCGAATGCATTAACGTTGATCTTATGACAGGTCCTCTTCGGGAGACAAGAAATAACAGATATTTTATTTGATAACTGTTTTAACCAAACCTGAAAATCGAAGTTTTCCAAAGCTGTTAAAAAAATCGTAGATTATCGAATTAAATTCGAAGATATTAGCTAATGAAATTGATGAAATTGTGACGCTTGACATACATAAACGATATGGCATCCCCTAGCATAATCTCTTCTTGGAACCGTGCAAGTGCCTAGACGTATGCTTTGTAATATTATTTAATACTGGAGCCATTATTAATAGTAATAAATTACATTTGTTATGACTTAAAGAGCGGTTAAGGTTCAAACAAATGTGTTAATGCGTCGCGACATTCGGCGTTTACAAAAACGAGTCGCCGAATCAAATTCCCTCCTGTTAACAGTTAATAAAATACTTTATATCAGTCCTGAAGTCAGGGATGGTATACGTTCTAAATCATGAAAATTCCATGAAATATTTTACAAACATTTTTTGTGCGTCTTTGAAGTGTTTCAGAAAAAACACCGTTCAACCTTTCCACTGAGTAAAGAATCCCGTGTAAAACCACCTTAATATTAATAAACTCGATATTTTCATGAAAAAAAAAAGTATTACCTCGAATTTACTACGTATGAAATGTAGAATTTCATCTTTTTCATCAATCAGTATTTGAACTACCGGCTCGTCGTCGAATCCTGTTTCGTATTCAGTTTTATCAATTTCGCCCCAGTACTGCTGAAAGCGCTTGAATACTGGTACGTTCGGACCGCTTGTTGAGGGCCAACAAGTTTCGAAGACACTTCGGAGAATGAGTTCAAATATGTGGTGACGACACGCCAAGTAAATCAGTTTTTTCTTCAATCAATTTTTTTTCGACCAGCACACATGCTCCATTCCGGGGACCTCTGAACAAATTCAAGAAAAGTACACAATCTAACAGGTTCAAGAAAGTACCAGAATAAAAATATGCGATTTTGCGTCAACCGATCAGAAAACAAATACTGAAATCTCGATAATATTTAATTAATCAACCGGAAATTAAAAATATCACATGTGAATTGTGAAATTTCATGCAAAGTCATAAGCTATTATGAGATGAAGTAATTATTGTTTACCTGTATTCGAACTCGTCGTGTCGAAGCACATTGCTTTTACGTGTTCAGATAGGTTCCACTCATATAATGCGTCAACAACGGCTGTAGCAATATTTTCACCAGTTCCTTCCGAGAGTTTCGGTACGAAAAGCAATTGTTCTGTGCTTACACCAGAAACAATGATCGGCAATCTGTCGACAGATCCTGCTCCGATTAGGTCTGGATAAAGTTTCCCATCCCAGTGAACAACCAAATGGGAAGCTACCCGGATCTCTTCTTTTAACTGCATTGCAATTTCCTCACGTAATTGTATTCGTCAATTGTGGATTGCGGTTTTGCTTAAATTGATATCGCTGAGATCGAACCCAAGACTCACGGCGACAGCAGACAAAATGTACGATGCGCTCCGGCTACTCGTTTTGGTTCTGTCCAGTGCAGACGCTACCATTGGGGTCATTATATTTATCTTTTTTTTTAATGATTGATGAATTTCATCCGAAAAATTCGATACTGTCCGTTTCAGGCTCGAAGAAGTAGACGATTGCAAAGTCTCGCTCTGAACAGAACCACTGCTCTGAGACTGAGAAGAATCTAAAAAAGAAAAAAAAATAAATAAAAATTTTAATAATAATAATAATTAATCTTAATTTGATAGTATATTCTGTAACATGGAGGCTAAGTTGGTCTTTATACGCGGATGTGCTGCGGAGCCTGCGGCTCGTGCGGTCGTTCGCCTGCGTCTCGTATACGAATCCGCGAGGCGTATAAAGACCTAGCCACCATGTTGCATACGATACTTTATGTAACAAAGATACGATTTCCAAGTTGTCAAAGACTGAGCACTACCACTAGACGATGACACCATGATTTTCAATTTTTTTCTCATTTCACTTGCTGCTTTTCGCGATTCGCTGTCAGCATCTCTTTTACTTCATGACTGCCAGTATGCATGCGCCCTATATTTCGCATATGTATGCGACTGCCGCGTTCGACGCTCTATGACGAACGTTCCCATACGTTGTTTATTGCACGCTATATCTTGAATAGAGTACGTAAACGATCATTTTATTGTACTCCGTACGTTTTAAGGGACTTTATTGTACTCTTTTTAGTCGTGTACGATAAAGCGCTACTTAGTGTACGAAAATCGAGGATAAAACGCGGAAATCGTACTGTGTTACATAAAAGAAATTAAATTAAGAAATAATACTTTCATATTTTTTGGAAGTTTAGAAATTATTCGAAAGCAAGCTCCTAAATCATTTACTCCTAACCTTAAAATTATACAAAATTGCAATAAAATCGACCGACTTGAATCATAA
This sequence comes from Trichopria drosophilae, assembly GCA_030407085.1. Lineage (NCBI taxonomy): Eukaryota > Metazoa > Arthropoda > Insecta > Hymenoptera > Diapriidae > Trichopria > Trichopria drosophilae. The sequence goes on from CM059582.1 coordinate 76,191,345, forward strand.
TTCATTGATATGATCTGCCTCATATGACAAGCTCAGTGCTGGATCAGATACCCGGATCCGTGTCAATCAGATTGTTACACAACGTCGGTTCCGTATTAGATCCGGAACCCGGAGTCAGGCAATCGGGATTCGTTCCTAATCCGATACGGATTTATGTGTTTTTTTTCCAACAAATAAAATAAAAGTAATGAAAACCTACAGAATCAAAAAGGTTCTAGTACTCAAATCATACACGGAAAAGGCGAAACAGGACTCACTCCTGTCTACGCAGGACTGGTTACTGTCCAGTCCTAAGACAGGAACGCCATAGACAGCACCCAGTCCTGCGTAGGCAGTACTCTCTCCTGTCTAGACAGCAATTGCTCCCGCGCGACGATATTCACAAATATAAGTCCGGCCGAAATTTAATACCCACCCGTAAGAGAAAGGGAAGTTTCAACTCTCCTCCCAGGGTTCTTATATCGATGCTCGGCGGGGAAGCTCGGAACGGAGATGGTTCTTATATCGAGGTTCTACTGTACTTAATTGTAGCATTTCAAAACAACGCGTAAAAATTTGCTACCACATTAATTTATTTATAACCTTCTAACTGCGTTAAATTAGAAGAGAAGTAAGTATTATAATATGTAATACGACAAGAGCTCCAAAATTATAGGGTAATTATTTGTATGCAGCGAACCTTGAGGGAATTACCCGATTGATTTTGGAGCTCGAGTGGTATTCGGAGGATTATTTTTCACATCCAAATTTGAGCCAAGAGAATTGTAGAAATTCAACCTGTCAAATTTGTGGGGTTAACTGAGTATATAGTCAACATGAAAAATTACCGGTGGAATTGTCAGAAATTACCACTTAAATTTCGTGTAGGCTATATACAATATCGTCGAATGCTGCAATTCGATTGGCTGAAACTTGGATGAGAAAAATAATCTTTGGAAAATACAAGACTAAATTATTTACATTAAAACAGCTGCGAGAAGCACTAGCGTGCAAACAGTTAACTCATCAGCAGGGTGATCTAGTATATGAAGTCAGTTACGTATCGAACTGAAATCTGATTCGTCGAGTGTTAGGGCGCGAGATTCAAATAAAATAGAAATCCTCTGCAAGAGTAGATTTCTAGTTATTTAAATTACCGCAAGTCGGATATTTCATTATACAACTTTATTGGTATTTCATGCGCCCATTTATTGAATTCAAACTTATTTTATTTAAAATTATTAAAATAATAATTCCCTAGAAGATTGTATTAAAAAGACCTAATACGATACTTCTACTTATTTCCAAACAATTTCGATTTGGGTAAAATTAGATGAGCTTATGAGATTTCAGAAACTTATCATTTTTATCATCTTTAAGTAGCTCTTAAGTAAATATTCTGCAAATTCAAAGGTGATAGTCGTCGTATATAAGAATATTGGATCTTATTTACGTGTATGGGGCCAAACCGTGTAAAAAATCGCGATTATTTTTGTCTGGCCGTATCTCTAAAACGAAAAAAGGTGGCATATTGAGATTTGGTAGAAAGCTAGCTCATATAGTCCTGAAAAAGATATCCAAATTTGGCGGAAATCGAAGATAGTCTCTGAGCAGGGCCGCGTTTATAACATTTGCGTCCTGGGTCTTCAGAATTAGGAGCCCCCCCCCCCCCCCCTCATATGTAATTCGTCACAAATATAAGTAAATATATATATTTATGAGGAATATTTATTTATTTATATTTATTATATTACGAAATGAACAAACTAATTGCTTAAAATTTATTTCAATTTAACAAAATCAACAAGATAATGCAGAAGTATATTTTACGATTTTACAGAGATACCTTTCCAATTTTTGTTTTAAAAAAAAATGTCAATTATTTCGTCGAAATTAATTTGGGCTGTAAATTCTGATTCGATCGTCAAGATAGATAGGGTATTCAGTTTATTCGGACCTAACGTGGATCTACAAAAAAATGTCGCTTGTGTAACTGGAACTGTACTTTACAATATTGATTAAATTAAAAAAAAAAATCATAAAGATATCTTGTATTTAACATTAAGGGAGGTTTGTGGTACTTTAGCATGTTTTTTGAACATCGTTATTTTTCGTTGTAAATTTATTTAATTGCTGCGCTAGGATACATAAATTCGATAATAAAAAAACAAAATAGCGGCAAAAAAATAAAAATGATAAATCACATTGTTATTTTTTTGCCGCCATTTTGTTTTTTTATTATCGAATTTATTTATCCTAGGCCGAACGATAGCCAATGACATATATTTTAAGAATCTTTTTGGGTTTTTTTGTTTCAGACGTCGCAGTCACCAGATTATCATGTCAGCCAGAAATTTTCAGCCAGCAACTGCAGCCGCCATTTTGTCGCTGTCAGAGACGGAAAAAATTAAAAAAAAAATTTTTTGTAATGTTTAATATATATGTTTTATTGTACAAGAAGAGCGCAGCAATTAAATAAATATACAACGAAAAATAACGATGTTCAAAAAACATGCTATAGTACCACAAACCTCCCTTAAGTAAACATTCACTACTGCACAGAGAGAGAAAAAAGTAACATACAATAATAGGAGAACTATTAACAATATGAAAAGTGGTATTGAACACCATTTGTAGTAGTGAAATATGAGCCAACTACTATACAAGTCGTATTTTTAACTACTACAAATTGGTCAGTAAATTACAGTATACAATACACATCCTACCGGTGATGGTTACTGAAGCGCACTATTATCAGTGAAAATTGTTCGGCTTTATACTAAAACGAAAAATGTAATTCTTGGCTTCAATTAATCTAAAATGATATTTCTGGGTACGTTTTGCTCTTACAAACTAGGAGAAATTTGCTTCAGACCGATTGATTGAAGTTATCATATTCAAAAAGTTGAAACAAAATAGTAACGAATTTATGCCCGACTCGACATTTTGCTCATTTCAGCAGAAAGTGGTAATCTACTTCATTTGGAATCATTTGCCATCAATTTTTGTTTAGATACATATTTTAAAACCAAATTTGTGGTAAAATATTACAAATGAATCAGACTGAACATAAACTATGAATTTGTTTTGCTGTTACCGCTCAAAATAGTTTGACTCCACACTAAGACCAAAAATGTAACTCTTACCTTAAATTAATCTAAAACTATATTTCTGGGTATGTTTTGCTGTTACAAACTTCAAGAAATTTGCTTCAGACCGATCGGTTGAAGTTATCATGTCAAAAAAGTTGAAACAAAATAATAAGAAATTAATGCTCGACACTGCTCTTCACACATTTGGGAAAAAAGTGGCAATCTCATTAATTTGTGATATTTTACCACAAATTTGGTTTTAAAATATGTATCTAAACACAAATTGATGGCAAATGATTCCAAATGAATTAGATTAATTTCTGCTGAAATGAGCAAAATGTCGTGTCGGCGTAGATTTGTTATTATTTTGTTTCAACTATTTCAACATGATAACTTCAAGCAATCGGTCTGAAGTAAATTTTTCCAAGTTTGTAAGAGCAAAACGTACCCAGAAATATTGTTTTAGATTAATTTAAGCCAATTAAATTAACACAGATAGATGAATTTTGTTTCAAATCGCATCTGGTTTTTATATGAATAATTTGAAAAACCGCTGGTGACTTTTCATACGAACCATTCCTTCTTAATATTTACAATCTAACAGCTGCGGGGCTGCAGGTTTATGATCAAATTCATTACTTTTTCTAAATAATAGTAGAAAATTAACATGAATTGTTTCAGATTGTTGCAGTTTGCAATTAGGCAATTTCGCGCGCATTTAGTTTTATTAAAATAGAACTAAAGTTTGTAAACAACCGCGACGTATTTCCTATTCGCGCCCTCTTTATCGTTGTCACACGTGCGACTTCCGCCCAAATTTGATTCAGATTTATCGACACGCTCGAACGGATAGTGTCTCTTATCCTTGCTCGATATTTGAATTACGGCGTCGATGTGCTTATCCCATAGAAATAGATATTTTTCGCAAAAGGTGTTACGGGTCGGTCACTTTATACTGTGCGGATCATCATTTTTGTGTGCAAAACTTGGATTTATGTGACCAGAAAATTAATAAATTTAATAACTATAACTCGAGTGTACTTCCTTTTCACGAGCCGGTATCCTGCATCTACGATTCCGCGATTTTCAATAAATCGACAGAATTTCTTGGCGATCTTGCCAAGATCCATGTGGCATAAAGTGCAGTGACATACATTCTAGTGAGTGCATATATAAAAAAAACCCCTAAAAGTGGAAAAAAGGGTCATCATAAATTCCATTCGGGATTTTCTGTTCGCACGTGGAAAACGGTGTGGAAAACTGTAACGTCATAAGCTATCGTCCCCGCTTCGAGACGGACCTCTCCTTGGACACCGACAGAGGGGAACCCCACGCAAACGGCACCTCCATCTTCGAAGTCAGCCGCCTCCCGCTCCGCTCCCCATACGAAAACCCCGTACCCAGGTCTATAGCCGAGACCGGAGTCCGCTCTTCGCTGTTCTTCGCATCTTTTCGTCGCACTTCGCCGCTCTTCGTCCCGCTCTGCTGCCTCCAAGCTCGACTCCGTTCGCATTCGCATTTTGGATTTTCGAGAGTCAATTTCCCCGCGGTGTATTACCATTGCACGACTGCCGCACGGTTTTTTTTCTCGAAACTGTTGTGAATGGATTTCGGCGCTAATTGACATTCAAAGCTACACTTACCATTGTTGAATGTTTTCATTTTTCAAACAAGGATCTCTGGAATTTGAAAGAGCTGATTTACCAGGTATCAACATGACGCAAGAACTTGAAGATTTGATTGCTCAACAAGTCATCAACATACAAGAATTAAAGGATACGGTCGCCTCTCTTCCGGCTAGTGCTGAACGGACTGTGGCAAAGCTGCAAGTGCGAAAGAATTATACGCAAACAATTTGGACACACTGTCGGGAGATTAACACGCAAATTGAACAACGTGCTAGCGACGTAGAACGTCGTCATCCATATTTTACGGAACGACGGTATGCTACCGCTCAAACATTTTATTTGGATAACACCGCTGATATCGAGGAGATGCTTGCGCTAAGGTAGCTCCTGTCAAGCAACTGACAATTCCGCGACTCGAACTCTCGGCCGCTGTATTGCTAGCACGACTCACCACTTTTGTGCAGCAGATCCCGCAATTTTCTAACCTCACGGTATATTGTTGGACAGATGCAACGATTGTTCTCCATTGGCTCGGCGGTCACGCCGCGAAATGGAAGACGTTTGTTGCCAATCGACTGTCCGAGATCCAGCGATCGCTTCCCCACGTCCAGTGGCGCCACGTTTCCAGCGCCGACAACCCCGCGGATCTAGCCTCCCGTGGCATTTCGGCGCATGACCTTGCTCATTCACGTCTGTGGTTGATGGCACCTGAATGGTTGAGTCAAAAATCAGAAGCTTGGCCTAATACCTCTCCGCTACTCGGTGTTGGTGTGGAACTGGAAGAACGCACTCGAGTGGCCATCCTGACCACTCAAACGACTGATACGCTGGATGAACTTGCCTCGAGAGCATCTTCCTGGTTGCGTTTCATTCGGGTCGTCGCCTACGTCCTTCGATGGAAAACACACATCGATTCACAAATCGTAAGAGGATGTCTAACCTCCAATGAGATTCACCGTGCTGAGACAGCCGTTTACCGATGGTTACAAGTCATACTTTTTCCGACTGATCTTGTAAACCTTCAGGCTCAGCGAACTGTTTCCGCAAAAAGCAAACTCCGTTCGTTGACTCCGTATATAGACGACGAAGGTCTCATACGTGTTGGAGGTCGGTTAGCCAATTCCGAGTTGCCATTTTCTACGAAACATCCCATCATTCTAGCTGCGCACCCTGTAGTGCGATTGCTGATCAGTTACACGCATCTCACCTGCTTGCATGGCGGCGTGAGTGTAACCCTTCGCACTCTTCGCGAAACGGTTTGGGTTCTCCAAGCGAAAAAATTAATTCGATCAACCATATTTCATTGCGTCATTTGCACTCGACTTAAAGCCGAACTCAGCTCACAGATTATGGGTAATCTGCCAGCTTCTCGTTCAACTCGCCCCGAGAGACCTTTTTTTGATTGTGGCGTGGACTACGCAGGTCCATATCAGGTTCGAGTTGTTAGCGGACTCGGATACAAATCTCATCCTGCGTGGATTGCACTGTTTGTGTGCTTCGCCGTGAAAGCTGTGCACATTGAGTTGGAACGTCAAGAGACGTTTTTGATTGGGCATGACGTCATTAACGACCTATCAAAATACTTATTTGAATTTACAGTTTTGTCGAAGTTTCATCTCAACCTTGAAATTTGATAACGTGAGATTGTTCTTGTCTGACAAAGAGGGCAACATTCTTCAAAAATTCATAACTCGAAACTATCGATCTAAAAGAAAAATTGTAAAGAACTTTTCTCTTTCGGACGATCTGAATATGACGAAAAAAAATATACGAACTTCAGTATATCTTATTCGTAATTTGCCGACATGACTATTGAGAACCGTATCCGTGTACATGTTAGTCAAATGAGAAATCGATATATCGTTTGAGCCACCTTTAAACATTTTTTTTTCGCGCTCAAATTTTCGGAGGAGCTTTTCAGAAGTACAAACAATAGTTTAAGACGATGCCAAATGAAAAGAAAAAAAAAAGTTTTTTTTCGGGTCACCCTAATATACAGGGTGGCCGATTTATCTGAAGACATCGAAATATCATGAGAACTATGCACAGAATCAAAAAAGTTGTCGGATGAAAGTTGTTCGACACGAAGGGGGGCATCCAGTGATAATTAAATTTACCCCCTCCCTCATACCCTGGGGGTGGAGTGGGGGCAAAAACAATAAAACTTAAATAGGAACCCCCAGTTTTTATTGCAGATTTGGATTCTCCGGAAAAAAGTACACCAATTTGACCTAGGAGCTCTTGCATTTTGGTTCACAGGTGGCGCTGTAATCGATAAAAATCCAAATTTATCCGAAGACATTGAAATACCTCGAGAACTATGCACAGAATCAAAAAAGTTGTCGGATGAAAGTTGTTCGACACGAAGGGGGGCATCCAGTGATAATGAAATTTACCCCCTCCCCCATCCCCCGGGGGTGGAGTGGGGGCAAAAACAATAAAACTTAAATAGGAACCCCCAGTTTTTATTGCAGATTTGGATTCTCCGGAAAAAAGTACACCAATTTGACCTAGGAGCTATTGCATTTTGGTGCACAGGTGGCGCTGTAATCGATAAAAATCCAAATTTATCTGAAGACATAGAAATACCTCGAGAACTATGCACAGAATCAAAAAAGTTGTCGGATGAAAGTTGTTCGACACGAAGGGGGGCATCCAGGGGGCAAATAGGGACAATTTGATCCCTTTATGAAAATTTAATATTAAAAATTCTAATATTAGAATTTTTAATATTAGAATTTAGTAATATCAATTGCGAAAATTGTTATTCTGAATATGAAATTTTAATAATGTCCATTCGAAAAATTAAGATTATGAATAATTGATATTCTTCATATTAAAAATCAAAACTGATTACATAAAAATTGTGCATACAATATGGAAGCAATTTTATAAATAAGTTTTCTGCCTTCAATAAAATTACATTTTAGGTTTTAAATTTATTATTTAATAAACAAAAAGAGGACATCACGCAATCCATTAAAAAACACGTCATGTCCCTTCACTCAGCTCATTCATTCTCTCTTTGTATGCTTTTTCCGAAATGAAAATAAATAAGCTGAGCATTGACGGTCAAACCAGCTTCTATTAAACAAAACGAAACTCTTACTTCATTTGGGGATTTCGTCGCCATCTACCGGACCCCGAGAGAGCTCACGTGGTTTCATACATGTACATCGCTTGCATTTCGGCCATCATCGGCGCCGGTTCTGTTACATAACGCTAGAGGGCGACATAACTCGAAAATAAAGTAGCATATCATTTTATACATAAGTTGAGTCACACGTAACCAGTTCACCTACATTTTTCTCTACTTTCCTGAAGGGAAGTAAATGGATATCGCGACTTTCTAATCCCCATATTAAAATTTAGTATTCACGGTCTCTCAGTGTAAGACTGTTTTTGAAGTCCATTGTATTGGTAGTAATTCGGTCGGAGGTCACTTTGCTTTTAGAATAACAACTTTCCGTTTACGTGACTATTTTTTGTCTACCCTTCATTGCTTAAATCGAATTGCAAGTTAAAAATGAATCCTGCTACAGTTCCCGAAAAAATCGAAATGATTCTTATTTATGGTGAATGTAAGAGGAATATTGACGATGCTGTTGCGTTGTATGCTGAGCGTTTTCCAGATAATGCTCGCTCGCGTTCTTTTTTTTACAAAGTTGTGAATGCCTTTCACTCTGATGGCAGCGTACAAATGAAAAAAAGGAAGCGAAGATTAACAGTTACAGGAGAAGCTAACGAAGTAGCTGTACTAGCAGCTATTCACCAAAATCCACATGTAAGCACACGACAATTACATCGCGATTCCGGCATTTCCAGAGACAGTATTCAAAGAATATTGCATCGTCATAAGTTTCACCCATATCACATTTCACTGCACCAGGAACTAGATGGCGATGATTTTCATAACCGCGTGGTGTTTTGTGAATGGGCATTTCAAAAAATGCAAACGAACCACAATTTCTTTGCTAATGTATTATTTTCAGATGAATCTACATTCACGAACCATGGTGGCGTCAATAGGCATAATATGCATTATTGGAGCGTAGAAAATCCCCATTGGTTACGACAAGTTTATCATCAACGTCCTTGGTCGGTGAACGTTTGGTGTGGAATCATAGGAAATAAACTCATTGGTCCTTATTTCATTGAAGGTAATTTGAATGGAACAAAATATCGAGATTTCCTAGAACAAGAAGTACCATTACTACTTGAGGATGTTGCTATGGACGTCCGACGGACAATGTGGTTTCAGCATGATGGTTGCCCAGCACATTTTTCAAGAGTAGCAAGGGAAATACTAGACCGTGATTACAATGGTAGGTGGATTGGTAGAGGTGGCCCCATTAATTGGCCTGCGAGCTCACCTGATCTAACATCTCTGGATTTCTTCCTATGGGGTTACCTAAAAGGTAAGGTTTATGAACAAGTACCAACGACTCGTGAAAACATGGTGGAACGCATAAGAACTGCTTGCGCAGAAATTTCTGCAGATATGATTCTATCATGTATAAAGTCATTTGAAGAAAGAATAAACAAATGCATTGAAGTGGAAGGTCAACATTTCGAACACTTACTCAAGTAAGTGAACAGTGAGACAGTGAGAGGCAAGGGGACTCACGTAAAACAAGCACCCCAAAGGGAACAGAAAAATACTACGTCCACGTCGTTGTTCCTGGGTAACGCTAAATGTATTTTTTCCCGGCTTTGTTAGAATGACCGTATTCCATATCCGCTACGCGGGCGAAAATTGTCAATATTGGAGAATCCAAATCTGCAATAAAAACTGGGGGTTCCTATTTAAGTTTTATTGTTTTTGCCCCCACTCCACCCCCAGGGGATGGGGGAGGGGGTAAATTTCATTATTACTGGATGCCCCCCTTCGTATCGAACAACTTTCATCCGACAACTTTTTTGATTCTGTGCATAGTTCTCGAGGTATTTCAATGTCTTCGGATAAATTTGGATTTTTATCGATTACAGCGCCACCTGTGAACCAAAATGCAATAGCTCCTAGGTCAAATTCGTGTACTTTTTTCCGGAGAATCCAAATCTGCAATAAAAAATGGGGGTTCCTATTTAAGTTTTATTGTTTTTGCCCTCACTCCACCTCCAGGGGATGGGGGAGGGGGTAAATTTAATTATCACTGGATGTCCCCCTTCGTGTCGAACAACTTTCATCCGACGACTTTTTTGATTCTGTGCATAGTTCTCGAGATATTTCGATGTCGTCAGATAAATCGGCCACCCTGTATATATATATATATAATTATCCGAAACGCATAGTTCAGTGGCGGTCCTTGTATTATACGCTTTTTATGACATATATACTTTTCGGGAAAGTGTGTATTATTTTTTAATGTGACTAACTCGGCCATGTGTACTGGGAGGCTGTGCCCCCCCCCCCCAAACCCCCCTAAAAACTATCCTAACCTACTCCTTCAGAACCTCGCCTACGCACGGTTATGCCTAAATTTGGCTATAGGCCCTGGAACTATTAATTGTGAAATTTGTCCTGGAACTATCGTGAAAATCAGTGAAAAGTTCCAGGAACTATGCAAAGGTCCTTGAAGTATCGTAAATTTATGTATTTTGGTCCTGAAAGTATGCCTTTCGCATATTTATACATATAAATATGTAACGAAGCTACTTGGATGACGAAATTTGAGATTCGGTGGCTATTTCGATGGCGAGTGGCTACTTTGATGACCGTCATCGAAAAAAAATAGGTCTAGTGGTCATTTAGGTGACTATACATTTGTGTCATCGAAATAACATCTGCGGTTGAAGCAGGTTCTGTAAGTGTTAGGTTAGGATAATATAGGGGGAGGGGGTATGGGGGGCAAAGCCTCCCCAGGCACACGTGCGACTTTTACCCGCTCGACGGCCCTTTTCCCCCTGCGGCCCCTTACCCTATGTCATGGAAATAGCCACTTGGACGAACGTCATGGAAGTGGTCAGCGTAAATACATATATATGTATTACCGCTGTGTATAAGGTATGACTATTTTTAACGATTGACATATTAATTTTTTTTTAATTTTTTTTATTAATTAATTAACGGGCGGAATCGCCCTTTTTACTCAATTATTGCATTATTATTGACTATGATTTTGCGAGAGCTGCAGATCGACTTAGACAGATGGCGCCATACTTCACATTTGTGTATGAAATGTAGGACTGCAGAAACCTACACCAAGTACAGCAGCGGTCATGAGTCGATTTCCGCCAGATAAACAATACTTTCGAAACGTAAACACAAACAACGTGGTTCGTCTTACCAACAGCGAGCTGCTGCTTGAAAACGAAATCGAAAAAACTGTTCACCAGACGGGGATCGAACTAACGACCTACGACTTCGTAGTCCAGTGCGTTAACCGCCTGAGCCACGAAGCCGATTGAAGTAGTGAAAAAAACACATCTGAGAGTAAGAGTAAGAGTAACCAAAAATATTTCTGGTAGTTTATGGTATTTGATATTTTACGCTATCTAAGTTATTGGGTAGTATGATCAAATGCACTTTTCACAGCGGTGTTAACGATGTGATAATGAATATTTCTTATATCGCAGCATCGGATAAATTTCCTCTCTTTCCATTCATATATACATATATAATATACTATTGCCGGGTTTAAATCTGTGGTTTAATCTTCGACGCAGAAGGAACCACGAAGTATCGAAATTTTGTTGCAATCGTGCATGTGAAACATTAGGATGGTTAAAAAAAAGGGTACACCTACGTGACAAAAAAAAATTTTTTGATTATAATGATTATTGTGTTAATGCTTTTTAGAATCTGTTAAAAATATCATACAAATTATTCTCAAATAAGACAAATTCCATTTTTGTCAATTTTCCATGACATCTCGCTCTCCACCATATTGTGGCAAGGCTAACTTAACGGGGAGAATTTTACTGTCACTTTTGCACTAGCCCGCCGTGATACACAAAATCCCATAAAAGGTTAGCTATTTTTTGGTAACCGATCGCAAATGTTTACGATTGGTTTGAGAATTGAGGAAATGTAACGATCTTCCGAATATCACAATAAATAATGCGAAAATAAACGAATTATCTAAAGTTACTAGATCCAGCCTGCCTCTATATCCAAAACCCCTTTAAAGGTTTGCAATTTTTTTGCAATCGGACCCAAACGTGTGCCTTTCGTTTGCAAATTGAGAAAATGTAACGATCTCCTGAATATCGTAATAAATAATGCGAAAATAAACGAATGGTATAATGTTACTAGATCCTGCCCGCATCGATATACAAAATCCGTTAAAAGGCTGTAATTATATTATTTTATTTATTTAATACATATGTCAAGGATTATCAAAATCTCACATGATAACTTCAATCTTACACGAATATGACCACACTGTTAGGTTATATTGACATTTCGTGAAATATCCAACTCCGTTGCTCACACGACCATACAACATTTATTAAGGCATATGTCAACAAAAAGAAAAACGAAATTAAAAGAATCTTAGAGGACTTTGGGTCCTGGACACAGTAAACTACAATCGGAAAATATTTATCATTCGCCTCGTCACCACACACTCCACACACCAAAATACACCACGCGTTAAAAATTTGACGTTCACACCACCCGGAACCTATCCCATTCAGCTCTCGATCACTTGATACAATTTGATCTAACTCCACGACTTCAACAAACAAACAAAATGAAAAACCCTAAATACGCTCACGAGTGATTTGATTCAACCGAAACTATCTTCTACAACTATTTGCAATTAACGGTTCTTGGTCTGAAAGTATTCTTGACGTGTTTAACGACGCTTCTTCCACGTCTATTCGTAATAATGATTCAAATCACACAGAACTATTATGTAGCATGCATTGACGAATAACCGACCTAACGAAGTCTGATTCAAACGACACATACTGCTAAATTTAATTTCCGGCCGAATACACAATGTCTTTAACAACGACAGAACGTGCAAAATTGTCTGAAACGACGTACGAAACTGAATAAAACATTACTCGAGTGATTTAAACGGTTTGGTTGCATCAGGAGCACAAGTTCCATAAAAGGCAAAAAAAAAATCTGGAGCACGAGAAAATTTCAACTTAGCGCAGGTTCCTGACTTTGTTTGATAATACCGCGTTATTCACTCACAACACGAAACTTTTCCGGATTTGCGTACCTCTTTTTGCACATTCAAAAAAAAAAGGAACACGTCACTGTAGGATGCACTCTTCAAACTGGGCACCTCGGTCGACATGTTTTTCTTCATTTTTCTTGGAGAACACCAAATCATTGGATGCTCATCGACAATTCGCCATCCTTCAGCTTCTTGAAAAAAATTGTGGGTGATCGTGTTGAAACCAAAAAGAAAATCAACGTCTGTTGTTGCGAGGCACACGACCAAATGTAATCGCCAAACCGATGTGGAGAGAAAGATTTTTCTAAAAAAAAATGGTAGAGCAATGCGGTCAGACACGAAATCAAATAACTTTACATAAAATCTCACCCCAATCGGGAATAATCGTCGCTGCGAGGCCAACGGTCACGTGGTTGCGAACCCTCGATGATCCTTGACTGTTTCGCGTTCAGATTCACCGGAAAAGAAGTCGAATTTCCCAAATTTTCCACTATTTATACACTCACTATATTTCAGATTTTTTTGGTATGAAATTTGGAAAAATTGGAAAAATATTAGTATTCGGCGATTATCTCATTTCCTAATACTTTTACGGTTAAAATACATCAGGTATGAATTGAATATTGTGAAATTATCTACAATAATGGTCCAATGCACTTTTTCGATGAAAACGATCCTTGGTACTAAACATGGCACGGAAAGAATACATTGCGCCGCGCTTGATCGCTAGAGACCAAGTCCCGTACGTATAGCCATTATCATCGCGCCTTTTACTTCGACCCAGACTAAGTCTGGACGAATTATTGAATTTGGTCACTTCGGGCATAACAATTACCCAATATTTTTTCATCAAATGTCGACGTTTCAGACCCTAAGGAACCCAAATCAACAATAAAAAAATTTGTGACCATGATCTTGTACGTACGTACGTCCGTACGTCCCGTTTTTATGTCTCGCGATAACTCGCGAACGAATAAGCGTATTGACATAATTTTTTTTTGAAAATACGCGTCTTGGCATAACTTAGATCTGATTAGTTTTGGCGCAGATCCATCCGTCCATTACTAAAAAAAATGAGCCCCAATTAAGTTTCTTCGTAGTTTTTTGCATTTATTTTGAAAAATACTATATAATATAATATAAAATAATAAATATAAAATAATATAATATTTATTAGAAAATGTTTCAAAGAAAAAAGATACAGCATTAAATTCTCTATAAAAAAAGTTGTATGCATTTTCTTCCTAAAGTCAACGATAATGTCATAAAAACTGGTTTAAAATGCTTATGACTATTGTCTGCAAAAGTATTGAATTTGGTCACCTCGGCAAAAAAATTACCTTATAGTTTTCCATAAAATTTCGACGTTTCCAAGCAGCAGCTCGCTGTTGGTAAGACGAGCCACGTTGTTTGTGTTTACGTTTCGAAAGTATTGTTTATCTGGCGGAAATCGACTCATGACCGCCGCTGTACTTGGTGTAGGTTTCTGCAGTCCTACATTTCATACACAAATGTGAAGTATGGCGCCATCTGTCTAAGTCGATCTGCAGCTCTCGCAAAATCATATAGTAAAATAATAAGGCAACAATTTAGTAAAAAGGGCGATTCCGCCCGTTAATTAATTAATTAAAAAAAAAATCAGTCCATTTTTTGGGTTACATTTTAACAGAAGAGGGTGTCGTCGCGGATTCGGAAAAATTGTCTGCGATTCGGGATTTTCCCATACCAAAAGTGGGGTAATACCTTTGTGGGTATTATCGCCGCTTTAGTGCGAGACACGCCAATTTCATCCAGTCTTTCGAGATTTATTTAGTAGCAGGGGGTGTGGAGGTGGACGGACGGACATACCCGAGCGTTCTTGCGGTTAAAGAATAATTTTACGGAAACTGTTACTCTTGCGCATTATACGCCTTAGATCCCTTTTTGCTTCCAGACTGACGCGAGTGACGTCGGTATAAGCGGGATTTTATACCAGGTGGGTCCCGACAATGAGTCGCGAATTGTATCCTTAGTGAATCGTCTGCTCACTAAGTGTGAAAGCAACAATACCATGACCGAAAAAGAGTTGCTGGCGATTATTTATTCGATGTTAAAGTTCTGAATATATTTGATGGGTTCGACGATTGATATCTACACTGGTCACGAGGCTCTGAAATTTTTGTTATCTACCCCGTATCGAAAAGCAAGGCTAAATCGTTGAATTTTGTTCTTACAAGAATATTTCTATGACGTACATCATGTCGCGGAGTTGATAATCTAGTGGCGGTTTATTTTAGCCGCAATTTTTCCGACTGTATCCCAAGTTCTTCTGATGATGAAGAATATCTCATCCGAAGAATTGTGGAATCAGTTATACGAGTATGTGACGGGATAGCATGGGGCGATAAACAAAATCTCAGCCTGTGTCGAGTTAGTAGATGATCTGAGAGATCTCGGGAAGTTTTTTTTGAAAATACGCGTCTTGGCATAACTTAGATCTGATTAGTTTTTGGCGTAGATCCATCCGTCCATTACTAAAAAAAATTAGCCCCAATTAAGTTTCTTCGTAGTTTTTTGCATTTATTTTGAAAAATACTATATAATATAATATATAATAATAAATATAAAATAATATAATATTTATTAGAAAATGTTTCAAACAAAAAAGATAGAGCATTAAATTCTCTATAAAAAAAGTTGTATGCATTTTCTTCCTAAAGTCAACGATAATGTCATAAAAACTGGTTTAAAATGCTTATGACTATTGTCTGCAAAAGTATTGAATTTGGTCACCTCGGCAAAAAAATTACCTTATAGTTTTTCATAAAATTTCGACGTTTCAACCCACTACCCCCCGGGGTAGTCTTCGCCAACCCCTCGGGCGCGGTGATCACCTATGGGCGCATAAGTTCTGTTACGCACTTGATAGGAAAATAACTATTTCAATATATCTAAAAGATGTTTTATAGTGTCTAAAAGATATCCGTCAGAGATCTTTTCGACACTGTCAAGATATCTTTGACGAATTATATGTATATATTATATACATATATAAGATCATAATGATACAGACAGTCATTAGTAAAACCCTGTAAACATGTGATATGCATCGAATAGTCTATTACAATACAAGTGCTTGAAGTAAATGTTTTGCAACTTTTATTTATTAATACTTCGGCTGGCCTGTTGTCGGGGTCGAAGTTTTGAAAATGCTCATTTTCAATTTTCATACATATAAGAAACACTATATTGTTGTAACATATCTATCGAAGCCACTTGGACCTAAATATGATTGGACCCCCAAATATCAATATAATTTTATAATATAATTGAAAGCTGTTAGTAAACAAACGAGTATTAAGGAATAGCCGACTCTCTACTGGGTTGAAGTTTCTGAACGATCGAAACGAGCGCGGCACCACGCCAACACTAGTTTTAAATTGAATATGTACGCAAACGCATACTTACGCACTTACACGTGCTGTTATATTCGTAACAGATAACAAATAGTTATGTGAACCGTTAATTATGATTAAATTGCTTTGATCATGTATATATAAGGGAGCTTGCACTAAGAGCGAGTTGTGAAGAGTGACAAGAGAAACACGAAAAAATTGAAAGTTAGGAAATCAGGGACACTGCAAGCTGTATGAATTTCACCGCTAGGCGTAGGCACTACTTTTTTACTTTTCCCGTTGCAGAAATGTATTTAAATTTCGTATAAACGGTGCCTCTAATCACAACGCCTTTTATCTGATAATGCATCTATGTGCAATATCTTTATTACGTCAGAATATTTATTACATGATTCACAAACAGAGGTTGAGAAATGGAGTATGAATACGATTTACATTGTAATCACAAATGCGACCACGAAAAAAATCGTGCAAAGGTATGTGCCCCATGCGGAAGGAAAATCGTATGTGGAAACAAAAATCGAAAATTTTTCCGTCTGACCGAAAAATATACAAAATTTGTAAAAACCTTTGTAAATGCAGATTTTAATCTATCCGATCACAAGTTTCCAACGAGTACATGTAATACTTGCCGAAATACTCTTTTAGATTATGATAAAAAAAACTTTAAAAGGTCGTTACCTGATATGCCAAATTACGATGACAAACACGTAGCATCAGCGGCGACAGATGTAATTGTTATATATGTATGTCGGGACGATTTAAGAGCCATCAAAAAGGCGAAAAAGGTAGAGGTCATTCCAATCAATTGTCTAATCGCATTTACGATTTTAATAGGGTTTCTGGTGCCTCAAAGAATATGCAACTACCACCTAAGAAAAAAATCGATGACTAAAAATTCTATTCAGATGTGTAAAAATTGTTGGCAAGAATTGGTAAAGGTATAAAACACTCATGTAACACTCCTGCAAAATCCTCAAAAAATATAGTCAAAATTATAGAACAACTTCCACAAAAACAACAAGACCAGATTGTTTCTTCTATTTTAAAGCGAAAAATCGATGATGAACAGAATAAGAGTAGTGGCGGCAATATGCATAATGAACTGACTTTGAGTACAGCAGGTTCTAAAAAAAGACTTATTGTTAACCCGAAGGAAAAAAATAACGTTATTGTTTCTACTGAAGAGTTAGATAACTTTCAAGTTAATACAGGTTCATCAGCTAATAACTTTAAAAAATGGCGAACTTTCTGAGATGTGCTATCGGTTGCAGACAATCTGTTCCTGTGCATTATGAAAAGCATCTTTCACAAAGATCGAAAACGTTACAAGATGTATATAAAGATGGTATATTCGAGTTTGAAACTGATGGTAAAACAGCGTCCAAAGGAAAAAGGCCCGTTGTTTGGACTGCTTCAGAGGAATTATTGGACACTGTTTTGAAAAAGCGAAATCAACTTGGTAATAGTAGTATTAAAGTAATGGCAGATGGCGGTCAAGGTTTTTTTAAAATATCAATGAATATTTTACCGGAGAACTATTCATCTGAAACAGACTACGAAGAAGATAACACCTAATCTAAAGGAAAAAGAACTCTCTATTCTAATGGTGGCAAAACTGGTAAAACAGCAAAATTAACCAGTGTGCATAGGCTCATAATGCTAGGCATAGTACCAGATATAAAAGAAACATATGAGAATGTTCGCCCCTTATTTCAGTTAACAAACATTAACAACATTTCTTTCAAGTTTGTTGCAGACTTCAAGCTATTACTTATTGTCAACGGTATGCAAACTGCAACGTCAACGTATCCATGTCCGTTTTGTTTCGTGACATTGACAGATTTAAGGGGTCATCGGGAAACGGAAGTAATGGAACAGAGGTCCACAAAAATCAACTAGGTGATAATTTGGAAAGTAATACAGAAAACTTGGCTTTCAAAACATACGGAGATTTGAAAAAGGACTACGAGATGTACTGCTCTATGGAAAAAAACAAGAAACTTGCCAGAAAATGTCATAGTACCATAAATTCTTCTCTGTTTGTTGAAAACGATGACACTTACGTTATTAAAAAATGTGTTATACCCGAGCTTCACATTTTACAAGGGTCTGTCAACCACTTGTTTTGGGATGGCTTAGTTCCTCTTGTTGGACGAGAGGTTGCCCTAATTTGGCCCAAAAAATTAAAGGTAATCCCAAAACATTACCAAGGGGAGATTTTTGAGGGTAATGCTTGTCAAAAATTGCTGAGAGAAGCAGACAAACTTCTGGATCTCGAAATTTACAAAAATGTAGGATATTTCCGACTAGTACCATTTGTCTCTTCCTTCAAAGCCATGGACAAAATTGTTAATTGTTGTTTTTGCACAAAAGAAGTTGGGGAAGACTTACAAAAACATCTTGACGAATTACAGAACACCTTGAAAAGCATTGAAATCACAAATACCTTAAAAATCCATGTAGTCCTTAAGCATTTTATTCATTGTATTTCCTTTTTGGACAATGAGGGTTTGGGTTTATGGTCTGAACAGGCGGGTGAGTCAATTCACCGCGAATTTTTAAAATTTTGGGGTCGTTACAAGATCAATGCGATCCAAGATCCTTCGTATTTAGAACGATTGAAAAAGGCGATGGTAGAGTTTTCTTCAATGCATTTATAAACAATTTTGAATAACAATTAAAAAATGTAAAAAAAAATTAAAAATTTAAAAAAAAAATAAAATATGAAAAAAAAGGAACCGGAATATCACAACGCCCACGTCATGGGTCCTTTGTTTAACGTGAGTTTTCTTTAAGATTTGATATAAAATAAAAAAAATATTAAAAAAAAAAATTATAAAATAAGCAGAAAAAAAACAAAAAAATGGGACCAGAATATCGCAACGGCCACGTCGTTGGTCCTGGGGCAAGAAGATAGTGATATATATTTAAATATACATAGGGTTTTTGTATGATCTGCAAAGCAATGTACAACCCACGTATACTATACGACCGAAACAATCTGATCATAATTATCGATTCACATAATTATCTGTTATCTGTGACAAATATAATAGTGCATATAAGTGCGTAAGTTTGCATTAAGTTTGCAAAAGGTCCGAAATAATCTCCCTATTTCCCTCATCGAGCGTTCGACCGGATTTTATTGGGGATGGCACACCGAAGAGAATAAAACCTGGACTCCATCTCCTGCTAAACTACCCTTCCAATTTGGGGCGTAAATTGGGTCCTATCGTCGCACAACACCCGCTGTGATTTGCCAATTCTGACAAAATAGTGTTCACGCAATTTTTTTAAACAGATCGTAGTAACAGATTGTAGTAGCCCTCTTAATGTGATACATTGTTACTAATTTGGAGAAGATATCCTGAATGACAAAAATATATCGAATACCGCCCGTCTATGGTGGCAATGGCCCGAAAAAATCTACCGAAACGATGCCATTAGGCTTCTCCGATCTAACCGCCTGATATGCCTCCTCCATACTATATGTGAGGTATTGAATCTTTTGACATTTATCACAGCATCGCGTAAACACCTTCACATCCCGCTTCATTCTCTTCCAATAAAAATATTGACGCAAATAAACATACATTTTATAACTCCCCGCATGTCACATCTTTTCATGGGTGGCCTTCAACACGGAGTTGATCAGTACCTTCGGGATAAACAACTTCCATGGCTCGTCTTTCTGTGACCTACAATAACTTACTCCCTTTTCTTCACTGGATTCTAACCGAGACGTGTTTCCCTTTAAGGCCGCGAACTCCTCATCATCCCCCTGCAACTTCCCGAGATCTCTCAGATCATCTACTAACTCGAGACAGGCTGAGATTTTGTTTATCGCCCCATGCTATCCCGTCACATACTCTATAAATTCTTCGAACTGCATAAGGGACCATTTCGCGTTAGTCGACGTATAGGGGAAAATGCTTTTGAAATTGTTACTCCGTCACAGTGAGCTTGAACCCTCAACAGGATTACCTAAAATGGTGATGAAATCGGCCAAGGCAGTTTGATTCTGAATGATTTATAGATTCATATTCCGTTAATGATGAAATTCTAGCTGATCCTATTTCAGATTTTTTTTATATGAAAGTTGGAAAAATTGGAAAAATATCAGTATTCGGAGGTTATCTCATTTCCTAATGCTTTTAGGGTTAAAATACATCAGGTATGAATTGAATATCGTGAAATTATCTACAATAATGGTTGAAATCATTTTTTCGATAAAAACAATCATTGGTACTAAAAGTCCCGTACCTATAGCCATTAGCATCGCGCCTTTTTTAAATCAAATATGTACGCATGTACGCAAATGCAAACTTACGCACTTATATGCACTATTATATTTGTCACAGATAACAGATAATTATGTGAATCGATAATTATGATCAGATTGTTTCGGTCGTATAGTATACGTGGGTTGTACATTGCTTTGCAGATCATACAAAAACCCTATGTATATTTAAATATATATCACTATCTTCTTGCCCCAGGACCAACGACGTGGCCGTTGCGATATTCTGGTCCCATTTTTTTGTTTTTTTTCTGCTTATTTTATAATTTTTTTTTTAATATTTTTTTTATTTTATATCAAATCTTAAAGAAAACTCACGTTAAACAAAGGAACCATGACGTGGGCGTTGTGATATTCCGGTTCCTTTTTTTTCATATTTTATTTTTTTTTTTAAATTTTTAATTTTTTTTACATTTTTTAATTGTTATTCAAAATTGTTTATAAATGCATTGAAGAAAACTCTACCATCGCCTTTTTCAATCGTTCTAAATACGAAGGATCTTGGATCGCATTGATCTTGTAACGACCCCAAAATTTTAAAAATTCGCGGTGAATTGACTCACCCGCCTGTTCAGACCATAAACCCAAACCCTCATTGTCCAAAAAGGAAATACAATGAATAAAATGCTTAAGGACTACATGGATTTTTAAGGTATTTGTGATTTCAATGCTTTTCAAGGTGTTCTGTAATTCGTCAAGATGTTTTTGTAAGTCTGCCCCAACTTCTTTTGTGCAAAAACAACAATTAACAATTTTGTCCATGGCTTTGAAGGAAGAGACAAATGGTACTAGTCGGAAATATCCTACATTTTTGTAAATTTCGAGATCCAGAAGTTTGTCTGCTTCTCTCAGCAATTTTTGACAAGCATTACCCTCAAAAATCTCCCCTTGGTAATGTTTTGGGATTACCTTTAATTTTTTGGGCCAAATTAGGGCAACCTCTCGTCCAACAAGAGGAACTAAGCCATCCCAAAACAAGTGGTTGACAGACCCTTGTAAAATGTGAAGCTCGGGTATAACACATTTTTTAATAACGTAAGTGTCATCGTTTTCAACAAACAGAGAAGAATTTATGGTACTATGACATTTTCTGGCAAGTTTCTTGTTTTTTTCCATAGAGCAGTACATCTTGTAGTCCTTTTTCAAATCTCCGTATGTTTTGAAAGCCAAGTTTTCTGTATTACTTTCCAAATTATCACCTAGTTGATTTTTGTGGACCTCTGTTCCATTACTTCCGTTTCCCGATGACCCCTTAAATCTGTCAATGTCACGAAACAAAACGGACATGGATACGTTGACGTTGCAGTTTACATACCGTTGACAATAAGTAATAGCTTGAAGTCTGCAACAAACTTGAAAGAAATGTTGTTAATGTTTGTTAACTGAAATAAGGGGCGAACATTCTCATATGTTTCTTTTATATCTGGTACTATGCCTAGCATTATGAGCCTATGCACACTGGTTAATTTTGCTGTTTTACCAGTTTTGCCACCATTAGAAGAGAGAGTTCTTTTTCCTTTAGATTAGGTGTTATCTTCTTCGTAGTCTGTTTCAGATGAATAGTTCTCCGGTAAAATATTCATTGATATTTTAAAAAAACCTTGACCGCCATCTGCCATTACTTTAATACTACTATTACCAAGTTGATTTCGCTTTTTCAAAACAGTGTCCAATAATTCCTCTGAAGCAGTCCAAACAACGGGCCTTTTTCCTTTGGACGCTGTTTTACTATCAGTTTCAAACTCGAATATACCATCTTTATATACATCTTGTAACGTTTTCGATCTTTGTGAAAGATGCTTTTCATAATGCACAGGAACAGATTGTCTGCAACCGATAGCACATCTCAGAAAGTTCGCCATTTTTTAAAGTTATTAGCTGATGAACCTGTATTAACTTGAAAGTTATCTAACTCTTCAGTAGAAACAATAACGTTATTTTTTTCCTTCGGGTTAACAATAAGTCTTTTTTTAGAACCTGCTGTACTCAAAGTCAGTTCATTATGCATATTGCCGCCACTACTCTTATTCTGTTCATCATCGATTTTTCGCTTTAAAATAGAAGAAACAATCTGGTCTTGTTGTTTTTGTGGAAGTTGTTCTATAATTTTGACTATATTTTTTGAGGATTTTGCAGGAGTGTTACATGAGTGTTTTATACCTTTACCAATTCTTGCCAACAATTTTTACACGTCTGAATCGAATTTTTAGTCATCGATTTTTTTCTTAGGTGGTAGTTGCATATTCTTTGAGGCACCAGAAACCCCATTAAAATCGTAAATGCGATTAGACAATTGATTGGAATGACCTCTACCTTTTTCGCCTTTTTGATGGCTCTTAAATCGTCCCGACATACATATATAACAATTACATCTGTCGCCGCTGATGCTACGTGTTTGTCATCGTAATTTGGCATATCAGGTAACGACCTTTTAAAGTTTTTTTTATCATAATCTAAAAGAGTATTTCGGCAAGTATTACATGTACTCGTTGGAAACTTGTGATCGGATAGATTAAAATCTGCATTTACAAAGGTTTTTACAAATTTTGTATATTTTTCGGTCAGACGGAAAAATTTTCGATTTTTGTTTCCACATACGATTTTCCTTCCGCATGGGGCACATACCTTTGCACGATTTTTTTCGTGGTCGCATTTGTGATTACAATGTAAATCGTATTCATACTCCATTTCTCAACCTCTGTTTGTGAATCATGTAATAAATATTCTGACGTAATAAAGATATTGCACATAGATGCATTATCAGATAAAAGGCGTTGTGATTAGAGGCACCGTTTATACGAAATTTAAATACATTTCTGCAACGGGAAAAGTAAAAAAGTAGTGCCTACGCCTAGCGGTGAAATTCATACAGCTTGCAGTGTCCCTGATTTCCTAACTTTCAATTTTTTCGTGTTTCTCTTGTCACTCTTCACAACTCGCTCTTAGTGCAAGCTCCCTTATATATACATGATCAAAGCAATTTAATCATAATTAACGGTTCACATAACTATTTGTTATCTGTTACGAATATAACAGCACGTGTAAGTGCGTAAGTATGCGTTTGCGTACATATTCAATTTAAAACTAGTGTTGGCGTGGTGCCGCGCTCGTTTCGATCGTTCAGAAACTTCAACCCAGTAGAGAGTCGGCTATTCCTTAATACTCGTTTGTTTACTAACAGCTTTCAATTATATTATAAAATTATATTGATATTTGGGGGTCCAATCATATTTAGGTCCAAGTGGCTTCGATAGATATGTTACAACAATATAGTGTTTCTTATATGTATGAAAATTGAAAATGAGCATTTTCAAAACTTCGACCCCGACAACAGGCCAGCCGAAGTATTAATAAATAAAAGTTGCAAAACATTTACTTCAAGCACTTGTATTGTAATAGACTATTCGATGCATATCACATGTTTACAGGGTTTTACTAATGACTGTCTGTATCATTATGATCTTATATATGTATATAATATATACATATAATTCGTCAAAGATATCTTGACAGTGTCGAAAAGATCTCTGACGGATATCTTTTAGACACTATAAAACATCTTTTAGATATATTGAAATAGTTATTTTCCTATCAAGTGCGTAATAGAACTTATGCGCCCATAGGTGATCACCGCGCCCGAGGGGTTGGCGAAGACTACCCCGGGGGGTAGTGGGTTGAAACGTCGAAATTTTATGAAAAACTATAAGGTAATTTTTTTGCCGAGGTGACCAAATTCAATACTTTTGCAGACAATAGTCATAAGCATTTTAAACCAGTTTTTATGACATTATCGTTGACTTTAGGAAGAAAATGCATACAACTTTTTTTATAGAGAATTTAATGCTCTATCTTTTTTGTTTGAAACATTTTCTAATAAATATTATATTATTTTATATTTATTATTATATATTATATTATATAGTATTTTTCAAAATAAATGCAAAAAACTACGAAGAAACTTAATTGGGGCTAATTTTTTTTAGTAATGGACGGATGGATCTGCGCCAAAAACTAATCAGATCTAAGTTATGCCAAGACGCGTATTTTCAAAAAAAACTTCCCGAGATCTCTCAGATCATCTACTAACTCGACACAGGCTGAGATTTTGTTTATCGCCCCATGCTATCCCGTCACATACTCGTATAACTGATTCCACAATTCTTCGGATGAGATATTCTTCATCATCAGAAGAACTTGGGATACAGTCGGAAAAATTGCGGCTAAAATAAACCGCCACTAGATTATCAACTCCGCGACATGATGTACGTCATAGAAATATTCTTGTAAGAACAAAATTCAACGATTTAGCCTTGCTTTTCGATACGGGGTAGATAACAAAAATTTCAGAGCCTCGTGACCAGTGTAGATATCAATCGTCGAACCCATCAAATATATTCAGAACTTTAACATCGAATAAATAATCGCCAGCAACTCTTTTTCGGTCATGGAATTGTTGCTTTCACACTTAGTGAGCAGACGATTCACTAGGGATACAATTCGCGACTCATTGTCGGGACCCACCTGGTATAAAATCCCGCTTATACCGACGTCACTCGCGTCAGTCTGGAAGCAAAAAGGGATCTAAGGCGTATAATGCGCAAGAGTAACAGTTTCCGTAAAATTATTCTTTAACCGCAAGAACGCTCGGGTATGTCCGTCCGTCCACCTCCACACCCCCTGCTACTAAATAAATCTCGAAAGACTGGATGAAATTGGCGTGTCTCGCACTAAAGCGGCGATAATACCCACAAAGGTATTACCCCACTTTTGGTATGGGAAAATCCCGAATCGCAGACAATTTTTCCGAATCCGCGACGACACCCTCTTCTGTTAAAATGTAACCCAAAAAATGGACTGATTTTTTTTTTTTTTTAATTAATTAATTAACGGGCGGAATCGCCCTTTTTACTAAATTGTTGCCTTATTATTTTACTATATGATTTTGCGAGAGCTGCAGATCGACTTAGACAGATGGCGCCATACTTCACATTTGTGTATGAAATGTAGGACTGCAGAAACCTACACCAAGTACAGCGGCGGTCATGAGTCGATTTCCGCCAGATAAACAATACTTTCGAAACGTAAACACAAACAACGTGGCTCGTCTTACCAACAGCGAGCTACTGCTTGGAAACGAAATCGAAAAATTGTTCACCAGACGGGGATCGAACTCACAACCTACGACTTCGTAGTCCAGTGCGTTAACCGCCTGAGCCACGAAGCCGATTTTCGAAAAAATCTCGACTTTTTTAGGCTAAGACTAAATCCAGCGTTTCTTAATTTATTAAATAACCTCTCTAAATGCATTATGTGTTCGCCAAAAGTTCGCGAAGTAATCAGGACATCATCGACATAACAGGTCACGAAGTCAAGAATCTCGGTACCCAATGCTTGACCCAAAGCGCGAATAAAACCGCTTCCGACCGTTTTCAACCCAAAGGGAATCCGGGTAAACTGATACAATACACCGTCGTGCAGAAAGGCTGTATATTTTTTAGATTCTTCGGTTAACGGAATCTGCCAATAACCTTTTACAATGTTAGTTGTTGACAGATACGGTACACCGTTATATTTCTGTCACAGTTCCTCAATACGGGGTGGAGACTCATTATCCGCGACGGCAATTACGTTAATGAAACAAGCGTCTAAACAGAGTCTAATGTTCCCGTCCTTTTTCTGCACACCGCGTAATGGGATGCAATATGGACTCCTGGAACGTTCAATAACACCCTAGTCCGGCATCGACCGAATTTGCTGATCCACCGCGTTTCATTAGTGTATCGGAACCGGATAAGATCTCTTTATGTAAAGTTTGTCCTTCAGGACTTCAATGACATGTTCATACTCTGAAACGCACCCCAAGCGTGAGGAAAATAAATCCCTATGACTCGTCAATAACTGCGCAACTTTCGATTTCTCCGACTCGTTTAAACCTTCCAACGATTCGATACATTCATTGATTTTGTCCTCAAGCTCATCATCCCCATCCGCGACCACGTGTTCCTGGTTTTCAAGACTCCGTATGAAGAGCGAGACCGGGCAATCCCGCATATCGTCCCCGTTTAACCTCATAACGCTATCCGTATAACCTACACCACGCAAGTTCTCGTCGGCTACATAATCCCCCTCTACTACTTTTCCATTTGCGCGAAAGACAACGCACCTCTTCGGTAACCAATCCCCAAACAAACCCACTCGCTCACTTTCATCTACGATCCCTCTATTGCTCTTTAACCAATCGATTCCGACTAAAAGTTAATTTGATAAATTCGGTATAACTAGAAAAAGAGACTAAATCGTACGATCGCTAATCGTTAATAATAATTTAACTTGTTTCTTAACTATCGTCGGCTTGCGCCCTACGAGTAGTGGGCTTCATCTTCGAGATTTGGTACATTGCAAAATTTTTTGTAGTTTACTATTTATATCCTTTGAAATAGCAGATGTAATCTGTTTTTTCTTTTCAACAACGTATGATTTACGATCGGGGTTTGATATAAAGGAAAAATCTTTTAAGGGCGAAATTTTAAAATTTGTTTTTAAAATTTGTAAATTAATATCCATAATCATGCTATCGACATCCTCATCATCAGAACACTGATCAGGCATTATGTTTTCTTTCTCTTCTATTTCAAAGTCAAAATTAGCTCCATTATCGACGTTTATCGGTTGGTTAGAGAGGACATCAAACTTACGAAAATATATATTGTAACAATTTCTACAAACACTAGTTTCAAACGTAATCACTTTATGCCTAAACAAAGATTGCGCGAGTATTCCGAGCTCTTGTAATTGTAACAAGAAATTAATATTAGTTTCGTAAATACACTTTTTATGGACACGATCGAAGTCAGGACATATTTCTCTTTTACTGAAATACATATGTTATCCTTTATGTGACATTTCTTCAAGTATAAAATAATATACGGTAAAAGTTTGCTTATAACTCTGGATTTAGAACGTGATAAATATTAAATATCATCGCTTAGTTTTCAGTTAAGACATATTATGTTTTATTGGTTAGATCCACTTAAAACAATATATTCCACTTCTTTTGTCATGATTTTGTGAAGTTCGCATGTTCCTAACATTAGTTCCTAATTTAAAAAGCGATGTCAATTTTTTTTAATTCAATCTAACGTTTAAAACATAAAATGTATTTCTTATTTAAAAATATTTATGTTAAATATTGATATTTATTATGCAATTTGGATATAAGCAAACATTTACCGCCAATTACACTAGTTTACAGCCAATATGTACATTCAATACCATATTTTTGGGGGGTTTATTTAGGCCTACTAAACAACAAAATCATGGGAAAAATGTTTTCTACGGATAGGATTTCGAGCAATGAATTTTTGAAAATTTTTCACACATATTAGGTCATATCTCCGGTTCAAAGTACTCAATTGCATAAAGTAAGTAGGTAGAATTAAAGGTAATTTTTTTTCTGCGTGTAATTTAGCTGATAACATGAAAAACTACGGAGCGCGATACCTGAACCCCGTAACCGTTAACTCTTTACATTTGGTGTACGTACATTTCATCTAACACGATAAACAACTGCGGTCGCGTTTCCTGGATAAGGAAATCAGCAACCTTAAATATCGAGAACGACGGTGGCGCAGTTTGTAGAGTATCGGCTTCGTAAGCAGAAAACCCTGGTTCGATCCCAGCCTCTGTCATCTGTCATCGGGACACCTCTATGTTTATTTATAAGTGTCTAATAATACCAAAGCTCAGGTGGTTCGGATTCCACCTTCATAAACTGTAGGTTCCGCCGCGATTTAGTCCCATATGGGTTCAGAAAAGTCGACGTAAAATTGTATAAAAAAAAAACTTAATATGATTAAAAAATACGCAACGCGATATTTAGTTCTCGTAATCGGCGACACAAATCAACTTTCAAAATTACGTGCTCTATCACGGGAAATGTTAAATCCATAATTGAGATTTAAAATGCCCGCGCTGCAGAATTCGAAGCTTGGCTGTCGCGATTCATGAAAACTGCAGTTTTAGGTTCTACGTAGAACGCTATATGTACATATGTCATCTTGGTCGGAAAAAAAAAATTTGATGCGTTTTAACGAAATATAATTTTAAATTACTGATATTTCGTGATGTACTGCACGGATTTTTATCGGAATAGATTTAAATAAAAGATAAAAAATTATTAAAAAGATTGGGACTAATCAGAAAAATAGGAAAATGAAAATTACATTGAGCGCGCATGAAATAAGTTGATGTTCGCTGTAAAGTAGTTGCGGTCGCCGTGCGTTATACATATAGATATACAGTACATATAGTTTGGATGTTTAATAAGCACTCCCCCTCCATTTGATTGCTTGATGTGGGTAAAAATTGAATTGGTGTGATTTTCTTGATATGTATGGATTTTTGATTACCTCGAATTATATGCCAAAATACTTTACCCTGGCGAAAATATCGGATAGGAATTTAATCCGACGAAAACCGGTATCATCCCAGGCAATCCGAAATCTGGCCTATGTTCAATTCGACATCAATCCAGATGGCTTTTTCATTCCATTCCAATCAATGCCCCATCGAGAAAGCCTATCCGTTTTCATCCTCAGTAATTCCGCGACACATAGGCAAACCGTTTCATTCTCTGAGTTAATCTGAAATACGTTTCCTATCCATTTCAATATCTGATTTCGAACTCTGATAACGTACATGGTTAATGGTTTCAATAATCATTACCTAATAATATTGTTTAAAAGCGTCATAAATTGATTAATAATATGTTCAATTTCCATACATTATTATTATTAAAAAAAAGATTCAGGTTCTAGAAATACACAATTTATAAAATGTGTTTCGCAATACGGACATAAATTTCGGTGTAGTCCGTATTCACACCCAGGGGCATTGATTCTGTCCTTCCGGTCTCGTTGTTTCTTTGTTGTCAAGTGTGTATCATCTCTGTGTATTAGAAAGAAAAGGATAATATTAAACCGAAAGGGCAGATCTATGACCATGGCGTATGAAACGATTTTCGAGCGTTTTATAAATATAGTTGACTTTACACTTCGTTTTTTATGTATTTCGAAAGAAAATCTTATACATTTTAAAGAATTTTTCATTTTGTATAAGGTAGTATTAGTTCAACGTCTATTTAGATTGAACAACACTTGGTTTAATTTAAGTGTAACCCTAACCTAATAAGTGGGTATAACAGCGGGTAGATTTCCTCATTCGAAAAAAAATTGTAACCAGTTTTAAAAAAAATTGACGGCGTGATGGTCGTGCGGGCTATGGCGTCAGTCTTAGTCCGCACGAACTGAACGTCGCGAAGGGCCCGAGTTCGAATCCCCGTCCTGCAATTTTCTCTGCTTATATATATAACATTATTTTTCTCGGAGGGTCAGGAGTTTATGTAAAAATAACAATCACTTTCTGTGGAATGTGTTTTTAAGTCCCCCTACATCTACTATCGCAGGGAATAATTTTTTCGCGAAACGGTGAAATACGGGTCTCTTCATTATACTATATAATCACATATTTCAATATCAGCGCGTTTTGAGAACATGACCCCGGCGTCTCTGCGTGATTTGAAATGGAATCAGTCATTCGATAAAAGCAGTAAGATGGGATCCCCTGTGGCCGGTAGCAAAAGACTCACCCTGGATGTGACAAATAAAAAAAGAAATAGGGAATCCCGATAAGAATCGATTCCGTGGGTGTATGTGCGTAGGAGATACTCTCCTATATGTAGTTCCATTGTCGCCACCACCGGTACGTACCTAACATAACGAATACGGCCTTTCTTTACAATACGCTATAGGCAACGCTGGGTATGTACATACATACATACACCGCGTATGGCTGAAGTGATGGAGTCAATATTAAACTCCACATTTATTTCATGAAATGAGCAATTTTCTAAACTTTATATTTGCTTCTATCAAACCGGAGATAATTTCCAATTATTATATAACTTATTTATATTGTTGCATACAAATTGAAAAATTGTCAACGATTTGACAGTTGGAGGTTAGGATCTTTTTGATCGAACTTTCGTGAATGGAGACTTCTACTTTACGCTTTGCAACAAATCAAAATTTGAATTAAAAAAATTATTTAATTTGGTACCAAAATAAAACATGTAATTCTTGCATTAACTTGATTATTCAAGTATATTTCTGAACACATTTTACTCTTATGAACTGAAGAAAATTGTTTCAGACCGATTAGTTGATGTTATCGTGTTCAAAAATTTGAAACAAAAAATGGAAATGTAAGCCCGATTTGACTTTTTTGCACCTTTGGCCAGAAAGTGTCAATCTAGTTCAGATGTCATTATCTACCATCAATTTGTGTTCAGGCACATATTTTCAAACCAGATTTGTTGTAAAGTATCCAAAATAAATTACACTGATACCTTTTCAACACAAATCGATGGTAAATAATAAAATCTGAATCAGATTGACACTTCTAGCAAAAGTTGCAAAAAGTCGAGTTGGGCTTACGTTTACTACTATTTTGCTTTAACTTTTTTAATATGAAAAAGTCAACTAATCGATCTGAAACAATTTTCTCCAGTTCATAAGAATAAAATGTGTTTAGAAATATATTTATCTTAGTACCGAATGAAACAATTTTGTTTTCAATTCAGTGACAGTGGCAATGAATCACTAATCGAGTAGAGAGGAAAGTAATCTTTACTATTCTATCCATAAATTTAGATACAAATTTCCTCATTCATTGAAAGCTGCATTGATGTATCATTTACATCCAGCCTCGACAACACAACTTGCAAGAAATTTTGGTTCGATGGGGAGAGTGGAATAGTATAAGTTCCTTTTTTTTTCTTTAGGCGATCAGAGATTCATTTGCCATCGCGAATACAGTACTGATGGCTAGGGTGGATCGAAAAACAAACTTTTTCGAATTCGACTTCGGCCCGGCGTGGAAAATGTTGTGTCTGTTGTCAGTATCACCTTTGAAAAATTTCATTTCGATCGAACAATATCTTTGGTTCCAACAAGGGCGTAAAAAATTCTAAAAAAGTGGCACAGCCCTTCTAGCTTAGGCAATTCCACAAAAACACTCACTGTGCATCTTTTTCTCGGTAAAGTGATCTAAAACAGAGAACGAGATCACAGAAGCACAGAAGAAACCTTCATTAACTATATTTTGTTTTGAAAGTGTTTATTTCATAATAACTAATCAAGTACAAAAATAAACAAAAGTTGTATTTTGCCAGCCAATCAATTTGAAACTCATTTTAGATGGAATGTGACACGAATTTTAAATTAAATTAAAGAATCTCAAGAATGATTCTTTAAAAATGTGAAATTAAGATGATAAATAATAGAAAATTCAGAAAAACCGAAATGAAGAAAAACCACTTGAAAAAAATGGGGTATGGAAGCACATTCGCAGCCGGTGGGGTCGAACCCACGACCTTTCGATTTCGCGTCGACTGCTCTACTATCTGAGCTATGCCAACCCCGTGCATTCCCTCCGATTTAATTCAAGTCATGATTCCTCAGTTCATTTTTTCTGGTTGCATCATTTTAACCCAGATGCGTTTTTGATGAAGATGAATTTATTGTTCGGTGATATTTCAATAAGTAATCGATGAATTTATCGTTATCGAATTTATCGTATTTATTTCAAAATAACTAATCAAGTACAAAAATAAACAAAAGTTGTATTATTTACTGCAAAAGCTAGTGTATATTGCAACATTGACATGTTTTTTCCCACTTCAGATCCTTGTACTGTCTTATAATAAAACAAATCAGTTAAAACAAATATTTCAATTTGAAACAGATTTGAAATCTGAATGCCTTTGAAACATTACAGTAAATAATTTTGTACACAAGTGAGGGACCAGTTTTTACAGAGTTAATATTTAATTTCTTTTGTTCCACATTTTACCAGATTATATAATCCATATCACAGTTATACACGATGTCTGTTGTCAGTAGGGCAAAACAGAAGTGCTTTGTAGTAGGAACCCCGTCTGAGCTGAGTGCGCGGGTACTCACCTACAGCCGGTGACGTGATGAGGTTTATCCTCCAAGTTCGTTATGAGATCATAACCGCAAACGGAAATAAACGAAACCCGTCTTTGAATGAAGTAGCTGATGTCGTTGCTAAACGACTTGAGGAATTGTGGTGCAAGGCATCCATTCCCACGATGGATCTGAAAAAGATAAAAGATAAAATTAAAACTTTAAATAGTAAGTACATGGAAATAAAAGCTTACCCACCTGGTCGTAGGGATTCATCCTCTATCCAAAGTCTTGTAAGACAATTTCAATCTGAAGCAAGTTAGATTTTTTAAATAGCTGCCTGTCGATGCGATCTTACCTTGTCACAATATTGTAAGTATGAGACGCATAAAAAAGTACCTCCAATGGAGTAACAATTTTTATTAGATCAAAGGGGTCTCCGAATTATGGCAATGGGTTCAATTGATGTACATACGACGAAGCTGCATGAACGATCTCAGAAGAGAGCAGAGAGGACAATTCATTTAACAGGCGCCGATTACAGCCATAGCTGATGCATATGACCCAGACTTTGCAGTGCATTCTCGGCTGCGTTCAAA
This sequence comes from Trichopria drosophilae, assembly GCA_030407085.1. NCBI lineage: Eukaryota > Metazoa > Arthropoda > Insecta > Hymenoptera > Diapriidae > Trichopria > Trichopria drosophilae. The sequence continues at coordinate 76,224,463 of CM059582.1, forward strand.
TCCTCACATGCAAATGAACCGTTGAAAGAAACGTCAAAAGCCGCTGATCAATTCGCAGTATTAAGTGTTGCCGCCGCCGCAATTGCCTTCTTTCTTCCTTCCTTCATTCTGTCCTTGAAGATCTTGGGATTATCAAAGGTGGCGATACAAAGAACATTATAGATCTGTCTAAAATAAAAAGGAAGAGAGAAAAAAAAACTAGAGTAGAAACAACTAAACTCCAAAGAAGATCGGAAGGATCACTCCTTGCACTATATTTTGATGATAAGAAAAATGAAACAATTTATTGGGAGAAAGAAAACGGTTCTCGCAAAAGAAAATTGGTGGTAGAAGAACATATATCCCTTATATCGGAACCAGGTAGCAAATGTATAGGTCACGTGACCCTCATAAGTGGTAGAGCTGTGGATATCTGCAGCAGCATTTTGAGCTATCTGCATGAGAATGGATACGATTTAAGCAAAATAAAAGTTATTGGTGCTGATGGAACATCTGTAAATACAGGTAAGATTGTTGGCGTTAATACACTAAAAAAAAACCACTTGGCTCAGTCTGCAATGGCAAATCTGTCTCTTACATTTTAATGAACTTCCTCTTAGACATCTCATTATCCACCTTGACTATGGTACAACAGGACCTGCTTCATTTTCTGGTCCTATAGGGAAGCAAATGAAGACCTGTGAGAAGAAACCAGTGGTGAAATTTAAGAAAATAGTTGTTGACCTACCTGATATAAACCCAGAATGTCTCAATACTGATCAAAAATACCTCTTGGAAATGTGTCAAGCTGTTTGCAGCAATGCGTTTGCACTGCATCCAGAAAACTTACTCATGGCAATGCTCGTAGATCCCAGGCAGGAAATAAGAAGACAAGCTACCGATATTATCAAAAAAGTTCGACAAAATCAACAAGAGAGTAGTAGAAAATTTGTTATTCCTACAATTTACTTCAAAGCAAAAGATTATCCAGAACTCATTCATTGGTGCAATGAAACTCCACCTCCTGCTCTGGCTGATCTTTCAGAACGAGATATAGAGGAGGCCATTAACTCCTTATATAAGTTCAAGGAAAACCTTCCTGCTTATCCCTGCAATACACAGGCAGTAGAGCGTACCATGCAACTTGTCAGACAGGCCTCAAAAAAAAAGTGTGTGGTCAGGAAGAAAGAGATGGCTTTATAAGAAATACCATATCTTCTCGACTTAAAATAAAAAAATTTGGAACAAAGAGAGATTATGCTTGCAACTTTTAAGATGCAAAGCTCCCTTATGGTTGGTTGGTTGGGCAGGGAGTGGGTGGGATTCGATATGTAGTCACCTTCGCGTGGTGAAGCCTGTGTCTTCTTCCTAAAATTATATTTTCTGAAAGAAGGGCGTAGAACTACATGCAAAATTGTATGAACATGTACACTTATGTATTAAATTATATATTGGAAATGAAATACTTCCAAGTCGAAATTTAATAAATGAAGTTTTCTATTGTGCATCTATGATCTTGTTCTTGTTTTTATATCACTTTAGCGAGAAAAAGGTGTGCAGCGAGTGTTTTTGCAGAATTGCCTAATCTCGAGGGACTGTGCCACTTTTTCAGAATTGTTAACGCTGATGTGAGAACCAAAGATATTGTTCGATCGAAATGAAATTTTTCACAGGTGATGTTGACAACAGACACAACATTTTCCACCCCGGGCCGAGGTCGAATTTGAAAAAGTTTGTTTTTCGACCTACCCTACTGATGGATTCATTCAAGTAGGTTGAATCAAGGAGGTTCTAACATCCAACTGCCAAATCGTTGACAATTCTTCAATTTTTATTTTAACGTACATTGTGTTTATATTTAGCGTTAAAAAAGTTTATGAATTGTTAAAGTGTGTATTGTTTTTGCAGAATGTCATAAATTATTGTTTATAAATGGAAATAGGATAGTTCTGATTGATAGATAGTTTATTATAAATTGATAATTTCATTGCAACTTATAATGTATCGGCCAAACATGATTCCTATTGATTGGGGAATACAAAAAATCATTTTCAATATTTCACGAAGATTGATGCGAAGTGCAAACTAAATTGCGTGCCCTGCCAGGATTCTTGATCTCGTCCGTAAACAAAGAAAGGCCCCCGTTTACCTGCAGAAATTTTTCTGAAGATGTTGGTCGTACATTACCTGGAATTAAAGATTGCACCTCAGTTATTGAGAATGGTAAACGAGTGCAAAAACAAAAAAATTGTATGAATAGTATTAAAAATGTAATTTTGGTTTATGTCGGCCTGCAATATTTGCACGTTTATATATTTATTTTCATTTTATAGTTTATTTATTCAACTTCCCATATTGCATTAATCCCCCATCATTCTTTTACCTGCTACTAGTTTTCAACGTTTTCGTTTTTTCACACCTTTTCATTTACCAATTTCTGACCGACAGAAACCAAAACTATATTTTCAATACAAATTCACTTTTCTAGAAAAACGTTTTTATTTAAATATAAGATAGATTGAATTAAAATATTGACTAAAACTTATGGCCTCCTGACCCTCACGTTGAATTACGAATTAGAATTTTATTTTTCTTCGACAATATTAGGTTTTTCTTGAAGGGTAAATAATGGCGACTACATGCAAGACATTCGGATGTTTGTATAACTGCACTCCAAAGATAGAAAGACCAACCAATTAGAGTTCATGGAAATGAAGCTCGCAATTCCATTGGTTTGTATTGATGGTGCCAACGCTAAATTTGTTCATCTATACTTTCCGTAGGGTTGTTCTCGATATAAACTTACGTTCAAGGCAGATCGACAGTCAATTTAGAAATTACACGACAAGGAAGGATAAGTATTATTGATGCATATTATTTTTTCATAAGAATATACAATTTCAGTAAAGTATATCGGTTCAAACTGAGAAACAGAATTCTTTCAAAGAAAACAATTATGAAGAAAATGTGGTGCTGATAAATGTTTAGCTAAAAATAAATGTATTGAAATGAAACGTTCATAAGTTGTTTTGAAATTGAAGTGAAGTTTTAGTGCACAATTCTGTATGTAATTGTTTTTTTACTTACAATAGCTCGATTGATACCTGAAAGATATCGTTGAAGATCACATCTAACATAATAGTACTACTGAAATTATTGTAAGATTACAAGACATTTAAAAATTAATCGTTTTTTGTCATAGGTTCGAAGCTTATGGCACTTGTTGTTAAAAATGTTAAGTTACAGATCAAGCAGTTCATAGCGACATGAAGTCAGTATTCACGTGCTTTATATCACTTTTTGCTTATATTACATTTGAAGATATTAATTTTCATCAAATTTTTCATTGAAATCCGTATAGACCGAATCGATCTCGATTCAGGCAGGAGGACTAGTCTATGTCATCAAACTAATCACCATTGAAATATTATATTCTTCAAGGAAAATAAGGCTACACGTATTTTACCGATTTGTGAAAAACCTATTATTTTAAAAGTAACGAGTATTTAAATTTGCCCCGTTCCTACCGCATAATGTCAAAAATCAATGAAAAAAATGTTTAAATGCACATCTTTCCTAACCTATTGCAAATATTCTACTTTTTCTTTTTGATGCCGTCCAATTAATCGATATTCTTCGAAACTGCCCTAACAGTTTTAAAAAATTGAAAAATTAACAAAATGGCGGCAATTTTTCGGTAAAACGTAATATTTGATTTATTTTAAAAACCCCACCGTTTTTTCTCTTGATTTTTTTTTCCAAATACGTAGCAATTTGTAGAATATATTCCATTTAATGTTTTTGTATTCCTGTCACTTACACAGCCACACAGACGGCATGTGTAGAGCCATCACGTTCAAACAGCATTCGACGGCAGAGTTCTCTACCGATCTTAATGAATTTTTTTTTTAATACACGTGAATATATGTGCATTACCGTAGACTTGCGATAATTTTGAAATTAACATTTGTTTGCAAACAATTCTTAGTAAATGTAATTATCCTTGCAGGCTTAGCAAAAAAACGCCTTGCAGTATTTCCCGTATTTGTGTTTCCTGTGCCTTGTTTCACAACATCTACGAGAATACCGAGTTCTTTCCTAAAATCTTCTTGAATCTGTAACTTCCGTGCTTTCTTCAAACTTTTATTTTCTGTTCCTCTAGCACTACTTAATTGAAAATCCATGTTGTAAGCGATATCAAGCAAGCATTCCATAAAACGGATTTTGCAGTGTAATGTCGATAAACCGAGTTTATAAAAGTCTGTTTTCTCTTTCAAGGTGGTTACAACATTCAACTTATTCATCATTTTCGGAGTAGCATTACAAATGTTACAAGAGTTCGATGACTTTTGGTCTGTTATGACATTACATGTTTTGCCATCTATCATGGTACATTCTAGATCATGTGTCACAGTAAATGAAAAATTACCAAATTCGACGCAAGTTGGAGCAAGATTGCGTATTTCGTTCGTATAAAAATCGCACTCGTGAAGCGAGTTGACCGAATTCTCTTTAATGAAACTGTATTTAATGGGACGACAATATTTAGTCGATGACGAACGATCGTTCAACCATATACCATTATTACCTTCTTTCAATTCTAGTGGGACGAAAGTTATAACGAACAACGAATGGTAATAAGTAGAGTCGTCATCGTTGTTAACTGGCTTGCTTTGGAGTACTTGTCCGGAAGCCCCATCCATGCCCCACTTGCTATATAAAACTAACAACTTGTCCCGTAACGATGTAACTACATCTTGTGGTAATGATGATACCAATCGTCGAGCTGTGTGATCAAGCAACGATTGTAACTGGATACTTGCTCCATAATCTGTGACGCTGATATTTTCGGGATAACACATTTTTTTGCCGACAGAACCGCAGGGTAAGGAGGATAGCATTTGTCACCTAAAATTGTTTTGTTATGTGTTCGGAGTTTATTATATTTGTCTTTTGTCAAATTTAAATCCATATACATAGCCAATACCTCATCATTAAAATTTTCTCCTACTATATCCTCTACGTTATCAGTCATGTCAGGTATCTGTGCATCACTCTGCGGTATTTGTGCAGCTCTTTGTAATGCGTCTGTCGGAAATGCAGATCAAATCTCTAATATACGTCTTCTTTTCCTGCTGACTGACGCTTCTTCGTACGATAGTAGTATAGGGGTACCGATAGACAGACGTAAACACCCCCCACTCCTCCAGCTTGAGGTTGGTCTGGCGCCAGACGGCACGCGCGCCTTGGGATAGGTTAGGGGTTAATGACCTCATAAAGAGGTGATAATGTTTATTAAAGGGTAATTAATGTCAAAATAAACAATAAAAACGTCAATAAATAATGTTAAATGGGTAATTAATGTCAGAAAAAAATAATTTATGACCGTAAATATCCCTGTAGCCGCCTTTTGAAGTAGGTCAGTAGTCTGACGTAAACAAAAACGTACGGGGTACCTTTGGCCGCTACGCGTGGCTGGCAGACGAATATTGAGATAGGTCAGGGGTTAATGACCTCATAAAGAGGTGTTAATGGTTATTAATGGTTAATTAATGTCAAAACAAATAATAAAAATGTCAATAAATAATGATAATTGAGTGATTAACGCCAGATACGTAACAATTTATGATCGTAAATAACACTACTCCCGCCTTGTACGGTTTGTCAATAGACTAACGTAAACAAAAACGTACGGGGTACCTCTGGCCGCTACGCGTGGCCGGCAGACGAATCTTGAGATAGGTCAGGGTTAATGAACTCATAAAGAGGTGTTAATGGTTATTAATGGGTAATTAATGCCAAAACAAATAATAAAAATGTCACTAAATAATGTTAATTGGGTAATTAAAGCCAGATACCTATCAATTTATGGTCGTAAATAACACTACCACCATCTCGTTCGCTTTGTCAATATTCTGACGTATACAAAAACGTACGGGGTACCTTTGGCCGGAACGTGAGGTAGGTCATGGTTCAACGACCTTTCGACGACTATTTGTTAGTTTTCGTGTTTGGCTTCTTATGATGATTCAGCCCCCACTCCTCCTTATTATTTATTAAGATTTACCAATACATAACGCCGATGACCTTTATATACTTGTTGCGCACGTGTCAGTCCGCTTGTAAGTCGAAACCGAGAGACTGTAATTTCCTACGACGTTTAAAAAGCACACGTGGTGTTTATATTCGAGTGACCTAGTTTTCTAGGAAAATCTTGAAGGCGAAGGGGAGATAAGCTTCTAGAAGTAAGCTGGAAATCATAGCATACAAACTAATACATGTAGAATCTGGAATCCCTCTAAACAACTACTTTATTATAATAGTTTCTTAGAAATCTGCTGAAAATACGAAGGGAAGATTTGACAAAGGTAGAATAAGAAAACATTAGATTTGTTAAAAACACATTTTATTCAAACATAGCACATTTTAAACGTACAAGATTGGATACATTTGTTATTATATTGTCCGCCATAATTAAGCGGATAATTAGTACATGTTTCATTTTTAGTATTAGTAGAATATTGATATTTTCTCAAAAATTGATCGTACCACTTGTTCACAAGGTAATCGTTTTTTCTAGTGTCAGTAGAGAAATTCTGGTGAAAATCATATAAACTATAACCGTTAGACATAGTACATAAAAACATAAGGCAATATTGACCGCACACAGAAGAAGTAACGCTCTGAAGACACTTGTCGCTCCATCTGATTGTCTTACAATTGCGTCGGAGGCGGCGAATATGATGCGTGATGAATGGAGGCGATCCATAGCTGTTAAAGAAGATCCCATTAGAAAATTCGTCGACATAAAATGCTACCCAGTGCGAGCCTGGTTTTGTTTTATCGTCCGTGTTAGCGATTATTGCCGCAGGTTTCGTCCACACCAGAGGAATCAGATCTGCCTGATAGACGCCTTTCGTATGCCCTTGGATGTATCGAAGGGATCGTAACAGTTGTTTCGAATTCATTGGCGATTTTGTTTGGCGCCTTCGAACTGCAATCGCCGGTTGCGAAACTGAAACTAGTTTCTGTAGAAACACACAATAACGACGAGGACGACGTCGAAGGCGACGAATCCCAATCTTCACTTTTATCTTTGTCGCTGTTGTTGTCGATGATGTTGTTGCTGATGTTGTTGTTGTTGTTGTTAGAAGCGGATTTGCGCGAAACTAGCCATCCTCGTAAGTTGACAGCATTATTCAGGGCGCACGAGTATTTGTCAGACACTCTGATTCCGTGATAAATACAGAATGTTTCATTCGAGCGAATTTCGGTGAATGTTGGCGCGTCCGGATTTTCTTCTAAATTTATGAAAGGTCTCATAATAATTTTCTCCAGTAATTTTTTTTTTGATATCCGCGTACGTAAATGCGACTGGCATGACGCGTGATTTCTTGAAGTGTGTGAAATACTTTACACGTGTCTGATTCACCGTCGAACCACTCGATCCCGTGATGATGCTCAGAGAGGTATGAATTTGTCTTTCGCGAAATTGCAGGTAATTCGGAGAAATTATCGTTCGATCGTAGAATCCAATGGCCAATGTAGTTTTTTTCTATACAAGTGACAGCAATCTCTTTCGGAATAAAATTGTGCCTTTTGTTTAAAAAACCTTGAACGTCGACGATAAACTCCATACTTGTACCGTGATACTCAACTCGGATCGTGCAACTGATGTCAAAATACGTTCGGTTTGATCCTTTTAAGCGAGACGGAGTCCCCTCTTTTACGAATTTAGGCATTGTAATCGGTAATAATCTGACGAGAAGAGTCAATTTCTAAAACACTATCGTATTCTGCGTAGACTATACAATTTACAGTATTTTCAAGAGCGGAATCGAAGCGTACCTCTATACGTAAGCAACCGTTCTTTACGAGGTTCCAATGAGTAGCGCAACTTGCAGAAAGATCAGACGTTAGATCAAAAACAAACAGACAATAGCCGTTTGCAAATTCATCCCTCGAGATTTCGTTCCCCTCGTTCATGAACTGAATACCTGTGCCTGAAAACAGCGTGTGATACGACTCCACGAATAGCTGTGAATTTGTTTTGAAATTTGGCTGTAGTGGTTTGCTAGGGATTTGTGTGCCGTCGACGTATAACGATAAAAAGTTAATATCATAATTTTTAAAATTGAATGGATTAAGTCGACGATCGCCGTTAAAAGCTTTATTGTCAACAAAACCGATAACCACCCTTTTCGGTAACTGTCCGAGAATAACGTTATCAAGTGTATCTCCGAGTACTCCGCTGTGCAGTGCAAACGATTTGACCTCGACCTGGTGAGAGGATATTTCGCTGTAGTATTTGACAAGGTTTTTGCATGTGCGAGAAGTATACCTGGGTTTATCTTGGCTCGACGCACTAGTAATGTAATATCGCTGATATTTACTGAAAATTTCCCATCTGCCGATTCGTCTATGAGAGTAAACGAATCTTTAGAGCGGACGAGACGCAAGCGTATTTCTACACCGTTTAGCATGAATTTATCCTGATTGAAAATATCGCAGTGCAAATGTCCGATGAGATCCACTGTTTGAGAATTTTCAGTGTATTTTTTACGCTTAGTTAGTCCAACATTATTCGCACTTGAGGGTAACGAATCCATATGAGCCCCAGTGTCTTTATACCAAAGTGTCGAAGTTAAGTGTGAAGCCTTCGCCGCTGGACCGTAATTCAATAATGTCTCAATGTACGATCGGTAGGCGTAGGTATTATTAGGTGGTGATACAAGTTTTTGGTTAAAGAACACATCTACCTGGTTAAACATTGAATGCAAAAAGTTATTCACAGGTGCAACTTTAGCGTTGTCTTCTGCATCGTTTGGTTGAATACGAGCTTTCAGACTAATCATCGTATGCGCAAGGTCAATGTACTCTTCGCCATGACCTGGTACAACAAATTCTATCGGTGAGTGATCTGTTAAGGAAGATACAGCTTTGTAGTGTACCCAGTGCGAGCTCTCGATCGTCGTTTGTGTCGGGGGTAGCGTGAAGAGGTCAAGCTCGGATTTCATGCACTCGCACGAGTGTGAATGGAGGAAAGACATTATTTCTATTTTTATCTAAATATGTCGTTCGAATCAGTATTACGTTTTCGCTTTCTACACTTTCCGTTATTTGTCTTCCTTCTCTTCTGAGTTTTCTTCTTCTTCTTTAACGGTTTCTTCCTCTTCTTTTTGGTTTTCCCTCGCACTCTATTTATCTTTCGTTTCGAAACACGCCCCGATTTGGTTTTGCGTAATTTATGGGTGCTGCGACGACGCCGCTGTGTGACATGCACTAACGTATTACCAGATGAATACTGAAAAGGATCTATTTTTGATAAACTTTTATATCCCGAACCAGACATAATTTTTGAAAGTTTCTCTCTTGCTCTATCTGTGAGGTTATTTCCAGATTCCTTTGCACGATTTCTTAACGATTCCTTGAATGAAACTTTGTTCTCGCCGACATCTTCGATTACATTTATTCCAGCACGTAAGGCCTCTTTACCAACTGCAGCAGCGCCTTTACCTAATAACGATAATATGCGTCTAAACAATCCTCCGAGAAAACTTCCAATTCCATGACTGCGCTGATCCAAAGACCCGACATAAACGTTTCGAATTTGTCGACCTCTACCGAACAAGTTTCCACCACCACCAAGACCATTACCAGCCTGTTCGTCGTAGTATGTTATGTAATGATTCAATATTGTCTTTTAAAGTGAAGGGTGACGGTCAACGTTCCGTACTCGAATGGTATTGGTAAACCTGCGTGGTCTCTTATATCTATTGTAATTTCGCGAAATCTTTTCGACAAAAGAGGAATGTAATTGGGCGGTGAAAAATGTCTTACCACAGTTTCGCCGTAATTATAATTTTTTCCACCGATATTGACAATTCGCAATAAAGTCACTTGCGAATCACCAACAATGTTCGGTTCACAAATATCGGTGTAGACAAATAACTGATCGGGGATTGCACGGGACAAACTAGCAGGGTAGTACCGATGTATTCGATTTTTCTTATCAGCTTCTTCCCCTTTTCAGGAGTAATGTTCGCTATATCGGGAAGTCCGAGAATTCTATTTACCGAACTGGGAAAAAGAAAGTAATGTGATTTTTTACAATCTTTTTGCGTACAAAACGAAGAAACGATGCCCCCGCGTGTATTTGCATAATTGAATTGTAAGTGTACTCCGTCTAAAAATTGGTCGTAGAAAACTTTTAGACGATCGTTGATTCCGTCTACAAAATCAGATACACTATTGTAATAACCTTCGGAAATATTAGCACTGGTTGTATCGATAACTTGCAGTCACCGATAAATTCCTTTCCGCGATCTGTCTGAAGAACGACCGGTAACCGACCATCGTTTCTATCGAAAATTCTTTTAAACCCAGCCAGAACTTCAAGGGCACTTTTATCTCGAAGTGATTCGACCCATACATATTTACTCAATACATCTATGACGACAAGCACGTAACTTTTATTGTCGTTGTAAGTTTTAAGGGAACGTAAATCTACGAGATCGGCTTCCCAGAGGTCGTCAATATTTGTAACTGAATATCTTAAACGCTGAAAACGTCTTTTGATAGGTATGTGTAGAGTGTAGGCGTCTTTCTGGTTTAACCACTCGCGAATGTTTTTCTCGGGAACGTGATACTTTTTGAGACGAATAATATTTCGGGCGCCCGAGTACCCTACCGGGTGTGAAGGATCGTAATAAATACGCTCCAAATCGTTTTCCGTTACAATTCGAGATCCAGCCATTCCATCTGTCCTGAATTATCGTGTTTTCGTTCTTGTTGCGTTTTTTCTGTTTCTCTCTCCCTGTCACTGCCCTCCTTGTCGTCGTCGTCGACGACGACACTTTTCGACAAGTTTTTTCGGAATCTCGCAGAGTTTATAATATCTCTAGATTTTTTACCAAATCGTGGAGTAGCGGCAAGCTTCCACAAAGATTTGTTGCCGATGGAACGTGGTGGGATACGTTCCGCACTAAGAGTACGAATAAATTCTTCGCGACCAACTGGTTGTGCGGACTTTCGCGCACGTGTTGCATCGTTGACAAGTTCGACAATGTCAGACCCGATGACCTCATAACCGTCGATAGTTACAACGCCTTCATTGTCCCACGAAATACGTTTCGAGCGATGTATATGGTTCAGTAATTTCAAAGCTTTTGCTCTATACGAGAAAGGGATACTTTTTAGAATTTCGGAGCTAGAAATTGGAATCATATCCTTCTCCTTGGACGTTACTTCATTTCGAGCTCCGGAAATTTCCTGTCCACTGTTTAGCGGCTTATGTTGTTGTTGTTGTTGTTCCTGCCGCTGCTGATTCTCCTCATTCTTGATATGAGCACTATCTTCAATATCGCTAATATCCTTTACATTCTGTAAGTTTGTTTGTTTTTCATCATATAATTGTTTGGTGAAAAAATAAAGATATCGTTGAAGCGTTCGAATGTACCGAGCGAGTTTACCACGCTCGTGGAAAATGTGTGCTGCCTCGCCGTCTTTAATATTAAACGTGGAAATATTATCACAATCAAACGTCTTATTATTATCTCCACCCTGTAGGATATTAGACAATTCCTCGTCCAATCGCGATAGCGCTGTGCCGGGTGTTTGCGCCGTTCTCTTATCCTCACTCGCTCCGTGTATTTCACTTTCGGGAACTAGTATCATTTTCTTTGCATACTCCATAAGGTCAACGTTTTTTAATCACTACCGCTGCCGCCGATTAATTTCGAAAAAATGGCGCAGATAACCGGTGCCAGAAGAAGCGGTATCCAATGTCCACCTCTTTGTAAAATAATCCGTCTTTTTCGTTGCCAGGTACGGTTATCACCACCACCACCACCACCGCTACCGACCTGTCTAGACCTGTTTTTATCGTTTTTTTTCGTAGTAAAGACGAGTGTACGTAAAATTTTTTTATGCTTTCGAAGTAAACACTTCTCCCGCGGTTTTAAAGAAACGACACCACGCAATACATTGAGCGCACACTCACAGATATATTTGACTAGTGTTCTGTCGGCGATTTTCAACAAAGCTGTACGTTGTCGTTTATCCGCATGACACAAAGCGTGTAATAAAGCGAGATATTTTTTTCCAAATGGTGAAGAACACGAAATACCGTCGTTTACTTTTTTTGCACGATTTCTGTCTTTACGATTTCTTGCGATGAGATGAATTTTGTTATTTTTATGTTTTCCAACAGACGATACTTCCATAGTCGCGGTTAACTGTACACTGACAATAATAAATATCTGTACGATTTTTTTAAACTCGTTCGCTTTAATTCATTCATCTACGTTTAGGCACATATGCAACATGCGGTTGTTCGTCCAGAAATATACGTGCACGAAATCTGAAATCATCCGGCGTGCTTTGTTTAAGATCTAAGAGAAGATAACCATGTGGGCGATAAGTTGCATCTCTGTACGCTTCTTGGAGAAATTTTGAATTTTCCGGGTATACCTGACGTGCGAGATGCTGAATTTGAGCCCTATCTCGAGGATTTTTAAACAAAACCAGGTAATTGGTATTAAGTGAAATGTCGCGCTGTCCACGACCCTGATGAAAAATATTTTGCGTAATGAAAATTACACTCATATTTTTATGGTGACTACCTTTAGTAAAGAGATCCATGATCCCTCATTTAGTGAAGAGGGGGCCGCGCTGAACAAGCTCATCAGTGCCCCCTCTTCGATAACACCGCTTGTAAGACAACAAACCCGCGTTATACATGTAATGTGTGTGTGTGTGTGTGTGTGTGTGTGTGTGTGTGTGTGTGTGTGTGTGTGTGTGTGTGTGCGTGTGTGTGGAAGGTTAAAAAAACTTCATAAAATATGCTCATGTACCTCTTTGAAGAAATATCCGTACATACTTACATAAATATAGATACATGTACACCTACGGAGAATATTCCGTAGAAGAGATGTATTATGCAACGATAAAAACGATCAAACAACATCAAAGACAGCGACCCATCTTACGAGAATAGTTCTTGCCAACAAGTGGATCTTTTGCTCCAAGATTGCGGGTGAGGAAGTGGTGTTTTTTAGAAATAGGTTGAAATATTAATAGGTAATTTATTTCATGTATGATGATACGTTTTATTATTCATATCAATTTTTACAGTACCGCGTTAAACGTTGTTTTTGTATTTTCGATGATTATTTCTAAAAATAATATAACAAGTTCATACATAGTTATGTTTAACAGTCCACCTGCAAAGAAAGCCTTTGACACTTGTGTTTTCATATAATTACAAATTTGTTCACGTTCATTTAGAAGAATTTGCTCGATGCGTAGATCGCACGGTAAGTTTTTATAATTTTGAGAAAGAAGATGCCGCAGAATTTCATCCTCGATTCGAAATCTGCATTTTTGTACATCCTCGAAAATTTCGTTTAGTTTTTTCATTCGTTCATCGACACAAATCACTAGTCTCTTCAAACCATCAAATGTGGTTTTGTGCATTACGATCGATGGTGTAAAAGTTCTCCTTCTAAATACTCTGTTATCAGAAGCTTCCTTCTTTGCCCTCTTTCGCGATGGTGGTGATTGGTTTGCAGATTCAATGTCCCTACGTTTTTCAGGTGTTTTTAAGATATTCTTAGCTAGCGATGTCGGCGCCTTCTGCATTTCGTTGTTTTCGAGCGTTGCGGGTACTGCTGTCGCTGCTACCTTCTCACCATCATCACCCTCATTATCATTTTCAGTGGTGGTAGTGGTGGGGATTTGTTCGAAAACGACCGCTTTCGCACCGTACGATGTCGTAAAGATGATTTTAAAATCTTTGACGTTTATTTTCGTATCGCGTAATGTTGATGCTCGTTTAAAATACGAGTCGTCGAAATATGAAGAAACGGTATCAATGACCTTTGTGAACTTTGACCAACTATCCGATTGCATTGTTAGACCGATAGATGATTGATTGTTGAAAATTTTTACAACGGGTACGAATAAACCCACATCGGTAGGTGCCATTCCGATGGAAAGTCTCTTGCTCGATGATTTGTTCAATGAATATGTGGTTGACAAAAGCAACGATTGTGTATTGCGAATACCATTCTCCACTGTAAGTGACATGTGAGCACGCTTTTCATTAGGAGATTGATATGCTTCGGTAGAGGAGCTCTCGCTCACGATTGTGGATGACGATGATGATGTTGGTGGTAGCGGTATCGACGACATTCCATCATCGTTTTCGTCATACGTTTGAGTTTCTTGATGCACAATTTGAGTAGCGAGTGAATGCGTATCATCCATATTTTTCTCATTATCAAGGGCTGGAGCCTGTCGAACCATTTCTATAATCCCGCAAGTTCTTTTCACAGTTTTTGTCAGAAATTTCAAACAACACGATGTAACGACCACGTTCACTATTTTAATCAAATATGCTACACTGCACACTCTTTATAACAAAAGCTCACAATAACTGTACGTTTACGTTGTAGGAGAAGTGAGTAAAAGCGCAATGTGTAAAGTTCGCTATAACTGCGTGCAAGCGACTGTGCCTTTTCCTGCTGAGGCCGCTGGTTAAATACGCTAGTGTTACAACGACCCAAAAAGTAACTCGTACATATAAATACATGCACACACGTGCACACACACACACACACACACACAGACACTTGACTGCGCAAACACATATTATTAATGAAAGGCATTTAAACTCGGGTTCAGCGAAGGCAACGAAAAAATTCAAGAAAATCATAGTATTTTCATGTCTAAAAGTTTTTGTAAATGTCTTAAAGAGAAGACTTAAACGGAGGAGGAGGAGGAGTCCATAAAGTAGAAAATATATTGGCCTTTCTTAAATTTTTAAAACTCTCGACTCTGTCGAACGACGGGTCTCTGCGAGCAAACGAAATCATTTCGAGAAAAGCCATCTACTCTGCTTTATGTAATAGTTTTCATCTTGTATGTGAGATATTTCCTATCAGTTATATTTTGCACGAAAAAAGATCATAAAATGTCTAAATAATTTGAGAGTTTTTGGAAACACTCGAAACGGAAGCTTATCATACACGATACAGTTTTGGGGAATGTGAACCATCTCGCAAGCTGGTACATTTAATATTTTACAAATGTGATGTGAGAAAAATATATTTTTCCCAATCACAGACATCATAGATGTATAAAACCAGCGATCATAGTTACAAGTCCTCACTTGTGAAAATCTCTTTCGCCTCGAACGTCTTCGTAATTTTTTCGAGTAGTATTTCTAATCAGCAAAAATGGAATTAGAGCTCCGCCAAATAATATCCGCAATCGTGGGGTACGTTGGTACAACAAATCGTACCGTTGTTAGTGTTTTCGGGTTACGCTACAGTGTTAGTGCTCATCGTAAATCGTACGAGAGATTGTGCCACGATTTCCGACAATTGGTGCGGTACCTTTTGGAGTGCGAACATACAGTGTTTTGTGACGTGTATAAAAAGTTTATTATAAAGTGCGATGTCGCGATGCGTCTCACCGGGAACGTACTCGTTTCCAGAGGAAAGCGGCATGACAGACTCTACAGGCGCATCATCGCAGAGTGCGAAGAGATTACGGGTAAGTTTGTGTATTTTTTGTAATACTAATGTTAATTTTCGTCCTTCCGCGTTTGAGATGGTGTATAAAACGCCCCCTCCGGTCAACGCAAGCGGGATAGACAAATGTAAACGTCACGTAAGGAGTTTCAACCAATGAGGTATCGAACTTGATATCGCAATTAATTATGATTGGTGGAATTTCCCTACTTTACATTTACGTAGAGCGGGTTTGAAGTATTACGAAAATTGTTTATCGACATCTTGTTTGTTTTTGCAGATGTTGTTCGCGTATTGGACGATGTATCGTCCATCAATACAGGTGAACTTCTCTCGGAGCACGATTCGTTGACAACGGATGGCGCGCGAAGCATTCGCAGTGTTGATCTAACGGTAGAAAGTGCCCCGGGTGAATCCGCCAATTTTCGGCAACAACCAGTCCTGCAGGATGTTGCACACGAACCAGACAGAGTATAGCTGTATACGCTATATCGCAGCTATTAATAGTGGTAATGCTCTTTCTTATTTTTCAATAATATTGATACATGTACATTAAAAATATTTAACGTAATTGTTACATTTTTTATAATTTTCTTAGACTTTGAAAAAAGAAAGCGCTTGCGACTCGTGCAAGATTACGCCGAATATGGCCTTAAAATGGAGAGGGTGGCTAAATGGTTGGCAACCCATTATGAATATTCGGATGGGGAAACCTTTCCATCCCTTAATCTCGGGATAGTAATGCGATATGTCGATGCGACGTATTGCTCGAGTCTCGAGGAATAAAAATGTAACTTTTCGTTTTTTTTTCGAAAATTATTATCATTGTGTAATGTATAAAATTATTCAGTAAGCGTTAATAATTTGTTTTCAGATCATGATGGCGCTCAAGGACAAGTCGGTGGAGGTTGTTCAGGTGCAACATCCGCCTATGAGGCCGACGACGAAAGCGATGATGACAACGACGTTTCCAGCAGCAGTGTCAGTACCGGTGATGCAGCATATACCCCCGACGCTGACGAAGAATATGATGACGAGGATGATGACACCGACGTTGGAGAAGAGTCTAGAAATGATGAACCAGCATCAGCGTTTTCCTCATCATTGCCAGCAGCTTTATCATCATCATCATCATTATCATCAGGACCACCGGCAAGTAAAATTCAAATTGCTAAGGATACCGTAAATTGGGGTAAAGTCGGCTATTTTTCATATCTTTTTGCTTAAATGCTCATGAGAAAACTTAAAATAATTATTGGTATTTTTAATAAGTAATCTTTAACTCCTCTGTTTTAAGATCTATGTAATAGAAAAGAAAATTACTTTCTAGAATTAACGGTATATACTATTTTGTCATCGCCGACTTTTACCCCAAATGCGGGGTAAAGTCGGCTATCGTCATACATCGAAAAAGTAAGCTACTGTAATAAAACAAAACAATTTTCTAACACCATCGGAAATAAATTATGGCCATCTCATAAATTTCTAAGTGTGAAAACCGCTTTTTAACCCTTTGAGGAATAGTAGAACAGTCAGTGTCACCCCAGTAAATAATTTTCTTCATGCAGGTAAATCAATATCTATTTCAATGATGGATTGAAATTTTGTACTCGGGGGTTTTCGAGGCCGCTAATTACGAATATGTTGTCAAAATCACAAAATTCAAAATGGCTGATCCAATATGGTAGACGAAAATCCGAAGCTTGATTCGATTTCGATGAAATTCTGTACTTGGGGGTTTTCGGAGCCGCTCATTAAGAATATATCGTCAGATTTTCGTAATTCAAAGTGGCGGATGAAATATGGCCAGGCCAAAAGCTGAAATTTGATTCGATTTACATGAAAATTGGTACTGGGAGGTTTTCAAAGCCGCTGATTATGTATCCGTTCTCAGATTTTCGAAATTCGAAATGTCGGACCGGATATGGCGCCATGTTGATTCAGCCATTTTTAATTTTGAAAGTAACATTGATTTTTGACGTTTCTCTGCTTCTCGTATTACATTCTGTAATTGTTCCGTTGACTATTTGAACAATCTAGAAGAATCCGTCTTTGTTTTATAAATTTCCCCCATGGCCGACTTTTCCCTACAAATCTTACATTTTTAGAGAAACCGATATTTTGCGATATCTAATGATCTTATCGAGGTCATTTTTGATCGTAAATTAGGTTAGAGATATAGGCTATGCGATACATAGTTTGATTTTACATAAAAAAATTTGTACAATTATTTACAAGTGCTTTTTTCACACTATTTACTTTAGAGGCTAAATATACATTCACACATAAACGACGTTTTTATTCAAACTTATCGATGAATTTGAGTCAAATAAACTGTAAATGAAAGTTTGATATTCCTACTAACTAAAACAATTACGCATCTTCGACTTTTCTCTCTAGAAAAAGGATAATTAAATATTTTAAGATAGGTTATCGAATGGCCGACTTTTCCTTTCAAGCCGACTTTACCCCAATTCACGGTACATTCCGGTACTATAAACGATTTCAACTGTCGGGTCGCGAGATTCGTTTTAAAATAATAAAACCGGGCGATGAAACGAATCCGATCAAATATATAGAAGGCGTTATACAAGAACTGTTTGACTTGATAACGTCAACTATAGTTTTACGCGACGATAGCGGTGATTCCGACTTAATAGGTCTAACTTTTAACGCGTCTAATTTTTCAAAACCTGCCGGTTTATCTTTCCGAACTATCAGTAATTTCAACGCAACGGACATGTTAAATCTTATAACGTCTGTTGCGCAAAGCGCGTCGGATATTGAATTAAATGACGATTTTGTTATTGAAGTGCATCACGTTCCTGTTCCCCGCGGTCGGGGTAATAACAAAATGAACGAAGCTGCTTTCCGTAGCAAATCAGTCGTGTCGATTTGCAACGATGACAATCTCTGCTTCCCAAGGGCTCTTGCTATAGCCGAATACTTTTTAAAAAAAAATTTAGTTTCCCCAGATATATGGCGTAAATCGTGGAAAAACATATGTCGCCCCAATAGTAATTTACAATTAGAAAACGCGAAACGCATTATATCAGAGGCTAACGTTCGAATCCCTGAAAATGGTTGTTCAACGCTTCAATTTCAGGAATTTCAACGATATTACGCGGGTAAAAATGTTGCCATAGTCATATACGACAGTAATGGTATCGGCAACGGTGAAGACTTAATATTTGACGGTCGGCGAGAATTCCTCTCGTTTCGTCGTGATACTATAAATATACTCTATCACGCAAGAGCGAACCATTTCTCGATGATCACAAATCTAATGGGCGTGGTTGGGAAAAAATGCAGATATTGTCGATGTTGCATTAAACGCTATACAAGACCCGACTCGCACTCGTGTCCGTATACCTGCAATATGTGTTTTTCGGAACCCGCATGCGAGAAGATTAGGAATAATTTTGTTTACTTAAATTGGGTAAAGGTATGCGTAGTATTTGCGGTACTATAAAAATTTGTAAAAGCTGCAACAAATGTGTAGATGTTAATTACGGGTGTCACATGTGCGGGTTAACGAAATGCAGACGTTGCAAAAGTCAACACGATATCAACTCGCATTGTTTTATGCAAAAAATTGCTACAAAAAATTCGAATCTTTCCTTGAGACCCCAACCAACATTATCATCACCGTTATCGTCGTCGTCGTCTTCGCCATCCCTCTCTTTGTCATCTTCCACACCTTTAAATACTAATGGGCGTGGTATCGATAATGGTGGTAGTATTAGTAGTAGCAACTCGTCGAATATTATTACAAGTCGCCCCCGTACACGTTTTATTTTTTATGATTTTGAAACCCCACAAGACGTGGCGTATCGAGGAAATCCAGAGATCAACCTACACATCGTAAACCTTTGCGTCGCACATCAAGTATGTGAGTCATGCATCGATTTATTAGATATAAGCGGAATTTGTGAGTTTTGCGGACCACATGAATTTATTTTCAAACACGACCCAGTTAAAGAATTCATAGACTTTGCAGTACGCGAGAAATCGAGTTTTTCTAAAGTTGTTTGTATAGCGCACAACGCGAAGGGCTTTGATGCACAGTTTATCTTGAGGCATTTGATCAAACGTGAAAATGCTTTCAATAAATCATTAAAGCCGAGTGTAATTTTAAACGGAAAAAGCATTATAAAAATAGAATTCGATAAAACAATTTTTATAGGCAGTTTAAATTATTTCCATATGAAGTTAAGTGCTTTGCCTAAAGCATTTGGCCTTCCAGAACACACCAAGAAAGGTTATTTCCCTCACTTATTTAATACTCTCCAAAATACAGATTATGTCGGAGCATTTCGGAGCGTATTTTTACGCCCCCGATCAAATGTCGCCTGATGAAAGAGGAAAATTTTTCAGCTGGTATAACGACTGTATCGCTAGAAATGAGGTATTTGATATAAAACGCGATATGGAAGTATATTGCAAAATGGATGTCGATATTTTACGAAGAGCATGCGTTGCTTTTCGTAAAATATTTCTCCAAAAAGGTAATGTTTGCCCCTTTAGTGAGGCGGTAACGATAGCATCAGCATGTTCGCGCGTTTATAGGAAGAATTTTCTGAAACCCAACACTATCGGGCTATTACCACCGGGAAACAGTTACAGACGCTGTAATCGCCAATCGAAGGTGGCTATAGAGTGGCTTCTTTGGTGTGAAAAGGTGCACGGTTGTGAAATTGTGCACGCAGGTCGTTCTCGAGAATATCGTCTACCCGAAGGTCCACTAGTAGATGGTTTCTTACCACCAGATGAAAACGATGTGACTAATAACGTCAAAGGACACGTGTTTCAATTTCATGGGTGTTTCTTCCACGGTTGTCGATCTTGTTTTTCGGAATTTAGAGATAAACCTATTTTTTCAAACGGTGAAAATTTCAATAAAGCGTATGCAAATACAATATCTACATCGCGTCTAATACGCTCGTTCGGATACAAGCTTACCGAAAAATGGGAATGTACGTTTAATCGGGAGAAAAAAACAAATAGAGAACTTTCTGATTACGTTGAAAATCATCCAATGGCGTCTTACGTTGTTCTCGATCCGCGCGCTGCATTTTTTGGCGGACGAACGGGAAATACCGCAACATATTACACTGTCAAAAATAATGAAAAAATTAAGTACGTAGATGTATGTTCGCTATATCCGTACATTTGCAAGACCGGTCGCTTCCCCGTAGGCCATCCAACCATTTATGTTGGAGAAGAATGTGCTGCCATCACGAGTCTAGAAGATCCAATTAATTTAGACGGGGTAGAAGGACTTATCATGTGTAAAGTACTACCACCCCGAAATCTATATCATGCGGTACTGCCAGTTAAAATGAATTCTCGGTTGCTATTTCCTCTCTGCCGAAGCTGTGAGATCGAGTGGCAATCAGACTGTATACATGAGAATGACGACGATAGAGTATTAACTGGGACGTGGGTGGTCGATGAGGTCAAGAAAGCTATTCAGAAAGGCTATAAAATCCGAAAAATACTCGAAATTTGGCAGTATAATATAACGCAATACAATCTTCAGACTCACGATGGTGGTCTGTTTTCGAAATACATTGATACGTTCCTAAAAATGAAGCAAGAAGCGAGCGGCTGGCCTGCAGAATGTGTCGATGAGCAAACAAAAAGCTTGTACGTAGAATCTTATGAGCGGACCGAAGGGATAAAGCTCGAACAAAATAATATATCAAAAAATCCCGGTTTAAGAGCCGTTGCTAAACTGTGTTTAAATTCATTTTGGGGGAAATTTGGGCAACGCGAAAATCTGCAGCGTACAGAGATTATTTCCACGCGCCAAGACTTGCTTGAAATTTTCACAGATGTGACAAAAGAGGTTACTCAGATTCTTCCGGTAAATGACAAGATTATATTTGTCAATTGGGTCGACAGAAGCGAAACGGTCACACCATCAAATTGTACAAACATTGTTATGGCTGCTTACACGACAGCTCAAGCGCGTTTGAAACTATACAATTATTTAGAAAAATTGGATCGTCGCGTGCTTTATTTCGATACCGATTCAGTAATATATATATCTAATAAATCGATGACGTCACCCGAAGATTATGAACCGCCTTTGGGTAATTTTCTGGGTGACTTGACCGACGAGCTCGCGGATTACGGGTCGGGCTCGTATATTGAGACCTTTATCTCAGGGGAGCCTAAATTTTATGCTTTTCGCGTGCGAACTGAAAACGATCAGTATTACGACACGTGTAAAGTCAAGGGTATTTCATTAAATTACGAAAATGGGAAAAAAATTAACTTTAATTCGATTTATAAAATGATTATGGAAAGTGATTGTAATAATACTACTAATACCACTACGACCACTGGTACACGTCCAAAAATACGCATTAGATTTAACGCAATACGACGCACCGCCGTACATGAAATTGTAACGCGACCGGAAGAAAAAACATATCAAATAGTTTTGAAAAAACGGCGACACGTTTCGACTCGCTACTCATTTCCTTTTGGGTACAAACAGTAAAGTAGATCACAATTGTAGCACACTTGATAATTGTAAAATTTTGTACATACAAAAGATTTATCGTTTTTTGTGGAAAATTATAAATATAAGAGGTTGAACATATATGTAATCGAATTAATAAGAATAAGAATAATGAAAAATTATTACAATATTTCATTTACCCTTACGATTGAACGCAAGTACAGATCATTCATCCGTTAATACAAGGTCACAGTCAACTCGGACGACTCCGGTCCTCCTACATATTACGCAACATATTTGCCCCGTTGCTTGTCGACTCTACTCATAGGAATTCTTCGTATCTCCTCTTTCGTATTTTCAACGTCTTATCTCCCCTTCGTATTCAAATTTTTCCTAGAAAATTGGGTCCCCCTCGAGTAAAAACCATGTGTGTGCTTCAACGTCGTATGAAATCACAGTCTCTCGTTTTCGACCTACAAGCGGACTGACACGTGCGCAACGAGTATATAAAGGTCATCGGTGTTATGTATTGGTAAGTCTTAATAAATAATAAGGAGGAATGGGGGCTGAATAATCATAAGAAGCCAAACATGAAAACTAACAAATAGTCGTCGAAAGGTCGTTGAGCCATGACCTACCTCACGTTCCGGCCAAAGAGACCCCGTACAGGTTTGTTTACGCCAGACTACAGGGCTACCTCGCAAGGCGGGGCGTTTTTATTGTTTGTTTTGATATTAATTATCCATTAATAACCACTAACATCTCTTTACGAGGCCATTAACCCCTGACCTATCTCAATATTCGTCTGCCAGCCACGCGTAGCGGCCAAAGGTACCCCGTACGTTTTTGTTTACGTCAGACTACTGACCTACTTCAAAAGGCGGCTGCAGGGATATTTACGGTCATAAATTATTTTTTTCTGACATTAATTACCCATTTAACATTATTTATTGACGTTTTTATTGTTTATTTTGACATTAATTACCCTTTAATAACCATGATCACCTCTTTATGAGGTCATTAACCCCTGACCTATCCAAAGGCGCGCGTGCCGTCTGGCGCCAGACCTACCTCAAGGTGGAGGAGTGGGGGGTGTTTACGTCTGGCTATCGGTACCCCTATACTACTTACGATACACCTGGGTAGTTTTTCCCTCGAGAAGAACGATTCAAGGGATCAACGGACTTTAATGGATTTGATGAAAATTGTAATGAAAAAATGTTAGCCAAAAAATGTTTATGTCTATTTACAAAATATTCTTTTTTCCGAGACGCTAAATTCCATTTGCGGACATATGCCGGCAAAAAATTATTCCTAATTTTATGCCGGATTTCAGCAAGTTTAGTCTCGTCATAATCATAATTCCCTTTAATTTTATCCATGATTATTTCAGTCTTATCTAAACGTGCATCCTCCGAATTCCACAACCATGAACATAGCTCACTTTGCTGTATTTCAAAAGAGTCCATTTTTAATAAAGAAAACGAATATCAATATACATAAATGTACTTGATATTCGAAGTAACTACGTTGGATATCGTTCTTCTATTATACTAAACTTCGGTACAGCTGCGGTCTGCAGTGAGAGTATTAATATGGAATGCTTGAATAGACACTACCTATCGGTAGTGAGCGTACTAGAATTCATGCTCTCAGCAGTTATTCGCGCGCATAGCGTCGTAAACGAAGTTTTAGCGATATCCCTGATCCGCAAAATCGTACAAGCAATTTTTTAAACATAGGTGTACTTTCTTTATATCATTAAGAATATTGGTGCATAATTTTTACATAATATCTTTATTTATATAATTTGTAAAGGTCGTAAGAATTAGAAAGACACCTTACTCTGTTCATTTTAAGGATGTACGGGGACTACAAGGAGCTATTACGGAAAGGAAATTAATAATGATTTTAAGAGTATTAATTTTATTATTGTTGATATTGTTGTGAGGAAATTCTATTACTTTCAGTGAAAAAGGTTTTAATTTATGAGAATTAGCTGTTTATTAGAGTATATTTATAGCTGTTTTGTTTTCTCGTTTTTCTACAGGAAAGTTTTTAAAATGAAGGGGTATTATTGAGCGACGGCTTATGGTAAATGTACCAATTACTACGAATTCATAAAAAATTTGTTTGACTATATCATGTATTAAAAAGTAACGATATTATAATATTAATTTATAATAAACTTTATTATTGGTGAGAAATTCTGGAAAGTGCTTTTTATTTTATTTGAAATTGCTTTTGAAGTAGCTAGTTTTATCAGAACACAGAATTATGCTGTCTAGTAGATTGAGAGTCCTTTCAGAAATTGATTTATTTACATATACTTTATAGAGAAATAATAATTAATGTAAAGTTATTTCTAGAGAAAGTAAAGACTCTAATATTCAAAAATTTAAACGACATTTTATGTATTTAATATTTTCATTAGGGGCTGTACTTAAATTATTAGGGGTTTTATTTTTATTATATTTGGGGATGACCATATATTTAATTTTGAAAAATTAAAAGGTGAATTTTTACTTTAAATTCTTAAAATGTATGTAATATTTAAAAATGACGATTTTGAAAAGTCATAGTAATTGGTACATTTACACTATTTTGTTCAAAAAATGATTGTCTACTAATTCACTGTAACGAATTTACGTAATTAAACAATCTAATATAAAAAATTATTCAAAATTATTTAAAAACACAAAAAAAAATGTTTACCAATGGCAGTATTTCTGGTTGGTTTATGAAATTCCAAAATTCGTTACAGTGAATTTGTAGAGAATCATTTTCTGAAGAACATAAGCTATCGCTAAATAGAATCTTTTAATTTTTAAAATTTCTCCTTAAAAAACAAAAAAAAAATTAGTTACAAATATACTGTGCTAATTTTCACAAATTGTAGCTTTTTTCGCGGAAAGTAACATATTTTCCTCGCAAAAATATCAAACATAATAAAATTAATACTCTTAAAATAATTGTACAATATTCGTTCCGTAATAGCTTCTTGTAGCCTCCGTACATCCTTAAGACTTCCGAAACGAAACTAAAAATCTACAAGACTAAAAATGCATCTTTTTCGTTGAGCATGATATTTCCTACTAATCATCTAAAGATTTATTACAGAAATCTAATCTAATTAATGTATTCATTTATTGAGAACTGAAGTTAAAAAAAACTTACAAAAACTGGTTTTGTCAAATGTCAAAATTATGTGATTTTTATATTTCTTATATGCATCTTGGCTTACAATAATTTCATATAAGAATTAAGTACCATTAGTTAGTTGCCTATTTTCTATATTCCTATTTTTGCCAGATATCGTAAAAACCCAGATAATATATAATTCCATAGTTGTTTTATTATAGATATACATACACGGAGAAAAGTTTTCACCACGTTACACGGTGTCACCTATTAACCTGTGAAATAAACATAACAACACTTGTAATGCTTGTGATGTACCCTGAATTTGACAAGACGGTCACGTGACGATCACCGGAAAATCAAGGTACTGCAAGTCTTTTTCGCAGTACGTTAACCACAGACTACAGTGGTGTCCCCAGTATAGATGGTAACATAAAAATAGGAGTATCCTAGGTACACAGAAGGTGGCGTAACAACACGCTGGAGCATTGGTAGGTCACATATTTCGACGGTGAAAACTGTTCTCCGTGTACGCCATTAACAGAGGGAAAATCGCTTTACAGTAAAGAAAGCGTATGAAATATATTTTTTAAAATAAGGTTTCAGTAGGAGAATCTAAAATTAATTTTCTTTATTGCAGATCAATTGTTTAATAATAGATTTTTGTTTCCATTTGAATATAAATGTTGGATGTCAAATTTTGTTATTATTTAAAACAAAACAATGTAGTATGCCAAAAAGAACTGTAAAGTTGACGTAAATATCATTTCCTGATATATTCTTATCTACATCAGAAAGAATCCTAAGCTTCGTGTTCCATTGCCGGCCATATTAGATTTGCCATTTTGTAATTTGTAATTATTCTATCGATAAATTCCATCGCAAATGCCGAATGGCATTCATGCGTATTTCTAGCAATAATTGAATAGTAGAGACGACAGTGTCCGCCACATCGAATTTGTCATTTTGAAATTTTCAATTTAATCCGCATCTGAAAATATCAAATGACACTGATTTCTATCCACATCAGAGGTGTAATTTTCTGATATATTTTTATCCATATCCGAAAGAACTGTCAGTTTAGATTTCAAATATTATTAAATTTATAAATTTATTACATTTATTAAATTTCAAATAACGAAAGCATAAAAATGATTGTGAGATTACATAAACAAGATTTAACGAGAGTTTGTCAGAGATACGTCTAATTTAAAGTAAATTTTGAAATTTTGTTTAACCGTCACCCGGGGTCACCGACCTCGAAAACCCCCTAATACAGAGTTATGTCTAATTTCATGAAAAACTAAAAATTTTGTCCACCATATTGGATCGACCATTTTGAATTTGAAAATTCTGCGTCCGGATTCGTAATCACCGACCTCGAAAACCCCCTGATACAGAGTTATGTCTAATTTCATGAAAAATTAAAAATTTTGTCCACCATATTGGATCGACCATTTTGAATTTGAAAATTCTGCGTCCGGATTCGTAATCACCGACCTCGAAAATCCCGTAATACAGAGTTATGTCTAATTTCATGAAAAACTTAAAATTTTGTCCGCCATATTGGATCGACCATTTTGAATTTGAAAATTCTGCGTCCGGATTCGTAATCACCGACCTCGAAAATTCCGTAATACAGAGTTATGTCTAATTTCATGAAAAACTTAAAATTTTGTTCGCCATATTGGATCGGCCATTTTGTATTTGAAAATTCTGCGTCCGGATTCATAATCACCGACCTCGAAAACCCTCTAATACAGAGTTATGTCTAATTTCATGAAAAATTTAAAATTTTGTCCGCCATATTGGATC
Source organism: Trichopria drosophilae (assembly GCA_030407085.1). NCBI lineage: Eukaryota > Metazoa > Arthropoda > Insecta > Hymenoptera > Diapriidae > Trichopria > Trichopria drosophilae. Next base: position 76,251,406 of record CM059582.1, read on the forward strand.
CGCCATTTTGAATTTTTGAATTCTGATGTCATATCAGTATTTAGCAACCCCAAAAATATTTGTTATGTGTGTATTCTTGAATGTTCCTGCTGATATACTTTAATGGAATGGATGTTCAGTAACTCGTATTCCAAGGATAATTACATTTACTAAGAATTGTTTGCAAACAAATGTTAATTTCAAAATTATCGCAAGTCTACGGTAATGCACATATATTCACGTGTATTTAAAAAAAAAATTCATTAAGATCGGTTGTGAACTCTTTCGTCGAATGCTGTTTGAACGTGATGGCTCTACGCATGCCGTCTGTGAGCCGGGGGAATTTTTTTTCTGTGACAAATACTTAAACCTTAGAAGAATACGCATTTACGACAGTAAATGACACTCCAAAACGTGTTATCTTTGGGGTCGCTGATTACGATTCTGGTATTCGTTTTTAGAAAATGAAAATGGTGGATCCAATATGGCGGACGTTATCAAAAAAATTAACAAATTTGCTTGAGATACGTTTCTCATAGGATTTTGTGGTCGCTGATTATGAATCTGGTATGCGTTTTGAGAAATTAAGAATGGCGTATCCAATACGGCGGATGACTTTTCAAAAAATTACAACTTTTAAATATGTTTTTTTAACATTATGTACCTCAGGACATGTGAAAAACATTCATTTTCAAACAAAAGAATAGACACGAGCTATACTAAAAATTAGATATATTATGTTATTGTTATAAGTATTGCTTTTATTCAGCTTTTAACACTGTTTATTCAAATTAAATTAATTATTCAAAATATTTATACAATATGAAGTATACAAACATGTAATAATTCGTTTATTTTTTATTCATGAAGACTCGCTGACGGCAATGTTTTGCTGTTTCGACATATATATATATATATATATATATATATATTTTCTTTCCATTTTCTTCTGCCCGAAGTTCCAAAAAATGTCTGTCTCTAATACCTTTAATATGTGCTACACTCTTCTATTTTTAAGCTCTTTTTGACGAAACGATTTGAGATCTTCTGATGAAATGTAAAGCATTTTGATTGCTGTCGTATATTTTTGTACTTGAGCAACAAACATTTTAGCATCAGCAATGTTTGCTGCAAGGGGCATTCTTAAATTATGTGATGTTGCAAAATGTTTAATAATGGCACCGACGCCGTCACATCCCAATGGGAAATTAACAAATGGCCCAGTATAGTGCCAGTACAGGCCAAGCTGGCGCGGTACTGGTACGCCGATATTGGCCAGATACTGCGACGATATCGGGATGTAACACCTCACCGTACCGATTTTCAGTATATCCCCAGTCTCGGGCCAGTACTCATTACCCGTAACGGCCCAGTATAGAATTAACCATTGGTTCGGTACGGGGCCAATGTTGGCTTCCGGTACACGGTAGGCTCCCTCATACTGGTTTTTGACAATGGTACGGTACTGATACGATATCGGGATGTAGCAACTCACCATACCGATTTTCAGTATATCCCCAGTCTCGGGCCAGTACTCATTACCCATAACGGCCCAGTATAGAATTAACCATTGGTTCAGTACGGGGCCAATATTGGTATCCGGTACACGGTAGGCATCCTCATACTGGCTTTTGACATTGGTACGGTACTGATACAATATCGGATGTAACAACTCACCGTACCGATTGTCAGTATATCCCCAGTCACAGGCCAGTATTCATTACCTGTATCGGCCCAGTATGGAATTTACTGTTGGTTCGGTACGGGCCAATGCTGACATCCGGCCCAGACAGCACAAAATGTTTTGTTACATACCAAATACGTTACTGATATATAACGGTTATGAAGTCGGACATTTTTACGTTCCTGCAACATAACCGTTATATATTTGCAACGTCTGTGTTGTATGGGGGTACACGGGAGCCGCCCTGATACTGGTTTCCGATATTGGCCCCGTATTGGCATTACTCCGGGACTAAAAGGAGGGCCAATACCCCAAAATTAATTAGGAAAAATATTTTTTATAATGCCTTTGATGGTTTAAAATTTTATTAATGTTATTGCTACAAGGGGAAAAGAATCTTTCTTCTGCCAAAAATTTGAAATCGGCAAGATTTATTTCTTTAATAACTGTTATTTACTACTGCAATTTTTTTCATAAAAAATGCTTTAAAATGTTTACAGTTGACAGAATTTTAACCAATGATAGTGTATTTTATTAATGAATCAATTCTTAAAAACTTCCCTAAACGGAATTCTCTAACTTTTGTTTTTTACTTTTAGTTAATATACAATCAGGAACAAAACACAATCATTTTTAAAAACAAGTAGCTTCATTTAACGTTAACCATTGACATTTTTTTTTTCAGGGAAGTTGTACAAAATTATTTGCTTGAGAAAGTAAACTAGCAATGATTGATGTACCTTCATTATTAAAAATGTTCAACTGTTTTTAATGAAGAAATTTTAATAGGAAATAACAGTTATTAAATAAATCAATATTGCCGATTTCAAATTTTTGTCTGAAAAAAGAGCCTTTCATCCGTTCAGCAATATCGTTATATTATAACATTTTAAGCCATTAAAAGCATTTGAACAAATATTTTTTCAAAACCTGTTTTTAGGGTATCGGCCCTCCTTAACACCTTTCAGTACCAATTTTCAGTATTTGAACATACTTACACTCTAAAAAAAAGTTTTAAATGAAGACTGAATATAGGTTTAATTTAAAATGTAACAAAAACAAGACCAATTAGAACGGAACATACTTATCCCTATCATAATGGCCTAATTTAACCCTTTAGTGCCAATTAGCAAAAACTGGGGAAAAGGTTATTAAAACTACATATCCGACTATTTTTGAGTATGCTTTCGATTGGCAGAGGTTAAAATGCAGAAAAACTACAAAAACTTGTGAATTCTTTAGATTTAAGGTTAAAAAAAAACAGATTTTTTCGATGCATTTTTTTCAAACGTCATTTTTACCTCGAAGCACCTTTCCATTTTACATGAAACCTTTCTAAATCGTACAATTGGAACTCGAAGTAAAAAGTTACCGGCAGACAAAAATTAATTTCGATATATCGAATTCAAAATGGCGTCCGAAATGGCGCAGTGGCAAGGTGAACTTTCAGGTTTTTTAACTAGAATATGGACAACTTTACGGAAAAAATGTTGTAGAACAAAAAATGTTCAGAATTACTCAGAAAATACGTCTGAATTTTTTCAAACATTTTTGAGCCATTTTTAAGTTTTCCAAAAAACTGCCAAGTACAAAAAATCCAAAAACGTCTTCAAAGATTCTGAAAAAATTTCCATTTATTTCTTACATGATTATAAGTAATTTTTCACGTATAAATATTCTAATGGCTATCATTTACGATCATAAAAATCTTTAAGTAGTTTAAAAAATATGGTACACCTTTAAAAGGTTTGGTTTCATGTACAAAGGGAAGGTGCTTCAAGGTAAAAATAACGTTTGAAAAAGAAAGTGCATCGAAAAATCTGTTTTTTTTTTAACTCAAATTTAAAGAATTCGCAAGTTTTTATAGTTTTTCTGCATTTTAACATCTGCCAATGGAAAGAGCATACCCAAAAATAGTCAGATAGATACTTACAATAATCTTTTTCCCAGTTTTTGCTAATTGGCACTGCACTAAGAGGACTCAAAAACTGCAATTATAGCGTTAAAGGGTTAAGACCGTTTTAAATGTAACAATTTTAAGACTTTCCTGTATATAGAAACGTCAACTGTCTTATTTATTTAAACACCAACTAGATCTGACATACAATACAAATACAACTAAAGAACATTTCACTTAAGAAAGAGTCAGAAAAGAAAGAAAGATTTATTTATTTCCTGTATATCCTTACTAATTGTTGAGATCTACATCTTTGTCTTTAATTATTAGATCCTAAACTATATTTCAATCGTCATTTGTTTCATTGAAGCTGATACTGACCTGTTGAGAAAATCGTTAGTGTTAGTATTAGTGAGTGACGATTTTCAAGCGAATTCAGTCGATATTCAATTTTCATGTCCGCCATATTGGATCCGCCATTTTTACATTTTGGAAACTGACACCAGATTTGTATTTAGCGACCCAAAAAGCCCCGAGTAGCGAGTTTCAAGCGAATTTAGTCGATTTTTAATTTTTATATCCGCAATATTGAATCCGGCATTTTGAATTTTGAAAATCTGATGCCAGATTCGTATTCAGCGGCCCAAAAAAAACCCCAGTAACGAGTTTCAAGGGAATTTAGTGAAAAGACAAATGTGTGACTGAAAGAATTAGTATATTGATACATGAAAATATAAATGAAATAATTCGAAATCAGTATAGTTTATTATTCTTAAACGCTTTAAGTATTCTCTTTACATACTTACTTTAAAATACAAAATTGGAAGTCATAACTTAACTTAGTTAAAAATGTCTTGTTTTTTATAAACACCTTTCCTTTATTTTAAAAGTTTTATTGTTTCTCTTCGTCTTGATTATTTGGCTTAGAGTTCTGGTCCCCCTGTGTGTATAATGTAATAGGATTGTTTTGTTCGGAGATTTGGTTCTTTTATTAATTTCACAGAGCGGCCCTTTCTACCGCCTTCGCGATCACTAGCCCCAGAGAGCCAGCGACTAATGGAAGACATTATCTCTTTATTCGAAACCTTTGAAAATTTCGTCATGAGTATATCTGAAACAGAATATAGTTGAGAAAAGATATAATAAAAGAAAATTATTTAGTAAAAATTAATAATATTGTACCTATAACTGTTTTACAGACAGCAGTAGCAGAGAAATTTAATTTTTGAGATCCTCGGACAATTCGACCATATCCGCTAAATTTAGTTTGAATGAATTTTGTCATTATTTTAGGAAGAACTGTATTTATTCCATCACTTATTCTTTCCGATGTCATCATTTGCAAAAGAAGAAATCGTTTCTAATTGAATAAAGTAATAGATCAGCAATTGAAAATAAGAGCAATTGAAAAGCCGGACATAATCTTACTTACAAATATATTCAGCGAATCAGCGTTGTTCTTCAATTGTTCATCAAATTGATAGAAAGAATCGATATCATTATAGGGCAGATTTCGTATTATTTCGTTATCTGAAATTGTATGTATTTCAGCTGCACCATTACTTTGAATGAGTAATGATTTTATTTCATCTAGTCGCTTCTTTAATTCGTATTCAAAACTTCTTTTCAAAGATGAAATGCATGCTTTTGTCGCGAATTCCACATTGTCTAGAAAATAAAAAGTAACCGGTCAAAACCAAGGAGGGCTCGCGTAATCAGGGTTCTGTATCAGAATTTAATAAGAAATAAAAATTTTTAGAATCTGAAACAGTTCATCTTCAAAAATACCCTACTCGATACAAAAAAAAGTTGCTATAACCACATTCAATGTATGTAATTTCAGATAGTAAATAGTTCTTTCAAAAATAGAGTTTAGTGGTTCCGTTGAAAAACAATTCATAAATTAGGTCCATTTATTGTTTACTCATTATGTTACGAGGACACAAAATTTGAGTAATCCATATAAGTATACCTGATCTTCCACAAGCCGAACAGCCTTGTCCAGTACGTCGGGAGTTACTACCAATCTCATTCGAAACTGGTCTCTCTCCAAAGAGCTTGTCTTTTACCACGGAACCATTATTAACATCTAAACAAAGTAAATAATTATTCGTACAAATTTACTTTACAGATGTAGCAAATATGTATATATATATTATAACAAAATTACCATTTTTGGAAACTTTTCTGTTGTTTCCCAACCATTATTAAAATATAAACATAGTTAATAATTAGCCATAAAAATTTACTTTACGAATTTAGAAAATATATACTAAAAAATTACCAATTTTCTTTTTAGGTGCATTAACCTTTCCTTGAAGTTTCCAACTTGGAGCCGTGTCTAAATCAGACAATGTATCATCTAATGTTTCTTATGAAACTGGTTTCTTTCCTGAAAACTTTTCTTTCACAGCCGAATCAGTATTAAAATCTAAAGAAAGTAAATAATTAGTAATAAAAATTTGCTTCACAAATTTAGCAAATATAAACAAAGTTGGAATTACCAATTTTCTTTTGGGATGCATTAACTTTTTCTTGAGGTTTCCAATTAGAAATGTTTTCTAAATCTAAGTCGGACAGCGGTTCATCTGATGTTTCATTTTCTGAACTGTCTTCAATATTGCTAGTTTGAATAATGTCATCTGTGAATGCTCTTTGCATTCTTCGCAATCCTTCTTTATAATCACCTGTATGAACAAAATTACAATAAAAGTATGAACGTGAAAAAACTTCGTTCAAACGTGTTTGATTAACTCACATCATGTCTATTTGTACACTTGTATCAAGGGGGCGTTTTCAGTAGTAGAAATATTATAATATCATTAGGGTTTCTAGTATAAAGTATGAACGCTTCTCCTGAGAAGTTTTTAAAATAGTCCACACGAATAGTACAATGCTAATGGAAGGATAAAATGTGTTAAAGAAAACACTTTTTTGCATTTCTCGGCAGGGACGCACGAATTATAATAACAAAACACTGGTAAGATTATTTGAAGAAAAAGGATGGTGTGCACCTTCTTTGATTAAAAAGTCACAGTCTTTGAAATTTTTTTATTTTTTTAGAACGAAATATTTTAATTTAAATTTTGAAAAAATTTAGTTAATTCTCTATAACTTAAGTTTAAGCACGATGTTTAGCAAATTTTTAAACGGTATTGTTATCGAGAAAAAATTTTTTGAAATGAGACTTTTTGCCTCCACCTGAGGGAAATGAATTCGAAAATTATTATCCATAAAGGTTACCAGTGAGTAACTTATTGCCTATTATAATGTGAAATATCCTTCATGAAAAAAGTTTCGCTAAAAAATGCCGATAAACGATCTACTTTAGAACCCCCTCAATAACCACTATTGTCTTATATATCCGGATAGGGGTGAGCAACACGTTTAAACGAAAGGATGTTTGCTAAACATTTTTGCAATTAACTGAATTAGTACCAACCAGCTTCTTTTATAATTGTACACTGCCACGATCTCCAGTGCTCTTCCGGGATGATTTCATTCCTAGAGATTTCATCGATTGTTGTGTGTTCTTTTTTTGCAGGAAATTTACAAAAGGTTCGATTTCCCTTTCGGCTTAGCCATGAAATTGGTACGACATCCACGTAAACTTTATTTTTGTTTTGTGTCTTTCTGTTGAATTTCACAACTGCGTGTGTCTTTGTTGATTCCATAACCACCTCCTCTACATCCATCATGATCTTAAAACTATAATTAGAATAGCAAAGTAGCTAAGCAGATATTTTGAAAACAAATAGTAATACAGTATACACGATTAATAAAGTACTATTTTAATTGAGGATGAAGTCAACAATTCATGCAAATTTATTTTCATTTCTCTAACAATAGAAAATTACGCATTTATATGAGAAAGCAATTAATTTCTTTTATTTGAACGAAACAAAAAACAAACAATAAAGAAACAAATTGGTTTATTTTGAGACTTTAACAAAAATAATTACACACTCGTGCTTTAATCTCTCATCCGTCTAAGGATCACTAATCTGTACGAGTGACTTATACTATTTTTTTAAATGCTGTTCGGAAAGTTCACATCATGAGATGAAAAGCAGTCTTGACTTTTATAGAAATTTAAATCTGTGCGTCGCACAGTGTCATTTTCTTCAGCTTTTTCGACAAAAGTCAGCGCAAAGGTGGTCAAATCTAATCGAATCGGGCATTCTTACCGATAATATATCTATACTCATAATGAAGTGAAGTTTATCGTGGCAATTCCTAAAATAAAAAACAAAAAAATATAAATAATGAAATTTGAAAATAACATGCAATACCCAAATTGCAACAATTTATTAAATTGATGTAAATGTTGTCAAGAGAAATCGTTTACAAAAATTATTGGACTTTTCTATACATAATAAATTTCAGAAAAATTTAGTCATTTTACCAAATAATTTCCCTTGAAGAGAATATTTACATCAACTTAATAAATTGTTACAATTCAGGTACTGCATTATATATTCAAAATTCTTTATTTATTCTTTTTTGTTTCCTATTTTAGAACACGATAAAGTACACTTCATTCCAGTATTTAGAGAAAAAATACCAAGGTTCGATTCGATTTGACTCCCTGCGCCGACTTTTTAAAAGCTCAAGAAAATGACGCTGTGTACACGGAGAGACTAGAGGCAAGATTTTCGTCCGGCCCTCTACGCGCAATAAAGGTACTAGACCACCGGACGAAAAATCTAGGTAGGCGCGCATAAAGATCGTGCATACTCCGTGGCTAAATCGAACGTGCGGAGTATAAACATTCTCCCCACTCTGCCGCACGAAATTCCTCCAAGAGTCGGACGATTTTCAGACCTGGCTCGGACGATTTTCATGCGGCAGTCGGCAGTCTCAATAAATATGTATTTTATTTTTGTTTGCCTTATGCAAAGTGTCATTTCCGAAGTATTTTTTGATGCCGAAAACAGTGGTGGCCTCAAAATTTCTTTATCATGCACAATTTTTTAAAGAAATGAGGTGAAATATGTCAAATTTTGATTTTTAACACATGAATCATTTTTTTTGTAGCAAATAAATAATTGCCTTAAATTTATAAGGTATCATTTTGGAAGTACTTTTTCGTGCAGACTTTTCCTATGACATCATGATAGGAAAGTGAAGTTAAGTGTGTATTTTTGCTTTATTTATATGGTGGAATATGGTCAAAAACAAAAATGTTGACATATTTAGTTTAAATTTTCACAAAATTGTGACATGATAAATAATTACGAGAGCACCATCGTTTTAGCAAAAGTATTTACCATGTCAAAGATATAATCGACATTAGACAATGTTATACAGGGTCATCGAAAAGTATCGGACCCCCCTAATATCTTCAGTTAGAATGCACTTAGGAGAAAATATCCAATAGCAAAGTTGTATGGTTTCAAGCGGGGAGTAAGATGATGACCTTGACTTTGACCTTGACCATGTCCTTCAAGGTCATTTCAAGGTCAATCTTATTTTTTTAAATAGAACCCCCTACATTTTATTGCATATTCTTATAGCTTATCTCGAGAGCTTTCCAAAACACTATAATAAAATATTTTTTTATTAAGTACTTTTTGAGTTATAAAGGTTTGAAGTTAACAATTTGTTCCTTCCAAAATGCATTCTTACTGAAAATATTAGGGGGAAATCCGATTAATGTATTTTCTTTAAACCAATTAATTGGTCTCATTATTCCGCGCACAAAAGTATTAAGGTTATGATTACTGAAAACTAAATAATATTTTACAAGATATTCTACATTTTGTGTCAAAAAATGGTTAACTTCAAACCTTTATAACTCAAAAAGCACTTAATAAAAAAATATTTTATTATAGTGTTTTGGAAAGCTCTCGAGATAAGCTATAAGAATATGCAATAAAATGTAGGGGGTTCTATTTAAAAAAATAAGATTGACCTTGAAATGACTTTGAAGGACATAGTCAAGGTCAAAGTCAAGGTCATCATCTTACTCCCCGCTTGAAACCATACAACTTTGCTATTGGACATTTTCTCCTAAGTGCATTCTAACTGAAGATATTAGGGGGGTCCGATACTTTTCGATGACCCTGTATACACACTATCTGTGCTTCGATCATTATTAAAATTTCTTTTATTTTTTATTTATTAATTTTTGTCATTTAACCAGGTATACATAATAGTATAATACAGCACAAAATTGTGTGCACTCATCGAGTATTCTACTGAAGATATAGATATCTATGCACAGATCCGGTATAAAGCTGGCAGAAATATATAATATATGATATAATCAAAAATATAACACTACCCACGACATATTTCAGATTGATAAAAACAGTGGATCTATTGGAAAATTTAAATTAAATACTTCGAATCGATTTTGTATGTCTATCTGTAATAATTCGTAAAAATAAATATTTTTATACGAAAGCTTCATAAAAATTCTGCAGAAACCATGTGTTGTATTAATTTATTATACTAATTTTTTGGAGTTTAAATCATTTATAGAAATTAAAGTAGACATTTTTATTTAATCTAAACCGTTCTATAATATTTAATACAAGCGATATATTATTATTATATATGGTCCGAATTCAGTTTCATGTCCTAAAGATAAGAGAATAGTTAAATAAAAAAAACAAAAATATGAAAAAAACAATTACACATTTGGAGTGGAATGCCCCATAAATTCGATTTTTTAAGTAGAAAGATAGTATATAGATATAGATAATATATAATATATAATGTAATCAAAAATATAACACTACCCACAACATAAGTAGTATAAAATGTATATATATATATTTATGATAAGTAATTATATTAAATATATAATATATTAATAATTATGCTGTAATAGATGCCATATATATATCGTGCATTCCATGTCAACCGGGCCAGCTTGATATCGTAAAAACGGGTATTTTTTTTCTACGAAATTTTCTACAGATCATCTGTGACATGTGAACTTTCACTCTGAATTTTTTCAGAATTACGTTTTTTTCTTATTTCTAAATGGCGGACGAAAGTATCTCAAAAAACATATTTTTGTTGTATTTTGTGTTAATTTAACGTAGTTTGGATAAAAATAAATAATGATAAACCCGAGATTAATATTTCATTTCTTATTTATTGCATTTCTAACAATAACTAATGAAGAAAAAAATAAAATTCAAAATGGCGGACGAGAATGACTCAAAATCGTGTTTTTCTACATTTTGTGCTAATTGAACGTTGTTTGGAGTAAAATAAATAATGATAAGCCCGAAATTTATATTAATTTGTTATTTATTGCATTTCTTACAATAATTGAGCCCCCAGTCCAATAATTTAAACCTAATACATAAACAATTTCATATGAATTGTTCCATAAAGGTTCTGAATTCATTGAGAATTATTTATACATTCATTAGCGATAGACAATTACTGATGTATTGTTATAATAGAACTTACATATTAAAGTGCAACAAGGAATTAAAACTTATTCAAATTCATCGGCATCTATTACAGCATAATTATTAATATATTACATATTTAATATAATTACTTATTATAAATATATATATACATTTTATACTACTTATGTTGCGGGTAGTGCTATACTTTTGATTATATTATATATTATATATTTCTGCCAGCTTTATACCGGATCTGTGCATAGATATCTATATCTTCAGTAGAATACTCGATGAGTGCACAAAATTTTGTGCTGTAATATACTATTATGTATACCTGGTTAAATGAAAAAAATTAATAAATAAAAAATAAAAGAAATTTGAATAATGATCGAAGCACAGATAGTGTGTATATAACATTGTCTAATGTCGATTATATCTTTGACATGGTAAATACTTTTGCTGAAAACGATGGTGCTCTCATAATTATTTATCATGTCACAATTTTGTGAAAATTTAAACTAAATATGTCAACATTTTTGTTTTTGGCCATATTCCACCATATAAATAAAGCAAAAATACACACTTAACTTCACTTTCCTATCATGATGTCATAGGAAAAGTCTGCACGAAAAAGTACTTCCAAAATGATACCTTATAAATTTAAGGCAATTATTTATTTGCTACAAAAAAAATGATTCATGTGTTAAAAATCAAAATTTGACATATTTCACCTCATTTCTTTAAAAAATTGTGCATGATAAAGAAATTTTGAGGCCACCACTGTTTTCGGCATCAAAAAATACTTCGGAAATGACACTTTGCATAAGGCAAACAAAAATAAAATACATATTTATTGAGACTGCCGACTGCCGCATGAAAATCGTCCGAGCCAGGTCTGAAAATCGTCCGACTCTTGGAGGAATTTCGTGCGGCAGAGTGGGGAGAATGTTTATACTCCGCACGTTCGATTTAGCCACGGAGTATGTACGATCTTTATGCGCGCCTACCTAGATTTTTCGTCCGATGGTCTAGTACCTTTATTGCGCGTAGAGGGCCGGACGAAAATCTTGCCTCTAGTCTCTCCGTGTATCATGCAGAAATTCAAAACATTAAAGGTAACAAAAAACAAAAAAGTCAAAATTGCTACATATAGGTCTCTGGGGTGGGTGATTACGGATTTGCTGTCATAATTATAATTTAAAATGGCAGATTCAGTTTGAATACTTGAATTCTAAAAATTAATGCCAAGAGTGGCCATGAAACAAACAAAAATCGGACAACAAATTCGTGATCAGCAACTCCAAAATCTCTATACAGGGTGTTTGACATGAATTCGATGAATACTCTGTGAAATGAATTTTTCACGTAAAAGTGATGTTTGTCAGTATTTGTTTTGATGTCAAACTTAAAAAATTTACCAATTGCATGTAATTTTAGATTTTCTGAAAGTTTAGGATTTTCAAATTACAACAAAGCAAAAAAAGGATATCGTTTTGAAAAACTGCCCGAAAAATGAAAAAAAAAACACACTAATCTTAGTGAGAAGCCTGATTTCCCTCTGTGCCGCAAAGGTCTAAATTGCAAATTCTAAATCACACATTTAAAACAAATTAGGTTACAGATTTAACAAAGACTACATTATTTTGGCTATGTCACGTTAAATTAGGAGTCGTGGAGATAATTCACTGCGTATACATCAGTTTCATTTTCAAAAAGAACACATTTCTTTTTAATCTCATTAATCGGCACAACAGTTGTTGTCTTAGATAGTGTACCTAAATGCACAAATCCAACGTACATCGAATTGCAAGGAAAAATAAACATGTTCTTAATATTTCTAAATGTGCAGCCATAAACGAAAATGTCCTGTCCATATTCTATTATTTTACTGATTTTTAAGCACTTTCCGTTTCGCAACTGTACAATACTATCTTTTATACTCAGCATCCAAGAAGTTAATTTTACTCTATGTAAAATAACATTTTTTAGTTCTCGCTCCCATTCTCCTGTGGTATTAACTTCCTTGACGACTTCCTTTTTTCGACGAATTTTGATTTTTTCGATACGGTCACGGCAACTCTCTTATCTCGTATGTTTCGTCATGAAACTATTAACTTCAATGCAACTCATTTTCCTCCCAGTACACAAAAAACTATCGAATTTCCATCATTCTATATCTGGAAAAATACCGTTCGATACACGTGCGGCCATTTCCCGCACTTGTAACGAAGTATATTATTTTAATATACTTTTAGCCCAAACAATGAAAATCATGTCGACAGCCAAGGGGTTAAACATTTTGTATATCATGTCAATTTCTCGAGATAAAGGTGATTTTTAAATAACTGAATAAGCATTTTTAAAAAGTAGTTACCAAAATTCTTAACCCAAATTCAATTTTAAAATATTACAAAAAATTTATTCAAAAGGCTCAACTATTTTGACCACTATTAGGGTAGGTTAAAACTGATATCGTACAGATTTTCGTTATGAAAACAATTGACGAAGAAAAATTACACGCGTCTTTTCGCGTTTTTTTTTTACACTCACGCCGTTATATTTAATTTTTTAAGCATTGTATGTCAATTTTGACGGTAGATTCTTTTTTTTTTTTTATATTCCGGCCCTTTCTGTCCTTGATGGCTAATTGGCCCTAACATCGATCGGATGTCGATGTAACGAGAGCTGCAGATCGACTTTGAAGATGGCGCCATACTCACATTTGTCGGTGATGTAGGAAACTGCAGAAACCCACATCAAGTACAGCAGCGGTCATGAGTCGATCACCGTCCAATAACAATACTTCGAAACTGAAGACATCAAACAGCATAGCCCGTCTTACATATTGCAGACCGCTGCTTGAAAAACAACAATTTCGAAAAATTGCACCTGCCGAGGATCGAACTCACGACCTACGACTTCGTAGTCCAGATTCTAAAAGAGCATGGAATTGTACGTCAGAAGTCATGATTCAGAATTTTTTTTCAAAGCGTTAACATTACAAATTATATCGTTGAAAATCCGGCTGGAAAAGTGTCCACTTGGGCGTTAACGGGTTAATACATAAATAACATTTATTGTAGTGTCGACGTAGTTATATCCCCAACCCCACCACCACCGCTTTCTAGGCCTGAAACGTTGACATTTGATGAAAAAGTAAAGGGTAATTTTTTTGCCGAGTAGACCAATTTTTATGGCATTATCGTTGACTTAGGAAGAAAATGCAGATAATTTAAGGATAGGATAAAGGATAGGATGTGGAATTGTCCCCCGCTTTAATGACTTTTTGTCTATTCGCGGGTCGGCTCTCGGGTGGCGAGGTAAGGATGGACAAGACAGGACGGCACAGGATGTTACAGGACAAACACTACACCCACCCAGAGCCAGTCCCTCCAATCCCAAATGTCGGTACCGCTAGCAACCTTTTCGGCGGTCTTTGCCGTGGCAGATGCGACGCGGCTATTATCCCCACTTTATCCGAGATAACAACCACGAGACGCACCGACCGCGGAAAAGTCGCAAACGGTACCGACGACTGCCGACAGATGTCAGCAGCGGTCCTGAATTCGTATCTTCGCCCCGCAAGGTTCCCTGGGTACGCTTTGGACGTATGCAGAGAAAGTTGCACGGACGGGGATTCGAACTCGGGACCTTCGCAACGATCAGTTCGTGCGAACTAAAGCTGACGCCTTAGCGCGCACGACCATCTCGCCACAAAATTTTTGTAGATAATTTACTGTTCTATCTTTTTTGTTTGAAACATTTTTCAATTAATTTTGTATTTTTGCAAAATACATGCAAAAAAATAAGAAGAAACGTAATTGTGGCTAACGTTTTTTAGTAACGGACGGGTGGATCTGCGCCAAAATCTCGTCAGATCTAAGTTATGCCAAGCCGCGAAATGAAAAACAAATTATCGATACGCCTACCTATACGCGAGATATCGAGGAAAAAATTCTGCACACGGATGGACAGACGGACGAACGGACGTACAAGATAACGGACGGCAATTTTTTTATTGTTGATTTGGTTTCCTTATGGTCTGAAACGTCGACATGTGATGAAATACTATAGGGTAATTTTATGGCGGTAACTGACCAAATTCAATACTTCGTCCAGGCCTATGGTCTGGGTCGAAGTAACTGGTTACTTTCGATCATACTTTACAATTTTCTCGTGGGATCGTTTCTGTGGAAATGGAAAAAAAAGTGTTCGTCGGCAGTTAGATATGGCAAAAAATTGCAATTCTTGAAATGTCTGAACAGTATTTGGATTACGACAATTGAATGAAAAAGCAACTAAGAAAACACACTTACCACATCATCTGCTCCATAGTGCGTTAATAATAATAATAATCATAACTATTCGTTTGTCGTTAATATACATAAGTCATGTATTGACAATGTCATAAGATCTGAAAACATTGGGGGTGGCAACAAGCAAGTAGTGGCGACCTACAAGCCTCTCCCCTAAGTATACATATAGTCGAAATGAAAGTAGGACGAAATTATTTCCTCTTATCTAATCGTATTGACTTCTTCTTGTCTATTAATAGTAGTTAAAAAAATTAATCCAAATCATGTATTTCTGAATCATTAATCATTCTTACCATAATGTAACCAATTTTTATGCAATAATAATAGATGTAAAAAAAGTAATGAATTGTATCTAAGTAGTTTATTTTTAACAACTTTCACAACTATTTTCTCCGATTCATGATGAGTGAATAATTCTTAAAGAAACGATGTGTTTGGTTCAGTTTTGTTTATATATTATATACAAATACAATTAAAAGATCGTAAAAATCTAAATTTTGTTGTATAGCATGGTATAAAAGGGTATACTAGTTGCTTTACATCTTTCATACACAGGTATGCTTACAATGACATGTAACACTAAGTCGTAACAGGTAATAACACTTATTAAAGTGTACAAAACCTTAATAATAAATAAGATTTGGCACTGGAGTCACATACGTTACTTCTCCAGCACTTACAAGAACGCAAATACGTTTAATTTCATCCGTTCTCACACAAACCATTTCATCATCTACTTCAGTTACGCGTTTGACAATTTGACTATTATTATAGGAAAAGCATTTCATCATGTTGCATACAGTTAACTCAATATCTTGTTCAGTATCTACTATAAAAGTAACTATACGTATAAATCTTCCGTCATATAATTCTGCGACACTGTTGTTCGAACGTTGACTGCACTTAGTACATGATACATACAGACAACTGTCTTTGACCATGCGCTTATAACTGTTCGTTGTCTCCTTTGACAAACCAAAACTTCTTAACGTAATGTCGTCTACGACATCTCCACTCCCAAAGTAGACGATGCTGCTTAATTGCGTTGTCTTCAGAACTGGCTTCTTCCTTAAACTTGCGCAATAACTTTTGACAATATGAGACATTATTGGCTTTAATAATTTTTCAAGTAAATCTAACGTGTATTTTATATTTACAGAGCGTACGATTTGCAGTGGTACACCTTTTGCACTTTTTACGGCTTTTAAAAGATCATGATTCGCAGATTCAAATCCAAAAGTTGAGTGCGCCCAGAGTGGACCCCACTGCAGAACACTGCTAGCCAGATGGAGAAGTTGGTGGACATTGTATGTCATTGCCTTTTTCGAATATATACTCTCAACCCCTCCGACGAATCTGTACAGCATTTCATCGGCTTCATCTAATTTCTGAAGCGTTATTTTCCTCCCTAACAAAATGAAAAGACTGTCAACTAGTAAACACCAATGCCCTAACACATCATTTTCGACTACACCCTTTAGAACCGGAATGCTGTAATATAATATATAGTTTTCCCACTCTCGACATTTCCAATGTTTTCTGTCAACAAACGTACGACTCAAGCGGACTATTTGATGCGGTGCCTTTATTTGCGATAACTCCAAATTCATTGCAGCTATTTGCTGGGGAGATAATTTTGTTAGTATTTCTTCCGTTAATTGTTTGCCAACGCCAGCCAGCACACAATGCATATAATCAGGTACGAATCCTTTTACGATGTCAAAACTGTTCAATTTTGTCAGAGTAGCCAAAGTTTTTACTCCTTTTATAGGCCCTCTTTTTTTATCCCGGTCTACCTCGCGCATGTACTGAAGTGTGCTTTCTACTTGTCTCTCTTCTGGCATATATTCTAATGTGGGGTATCGCATGCTTCTTTCGTGTGATATTCCCGGATGCAAGCACCAACTACAACCGTAAAATCCGTTATATTTCATGATTCCCTGCATTGGAGCCCGTGCTGCGGAATCGACGCATGATACAAGCACATGCACTTTTATTAAACGCCGTTCATTTAGTATTCTACATTCAACTCCTTCACTTGACAGCTTGTTCATCAATGTAACGAATGGCTCCAAAAAAGTATTCATATTCGGTGAGTGCCTTCCAAACCATACAGCGCAAGGAATGACGTTGTCAATTCTATGCTGTATGGGAATTTCGTTTAACATCAAATAAATAGGCCATATTGAATACAGTGAAGATTCAAATCTCGGAATTCCGTCAGTGTTTAAAATGCAGGAAACGTAACTTGATTTTTCGTCGTCTGGTAGGTTATGAACAAAGGAACGGTAGCACGTTCCATCATATATATCCTCCATTTCACCTTCATTGTAAAGTCTACTGTTCATAATATGGTCGTAATATGTTTCGTTAGCGGATAATAACTTACTAATTTTTTCGGAGGGATCCAAAACTACAAAGAAATTCGCACTCGACGGGTTCGACACTTCGTTCTGTGTCTCACATTTGGGACAGGTGAATACTGCATCTAAATTTTCTTTCAGACCTAAGTATATTCCACATTTTTCATTTCCACAAACGGCATGAAATTCTTTTTTACACTTCGGATTGAATATTGTATCCAACATATATCGTGACTCGGGTAATATTGGAAGGGAAAATATGTTGTTTACGAGTTTCAGCATTTCCGAAGATGCTGTTACGCTTAAATTAAATTTAACACAGTACTTCATTACCATAAACAGAACTTCTCCAGCAGTTTTATCCACAGGAGTGTCAATTACATCGAACATACTGGGCGTACCAAACACATCTTCAGGATGTTCATCGTTGATGTCCTCCATTAGTGACTCGCCGTCACTGTTAGACAAACAGTCATTTTCTGGTACTGAAGATCCGCTCTCACTTCGTACTGGTGTATTCGTCGCCTAACAAAAATCCATACTTGAAACATTTACATTTGAAAAATGTTATATGGGTTAGTACGCACATATGGGGCATTCTATGCTAAGTGGGCCACTGTGTTTTTAATTTTGTTGTTGTGTATGTAACAATACATAGAACACAGTAGGTAGATTTTAAATTGCATTTTTTTATAATAAATTGGCAGCGGAATCGGGATCAGTATGTTGTTAAATTGTTATCATTATTTAATTCATTATTAACTAATGCATCGCCATTGTTATATTATTTTTTTTTTAGTTAGTCAGTTAACATCCGTTTTGAAAAATCATATTTACCGGAAATTTATAATTCATTACTTAATTGACTCATTACATATTTATATATATATATATATATATATATACATATTTATTTATTTATTTATTTATTTGCACTTTCAATTTAAAACTTTCCAGTTCATTCTATTTTTCCGAAAATTGTACGAACACACGCACAACTCTTGTGTTGCCTTGATCATATAAATACAAGTCGAATTCGAGCGTTTCTTCACTCTGAAGATGACCCGAATCCAGGGTCGAAACGTCAGCATTATTTTTATTTTCGATTGCAAATTATTTTTGCTAATTTATTTATTTATTTATTTCAATATTTTGCCTAATAAGTTTATATTAATAAAATAGATATTCATAATTTTATTCCCGATTCTTCCTAAATTTATTATTAAAAACTTATACATTTTTTTCATTTTTTACTCCCTCCACAAATTTTTTTTTTTCCCCCGATATTTGGCCGTAAAATACCATTACTTTTAGAAAGTTCCCAGGAAATGTTGTAAGGGAGACCAGTCACTCGTCACAACGCGAAAAATTGAAAATGCGCATCATCGAAAATGCTTGCACAAAATAAATGTGAAAGAATTCCTGAAGTTTAACATGCGTGTCTACTTGGTATGTTGCAGTTTTTGAATAGTGCGTTATGCAACAAGTGCGCAAAGATAAGTTTACCGGACTGGCGCGAAAGCTGCGTACGAGGCACCGGACCGAGGAACAGAGTCTCGTTAATTGTCGAATTTTTTAATGTCGCGTTTTTGACTGTCGAATTTTTTAAATATCCGGGTTTTGAGGTGTTCTTGAGAATTTCAGACAAGTTCAGAAAACCTACCATTTGAAATTACAAAATCGATTAATTTCTGATATTAGTATTACTATCAGTTTTGTTATTATTAATTAGTAATACAATATCTCAATTTTTATTAACAATTTTCAAACATAATTCCCGAAAATGGACTTTTAGGTATACTCCCGTGTGCCCGAGACGTCTAGGATTCTACCCATGTTTCTTTAACGTATTTTCGATCCCTGAATCACAATCCGATGTCCGTTTTGCGATTTAGACCTATGAATACTTTAAAACCTTACGCCCGTGATAAGAACATAATTTTTCGCCCGAGCGGGTGTAAAATTCGAGTTTATGGCCCGATTTTTAAATTCGAAATAGTGGGGAACTCCTATCTTTCCCGCGGAATTGTCGAGGGCGTAAAATGTGTTTTTACCCATGTCTTTTAAAAGCGGGTTTTACGCCCGGATGGCGAAAATAGCTACACTCCGAAAAAATAGTAGTGAAAATGACCATTATTTTACTATGAATTATAGTGTGAAATGAGGAGTAGGCATGGTAATAGTTAGAACAACTATTCTGAAATAGTAAACTTTAACTATTGTTTCATAATTCGAATTACTACTTATCATAATTGATTTAACTATTTTGAAATAGTCATTTGATAAAATTACTACCTTGTAATGATTATTTCAACGATGCTAAAATGGTTAAAATAATTTCGTAAAATAAACAATTTCATAAAGTAATTATATTACATAGTAGAAGCAAGCTTAGGCATGAATTAAAAATGTAGAAATCACATTTGGTATAGAAATCAAATAAAGTCGATCTTTTAAATTAATTTAATTTGAAGAAGGAATGGTGATAATTTTTAAGTTAACATCATGAGTATTTGTATATATTCGATTATCCTATAATTTTCATATATCTAATTTACACACACACATGCTTTTCAGTATATTTCGGTACATTACACACACTTACACATATTTTGCGCACCGATCGCGTTTTGCGCATCGATTTTGCGCACCGTGGGGGAAACAGCTATTTTGGATGCCTTTTTTGGAACACGCGAACGGTGCGCAAACGAGGGTTTTGCATGCTTCTTTAAAGAAAATCACTTTTTTGTTACAGCTTGCGTAAAGTGATGCGTAAAGTGATTTTTTCGATTTTCAATTGTACTTTCCGCACGCTGCAACAAAAAATATTGTTCGGCACACGGGTGTAAATGTTTTTTCCAACGGATGTGCTTGCGACCCTCGCCTTCGGTTCGGGCCGCAACTCGCACATCAGTTAGAAAAAGCTTTTACACCCTTGTATCGAGAAGTACTATTAGCACAGAGTGGTCCGATTCTCACTGTCAGAAATTTAGAGTGAATAAAACGGAACAAGAAACCTACCATTCAACTCTACAAACCCGACATCAGGAAAAAAGTATTCGTTCTTTTACCGTAATTGTGAAAGGAATCTTAGTAACAATTTACCATATAGAGTACTATTTTCTGCATATATTTCCGTTTCATCAAAACTATCCGGTTATTTTAGAATGTAATATTTTTCTTTTCCATGCTTTACGTGAAAAGAATCCATCAAATTATAATTAATGTACTGTATTACATGCTCTTACATGATATCATACAAACACTACAGAAATAATGATTTCACTACATACTCCTTCTTCTGAGTGCCTCGAACTAGCATTTTCACTGTTGATAAAGTGACCCATATTTGGTGACATCTGTAACTGCGATACATATTTATTACGAATATACCTGCGTAAGTTATGAATGTCAATTCATACAGTTTTACATTGCGTTACAACAGGAAAATGACTTTTCCGCATAATACGTTTTGTACACTTCTTACACATAAATGTGTTTGTTGTCATTCATTGTTACTTAGGTTATTTATAATGCACAGTGATAATTCACGCCCTGCTAAAAATTTCGGATGATATTCGTATGAAATTGGGTTGGAATGCGGAAAAACCAGTCTGTATCCGGACTGCAATGGAAAAATACCAGTTTTCATCCGCATCTTGTACAAAAACAATTTCGATAATATCATTTTGTTTTTTTGACTGTGGATTTTCAGCGGTATTCGTGGGATTTTTCTCCGCTACAACTACCCACCCGTAGAGTGCCAGCGAAATTGTTGTCTACTTGATCGTTAAATACAATTTTTGACATTTTCGAAAAATCCGGATGAAAACAAGTCAGAAAAATAAAATACATTAACATTTTGACGTACCGGATAAAAATACCATACTTTCACTCAGAACATCCTCCCAATTACAAAATGGGAGTGATGTATAGTCTAATGGACAGAGCGATTGTATTATCTGAGATCGAATTTAGGGAAAAAAAACCAACAACTTGTGAAAAAGATTTTAAAGCAAAACAACTATCCTCCGAACTTCATCCAGTAAATTATTAGGAAACGGGTTCATCACATTTACAATAAAAACAGTGAACATTCGGCTAGTAATGATATTAATTACAAAAGCACGGTATCATTACCATACGTAAAGGGTTTAACAGAAAAATATCTAAAACTTAAAAAAAACAACATATACGTGTTGTAAATAAGCCGATCAACACCAATATCGGTGGGATTCAACCAATTAAGGACAGACTTCATACACTTAAAAAAAGTGATGTAGTCTATGAAATCCCTTGTGGGAATTGTAATAATGTATACATGTCAAACCGGACGACTCCTATACCAGAATAAAAGAACATAAACGTAATATTTACGCCTCTGATAATAATTATACAGCTCTGACTAAACACAGGTTGGAGACTGGACACGATTTTAACTATTCAAAAGTTAAAATTTTGGCTACGGAAACCAATCTGTGTAAACGAAGAGAACTAGAGAACTACGACATAAAAAAAACCAAAAATTCAGTTAATCAGCGTTTTGAAAATTCTTTCTTACCCGAAATATACAATGTATTACTTTCTCCGGATATTAACGCAGTTGAAATGTCAGAATTTAAATGACACACTTCTTCTCACGGCAATAGTGGGGACCCGAGCCGAAATTTAAGCCCTACTTTATAGCTCCAAGTTTTGTTTTGGTTCTACCTTTTCGCTGGCATCTACCTTACTTCTCTTTAACTGCTACAAAACCTGAGTCACCCGAGAGTCGAGTCGAGAGTGTCGAGTTTCGAAGAGTTTCGAACGTTCACCGAGTGGTGGTGTTAACCAAATTAAGCGTTCGGTTGAGATCATAGGCAATTATTCTCGCAAGTGACGAAGGCATGAGCACGTCCGTATATAAGTACCGCGTTCCACGTGGCAATACATATTATATGTAATCTATCATACCATGCGTTGCGAGCGGCAAACGGCGAACCGACAGTCGGAGAGAGAGACAGAGATATATATTATATAGTGTATAGGGAAATGCGTATCATTGAGTGTTTAAGAGTATGTAAACAAGTTTGTTCGCGTTAAAAAATGTAACATTAGGTATAATTAAGTTTGATCAGGGGTGTCTTATAAGGGTGCCTTCTGCATCTCTTTTTTACCTCTCCATATACCACCAATAGCCTATATAAATATCGATAACACAGCCTACTTTGATACTTCAAGCGCGGAATCTGGAAATTTGCGACCATAAGGAGCGTCAATGTAGGTACTAATATTGTATTAACTTTGCTTCTACTTTCCAACCTCGATCTCCTACGTAAGTTCTCACAATGAAGCATTAAAGTAGGATTAAAATTTCGACTCGGGGATACATAACAGAACGAATAAATATAGTTACATGTATTCGCTTAATAATTTATTAACAGTTCGTTTACATCCAATAGTGCAAGTGATTAGGAACAAAGTTTCCAAGTAAAAAGTGCTCTACAACAATGGATCGACAAAAACATTCGTCGTTTCCTGACATTTTGTAATTTTTTCTGTAATGTGGTAAAATGCTTTTGTCATAAAGTGATGTTAAGGATATTTTATTGCATTCACAGGAGCTGTCAAAATTAACTTGAAGTTCCTAATCACAAAATCTATATGGAGTAAGTCTTTTTAATTTTATTGATCTATGTAAGCAAATTGTTGTGAATCTATGGTTTCTTTTTTATATTTTAATTATTTAATTTATTAAATTCTAAAAAAAATTTTTTGTACAATATTATACTGAAGAGGGCACACACCTAGTCGCCGAAACGTTTATTAAAGAATATATTTTTTGTGTATTTATGAGTTTCTTGTACATAATGGGACCGACGTTACCAAGAAAATTCATTTGAAAACCCTTTAAAAGGAATTTTTAAAAATAAATATTACACGCTGTCAAGAAGTATACATATTTGAAATCAGGATGATTGGAAGTCCTCTTCATAGTAGAAAAATACCGTACATCCGGATGAAAATCCATAGGCCAAAAATAAAAATACAATTGTCGATATTGTTTCCGTACGAAAACCGGATGAGAACAACGAGAAAAATAAAATTAATTGACATTATTAACGTTCCGGTTAAAAATCCCATGAATCCGGATGAAAATCCACAAGCAAAAAGCGTGGGGTCATCATCTTTAATACTAAACAAAAGTGTCCACCAACGCTGGTGAGTGTTCACTCGTTTTTTTAATTTTATTTTTTTTTTTAATTTTGAAAAGTTTTCTGGATTTACCCATATATAACTAGATTTAACACATAAATGTACGGGGAAAAAATTAATTTACCTATAAATAAATACAACTAGAAAAAGAATGGAGAAGCTCAAGAGGAAAAATTACACGACCAACTGTCATTTCAACGCTCCTACTATATTTTGTTAGCACTTTTATTTCCTTTTGCATTTCGGTTTCTTTTGCGGAGAAGCTTTGTAAGACCGGCAGTTATTTCTGATGAGCATTCTCGATTCAAAAGCACATCTCTGCAAATTTGCTTTTAACGTGTCTATATCGTTTATACTTACGCTTTCTTCTGGTTCAATTGAAATATCATCTTCACACTGGCGCATCATAACATTGTCTTCTTCAATACCAAGAACATTCTCCTGCAAAATATATTTATTTTATTTTCTGAAGGGGAGGCATCACCTTCAAAATCAACTGTATGAAATACACCTTTAAAAAATGTGAAACTATTGTTTCTTTTGTTATTTTTTAAAAGGAATTCAGTGGTGGTAGAATGAAAAGCGTAAGAAAATTTTTTGACCTATAAATTGTAGTTTAAACAAAAATTTTAACCTAAACCTAAATTTTAGCGCGAAAAAAATTTGTTTTTTCGAAAAAATCATTCTAAATTTTTTGTAATTAATGTAAAAATGTCAAAAAATTAGGGTGAACATGAAAACATATTTTCTGCAGCCTCTCGTATGAATTTTAAGAAATTCCGATTTTTTCGAAAAAAAAAAATTTTGTTTGGGTCAAACAAATTTTTTACACTTTTTATTCTAGCACCACTAAATTCCACGTCAAAAATTACTAAAGAGATAAGTTTTTCAAATTTTTTAAAGCTGTATGTCTACAGCTGATTTAAGGGGAGGCACCACCTTCAAAATTAACTCTGTGAAATACACCTTTCAAAAATTTTGAAACTGTTGTTTCTTTTGTCATTTTTGACCCATAAATTGTTGTTTAAACAAAATATTTTTTTTTTAAATAATGCAACTACATTTTTCTAACTTAATTTAAAAACTCAAAAAAATTAGGGTGAACATACAAACGTTTTTTGTACAACCTCCCGTATGGATTTTTAAAAATTCCGCTCTTTTTTTTTTTAATTTTTATAGAGAACAAAACAATTTTTTTCAGCGTCAAAAAAACGTTTTGCATTTCTTATTCTAACATCACTGAATTCCACGTTAAAAATTACTACAGAGATCATTTTTGCAAATTTTTTTAAAGCTGTATGTCATACGGCTGATTTAAAGGTGGTGCCTCCCTTTAATAATCTTATATTCAAGTACACTGAAAAAAGAATCTAGTGTGAAGTAAATGTCTAAAAACTGAATGTAGGCATTGAAAGAAAAAAAAAATAGTGAAATCATATGTGATAAGACGAAGTTCATTCCATGAAATAAATTCCATGAATCTAGCTAAATATGTGTAAAATCATAGTTATGAAGAGTGCACGGAGAGAAATGCACAAGTATGGTACTGCGGGGGATTCCGTCGCCACTAAACTAAGACCGGAGACTAGTTCTGCACCATGTCCCGCGAGATATCAATGCAAGAAACTCGCAGTCTCTAACTGTGAAATGCCTTGGGATGAGGCTAAATCACACGGTGGTATATTTTGGGCTTGCTCCTGTTTAGACTATACATTTTAGGCTAGGGCTCTCCCGGACTTTTTTGTAGGAAATTCCCTCCTCTACAAAAAAGGTTTAGTAAAGTTTTGCTCTATCTTGCACCGTTTTCGACACGGAAGCGATAGAATGTAATCAACGAATTCGGCGTCCCGCCGCCATGTTTGTCTTTTGTTCCGAAAACTCGTTTTTCATTCTATCGCTTCCGTATCGAAAACGGTGCAAGATAGAGCAAAAGTTTACTAAACCTTTTTTGTATAGGTGGGAATTTCATACAAAAAAGTCCGGGAGAGCCCTAGTCTAAAATGTATAGTGTAAGGAGGAGCAAGCCCAAAAGATACCACCGTGTGATTTAGTCTCATCCCAAAGCATTTCACAGTTTGAGACTGAGTTTCTTGCATTGATATCTCGCGGGACATGGTGCGGAACTAGTCTCCGGTCTTAGTTTAGTGGCGACGGAATCCCCCGCAGTACCATACTTGTGCATTTCTCTCCGTGTGGAATCACCCAGCAATCGAAAAAGGATTCGGAAGGATTGAAAATTTCAATCCCTTTGAATTCGTAATTTGTCCTAAATGTATTCATTTGTATCCATGCGTATGCCAGCGAATGCCTTTGAGTTCATCTTTATGGATTCAGAGGCATTTGGCAGTATTCAATTTTCGAGGTTTATTATTTTTGGATTCCAATGGATTCTTCTCCATTCATATAAATTCTATTTTCTGCATTCGGCGGGATTCAGTATTTTAAGAAATTATTTTTGGATTCACAGGGATTCACTTTGGACAAATTGCGAATTCAAGTGAATCCATTTGAATCCTTTTGTATCTATTTCCAATCCTTTTTCGATTGCTGGGCAACGAACACTAAAATATATTAAAATCACATTCACTCTACATTTGTTGGACTGAAACTCTTCATCCATATAGGACTGAAACACATAACCAATCCCTTAGGACTGAAAGTTAAGTCCTATGGATTTAATTGGTTCAGTCCAATACTTGGGATGCAGAAATTTCAGTCCAATGACTGGGGTGGTTTAACAATTCAGTCCAACTCAGGTGAAAATATATTCGGTAAAGTACGAATATTTATAAATGAAATAAATCACACGAAGCCTAGTTATTGAAAAAGAAATAATAGGCATCAGATATGTGAGTAAGAGTGTGTATTCAAATTTTGTTTTATTTTCAACAGTTAATCAAAAAAACAAAATTCGAGGCTTTCCGATCAAATCTAAAACCAAAACGAAGTCTAGTCTTTGAGTAGGGATAAATATTAAAACAAAATGATGAAATATAAATTGCGGTATTTGGACAGAATCTGCTGAAGTTTGACAGAATGTGGTAAACAGACGTTTTAAAAAATCTACACACCACTAGATATGCTTATATAGTCACCCTAGCAAACCTTCGACTACTAAATCAACTATTATCGGACTATAAACCGACTGCAAACCGACTGGTTGGTTTTTGACTCTGTCCCAACTATTAAATTTGTACTTTCGACTATTAACCGACTATAATTATATGTTTTTTTTTATTATTAATTAAATTCACAATTGAAAAAACAAAGAAACAATTTAAAAAGAAATAAAAACATACAGACAAAAAATAAAAAATATAATTATAGTCGGTTAATAGTCGAAAGTACAAATTTAATAGTTGGAACAGAGTCAAAAACCAACCAGTCGGTTTACAGTCGGTTTATAGTCGGTTCGGATTGCTAGGGCATAACCATAAAACAAATCGATTATTATTGATAAAAACATTGATAAACTGTACTACTGTACATAATTATTCCAAATCATGCCGGATGAACACAAGTTTGACAAAATAACACCTGTATAGAAAGGTTAGGACAGAGAAAGATAAACAACCATTGCATCTTTATACGCTGGAACTTATAAAATTTTGTTTGTTCGGTGATTCAGCCAAAAAAACAATTGTGGCTGAAAATTGTGATATGGATACGTTATTAACAAGATTTTAAACTCTTAAAACTAATAGGATTAGTTTGGTAATCATCGGTTGCTTCATTTCAAGAAAAAATGCATTTTTTGATTCTTCGTCGAAAGTCCACTCGGAGCCCCATTTCACCAGTGTTTTGTATTAACTTCTTCACTACCTTAAAAGCAATTGTTTGACATAAAACTACTTGGAATAGTTTCAGATGAGCAACATCTACCAAGTTTCATGGTTATATTTGAATTTTTAGCATCATTTCCATGTTTATCTGATTTTACCAAACCTGATAAAAAACAGTTGCTTGGTATACAATGATGCAAAAAAATGTAATATAAACATGAAACTTGGTAGATTTTGCTCTTCTGAAACTACTCCAAGTAGTTTTATGCCAAACAGTTGCTTTTAAGGCAGTGAAAAAGTTAATACAAAACACTGGTGAAATTGGTCTCCGAGTGGACTTTCGACGAAGAATGAAAAATGCATTTTTCCTTGAAATGAAGCAACCGATGATTACCAAACTAATCATATTAGTTTTAAGATTTTAAAATCTTGTTAATAATGTTTTCTTAATCATTGGTCAAGTCAATTTGATCATAATACATTTTAGTGTTCAAAGGCTGATCACACTCTCCTTAATTATGTTCTTATGTATGTATTTCCCTTGTTCGAATGCAAAAAACCTCAGGAAGAATTTTATTAAGCATAAATTCAATTCTTACTTCATTAAACACTAATGGACGATAAACTGATTTCTTGATTTAATTTAGTTCAATTGAAATATTTTCATTAATAAATAAATATGGCTCGTTAAGTACAGATTACATCAATACAAGACAAAATAAGTTGTTATTATGTATGTATAATAATATAATATATATAATATAATGTATGTATAATAATAATTACTATTAAATTTAAAAGTAATATGATTTAACCATTGAACAAATACAATTATACAGTAACCTCTTGATCTTAGAGTCAGGATTCATAAGCATACAAGATGAGTTATTATTAAAATACCTAATTGGAAAATATGATAAACCGTTCGAAATAAAATATGTGGTCATTGCAAGGAAGTACACCCTACTGAAAATTGTCATGTGACATGTCATGTGATATGTCATGTGACATATCATGTGATATGTCATGTGAGAATTTGTCCTGTGCTATATCATGTGATAAATCACGTGACATATAATTTGATTGAAATGTTTTTTTTTTTAATGCAAGTACAGAATAGCGGTTATAATTACAGGTTGTTACATTTTATTCATACTGCCTGTAGAATTTCAGGTGACATTTCAGGTGACATTTCTTGTGACATTTTATGTGACATGTCAGGTGACATTTCAGGTGACATTTCTTATGATATTTCAGGTGACATTTTATGTGACATTTCTTGTAACATTTCAGGTGACATTTTATGTGACATTTCAGGTGACATTTCTTGTGACATTTTATGTGACATTTTATGTGACATTTCTTGTGACATTTTAGGTGACATTTCACGTCACATATCATGTCATATATTATGAATTGATTTTTACAAAATTATTGATGGAAGTGAAGGATTTCGATTTCTGCGAAATAGAACAATTTTCGATTGTAATTAGAGGCGTTTACTTTGTTATTGCATGCACATTATTTACAGACGATTTCAGAAAACAATTTAGTGGGTTTCATTTGACAATTTTCTTCCCTACATGTATTAGATAAGTACCTAGATAACAAAATGTCTGTTATATGATATCATATAAGCCTCAATTGATCGCACTGAGAGAAAAAAGACGTCACTTTATCAGGCAAGTGGCGTCGATTTAGAGGTATACTCGGGTAAGTGGAGAATACGGAGCAATGGACCGTCAGAAGTTTTGGCTGCACAAACGTATAGGCTATTTCTGCGCCACTGCCGTAGAAAAGTATTTGCTGCTCTGTGACATGTAGACAGCCACACAATTCTGTCCATCGATATGTTAGCCTTAAAGTAATCGCCTCTGTGAATGTATACATTAAAACGCATAGGTTATGAAAGAAATAAAACAAGTATTTAAATCTTATTTAAATTTAATTTTTTTCTTCATGTTCCACCCAATTTAATGCCTTGAAATAATTTTTAAATGAAAACTGAGCCTTTTTTCTATAGTATCGTCAATTTTCAGACATGCTTTTTTTGTTTTCGAGTAATCGTCAAGTAAATGATATTTTACACTGTTTTGAGTCATTTATTTGCGATTACTCGAAAACAACAAAAAAAAAGTATCCTTGAAAATTGGTGATCTTATAGAAAAAAAGTGTCAGCACATAAGAACACGAACAAATGAGACTTTAATTATAATAGCGAATTTCCATTCCGTACACTGATCGACTGCCACTTTTTGTGCTGATATGTTTTATAGGCTTACATGAATATTATATGTATGTATATATTTTACACATATCCTCTGTTCTTTATTTTTTACATGTTCCATAAAACAAAAGAAAAATAAATTATATTTCTTCTTTATTATAACGTCTGCATTGAATAACTCTGAAGATCAGGAGAGTATTTTCAACTTCCAGAGGCCATCGTGAAAACACACAGGTGTATAGACATCGTTTTTTGCTTATGTCATAATATTTCTGAGGTCCAAAAATGTAGAGAACGATCCAGAAATGTACTTGCAAATGTTATTTTGAAACTATATTTCCTGCGATGAATGTATACGAATAAATTTCTTCAGAAACGTAATATACCCGATGTGAGACAGGCCCGATGGATGCTGTAAGAACAATGTCCACCATCCGAAACAAAATCACGTGATTAAACCATATAACGAAATGTTATTTATTAATATTTTATTTAGAAAGTTATTTAGAAATCTTATTACGTGATTTTTTTTAGGTCACCGAACACGAATCTGAAGTCAGATTTTAAAACTTAAATTTTAAACAGAGTTTAAAAGCCAACAGGTAAAAAATCCGGCAGTCAAAAAACCGACAAATCACAAGACTTGTTCGCAATTTCATTACCTGTTTTTTTATACAATTTTGTCAGTTTTTTTAATTATTGTGAATTTTTTAACTATCGGTGTTTTCTCTGTTGATTTTTTAATTTGTCGGCTTTTCGATCCGCACCCTACGTACCATTACTAGCAAATGTATCCCTTTTTTTCGGCAGGGACTTGATATTTTCCTGTGCAATTTTTAAGGTTTTCTCGGTGCTGGTACAATTTGAATGGATGCAAATCAGAAGGTAAATGCTATTCGATTTCAAAGTTGATACAAAACACTACAATTTTCGAAAAAAATTGGTTTGCCTCTGCCCCACATGCACTTTCTAGGACTCAAACATGCTACGTTTCTTAAAAACACATACTTGTAAGGAGTGTTTTCTTGTGAAGGGCATGAAATCGTGGGGTTCTCAAATGCTTTTTTTATAATAACCACGCATAGGATAAATGCTACGATATTGGCAAGAATCTTGACCTGTTCGATGTTTTTACGGGATGAAAAATGTTGTGAATTTTGCGTTTTCATTAGCAGTTTTTGGACCTCATTACATATGGCTTAGACTGCAATTGGCTACAAGTCAGAAATCTATGAAAAAGTTCTACTCTCAAGTTTTCGAATGAGCACCGGCTGAACTCTGTAACTTATACCAATCCAAAGTTATGTCAGATTGAATATTACCAAAATTTTGCCCAGATAGGAGTTTAGTTTAGCTCCCTAGATAGGAGTTACATTATTTATATCTGAACGGAAACAGCGTCGAAAAATATGAAAAAATTATTTTTGTACTCTTTACGGCATAGGGAATCCATAAAAAAATTAGTGAGAAAATAAAAAAATGGTCATGCAACAGGCATTCGGTCATTTAAAATGGAATTACCCATAGGCAATGTTCTCGTAAGCGCCACTGTTTCTTTCAATATGAACTTAACTAATTGTAGGTACCCGGGTCTAAGACATCTACTTTAGGTAATTATTTTTTATTTAAGATGGAAAAAAAGAAAAATGAGAATTTTTGTAAAGAAAACTTATAAAAATAGATAACAAGTAACTCCCCAAATTTTATATATTCCAAATGGCTCTTTATTTAGTAGCACATTTGATGTTCATGAAAATGTCAAAGTATGTGTTGAGACTTCATTGACCACAGATTAATTTCTATATACTTACCTTTGCAATTCGCTTGAAAACTCGATTAAGTTGTAGCACAAATAAATTGTTCAAGATACTTCAGGGAAAACTTTCAAAACACATCACGTGGAAAGACGCTTAGAATTTGTGTTCACTTCAAGAAAACAATTTGAGAAGTGACCTTGCATTGAAAACCGATATAGCCGCGTACAACCGAGCAACAAACTCTCAATTCCCCTCTATTTCGACTTTTTACATGGTGCATGCAGAACCCCTTAACACAAATAGGATAACCTAAAACGACGCGTAATGCTTAATATTTGTTGTACATGACGCTACGTGATTAGCTAACATTCATTGAGGAACATTTATAAATCTCACCGATAAAAACATGTTACAATACTTGTTACGTCAGTCTCTAATTAAATGTCATATTTTTTCTGTATTGTAGACATTACAACAGTTAGTAGGATACGTATAACTACAAGTACAGTATGTTTTACATTTGATTTATCCCATGATTTCATGTCTTCCTTTTTCTGCTATCTCTGATTGCATTTCCGACACGCCTATTAAATAACGCAAGTTCTGAGTTCAAATTTTTTTTTTTGCATCTAACCAGTTGATCCTTGTAGAGTTCTGAAACGAAAACATAAATATTATTACAAACGGACGTCAAGAATGTGACAAAAATAATTTCCTAATTACCAGAGAAAGAATTTTTTTCTTTCCATTCAGATTATGCACTGATTTCATCTTTTCACTCATACCTTTAAACCGGTAAATAGTATATACGTGTGTCTATTACAGAAATCTTCACAAAAGCGAAATTCAACTGCCATTCGGCAAAAATACGAACTTTATTTATTACAATAAACGCTGGGTCTATTTCCACGCATGGAGCGACCCCCTCCACGTATACAGGACCCTTGTGTCCTGGCCACCCTGCGGTGAGCCGCGCCCGCTAATACCCCTAACGTAAACGAAAATGTACACTTTGTCTAAGACAACCACGAACGCGAGAGGGGAATTGCAGAGCGTGCGGTGGAAGGCGTTTCATGCGAGAAAATAGGCACTCCGAATACTAAATGTAAGGACTAGGCTACAAAATATAACAACGTGACAAAGGAAGAAATGGAAAAGCTTTAGCGTAACGGCGTGCAAGAAGTGCGGCTTTTCGTTTATATATGCGGTGCGTGGTGTGTAAAAATCACATTTACGCATGAATACCGGAAAGAATTTGAGAACCAATCACGGCGTGAGAGAAGCGCTCAAATACCTTTCACTACAATTGAATAGGAGTGGGACTACGATAGTAAACCGGATATCCATTTATTAAATAATCAATCCGAAAAGAAAAGGATATAAACATTTAAAAAATTAAGTTGTTTTCAAAAAACCTGCTTACGATTATCTACATCGAAATTAACGTTTACATATTTGGAGGGGATCTGTTTATATACATGAGTTTATAAATACATAGTATACTTGGTATGTACTAGTGGATATTATTTCGACACCTCCTACGAAGAACGCTACGTTTCGCGCTTTCCTTATGTTATTTCAAATAGGAAAAACTGAAATGTAGCGTTCTTCGTAGGAGGCGTCGATTTACAGTATACATGTAAGGTACAAAACAATAACACAAGTGACTTATCAATTAATTGAAGTATATGAAACTTGTGTTTAAATATATATTATAAAACTCAACTTAATGTCAAATATCCCAAATGAATCAGATTGCTCATAAAACAGTCAATTTATTTTGTTGTTTTCAGTTAAAATTGTTTGATTCTATAATACGACAGAAATGTAATTCTTGCCTTAAATTAATCTATAACCACATTTCTGGATAGGTTTTACTCTTAGAAACTTGGGGAAATTTGTTTGAAACCGATTAGTTAAAGTTATCTTGATCAAAAGATCGAAATAAATTAATAAGAAATTGAAGCTCGACTCGACTTTTTGCACATTTGGACAAAGTGGCAATGTGAATTCATTTCTGATCATTTTCCATCAATTTGTGTCTAGATATGTACTTCTGTACTAAATTCGTGGTATAATATTATATAATTGAATCACATTGCCACTTTGTCCAAATGTGCAAAAAGTCGAGCCAAGCTTCAATTTCTTATTAATTTGTTTCGACTTTTTGAACAAAATAACTTTAACTAATCGGTTTCAAACAAATTTCCCCAAGTTTCTAAGAGTAAAACCTATCTAGAAATGTGGTTATAGATTAATTTAAGGCAAGAATTACATTTCTGTCGTATTATAGAATCAAACAATTTTAACTGAAAACAACAAAATAAATTGACTGTTTTATGAGCAATCTGATTCATTTGGGATATTTGACATTAAGTTGAGTTTTATAATATATATTTAAACACAAGTTTCATATACTTCAATTAATTGATAGGTATTGCAAATAATAACTGAAAGACAATACAGATATACTTACTTGTGGCAGCTATAATTTCTTAGGTTTCACGTATCTGCGAAATTATGCACATAATTTGGTTTGAGCGACATTTCAAATTCTACACATAACACAAAACACAATTTGAAAATTTACTAATAGTATGTACTCGTATAACTTTCACTCGAGGTTATTGTTTTTTAATCGATATGTTGAATTATACACACATATATATTCTACTAATATGATGACAGCTCTTAAAGAAAAACATATTGTAATATGAAAGCATGTAACGAATTCAGATAAACTGTTTATTAAACCGTGTTTAATTTTATACGTAGAATTTGAAAAGTAACTGGAGGAATAGACAACTTTAATCTGAGGTTAACCCGTCAAATTGGAACAATAATAAAACACTAATTTGCCACACAACACAAACTTTTCAACACTATTACATTACTTACTGAGATCTGTATTAGATTCACATTCGTATAAATTTTTAATACGCTAAAATTTCACTATTGTTAAGATTTACGGTACACTGTAAAAAATCAAAATGAAATTTACAACGTACTGGTAAAATTCGGACATAAAATTTCTGTAATAATACTGCGTTGGGCGTAGGATTTTTTTTCCGAATTTAGGTTAAGTTCAAGACTGCGTTGTAAATTTACAACGTTGCGTATCGGAAATGTACCAAATTGTGTATTCTTACGACGTTGTTCATGGGTAATTTTTTTGCCCACATTGGACTGTAATTTTACAAATCGAGGAAAAATATACAAGATTATATATTAAAAGTACCGTATGGAAAGTGACAAAGTTACAATGTTCCTCATTGTAAATTTACCGTGTTGAAAGTGGGTAACTTTTTTGCCCATGCTCAACGTTGTAAAATTCATTTTGATTTTTTACAGTGTAAAATGTACATATAGTATATCCTACATCCATAAACTTTTTAAATTTTAAAAAGACTATAAAATGAATTGAATGATCCATAAAATGAATAAAATGAAATAGAAAATGAGAGAGATAATCATTAATACAATTATGGCACAAACCTTTTCGAAGTACCGCTAGTGCGTGAGTTCAGGAACGACAGGAACCGAAGATGTCTCAAGCTCTCAACCAGTCTCGACTGAAGTAAACGAGATTTAGGATCGTATCAGGACAATGAAAAAAGCGATTTCATACAACATACGACAGACAACGGATACGCGATAGAAAATGGCTTTGCCGTCAACGTGGTCAGTGTGCAATGATCGGAAACGGAAACTGCATGTTAAAACTATGTTATAATCAGTAATGGAGTTGGAAAGGGTTTTAAGTAAAGAATTATTTAAGTTAATAATAAGTTTTATTATTATCGAAAGCTCTTACAATTATCACTTCGACTAGCTGAGGCAGACTGGCGAGAGGTACGCCTGTTGCTACGCACACGACTTGTATTTGCCAAAATTTCCGACTATCTTCGTATCTGTTCGGAAATGTAGCAGGCTGCCAACTTTATGTATTAGAAACGCGATAACCTAATATCTAACACTACCGCTGGTTGAGCGTTTCGTTCCAGCGACTCTCATATTTATTTTCTCTCGTAACCCTTTGAAACGATCTTTAGTTACAGCCTTCGTTAATATATCAGCGCGTTGCTCCTCAGACGGAATATATTTTACTTCTACAAGCTTTTCGTCAAGCTTCTCTCGCACGAAATGATAGTGGATGTCTATATGCTTAGTTCTTTTATGGAATACAGGATTCCTCGCTAGTTTTATTGCGCTCTGGTTGTCTACAAACAGAGTTGTTGCATCTTTGCAAGGACATCCAATATCAGACAGGAGTTTTCGTAGCCAGACCAACTCTCTCGTAGCTGTTGATGCAGCTACGTATTCGGCCTCCGTCGTACTTAAGGTTACAATTTTTTGTCTTTTGGAGCTCCATGTTACTGCTCCGTTTGCTAAACAGAAAATGTAGCCCGTTGTCGATCTCCTCGTTTCAAGATCTCCCGCGAAATCCGCATCCGAAAAACCCAAAAACTTCGATTCGCTACCGCCGCTTCTATACTCGATTCCGAGATCAATTGTACCGGTAAGATATGCGAAGATTCTTTTGACAGCTTTCCAGTGCTCTACCGTATGCTCGTTAATGAATTTACTGACTGCGTTAACCGCAAACGCAATGTCAGGGCTTGTAACAGCCGTAAGGAAAACTAATGAACCGACAGCTTCGCGATATGGAACATTACTCGATTTTTCGTCTCCTTCTTCGAACGCTAACAACTTAGTGTGAGGATCCGCGGGTACACTTAACGATTTTGCATCCGACATCCGAAATTTCTCGATTATTTTTTTTGTATATGCGGTTTGGTGAATCAATAGGGTTTTTTTACCACGATCCCGTTGAATCTGAATTCCCACAAATACGCTTGAATCACCAACCGTTATATCGAACGTTTCGCTTAATCTACGTAAAATTAGTTTTAGTGTCTCTATATTTTTCGACGCGATAAGTCCGTCGTCCACAAATAGTCCAAGATACACTATTTCATTGTTGAATTTACTAACAAAAATGCACTTGTCAGCTTTGCACTCTACAAACTCGAATTCTTTTAAGAACCGCGTGAATCTCTGATTCCAGCACCTAGGTGCTTGCTTTAAGCCGTACAGAGATTTTTCGAGCTTGCACACTACACCGTTTGCACTTTCGTTCACCTCGAGTCCCTCTGGAATTTTCATGAAGACTTCTTCCTCTAGTTGACCGTACAGAAACGCCGTCTTCACGTCGAACTGCTTCATCTCTAGATCGTTCTCTGTTATCGTCGCCAGTAGAACTCTCAGTGAGTCGTAACGGATCACGGGAGCAAACATCTCGTTGAAATCAATGCCTTCTCGCTGAAGGAACCCTCTCGCACATAATCTAGCCTTGAAGCGATGAGTTCGTCCATCTTCTTCTGATTTCACACGAAAAACCCATTTGGAGTCAATTAATTTCATGTTCGGAGTCCTCGGAACAATTGACCAAGTGTGATTTTTCTCGTGTGCTCCGAGTTCTTCTTTTATAGCATCAGCCCACTGCGTGGCTTCCGAGCTACTTTTTGCTTCTTCGAAATTGTTCGGGATTACATATTCGGCGTAATCCAGCTCATACCTGTTTGGACGACGTATGCTCGCTCTATCTCGAAGTTCTCGGTGCAATAATTCAGGAGCTGCACCTGCAGGAACGGCAGCCGCCTCTTCCACGTCTTCGAAGACTTCGTCACTGTCTTCTTCTTCTCGAGCTTCTTCTTCTTCCGCATTCTCCTCTTCCTCGTGTGCGACATTCCAAGGCAGAATTATTTCGTTTTCGTCAGCGTCTTCTGTTGTTCTCGTATCAACGTTTCCGATTTTCTCGTTGAAAACAACGTCTCTCGCTTCACTCACTTTTCGCGTTACCGGATCGTAGAGTCGGTAGTTCAGAGAGTTTTCTTTGTATCCGACAAAGATAACCTTTTTGGCACGCGCGTCGAACTTTTTTGTAAATTGCTTTGGAATGTTTTCATACGCCACTGATCCGAAGATTCGC
This sequence comes from Trichopria drosophilae, assembly GCA_030407085.1. Lineage (NCBI taxonomy): Eukaryota > Metazoa > Arthropoda > Insecta > Hymenoptera > Diapriidae > Trichopria > Trichopria drosophilae. The sequence continues at coordinate 76,288,974 of CM059582.1, forward strand.
AGGTGTTTCAAATTTGGCGGTTTTCCAACCCACTTCTCGTACGGGGTGACTTCGTCCGCTGCCCACACGGTTCGGTTCAAAACATAAACCGCGCAATTTACCGCTTCTGCCCACAGATTTAAGGGCAAGTTTTTCGCGTGTATCATTGTTCGCGCACTCTCAACAATCGTTCTATTATCGCGCTCCGCTTTTCCATTCTGTTGCGGAGTGTACGGTGCCGTCGTCTCGTGAGTAATACCGCGCGATTTCATATATTCACTCATCGCACTGTTTCGAAACTCTCGACCGTTATCCTTAAATGTCAGAAAGTATCTCGAACCGGCTGGCGAGTTTTCTGACATCGGGCCGCACACGTCTGTGTGAAAAACTTCTCCCGGCGCGGTTAACACTTTTTCCGATTTTCGATTGAACGGCAATTTATGCGATTTCCCGATTTTACACGATTCGCAGAAAATCGAACTTTTCCCCGACAGAGTCACTCCCGTTACTAGACCTTTGTTTACTAATTCGCGAATCGCACGCTCACCGACGTGACCTAGTCTCTCGTGCCATACGTTTAAATTTGTTGCCGCGACATTTGCTTCCTCGGTGCTACCGGTTTGCACGTTTTTAAACAACATTCGACAGACTCCGTTTGGTTGCTTTATGCCACTCGCGATTACTTCGTCATTACTTGTGATTTGAACGATTTTTCCGCGAAAGTTTATCTCAAGGCCTTTTCTCGTGCAAACACCAACCGAGAATAGATTCTTTTTTAATTTTGGAACGAAAAGAACATTATTAATACGCGAATCTTTCCACACGCCGTCAACGAATTTCTTTATTGCCACTGTTCCTTCGCCGGTTATGTCGCACGCTTCGTTATCACCAAGCACAATCGTTTCGCCTCGCGGTTTCGGTCGGTTATCAACCAACCACTCACGTCGATAAGTTAGATGTCGTGATGCTCCACTGTCCACCAGCCAGACCTCGCTCTGATCCGCGTTCATGATATCGCGTATCTGGCTTCCCGTCGACTCCGCCTGAGCAACCGCAGCGCTATGCTTCGTCTCGACGACGAACGCGCAATCCCGCGCATTTTCTCTCGAAGTGCTGCCGCCATTTTTTTCTTTCGACGATTTTTGCTTGCATTCCCACGCGAAATGTCCTAACTCGCGGCACTTATAGCACTCGATGTCTTTCTTTGATTTCTTTTCTTTTTTATTCTTTTTGAACTTTTCTTTTTTCTTTGTAACTGCAGCGAGAGCACTCGTTGTCTCATCATCGGCGCACAGTCGAGCATCTTCTCTGATGAGCATTCCATAACGCGATGTTAAACTTGCAAGAATTTTTGCGATTATCGTCGCGTCTGTTAATTCCTCGCCAACATCGCTCAGCTGACTCGCCATATTCACCACTCGGGCCACGTGTTGCACCGCCGTGTCGCCTTCGGCCATTTTGTAAGCGTGGAATTTTTGCAATAAACCGAGTTTATTTGTCGTGCTCTTTTGCTCGTGGATTAAACAAAGTTTATCCCACATTTCCTTAGCATTGACGCTCGACAAAACGCACACTTGTTGAGTTTCCTCCATCGCCGACAGCATAATAAACCTCGCGGTCGCATTGTCTTTCACGAACTTTTTCCGCGCCGCCGCGTTTTCAGGGGCCTCTGGCGGCAATTCACTTGTTCCGTCCACCACCTCAAGAACATCGTTCATTAGAAATAACGCATTAATTTGCGCCTTCCATCCTTGGAAGTTCGTCCCGTCGAAGCTTCTTATCCCTCTCGCTGAAATGCCGACGGACATCGTGTATACGAATCTCTCGCACACGCGGCTTTATCACGATACTCTCGGGAAAATTCACAATGGCCGAATCTCTCGACCACGCGACAACTCTTCGACGATTTGAACGACAAATACTTTCCAACTCCAAAAACTACTGCTCCAGGTATGGTACTGGGCCCATAACCTGTTAAAACTATGTTATAATCAGTAATGGAGTTGGAAAGGGTTTTAAGTAAAGAGTTATTTAAGTTAATAATAAGTTTTATTATTATCGAAAGCTCTTACAATTATCACTTCGACTAGCTGAGGCAGACTGGCGAGAGGTACGCCTGTTGCTACGCACACGACTTGTATTTGCCAAAATTTCCGACTATCTTCGTATCTGTTCGGAAATGTAGCAGGCTGCCAACTTTATGTATTAGAAACGCGATAACCTAATATCTAACACTGCATAACGGCCATAATAGCTTACTACAACAACCCGCCAATGCTGCATGCTGCACATAACATGAAGGGTCGTGAGTGGCTGTCAAAGGAATGGTAAATTCGTACTCGTTTGTGATTGGCCTGTAGGTTCGTCGCCTGACGAATAGAGACGTTCTTCGAGGCCTACAGGGTATATCTGGTGAAAAATATACCGAAAAAAATGCCAAATGTGTATATGAAATACCCCATAAGAACACTATACCGTAAATTGAAGGTTTCGAACGTGGACAGAATTTTCTGTGTATTCATATTGCATCTACTATCCAGTTATATTTAGAGATCAGTGCATTAAGGTACTAAGATATACAGTCTCATCAGCCATATTGGGTCCTAGGGGAAGAAAAACCTTATAGCGCTGTATGTATTTACGCATATTGTAAATAGAAATAGTGAAAACAAATATTCATTAAGAAATTCATTTAAAGACATTGACATTTTGTGTAAACACGCAGAAATATTATTTAAAAAGTTTGGCAATTGAATAATTCGTATTCTTATATGTAAGATTTATCGTTTTTAGGCCTGAACTGAAACGCCATTCATTGAGGCTATACGAGACTATGTATATGCTTACCCAATATGGCGGATACGAATACCTGTATATCTATCTTAATTATGTACATGCATTCATACTTGTATATGTATTGAGGCTCATACGGCTCGCACAATGCACACCTGCATGCATGCTGACCCCAATTCGTCGTGTTAAGAGATGTGTTGGAGTGCTGCCTGGTGGTCATTTCGTGAAAACGCCTAATCGTGATTAAACACAGGGCGTGATGGGGCCAACGGCTTATTTTTTAAATAGCTCCACAAAAATACTTTTTTCGATAAATTGATATTTAAAAATTAGTTTCTATTTTTTGAAAACTATTGAATCGACAACAATTTTAATAAATTTTGTTTGTCGATATTTTATTAATGATTTAAATAATTTTCAATAGAAAATTAGATTCAATCACATTTAATTTATGTTTTTAGCGTTAATTTCTACCATATCGACTAAGAGATCTACCGAGTCGCACACTTGGCCGATAATGCAGAAAATAGTAGGGCGAATAACAACTGGTGGATTATAGGTATAATGTTGTGTCTTATGGAAATAAAAACAAAATAACTTTTTTTACACACATAAAGAATATATTGTGATAATGCTTTAGGATATGGTGTGCTATTGATAGGTATGGAATGGACGAAATGTGAACCTTAGACGCCACCAGATTTATGCCACTATATTGCCAGGATTTAGCATGCTATTGATAGATGTTAGAAGGCCGAAATGAACATTTTGATCGTATCCAGATTTGCGCCAGTATACTGCCAAGGTACGGCATGCCATTGGCAGGTATCGGGTGACCGAAATACGAATCTTACATGCAGCCGGATTTATGCCACTATACTGCCAAGGTACGTGGAGCCATTGATAGGTGTCGGCTGGCCAAAATACGAACATTAGATGCAGCCAGATTTATGCCAGTATACGGCCAAGGTACGGCGGGCCATTGATAGGTATCGGGAGGCCGAAATACGAACACTAGACGCTGCCGGATTTACGCCAGTACGGTGCCAAGGCTCGGTATGATGCTGGGTAATAGTATTTTTAATACCATAGTAAAGCCAGTACCAGGTTTATGTAGGCACGCCAATGTTGACATACCAATACGGGCACAGTACTAAAACTGTATGCTAGGCAGTACCGTTCCTATACTGGTTGGCCTGTACTGGCAAGCCATATTGGCGCAATACTGGGCCGTTTGTGAACATTGGGGTTATACCGAAATTTCTCATTGGGATGCGCCCTTGCCATGCCCAGTAGCTGAAAAGAGCCATTTTCGCGTAAATTCTGATTGCGAAAAGGTGAAAAATTGAAAGCGATTTTTCAAATGGACTGGTGCTCCGTCAGATATGAAAATGATTGTATCGATCACATGAAAATTTGATAATTCTGCTTTTGATGTCTTCATGATTAAATCAGTTGCTAGTACAGCATATGCCAAGTTGTGATTGGTATCGCCACATATGACAGCAAAACTCTGAACTAGTTTTCCGTAATAACAAACTGCGGAAAATATGAAAATTTGTTTAGTTTTCCAATATGCGCTTTGAATTTCTTTCTTATTTATTAGTGACCAATTTTGCGCGAAATTAAAATGTAAAAGCAACTGATTTGAACTTCGTCTCACTTCTTCTTTCACCTTCATGATCTCTTCTCGTTGTATGTCTTACACAGGCATATGCAAATTTTCTTTAATCAACCACTTAGACAATTTATCCAGAAATGCTTACACTGAACAGATTCTTTTTTCTAATTCAGCATTATTCCAAATAACAAAATTAATATCTTCAACAGCCAAGTCATTTTTAATACGCAAGGAAGAAATATTAATGCCATGATGATATTAAAGAGAATATTTCATTACTAATATTTTTCATATCAGTAATGCCTTATTTTCTTATTTCTGTTAAAGTAGGAATGCAAAGGTCAAAATTTGAACAATAAATGCATAATCATATTGCTTTTGGTGCGGTGAGCGTTACCCATTTTGGTCGAAAAGAGTAACATTTTTTTTTATTATTATTTTACGTCGACTTTTGTGAACCCAAATGGGACTAAATCGTGACGGGACCTACCGTTTATAAAGGTGGAATCCGAACCACCTGAGCTTTGGCGTTATTAGACACTTATAAACAAATACAGAGGTGTCCCAATGACAGATGGAAGCGGCCGGGATGGAACCTGGGTTTTCTGATTACAAAGCCGATACTCTACCAACTGAGCCACCGCCGCTCCAACGGAGTAAAATTTAGTTCTACCAATTTTTTACTCGGGGTGTTATTTTTGGAAAAGATAATAAGTTTCCCTTATACTGCGCGGTAAAAGTCGCTTATTTTTTTTAACTTTTCCACCATTTTCGTAAATGCTAATGACGTCGTTTTTGTTGGGACTTTGACGCGAACAATCAAAATCATAATTCAAAGAATACTCTTGTACTATTTGAACATCTTCATGAACTGGATGGTCACAATTACATTGATCTCGAGGAACAAAAACATCTTTTTCTTTTCTAAGTAATCTGGATTCATCAATTGCATATTTTGTCAAATCAGGAAATGTAGATAATATTTTAGATTTTGAAATTTCCGAAGGAATCAGTGTTAATAATCGAACTTTTTCTGTATTTGACTTACAATTTTGAAGAGCCAACTCAAAATTTACCATCCATTTTTCGCAAGTATTACATTTGTCGGCGATAAATCAAATACTCCGGAAAGTTTTTTCACTATATCTGTGGGAAATGCTTCAACAATTGCCTTAAGTTTCCTGCCGACGTATTCTGCTTTTAATTTCTGCTCCACAGAATATGGAGAAATTACTGGTGAAACATGTCAATTCAAATGTGAAATTGCTTCATTAACTTCGTACATTTCGATTTCTGCATCACCCTTAAAGTCGTGATAATAAGATCGTTCAGGACTGTCCAAATGTTGTCGTTCTAAGCTATGTTCTTGTTCGAAACTCTGGTAAAGTATTTGATGTCTCTGGGTCGTATCTATCATCGTCTAATATTGATAATTTCGAAGACACATAAAACAAGGACGAAAGTAGATAATAACATCGTTGACAAACTTCAACGCCTAGGGTAATCACTTTAGATGGAAAACGCGCTTGTAATAGAATGGCTAATTCTTTAAATTCGAAAAATCTATTTTGTCTGGAACTGTATATGGTCTTTTTGTGAAAGTTTCGAAAATCGGGGCACTTATGTCGATCTGAAGAAAATTGTTCTTTTCCAGTGTTCATAATTCATAAAAAATAAGATTCCTCTAAAACAATATTTAAAGAATGAGTCTACGAGTTCACATAGTTTAAAAGTTGATTTATCTTACCTCACTTCCAAAGTTATTACATTGACGTATTACATTTCGGCAAATGCAAAATTATAAAAAAAGATTCAAGACGCATGAAAACAGCAATTTTAGTAGTTAGCAAACGACTTTATGACAGGTTATGTGTTTCTTGTCATGTTGCCATAACAATACGTAAGGCGTTTCGAATTTTGAATGTATGAAAAAAGCCCCAAAAGTCCCTGAGTATGATAATTCAAACTAAATTGTGTATTTTTTTTTAAACATACAATGTTAAAAACGAACTCGATATTACCGTAAGCTCACGTATTATTTTTTTATTGCAAATGATAAATTCTTGTTATTCATTATGTCAACAATGGTTACTTATATCTAAGCAAAGGAATGTCAAAACCACTATTTCTAAATTTCTAATACAGAATAATAAATTCGATCAGCGATCAAAAAAAATTACTGAGTAACATGTTTTATGCGATTTTGATTTTCTAAAAACGAATACCAGAATCGTAATCATCGACCCCAAAAACCCCCACATAACAAATTTCAAACAAATTTGGGAATTTTTTGGAAAAGTCGACCGCCATATTGGATGCGCCATTTTTAATTTCTGAAAACGAATACCACATTCGTAATCAACGACCCTAAAAACCCCCAAGTAACAAATTTAAAGCCAATTTGTAAATTTTTTGGAAAAGTCGTTCGCCATGTTGGGTCCTTCATTTTGAGTTTCCGAAAACGACTATCGGATTCGTAATCTGCGACTTCACAAACCCCCCAGTAACAAATTTCAAGCAAATTTGTGAATTTTTTGGAAAAGTCGTCCGACATATTGGATCTGCCATTTTGAATTTCCGAAAACGGGTACCAGAATTGTAATCAGCGACCCCAAAACCCCCATGCAATGCGTTTTGGAGTGTTTTCACTGTCGTAAAATGTGTATTCTCTAAGGTTTAAGTATTTGTCACAGAGAAAAGATTCCCCCGGCTGCGTAAGCACACAAAAACATTACATGGAATATATTCTAGATATAGCCACGTATTTAGAAAAAAATCAAGAGAAAAAAAGGTGGGGTTTTTTAATAAATCAAATATTACGTTCTACCGAAAAATGGCTGCCATTTTGTTAATTTTTCAATTTTTTAAAAATCTCTTAGGGCAGTTTCGAAGAATATCGATTACTTGGCCGGCATCAAAAAGAAAAAGTAAAATATTTGCAATAGGTAAGGAAAGACGTGCATTTAAAGATTTTTGTCTGAGATTTTACCGCTAGAAAATGGCCGACGTTTAGTGCTGAAAAACAGATTTTTTGCCTTAAAACGTTCTAAAATAATTAGATGCATTAAACAAATATTCGGGCATTGTTGGGACCTCACTGTACATGACCAGAAATGAAATCATGTTGGACTTGTGCTGTCAGATAAACCTACATCAAGTTACGAAGGATGCAGCAAAACGCTTCTTCTCTATAGCGTCTCCGCATTGTGGCTACCATCGGCAGAATGTTGAATATTTTTAATTGATATTTTCACAAATTATACATCAAATGCACTTTATTAAATACACTTTGTTGCATAAATGTATATCATACCGGAACAGAGACAAAAGTTACAAAAAAATTTTATTTTTACATAATAATTTTTATTTGATAATTACTACTGACATTTAATGATAATTTTTATGAACATTAAATACAAACTAGTGGCTTCGACCACGCGGTCTGGGTCCGTTTCTTGTCCTCCTCGACTGAGCTGGGTTTGGTAAACCCAGTTATTCAATTCAGAATAAAAATCTAAAAATTGTAAATCGTCATTTTCAAAACTTTGACCCGTACCATATACCAGCCGGTATGTCAACAAATAACATGTTTTATTGTTTTTAAGGTATCCCTTCTCATCTCAATTTACGTGAGGATGTATCCAAAAAATTAATCAAATTTAGTGCATCGCTTGGCATCTTTAAAAACGGGCACAAATATAATATTTTTTTACATTGAAGAGGGAATTACCTCCTGGGGGCATTATAGTACCTCTAAAACTGAAAAAATACTCAATTATTAAGGCTTGTACACAAATATCTCCGAATACGATGTTGTTAAATTTATTCGTATTTTTTAAAATAAATACAAAAAACGAATGTTTTTACGTTTATTTGTCATTTACAGCATTACCGTTGATTTTACGAAAAAAAATTGATAGTACCATTCGTGTAGATAATTTGATGATCTATCTTTTTTTTCTAAATATTTTTATACGATTTGTATTTTTTAAAATAAATGCAAACAACGTAGTTTTATTCTTTGTTTTAACCAACAACGCCATTATCTAGAGTGGATCGACTCCAAAGATGAATCACTTCTATGTTAGGCCAGGACAAACTGAAGACTATGTTAAACTTTTAAATCCGCGTTTCAGTTCTCTAGATATTGCGAGATAAAAAATCACGTACACCAATTTTTCTTTTGCTTTTTTATGATCTGTAGAGTCTGAACCGTCGACATTTGATGGCGGAATAATTTTTTAGCGAGATGTGACTAAATTCAATAATTCTTCCAACCTTCGGTCAGGATCTAAGTGATAATGGTAATAGAAAAAAGGAATTTGTACATATTATTACGCTGGAAATGAAACTCGTACCTCGACTTCACCCAACCAGAGATTTATATAAATTGTTACAAACAAAATCAGATCTGTACTCAAAGGACAATTTAAACTATTTCTTTACTTCAAGAAAGATAGATTATACATTGAAACTATAATTGTAACAGTATTATTGCTGAGTACATTATTACATAAGGGTCCCTCGTTTTAACATATTTTTCTCAAATCAAAGCGTAATTCCCGGCAAAAGTCGCCAACATATATGGATATTAAAGATAACAAATTTTTTTTTTAATCGCATAATATCTTCTGTTAGAATTTTTTACATATAAGTTTCGTCTGCACTAAAAACGTGCACCAAATCTGCACTAAAAACGTAAAAATTGATATTAAAGTTTTTTTATGAAGATACCATATTTTAGAGTTGCGAGATGTTATTAGGATGAAAACACCCATTCGAGTTTATGAATGTCAGAAATATATCTCTACAAATTAAAAAAAAATCAATGGTAAATCCTCTTGGGCCAGAAAGAATGAGAAATTCAAGAAATAAAATTGTGCAGCTCCTCGCTCACTTAGGCAATAACATTTACCAAGCGACCCAGAGCCCATTACGTGGAGGTCTGCGCATCGAGTTCCTCCGCCAACCCTACCCAACCAACCAAGCAAAGGTAGAGTTAACTAATCGTCATCGTCCGAAAAAAATTATCACAAATTGGGACTTCCATTGAAACTTTGGCAAAGATTTTCTAGAAAGCAAGGTCGCTTTTATGATACCAACTCTAGAATCATGACCGATTACTTGAGAAGATCCTTCAGTAACCAATTTCACTGTTCGTTTAACTGCATCGGTATGGCATGGATAGACGGAGAAGGACCATTCGGGAACACTATTATCAGGAAGTGAAAGTTTGTCAATCAATTGTTTGTTCGATACCAGCCTTATAACTGGTGGCACTCTAACAGAAACATCTGTATTGACCCAGGAAATCATTTCTGTATAATCATGAGCCACGAAATTTAGCCTGGGAATAATATTATATCGAATGTCATGCGGATTTTCTATTTCTTCTTCTCGAGCATCAAGAATTTTTTTTAGTGCTCCATGACGAATAGCAAGTCGACGATCAACCATCATTCCAATAAGAACATTTTCAGGGAGTGGGAAAAATGCATTTCTCTGAATGGAAGAATGAACTACAGCCTGATATTTCTTCGGTAGGTGTCTGGACATACACATTGTGTCAAATAAATGACGTGCTCGTCAGCAATGGAAGACTGTGTTTTGATCCTGTATTGCATTATCACATAAACTTTAAGTATGAATGTTACTATTTCGATGAATTTCTTATTTGGATTGTCGATAGCAAGATATAATCTGACGATTCTGTTCGCCGTCGTCAACCAGCGAGATTTGTGCATTTTATCGGGATTTATAGACGCAAATGCTTCCGAGCATGATCCGGAACTAATGACCGTACATATCTGAAAAAGGTATTTTATGTCCTTACTAAGACTTTTGAGTTCTTCCGGACTGTAATCGGGTAAGCCACATTTGATTGGTTCAAACGATACAACTGAAAGCTTTTCACAGTTCGGCAGTTTTAAACCTATAGGACCTGTGTAAGAAGAGGGACCCGATGAAGCACCGTCAATGTAAATGAAGAGAGCTCGAAACGGTAATTCAATGAAATGCAATAGACAAACAAATCGATGTTTAGGTTTTCCTGTTAACTCCTCTTATAACCTTACATAAAGAAATGGCATAGCATTGAAAACTTTATTTGCATTGAATTTGTCATTTATCCGATTTAAACAAAACCTTTTATTTCCAATATCTATATATGTTGGCCACTTTTACCGGGTATTACACTTTGATTTGAGAAAAATATATTAAAACGAGGCACCTTATTATATATTAATATTTATTTTTCCTTTTTATTCTTTACTTTCTTTTTGGCCAATCTTCGTGTTTCATATTTGAAGTCTGTAATATAATGGTTGACCTTTGAAATACGCATTTTCCTAGATTTTCCGATAACTCAAGCATCGGTTAATTTATTATATAGACAATCTGCAGGAAAAGTAGTCAGCAAAGTATGTTAGCAAACAACTTTGTGTAAATGTACAATTGCAGAGATTTCGTCGCAATAGAACGTGACAAAGCATAGCATTTGTATGAGGAAATAGAGACAAAAGAAGATGACAGAATCTCTGTACGCTAGTGTACGTAGAGCTAACTTATAATTATAAATCATAAATTATTATAACCAGTAGATAAATATTGCGAAACCAAAAAACAAAATGCCAAAATAAATGAAACCGTCTTTCAAATTTTTTGGACAAAATCGATTCATAATTTTAAATTGTTTGTAATTGAATGCAATATTATATCAACAATTTCAAACATTCCTCAGTAATTGTTATTCACACTTCCATGAATTCGAATCCCCGTCCGGCAACTTTTTCTATTTATTTCCATTGCGGATATTTCAGGAAACCTTGCTGGGCAAATTTCGGACTGCTACCGACAGCACTTGGTAGTTATCAACACCGTGAATGGTTTTTCCGTGGTCGACGCTTTGTAAATATTATCTTGAATGAAAATAAGACAATTTTACAATGCGCCTGCTACATAGGCCGCCGACTACCTGTTGACGGTGTCGATTATGTGTAGTATCTGTTGATTGTTTATTTGTTTGCATCGTCCTGTGTGGAATGAAGACCAACCCGATTAAGGCGCGTCTACATTGCACGCTGACGAGTCGTATACGCGCCGCTGACGCAAGGCTCTCGCGATGAGATCGCTTGGCAATATAACACGTTCAAAATACAAAATTAAATAATCAGGTCATGGATTACGATAACTTTCAGTCGCGAAATAACAATTATCAACCATTTTTCACGAAATTCTACTTATATGTAGGTGCATTAGGTCGATGACCTATAGCATTTCGTATCGCCCGCGATAAAACGCAAAAACAAGTTGTATAATTCGTTGAGTTATGTAATATTACGGGTCCGGAACACCGCTCTAAAATTTTCGATGTCCAGGTATTCCCCACCATAGTTTTTCGTCATGCAGGTACATCGAACAATAGTTTTCGTTTATTAATATTAACTTAATAATAACAGCGGATGAGGTATAAAAAAAGTGAAACAATTACGAGATAAATTTAATCGTGAGATTAATTAGAAGCTCCGAAAACGAAAACCGTCGGGATCTGGGATGAAAGGAATAAAGAAACCATCGTCGTTCTATAAAACAATGTCTTTTCTCATGCGACACTGCAGCATCGACAGTAGGCATACCTACATCTACAGTATGCATATAACTATCAGCGATTTTTCGATAATAAGTTAATATCAAGAAATTTTACATTACGCAAAGCCACAAAACAAATGTTAACAGGATTGATTGAGAATTGGAAGGAAATAACCTGAAAAGATGTAGGGTGAAAAATCTTCTCGTGTTACATGTTGTTCTTTTCCAATACTGAATTGAAATTTTTTTTAATTCGTGTAATACAAAATTTCACCGTAACGAGCCTAGGGTGTTGAAAATATACCTAGTTTCTATTTAGTTTGAACATTCAAATCGGATATTAAAGTTATCGACCAAACCACTCTAGTTACTACTTTTTTATCTTTATTTATTTACTTCCTACTAAATGTTGGTATTTTGAATCGTATAAAAATACGGATAGGATTAACCAGGGTAATTGTGATAGCGGGTTAAATGTGATACTTCATATTTTCTCTAATATATACATTTTTTTAAGTGTTGTCATTCATTATAGTTATTAATAAACCTATTTGTTAACGACTGTGATAAACACCACTTACAAAAATATATACACATTACAGAAATAAAGAGGTTAAGTTAAGTATGTTACATTTGACCCGCTATCATAACTACCCTGGGGTTGGAATGTATTAAACTGCTTAATTATTTAACTGGAACGGAAATGATTAGAACCAATACATTTGCAACTTCAACTATTGTTTATATTTTTTTATCAGATTTTTATGAAGATGCTTTATAATAACAATTTAAACGAACATTGCACATAAATTTTTAACAATCCTGGTCCTTATGCTTTTTAATTACTGACAAGATGTCGATCATGCATGATAATTTTGAATTAGCAGGAAGTTCTGACCATGCCGATGTTATGTATTTTACATAAGGGGCAATATCATCTTTGATTCCCCTCGTGCTGTACAATGAATCTGATATTGCTTCCGCTGCTTCGGAAACTCTAATCGCTGCGGCGTTGAAATGCGAATAACTTTTTTTCAGCGTTTTGCGTTTTTATTCACAAATTTATCGAGTTCAGGGATCACATCATGGTCTGAGCCTCTGTTCGAATATTCCGATTTATTTTCAGGATTAAAAAATGTAGACTGCCGTTTGCATCGCTTTCTGGTTTCGTTCGATATGCCAATTTCCTCGTTAATTGGAATCTTAAAATAATATTAAAATATTAATTTGTTTACACCATTTAATTAATTGATTTATTTTAAAAATTTAGTTTTCATACCAGCTTCTGAGTTAGATTCTCGGTCAAATTCATCATCTTCAGATTCACATTCATTACGCGTTGAGTCAAGAGAAGATAAAGTTCTGTAAAAATAATACATTGACAGTTCCAGGACCGTTTAATTGCAATTTCAATATGTTTTGCTTAATTAGACATATTTTGTGATAAAAATGTCGATTTTGTGATAATAATGCTAGTAAATAAAAAATCTTTCAGTCAATAGCTAGATATTAAAAGTATCGCAAAATCAATGATAGTTATATGCATATACTATATATGTAGGTATATATACATACTGTCGATGCTGCATGTTGCGCTTTGTAACGCCAAATCGAAATCGTTGCGCCATCTGTGCGTGCCCGTCCGACCTACTTCGCACACGGTAAAGTTTATTTACAGACTAGCCGAGGTACATGTCCGCGCTAGTTGAAACTTCGAATTTCGCGCCGCGGGCTCTTTAATTTTAATCATGATTTAACTCGTTCACCGGATCAACTTACGCCGCTAGTCCATTTTCCTGAAATTCATCTTCCGAAAAAGATTAGACTCCACGCGGACACTGTCGCAACCGCATTAACTTGCGCACGTTCGAAAAAAGAAAAAAACGCAGTTTATCCGCAGGAATTTCGCAGCATCCGCGCCGCACGAAATTCTATTTAATCGCCGCATTATAATTATTATTTGTATTTCTAAATCGTTTTGTGTTTTTTTTTACAGTTTTAAGATAAGGTTCGCATGCAAGAAATGTGGATCGAAATTTCTCCACGCCGCGAGTCGAAGAAGTGCCGATTGCGAATATTCTTGTAGAGTTCGAAATAAAGTGTCTTATGTGAATTTAAATTTCGAATTCTGCACCTCATTCCGCTAAGTCACTATCGTGGATCAACCCACTGGTCGAAGTCGACGGGAAATATTGGTGTTCTCACGACTGGTAACCGAACATTTGGCGATCCTGCCAGGATAGTGCACGAGAGTGTGTAGAAATTCAGTTTTTATGGGACTTTGAACTTTGAATTGTTACTAGTGGCATCAAGAAGTCGAATTTTGGAATATCAGTGCCAGTTGCCCAAAAGTGCTTGTGCGTGTGAAAGTGAACAAAAAAAAGACATTTAGTTCGCATGAATATGAATTCATTAGCGCAGCCCACGCTAATGATTTTAAGGGGGGGGGGGTAGGGCCTAGCGCTTAGAAAAAAACGTTGTTTTTTTTTCAACTATTTTATTGACGGTAATTAATAGGAATTGAAGTAGATCTTAGTTAAAGTAGAATTTTTAGTTAACGTATTATGTAATCTCCCCCCCCCCCCCCCCCCCGCGGACAGAATTTTTTTTTTCATTTTTGTAGTTTTGGCGGCAAGAAAAGGTAAAAACAGTATTTTTCACGCTAAATTTCGCCATTTTGGAAGTGCAAAACTACCTTAAAAAAAAAAAAAAAAAAAAGGAATACCGAGGGGGGGGGGGGAGGTATTTTCTGTGCAGAAAACGTGTGCCAAGTTTCAAAAAAATCGGTTGAAGAGTTTTCGAGTTATGATGGACACCGATTTTCGAAAAGTCATTTCAAGAAAAACGCGTTTGAAAAAATGCTTTTTAAAAGTGAAGAAAAAGAAAAATGTTTTTTTCGTACCTCAAACGTCTATTCCAGCACCGTACAATGTATTTCCGGCAGCAATGTTGTTGTCATCTTCTTGCTTTCTCTCCAATCTGCGAAGAATTCTGGCTGTTTTTTGGCACGATCGAGTCGAGAAACTTTGGAAACACGAGGCATTATTTCACTTTGCACGAATAGCTTCGTTCAACGTACGACAACGAACTGACGCTTGTTTTTCTCTCGAACATATACGAAAACTATAACAATATGCTACAGTTAGCACTTTTGAAAACAACAAGAACCTTCTAGAAATATAAGAATGAATCACAAAGGTTTCGGAGCAGGTAAATGTTATACCTGCTCGCTGAGAGTCGAGCGCATGGGGATTAGCGCGCAGCTATCGATGCTCCGGTATTCGACGTTCATTCACTAAATGTGCTGCAACTTTTACAGTTTTGCTCCGATCGACTTCAAATTTTGACCCAAGATTCTTGACACTACATGGAATCATATAAGAATAATTTTTTTCCGATTTTCAGACCCTCCCCCCCCCCCCCTTAAGTAGGTGTGCTCATGCGAACACAACTTCGGCAATTTTCACCATGCACGAAGTCTTCCGACTGCACTTTTTCTCCGCGACGCACAGTGGCTGAAAAAGCAGTTGAAAAGAAATTCAGCGGACATAAGTCGTGCCGACGCTCGAATTCTCGATCGATCTAGTTAATTTTTTTTTTAATTTACGCGGAAATAAATAGAGAATACACTGTGTATGCGGTAATTTCATTTGCAGCGATAGAAAAATAATGGTTGCTACTATAACCGGGAGGCTACATAAGTAAAATTACACATAATGGTAAGAACTAAGAATGCATATCAATTCTAATATACTAATGCCCTACAAATGTTTAAAAAGTAATTATATAATAAAATATCTGATGATTATATGTGTATATATTAGTCTATTTACAAATGCACTTAAGGTTTAGACACCTTTGTTCATACCAGTATATTGCGATATTGTTTATTCGTTATTCTATATAAAAAATAAAAATCACCATTGTGTATCCATTATTTCTGGGTGATAATAAACTTTTATTCACGTCTAATAACGTATTCCAAATGCGAAAAATTTAGCAAAAATGCTGGCATTGTTTAGACGATTTTATCAACAATGTATATACAGTTAGGATAAAAATACGAATTGCCCAGTACCACATCGCGTCCAGGTCTGAAATTCTTACTGGTGCTTCTTTTCACATCAGGAAATATGTTCCCAAAACTGAAAAAAAATTAACAAAAATGCTAACGTTTTTCATGAACAATCTAATAAGCACTTACTGTATACTCAGACTAAAATGCCAATTACGACCATCCAAACACGCGTCTGGGCCTGACATTTTCACAAAAGCTAATTTTCACATCTGGAAACAAGTTTCCAATATTGAAAAAAATTAACAAAAATGCTACCGTTTTTTATTGACAATCTAATAAACAATTACTGTATACTAAGACTAAAATGCTAATTACAGCCAGCCAAAAACGCGTCCAGGCCTGAAATTTTTATAGAAGCTTCTTTTCACATCTGGAAACAAGTTTCCAATATTGAACAAAATTAACAAAAATGCTACCGTTTTTTATAAACAATCTAATAAACAATTACTTTGTATTAATTATTTTTGGCTGCTGATTTCCGAGTCAGTTGTCATCAAAACCAAGGGATATGATATGCAAAATTATCTAAGAATATTGTAGAATATGATAAAGTATCGTAGGTCGTCAAACGAATTTGTTGCTGCGACTTTTTAGTTAATTTTGTATTTGTAAATAAAATGCCGCGTTTGTGGTCACACGACTAGTAATAGGTACTGAGATATTTATTCCCATTGTTTTTTGCAGCAACAAAACAGCAAAAAATTTTGAACCTAGTTTGGTATGGTATCAATGTGCCTAAGTGTCTTTTTTGGCTAGGGGTTTTGTAGCTTCAGCTTAAGCTGGCAAACCCTAGCTATTTTTTTTTTATATATATAGAAGCAACAGCATCGTCAATAGAGAAACATATAAGCAAGTAAAAAAGAACAAATTTTCCAATTCGTCTGGTTTGGTTTTGATGACTTTGGTTTGTAGCTGTAAGGACCTACTGGATTACGCAGCGTTCCTTTTTTCCTTTAATTTTGTTTGGTTTTGATAATGTTGCTTGGGCACATTTTAAAATCTAGCTGGAACCTGCTCTATGCTGAAGAAAGGTGAACACCGGATATCCTTTTACTGATGATACTGCTTTATTGCATAAATATAAACTTTATTTCTACCGCATGAGTAGAAATAATTTCGAAAAAATATCAAACCAAATTGTGTTAGTTATTTACAAAATTTTTTACACAAAACTTGGGGAATTGGATATTTTGAGGAATATTTTTAACGAAAGTTGATGTCAAACAAAGTCAGATTAGATAATATCGATTACATTCTAAGATTACTGCCACAATATATAATATTTATATAACAATTATAATTAATGTTTCAACATGTCACAACTCCAGAAATAATATCGGTATTGTAGTTAAAATAATAATTAATATCAATGTTAGGAATTTATATTTGGTAAAACTTTCATATATGATTACTTTTAATATTGTATGTATAATAAAGGATAGTTTATTTTAGTACATTCGTATGAATGTCTTAGTCTTCACATAAATCTGCTGCTTCTTCACATAGTTCATCACTTTTTTTTTCTTGAATTATTCGGAGGTTACTAATCACAGGATCGGAATGAATTAGTAAGTGGTGCATAATATCCTCATTAGTCTTTACTCGAGAGTGCATTCTACTATGATTTGCTCTTGCAAGTCTAAATATTTTATTGGTTGCCTCTTGAGCTTCTTCGGATAGATGTCCAATCGGAACAGGAGATACTGCGATAATGTCAGCTCCGTGTATTAGTAATTTATGTACAGTGGGAGGCATATTATACCACTTATATAATTGTATATACAGTTCCGCAGTTTCCATGCAATATACTTTAAACTTTTCAATGTCTACTTTACGACCACTTACAACAACTTGTAAAATATTTCGAAAACGTACAATTAAGGAAACATCAACACCGGTAGACTGCGCTGCAACTTCAGGATTTGAAAAGAATTTCCTGGCAACATTGCCAGTATTTGTCGTTCCGTACCCCTGTTTCACAACATCCACAGTGATACCGAGGTTTGCTTTCAAACTGTCCTGAATACGTTTTTTTCTCTGGCTTTTTACGACTTTATTATCACCTCGTGCTTGTGATCGTTTGAAGTCAATGTTGTATGCAATGTGTAATATGCATTCCATGAAACGAATTGTACAGTGCAATGTCGACAAACCAAATATATATGTTTTATTATTTGGTGATAAACTTAAAATATACGGCAAGTCGTTCATTTTACTAGGTGAAGCGTTACACACATTGCAATTTGAAGACGATGTTTGTCCTGTTAAGGCATTGCATGTCTTGCCGTCTATCATTGTACACTGTAATTTGTATCTCACACTGAATAATTTCCCGTTAATATTTATTTGCGACGTATTTAACTGATCAATTTCTTCTTTGTAATGTTGATATTCTTGTAAAGTATGTTCTGTTGTTTCTTTTACGAATTGGAAATTCAATGGTCGGCAAAATCTTGTCGATGACGGACTATGGTTTTTCCATAATGTGGTATCTTCGTCAACGCTAATTATAAGTAGTGGGACATAGGTAATAATAAAAACAGAGGCATCCCTATTAATGAGCTGACATCCAGTTTCATTTTCACTCTGGGTTATCCATTTTTGGTTAGTAGTTTGTTGGTTAGACGCCCCATCCATGCCCCATTTTCCTATCAAAATAACATTTGTTGGCATCTCATTTGTAATATTCATTGATTTTATAATTCGTTGAAATGTATGATCTAATAGTGATTGTAGATTTACGCGTCCACCAAATTCATTTATTTGTATATTTTCTGGATAACAGTGATTTTTTGCTTCTACAATTTTCTCATACGGTGGATGCAGTTTATCATGAAACATTTGCTCTTGGTGTTTTCGTAATTTATTATATTTTTCTTTTGTCAAATTTAAATCCATGTACATGGCCAATGACATGTTCAGAACATTATTATCATTATTCGTTGTACACTCAGTAGCAATACCCGTACTGTCAATATTTTCATCTCCAGTCTCGATGTCGTCGTAGTCATCTTCTGCAATAGGTTCATCAAAATCTTCAGCATTCATATTCGATTGCAATTTTTTCCCAGCTCGGATAATTTCTTCATGTGTATGATTTTTAAGAATTTCGTTAACCTTTCGTCGTTTTGTTCGGTCAGAAACTTCTTCGTACGGCAAACGCGGTCTTCCACTTGTCACATTTGGTGTTGATGAGTGTGTAGCATTCGAAGTTGTTGCATTTGCTGCAAATTCAATATGAAAAGAATTTTCCATGAACCGGGTACATCTCGCTAAAAATGTTTTTTTATTGCGAGAGGTAGCATCCCACTTTCTCTTGAAGGATGGCCAGAAATTATTGCGTAACTTTATTTCAATTTCATGATATTCAGCCTCAGTATAATTATGTTGTTCTTTAATGTTTTGCATAATAACGGCAATATTATTTATACTCATGTTAGTCTCATTACATAACCATAAAAATAATTGGTTATGACTAATCGTAAAACTCATTTTTAAAGTTGTTAATTTCTCATTTAATATAAATCACATTCACTCAAACCCACGAAAGTATTCTTCCAAAAATAAACTCGAGATTTACGTCACAATGTTCAAATAACACTAGTAAAGCAAATGTCCGTATACATTCTGAAATTACTGATCGTCGAACAATTGAATAGATACGTCAGATTTCAATTATATCTTCTAATATTTAAATGGAATAAATTTTATGAAATTAGTATAGGTTGTGATAGTATGAAATGTTCATTAATTAAAAATGTTATAATAACTTTCAGAATAACTTTTAAAGTTAGTCATGACCAATTGTTCTTATGGATTTGTGACTATGGTAGCATTACATGCATACTAAATACAAAATATTGATTAACATGATTACATACGTAGTGATACACACGGGCTTATTTAGTTATTTATTATTATTTATTATTTTAGTTATTTTTTTATTTAGTTATTTAGTTATTATTTAGTTAGACAAAATCTTTTGATCATCTTTTCAGAGCTATGGTATATACAGGGTGATCCAAAAGTCCCGGAACAGCAAAATATCTTAGCGGGAGTGCATTTTCGGGAAAAATGTTTTAGACAAAAGTTTAAGGATTTTTCCCTGGCTATTTAATGGCGATATTGAATTTGACCTTGAACATGACCTTGAAGGTTATTTCAAGGTCAAGTTAATTTTTTTAAATGGGAACCCCGATTTTTTTTCACGGATTCGGAAAGAGCACAAAATTTTACGTCCGAATATGCTATGGCCGTTTTTTTCGGCAATGTCATTTCAAGGCCAAACTTAAAACTCCCGGAACAGCGAATTAACTCAGCAAGAGGTCATTTTCGGGTAAAATGTTTCAGACAAAAGTTTCAGGATTTTTTCCGGGATATTTAATGCTAGCATAAAATTTGACCTTGAAAATTACCTTCAAGATTATTCTCAGGTCAAGATTATTTTTTTTGTTAATTGGAACCCCGTTTCATTTTCTTAACGAAGTTATGAGGATCTTCCGGTATTGAGAGTGGTTAAATTCATTTTGTTCAGTCGATGCTATTACTGGACGATCTGCTCTAGGGAGATCCTTTACAGTGCCGTAAACTTCGAAACAATTTATTGTTCTGCCAAAAGTCGATTTAGGAATCAGTTCCTGTCCCTCGCTTGTCCTCTAATTTTGTAAAGAGAATAATAAACTGTTTAAAAAAAGTGTATACATACATCTTACGCAACACTTGTGCAAAGTGAACTTGGGCGCGCGAACAGCGACAGAGAGCACGAGTCACCAGCGAAGTAAATAAACAACATACATTCACATCGAATTTATACATACGTGTACAGTCTTATAAGGTTACATTTTGGTCTTAACTTTATCGTTTTGTGAGATACATGGATTTCCTATCTAAACGCCTTTCCTATCTAAACGTATTAAGCATCATTTCAGTAACAAAATACATACGTATATTTCGTACAAAGAGCAATGGCTGCGCTAAGTGAACGAGAAAGAATAACCATTCTCATGATGAGAGGCTGGGGTGATAACCAGCGATCTTTAGAGAATGTGCGAACCTTATTTAACGCATCATTTAGAGAGGGACGAGAACCGATTTCTAAATCTACTGTTTGCAGAACAATAAATCGTTTTGAAGTTCACGGTACTGTGAAGGATCTCCCAAGAGCAGGTCGTCCAGTAACAGCATCAACTGAAGAAAATGAGTTGAATGTCGCGCTGTCAATAACGGAAGATCCTCATACTTCCATCAGGAAAGTTAAACAGCAGCACGACTTATGTTACGGTACAGTACAACGGATCTTAACTAAAAACTTAAAATTTCACCCATACAAAGTTAGACTCGTACAACAATTGAATGAAGACGATCCTGATAGAAGCCTACAGTTTGCGGAATTAATGATGAATCGAATAGATGCTGATGCCGGTTTCTTGAATCGCATCGTATTTTCTGATGAAGCTACATTCTTCTTAAATGGGGCAATCAATAGACATAACATGTCTTATTGGAGTGAAACCAATCCTAATTGGATGGTCGATAGTCGTTCTACTCAATATCCTGAAAAAGTAAACGTATGGGCAGGTATTATAAACAATGCGGTAGTTGGGCCCTTCTTCATCGAGGGTACCCTGACTGGTCAAAAATACCACGATATGTTGAGGGACGACATCATCCCTGCTATTCAGGTTATTGTAGGCGAGGATTTCGATCAGACTTGGTTTCAGCAAGATGGTGCAGCACCCCATTATGCAACAGATGTTCGCAATTATTTGAGTGATGTATTCGCAGAACGGTGGATAGGTCGAAGGGGTGTAATGGAATGGCCACCAAGATCTCCGGATCTTACGCCCCTTGACTATTTTCTATGGGGTTATCTCAAAGATAGAGTGTATCGAACGAAACCGGTGAATATTGAGGAAGTAAAACAACGAATACGGGATGAGATCGCGGCTATAGAACCAGATATGATTAAAAAAGTCGTATCGACTTTTTATAATCGCTTGGGATATTGCCAAGAAGTGCATGGCAATCACTTTGAGCATAAGCTTTAGTAAGATACATAATTTCATCAAAATCTTAGTATACCCATCTTGCCTTAACTGTCTGGGGACACCCACACACACACACACGCACACGCACACGCACACGCACACGCACACGCACACGCACACGCACACGCACAGGTGACGGCGAGGGGAACCACCTGCACAAAGCACCCCGAAGAGGTGTAAACCCGACCGTGCTACCTCCACGCGGTACATCTTGGGTAATGCTAAAGCCGGCGGTAGCATTGGAAACAATGTAAAAATGTTACCCATACATACGGTATTTATAAACGTATCGGATGTAAAAAAAAAATGTATATTTTTATCCGGGGACAATGATAATGCATTGCACTCTGGAAACTCTGGAAACATTACGAAAATAAAACGGGGTTCCAATTAAAAAAAAATAGTCTTGAGCTTAGAATAAGCCTCAAGGTAATTTTCAAGGTTAAATTCAATGGTGCCTCTTGCTGAGTTAATTCGCTGTTCCGGGAGTTTTAAGTTTGGCCTTGAAATGACATTGCCGAAAAAAACGGCCATAGCATATTTGGACGTAAAATTTTGTGCTCTCTCCGAATCCGTGAAAAAAAAATAGCAGTTTCCATTAAAAAAAAACAAACTTGACCTTGAAATAACCTTCAAGGTCATGTTCAAGGTCAAATTCTGTGCTACCATTAAATATCCCAGGAAAAATCCTTAAACTTTTGTCTGAAACAATTTCCAAAGAAATGCACACCCTCTGAGATATTTCGCCGTTACGGGAGTTTTAAGTTTCACCTTGAAATGACCTTGCCGGAAAAATCGATCATATCATACTCGGACGTAGAATTTCCCGCTCTTTCAGAATCCATGAAAAAAAATTAACTTGACCTTGAAATAACCTTCAAGGTCATGTTCAAGGTCAAATTCAATATCGCAATTAAATAGCCAGGGAAAAATCCTGAAACTTTTGTCTGAAACATTTTCCTCGAAAATGCACTCCTGCTGAAATATTTTGCTGTTCCGGGACTTTTGGATCACCCTGTAGATCTGTGGCAATAAATTAACCTTTGCAGAAAAATGTTCATAATTTATGAAAAACATGTTGCTACTATATTTTAGCCCAAAAAATGTGTCCATGTACATAAAACGGATATTTTATTGACGTTACCCTCCTATTTTTTAGCCATCAAAACAAAAGATATTGTCTTACAACAGAAACGAAATTTTTCCAGAATATAGCACAGTAAGATATAGCAATGTTGGTTACCGAGCTAATTTGTTGCTGCCTTTTATGACAAAAACTGTGCCCATGAACGTACATTCTGGTATTTTAGGTCCTTAAACCTGTACAACCAAAAGTCCCTAAACCTGAAAAGTCAATATCTCGACTGGTTTTGAAGGGTAGGAAAGCGAAAATACAAAGCGATAAAATATCAGAGTTTATCTGGATATAATCACACTATAAGCGACCGTAAGTGTTTCCGAAAACTTCTCTGGCTATAAAACATTTGGCGTCTTCTTTTTAAAAAGAAAAAATCTTATCTAAAACAAAAAATCTGAAAATACCGAAAGGTGATTATGAAATTTCAATTTCCGTGGTTTTACTCGTATGAAACAATGTCGTCATATAGAAATGTTTGGATACCCATATGGTGGTTTCTTTTTGGATAAAATTATCAAGATCTAAAATAAAAAATCTGGAAATCTAAAGAGTTGGTTACGAAAAGGAATATGGTTCAGTTTGGGCCCCTATAAAATGATCCTTGCATAGAAATGTTTGGATAAAATTTTGGTGGCTTCTTTTCGTACAGAATAAACCTTATCTAAAACAAAAAATCAGTAAATAGCGAAAGATGACTATCGAATTTCAATTTCCGTGTTTTACCCTTTTAGAACGAAGTCATTACATAGAAATTTTTGAATACACTAATGGTGGCATCTTTTTGGACAGAATACTCAGAATCTAAATTAAAATATCTGGACATCCAAAGAGATGTCTATGAAAAGGTGTATTGTTCGGTATGGACCCATTTTTGTGCCTTTTTTGAGTACAAGAACCGTTATCTAAAATAAAAAAATCAGGATATCCAAAAGATGCTTATAGAAAGGAATATTGTTTGATATGGACCTCTATAAAAATCCGTGCATAGAAATTTTGGGATAAAATTTTGGTGGCTCCTTTTTGAATAGAATAAACCTTATTTAAAATAAAAATCTAGAAATGCCGACAGTTTATTATGAAATATTAATTTCCGTGGTTTTATTCTTATAACAAAAAAACCCTTACTTTGAAATTTTTTGATACATTTATGGTGGCTTCCTTTTCGATCGAAGAAGCGTTATCTAAAATAAAAAATCTGGATATCTAAAAAGATGCTTATACAAAGGAGTATTGTTTCGTTTGAACCCCCATGAAGTGAACTCCTTGCATAGAAATTTTTGGATAAAATATTGGTGGTTTCTTTTTAGATAGAATACCTCTTAGCTAAAATAAAAAATATGGAAATACCGAAACATTACTATGAGATTTAAATTTTCGTGGTTTTACTCTTATGAAACAAAGTCCTTACATAGAAATTTTTGCTCTCATTTATGGTGGTTTCTGTTTAGATAAAATTATCAGGGTGTAAAATAAAAAATCTGGAAATCCAAAAAAATGCCAATGAAAAGAAATATTGTTCCGTTTGGACGCCTATAAAATGAATTTCTTGAAGAGAAATTTTCGGATACACTTGTGGTGGCTCCTTTTTGGATACAAATTATCAGAATTTAAAATAAAAAATCTAGAAATCCAAATAAATTCATGTAAGAAGGAATATTGTTTGGTTTCGATCCGTATAAAATGAATTCCTTGCATAGAAATTGTTGTATAAAATTTTGGTGGCTTCTTTTTGGGTGTCAACTAATATAAAAAAATGGATGTTATCTAAAATAAAAAATCTGGAATTCCATAAACATGCTTATGAAAAGAAATATTGTTCGGTTTGGACCCCTATTAAATGAGTTCCTTGCATCGAATTTTTTTTTCATTTTACACCTCTTCATAAGCATCTTTTTGGAAATTTCAGAATCATCTTTCGTTATTTCCACACTTTTTATTTTAGATAAGGCTTAGTCTATCCAAAAAGAAGCCACCAAAATTTTATCCAAAAATTTCTATGCACGGAATTCATTTTATAGGGGTCCAAACAATATTCCTTCCTATAAGCATCTTTTGGATATCCCGATTTTTTTATTTTAGATAACGGTTCTTGTACCCAAAAAAAGGCACAAAAATTTGATAAAAAAATTTATATCCAAGGATTTCATTTTATAGGGGTCCAAACAGAACAACACACCTCTTCATAAGCATCTTTTTGCATTTCCAGATATTTAAATTTAGCTTCTGATAATTCTATCCAAAAAGATGCCACCATAAGTGAATCCAAAAATTTCTAGGTTATGACTTTGTTTCATAAGGGTAAAACCACAGAAATAGAAATTCGATAGTAATCTTTCGCTACTTCCAGATGTTTTATTTTAGATAAAGTTTACTCCATACGAACAGAATCTACCAAAATTTTATGCAAACATTTCTATGCAAGGAATTCATTGTATAGCGGCCAAAACCGAACCATATTCCTTGTTGTAATCTTCTCTGTAGATTTCCAGACTTTTATTTTAGATCTCATAATTTTATCAAAAAAGAAGTCACAATATGTGTATCCAAAAATTTCTATGTAAGGACTGCGTTTCTTAAGAATGAAACCACGGAAATTGAAATTTAATGATTCCTCACATTCTACAGACCTCACTCAGTATGTCCGGTACCATTTTACGTGGTTTTGATGGCTACTATGTATGAAATCAGCAGCTGAAATAGAACAATATGCGAAATTCCAGATATGAACGCAGTCTACACCTAAAACGTACGATCAATAAATTATTTCAGTAACTTTTATTTCTGTATCATATTATATAGACCTTACTGAATATGTGTGATATTGTTTAGCTTGTTTTTGACCAAAATTAATTGTTGCTTGTACATTTTGAGGGATAGATTGCGTTCATAGCCGGAATTTCACGTATTTTTTCGAATTTAGCTGCAGATTTCGTACTTAGTAGACATCAAAACTAAGAAAAATGGTACAGCACATACTAATTAATGTCTACAGAATGCGATTGCTCAATAAAAGTTCCCAAAATAATTTATTGCTCCTACATTTTGCGAATATGGAGCGATTGAAAAGAATAAAGTACAATTTGTTTCCGCCATTTTCTTGCCTTGTGTTATTGCTTTTTATTTTGCTTACTGTAGGGATTTTGTTCAAAAGATTATTATCAACCAGAAATAATGGATACACAACGACGATTTTTATTCTTGATAAAGTATAACGTATAAAAAATATCGCATTATAATGATATGAACAAAGATGTCTAAACGTTAATTGCGTTTGTAAATATACTAATATATACATATATAATCACATATTTTATCATATAATTATTTCTTAAACATTTGTAGGTCATTAGTATATTATAATTGATATGCATTATTAGTTCTTATCATTATGTGTAATTTTCCTTATGTAACCTCCCGGTTATAGTTGCAACCATTATTTTTCTATCGCTGCAAACGAAATTACCGCATACACAGTGTATTCTATACTTATTTCCGTGTAAATTAAAAAAAAAACTAACTAGATCGATCGAGAATTCGAGCGTCGGCACGACTTATGTCCGCTGAATTGCCTTTCAACTGCTTTTCCAGCCACTGTGCGACGCGTTCATGACGTCACGGCGAGTCGCCTCATTAAGGCCGCTCTCCCCGTAATCTTCTCGGGACGCTTCGGCCTTATTCGGTCCACTCGCAGTTACTGATATCCGCATGAATCACGACTTTGCTTGAGTGAACACGGCAATCATCGCGCTTTGTACGAGTGTTTCACTCACACCCGCTAATCACATGTTATGCGTCTCACGCGAGAACGCGCATGTGTAAATACTCTCCACGCGCTCTTACGAGCATCAGAGATTCATACGCTACGGCGAACGACCTGTTCCGACTCAAGCGTTGGCAAGCAACCATCACGCCTATCGAACTGATTGCGCGTGCTAGCGCCAATCATTGATAACCACGCCTTCGATCCCACTCGCAGCCGTAATATATCCGCTTTAAGACTGTCGCTGTGAATTGAACATAAAATTTACAATGAGCAAGGGTGATGATGATTATCACACCTGCGTGAAAATTATTGCAGCACAAACGCAGGATTTTAAATCGGTAAAAAGAGCCGCGGATTTGGCAAATCGACCTGATACCACAGCTGGTTAGGCAAGCACTCGGTTGAAACACATCGAGAAGCAATGGTCTCGCATTATTGATCGAAACGAGAAACTCTACCTATACTTGGACAATCCGCATTGCACGTCCTTGGAGTATTATGCCGACAACTTCCTGGGGACGTCAGAGGAAATTTATCTCGAGACTGTCACCAAGTTGAGCACAATTGTCGCCAAAGGAATTGCCGCCTCAATTTCAGCTACATCAACCAGTCCAGTCGTCGTCAATCCAGTCATTGCAGATCAATGCACTCGACTGCAAGTTCCTGCCATCAAATTACCAGGTTTTTTTGGGAAATATACCGAACGGGCCGAATTCCGCGATCATTTCTCAGCTTTAATTATAAATGATACTTTGACTCTTTTCAACGGTTACACTACCTAAAGTCATGCCTGGCTGGTGAGGCCCCGAACGTTTTAAAATATATTTCTATTACCGCGGAAAATTTTGAAATAGCCTGGCAACTATTAAAAGATCTCTATGAAAGTCGACGTAGACTTTTAAATTTGTATTTAGCCAACTTATTTTCCTTAAAGCTTGTTATCAAAGCGAATTCGGCAATAGAATTACGCAAGTTATTAGATTCGACCCTTGAATCACTAGACGCGTTAAAAAAATTAGACCGACTGGTGTCGGATGATATCTTTGTCTTTTTAATCACGCAGAGACTTGATCGTGCTACGCGCGAGGCATGGGACTTCTCTCTAGAGGGAGACGACTATGCCACGAGTAAATAGCTGACTAAGTTTAACTAAGTTACGATCGTTAGAAGCCGGTTCAGAGTTTGTTTGGCCAGTCGGTTAAGATCGGGGAATCGACCGCGCGTGAAAAACCTGCCTCCCGCGCTCAAGTCTTACACATTAGCTCTAAGATATCTCCTAACTTTAAATATAGTTTATGCTCGCAATCGCATTTACTTTTTAAATGTACGCAGTTCAGCGGCCTGTCATTGTCCCAACGCTGGGAATTCGTAAAATCGCATTCGCTATGCACCAATTGTTTGTCTGCAATTCATACTAATAGGTTGTGCAAAAGCTAGAAAACCTGCAAACATTGGGCGAAACGCTATAATTCGCTTCTGCACAACCCGTCGCAAAATTCAAATACGCCTGTGGCGAATATGTCCACAGCAGGTGCCAGTCCGGAAACGCATGATCTTGTGCAGATGCATTTAAGTACGCCAAGTACATGGGCGCATATTATACTGGCCACTGCTTGTGTAATCGTGACAGCCGCATCGTTGCACACTGTTAAATTGCGTGCTCTTCTCGACCCAGGCTCGACCCGCACATTCATCACGCGAGAAGTTGCGGACATGCTGGGTACGAAGGAATACTCTACGAACATTCAAGTCTCCGGACTTGGCAAATCTGCGTCGGAAATTATTAAACGCTCGATTCCGATTTCGGTGAGGCCCGTGTCGAATGACAATATTAGATTCTCGTCTAACGCGCTTGTTATCGACGACTTTACTACATATAAGCCACAATTTAAATACCCACTTAGGCATTGGCCACATTTAAAGGATCTTGGTTTCGCCGATGGTAACCCCACCGACGACACTAAGATACATGCACTTATCGGTGCTGATATTTACCCTTACGTGCTTAGGAACGGGATTAGACGAGGGAGGATTGACGAACTAGTCGCAGTGAATACCGTCTTTGGGTGGATTGATTCCGGTGTCAGCGTGAGCATTCGCGAAGATCGACACGATTCCCCGGTAGTGCAGATGCATCAAGCACATCACTTTTAAGAAAGTCCCGAGTTGAACGCTTCTCTAACGCGATTTTGGGAAGTAGAAAATGTCACAACTGAGAAAGTGTTGTCCGAAGATGACCAGCACTGTGAACGGCATTTTCTAAATACCCATTCACGAACGCCATCCGGACAATATCGGGTACGAATTCCGTTAAAAGATCCTGGGAACATCGCGATTGGTGACACTCGTGCTCAAGCGATGCACTGTCTCCCTAGTATGGAAGACTCTGAGCTCCGATACGGAGTTTGTGTACGGTTCGCAAGTCGTACGTAAATTTCTTAGACGAATACGCAAACATAGGGCACATGCGTCTTGCTCCTAGTAACGCAGCGCTCTCATCGGTCGTTTATCTGCAGCACCACGCAGTAGTTAAACCTTCAAGCGAAATTACACAAACTCGCGTAGTTTTTAACGCGTTGGCAAAGTCTTTGAATGGACTTTCCTTAAATTCACTACAGCACACAGGAAACTGCAGGCGGATTTACCCTCGCTGCATATGCAATGGCGCACATTTAGGTACGTTTACGCCGAGGATATCGCGAAAATGTATCAGCAGATTCTCATCGACGAGCGAGATGTGGATCTGCAACGCATTTTATTGCGTCAGTCGCCCAAGCATCCGGTTTCAGAGCATCAGTTACTAACCGTCACCTACGGAACGGCGAGTGCGCCCTATCTGAACTCTTAGAGTCCTTCGTCAAACTCGCTAAAGACGAAGGGTCCCGGTTCCCGTTAGGTACGCACGCTTTGTTACATAACTTCTTTGTGGACGACGCGCTTATCGGCTCTGACAGCAAAGACGCTTTACGAGAAATTCGTAATCAATTAATCGATTGCTCGGCATTGCGCATTTCAGATTGTGTAAGTGGATTAGTAATTCTACCAATCTGCTGAATGACATTGACAGTGACGATCACAGAATAGTAGGCGACAAACGCTACAAGAAGACGACAGCATCAAAATACTCGGGATCGCATGGCAATCAGCTACAGATTCCTATACATATTATTTAAATCTCACCCCCCGACCGATATGGACTAAGCGCCTAGTCCTATCGGAAATCGCCCGGATTTTTGACTCCTTGGATTGGATTGCCCCTGTGGTGATAAACTCTAAAGCCTTTATGCAACGCTTATGGCAATCGGAAGTGGATTGGGATTAACGCAAGCGTGGCTTAAATTTTACAATCATTTGCCGTCATTGTCACAAATTACGATTCCACGTTGGCTAGGAACGCTAACCTCCATGGAATGCTCACTTCTCGGGTTTTCAGACGCTTCGGAAAAGGCATATGCGGCAACCGTCTATGTGTATTGTACCGATTCGCACGGACGAAGCCACACATCAATACTCGTCGCTAAAACACGAGTAGCTCCGCTGAAAACACTCTCGATCCCGCGATTGGAGCTCAGCGGCGCCGTGTTATTAGCACGGCTTATCAGTCAGATTCAGACTAATCAAATCTTCGCGATTTGGTCCGTTCACTGTTGGACTGATGCAACGATAGTTCCGGCTGGGCTGCATAGCTCTCCATCGCAATGGAAAACCTTCGTAGCCCACCGGACATCGGAGATACAGTCTCTTATATCTGACGTATCGTTGGGCCACGTCCACAGCGAGGATAATCCCGCGGATATAGAATCAGAGTGGCCAGATATAATGCCTGAATTAAGCTCTGACGCGCCACTTGAACGCAAAATGCATGCTTTGCATGTCACAAGCACTTTGAAAGATATGCCGCCTATCAACGATCTCCTTTGTCAATTTTCATCATGGTGGCATCTATGCAGGATGTTGCTACGCATTTTTCGTTGGTCCCAGTATTGGGTCCAAAATTAGATAAAAAATATCTTATTATTTTACCCTCGGGTCATGTCGCCCGCCTACTAATTCACCATGCGCACGAACGGTGTTTGCATGGAGGAATCACGCTCACGCTGAGCACAGTTCGTGGCTGCACTCCTAATATAAAAGTAGGTCAGTTGGTGCTCATTCGAAACGACCAACTTCCCCTGGCTAAATGGGAGTTGGCCAGGGCAACAGCATGTCATCCGGGACATGATGGCTACGTGCGTGTGGTTACAATGTGTACTGCGACAAATACGCTCACACGTCCGATCGTAAAACTTGCGCTACTTCCGATAGATTTGGACTAGGATCCATGATGATTTGCGTTTATAATATTGTGTAGTTTCCTAGGATAAGTACGGAAGTGTTTAGGCAATTTTGCGATACCAGTAACGCAAGGAGGGGGGTAATGTTGCGCTTTGTAATGTCAATTCGACATCGTTACGCCATCTGTGCATGCCCGTCCGAACTACTTCGCACACGGTAAAGTTTATTTACCGACTAGCCGCGGTACATGTCCGCGCTACTTGAAACTTTGAATTTCGCGCCGCGGGCTCTTTAATTTTAATCATGATTTAACCCGTTCACCGGATCAACTTCCGCCGCTAGTCCGTTTTCCTGAAATTTATCTTCCGAAAAAGATTAGACTCCACGCGGACACTGTCGCAACCGCATTAACTTTCGCACGCTCGAAAAACGAAAAAAATGCAGTTTATCAGCAGGAATTTCGCAGCATCCGCGCTGCACGAAATTCTATACAATCGCCGCATTATAATTATTATTTGTATTCGTAAATCGTTTTGTGTTTTTCTTTACAGTTTTAAGATAAGTTTCGCACGCAAGAAACGTGGATTGAACTTTCTCCACGCCGCGAGTCGAAGAAGTATCGATCGCGAATATTCTGGTAGAGTTCGAAATAAAGTATCTTATGTGAATTTAAATTTTGAATTCTGCACCTCATTCCGCTAAGTCACGATCGTGGACCAACCCGCTGGTCGAAGTCGACGGGAAATATTACTGCTCTCGGGACCGGTAACCGAACACTGCAAGTGTCGTATGAGAAAACACATTGTTTTATAGAACGATGATGGATTTCTATTCCTTTCGTCCCAGATCTCGACGGTTTTGGTTTTCGGAGCTTTTGATGCTAACAATTAATTTATCTCGTAAAGGTTTTCACTTTTTTGTACCTCATCCGCTGTTATGAAAAATACGTTTCGTTATCATTGTTTTTACTATTTATTTCCAGGCTACGACATATGAACAAATTTGAAAATTGAAAAAATTCAAAAAAAGAATTGTGGAAAAGAAGATATAATTAGCTTTTGTGCTATTTGAATTACTAACCTGACATTTTTATGTTCAAAATTTTTTAAATTTCGGCACTAATGGAAACCATTAAATCTTTTTTTTTGCTGCATTTTTGTAATCCTTGTGAAATTTATCGTACATGTAGGGTTCGGTTTTTATACTATTAATAATAATTTCGTCGCTGGGTGTCATTTTGATAGGTTATAATTTCAAAACGTTATGGCTCCCATATAATGAAATATGAATGTCGGCGTTTATACCACTGATATATATCAGTGGTTTATACGCAAAACAAAATCATGGTTAATATATTCATATAAAAGTACAGGTTGGTTTTACTTGTTTAGTTCATAACCATCAAATAGGCTAATAACAATTATTATCTGTTTCACGCAAATTAATAATTGGATATTAAGTGCTTTTATTAAATTATGTACATGCTTCACCAGTTTAAGAATATTGCATAGCTCAGTTCAAGATTTCCGACCAAAGTCTCGAAGATGGTGAGTACGACCGCACCTCCAGCACAAAGACAGATATGGAGCATATAGCCGATTATTTAAATATTTTGAAACTAACGATACCGTGGAATTTAAAAACTTAACACGATTAACACCACGACAGTTTAATAAACTTTATGATCTTCTACGGCATAGATCAGAAAAAATGGGACCTCGAAAACCTCTACCGGGCAAATTAAAATTAGCTGCGGTGTTGAAGTAAGTTTGTAAATTAATATATAAAAATTATACAAGTACATGAAATCATTAATCATATATTAAAACATTACTTTTTATGCAATTTACTTTCACTTCACTTTCGAAATTTGAACTTTAACTACATAAACTTCTATTATTATTTATTAAATATATGTCAAATTATGAGAGATAAAGACGTTTTAAATTTCACAGTTATCTAGCTTATGGCAACATCAAACTATGTGCTCAAAGCTTTCTGATTGGAAATTCAACAATGTACAAAAGTACAGCGGAAATTTGTACAGTTATATACGAAGTTTTAAGTCCTATTTATTGAAAATTCCCTTCGAATCACGTATGGTCGACAATTGCGGAGGATTTTTCCACAACATGGCAATTTCTCCATTGTGTAGGAGCCATTGATGGGAAACACTGTATATTCCGGTGCCCTCCAAAAAGTGGTAGTGCTTTCCATAATTACAAACATTTTTGTTAGTGTAGTGCTTATGGCCACGTGCGATGCGAAGTACCGTTTGACATGGGCGGAAGTAAGAGATTTCGGTCACTTTTTATATTTAATTCTAAAATATTTGTCAAGACATAAATAACCGCCCTAGGAGATTTATCATTGTTGCCTTACATTATCCATTTTTCATATAATTTCTTAGTAAAAAAACGCGATTTCTACCACACGGGATTTGTCATATTATGTATATTACTTTTTTGTTCCAATAATATTTCTATAAGTTAAAATAAATTGAAAAATTAAAAGCCAATCTCGAAGCTGGACTCTTCTTTGTGAAATGGCCCATATCTCTATTTATTGTCCAATTCTTATAGACAATATAGTGTGGTAATTTTTCTAATAACAATATTCTTTTATTCTCGTTACTTTCATAGGATCAATAAATGACGCAAGTATTTTTGGTAATATAGAGTTTTCAGATCGGTTAAAATATGGATCCATCAATTTACCGCCGGACCGTTCAGTGACTAATGGTGGTCTACCTGTATCTTATTTTTTCGTCAATGATGAGGCCTTTTCGTTGAGTTGTTACATGATGCGGTCATATGCACGTAGACAGTTATTAGGAATTAAAGAAAAAATATTCAACTATAGATTATCTAGGGCAAGAAGAGTCATAGGAAACGCATTCGGCATTTTAACCGAAAGATGGGAAATTTTGCAAAAATCGTTAAATTTTAAAGTAGAAACTACACAGAATATTATTATGGCAGCTGTATGTCTTCATAATTTTATAATGACGAAACCAGATGAAATTAGTCCAAATGAGCATTACAAGCATGAAGTCACTATCAATAATGAAGTAATAAGAAACAACTTCAACAACAATAATAGGACAGCCGCAGCTGTACGTCAAACAGATATAATAGCTCAGTACTTTATGTCCGCAAATAGATCCGCACAATGGCAGTGGAGTTGTGCCCGAATACCATAAGATGGAGGGGAAAATTATGAGGTGCACTGACCGCTTTTTTTATTATTTTTCTATATTTTCTGCTTCGGGAATACATTAATCTATTTTTCCTGAAACTATGCTTATTATATCAATTTTGTTAATTAGACGAAAAATAAATAATCATTAAAAATGTTCTAGTAATAATGATTTCCATTTTAATTAAATAATTTTACAATCACAAATTTTTATGTAGAAAGAATTATATAAAACCTTAGTAAGCATTATAAAATAGCAATGCAAATTTTAGCTCATTATTATGAAATTATGTGGCATGCAAATTGAAAAACAAATTTCGATTCAGAATTAGAAGAGAAAGAACAGAAACGACAGAAGATTTCTCACCTTCACCTCGTTTCAGGTTTTTCCCTTTACAATTCTCAATCGATCTTTATGAAATTTGTTTTGCAGCTTTATGTAATGCAAAATTTCATAATAAAGAACTCAACATTTCGAAAAGATATCCAGTTTCTTTTGCGTTTGGGTTATTTAGAAATTGACCTGATCGACGGGTGTGAGAGGTTTCTTAAAGTGAATGTTTTTTCGTTTGTATAATCCAAAAAATCAGGGTAATTTCTATTGAAAGAAGTGTAGATTCTTAACCCTACGTCTGTAAACCAGTGTTGATTCGACCATGTCAAAAACTTCCCATATCTATAACTTCCGTAAAAGTCAATAGATGGCGCTAGAATGTGGATGTAAGAAACGTAGTGTTGCCGAGGGCCGGTCTACGCCGGGGCACGCATCTAGACTCACTCTGATAGCCACAGAAAGCACGGGAACTCCGGACAGGGTCGAATCGACGCTGGTTTACAGGAGGAAAGTGCTCGAAAAACGTTTACAGACCTATATTTCAAGGAAAGTATACTATCAAATTATACAATTATATATATATATATATATATATATATATATATATAAATATATTTTATGGTAATTTTGCGGACTTTTTTTTAAACAGATCGGTCATTTTGCGGACTTTTTGTCATTTCGCGGACCGTCCGCGAAAAGAAAGTATTTTTCTGGTCATTTCGAGGACTTTTTTTTTATACATGATATATATATATATATATGTGTGTGTGTATATATATATATATATAATTATAAAATTATGAAAGTATACTTGCAAAACAAAAAACTACGGTGCGGGATACCTGGACACCGAAAACTTTGGTGCGGTGTACCTGGATTACGAAAAACTGCGGTGCGAGATACCTGGACAACGAAACCTATGAAGAGGTGTACATGCATAAAGAAAAACTATGGTGCGGGATTCCTGGACAGCGAAAACTATGGTGCGATGTACCTGGATGACAAAAAAAACTACGGTGCGGGACTTGGACATCGAAAATTATAGAGCGGTCGTTCCGGACCCGTAATATTACATAACTCGACGAATTATACAACTTGTTATTGCGTTTTATTGCGGGCGATACGGAATTCCATAGATCATCGTCCTAGTGCACATATAAATAGAATTTCGTGAAAAATGGTTGATAATTGTTATTTCGCGACTGGAAGTTATCGCATACCATGACCTGATTATTTAATTTTGTATTTTGAACCTGTTATATTGCAAAGTGATATCATCGCCTTTAGCCATAGATGGCATAACGTTGGCAAGTATTTTACTAAAATAGAATTAAATAAAATAGCATAAAAACAATTTTATTGATAAAATGTATTGCCTGCTAGCTTCACATCATAGAGGCGAGGGGGCGCATTTTAAAAAGCACCCCGATTGGTGAGAGGCAAGGGAACTCACGTTAAACAAGCACATCAATAAAGTCTAAAATCGTACTGCTCCCTCCACGTGGGAGACTCCGGTAACTGTTTTATAAGCTGACAGCAGGCATAAAATGATTATGACGAAATTCTTTAACATTCCACGCGAATTTCTATACCACTATGGTTTCCTATTTTTCGGTCATTTTTGACAGATATGGAAGGATAATAGAAGGCCTCTGTATTGCATGCAATCGTAGTATACTCAGGGGACTTATTTTTTAATGACCACTTTTAATAAATTTTTTTGCGTCAGCGCACTTCAGTTGCCACTTTATTCAATTTATTATCATGTTCGTAATAAAATTTTGTATTTTTGTGATTTTTTTCAGTTTTTAAAAAAGACCCGAAATTTCGAAAAATTAAGTTTGAAATTTTTAATTGAGTATTTTTGGTTGAAGGTGCAATTGAAATTGCAAATACATATTTTTACCTTAAAGTTAGTAAAAAAATATGTAAAGCAATCATTTTTAATATCATTTTGCGTAAAAAAAATAAAAATACCGCAAACGACTCTATTAAAAAAAAATCATTAAAAAAACTATAACTTCGTTAATCATAGGTACTTTTGGATTATATGCGGTCTAAATGACTACATTTTCATTACTTTTTAATACAAAAATGTTAAACATAAAATTTAAGAATGTGTTAAAAAAAGTGTGAAATGGAATTCCCCTGGTATGGACTCTTATACTAGGGAGTTTCCGCGTCGACGACCAGTACTTGGTGGATGACTTGCCCGAGTAGGTTTACAGGTGACTGCCACATCGCTGGAACTACCCATACTGCTCGGAAGGCTGTTTGGCTATGACGTAGTTGACCCTGCACCTGCCCTTTTTATTTGGTCGGTCACGAGGTCTAGGATGGGCAGCATTTTGTAGAGGTGGTCGACATGACATTAACAAGTAGGGATTAGCTGGAGTTGGAGATTTGACGCTTTCTGCCATCCCGAATTTGACTTTTTGAATGCAACTTTTAAAGCCCGAGACATGTACCCGGCGAAAAATCCGCACCGTTGGACTGCGTAAGTCGAACATGACGGAGGATTTAGACGCGATGATAACACGGGGGCCACTGATTTTAGGAGATAAAGCCGCATACCGGTATTCAGCCTTGTTTGAAAGTATGCGCTCTCTTTCCCGCACTTGCTCACCGATATGGGGAACCCAATTTTGGATAGAATTTCAACAAAGTTGAGAAATTCGATTATTACCTAGCACATCCTGGGGTGCGGCATAGCATTCTCCTGGAATTCTAATCTCTCTTTCGTCATTTAAGAAATACGGGGTAAATCCTGTGACCTTGTGAACCACAGATTTATAAGCGGTTTGAAACTGAGACAAGTAATCTGCCCCTTCCCTTTGAGAATGGGAGATGAGTTGTGGAACCATAGTCTTTATGACCCTGTTTGTAATCTCTACAGGTTCCATTGCGGAGTATAAGGAGGGGTGAATTCATGCTGAGTCCCATATTTTTGTAGCATTTCCATGTAGTTGTCGGATATATGTATATTAGGTTCCGTTATCAGTCATTGTATGCGGGGGCCCGAAACGGCGGATGTGCAAATATAATTCCATTGCCACAGTGTCGAAAGTAGCCTTTCCTAGGTAAATCGACTGGAGTAGTAGTTCATTTAGCACAAGAGTGGATGTATAGAGAAACGGCGCGAGTTATCCCTAAACAATAATAGTTTTTATAGGCGCGCTGTGAAGTCTTTAAGCAGTAGAGTATCCGAGATGTCCGGCTGTCTGAGCGTCATGACATTTTTGCAGGATTTGGGTTTTGTAATTATTACGAATACACTGTTTCCATTTTTGACTCTCGTCATGGGAGAGAGAGAGTGCGACATATTTCGATAAAGATTACCTGCCCGAATTCGGTAATCTGGGTGTTCGGAGGGATTATTCTCTACCTCATACCAGTTTTTCTGTTACCAATCAGGCGCCTGAATGTTAGAGTGAATGTATCCTACCGGATTGCGAGAGAGTGCATCTGCAACGCAATTAGAGGCACTAGTAGAGTAATGTACCTTAAACGTATATTGTTGTAATTCCAGTGCCCATCTCGTTAAACGACCAGGAGGGTTATCAAGGCGGTCCAGCCATTGGAGTGCTAGATGATCCGTGTATACATTAAAGAAATAGCCTTCTATATATTACCTCATTTGTCGGATCCCCCGCATGACGGCCAAGCACTCTTTCTCCGTTGCGCTATATGGGCATTCAGCTCCGGTTACTCATTCGCTATCTTCGAACTCTTGTGTCAATACACACCCAAGCCGGAAATCTGATGCATAAGTTCGCAAGCTGAATTCTTTGCAGAAATTAGGACTGGCAAGAATTGATCCCTTAACTAAACGGGTATTTAAGACCAGTAAAGCTTCTTCTTCAATCGGCCCTTATTATCGCGCTGCCTTTTTGCTCAAGACCCTGGTCAGTGGTTTCGTTTTTCTCGAGAAGTTTTGAATATAAGGCCGGTACCAAACTACGATCCGTAGAAATTGTAGGATTCCTTTTATATTGACCGGAGTTGACATCGTGATAATGGCTTCTATCTTGTCTGGATCCATTTGGTTGCCTCCGTCCTAGATAACGTGACCAAGGTATTTTAAAGAATTTTTGAAAATGGTATTTCTCCAGGTAAATGGTTAATCTGGCTTTACGGAGACATGGAAAAACTCCTCGGAGGTGTTCTTTGTGATCGGCTAAGGCGGGGCTAAAGACTAAGATGTGATTAAGCTAACGCATAGCGAAAGACTAAGCGTTTGGTCTTAATACGGTGTTAAAAGTAAAGAAAATTAACGCACAAAATATAGTCGAATAATATTTATGGATTGTGCATTTGTCTAATAAAGATAAATAAAATAATACGAAACAATATAATCAATGAAAACCATAACATCAAGAACGACGTATTTGGCATTGTTGTTGCAATTTCCCCTGCCTCCTTGACGTTTTCCGAAAACGCAGCCCCATAGAGGGGGGTCCCTCCGAGTCCCATGATGCGCGTTGGTCACGCTACCGCGACGCAGTGTCCAGTCGGAGCTTGGTGAGTTACGGAGATACTGATAATTAAACCATTGTTCCCTTACACGGGAGGTGTCTCAACCACCGCACCCACACTTTTGCACAGCGCCCTGCCGAACTGATATATACGATAACAAGTAATACATTACTTCGCCTTACTGTAGTTTAATGTTCCCTGGCATGGGAGGTGTCTCAACCGGAGCACCCACGCCTTGTCATATTCCCCTGTCAAGCTTAATAGCAGATTATAATAATATATCAACTGTGGTTAATTAACTCCTGTTGACGTTCCCTAAAATGAAAGGTGGCTAGACTAGCGCACCCACGCCAGTGTATGTTGTCCCTTAATCTTTAGTCCCGTAAGTCAATGGTCCCTTAAATGAGACATGTCCCTCCACGAGCATCCACGCGACTGTTTGCGGCTCTTCCGGGCTTGTATATATGTAGTAACTATACACGAAAGGAATATCTTGATCCCTGCAATGGGAAGCGTCTGCTACTGCAGCGCTACCGCCTTAATAGAAAACTGTCTTGATCCCTGGAATGGGAGGCGTCTGCTACTGCAGCGCTACCGCCTTAATCCATAAGTATCTTGATCCCTGCAATGGAAAGCGTCTGCTACTGCAGCTCTACCGCTTTACTCAAAGAACAATCTTGGTCCCTGCAATGGGAGGCGTCCGCTATTATGGAGCTACCGCTTTAATCGAGGAGACCCAGTCCACGGATGATGTAGGCCTCTATTGACCTCCACGCGTCTAGCCCCGACCAGGTAAGTCGGTCGTACCATCAGAACAGTACAAGTTTGAGAGAACCACCCGCTGCTGGAAGAGTCATCTTGCGACCCACTACCAAACGATCCCTCAATCAGATAGCACCACTTCTCCTCCACCAAGCATTACCGCACGACCTAGGCTAATGTAAGCTTGCCGTCCCCTTCATGCCACGATCGTATGACCACCTTCTTAAGCACCGGATTGAAGAATGACGCTACAACCTCGCCAGGTATACTTTTCTTGTATAACCAGGTCCAGGTCTTGTTCCAACATTTTTAGTCCTTCGAGCCGGATTAATTATTAGTCAGCAATTTACACCTGGAATTTTGTTCATAAATCAGCCTTTATCCGCAGCTAACTAGTAATGTGAGCGATACCTCCCAGACACGCACTCTCGCCATCGCCAGGTAGCTCTTTCGCCTTCCCTTTAAAACCTAGTAGTCTGGGAATTTCTAAAACGCCCGGCCCTCGCAATTTAAATCATTTACAGCATAGATTCTGGTCTCGATTTTCTTCTTGCCTATTCCTTCTTGAGTAATTATGTATCACAAGGGTATATGATATTGATACCTAATAATGAGAAAGAACCGCTACCCGTTTATTACCCCCTCTGCATGGAATCGTAGAAAGGACGTATACCTTTCTATAGAACTACGATTTGTTTTTATTGGACATTGGATATTATAAAAGGAACATGATAATAGTTCAATTCATCAGCTGACCATTGTAACGTGCGGTCTCTCATTCGCGCCCCTTTTGGCGTTGTGCGTAATTTCTCAGCTATTAACCGATTACAGACACGCTTATCGTGTGGCGATAGACCCGTTTACTAATGGAGGGTATGTAGATAATATCTTCATTGGTGACGGGGGTTGACAGAATCGGGGATTCTCCAAAACTGCTTAGCAAGTACGCGGACTCTGCATGGCGGGCGGCTATCAAAACGGTGGATGAGCAACAATGCAGACATACAAGCTTTCCAGCAAATACTGCAAAACTAGTGCACGAAACCGTTACAATTAATGAGAAATCTGTGCTAATACTTCGATCATCCTGAAATGCTTCATAGAATTTTTTTAATTTCGAAATTCCTCTGTCGATGCCTACCGACGTTAGCAAGCGCATCATTCTCTCATTTCGTGCATAGCTCGTTGATCCACGTAGGTTGCTATCGTAGGTTATTCTCCTGGTAAGATTTCTCATGCCAGAATTATGGGGCACAAAGCTCCCAGGGGATGGCAAACTACTTCGACCACAACTTGTTAAGTGGAATTACTGTATCCAATCATTGTTAGGTCTTACGGAGATTAGGTTACCTCTAATGTAAAGGTTGGTTGGTTGGTTGGTTGGTTGGTTTTTATTATGGCTTGAGGAGAACCTCTTTGGCCAATCAGAATTAGATAATACATATAATATAATATGATACAAACTTATTTAACATAGCTAAATTTAAATAATAGTGAGTAAAATATAAGCGCATTATACATAGCGAGATGAAGTAACATAGTGAGAACGCGGAGTAAGAGACAGATCGGAGTAACAATAAACATTTCTGCAATTTATAGCTAAGGTAATTACAATATACAATATGTGGTATTTACAACACTACATTAGACGCACAAGTTTCGGATAGATGATACATTAAACGCTATGAGAGAAGCTACCGCATGGGACTGATGTTAAATGATGCATTGGAGAACAAAAAGAACAGGAGATTCGCCTTAAACGCAGCTACATTTTTGCTTGCACGTATATTAGGTGGTAATAAATTCCAGAGTCGAGTAGATGTGACAGTGAATGAGTGTGCATATGACTCAAGACGATGAGTCTGTACGCGAAGTTCCATTGTGGAGCCAGGTCTCAGAGTTCGTTTGGTGGCATCACTCCGCCACCGATAGCTGTCTTATAGGTATTTAGGAGCACCGGTGGTGAGGACATTATAGGTTATTATACCTATAAAGTATAGTCGGCGTAATTTAGCGGTTAGCCAATTAAGTTGCTCCCGATATGGGGTGATGTGCTCGTGTCGACGCAAGTTGAAAATGAAGCGGATGCCTGCATTAAGCATTCTCTCTACTTTGATCTTTTGTGTGGCGTTGATGTCATTGTATACAGCACAACAGTAGTCAAGATAAGGTAAAATTAGGGTGTTTACTAGGCACTTACGGAGATCAAGGGGGAGCAATGCACAAGATTGTCTGAGTTGACGTAGTGTAGAAAAGACTCGATTTGACATTTGGACCAGATGTTCTTTTCAGGATAGCGTACAATCAAATGTAAGGCCCAAGTACTTAGCCGATTTTACCCAAGGTATGCTGATGTTGTTAATTGTAAGCGAAGGGATGGAGTCGATATCGAGAATATTAAGGTTGTATGCGCTTCCTACAAGCAGTGCCTTGGTTTTACTGAAGTTGAGCATAAGGCCGTTTCTTTCCGCCCGCAAACGGAAGTTGTCAACGTCAGATGTTATTTTGAGAATGGCTGAGTTAAAATCAGGGATACGACATTTCAAAAAGATTTGCGTGTCATCGGCAAATATCATGTGTTCAGAATGTTGAAGGACCTGTGGTAGGTCGTTGATGAAGATCGAGAAAAGCATAGGTCCAAGAACCGAACCCTGAGGCACTCCGGCTCCAACAGGCAACCAAGATGATCTCTCGCCGTCATCTCCTACAACTGCTTGCTTTCTGCATGACAAGTAGGAGATGAACCAACGGATAGCGGTGTCTGATAAGTTGGCATTTTTCAGCTTCCTAATTAACACCGAGTGACTGATTGTATCAAATGCCTTACTGAAGTCAAACAGAATGAGGATGGTAATCATGCGACTGTCAATTGCTTTCCTGCAGAATTCAGACACATAGAGGAGCGCTGTTTGGGTGCTAAAGCCTTTGCGGAAACCTGACTGAAAAGGGTCAAACCAATTGCGATTGTTGAGATAACCGGACAGTTGATTGTAGACAATACGTTCTAGACATTTTGATATTGCTGGTAAAATGGCGATGAGGTGATAATGAGCAGGTTCTGCAGGGTGAGGAATTTTGTTGATAGGAATCATAAGAGAGTTTTTCCACTCCGAAGGGAAGGTTGACGTATTAAGCGATTCATTGAATAAGTGCACTAAGTACGGTGCTATGACTGGGAAGGATTTGGTGTAAAAGCTGAGAGGGATCGCACTGGAGAGACAGCTGGCGACATCGTGTATCGTAATGTTAGAAAAGAAAAATCTCTGATCGCAATAGGTATCGTGAAACGACTCGACGTTCAAGTCGAGCAAATCTGAATAGTGGGGTACTGTGGACGTATGGAAAGAGTTTAGCTCATTTAAGGAACAACACAGTGCAGTGAGCGTCTTTTTAGGCTTTATAAGACCTAGGTGTCGTATTTCCTTCCACATAGTCTTAGAGTCATGAATATTGCTTAGTCGATTTCGATAATATGATTCCCTTGCCACATTCCATGCCGATTTTATTAGCATTGATGAGTCGTTGCTTTAGAAGTGGATCCCTGGTTCTCCTGTGCGCATAGAGAAGACAGTTCCTCTCCTGCTTCAGTTTGCATAGATAAGGAGTAACCCAAGGTGAGGGTTTCTTGGTGGGAATGAAACTATGGATCGGAGCATGTTTGTTAAAACACTGAAGTAGAGATCTGCTGATAGTATTTGCGAGTAAGTTGACACCAGATCCAGGAGATGGTGTTGCAAACATGCTCCAGTCGCATGCGTCTAAGTCGTTTAGGAGGAGGGAATTATTGAAATTTTGGTAATCCCGACATGTTATGGATGAAGGCTTGGGATGTAGCGTTTCGATTTTATATTCAATATCAATAAGATCACGACCATGGATAAATTCCAAGTTGCATTGCGAGTGGTTGGACACATTGGCTAGATTGTCGACAAGGCAGTGATCGATCCAAGTATCTGCACGGTTCGTATGGTTAG
Organism: Trichopria drosophilae; assembly: GCA_030407085.1. NCBI lineage: Eukaryota > Metazoa > Arthropoda > Insecta > Hymenoptera > Diapriidae > Trichopria > Trichopria drosophilae. The sequence continues at coordinate 76,332,999 of CM059582.1, forward strand.
TAGGCAGGTAAGGGACGATTTCAAGGTCATTAGCAACTACAAGTTGAAGCAGCTGGTTTGAGTCTGAGTAATCTCGATTAAGATCGATGTTGAGATCCCCCATGATAATAATGCCGTTGTAATTGCTTGAGTACTTCTGTAGGACGGATTCAAATGGTTCTAATAGTGCATTTTTAGGTGGTCTGTAGATAACACAGAGCAGAATATGTTGCTCAGAGGGAGAGTCGCAATTTAATTCAATTATTAAAAACTCCAGTGGGTTTTCAGAGGAACTCTCTGACTGTTCGAGTATTTTGTATTTGATGGTCTTATGGATATACATTGCAACTCCACCTCCTTTCTTATGCTTATGATCGTTTCTGATAAGCTGGTAATTAGGGAACGTGAAATAGTCATGAATGGTAAATGTATTAAACCAGGTTTCAGATAAGAGGATAGCATGATAGAAATTCTCAGAGAAGTAAGACTGAAAACGAGCAAATTTATAGGCAGCACCAAGAGATTGTACATTTAAATGACATAGTTTGATATTTATGGTATCGTGTAAGCTTGGCGTAGTATTTGGTGAACATACAGCATTAGCGGACACACCTATTAAAGCACTAGAAGTTTGGCGTCATTTAGCAATTTTCGACAAATCATCTTCGCAGGTGATGGTAACTGCTTCAGCACCGCGCATAGGCCGGTAGTGGACTATTCCGTGATAGACGTAAACGTACTTGTTGGAGTCGTTTTTCACAAGGGCACGTGCTCTTTTCAGTAAATTTAGTGTCTCACTTGGTAGAGACTCGTTAATGTATACCCGCGATTTCGGTAGGGAAACTTCGAGTTCAGTCGAGTATAATATTTTCTTTGTCCGCATACCTTGTATAAAAGCCGTACGAAGAATCGGATTGGATAATCTTAGGCAGACTCCGACTGCAGAAATCTTCTGCCCTGGTCGGGGATGCTTGTGCTAATGTAGCAGACCCCAATGATAAGTGTGCGGATGATGAAGCTGTGGGCGTACGGGACATGCGATAAACTGCCACAATATCTTTAATTTTCATAGTGATATTTAGAATGCTAGCCAATTTTAGAGTCATCGCTTCAAGATCCTCATTGTGTGCTTCGGGTAAGCCCGTAAGAATAAGGTCGCACTTACGTAGGTCGTATGCCATTTGCACTCTGTCGATCTGGAGTGCTTGAACGGCAGTTTGGAGCTTATTGACATTAGTGTCGATTGTGTTAACCCTTTCTTCAAGTTTAAGAATGCGATTGAGTTTGGCGTTCTGCTGTTTATTAAATTTATCCTGCTTGTCTAGATAGAGTTTGAAAGCGGGTGGAAAGCTCGATCGACGAGCCGCTATTAGAACGTGTAAAACGTGGAGGAGCGAATAATTTTTCAGTTGGTTTCCTCTTTTTGTCATTGCTCGCTTCCACGTTTAAGCAGCAAAACCAAGTCTCCCGATTTTGTATAAGAAGAAGTAGCGGGTATGCAAGCAGGATGATATTTTGATTTGCATGCTACACATTTGCGAGACAAGTCATCTTCGGTTTCGAGTTTACATGCGGCGCAGAGATCCATCGTGTATTTACGCAAAATCGACTGGTATTAGAGAATTAGAGTTTGCATAGACGCTGTGCTGCATGTGTGTAGTTGCGATCACGAAGTGGGGTCCCGTGGGGTACGCGACTCCCTCGATGCGCAGCCCGCGAGCAGAGGGGTATAGAATATCTCCTACTACTAGTCGCGATACATATTATTGTGACAGTGACGATATGACAATATGCGTACAGTCACGTGATGCCAGAGTAGTATGGAGCTATGCGTGTGACTCGACAGCTACACGGCTACAATATCCTATCGTGCAAAAGACCAATATTTATCCAACATGCCACTTAAGTTCAAATTAAATAAAATTAAGACCAATATGCCACTTAAATTCAATTTCAGGTGTACGTAGAACACGAAGTGAGTTCTATGGTAGGTTGAGAGTTTGAGTGCCGGTGTGAGGAGACATGTTGAAGTCGTGACGTGTTGAGAAGCAGAGTGACGTATGAACCACGTGGTACACAGGTGTCGCTAGCCAGGGCACAATAGACGAAAATGACAGTTGAAACTTACTCCGGTAATCCATAAAAATGAAAAAGATCCTGAAGTCGGCTCGGAATGTAGCTACTCACTAACGAATCGCAAACCGAGCCCTCCCAGGAGCGTTTCGGAAAGCTGTGTATATAAGGAACCATCTCAAACTCCCAGATTAACGCATTTTGTGATGCATCACGATTGATCATGGCCTCCGCAATGTATGTCCGCGTGCTACGAATCCGGATAACCATGTGACTACGTCATTCCTATGCTCGAAAATGAAATGCACCTACTTAAAGCGTGTTACGATTCCGCGACTGGAGTATCGACGGGTGTTATTGCTAAGCTCGTGACCAAGATAACTGAAATTCTCGGATGGGCAACTAGGTTCGTGTTACTTGGTAACGGATCTACATGCCTGTTTATCTATGTACCAATGGCACATGATGGATTTGCACTTATCTATCTCGATGGAAAGAGTAGGTTCTCAATCGTGTTTGTTTTAGTCAGGAAACTCCTCCCAACGCTATCTGGAAACATATGCCCTGAGCATCAACTCCAGCCAATTGCAGTACTCGCGGACTGCCTTCCGCAGAGTTAAATGACTTAACCCTGTGGTGGAATGGTTATTCCTGGCGCGTTGCACGACCATCCAACTGGCCTCAGGGCCAGGTAATTAACAATTCAGAACTTCACGCAAGTATTCGAGAAGCGAGCGAAACCACCACTCCTCCAGGCACCGTTCATGTATACTCCCAGGCATATGACTGGGATCTACTTTCGCGATATTTCTGATTATCGTGGCTTTTTCCTATTACTTCGGGGTATCACAGTGTCGGCTCAGCCTTCTGAGGGACTAATTTGCGTTCGGCAACTCCCTCATTTACGGCATAAGAGCTATCTGGAGCCAGGCTTTAGTGGGATGGAGTGGCCCAACCGCGACATTGTGGAGGAGACATGGACTGTCTGCGGGATCGGCAAAGTACGCCAGGATCAAATAGCGATTGTGCCCTGTGCGATTATTACCGTTCTTCGACAATCACGCTGTGCTTCGTGTTTTTCTGGGTGGTTAGGAAACTGGTCCATTCCGTAGGATTTAATATTTTGATATCCTTCCAAAATATTCCACATTATCCACTCATATTGTTCGAGACGCCCATGATCGAACCCTTAATGGTAGCAGGCGGCCATTCTTTCCCATGTTAGCTTCAGCTCTTTGATCTCAAAGGTACGGGCGCCAGTTCAACCCTTCGTCCTAAAGCGTGTGACATGCATTAGATATCGCGGAGAGCGTGCTCGACAAATACTGGGCCAGTCTCTTTCCTCCAGGGTTAATGCATCGCAGGCCTCTCCTCATACCGGGGTGAGCAGGCTTCTTGACATCCGCAATTCACTTGGCGTTGTAACAGTCTACACCTGTAATTCAGTTCTTACTGCGTATCGGAGATTCGCTTCTCGATGAGGTGGCCGTTGCACCGATGGAGTATGACCTCCGACGAGTCTACCGAGAAACACCTCTCACGTATCAAGTGACGTCCTAACTCCTGGCGCAAATTAAAACAGTCCATACTTGACAGCCATTATGTCCACTGACAGATGACCCATGGCACCTGGGCGCCCTAACCGCAGACATTGTAATAAACGTGTCTACAATAACAGGCATCAAATCTCTTATCACGATGGCAAATAATTACCAGATATTGCAAAACTTCGGGAAAAGATGTTCAGGAGAATATATGAACCAGTTCCAAACCGTCTACAAGCAAACTAGGACGCGGGCCTCCCCCTTAATCTGTAAGGTGACTTTGGTCGTGACTGATGAGCGATATCCAAAACGAAATGTCCCCTTGATCGAATCCTTACTCCATATCCACGTCAGAACGATGGCGTTGCTAGGGTTGCCAAAGTGCAACTCCTCCGTCAACACGAAACCGGTTGTTACATCGCGCCCACTGGATGTTACGGTTTACAGCAAGTCCAATCGATATTTTTCCTTTTGAATTGTTAGTTTCTTATATAAACGAAGGCGGGCGGAAATGTTAAAAGCAAAGAAAATTAACGCACAAAATATAGTCGAATAATATTTATGTATTGTGAATTTGTCTAATAAAGATAAATAAAATAATATGAAACAATATAATCAATGAAAACCATAACATCAAGAATGACGAATTGGGCATTGTTGTCACAATTTCCCCTGCCACCTCGACGTTTTCCGAAAACGCAGCCCCGTAGAGGGGGATCCCTCCGAGTCCCATGATGCGCGTTGGTCGCGCTAGCGCGCCGCAGTGTCCGGTCGGAGCTTGAACGCCACGGGGTTCACATCGCAGCTTGATGAGTTAAGGAGATACAGATAATTAAACCATTGTTCCCTTACACGGGAGCTGTCTCAACCACCCACACTTTTGCACAGCGCCCTGCCGAACTGATATATACGATAACAATTAATAAATTACTCCCCCTTACCGTAATTTAATATTCCCTTGCATGGGAGGTGTCTCAACCGGAGTACCCACGCCTTGTCATATTCCCTTGTCAAGCTCAATAGCAGATTATAATAATATATCAACTGTGGATTATTAACACCTGTTGACGTTCCCTAAAATGAGAGGTGGCTAGACTAGCGCACCCACGCTAGTATATGTTGTCCCTTAATCTTTAGTCCCGTAAGTCAATGGTCCCTTATATGAGAGATGTCCCTCCACGAGCATCCACGCGCCTGTTTGCGGCTCTTCCGGTTTGGTATATATGTAGTAACTATACACGAAAGGAACATCTTAATCCCTGCAATGGGAAGCGTCTGCTACTGCAGCGCTACCGCCTTAATCAATAAGTATCTTGATCCCTGCAATGGGAAGCGTCTGCTACTGCAACGATACCGCCTTAATCAATAAGTATCTTGATCCCTACAATGGGAGGAGTCTGCTACTGCAGCGGTACCGCCTTAATCAATAAGTATATTGATCCCTGCAATGGGAGGCGTCTGCTACTGCAGCGCTACCGCTTTACTCAAAGAACAATCTTGGTCCCTACAATGAGAGACGTCCGCTATTGCGGAGCTACCGCTTTAATCGAGGAGACCGAGTCCACGGAAGATGTCGGCCTCTATTGACCTCCATGCGTCTAGTCTCGACCGGGTAAGTCGGTCGTACCATCAGAATAGTACAAGTTTGAGAGAACCACCCGCTGCTGGAAGAGTCATCTTGTGACCCACTACCAAACGATACCTCAATCGTATAGCACCACTTCTCCTCCACAAAGCATTACCGCACGACCTAGGCTAATGTAAGCTTGCCGTCCCCTTCATGTCACGATCGTATGACCTTCTTAAGCACCGGATTGAAGAATGATGCTACAACCTCGCCAGGTATAGTTTTATTCTCCTATGTTTCATGTCTTGATGTGCATTTCTTGTCTTGTTCCAACATACGGTATCCAGCATCCTTTGGAATATAGCGGGAGCAGAATGTAACACAACTGGCCTAACGCGGAATGGCATAAGTCGCCGACCCGGTATAGAAACGCGCGGTTGGAGCGGTGACTTTCGGGTGATAGAATCACTTGCTAATATCCATTTCGTAAGTCTAAAGTGGTCAGCAATTTCGCACCCCGTAAATCGATGCAAAAAGATGGTTCCCCTGATTTTTCTTTGCGAGTACTACGGGAGAGCCCCAAGGACTCGAGAAAGGTTTGATGATTGCACTTTCATCCATTCTACAAATTTCATCGTCTATGATTTTTTGCATTACTGGATTTCAGGCCCATATGGTGGTCTCACAGACACGGCATTCTGTTTTAGCCGGATGACGTATTCGTCATAGTGGTAAGTCCTATTTTTTAGAAAATTTTCTTAACTCAATCTTTAAAAAGTCGTTACAGTCATTAGTAGTCCTTTGTACCGAATCTAAGAGGGTAAATGACGTGGAAAGAAATGTCGCTTGTAGCATGCAATCATTAGTCTAAAATGAAAACATGAAAATAATGGCAAGTTAGAATAATTAATAAGAATACGAACTTGCATGAAAAGTGACAATATCGAAGACGACAAATTAGCATAGAGAAATGCGACACACGATTCGTTGGAATCAACTGCAGGTATAAAAAAATTGAACTGTAATTTTGCGCCTACCACTCTTCAATATGAACCTAGTAGTGCTGAAAAAAACTTTATTTAAAATATTTCATCGAGGGCTTTTCGAGATATTGCAATTTCAACATTTTATTTTTATTGTGCAGAGTAGTATGTATGCTGAGTATATATGTATACAGCAAAAGTACAGTTTTTTTTCATAAGAATATACGATGTCAGTTAAGTATATCCGTTCAAACTGAGAAACAGAATCCTTTCAAAGAAAACAATTATGAAGAAAATGTGGTGCTGATAGAACTGCAGCATATTTTTAGAATAAATGTTTTAATGTTATTTGGAATTAATTTACATTTCGATTTAAATGAAAGTTTAGCTAAAAACAAATGTATTGAAATGAAACGTTCGTAAGGAAAATATTTCTGCCATGAATGCATTATTTGCATTTACGTGTTTGAAGAACCCTATAGACAGGCAATCTGATGCATGATTCGGAACCCTATAGACGGGTTTTGGAGGGGTAATGGAGCACGGGACCTCGGAGGCTCTTGCGACCAACTTACGATCCCCCAATCTAAAGGTGGAAGCTATCGTGCCGAAGGATGCATGGTGCAGGGGGTGCTGTACTGCAAACGATGCCCTTGGGATACCGGGCGCCCTCCCATTGTAAATAGCCTTCACCCTGTAATGCGGGGCTCTGCAGGGGGTGACGGAATAGTTCCCTATCTACTCGTGGGAATCACATGAAGAAATATAATAATAACAAACAAATATACTCCAGGCTGGGGCGGGATGTCACAGGAGAATCCTCGGGATGAACGGGGAAGAAGAGAGGAGTTTAGGGCATCGTCACCTAAACGAGACAATAGGAAGAAGATGGAGGAGGAGGAAAAACCAGAAGATCAAGGCCTATACCCCTGTCCATAGAGAGCAGAGACCGCCGCAAAGAGTCCTCCCTGAAATGGGAACACCAGGTGGTAGAGACGACTCGATGAGGAAGGGCCTCAGCGGAGCCGGCACCAAATGGTATCTGCGCTTCCTTGATCAGGGTATGTCACCGGAGGAAGCCAGGCACAAGGTGCTGGAAAGAAGAGCGGAGGCGAACATCATGCCGAAAGGTGCATCCCCTCCCACTGCAGAAAAGAAGCGGGGAAGGGAGTCCACTACCCCACAAGAGGCTCAAAAGAGACGCAGAACAACAGGAGAGTACGGAACACCCAGGGTTGTACCAGGAAACAGCTACGCTGGGGCAACCAAAACCATCAAGGTTGCGGTACTACCAAAGGGGTACCCGCAGGTCTCTTTGAGCAAGGAGAACCGCACAGATCGGGAGGATGCCATAGTAGAAGAAATGGGAAAAGGAGCTGAGGTAAAGCTGGAGTTCGGTGGCATACACTTCAGACTCAGTATGCTAGTGGTTGAATGTGAAAGTCAAGACACTGCTGAGTGGCTCAGGAAGGTGACACCGAGGCTATCGACTTGGAGGGGGGTCGAGCTACAGACGAGGGGAGTCAAGCTACAGACGAGGGAGGGAGACGACATCACTAAGCCATCGGTAGTTACGATCTATATTCCTACAAGTGCCGGCAAGGAAACTAAGACACTTATGAGCCTACTAGATGTCTCCAACAGTGGGCTGAATACACGGGAGTGGAAAACGCTCAACATCAAAGTGGAGGGTAATGGTAAGGTTCTGATACTGGCCATTGACCCTAAATCCCTTGAGACCATCATCAAGGGAGGAAACAAACTCCGGTATAGATTCGGCTGGATACCCGTTCACGGGGTAAAAAAGACCACCACAGCCGAAGAAGCGGGTGTACCATCGAGGAGATCGAAACACGGATGAGCGTAGAAATGGCGGAAGACACAGGTCTGAGGGAGGCCGACCCTGAGACAACGGCAACGACGGGGGAGGACATCGACTTGTCACTCCTAAATCTGAACCCTGGGGGCTTGTCACCTCGGGTGGAAGACGAAGAAGGGCAGGTTGATGTGGAGGATCGGGGATTGACCCCCGATTAAGAACAGAGCAATGACTAGCGGGGCTAGTACCCGCGTCGCCCAGGTGAACATCCATCACGCGAAAGCGGCTTCGGCGGTGATCGCGAGGGTGTTCACCAAACAACATCTTCGACTAGCATCGCTGCAGGAACCCTGGACGTACAGGGGACAGATCAAGGGAATAACCTGTAAGTATGCACATATCATCTGGGGTACAAGACACGAGACTCCTCGTGCTTGTATAATGATAAGGAAAGGGATTAATTACACCTGTATTTCAGAGCATATGTCAAGAGACCTGGTACCAATCAGAACCCTCATCAACATCGGGGGGCAAACCAGGAACATAGTGGTAGCGCCAGCGTACATCCCGGGAGATATAAACATCATACCACCGAAGGAAGTACAAGATCTTGTAGAGTACTGCAAAAAGCGGAGGCTACCACTAGTAATTGGATGCGATGCCAACGCGCACAACGAGATGTGGGGAAGCACCGATACCAATGAAAAAGGTAAGCAACTTTTAGAATACTTAGTTAAGGGCGATTTAGTAGTTTATATTGTAGGGACTGAACCGACATTCATTACAAAGAATAGACGAGAAGTACTAGATATAACGGTAGGGAACACCCCTTCCGCGGATATAGTAAGCAAATGGAGAGTCTCTAAGGAACCATCGATGTCGGACCATAGAATAAACCTGTGGGAAATTGAGGGGCTAAAGGATAGGGCTCCTCCAAGTAGAAATATTAGGAAAACAGACTGGGTTAAATATGGCACCAATCTTAAGCAGAACCTAGAGAGAATCACAGTGAAAAGAAGGCCTCGACACTTCTTAGAACTAGAATTACTGGTAGAAGAAGTGACCGGAGCGGTAAAAGCCGCATTCGAGTCAAGCTGCCCAGAGCAGACGGCGAAGGAAGATAAGGATACTCCCTGGTGGAGTAAGAAACTAGAAGACTTAAGAGCCAGAGTGCGGAAAAGCTTCAACAGAGCTAAAACCGCAGGAGAATGGCAAGAGTATAGAACGATACTTAAAGAGTATAGTGAGGAAATCCGCAAAGCGAAACGCAACAACTACAAACAATTTTGCGAGCAAATAAGGAATACCCCGGAGGCAGCTAGACTACACCGGGTTCTAGCTAAGAACAAAGGGGTAGTAAACAAAGTATCCTTAAGAAAGCCAGATGAGGAATATACGGAAGACGAGGGGCAGAAAGCACTCCTACTTCTAGAGACCCATTTTCCAGGAAGTAGGGAAGCGACAATGCATGGGAAAGAGGAGAGACCGAGAAATCCTCGACCAAATCCTCGCGACTGGACTATGGCCAACAGCATTTTTACAGAACATCGGATAAGATGGGCCATAAACTTATTTCAGCCGTACAAGTCGCCAGGAAACGATGGAATAACTCCTATCCTATTTCGGAAGGGTTTGGAGGAACTAAAGATACTCTTAGTAAGAATATTTAGAAGTAGCCTTGCCCTAGGGTACATACCGAGGGCATGGAGAGGGGCTAAAGTAGTGTTCATTCTGAAATTGGGAAAAACGGACACTACTCACCCCAAGGCTTACAGACCCACTAGTCTGACATCGTTTCTGCTGAAGACGATGGAGAAAGTGATAGACAATCACATTAGGACTACAGTGCTAGAGGCTAACCCCCTCCAGCACACACAGTATGCATATAGAGCGGGTAGATCAACGGAGACCGCTATATACCAGTTAGTGGAAAAAATAAAAAAGGCCCCGGATGACAAGGAAATTGCCATCGGAGCCTTCCTGGAAATTGAAGGTGCTTTTGACAACACGTCACATCGGACGGTTGAAAGAACGCTAAAAAGGAAGAAGGTGGACAGGTTGCTGGCAAACTGGGTAAGTAAGATGCTTAATACCAGGAAAGCTGAAACCCAAATAGGAGAGCAGAAAACTATCAGGGTGCAAACAACCAGAGGATGCCCGCAAGGGGGGGGGGGCTATGTCACCCCTGCGATGGAGCCTGGTGGTAGATGAACTCCTAGAGACATTGAACGCTCTAGGAATTAAGAACCAGGGCTATGCCGATGACATCGTAATCATAGCTAGAGGAAAGTTTAAGGAGGTCCTGTGTGACCTGGTACAGGAGAGTTTGAATGTCATCAAAAAATGGTGCGACGGAGTGGGTTTGAGGCTCAATATGAGCAAGACCATGGTGGTACCATTTACAAAGAAAAGAAGACTGCTGGGGATGAAACCTATTGGCATAGGAGAACAACCAGCAGAGGTTAAGAAAGAGATAAAGTATCTAGGCGTAATATTGGACAGCAAGCTCCTATGGAAAGAACACATAGAAGCAACAACTAAGAAGGGCATCAGGGCACTGATGGTGTGTAGAGGCATGGCAGGAAAAACATGGGGATGTTCCCCAAAGATCCTAAAATGGCTGTACATCATGATGATGAGACCAATTATCACTTACGGGTCAGTGGCCTGGTATAGAAGGACGCAAGTGGAAAGGGTGAGAAGGCAGCTAGAAAGAGTGCAGCGGCTTGCATGCATATGCATAACAGGGGCTCTGCGAACATGCCCCACGGGTGCGTTGGAGGAGCTGCTAGACCTGAAACCTCTGCAGCTGGTCATTGAAGAGATGGCGATAGAAGCCCTGATCAGGGTAAATGGAATACAAGATGTAAAGGAGAGGATCATTAAGATGAAAGATCGCAAACATCTTTCGGAAATGATACCTTTGATAGCAGCTCCAAGCGATACGGTAACAAAAATGTACTGCTTTGAGAGGATTTTCCTAGTGGAGATTAGTCCAAGGGAGGAATGGACCAGGAATACGGAAAAACATCTGAAGGGAGACTGCACCAACACATGGTATACCGATGGATCCAGAACAAAAGAAGGAACGGGATTTGGAGTGTATGGCCCACAAGCCAAGCACACCGGCTCAATGGGGAAATATGCAAGTATTTTCCAAGCAGAAGTATATGCCATAATGAAATGTGCGCTAGTAAATCTAAACAGAAGATACAAGAAATGTAAAATTGTAATTCTGTCAGATAGCCAGGCAGCGATTAAAGCAATAAACTCGCATGAAATCAGGTCAGGACTGGTTTGCGAATGTATTTCCAAGCTAAATGAACTGGGAAGAGACAATACCGTTACCGTACTCTGGGCGCCTAGGCAGAGAGGTATAGAAGGTAACGAAGAAGCCGATAAACTCGCCAGGAAAGGCGCAGGGACGCCGTTTATAGGACCTGAGCCATTCTGCGGGGTCGAAGATAACACGATCTGGGAAATGGCCAAAGAGCAAATACAGAAGAAAAGAGAAGTACTTTGAAGAACTATACCAAAGTGTAGACAAGCGAAAGAACTCCTTGGTAATGCATGTCAGGGGAGGTTCAGAAAAATTATCCTATGTAACAGGAATACACTGAGGATTATGGTAGAACTACTTACAGGACATAATAAACTGAGGTATCACCTTCACAACATAGGATTGGAAGAAACGAAACTATGCAGATTCTGTCAGGAGGAGGATGAAACATCAGCCCATATACTGAGGAACTGCCCGCTATTAGCTACAAAGAGGAGTAAGTGTTTTGGATCCTTCTTTGTAAGTTCAGATGAGGTTACATCATTGAAACTCCAACAGATACTCGAATTCACTAGGAAAGCGAGACTGGAGGAGATACTCTGAAGAGGGCGAGAACGCCCAGAGTAGGAAAAGCACAATAGATCTTCTAGGTCAACCTGCGCGTTATCCCCCATTTAGCATCTATCTATCTACAAGTTTGAAAATTGTAAATATATTTATTTTTAGCTGAACTGTCATTGTAAAAATGAAATCTTAATCAAAATTCCTGCTTAAAATTCTCAATAAATTCGAGGTAAATGTCGGTAATTTAAAGAAGGAAGCTGTACCTTGAAGTGTTGATTGCAATCCTGTTTTATTTGAAAGTCTCCGCTAGTTTCTTAAGGCATAGTGATCCACCGATAAGTTCGTAATTTTCACTAAAAAATAGAAATTAAAAATGCATCGTTTCGAACATCGTAAAATACGTCCGATATCGTATACGCAAAGGACATCGTAAACGACATCGTGTAAGTCATAGTATACTGCGTATTATGTGTATAGTATCCTCTGCACAAAAATATCGGACAACGTAAAGGACATCGTAAATGACATCGTATACGTCGTCGTATACTATGTAATGTACATCGCATCCTCCGCACAGGAAGACCAGACAACGTAAAGGATATTGTAAATGACATAGTAAATGACATAGTAAATGACATCATAAACGCCATCGTAAATGATATCGTAAATGATTCAACCTTTAAGACACCTGTCTGACATCGTAAACTGCGTCGTTTTAGACATCGTAAACCATGTAGTTTCGACAACACACCCCACGTTCAAAAATATCTGATGTCGTAATCTATGTCATTCTGGATATCTTCAAAGATAATGTAAAAGACATCGTAAACATCTCAAGATTTCAAGGCAGCAAACAGATATAGTAAATTGCGTCGTTTTGAACATCGTAAACTAACCGTTTCGGACATCTGTAAAGGTATCGTAGAAGACATCGTAAACGAATTAGTATTTAAAGGCAGCAATCGGATATCGCAATGTACCTCTTATAAACGTAGTTGACGATGACTAATATAATCTAAGTATTAACATAATAAATTATATATTTATCGTAAACAAACATTGGTTGCCTAAATTTTGACAAAGTATCAAATAAATCATAAAAGTTGCGAAAATCTCGACAAAATGAATATTTCTTTATCTTGTAACAGATAAGTAATTAATACATAATGTGACATATTATCACATTTGTGATATTAGAACTGAACAGCAATTACAGTAGGATTAGAGGGTGTAATACCTATTTACATTGAACGGACTTCAGATTTATGGTAAGCTTTGTTCCAAGATCTTCATGGTCGTATGTTGTTTTCGGGCGCTGCATATTTGATGATAATTACTTCCATCGAGATTTTCGGAGAAAGTGTATTACGTTAGAAGTCTCAGCTGAAAGGGCGTGCGTTTACTAAGGGCTAACAGGAGTAAAAAATGGTGAACATTTTTTCATTCGTTGTAGACATAATTTTTAAATTTTGAAAAACGGAGCTAAACCCCGACAGACAAGCAGCAATAACAAGTAAACATAATTTTTTAAATTTGATAAAAGGAGTTAAATATAGGAGATGAATAACCATGATATGAATCATCAAGGAACAGTCGATCGAACTAGTAACAAGATACGATTTCAATGAATTATTTTAAAAACGAAACAGATTAAATAGAAAGGAAAAAGAAAATAATTCAAATTTATAAGTTAGGAATGTAAATATTTAATATTATTTTAAGAATTATAAAAACAATATAGAAAAATCAGTCCAACACTCGAGAAACCGATTACTATAAAAAGCCGGCACTTATCAATCGATCAATTATAAATGCTTGTTCACAAACCTCTCCGAATACGATGTTGTTAAAACATTTATTCGTATTTTTTTAAATAAATGCAAAAAAACTAAAGTTTTTACGTTTATTTGTATTTTACGACACTACCGTTGTTTTTACGAAAAAATGCATAGTACCTTTTGTGTAGATAATTTGATGCTCTATCTTTTTTATTCTAAATACTTTTATATGATTTGTATTTTTTAAAATAAATGCAAACAACGTGTTTTTATTCATTCTTTAACCAACCACGCCATTATCTAGTATGGATCGACTCCAAAGTTGAATCACTTCTAAGTTAGGCCAAGTCAGACTGAAATCTATGTTAAACTTTTAAATCCACGTGTCTGTTCTCTAGATATTGCGAGATAAAAAATCACGGACACCAATTTTTCGTATGCTTTTGTGTGATCTGTAGAGTCTGTCGCCAACATACATGGATATTAGAGATCAAAAGTTTTGTTTAAATCGAATAATATCTTGTGTTAGAATTTTTTACACACAAGTTTTCAAATTTGCACTAAAAACGTAAAAATCGATATTAATGTTTTTTTATGAAGGTACCATATTTTAGAGCTGCGAAGTGTTATTAGGATGAAAACACACGTTCGAGTTTATAAATGTCAGAAATATATCTCTGAAAATTAAAAAAAAAAATCAGTGGTAAATCCTCTTGGTCCAGAAAGAATGAGAAATTCAATAAATATTCGCTGGTGCAGCTCCTCGCTCACTTAGGCAATAACATTTACCAAGCGACCCAGAGCCCACCCCGTGGAGGTGTCTGCCCATCAGGCTCCTCCGCCAACCTTACCCAACCAACCAACCAACCAAATGTGGTATTAACTAATCGTCATCGTCCGAAAAAATTATCACAAATTGGGACATTCATTGAAATTTTGGCAAAGCGTTTCTAGAAAGCAAGGTCGCTTTTATGATACTATCTCTAGCATCATGACCGATTACTCGAGAAGATGCTTCAGTAACCAATTTCACTGTTCATTCAACTGTAACGGTATGGCATGGATAGACGGTGAAGGACCATTCGGGAACACTGAGGTCAGGAAGTGAAAGTTTGTCAATCAATTCTTTGTTCGATACCAGCTTTATACCTGGTGATACGATGAATTCCTTATTTGGATTTTCGGTAGCAAGATATAATCTGAGAATTCTGTTTTGCCGTCGTCAACCATAAAGCTTTGTTCATTTTACCGGGATTCATAGACGCAAATGCTTCTAGGCATGTTCCGGAACTAATGACCGTACATATCTGAAAAATGTATTTTAGATCCTTTCTAAGACTTCTGGGTTCTTCCGGACTGTGATCAGGTAAGTCACATTTTATTGGTTCAAACGATACAACTGGAAGCTTTTCACAGTTCGGTAGTTTCAAACCTATAGAACCCCTGTAAAAAAAGGGACCCGATGAGCACCTTCAATGTAAGTGAAGAAAGATTGAAACGGTAATTCAATGAAATGCAACCGACAAACAACCCATTGCTTAGGTTTTCCTGTTAACTCCTCTAATTTTCGAAGAATACCGCTTTTCCATCCAGTATTTGTATTCGTCCCATCGCAACCAAGGACATCAACCTCATCGAAACCACTTTTGAGATGGCACATAATGTACTCGGAAATAACCTTGGTCTTATCATGTGCTAAGCCAGAAGCTGGTGTAACGTGACCAACATATTTGGAATTAGTTTCTGCCACAAGTGGTATATGCTCTTCTGTAATGACACCTGTACGAGTTTTAGTCTCATCTTTTCTTCCAAGTACAGACTTTTAATTGAAATATCATCTATCAAACTTTGTTTTAAATTCTGTGTAACTTTAAGTTTTGGTCGTCTTATTTTGTTCTTGTCCAAAACTAAAGCAGATGTGTGTTTTTTTTTATATTCCGGCCCTTTCTGTCCTTTGAAGCTAATTGGCCCTTATACAGACTGTACAAGGACCGGACGACTTAGGGACCTGTAGTCAGAACCCCCGGCCCCGACGGCCCTGGCTGAACCTCGTAGTCGAAATTCAACTAGACGGATTTTTTTATTTGACGATCGAGCCTTGTAGTCAAAACTACGAATGCCGGAATCAAACCCTGGCCGCCAGAGTCTCTGTACGTCAGTATAGCGAGAGCTGCAGATCGACTTTAGATGGCGCCATACTTACATTTGTCGAGTGGAAGAGCAAAAGAAAAATTGGTGTCCGTGAAAACGAGGCACCTTATTATATATAAGGGACATTCCACGTCTAACGGGATAGTGCTCCCAACAAAATTCATCTGCACCATACGCATGCAGCTTGAGCTTAAAATTTAGTTCAAAGTGTCTACTTTTGAATGTTCAGTGGCCCAAAATGTATTTTCAAAATGGCGAACTCAATATGGCGCCCGGAACATAAACAAATTTAAACAAACGTTACATTTGCTGTTAAAGAAGCGTAATGACGTACAAAAACAATTTTGTTTGAGACGCATATCATGACTCACTTTATGTTCTTTTCGTTGGTTATGTTGCATTTCGAAAAATTCAAAATGCCGGATCCAATATGGCGGATGAAACATAAAATTGAAAATTTTGAATTGAACAAAATATAATCGTATACTACATTAAATTCTAAACACAGATGTCCGCTTGGGATTTTTTAATACAACCCATCGTTTTCAAGAGTGACAGGTAATTCGATATGGATATGCTCCGATAGCCAGGCGGCATTGAGAGCCATAGGAAATCCTATCGTTAAATCGGCGCTAGTCAGAGATGCAAAGGCAAGTTTGCGACGTCTGGCCATACGTAATAAGCTCAACCTAACATGGATCCCCGGACACATGGGTTGGAAAGGAAACGAAAGGGCGGACTCCTTGGCCAAGTCGGGCATAATAAATGGGCTGAACATGGCCGGGAGGGTTGCTATGCCCTTTCAGGAAGGACTTAACAGGCTGACGAGCCATCTTAGAGCTCAGCAGGTTAAGGAGTGGATCAACCACAAAAAATGCAGAACAACCAAAAGCCTTGCAGGAGAACTGAGGGCTGATAGATGGGCTGAAGAGCTGACCAAACTGGATAGAACAAGGTTATCCTGATTGAAACCCTCACTGGACATGGGAACCTGAATAAGCGTGGCTGTACGGTGGGAAAGAAAAATTCCCCGCTGTGTACTAAATGCGACGAAAACATAGAGGAGACCACAGCACACTTCCTCTGTGAATGTCCTGCCCTAATGGAGACACGAAGGAAATTCCTAGACTCTCCATTTCTGGCGAAGGAGGAAATCAGGGCGCGAAGTCTCCAGCAGATTCTGAACTTCTGCAATAAGGCTGGTTATCCAGCTGAAACCTGAAATGGCACCAGGAACAGCGTACAAAGGCAAATTGTCAAATGCGCTCATTTCGGAGGTCTCACCCCGGACCTGATGAAAGCCATACCAATACCAATACCAAAATCGTTTTCAAGATAAAAATTCAGGAACAATGCATTTTGGTATTGTTG
Organism: Trichopria drosophilae; assembly: GCA_030407085.1. NCBI lineage: Eukaryota > Metazoa > Arthropoda > Insecta > Hymenoptera > Diapriidae > Trichopria > Trichopria drosophilae. Next base: position 76,350,108 of record CM059582.1, read on the forward strand.
ATTTTAAAATATCTCTTCGTCGAGATTAAGTACAACACGTTGAAATTATGGATAAAACGGGATGATTTTTGGGTGGCTGTTCACGAATGCTGCGTCAGTTTGCGTATTTAATGAAATGAAAAAGAAGTTGGAAATTTATACAAGTACTTTAGTACAAATAAAGTATTTTATTTTCGCTGGGGGAAATAAAACGGGACCTCAGAGGGCGATAATGGATATTTCGTCGTTTGATTGGAGTTTTTACAGCCCGCATACGATGATGATGATGATGATAATGATAATGATGATGATGATGATGATAATGATAATGATGATGATGATGATAATGATAATGATGATGATGATGATAATGATGATGATGATGATAATGATGAAGAACGACGACGTGGTGACGTTGGTGTTTTTGGACTGACGTTTGGGTGACTTTGTGGTGACCTTGTGGTGATGATGGGCGATCTTAGGGTGACCTTTGGGGACATTGGGGTGACCTTGGGGTAACGATGGGCGATTTAGGGTGACTTTGATGAGACCTTTGGGTGACGTTGGGGTGACGTAAGGTGACCTTGGGATGGTCACCCAACGTCATTATCTCATTCTCTCCGTGTACCGAAACAAAACCTTAAGTTCAAATAAGGCCAAGCAAGCTCTTGTAGACTGTCTTGTGTTGAGGTAGCATTATCGTGCCTGTATTGGATAAATTTCCAACTTCATTTTCACTTCATTAAATACGCAAACTGACGCCAGATTCGTAAACAGCCACCGAAAAATCATCCCGTTTTATACATAATTTCAACGTGTTGTACTTAATCTCGACGAACAGATATTTTAAATTCAACAATACCAAAACGCCATTGCTCCTGAATTTTTATCTTGAAAACGATGGGTTGTATCAAAAATTCCCAAGGGGACATCTGTGTTTAGAATTTAATGTAGGATACGATTATATTTTTTTCAATTCAAAATCTTTAATTTTTTTTTCCGCCATATTGGATCCGCCATATTGAATTTTTCGAAATGCAACATAACTAACGAAAAGTACATAATGTGAGTCATAATATGCGTCTCAAAAAAAATTTTTTTTTTACGTCATTATGATTTTTTAACAGTAAATGTAACGTTTGTTTAAATTTATTCATGTTCCGAGCGCCATTTTGAGTCCGCCATTTTGAAATTACGTTTTGGGACACTCAGCATTCGAAAGAAGACCCTTTGAACTAAATTTTAAGCCCAAGCAGCATGCGTATAGGGCAGATGAATTTTGTTGGGAGCACTGTCCCGGTTGACGTGGAATGTCCCATAAATATTTATTTTTCCTTTTCATTATTTTCTTACTTTCTTGCCAATCTTCGTGTTTCATATAATGGTTCACCTTTGAAATACGCGCTTTACTAGATCTTCCGGTCACTCAAGCATCAGTTAATTTATTATACATACCCACTTTTTTAATGTTCTCCCAAGGAAAAGCGGAGAGGGGACAGTAAAATTTTATCCAAACACATATATTTCCATATTTATTTACATGAAGTCGCGATAATAACAAAATCGTATACGTTCCCGATGCCGGTTCAAATCACGCAAACGGCATCGTTATTTATAAAAATGACCGGAGGAAATCGCAAAAAAAACCGAGTAACCCACGAAACGCACAACAACCGAAATGGTGGCGAGTGCCTTGGAGAGAGAGACAGAGAGAGTTTCGGAATCGTCCCGGTCCGTGGGAGGCGCACTCCCGGCAACGACTGCCGACCAGAGAACGGGAGGAGGGGAGGTATATACCTCCACAGCACGCATGTCGAAAACGACTATGCAGCACTGAGAGATGTGAAAGATGCAGAAAGGCTGGCGGATGCCGCGCCGGAGAGGGATAATCCTCTGAATTGACTGATTCTACTCCAAGGGCGGACCATCCATAAATATTAATCCCCACTATGCCGGTGTAGAGTAGTGACATCGTCACAAACCTCCGGGCCTGACTCGAGTGTCATATTAATGTCCTGAGGGGCACTTCACTTCACATTCACAAACAGGTCTATATCCTCAAACCTAATCACTTAACATATTCAACAGGTTACCTCTCCACCCTCCCTGGGATCAGAAATGCCATCCGGCCTATACATAGAATTTCTAACTAACTGGCCGTTGGAGTTGCCGAACGCAAAAACGCAAGGGGAAGCTTACAATGAGATCAAGAACATAAAATAAAACGCAATATAGATAATCGCAAAGTAGCAAAAACGCAAAAAGAATTGTGAATACGCAAGATTCACGGACGCAAAACTCAAAAATGCAATAACGCCAAGATCATGATCGCAAACGGAATATCGCAAACAAAATAATCATGATCGCAAATGGAATACCACTGCAATCAATAGCGCAAGAATATAATAGCGCCAGAACATACTATCACAAATGTATAATTTCTCAAAAAAAGTAATATCGCTAATATCAACAGAATAGAATCAACGGGGTACTTCCCCTCTTCCCCCGGGATAGCAACAGTACCATCTGGCTGAGAGATGTAAACTTATAAGTAGGCCTTAATTTCTAATGCAGTGCCAGGATTCGCGTCTTCCAGCTCCATACCTTTTTAATCATCCTATCATCTACGACGTAGCGGAGGGTAGAGAGAAGGATGGAGTGAAGAAGAATCTGAGTGACAGTGAGTAAATTGCCAAATATATGTATTATGCATTGGTAAAGTTTGAAGCAACATTGACCAGTAGACAGTCCTATACATCTGTTAAAGTTTATAGTTCGCGGCGGTCCGCACATTCCCACGGCGCCCGGCAGCGGGCGGTCTGCGCGCTCGCGGCAGTTCATCGTAGTTGGTATAAAATAATCGACGAAACTATTGCATCGGGCAGCGAGACTGATTAATTGTATAAAAACAAATTAAATGTTATTATAGTTTCAAGAAATAAAGTCCTGTAATCAATTTAACCCAAATTATTGAAATTCCATTGCTTTCCTATACTCTGTAAGTCTTTTAAAGTTATTTTTAGTCGTTCTCCGTTAAAACGACTTAAGTGTTCATTTATTGATACATTTTTAATAATAGTCTGCAACGGTCATGTTTTATTCTAATGCTCCTAACTCAGTATTAGATACTATGGCTTAATGACCAAAAAATGTTGTTTCTCTAAAATAAATGTAACTACTGTTCAAACATTTGGCAAAATTAAAACGCGTTTATCTCAAAACGACGTTTTCTGACTTAAGCCGTTTTTCTAGAGAACGACTCAAATAATGTAACTTAAAGTGAGATACCCGAACGCGATCTATCAGTGCCCACGGGGGGTACGGAGGTTTATTTCGTATTCGGGCCAATCCACCATCGCAACTCGTCGGCGTCTCTTCCATGGAGATCCTAGGCCTGGGTCGTTGAGGCCGGGGACGTACACTGCCACCTCCATGGGCTAAAATAGCCTTTTTACTCCCAGGGGTGGGAGCTGCATGTGAAAATTCACGACTTGGCTTTCTCCCAGTCGGCGCAGTAGCTAATTGCTTCTTAATTCTACGACGCGGAGCGGATGCGGGGATCCGTGGGAGACTACTCGCGATACCAAGTGGGGGGCCCGATAAGTTTTCCCTTGATGGGCCATCCCTTTCAAAGGAGAGGTGTCCCGAGCAACCTGGTGTGGATGCGCCTTGCGGCACGTCTTCCTCTGAGGGGGTAAAGAGCGGGGGAAGTCGGATTCGAGGAAGACATGATCCCTTCGACCGGGTTCCGACAGATGTGCTAGGAGGGGGAGTATTAAATTCCTGTATTTGTGGACTACGAGACCGTCTTCCGCAAGTGAAATTGGATTAGTATTGGATGTCATTGTATAACTATCCGAGAAAGATCCTTCCAAGGGGAAGATTGAATTCCGAATACGAACATAACCATCTAATCGATTATTCGGTGATAAGGGACAGGTTTGACGCAATGGGGGGGGGGGGGGGTTTATCAATCTATGTCTCGTTTTGCAAGGACGGTAAGTGGTCCACCTAGGACACTCTCTAGAGACGGACAACTGAATACCTCGGCCAACCTCGGCCAACGTATAGGGAAGGTGATCGCCGCGCCCATCTACATTAGCGTCCCATAAGACCAGGGTGTCCGGGAATCGCCGCAAAATAGTGAACGAACGAGCCGATCGCAAATTATAACTATCGACCCGAAAATTAATAACTCGGCCCTATCTCAGCGGCCGATAAGTTCACGCAAGTCGACTATTCTGTCGATCTCCGCCTCAATTGCAGAGATTTGCTTAACGTTAGTAGCGGTTGCCGTAAACGACACTGGCGAGGCCGTAATGCTGAAATTCCCCGAAGCAGTGGTGAGCGCCATTACCGTTAATGTGGGTACTACCATTACGGGAGACGTAGTGGGGGTAGATACGAAAGAACCATTTTACCGAAACTAACGCGACCAGTAAGAACGCAATATAAAAAAAGAAAAACGGTAGGCAGTGAGGTAGATATCAGAATCTAATTGCTAAACACTACCGGAAATACTCAATTACTGAAAAACGCAAAAAGATCGGACGCTTCTCAAGGACGCGATGCTACTCGAGGTTCGACGTCGAGCTACCAGCTTTGTTGATCGAGCGACCTTCTGTATGGGGTAAAGCAAGGTAATACAAAACCCAGACAAAAGACAATCAAATTACCTGGAACTGCCCCGAAACAGGATATTCGCTGTGTCCGATGCAAAGGGGGGTGTGCTACCACGTTAATACGAGAGGAAAAATGGAATTATGGTGTCTGCGAACCAAAATTTAATGTTCCGAAAATAAACCCGAAAATCAAACAGGGGAAATCAAAATCTGACAATTTGTAATTTGAATAGCGCGCGAAAATTGTCGATAGTATTCGAAGAATTGACGGATGCACTATTGCAATTCCTAGTAAGTAGGGAGATGCGAGTCGCGACGGGGGAATAACGTTATTTTCGGTCGAAAATTGTTCGAGTCGCTGCACTGGTACCTGCTACTTAAGGAAAATCCTACATCTACAAATTATAAAAACACATATCAACACCGATCCAAATGGTTTCACGCGTCGACCCTCGTTAATGTCGGCCAAATAGTTCTCTTGCGAGACGATAAGCTTCCCCCCGCGAAATGGAACCTGGCTCGAGTCATTGAGAGCTATCCTGGACCTGACGGCCTAGTCCGAGTAGTCAAGGTACGCACGGCCAACTCGGAGTACGTTCGGCCTATTTCAAAGTTAGCGCTACTTCCGGTTTCTCTCGAAATTGACGCCACGCCAGATTCCATTTAATCCGCTAGTTTAGTTTTAATTATTACATATTGCGTAGGTTAAGCTTATTGCGGTAGGATACCGCAAGGCGGGCGGTATGTTGGCGTATTCATTGCGTAAGTTGACCGGAAAAGTCAAAATGTATACTCGACGCGCCATCTATTCGCGAGCTCTACTACCGCATCGCCCTGACCGGACGCGCTCTTATCGGCGACTGTAGGAGAGCGCAGAACTTCGAATCTCGCGGTGGGTTTTCCGGGAATTTAGTTATCTCTAAGGCCCCTGCGGCGTTCCGCTCTTTTTCTGATTTCCTGGAAGAGACCGAGAAGACTTCCAGAATTTTCAGATTCGAGAAAACCGCCATCACATGTCCCTCGTGTGTAATCTGTCGGTACGGAAAATTTGTAAAATAGCTATCGATCCACGACTTTTTTTCTATTTTCGATTCTCCGCCAACTTAATGAGCCGCCGCTCATTTGCCGCAAATTAAATAGTTCGCTTTCTTTCGGAAATTGCGACACTCTGCCGTTTTTTTCCGACACGTGTTCCGTCGGACACGTGCGCACTTTAGTTAAAACTTGTAATTGTGCAGTGTACCGTGTATTCAAAAAAAATTTGGATTACTAATAAAGTGAAGGACAGAGATCTAATGCTGGTGTTTTATTTCATTTCTCATTTGCGGAGGACCTGGACCAACGCAGCTAGCGTGCAAATATCTAAGCTGTTCGAAGATATTGCATCAAGCGCAACACAGTCGCTACAGCAATTCTGGAAGCTTGAGGAGGTACCGTCGTGTGCTCCAAAATTGAAGCCAGATGATGAAGCTTGCGAGACCTTTTTCAGAGATACACATCGGCGCGATTCGCACGATCGGTATGAGGTTTGTCTTCCACTAAAAACAGATCTTCTGTCGGTGTTAGTTGAGACTCGGAATATAGCCCTCGGATCTCTTTTCAGCTTGCTTTGTCGTCCCTCACGCGACCGAAAGTTAGCTTAAACTTAAGGGAAGTTCAAGGAGGAATATGGAACGTTAGGATATATGAATCTGGCTCCGGCTCCTAATGTTCTTCGTCAAGACTCCTGGTATTTACCACATCATGCAGTGGTTCAGTAGTCAGCTCTTTCTTGGAAACTCCGGGTTGTATTCGACACTTCTCATAAAATCCGGGTCGGTCACTCCTTGAATGACTATTTATTGATAGAGCGGCCGATTCAGGGCGATCTCTCTTTGATCTTGCTAAATTGGCGTCGATATGCTTTTGCGTTTACTGCGGACATTGTCCAAATGTTTCGACAGATCCGAATGAAACCAGAGGATCGAAACTTTCAGAGAATCATTCGGGCAATTACTGTAGACTCAGATCCAGTGGAATGTGGCTTAAATACCGTCACCTACGGGACGGCCTGCGCTCCATACGTGGCGATCAGTACGCTCCTGCAATTGGTCCAGGATGAAGGGACTAAGTTTCCACTAGGTACTGAATGTCTCAAATCGGAAACCTACGTGGATGACACCATTGCAGGTGCTGACGATCTCTGTACTGGAATTCAGAAAAGAAAAGAACTTATTTCGTTATCGAGTGCAGCCGGTATTAGGTTAGATACGTGGGCCGCAAATCATTTAGAACGTCTTCCTCCTCAGGTATCGCAGAGCTCGATGAAGTTCATCGAAGCAGACTCCTCGGTCAAGACTCTTGGCGTGCAGAGGGTTCCCGCCCTAGATCGGGTAAGTTTCCAGGCAGAAGATCTTAACGAATTATCAGCAGCTAAAATAAAGCGATAGGTTCTCTCGAGAATTTCCCGACTTTTCGATCCACTTGGTTGGTTTGCCCTGGTCCGAAGAGGCTAATCGCGGTGGCAGTCGCTGACCGCGTAGAGCGCATGATGCGCCTGGAGAACCATCCTCCGCCAACGACGTCAGCTAACAGTAATGTATAAGTTTGTATTTTAGGTGCCTTCACTCCCTTGCTTCACCCCCCCCCCCCCCCCCCCCCCCGTGGTCATATTTGAGTGATTCACCACATCGCCGGATGTTCCGTTTATGAAAACGACAACAAGTCGGCTACCACATTTTTAAAACAAGCTGGCTGTCTTGATATTTGTGTTGGTTAAGAGGAACCTTTTAAGCGTTACACTATCCGCCAGAGGCCAACTTTGCGGTTACTACCGGACGGACACGGCACGCCGAAGCGCTCCCGCGTGTGGAACCCGCTGGTAGGGGCTTGACACCGCATACTGGCATCTTCAGGTAGGTGAGTATCTCGAGTCGTTTTACGATCAGGCATACGATGGTAACAGACCAACCAAACGATCGGGTCCGTGAGGTCGTCAGTGCTCAAAACTTGCTAATGTAAGCGGATCTTTCAAAAGCATTACTCCTCTTCAAGTTCGGGCACTTCGACCCCTCCCTCTTCCTTGCAGATAGAGATACCCGCTCCGCTCTCATCCACAAGTCCCCTGCGGGGGACGTCAGCTAACATTTAGCAAGTTGATTTAGGTGCCCAAAGCTCGGGCCATGCGGGCACTCCCGATGGTCTGGGCACCACCCCTCCTACTTTTCAGGTGGGGTGATGGGTGGCTATCCCACCTGTCAGCCCGTCGGTAAGACGAGTCTCACCGGCGGGCTGCCCATCCACCCCCATGGTCGCACGCCCATGTGGGCGGATAGGGTGAGTTATGGTCTACTTCCCAGCGAAACACTGCCCCCGCGAAGCCTACCCAACTGCCCGGGCAAGGCCGCCGACCTTGGCTCTGCCAAAAGAGACAAAGACAAGGACAGCGTAGCCTCGGGGCCCCGGGCTCCCGCGGTACCTTTCCCAGGGTAGGGGCCTGTCTTTTTGACGCGTGCACGTCAAGGGCTCCAGGCGGCCCAGGGACGTCAGCTAACAGCAAGAAGAAGGCCTCAGCGAGCCCTCAAGCTCAGATAATGCCAGTCGCTCTAGCAAGCCCGGAAAATGCGCAAGAGGAACCGCGCCAGGAAGGCGACACGACAGAGGAAGCTCATGAACCACTGCGTTCGAAAGTGAACACGGAGGAAGAGGCGCAGCCAGAAGAATCAGCTAGCGCCGAGACTTGACATTCCTTCCACGTTTTTTGTTATCCTTATATGTCTAATTATTCGTTAGTAAATTAGTATCTCGAAGCGCCTTGTTGTTTTGTCGGGTGCTACTCATCTTTAGCGTACCATAATCGGAGCGGTTGCGCCATTAATCATATGTATTTTTTTACGCATTTAATAAATCCAGATCCACAACCTGAACGTGTACTAATTCCTGCATAATTAAGCGTTAAGTTAGGTTAAGTGATGTTAAGCTAGGCTAAGATACAAGGCAGCAGTAAGCATATTTTTAAGATTTAATTTCGCGATTTAATTTCACAATATACAGGGTGTACGAAAAGTCCCGGGACGGTTGAATAACTTTCGAAAGAATAAAATTTTCAAAAATCGCCGAAACACGTGATTCGATTTTTCAAACAAGCTATCTTTTGAGGGGGGGTTTCGGCCCCCCAACCTCAAGGGGGGCGGGGGGCACGAGGGGGGCCAAAAATCTTAAATGGCAACATGGTTTGAGTGGGGGCTCATTTGAAAGGTATTTTCGAGATGAATTCAGATCACTGGTCATAGAGGGCGCTGCGATCATTTTTCGCAGAGATTTTTGACTTTTTCAGATCTTAGACGTACTGACGTTTGAAAAAATGAAAATTTCGAAGTCGCCGAATCGTGTAATTCAATATTCTTAAAAAACTTAAAAAACTTAAAATCGTGTAAAACAATATTCTTAAACGGGTGTCAACCCGTTTCTGAACGTTCTATTGAAAACCTCTTTTACTTGTATCTCTCCGAAAAATGATCGCAGCGCCCTCTATGACCAGTGATATTAATTCGTCTCGACAATACCTTTCAAATGCGCCCCCTCCCAAACCACGTTGCCATTTAAGATTTTTGGCCCCCCTCGTGCCCCCCGCCCCCCTTGAGGTTGGGGGGCCGAAACCCCCCCTCAAAAGATAGCTTGTTTGAAAAATCGAATCACGTGTTTCGGCGATTTTTGATATTTTTATTCTTTCGAAAGTTATTCAACCGTCCCGGGACTTTTCGTACACCCTGTATATATATATATATATATATATATATATATATATATATATATATATATATATATATATATATATATATATATATATATATAAAAATCAAAATAATCGTTGAACTGTTCATTGTTGATTTATACCTGCGCGTCATAACTAAACATTCAATAAAGCGAAGTGTCTTGTATAAGAGCTGTCGTTCGGATTATTCTCTTTGCGCCGCACTCATCTACCCCGGGACGAAACGCCGTTCAAGGCAATAAGCCCGGAGACCCCATTTTGCGCATCGGTCGCCAGCGATAACGATCACAGGTGAGTTCGCCGGCCTTGGCCCTTTTCGCTTTGTACGCTTATACTCTTCTCTCTCTTCTATTGTACTTTTCTCTGAATACTTGCTGTTGTCTCAAAATTTATTCCAATTAGTGTACCTTCCGGCGCGGGTCGAACCCGGACACGCATTTTATAGAATTCCCCTTGAGAACCAAATCCGCCACACAGTTTCCGGTTATTACAACGTATTAAAAATCAGTTTTGTAAGCGCTGGTCTTCAGAGTATCTACTCCACTTGCAGGAACCTGAAAAATGGCGATAATCGAGCGAGAATTATCCTGTAGGTAGGCTAGTTTTAATTAGGGTCTATCATTATCCACCATCGAAATGGTCTCTAGGTCGAATCATCGAGGTTCACCCTGGCCCATACGGTCTAGTGCGATTTGCTACAGTAGAGACTGATACTATCTCGCTACAATGACACGTTTCCCAGCATTGCCCTTTGCATTTGGCTGGGGACGGGATAGGTTCTTAGCTTAGGTTTTGTCGTAAGAATTCGTCTATTGAAATTGGCCTTTTGAATGTCGCAGTGCGAAGGCGCGCCCAGAGCACCGGCGATAATACGCATGCGTGGCGACCCGCGGGACTGATGCCCGCAGGGACCCCGAGCTCCCAGCAGTGCTTATCGGTCGGTCCATGCGCAAGGTCGCATTTTTGGCGTGTAAAATCACCGAGTCGTTGTTAATTCCATGCGTGTGTCATCATCACGAGCAAGACCATTCCGAAAGCAGTCGTGTTTTCTTTTAGTATAAAAAGCCCGGAGTTTTAGATACTTTTTGTGACAGTGAATTGTGGTACCGCTCATAGCTAAGGTGCTGGGTCCCTTGAGACGTCGAGGCACCCTGCGGCTTTGGAAAAGTGCACCCATTATCTTAGGACTACAATCTATCAACTCGTGGCGAAGACCCAACTTTCGGCAAAATTGTGGCCAGTTTGGCAATTGCGGTAAGAGAACTCTTTAGTGCGCGAGACAAAAGATCCTAGCGGCGGATTCATTTTTAGTGCGTGCGACTTTCTATCTCTCTTCCGTATTAGAGTTTCTTTAGTGTATAATTTCCTATTTTTAAATAAAGTATCCGCTTGCTTTTCTCTTTATGCCGTAAGTGTTTTTATGCCTAGGCGAGTGTGTATGTTAACCGCGAATCAAAGCGTTCGAATTATATGCTAGCCCAGTACTCATTCATTCCTGAAATTTCTCGAAGTTTATTGTGGTACATTTATTTTACGACATTCCTTTATTCAGAATGCGATGCGGCTGCTACGGCATAGGCCGCCGACTAACTGTTTACGGTGTCGATTATGTGTAGTATCTGTTGATTGTTTATTTATTTGTATCGTCCTGTGTGGGATGATGACCAAGCCTTGCCCGATTAGCCATAGATAGCATAATGTTGGCAAGTAAATCTGACCAATGTATGTAATGTATGTACGTAATCGTTATTCGTAAAATTCGTGAGATAAAAAACTATAGTATGTAACCCGGGTTTCTATATAATATTATCCCAATATTTTTTAACACGACTTGCGCGGAAATCGATTTTTTGCATTCACGTTTCGAGAGAAATCGAGCTTTGTGCACTGAAAGTTGAAACATTTTACGCCGATGTGCCAAAAAATATATTTTGTTACAGCCCTTGTTAGTAATTAGTAAGGGCAGTAAAGTGCCCTCGAACAATTTTTTTTTCGAGGAAAACGCGAATAAAGTGAAATGATCTCTCGAATGGTCGCTGACTACAGATCGCCGTTGACGTTTGTACTAGCATATTGTTGTTCATGGTTTTAATCAGTGCAAATTAGTTTCTAGTCATCATAAATTCTCGATGTTAATGGTTCCATCATTAATTTAGGTAAGTGAAATGAATGATTTTATGTAACGTAATTTTTTATTGTTTTATTATTCTGCAAAAAATTATATTTGTGTATGTTTATGATTCAGATGCAGTCTTTCTGAATGTAAACCACCGATTAAATCCAATTTGTGTAGAAGAGCTCTCTCTCCAGGTCTTTACATCATCAGATAAGTTTCATATTTCTTAAATTTAATAGTGTTTTTAAAAATATGATTCTTTGGAGATTATTCGTTACAGCTCTTCAAACAACTTCCTCAACAATACATAAGAAATGTCTGACTTTGTGTTGTTGCGATAAAACACGACCTTGTGTGGAAGTGCAACCATATCAAACCGACTGTCAACGATGACTAGTGACATCTAGTTGTCCGAGCAACAAGGGTTACGTAAAGCACATTCCAATATTAGCAAATCAGACATTTCTTATGTATTGTTGAAGAAGTTGTGTGAAGAGCTAAAACAAATAATCTTCTAAATCAAAGAATCATATTTTTGAAACACTATTAAATCGGAAAATGAACCTAATTGATAATGTAGGAAAATTTGCGTATATTTCACAAGCGTACATAATATAATTAAATTATATTATGTACGCTCATATAAAATATTATGTACGCTATAAAAAATATAATTAAAAAAAAGCGGCGGTTACATAACGGTTACTCTTTCATATACGACATTAAATAGTCAAATTTAAGACAAAATTGATATGGTGAGATAGAATTGATATAAGAAGCTTTTTTAAAAATGAATGAATTTTAATGAATGACGGCTTAGTTTTTTCAAGAAAAAGATTCTTTAGAACTTCACCGATTCTTATTATTTTTTTAATTAATTATTACTATTATTATTATTATTATTATTATTATTATTATAAACTTATTATTAAGTTACCCCCAATCTTTACTCCCTCTTACCAAGAGAGTCCCTGATGACTAATCGTACTATGCAGATGTCGGAGTTCCAGCGGTATACAAATGCTACCATTGGCCCGTGAGAACCGTGCTACCATTGGTCGCCAAATTATTTCGTAGGCCAATAGCAGCATTTGTATTCCGTGGATCCCGACGTCTACGCATCCTCGTCCCCGAAAATGTCGGACTCGCTCTGACGACGATCCTCGTCCCCGAAACTTCGGTCGTGTTCTCCTTTTTCTAACTTGCTTGATTTCTCTCGACTCACCGCGGTGTCGCGCGCGCTCCGTTCTAGTTGAGTGCCTGGACTCGACTGACTTTCGACTCCGGAGTTCATCAACCACCTCGATCAGCGGCGCTCGGGCTGGTTTGGGGTCGAACCTACAATACGATTCCGTCATGAAAACGCACAAAACTGTTCTAAATGACCGCACTTCCACGACGGCGAACGTAAAAAGTCCGCCAGTATAACGTCCCGTTACATACCCCCTCCTTTGCCGACATTCCGTGAGAGTTTCGTCGCAGGGTCGCCTCCAGAACCGCCGCGCGATACCGGTTCGGACCATACGTCGCTGTAGTTTCATGCCTCAACTCCTCATATCACGGCCTACTTACCTCCGAAGGGCTGGGAAGGGAGCAGGGCTCAACCTTCCCACTACGCGGAGGATTACCCCGCCCCGGCGACGGGCTGCTGGGCAGCGGTGACCACCATCCTCGGAAACGGTGGCAGCAGTCCGCTCATCTGGCGAACCCACTGCAGAGCATCGCCTTCGGCTACTCGCCCCCCGACGAATGCGTCGGCCACCGGGCATAACTGCCCTATGAGAGGGGCCAGTTTCATCGCCTGATGGAATCGGTCGACGCCTCTGTCTGCCGACCCAGTCCGCTCTTCTTCTCGACGACAGAACATGACTTCTGCGCAAACCTAAATCTGCATCAAAACATTATACTGAATGTCACGTCAGCCACGATTATAACTACGATGCTGGGCTCGCATACTCGATCTTGATACCGATGCTCAAGGTCTCGGAGGGCGCTTCACCACTTCTTGCGGTCTTTCCAGTCTTTTGGCTCGATGCGCAGGATAGGGGCTTCCCCCTCCAATCTTCGCCTTAAACTCTTGACAGGCATGGGCTGACGAATGAAATTCAGAAAGGCTGTTGACACCTTTGTACTTTCGTGGAAGGCCGTATTAATTGCATACCGAAATTCGGACAAGTGCAGGTGCCAATCACGGTGATCGGCTCCGACGAACGTCCGAATCATCGTCTTCGGCGTTCGGTTCGTTCTCTCCATCGGGTTGGCCTGAGGGTGGTACGACGGGGTGGTTGTCGCCCGCACGCCGCACGGTGGAAGTTTTTATTTTTTTTTGTCTAAAATCGTAGAACTCTCAAACGAAATACACTTTCAACATCAAACTTTAACGAAATTAAAGCCGTAAGACTCCCGAATAACGACCAATTACTGAGGAAACGCCTACATAAAATTTCAGCTTGCAAAACAGCAATTCCGTCTGATCATTACAAAGGCGATAATGTAGAGAAGGAAGGGTTTTTTAAATATTTGTCAACATAAGAAGTTTTTATAATGAGCTTTGGTATCTGCCGGATGTTCTTCCAAATTACCCGTTATTTTTTCCGAATTTTTCACATATTTTCGGGTTCTTCAAATAATTAACGCCTCCAATCAGCATTTTTAACATTTTTCTTTAAAAATGTTTCTTCAAGAAAGCTGCCTGCTCGGGAATCGAAATGATTCCGACAGATGGCGCTTGGAAAATATTTCAACCATGTTGAAATGTTTGATGCAATCACGACCAATTGCGGTGCAGGTTAAAAACCCACCAAATTTAAATTTATTATTTGTATAATATCATCCTGCAAAAAAATCATAGTTATTCGTATTCGAACCGACTCTGGGTGCGAAAGAGTCAACTGCAGTAATATGAAAAATATGAAGAAGTACGAAAGAAGGACTAGTTAAAAATTAAAGGAGCGGAGGGATGTGGGAAGATATAGCTCAGTTGGTTACAGCATCCGACCGGAAATCGAAAGCATTAAAAAACCACCAAATTTAAATTTATTATTTGTATAATATCATCCTGCAAAAAAATCATAGTTATTCGTATTTTTATAATGAGGTTTTTGCCGTAAGTTTTTCAACCCCTGAGTTTTCCAACCCCTGAGTTTTCCAATCCATTATAAGTTTTTCTACACCTTATCAGCAGTTGACGATCCCATGCTTATAAATATCGTAATTTTGATAAAATTATGTTTTTTCTCCTATCATTATTTATTAATGATTCTTCATTTTTAGGTATTGATTAAGGAAATTTCTACAAATTTCACACACATGCTGACAAAATGTTTTATTAATTTTTCTGGCCTTTTCCAATTTTTTTGTAAATGCTATAATTGAACTCCTTTAAAATGGATTTTGTAAAAAATCGCTTCGATTTTTTTATCCAAAGTTATGATTTTCTGAAAATTTTCTCCTTTGGTCAGAATTTTTTGAGAAAAATTTGTGAAAAATCCATGAAAAAGTCTATTTTTTACAAATTTTAATATTTTTCATAAGCTTTGAAAGGACTGTATCATTACGATTCGCGAAATATAAATAAACTGCATGTTCATGAACTTTTTTCAAAGAATTCTGACTGACAATGGATAAAATTGAACATTTTCAAAAAATCATAACTCTGAAACAATAAATCGTAGCGACTTTTTACAAAAGTCATTTTAAAGGTCTTGAATTGTAGTAGTCATAAAAGAAATGGTCAATGGACTGAAAGAAAAAAGTTGCAAAATTCAACATCATGAAAATTTGACAGCTAAGAAATAATAACGTTTGAAGTAAAAGTGAACGCACGAATGGAAAGCTTTATATTTACTTATTTACTTTAAAAGATATCCTTCGAGTTTTTCACTCTCTTCAAAGAATTCGAATATATAACACATTATTTAACGAGTTTGAAAATGGATTTACAGTGGTAAGGAGTTTAGTCGGTACGAATACTTACGGTTGAGCTTGGTAAATTGGTGAGAAGGAAATTGATGAATGACTTGTTTCTTTCTCTAGGAATTCAGTTTTTTCCGATTTCATCAATTTCGTGAGCTATGGCACGAAAGTAAGGAGGCCCGCACACGATGGCACATTGACTCAACAATAAATCCATGGGTTGCGCCCAAAGCATTCTCCCGCAAAAAATAATAATAATAATAATGAGAAACATTTCTGTTTCGGTAAAAACTAGTTAATTTGATTTTATAAGAACCTAATTAACATCATTCTGTTATGGTTATAATTGTTGTAGAAACTCAAATTAGTGTAAATGTACTTGTACTTTAGAATACAATTCTAGATATTTTTTATAATGTTTTTAAGTGTCTAATACGAACTAATTAAAAAAAAGTAAATAATGGTTAGAGTTTTTGTTGGGATTACAACCCAACAGAACACAGTTATTTTTGATGTATTAGTACAATGATTCGGTGAAAACTACAGGGTCCACGGCTTTTAAAGCAACTTTTACTTCTTAAGTAACAAAAAACGATAATATTTATAATAATTCCAATTCTTCTTCATCGTCATCCTTTTCGTTGCTTTCATTTATGTCACTGGAAAGAATGCTTTAATTAATATAGGTAGTGGAGTAAAAGTTTTAAATATCCTACTGTAATATCGCACTTGGGTCTACACATTAATTACTGGTAATTGTTATTAATATATGTAATTGTGGGTGATAACCCATAAAGGTGATACTGACAACAGACACAACATTTTCCACCCCGGGCCAATGTCGAATTCGAAAAAGTTTGTTTTTCGATCCACCCTATTACACAATCCGTTTTCGTGCAAAAATAGCGGTTTATTTTCGCAAATAAATTTGGAGAAAAGTTTCGCGTCGAGTTAGTTTTATTTACTTGGAGACATGTAGATATATAGTTTCTTAACGAGCTAGCGTTGCTCTGTGTTTTCTGTTGTCAATAAATTCAGTCGATATGGTATGTTTAAATTGATATGAGAAAAATGATGAATGTGTAAACGTGACATAATTAATATTTCAAGCAATGTGATTATACGAAGAAATATAAATTAATATGTTTGATTTCAATAAAAAATCAATCGAAACATGCATTTTACACCTAACCGATGATTTTTATTGATTTTATTGATTAGCTATTTATAGTAATTTTTTTATAAGAATTTATTTACATTTTACCTACAAATTTTTTACGACTGTACAATCTAATCTTTATTTATGAAATCTATTTAAGTAAAAGAACGAACTCCTAAATAGGAAAAACTCGTTATAAACTTAATTTTAGACTTATCATACGCATTTAAAATATTACATCGCTTTAAATTACATATATATTATGTTTATAAAGCATTATGATTGTTATTAGATAAGTAATTTTTTACGTTCAAAAAATGTTGTTTATATAAATATAAATCTATTTTGGCGGATGGAGTCTCTCTCACTCGCTCGTCACTTTTCTATATTTCGTAGTTGTATTTCGTAGTTTTTTCCATGGATACTGCATATCCAAATACCGTAAAAAATATCGTAAATTTGAAGCTTTGTTAAAATGTCGAAGGCAAGAACACACGTTCAAAATCGTTACGAAATTTGTCTCTTTGATTTTTTCAAAAATATCCATAGATTTTATTTTAAATTTAAGCTTAAAATTATTATTAGGCATTACGGATGTTATACTTAAAAAGATATTTGTAAATATCTCATTAAAATCGATTTAGTATTTGAATATATGTACAATTTGTCTGAAAATCAAAAAAATTGGATTTTTTCAAAAATATCCATAGATTTTATATTAAATTTAAGCTTAAAATTATTATTAGGCATTACGGATGTTATACTTAAAAAGATATTTGGAAATATCTCATTAAAATCGATTTAGTATTTGAATATATGTACAATTTGTCTGAAAATAAAAAAAATTGGATTTTGTCAAAAATATCCCTTGATTTTATTTTAAATTTATGCTTAAAATTATCGGTAGACATCACAGAAAAGATTTCTGAAGAGATCCGAAAGGTGTACGCACATTTCATTTAAACTTCATCGAAGCCTATCGTATAAGATGTAACAAAAAGAAGACCAATTAGAAAAGGACAGAATTATGTAATATATATTGGCTTAATGTAAGACCGTTTAGAATCTAACAATTTTAAGACTTTTTTTACAGTGTAGGTTTACCGATAACTACTTAATTGGTAATGAATGAATCTCGGAAATCCAGATTGTGAATTGTCTAACGACTTTAGAACTCCTGAAGTTTTCTGATCTGCCATGAATTGTGCGTCAACCTTTAATAAGTTTTATTCATTTTTCAATTCGTATATTACAATAGGTGATAAAATAAAATAATTTTTGCATCTACCTGTCGATAATAAATCTATACACGTCGATGTTGCGGGGTAGTTTTCTTTGTTTCCAGTGTTTTATGCGTTTTTCTACGTTTACTAGTAAAATTTGTGTGTAATGTACTATGCTCGGTTAAATACATCCGTTATGCGGTGTTCTCTACTATCTTGCCTAGCATGGAGAATTACATTTTTCCGATAAAATGTTTGCCACGCCGCGTCGATGTGACGTCTAATCGAACGTTCAGATTATGAACGCCGTGTTGTACAAAACGCACCTTGAAATGCTTACTGCAAATAAATGAAACATTTTTAGGCATTTTCGCAAAGGAAAAAAACGTTCAGAATTTAACGGTATACAATATATTTCAAATTCAGGAAGTTTCACGGAGAGCCAATTTACCCTTCTTTTGTGCGGGTTCCTTTTCGTATTCATTTTGATATTCATTTTGGTATTCGTTAGTTATATTCTTATTGTTTTTCGTAAATACTTTATTTTTGTTGCATATTTGTTCGTTAAAGTTTGAGATATCAAAGTCTTCTTCTATTTCAGCACTTTCTAGTGTTGGTATTTTTACTTCTGTACTTTCGTTGGTTGTATTATAGATTTGTAGGTATCCTCGTCCGTTGTTGTTTTTGATAATTGCTTCGCCTAAATATATGCCTTCTTCGGTTTCAATGCGTGGTACATATCCAAATTTAATTTCTTTATTTTTTATATTTACGTAAAATGTTGATATTGCTCTTGCCGGGATTGTGATTTTTTCTTCATGGAAGTATACTTTATTATTTTTCCATTCTATATAATGTTTTTTATAATCTATTGATGCTTGATTATCGCGTAAAAATTCTAATCCTAAAATTCCTGCTGTATTTATTGGGAAATTATTTTTGACAACGTGGAATTCTACTTCACTTCCTAGTATTTCTAGAAAAACTACCCCCATTGTTGTTACAGGTTGCTCGGTGATGCCTTTAAGATCTATTATATCAATTTCGTCTATTAAAGTTTCTCCTTTTATATGTTCTTCTTTTATTATATTTACGCTGGCCCCTGTATCTACCATAAAAGTTACTTCAGTGTATAGGTCAATAATAGAGTCTATTTTAATTATTGGAACTTCGTGTTTTTCTAAGTGAACTGGTTTTATTTCTAATTTGTGTCTATTGTTCGTGTGACATTTATTTGGCGCATATTTCTGGTCTCCCTCTGCGCGCCTGTTTCGGGGAGACCATTCTCATTTCCCTTTAAATTATGTTTCCTATTTAGCTCGTCTAGTAACTCTGCCTTGAGTTCTTCTTTAGCTTTTAGTTTTCTGCATTCTATCCAAGAATGACCTATATTCTTACAAAATGTACATTGGATTACTTGTGAATGAAATGTTTTGTTCATGACTTGATAGTTTTGAGGCTGAGGTATATTATTTTGATTTTTCTGGGTTTGATAATAATTCGGAGGTTGATTTCTTCGTGAGGCATAATTTTGTTGCTCGTAGTTCGTGGGATGAATATTTTGATGATTTTGGTAGTTTCGAGGGTGGTTTTTCTGATAGTTTCTTGGATTTTGGTAGTTTTGATTATTCGGTTGTTGATAATTGTGAAATTGTAGTGGTGGATATTTTTGGAATTTTGAGGGTTGATAGTTTGGAAGGTTTGGTGGTTGGTAATTTTGTCTTTTTGTTTCATTGTTTCATTGGTTGCTCCTCTCATATTGTTGGTTAATTTTAATTTTTCTTCTATTTGTAATGCTTTTTGAACTACTGCTGGAAAGTTTTCTATATCCAAATTGGTTAATCTTATTTCGATTTCTGATTTTAAACCATTTAAAAACGTTTCTAATATTTCTGTTTCTGTTTGTGATTTTTCTTCTTCGCTTATTTGATCATTTTCGATTAATGCCTTATAAGTTTCTACTATTTTATCCCCTATTTCTCTTACACGGTTCGCATATGCTACAATGTTTTCAAAATCTAGTTGATGCATCCCTATAAGTTCCTGTCTTATTTCTGTCATGGAATTGATTGGGGAGTATATTTCTCTGAGAGTTTTTAATAATTCAGATATTGTTCGGAATTCTTGATTTTTTACTACACGTCGTGCTTCGCCAATTAATTTCCTTTTTATTAATTTGACCAAATCCTGTTCTGCTTCATCTGAAAGCATGTCTTTAGCTTCTTCGCAATTTTCAACAAATGTAAAAAATGATCGGGGATCACCATCGAATCTTGGTACTATTTCTATTGCGTGGTTTAGAATTAATCGATCGCGATTTTGCGCCATTTCTTTGATTTCCTTTAAGCTTTCGTTATTATTATGTATTGTTTTAAAAATTTCGTCGTCACTATCGGAATTTTTACTATCTTGTTCCTCTTCGTCGTCTAAACTATTCTTTTTGGGAGTCCTCGAATTTTGATAAAAGAATGATCAGCTTTTTTTGTACCAGTTTTTAAGGTGTTCTAACTTAACCTTAACTGGGGTTTTTTCCTGTTTTTTATATTCTTCGTTTAGGTTCTTGAATTCGTCTACTAGTTCATTTATTTTTCCTGTCAATGGTGCATTTATTTCCGGTAAAATTTGATTATTTAAATTAAAGATTTGTATGTTTTCCAATGTATCTTTTTTGTGGAATTTTGAAGTATCTATAATTTCTTCCGGTGAGTTTTCATCCGGTTCTTCGATTTCAATTATTTCGTCAGATACCTTGCTACGGCTAATAGAAAATTGTTGTGTTTGTTCTTCTTGTGGAGATATATTTTCTTTTATTTGTTCTGTAATTGTTGCTTCTGTTTCAATATGTATATTTTCTTCGGTAATGGCCTCCAATGGTTTTTCTATTTTCTTTCTTTGTTTTCTATCACTATCTAAACTAGGTCCTAAAAAATCCTGTTTTCCTGACTCGCTTAGATCCTGTGTTAGAGCTCGTGTAACTCTTTTTCCTGACATTTATTGTTTTATGTCATTACTGATATTAAAATAAAACGCAACAATTTTATAGAAAAACGAAATAAAATATTCTATTTAACTTATATTTTGTTTACTTAAAATTATATATATATATCGTAATTCAATTTATACTTATACGAATTTTGTTTGTCATGCAAAAGAGGTTAGTTAAAGAAAACTCAAGATTTATTTTATATGGAAAGATATATTATACTCTTATATTTTTTTTATTATGTATACATAAATATATATATATTATTTGTAAAAATATTATTTTTGTTTGTTTTTCGCTTTCAATAATTTTTTCTTTGCCCTGCGACGCCTTTGTCGCTCCGCTCTTTTTATTTTTTGTTGGGCTTCTCTTTCGTGAGGTAAAAGTTCGGGTGCAGGTTCGCTGAGTTGTTGATCGGCGTCGGCGATTATAAATGCAATCGCTTTTGCATTCAAGAAAATTCCTTCCTCGTTATCGGAATCCCACACTATATATAGGTTTTAAAGCTTAATTAATACTTAATATAATAAGAGTTAAAAATTTGTAAAACTAAAGTTAAACTAAAAAAAGAAAGTATGGTAGAAGAGAAGAGGAAAAGAAAACAAGAGAATAAATTTAAATGTTTTTATTTTATATATTGTAACGTGGCAAAACACGTTACAGGGCTATCTGCCACGAGACTCACAACGGGGATAACTTAAGGGGGGGGACTGGTCTTCAAGAACCGCTAATATTTCGTATGGGTACGATTTCCGAAATGATCTCATCACCTTATAGGGGGGACTGCTCCGAAGAAGCGGTAGTATTTATTTTGGTGATGATGTCATTCGGCTCTTTTTGAATGATATTTGTTATGAATCTGCCGGGAGGCTTTTATCCAAGGGGAAATGTTGCCATTATAGGGGGGACTGCTCCGAAGAAGCGCTAATTTTTAATATGGCAACACATTAGGATCCATATTTGTTATGAATCCGCCGAGAGGCTTTTATCCACGGGGAAATGTTGCCATTATAGGGGGGACTGCTCCGAAGAAGCGCTAATTTCTAATATGACAACAATTAAGACATAGAATTCGTAGTTTAGGAATTAATATTTGGTAATAATAAAGGTAGCTATAGTTCGGGGTATTATTCAGTATTTAATTTTATTTTGATTATTTCCTGAAAATAATATATTGCATGCGATCAATATTTCAGGCGTAAACATGACTTTTCTATTTGCTTTGTTTTGGAAGTCGGCTCAAGAACGGCCTTGTTGTCGATTTCGAGAGATACGAGACCTGAACATCCAGGGTATATCGTCAAGCACGCTGCTTATTGCGGCGTGCAGGGGGGAACGACGCGTGGAGATTCTGGAATGTTCGCGAAGGAGAGGGTACGCGAGGGCGAGGTGCCGAAACTTCGCGAACATTCGAGAAGGATGAGAAGAGAGTACCGGGAGTGGACGGCCAGTCGCGTGTGCCCGTACGGGCCGCGGGGCTCTCCCTACCATCACGATCGCGGTAGAGAGGTGGAAAAACGGCGGCCGGCGCGGCGCGAGCGTCGCGGTTCCAACCGACGCGTCGGATCGCCAGTCCGTAGCAGTCTGCGGGAGTCAGAGGAGTCTGCAGCAGTCCGTGGAAGGTTGAATAGTCCACTGGTAGCAGCCCTGGATCCGAGAGGTACGCCTGGGCATCAAAAGGTACCAACAGCCCTGAGCGCAAATAGTCGGCTACGAAGTCTTTCCGTACGCCAATAGTTTGATTCTTTGTGCTCACGGCTGTTTAAATAAAATGCGCTTTTCCGATTGTCCGTTGCCGTTTCGCGAGTGAAAGTGGAAGTGAAAGTGAAAAACGCGAATCGCCTTCGGTTATCTGAGTCGGGTTTTCGGTTCGTATCGTGCTTCGGTTAACTTCTGCTTTGGTCGCGAATTTCTCTAGGGTTATCTTCCGGGAATCTTTCTTTCGCGGAGAATATCTTGATTAGATCCTTTAACGCGACTGTGGTTATCTCTCGTTGTTTTATTCGACATACTCGGGAAAAATATGGTTATCTTACGCTTTTGTTTGTTCTCGTTACTTTCGGAAAGACGAAGCCCAAAAGCCACGCGCGTCGGTATGGTTAACTATCGGAAACGTGATCGAAGACCGTTCTCTTAAAATTCTGTGAGATGCTTCGGTAAGAGGATAACTTCGTCCTTTCGAGGACTTCAGGAAAAAGCCGTCATTTGGTTATCTTGGGTGATCGTTCGGTATCCGGGAAAATTAACTAGCCGTTCGGGCGAACGTAAGATCGAATCTAGTGTGGTTACCTTTATCGTCTCGAAAGTCCGTGTCCGGTGATCGGAAATAAAGACGGTAACGAAAACGGAAATACGACGCGTGAAAAGCAAACTCCGCCGAACGTGATGCTTTGTGACGTCACCCCGCGACGCCGACAAGATGGCCGCCGGTTCCGATCCGCGGTTCGCGACGCGATCTCCAGTTAGCTTGGCGAGCCGTTAACTAGCATGGTCGACGTTCTAAATTTATAGAGTGACTTCTTATGATCGGAAACGCAAGCTCGTTAATTTTACCTTGGTTCGCTGGATCGCTCTTGTGAGCGATCGTACCTCGAACTTCCTGGTTATCTTTTCACTCTGTTAGAGTGAACACTGTGGTTATCTGTTATCTTGCCCCTCTTGTGAGGTGGCGCTATCTTATGAATTAACGAGCGGATTTTTTGTGCAATAAGAAGGTTTTTCACGGGTAATACTCCTGCCGATCTGTCGGTAAGGAAAGGATCATGCGTGCGATGCTAACTGGACCGGGCCCTCCGCGCGGTTAAGTTACCTAGATTGCTGATTCACGAGCAATCTGGTGGGGCCAAGGCTATCTCGCACTGTCGGAAGGTAGTGCCGTGTTTTTGTTATGTTTTGTACGTGAGGATAACTGTCTCTACGGAGACACTAAAATTGTTGCGTATAAGTGTGAGTGCGTTAATTTGAATAGCAGTGTCCGCGGTAAACGATAGCGTCCGGGTAATCCGTTTTAATTTAGTAACGAAAGTGCAGATAGTTAGATTAGGGAATTCGGGAAGTACTCGGTCTGGTAATTCGCGCGGTCAGTATGAGTGGGTTTCGGGTGACGTAATTTCGGTTATTTGTCCGGGTCTAGCAGATTTCAGAAAAGGGGTAGAATCAGTCAATTTGGTCGGGTTCGGTAAAGTTCGTGTGGTTCGTATAACGTCGTTCAGTGTAGTTTCGGTATGAGATTCGTATAAGTTCGGGTAGGTATTGTAGTGTCGTTTTGGGGAGGGCGCGTGCGTATCGGGCGAGCACGGTTCCTCGACGGGTTCGTCACAGGGCGCCGCGACCGCGTGCGAAAGTCCCGACCGAGTCCGTCGCAAGGCAGCGCGCTTCAAAAGTCCTTGTCGAGTTCGTCGGCGGGCACCCCGTATTTAGAAAGTCCTGGTAGAGATCGTCGCCAGGCATCGCGTGCGACAAGTCCCTGTCGAGTTCGTCGCAGGGCACCGTATTTAGAAAGTCCTGGTAGAGTTCGTCGCCCGGCACCGCGTGCGCGAAGTCCCTGTTGAGTTCGTCGCAGGGCATCGTATTAGGAAGTCCCTGTCGAGCTCTCCGTCGGGGAATCGCGTGTCGTCGCGTATCGGGGAATCGGGTGTCGTCGCGTAGTTGGGAATCGCGAATAGAAGATGACGTCCGTGATTTGGGGCGCTAGAGAGGGCGCGATGAACGTGGTGAACCGTCCTCGTCGGCCGTGGTCGCGTAATCTTTAGTCTGCGCCAGAGAATACCGCCCTCTCCCTTGCCGAGCCGGGAACTCGGGGCTGAGTTAGCGGGCAAACCAGCGCGTGCGGCGCGCCCATAAATTTGTCGAGCTTCGGCTCGGCTGGCGCCCTCTCTTACCATCCGGCGCGCCGTGCGGATTTTTGTGGCCCCCTGGAAAGTTCGGTTTTTTGCAGGCGGCCACGAGCGACGACGACGGACGGGTGGAGGCGTAGATGAAGCGAGAGGGGGCTGGGGTCACAATATATATTTTTTTATTAGTCTAAGTGAATAATTTCTATTTTATTTTTGCGTTTTATTTTTATATTTATTTTTTTCGCGCTATTTATTCTATTTATGATGATGTTTGTGATTTTGTCGAGACGTTTTTTCGCTTTAAAATATTTTCCAGCTTTAATCTTATTACTGGTAAGTTCCTGGCGTAATTTATTTACATATTCAATCTCCCTGTGTCTTCGGTTTATTAAATACGAAATTGACCGTGATTCCAACGGGATGTTTTCCACTAAAAAGAATAAATAGTAATTTATATATATATTTTTTGTTTTATGGAAATGTAAAAATAATAGTAATTCTGCGATCGCCAGAGATGGTAAGGGAAGGAAATGTAGGGATTTATATTTTATTTAAAGTGTAAAAAATAATTTTTATCCGGAACACGTTTTGTCTGAACACACGCAAATCTCTAAATTGTTAAAATTAATATATAAAAAAAATTCATAACAAGTAACATTATTTCCGAAAAAAAGATTTTGTGTAAAAATTGCCGTAACGAATTTGTTAATGCTAATGAATTTTATTATATTCTTTTTTTTTTTGAACAAGTCGAATAAAAGTTTAAATCGAAAAAGAAAATTTTCCTTCCAAAAATTTCTTCACTGTGCAGGGCTCCATTCAAATAGCGCTGTCACCAATTTGTTACGACCTGATTTAACATACTTACTCGAAGTATATTGTGCCCAGAATCGTGAAAGGGCGTTCAACCACACAGGTTGATTCGGGTTGGCGAATGGAGGCGGCCTGCTTTAAAAGAAGGATGGAAGGAAAATAAATAAAGCTCTTTTACCAGAAAAATAAAGTAACTTTTATTGAATCTATTGGTACAATTTAGAATTTAAATTGGGTGGATTGGTGGGTGCGAAGGGTTCGTGAGGAGGCGGGAGAGGTTCGAGAGAAAGGGGAGGAGTAAAATTGATCGGGGAGTCAGAGTGGGTGAGCGAGGATTCTCGAATAGTGGAAAGGAGAGGTTCGACTGGAGGAGGTTGTAGTGGAGGTTTCTGAGGGAATTGAGGATCGGGAAACGAACTAAGTTTCGCCTTTGATTCTCTGGCGGCTCGCTCGCGGAGGCGTCGCTGACGACGAAAATAGCCCCTATCCTTTTTTACTACCGGCACTGAAAAAACAAACAGAGGACGAGCATTTACATGTGGAATTGGTGATCCTTATAAGGAATTAGCAGGACAAGGAAAAAAAGGGATTTTTTTTGTATATATGCGTATTATTATTATTAATTAGATCTATTTTGATAAAAAGTAAAGAAAAAGAAAATATTATGAATTAATTAACCGGAAAAAATGGGGTTCCCTATCGTCCCTACTGACTCTCGTGGTTGCATCCGGTCACCCAAAGGGCTCCAGTTAAACGCACTAGAGTCGCTAATAAACAAAAAGAATTCCTAAGGTATCGGCTTCTTTATTTATGTATTCTTAAAAAAAAAGTGATGTTCAAAAAAAAAAATTGTAAAGTCCGACACATTCGTCTCATAAAATGAAAAAAATATAAAATAAATTTAATGCCTGAAGCATTGAATTTTTATCGGCTCATATCGGGCATGAAAGGAAGGAGTGGAAAAGGAAAGGGTGGTTAGAGGGTTTGTTATTTTGGTGTATTTTGAAAAATTTATACTTACTAATAATTGTATGGATGTCGGACTTCACTCGAAGCTCTCCGAGATTGATTTCCCGTGGAACTCGGCTCCTTAGGACGTTTGGTAGGAAAATTAGGTCGCCTGGACCTGAATTGGAGAAGGTTGAAAACGGTCGCCTGGACCTGTTTTCGAGGAAAACTAGGGTAATATTCGGTCACCTGGACCTGAATATTAATACGGAGGTGACAATACGGTCGCCTGGACCTGTATAAAAAAGGGTAGTGTTGGGAATGAGGAGAGCGAGGTCGGGTTGTTGATCCCGTTGTGAGCTGAGCTCCGGTTCATAGTGCCGGTGGGTCGTGTTCCGGTTCAGTCAATGAATTTGACTTGGTTGGCGGTGTAGAGGGTCCACGTGGAAGACCGAAAGTGACAATCCACCAAGACCGGCGGAAACTGCCAATATTAGAACGGCAGCAGAGACCACGATGACCCACAGAAGTCCAGCCAAAATTTGGAACAGCTCGTCCAAAAAAGATGATCCTAAAGTCTAGGTCGGAGTCGGAGCCGGAGTATGAGTAGAAGTAGAGTAGGAAGATTCGTCGGAAAGTCGCCCTTTTTATATCGGGTCTCCCCTCCAGGAAAATTCGTAGGTCGGTCCAGGCGTGAAAATATTAGGTTTGGTGGGAAAATTTGTACCGTTTTTTGATAGTTATAAAAAAACTGTTCTTGCGTTTTTTATAACGATAAACTTTTAGCAAAATATTTGTTTACAAAGTTAAAGTAGTTTTTACAAACATGAACGAAAGTTCTAGCATAATTAGAACTAAAGTGAAATAGAAATTATTAATTTTTGTATTAGTTATTTATTCAAACTTTCTTTGTTATAAAAGGAATTTTTGTAATGTTGGTATTTGAGTTCGCCTTAATTTTTTTATTAATTATATGTCAGTTATTTATTGCTAGAATTATTCGTTCGTTGTTTGTATTAACTTTACAATTTTT
Organism: Trichopria drosophilae; assembly: GCA_030407085.1. Classification (NCBI taxonomy): domain Eukaryota; kingdom Metazoa; phylum Arthropoda; class Insecta; order Hymenoptera; family Diapriidae; genus Trichopria; species Trichopria drosophilae. Next base: position 76,377,488 of record CM059582.1, read on the forward strand.
GTGTACTTGGTTGTGTAGAATTGATTTGAGTATTATATATATAAAATATTATATATTGTATTATATAAAATAATGATTGTGTACAATTGTTTCAAAGTTATAAAAAAAATATTATTAAGATATTGTTTTTCATTTACATTTTCGTGTACATATTTTAATTTTGATAAATGGTATTACTAAATAATGGTTTGGTTTTTATACTTATTTATTAACATTTCATTTACGCAACGATATTAATGTTGTAATTTGTATTTATTGACTTTAATTGATTTCTCTATTTATTTACTCATTATGTTTTTTTTTTATTTAAAACGATTTAATTTAATGATATATTGTTTTATTGAAAATATTGTTAAATGTTGAAATAAGAATTAATATTGTTGCGTAAATCTTGTGACGCGTGATTTTTCCGAGGTCACGTATGGAGTTTCGAAATGCCAAATACTTACTTTTACAGGGCGCCAGCCGTTCTTGAACGGCAAAACCTAATTCCCAAAGTGCCAAATTGCCAAAAACAAACGAATAGCCCAATTGCTCGCGACCAACTCAAACTCGGAGAGACGTGAGGTTGGGGAAGGAACAAAGTTTAACTCATAGAAATAAGCTGAACACGTTGGTTATAGACGGAAATCTTTAATTAATCTAAGACTCGGTTACAATACGGTACCGTCGACGCAGGTACCGAAGTTATGCAAAAAATAGTAAAAAGTGAATAATGAGTTTATAAGAACCGGAACGAAATCGATGGTAGAAAGAACGAACATATGAGACGCGGCGTATATATCTTATACTCGCGGACGAGTGCCTCACAAAGTACTTACAGTAAAGTAGCCTTCGTCTCGAGGACCACGACGGTGAGGGACGAGGAAGAGGCTCCAGTCCTGGCGACGTCGCAAATCCTGGGACCGCCACTCACTCATCCACACTCACACACACGAACGAGAACCCGGGCGCACGAGGCGAGCTTCCCGGAACCGAACTTTTTACCGCGGCGAAACACTAACCGCTCGTAATCCAAAATCCCAACAAACCCAAGGTTCAGCGGTATCGCCTGCCTCGTCGCACTTACGCGATGGTACGGGATGACTTCTTACCCACCGGAATACGTGACCGAAGATCTCGCAAAAGATATTTTTCCAGAAAGTACCGATTTTTATCGAGCGCGACGTGGTACCGCCTAGCACCGAAACGAGAATGGCCGGTAGTGTCGCAGAAGCGATGTCGTTGTCGGCGATAAAGAAGAAGGGGTAGAAGCAAGAGGCGTTGGCGAAACGGAGACGGCGACGGTGGCGGCGAGGCCGGTTAGCCGTGGCAATCGTCGACGAAACTTGCGGCGAAGTAACTTGATCGGCGTCGTCCAATCGGAGTTCATCCTGTTCTCTCGTCCGGACGGACGAGACGAAGCGACAACGAGACTGTTAACTTGTCGAGCTGTTAGCGTTCCGAAGACGGCGAACGCGGGACGGATGGTTGTAGATACCGAGACTCCATTTCAGTTGAAAGTCGTCGAGATGTTAAAACACGACGGTGCTCTAACGGGCGAGATATCGTAACCAACAGCCGTTCGTCTTACCCCGATGTTCTAGATGTCCTCCAGATCCTGAAGAACCGTACCACAGATGACTACCTTACTGACGGTCGACACTTGCACCACTACGCACACAACATTCAGCATAATTTCCCATTCATACTTCCATACTAATCCGACGCTAGCGCTCTTCCTCGTCGATTCTCGACTTGCTAGGTGTTACGCGAGACCCGATGAAAGAGACAGAAGCTGCGATTACAGGGTATCTAATATACCACATCACAATCTAAATGTTATAATTGATCGAGGACAAAACTAAAAATAGGAAAAGAAGGTCATTCTCTTCGCCTTGAGAAAGTGTTTTCTCGAAATTCCTCTTTTTTAAGTTTATGACTTTTGGGTGTCGGTGCGTGTACGGCTTGAGAATGCCTTTTTTAAGACTTGTATATTTTAACATAGAAAAGTTTTCGTCTGTGGAAAAACTTATGAATATTGAAATAGGAATTTGTTTTTATGATAATATATTAAAGAAAAATTTAACAAACTAACTGATGCAATTTTGTATATTTTACTAAATTTTAATTTTTGCTAGTAACATAGGAATCTTACTTATTTGTGGGCAGAGAAAGACCTGTTCTTTTTCGATCTTTAAGTTTTAATGGTGGCATCGTATTACCTAGAGAGGAGGTCAATTTTCTACGGTTTCGGTCTTGTATAACTATCTTTTCAGGCCGGTATGGTAGGTTTTACAAATCATGAAAATACATTGTAGTTCGGTTAGTGTGTTGTATATCGGCGCTGTTACTAAATTCCCATATATTCGGGGATTCCCAAAAATGTATTTCGTCGTAATATCCTAGTTACGTGAGACGTAACAAAGGTATTACATCCGACCCAACAATAATTTGTGGTACGGTGAGATTTTTCATAATGGTTAAATTCTGAGGTGAACCTAGGATGATGGCCTGAGTTTTACGCGTATTTAAAGTGAGTCCATAATCATGGGACCACCTCACAAACTCAGCAACGTCACTGTTAATATTGCGTATCGTTTCATTTAGATGACATATCGGGGTCGAGAGATAAAACTGCGTATCATCAGCAAATATGATGATAGTGTGTCTACAATATTTAAGTCTCGAGAAACAGGTATTGATAATAATAATGAATAATATGGGATCTAAGCTCGAACCTTGTGGAACACCTGAAGTAGTATACTCAGGATTAGCTGTTAAACCATCCAGGCCAATTATTGAGCGAGAGCGATTTATGAGATAAGAATGCAGCGATCTGAATGTTGATTTCTCAAAGCCTATGTCTCGAAGGCAGGCTAGAATTACGACATGGTTTAAGGAGTCAAAGGCTTTTGAGAAATCGAACAGTACCAAGATAGTAACCGCCCCACGATCTATACCCAAACACACTGTTTGGGATGCAATATACGATTTATCTCTAAATATTTTGTGATCTGCTGGGTGACAAGGGAATCAATGACCTTAAAGAGGTGGGGAGGATTTATGATTGGACGGGTCTCAGAAGGACTTAAGGGGTTATCAATTTTCTTAAGTGGTATGATGTAAGATGATTTCCAAATGGGAGGGAAATAGCCAGAGATGAGTGAAAGATTGAAAATGGATGTTAAATATGGTGCAATGATTGTAAACATGGATTTTGGGTACTCTAAAGGAAGATGATCGGGACTTAGCCCACGTGATTTTTGTGCAGCTAAATTAAGACTAAGTAGGACATCATGATGATTAATAGCAGTAAAGGTGAATGTTGTATGGATATTAGTTTAATTTTTTTATTCTATATTATTATAAAAGTATACTATAATTTTAATATTAATTGACGCATGATAATGTCGTTGAGTATCGCTAAGTGACAAGACGGGTGAGATGACGATATTTAAGCGAAGTGACGATTTAATGCAATGGGTGAAAAATGAGGAAGTGCGAACTGTGATGGCTGATTAGCAAGTCCTAATTTTCGTAGGCAACACCAGAGTTTGTTCGTGCTTGTTTGTTGGAGCACTAGTTCGGCTAAGTAATGATTTTTAGCCGCTTTTAAGATATTTTTAATCTCGCGACGCATATTCTTATATTCCTGGATAAGACGCAGGTTTCGAGTTATTTTCGCACGCAGGTACAATTTGTCACGGTCCTTACTCCGCCTTCTTATACAAGGTGTCATCCATGGAATAGCGCGGTGCAAAATACGTTTTGTAATAAATGGCGCATGTAAATCTAAAACTTCGGTAATACATTCGTAAAAATTATTTACGCAGTTTATTAGCCCGTGTAGTTGCGAATTTGTTTGAAGTTGTGCGTGATCGGAAGCTAAGAGATGAAGAAATTTAAGTTGAAGTAATGCTGAAAGATCTTTATTTAAAGCAGAATAGTCGCATTTGGCGAAGTTACGATAGGTGATAATTTGTGAAATGGAATTGAGGTTCGTGAATTCGTATTGAATCGTAATAAGACAACGACCAGCCGCAAAAGGAGTAGGAGACGTAGAAAAACTTTTAATTTTATCTGAAGAATCGACTAGAAACAGATGATTGAAGTATAGGGCCTGTAAAGGAATTAATTTATACTTTTAACACCGAATAGCGAAAAGTAGATTCAAAAAGAGAAGAAAATTTAACGAGTGGCATTCAAACATTTTCTCAAAGTCCTCCGTGATCCCTTCTTTCATTAATCGTTTCTCAAAAACTTTCTTCTTCTTTCCAAGCTCTTTCCTTTTGAAGGCTGTAGTCCTTAAAATCTCCGCCATGTAACCTCTTTTGATTAGTCGATTCTGAAAAAAAATTATTTCTCTTACTTTCCATGGTAAAAAATCTCGAAAAAATCTCATAAACTTTTCCCCAATTCAAAATATTGTTTCTTTCCAGTTTATGCATGGTAGCCTGAAAAATGGATTCTCAAACGCTTCCTTCATTAATAGTTCCTTAAAATAAGCAGTTCCTTTACCTTCGATAACAGATAGTCTCAAAAATTCCAGCACGTTCTCTTCTTTTATTAATTTTTCTTTAAGTAACCGAAGACAAGAATATTCAGCCAAAAATTCCAAAATTAGTTTTTAACATCCTGGAATTCAGTATCACTTCAGCCGATATCTGGTAGCATGATTAATTCATCCATGTAATTTTCTTTTATTATTAGAGATTTATTAGAGATTCCTTAAGAATGCAATTTTCTTCCTTTCGTTAGAGTCGTCATTCTCTTCTTTCCATAAGAGACGTTGGAACACATTTTTGAATGGCATTTAACAGGAGCATCTCAAGAATTCCAAAACGTTATGTTGGATAAATATATTGCGTCACTTTCAAACATTATATAATGAAACGAAATTAGATATAAAAGCCTGGCGAGTCAGTTTATAGGGACTTTTGAGTATTTGGAAGCGCTAAAATACTACTCTAGTAGATGATCCATCATATCAACATAACTTACGAAGTGCGGTAGTTGAATATTTTTCATTACATATTTAAATATTATGTTGAAGTATTTTAAAATTATACCGCACTTCTTAACTTAGGTTGATATGATGGATCATCTACTAGAGTGATATTTTAGCGCTTCCAAATACTCAAAAAGTTCCAATGAACTCTCTCGCCAGGCTGTACTGACCATAATCCATATCCCTCACCATCTAAAAAATGTAAGGAATTCTTTTATATATTTTTATTGTTTTTTTTTGTGTTTTTTTTTCTTTTCGTTTTCTTTTTGTTATTTTTTATTGCTTTTTTTTTGTTTATCGAATTATTATCTCATGAATACAAACGTTACAAAATGAATAATTTTAAAATACCTCAATGTAATATTTAAATATGTAATGAAGAATATTTTTTTAAATAACAAAAAGCAATAAAAAATAACAAAAAGAAAAAAAAGCACAAAGAAAAAAACAATAAAAATGAATCGGTGTGGATGTTCTGAATGAGGATGGTAGAGGAATCAGGTGGATAGAAATGATAGAGCGAGTGAGAAGAGAGAGAGAGAGAGAGAGAATGAATAGTTAGCCGGCTGCCTTTGTATTTTTATATATTAGATTGTATATTTTCGTATTTTGGTTTCGTATAACCTGTGTATTTTTTATTATTAAGAGAATTGATATATGGAAGTCTATGTAAGTACATATAATGTGGAAGAATAATAAACTACTACTACTACTTAAAGTAACTAAGTCGTACGGAAGATAATTTCATTCTTATAAAAGTTATTAATATTTTTACATAATAAAAATTTTCACTCGTTAAATTAATAACTCATAAAAGGGATAACATTTATTACAATAAATTAAACGTGGAACGAGTCAAAAAATATGGGAAAAATATATGTTTTTGTAAAACTTATAACATTTTACAAAAACAAGAAAAAAAAATTTTTTTAATTTTTTTTTAGAAAAACGTCTAACGTTTCGACAGGCACAGCTGTGAATGCCTTTCTGCCGTTTCGTCCCTGATGATGACAGCTAGGCCTGTTGAAACGTTGGACGTTTTTCTCAAAAAAATTTTTTATATTTTTTTTACTTGTTTTTGTAAAATGTTATAAGTTTTACAAAAACATATATTTTTACCCATATTTTTTGACTCGTTCCACGTTTAATTTATTTTAATAAATTTTATACCTTTTATGTATTATAATTTCATTCTCTTTAACCCCTTGGAACGTTTTCCACTATTTTAACCAAAAGTGTGTTGAAAAAATGTCTAATGGACTTTTATGAAACTTGTTACTCTGGGGTTATTGCGTCGCTGATTACGAATCCGACATCACGTTTTCAAAATTCATAATGGCGGATCCAACATGGCGGAATAATTTTTCAATATCCATCGGATTTGTTTGAAACTTGTTACTCGGGGATTTCCGGGGTCGCTGATAACGAATCTGATATCTAATTTTGAAAATGTATAAAGTGCGATTTGGGATTTTCAAAATCGTGCCATAAGTACATCACTACTATTAGAACACTAATAACTGAATGCCTGAACGAATTCGATCTATTTTGACAAATCATTCCACCATATTGGATCCACCATTTTGAATCTTGAAAATGTGATATCAGATTCGTAATCAGCGTTTTACATTCGTAATCAATAAGTTTTAAGACCTTTGTTTTTAGTTGCGGCTATAGCCGTCACGACATTTTTTGCCACTTTCCTTTTTGCGGCTATAGCCGTCATTAACACTCTAGGGGTTAATTATTAATTCGCATGGATGCTTCTTCCATCATCTGTAAGTGAATATAATTTTCTTATTTATTATTCATGTTTTTGAAATTACACTTATTTGAATTTTTATTTTTATTTTATTATAGGCCCTACGCAAACAAGCCAAAAATAAAAAAACATGGGCTAGCAGCATTTTTGGAGTTGGAGGAGCACAAGGTAGTGCTTCATAAATTTATGGGGCTTGCTCTATTGCCGTCAACTAGTATAGACGATGGACTAGACGCTTTGGTTGCATCTCTGTCAAAACAGTTCCATTGCATCTACGAAAGCTTAATCGGCTATTACCAGAAGCAATGGGTTCGATTGGTGAAGCCACATGAATTCAGCGTCTTTGGACTGGAATATCGCACAAACAATGCCTTAGAGTCATATCACCATACTCTAAGCGTTGTTGTGAAGGCCAATCCATCAGTGGACCAGTTCATCGGTAAATAAATTATTTGTTTTATTGTATGTATAGTCAATAATGAATTGACATTTATTTGCATGCATTCCAGACAAGCTGAAGAATGTGGTGTTTGGAGATGCAATCCTTCAGCGGAAATGACGCGAGCCCGGAAAAGACGCGATTGCAACCTCTACAACTTATGAAAGAAGAGTCGATCAAGTTGTTCTGGAACGTCTCAGAAAGCCAAAGCCCAATTATGGAACTGGTGAAATGGCGAACCAATTAATTGGGTTCAATTGGGACAAACTTGAGGGTAATATTAATATACTAATTCTTAGCAGACTGCAATTTTCATATTATATATTACTGGAACTTACGTAGACAAAAATAATTTCAGCTTTCACGGAACAGCTTGACGACCTGCTAACTCAAGTGGCGTCTTCTCCGTCCTTTGATTCTGCTGCTGCTGGCCCTTCATCATCCAGCTGGTATTGTGGACCTCCAACTGCAAATACATCCTCCATTTTGCAGGATTAATGCTATTGCAAAGGTAGCAAACAGAAATTCACACTGTATATTCAATATTATAAAATTTCAATATGTCATTTATTGTTTTCTTGTTAACAGACTTACGTATGGTCAAGGATGGGGCAAGCGACTGCAATATGTCGACGAGGCCGTGTCATCGACAAATTTAATATTTGAATATTCTACTGAATTAATTTTTAACGAATAAAGAATTTTAACCAAAAGTTTTTTGTTGATTTGAAGTGTGATAGAAGATTATAATGAATTTATTTTTGACGAATAAAGTTTTTTGTTGAATTTAAAACCGATAGAAGATTATAATGAATTTATTTTTGACGAATAAAGTTTTTTGTTGACTTTAAGACGGATAGAAGATTATAATAAATTTATTTTCGACGAATAAAGTTTTTTGTTGATTTTAAGACCTACAGAAGATTACAATGAATTTATTTTTGAAGAATAAATTTTTTTGACGATTTGAAGAGTGATAGAAGATTATAATGAATTCATTTTGACGAATAAAGTTTTTTGTTGATTTTAAGACCTACAGAAGATTATAATGAATTTATTTTTGACGATTAAATTTTTTTGTTGATTTGAAGAGTGATAGAAGATTATAATTAGTTTTGATTTGTGTCAGGTCCATTGAGAACTCTACTCACCGGAGGGGACGAATTCACGTATTATGTCAACAGGTTGGTAGCTCAACCACTTTCTTCTATGCTGGCAGAACCAATTCACCAGGGGAACGAAGTATAGAAATTGAAACATCGATTGACTAAACAAAGGCTGCTTTGGGTGAAACGATGCCTCCATATCAGGCTTGGGCAACAGATTATCGATCAATCACATGAAAATAAGGTAAAGACACAAGCAATTGATTTAAGGGAGGACATTTTTTAAAAATGAAATACTCAAATGGATGCTAAACCATTTGTAATCTTTGTTTAAGGAAGGAATGATATAGAACTTTTTACAGACACTTACTTGAAAAATCCAATTTCGTAGCACTCTGCCTTAACCTCTAGAGTGTCTTGGCGTATGCGTACAGGAAACTCTCAAATCGATTGTGGACAGAGTTCCCTCGCCCTTTATTACCTCATCATTTGTGTGCCATGTTAGTAGTTGAAATGTAAGACCATCGTCTGTGTAACTCGATCTACTGCAAAATCCGTATCGCTTTGTGTCCCATCATCAAAATTATGTAAACCAGTCCCTTTTCTGAAGCCGGAGATTGGTTTATTGGTAGCCGGATCTCCCTTTCAAAAAGAAATAACCCACCAAGCATCACTACTTTTTTAAATAAATATATTTCAATTTAATTTAATTGTTTTTATACTAACCTGACCAGCACGTCATCATCAATAGATTTGTAGATCATCTCCTGGGAATCGGAGTTGTCAGGCTAGGTTATGTCAGGGAGGCAAAATGAGTTCACACATACAGATAAATTAATCTCTCAGGTCCATGCGGGTAGCGTAGTAAAACCAAAAATTATGAATGAAATTGGCGACGTTGGCACCATCTTCTGCGTAATATATGAACTCGTTCTAAACGATTACTCCATAAACCAAGAAACAGTAGATGGGCATGCGTTTTTCGCTTTCGGCCCGGGCTAACTTACCCTTTCTCGATCTACAATGTGTGGATCGTCCCTACTTCTCGGTCGTTGGGTGCTTTTCGTTCAGAGGGACCGATTCAAGATGGCGACAACTGACGACTAGCTCTGACTGCTCTCCCGTCCTTCGTCACGCTTCGAGAATCATCTGTGAGATTCAGAGTGGGGAAGAAGTAGATGCAGCGAGAGGCCTTACATTACCTTTCGCTCCGCCCATCAATGACACGCGCTATGCTTATGATGAGAGAGTATACTGTATGTCATACTATCTTTCTTCGTCCTTTCTCTCTCTTACTGTTTTCTTCGTGTATGCCCGGTCTCTTATATTCTTATTAGTCTAAAGTTAAAATATTTCTACAAATAAAAAAAAATTTTATTTATTATCATGTCAATATATATTTTTCCTACATCTTATATTCATTTTCTATAAAGAAATATCCATCAACGCGTCATGGTTCTTTTTTACTTATCAATGTATACTATTTTGTTTTTGCTTGCATTTATGGGTAATTTCATAGGGCCCAGTGTATTCATCGTCCACCTTACCCTTTAGGAGTTCTTTTAATAATTATACCATTTCACCTTCGCGAAAATGGCAAATATTTAATTTCCAGCGATAATATTTTATCGACCGATGTTTCATTTGTGAGAGATTCATCGCGGTTAATGTCTGTGCTTCCGTGATTCTCTCGGTCAATTCTGACAAATAATCGTCGTATGTAATGAGCTTCTCGGGTGTGGCCTGTGCACTTGGCAATCGTGCGATTATCCCATATACAAGCTCGTGTGGCGAGTAGTTTGTCCCTTCTTGAATGCTCGTGTTGTATGAAAACGTGGCGAACGGAAGCCAAATGTCCCAATCGCTACGTTTCTCGACAAAATTCTTTAGGTAGTCGACCTTCACCTGGAGACTCCTTTCTAGGCTCCCGTTGCTTTGCGGGTGGTAAGCAGATGTCACGAACGTTTTAATTTGACAAATTTTCGTAAATTCTTTAATGATCTATGCGATAAAGCAATGACCTTGGTCGGTAAGAATGGATACAGGGGCTCCAAAACTGCAAATAAAATGTTTTGCAAACGCCTTCGCGACTTCTACTGCCGATGCCTCTGCTAGCGGGGTGTAGTGTAGCCTTTCAAGATGTAGATGGTGCGTTTGTTGTGCATTTTCCGGTTTTATGTTATAAATGTGTTTTATATATCGGACTGTGCTCATGTACGCAAATATTTGTATTGAAATGACGTGCAAATATCGTTAAGATGTTATCGTCGCCGAATTCCGATGTAGATTCCAGTATAGAAAATGGACGCACATGATCGGCACAGGATAACAGAAAATCGTTGTTCATCAGTGTTTCTGTTAGTTCTCGAGGGCACATGTTTGACTGTTGTAATTTGATTAAGGATGTAAAAAGGCAATTCCCGTCTTTTACCACATCAGCATACTCTTTTAGAGTTTTAAGGGTTCCATACATGAGTTTGAGAGTGAATAATTTAAATGCCGAGACAATTCATCGTTCTCAGACGCACGCACGGTCGTCACGTCGACCTGCATTTCGCTTTGTCCGATTTCGTTAGGCTCAATGGGGATTTCGTCGAGCTCTATCTACTCGTCGAGTATTTTTGTTTCGCCCCGATCTCCGGGCAGTTTGTCGGTGCTCGGGTGAGCATGTCTCTCTCCGTCGATGGTAGCTTTGCGAGCTCTCTAGGCTTGCAAGTAAGAAGGGGGAAACCCGCTTGGAATTGCCGGACTATTCTGATCGTCGGACTATTTTTAGATGGGCCCTTCGCCTTGGGCGTCGAATGGGGAAGTAAACGTATCATTTCTTCGGGCGGATCGAGGGACAAATCCGACGACCATGTATCTTCCAGGCCCTCATTGTCCGGTGTATGATTCTTTCGATTTTTCATTTTCATCTTTTTCTTCGAGTTTTCTCTCACGCTTAGTTTTTCCATTTCGGAATACGTGGTTTCTCTATCCAGTTGTGACGTAAGTTCTTCCTCAGTAGGGAATCCTTCGATTTCCCTCCAACGGTTTCGAACATCAGCTAACCGTTTCATATAGTTTAAATTCATTCCCGCTTCAGATACCACTTTTTATTATTTTGGGGTTTTCTTTTGTCTGAGTTCGCTTTACTGTAGGGTCAATTTTCAAATAATACGGCACATGTAATTTGTCTACTTCCGTTATGTATTGTTTTATTTGTTTTTTTGTCACCGGTGTAGGAGGTTTTTTAATTGAAGTTCATCCGTCTTCATGTCTCGACCGAATTTTTCCTTTATAATTTCCTAATTTCATGTAGGCTGGCAATTCGAGTTTTTCGACTTCGTTATTTATTTCTTTCGAGCTGTCTTTTCAATTCCCAGCATTTCTACATTGGAACTCTGGCCCTCTTTGTCGCAGTCAGTCACGTTGTCTTCAACATTTCCGTACGTATCGGTTTCTTCATTGAGCTTCCTCAAGTTATTGGACAGTCCCTCAGGATAGTGAAGCGCCCTCGTGAGCTTCTCTTGTATATGGCTTCCTCCGCGTTCTGGAGCAATGAATCCTCGATAGCTGGGTCGTGAAACAGCTCGTGTTCGTTCATAACTTTCTATACGGAAAATCATTTTACGCGAACTGGACTCCGCTTATCCGTTCTGATTTTGTTCATACTTGAAAAGTTATTTTGAAGTTCCCCAGTCACTTGCGAATCCCACCGCTGCCACCATTTTTTATGTTCTCGTAATTTATTGATTATTCTCAAAGATCAGGAGTTACGTAATTGATTCTCGGTAGCTGATAATCGTTTATCTAAAATAGCGGTGAACTTAAGAATAATAACTTTCTTATATAAGAAATGAATGCCAACCGTAGGTCGTACAGTATCAGAACGGACGGGTGTGTAGGGGCTAAGTCCCGTATAAAGTCGGTGATTCGCGGAGAGTTGAGGATTAACGTCCCGTGTAGATTTCGTGAGACGCAAAGTCTCCAAGTTCCCGATACTTGAACCGAATTCGTCGAGACCCGGCGAGACCTGCGATTGAACTCTGGCGACTATAGCTACCGAGCGATGTGCTTAGGTGCGCGGGGCGACTCTCCCTCAGAGGTCCTCTCTCGATCGTACACGGTGCAACTATTTCGGAGATCTTCACTTGATCTTACATGGTGTGATTCTGCAGCGAGATCTTCACCTGATCAAACCCGGCGCGACTCAATTGCCCTTTTTCTATGGTAGATGTGTGCGCACATTCCTTTCTAGACCGTTTGGGCTCGCAGCTAAAGGAACCCGTGGTTCCCCGTATAAGATGTAGCACGTGTGCAATCTATGTGCGACGCCGAATCGGGCCCGTCGGTGTGTGTGTCTTGTCGATCTTACAAAGGCAAGTATTGTCTATGCAAGGGATTCAAATAGAAACCTAGGAATTTAAGGTAAGGATATAATTATTATCTAATTAATTCTTAAATACTAAAAATTATCAGTGTTTTACCTCGGTAATTTATTTTTCCAATTGTACTCCATGTCATTTTTCATACTGCCTTGAATTGTAACACATCTTTTCATATGCTTTTGAATACTATATTGTTATAATTTTATATTACTTTGCAGAATAAATTTTCTGAAGTGGGTCATGAATTCGTGACCGAAACGTACATTTTTTTATGACCATTTTACTTCCATTATCCGATATACTAAGAAAACTTCCTTCAACAAATGTATTTTCAATATACTACGGAATAATAAATTACTTGAAGTTTTTTGTCTTCAATTTTTTAATCATTGGATTTGGTCGAAAATTGTTAGTGGGGGGTTTCTGGGGTCCCTGATTACAAATTTGAAGTTACTTTTTGAAAATTCAAAATGGCAGATCCAATATGGCGGACGATTTTTGAAAATATTTATAGTATTCGCTCAAAATTGTTTTAGGGTGGTTATTGAGGTCGCTGATTATTAATTAGAAGTTTCATTTTGAAAATTCAAAATGGCGGATGTAATATGGCAGACGGTCTTTGAAAATCTGTATAGTATTCGCTCAAATTCTTATTAGGGGTAATTGGGGTCACTGGTTATGAATTTAAAGTGGCCTTTTTAAATTTTCAAATGACGAAGCCAACGTGGTGGACGATTTTTACGAATATCTATAGTATTAGCGCAAAATTGTTACTAGGGGGTTACTGGTTTTCAAAAATAATCACCTGCTTACATTCACTAGAAAAAAATTGTGTACCCAGAGCACGCCGCGAAGAGGCGACAATGGTACGATTTCGCGCTCAATTTTTTGTATTTTTTTTTTGTATTTTTAAAATTTTGTATTTTATCATATTTTTTAATTTTTATTTGAAATTCATAACCAGCGACCCCTATTACCCCTTATAAGAATTTTGAGCGAATAATATACAGATTTTTAAAAATCGTCCGCCATATTGGATCCAATCTTTTGAAAATTCAAATAGCGACTTCAAATTCGTAATCAGCGACCCCAGAAAACTCCCAGTAACAATTTTCGACCAAATCCAAAGCGGAGAATTTGACGCATTATTCATACCTGATCCAGATGATTCGGGTTCAGAAGATTCTGATTCCGATTCTGATCTGGAAAATTTATCAAACAATGTCGAGCGTATGTCTTATCATCGAGTTTTTGAGGGCTATAATGAAGAGCAGTCAAAATTGAAACCAAACCATAATTATGAATGGTTAGAAAGGGAACAAAAATACGAGGAATATAATGAAAACGAAATATTATTATTAACTGATGCTGAAAAGAAAAAGATACGTGGTTCTTCTTCCATACAGTTATTTGAATTATTTTTTTTTTCAAATTCATTGAAAAATTACATAGATGAAAGTACTCTAAAAAATGATTATAATCTTACTTTTGAAGATTTAAATATTTTTTCTGAATAATCATTTTATCAATTTTTAATAAAAGAAAATCGCAAAAAGATTAATGGTCTAAAAATCCACTGTTGGCATGTGCTCCTGTTGCTTCATCAATGATTCGACATAAATTCATCAAAATTAAATCTGAAATAAAATTATCAAAACCTGAAGAACAGAATGATGAAGACGGGGCTTGGAGAGTAAGATCTGTTCTTGAGATTTATAATATTAATATCAAACAATTTTAAGAAACGATTCTTATAGTTTTTCTTTTATTTACAAATATTTTTTAAAAATGACGGAGAAATCTGAAATTTAAATCACTATTTTGGGGCTACCATCTTTACTACCGAAAATCTAACAGCAAGTTCGTAATTTGCGATTAAAAAATCAGTTATACAGGCATTTTTATAAAAATTGAGCAATCAATTTAAAATTTCATCTCCGTTTTGGGGTCGCCATTTTGAATTCGAATAATTAAATAGAAAATTCGTAATCTACGACCCAAGAAACCCTTACATACATATTATGACGAAAATTGAAAAAAAAATAAAATTTTTTGACCGTCATTTTGGGTCTGCTATCTTGAATTTGGAAAATCAAATAGAAAATTCGTAATCTACGACCCAAAAAAACACTAATATTTAAATTATGACAAAAAATTGGAAAAAAAATAAAATTTGTTTTCCGCCATTTTGTGCCCGCCATCTTGAATTTGGAAAATCTAATAACAGATTCGATATCAGGGATGTAAAATTCTTAAAGATACCAGATTATGTAAGAAAATTTTGTTTTGAAATCGTTATTTTAGGAAAAATCGAAAATAGTGATAAAATTTTAACAACCGCCAAATTGGATATTGCTATCGAGAAACTGAAAATTGTATCTCATAAGTTATAAAGTTTAGGGTTCATCGACGCTTTTTTTACCTTATAAAGCTCTCTTTACAGGATCTCGATGTTAAAATCATGCCAAAAAATAATTTGTTATCAAAAAAACCCGACATTTTTTTAATAATCGAACCTAGCGATTTGAATTTGCAGTTTTAATGAATCTAATCAAATTGATCTATTTTTGTTTTCAAATTGTCCTCCGATAACCCATTAGTATTACAGTAAACAGCGAGAGTCCTCAGCTTATTCCTTATATTTGCTAACGAATAAGCAAGGATTGCCAGATTTCCGGCATAGACCAGCATCATCAGGCCACGTAGCATGGTCTAATCGAGGCTTTGCAAGCCCTGAAGATGAAAGAAGTTCACGATATTCGAGGTGTGTGAAGTAAAAATAAAGGTGAACTTAAAATTTTACCTTGCATTGCCCCTTCAGTCACCCTGAAATCTGTGGTCTGACCATGTCACTGATACAGGGTATTTCTGCCGCGATATGAAGATTTTTACAGATTCTGACTAACCTAGCACTCAAGCCTGGGTTGTAAAGGTTTTGCCACTGATTATGTTTTAGGATAGAGATGAATGCCTTGCGGAACTCTACAAAGAGCAAATATCGTTTAGATGCTTTTGTCCTCTACGATATTTGAACCGTTCATGTAAGACGAAAATGTTATCTTCCGCAGAGTCACTTTGTTTAAATTTCGTTTCCTATTCAGGAAAAAGATTCCCTTGATTTGCCCATTTTTCTGTCCTGACAGCAAAAATCTGCGAGATGAGTTTGACATGAGTGTTGGTGATTGCTATGGCCCCAACGTTAGCTGGATCAGTACGACAACCCTTTTTATAGATCACGCAGATGATTCTGTAGGTATTTAAACATTCTTTTGGGGTATCTCGTTTGTCAAAATGAAATTTAGAGGATGTAATTAAACCAATCGCAGGCAAAAATTTTAAATAATTCGGCAGGAATACCATCTAGCCCTATTGCCTTTCCCTCTCTATACTTTTTTTTTCATTTCATACTGTGCTTTCCAACACTTTATCATAGATACCGTTAGAGATTAGACTGCATGACGGCATTTGCGGATAAAGCTGGGTTTGGTCAAGATTCTATTCGAAAGTTGGAATTGAACGATAAATTTAAGTCAAACGCCTAAATCTGAGAACGGTGAACCAGAATTTATCGGCAACGTGAACATTTGCAAAGCTGTCATTCGCCGTTCGGGCATGCGTCTTCTTTGCGATATTAAAAGTGCGCTTATAATATTATTTTCTGCTTAGTAAAATATCTCATATAATATCAAAATTCAATATTGTCGCCCGTGAACGTTACTCATTAATGAGTCAAAATTTGTCAAATGTGCTACCTAAAAATATTGAAATTTTATGTGATTTTCTTGTAGTATTTTAGCTCGAAACATAATATACCAATGAATTTGGCTAAACAGAGGTTTTGTTTAAGATATTTATAATTTAATTATTTTGATTATTTTATTTAAAAAGTCGAAGCGCTGGAATGTATCAAAATACGTTTTCCAGAAATTCTCGGAAAAATCCATAACTTTTTTTTTAATTTTCACTGCATTAGGCGAAGACTCTTGCAACTAATTTGGTACTTTTTCCTTTACCGAATTCTGAAAAATGAATACACCACAGCGAGTTGAAGAAAAAAGATATTGAAATTTTGTATTACATTAAAACGTCGTTTTTGACGTTTATTTACAAAATTATAAAATTTGGACATTTTTGTTACAGGAAACAATAGATTGGTGATCCTTCTCGAAAGGATCCGTTTTCATTTTTTGTCGGAATATATTTTTATGAATATATTCTAATGAATTATTTCTTTCATCCGATTAAGTGCTAACCAGCTAGTCGGGGATTTTCGGTGTCACTGATGAGGAATTCGTAGTCAGATTTTTGAAATTTCGGATTTTGGTCCTCCACATTGGATCCGTCATTTTGAAGTTCGAAAATGTAAGATTGGTAAGAACAACCCCAAAAACGCCCGGGTAACAAATTTCAAGATAATCCGGCACAATTTCGGAGTTTGGTTCGCTATGTTGAATCCAGGGTATACAGAGTAATGTAATGTACATGGTGATCTTTCAAGACTGACTATAGGGAAACGTATGTTATAGCTGGAAGCCAATAGGAATCGAGCCTTACAGATATCGTTGCCTCAATCGACCAATGGGGTAGCAGCTACTATGCCGTGTCAGTTTTTATCTCCATAGCTCGATTTCTATTGGTTACCAGCTGCAACATACGTTTCCTTAAGGCCAGTCTTGAAAAACTCACTTTATATAAATTGGCAACTTCTAACCCCCTCACCTTCTCTCTCACCAGAAACAATCGTTCCATCTATTCCATACCCGGAATTCTAATAACCTTCCGCCCTGCTACCAGGTAAATTTCAATGGTGTATCGGTCCAAACCACCATTGGATAATACTAGCCCGTTCTATCGTCTGGTTTTATTCATTAGGATACCATCCCATTCGAACGAATAATAAATTCTCAAAACTGAGTGGCAAATATTGAATTGAGATGCACTGAAACGTATTATAATGGGTTTAATACTTATTCCATTTGAATTCATTTTCAATCACTAGATGCTTATTGGAATTGCTAATCACAGTTGATTTAAAGCGATTAAAATACTTTAAGTACTTACTACCCAAAATTATAATGAACACCTCTTCTCTCTTTGCATCCTTACATACTTTGTTTATCATTTTGTTCTTAAAGTCCTCTTCATGTTGTGTAAAAAAATTTTCATGTTGTGGTAAAATTTCGGCGTGCGGCGCGTATTCTGATTATTAGAGAAAAAGAATAAATATATGTTTTTTTTTTAAATCGCATGTGATTTCAAAAAAGCGACGTGCGAATTCGAAAGGATCTTGACGGTCGGCAAACGCTTGTTTGGAAAATTGACGACCGATTTATCGGTCACGATTAGAGACGGTTTGGATAACCAACGTGCTCCTAGGTGGTCACCTCACGAGGGGTTTTAGCGCGCAAGAAAAAGAGACAGAAAGAGGTCCGCATCGATCTGTAAGTGCCGGCTTTTTCTAATAATCGTTTTCACAAGCGTCTGATTTTTCTATATTGTTTTTATAATTCTTAAAATAATATTAAATATTTACATTCCTAACCTCTAAACTTGAATTCTTTTCTTTTTCCTTTTTGTTTAATCTATTCCGTTTTCGAAATTAATCATTTGACATCATATCTTGTTAATCGTTCGACCGACTATTTTTTATTACTTTGTTTTAATTGTCAAATCCGTACCGTGAAGTTTCCGGGATAAGACGGTTCATTGGATGATAGTTTCGATCGACAGGAAAATTTGAGTTATTTTATTAACCACGTGTCAATCGAAACCGTCGCACTGTGTGGAATCGGTGAAACTTTTTGGTTCATGGAGTTCTACCGGTCTTAATTTTCAAGATTTATAATTTTGAAGAACTTTGAATGTTCAACTTTTGTTGGTTATGTGCGTGATTACGAAATGAACTAAAAATTTTTCCCGCAAATTCATACACCGTCAGTCATGTTTGACATCAGATTGTGATGATCATCATTAAATTTAAATAAATGACGTATTTATTTTAGAAATATATGTGGCGTTTTCGCGAAAAACGCAAAATATTAATAGATAAAAACGCGAGAGACTTGCAAACAATGTAGACTATTTTTTTTCAGGTTTTAAGAAAATCAACGACTATGATCTTGTTTAAGAAATCTATATGAAAATTTGATAATTTTATAGCACAAATATTTGTTATGAAAGAACGATAAAAATAAGAGAAATTTGGTAAGCAATGATTTCTTCTATCCTTTCCGAGTTCTAAACAGCTGAATAAAATGTTATCTTTTTCTGAGAAGAATCGTAAATGCATTTACATAGATGTTCAATGGAAAAAGACGCATCGAGATTTATAAGTATTCTATTATCTGATCATTAAAAAAATAGTAGTAAGCACATTGAAACAAAATAACACTTCAAAATGTAAAATGTTTTCTAGAAATCAAAATTTCTTACCATGAATTAGCACCGTTGCATATGGTAGTTGAAATAAACGTAGTAGGAATCTTTCCTGTCAAGCGCACTTTTTTTGCATATTTTCCGAGCTGTTATTAATCTTTTATATGAACCGATATCCATTTTTTATTAAAAAAAAGCTATAGACAAAGTACTTAGTTGATCGCTGAAAGTCAGCTAGCTATTTCGTACGATTTCACAGAATCAACCGGGGATAATTGAGAAAACAATTGAATCGCACGGCTGCACCAGGCCCCAATGGCCACCGCTAGGTGGTTATTCAAGCTGAAAGTGTAATTGAGAACCGCGAAGTACAAGAGTTATACTGCAGCTACTGTATCTATTTTCGTATATTTTTATATGCTACATAAAACCTCCATCATTTTGCAAATTGGTGTGACGAATAATATATTCAAATTATGAATGTGGCTAACATTAGAATTCATCACAAAGTACATTTAGATTATCTTATTTCTACACGAGAAAGAAGCGTGGAAGTATTACTTAAACACGTGAAATCACTATACGAGATAAGTGAAGAACTTTTAGTGCCATTGAGGTATAAACTCAATTTATTTCTTCCACTATTTAAAAAGAAATGGAAGAACTACCACTTCCTTGGTGGAAAATCTTCGAGTGATTATGAGAACAGTCTTAAATCTACAAAACGAAGAAAACTTTTACTTGTAGAGCAAATGTACCCCGACATTGAAATACAGGAATCTTTCTTTCGTCAATTAAAAGTGCGTAGCAAAACTGATTTGTGGTCGAAAATAAAGTATTTTGTTTCTGCTAATAAAGAAGTTGACCATAATGTTGAGAACAATACAAACGTTGATCGACTTAGTGGTGAAGGCGCATTAGTCTTAATAGAAGATGCAAAACTTTCGAAATATCAATATGATATCATTCGGGAAAAGGCTAAATCATTAAATGCGAATATTTATCTGTGTTATAGGAGTTTGCAAGAGTGTAGAACAAAATGTTATCCGTTACAATCATCATTTGCCATTAGTGAAGATTGAGTCAGTGTCAACTTACAGGATTTAATGGATCATACAACATCACGACTATTACAAACCCCACAAATTTTGTCGAGACTAATTCAAACCGATTCAGAAACTATTTTCCTTCAAATGAAATCGAAATTTGGGGGTGACGAAACTTCTGCGCATAATTCTCTATGGTGCTACGAACGTTGCACATTTGTAATGATGAAACGTTAGACATTTGGTATAACCCTCATCCAGGTTCAACCAGACTAGTCCGTGTAATAAAATTTGTGTATATGTACATCTGAGACGAAGGAGATAACGAAATCCGAAGTATCAGATATCCTTCGAAATATAAATAACCTTAGACAGACATTGGTACATATTAACGAAGGTAAAATTCGTTGTGAAATTGAACATAAAATGAGCATAACAATGTTAGATCGTAATATATGCCAAGCTTTGACCGATACAGCATCATCCTTTTGCTATATTTGCAAAGCCATTCCAAAGTCAATGAATAGTTTGGAAGAACCTGGCAAACTAAAAATAAATGAAGAAACGCTGCACTATGGTCTTGCAACGTTGCATGCATGGATCCGCTTCATGGAAGCTATTTTGCATATAGCTTACAGACTGCATTCGCAAGTAGGTAGTCAAAGACGAAAGGACAAGGAAACGATGAGAGCAACCAAATAAAGCATAGAGAAAGCCTTCAAGAGAGAATTAAGTTTGTTAATAGGTAGGCCCCATCAAGGTACTCGGAATTCAAATAGCGATAATACTGCAAGACGATTTTTTGCCAACGAGGAATTAAGTGCTCGGATTACTGGCGTCGACACAAACTTATTGGAAAGGTTTCACATCATACTGCAAGTAATAGCATGCAAAAGAAAAATTAACGTTGCAAAATTTAATGAATTTTGTACGCAAACTGCAGAATTATACGATGATCTATATCCATGGTATTATATGCCCGTTACTGTGCATAAAGTATTAATTCACGGGTCTATAATTATTGAAAAAGCTATCTTGCCAATTGGACGATTAATGGAAGAAGCACAAGAAGCGTGAAACAAAGATTTGAAAAGATTTCGTGAATCGAAATTGATTGATTGACAACAAATGAAGACCTTGCTTGAAAATGACTTCTCTCGTCGGATCCTGTGGTTAACAGTTTCCGGAAAATCTGGTCGAAAGGTTAGTGCAACATTCATCCTGATGCTGAAGAATTGCTCATTGAGGAAGCACATTTAAGGGATTTCCCGTTTCTTCTGCACTTTTGTGTATTAAATTGGTAAAATCTTCTAAAATCCTTATTTCACATTGCTTATGCTTTAACTATTAAATTGTTATGTAGTCACTATAATAGTTTGTTCCAATAATTGGAGATTCGTGCTAGCAATTTATGTGCCCAGTCACTGGCATATAAATATATCGGTACAGGACAGATCTGAGGTTTTCACTGAAAATTTTGTAAATCTTTCATGGTGAATTCGTCATCAGTAGCAACTACATTCAGTACCACATAGAAATGTTTTGAACTGCACATAAACTCCAGTATTTCAAGTATTTCATACCTCAATCGTATCAAAGGACTTAGCCACTGTCGATTTGCAAATTCTAGCTGGGGCAAATCTATTCATAATTGGAATTTTTCTCAGAGATGTTTTGCATTACTTCCTCGACAACTCTGACTTCTGGCCCTATTCTATTTTCAATTATTACTTATGAAAAAAGTAATCTGTAAACTTTGCACTTATATTTTTTTCATTCCTTGAATTTTCGTACGTAAATTATTGATGACATTGCTATGCAAATGTCGCAAGATGGATATTTTGTGTTATTTAACACTTGACTTATTTTACCAGCCCAAATTGCCATCAATATTTTTTGATAACATCGCAACGAATTTATCCCTTTACATTATGCAATATTGTGCATTTTCAACTTGAAGGATATCTGATAGTTCGGATTTCATGATCTGCTTAAACCTGGTGTCGGAATATATCAATCACATATGAGCTATAATCAGTGTTAATGTTGACTTCCTGTGGCAACATGAGGAACGTAAATACCTCTATCGGGGAGAGTCAAATTGGTAAAATAATGAAGAATTTGTTGACCGGAGGACAATCAAAAGTAAATATGTATAAATACTAATTCTAATTCTATATGTCGTTTGGGAATATTCTAAAATGTTTATAAACGTGAGGGTTGTAATAAATGATAATTTTTAAACAAAGGGAAAAGAGAAAAATCATGATATAAATTTCAGTGAAATAAATTTAATTTTCGACCGGGGATTATGGTCCTCTTCAAATAAAATTTTTTTTGTTTTGCATCTAGTGTACAGGCAAATACTTCCAAAGTAATAAAAAATAATTAAAAAAAAAATAAAAATATAACATGAAACAAAAATAACAAAAAAAAAAAAAAATAACAATAAAAATGGAAAAAATAAAACAATGATTCTACTCATAGTCTACCTCCTCGCGGTTAGAATCGGCCAACTTTGATTATTCAAAGGCAAAGGGCGTATTTAGTATATGACCACTAGTTTCACCAGACGGATAATTATGCTTTTTGACGCTCGACATTGTAACGCGACGATCGTGTATCGATGAAAATGTACAAGGAGAGAAGGCCGGGAGAGAAGGAAACTATGAATAAAAAAACACGTGCGCGACCGGTGACGACTGTGTATCGCCATTAGTGGGACTAGCCTAACCCGAATTGCGACCGCCGCGCAGAAACAGGAGCGACCGCCGGGCGCCAAACATTAAATGACGTAGCGCGGCAGTATCAAAGTTGGCCGCAGGGAAGGAGCGCCGCGGGAAATTTGAACGAACGGGGCGGGCTGTTAATTCAAACGCACAAATGACATTTAAATGATTGACAGTTCCCGTCCCGTTCCAAGTAAAAAGTCGATGCGGTCGCTCCAATTGGGATTTCACGGGGTATATAAGCGGGTTCCAGGGCGGAACTCGCTTTCTCTTCCTTCCCGATGTCGAATGACCCGGCACGTCACATGAAGTCGGCAGCCATCGCCAGGATCCAGGGTGCCGACGAAGGACCAAAGAAAATAGATCCGGTGCCGGGAATTTTCACATCACGCTGTGGATTCCATCAACTTCGGCACACTGGTCGAAGTCCGAGGTGAGCGACGTTAAATTCCTTTTTTACCATCTCATTTTGCTGAACGAATAATCTGCCGCCATTCCCCCCCCCCTCGAGGTCGTCGAAGGTACGGATCGACCAGCGGTGGATTCCAAAAGGCGCCGAGGAGGAAGTCGCTCGCTTCACCATCGCGGACTTTGACCGCATACCGAGGAAACATCGACGGGATCCACCAGGGCCGGCCCAAGAATATCTGGGGTCCCAGACAACAGATGACGGAAGGAAGAATCGAGAAAGCCACAACGACCAAGAAAAGTCCTTCTCTCCCGCGGTCCGGTAATGTGCCTATTTCTGTATATTAATATGACAATGTAGTGAAGTGCTATAAAATTGACATTTTCGTGTTCGCAATTCAAATATGTATATTGGTTCGACAATGTGTATGTGGGTGTGTGTGTCTTCGCGTAATTTATTCCGTTTTCTTTTATGACTCATGATATTTTAGCCGCGTAACTTATTCCGTTTCTTTTATGACTAATTAAATTTTAGCCGCGTAACTTATTCCGCCTTATGACTACCAAAATTTTAGCCGCGTAACTTATTTCGTTTTATGACTAATTACATTTTAGACGCGTAATTTATTCCGTCTTATGACTACCGAAATTTTAGCCGCGTAAATTATTCCGAGTACGTGTGAGGACGGGTGACAGCGAAACATCGCAAATGAATGCATGTGAATAATGTGTTAAAAAGTAATAATGTACACGTGTCAAATCCTAAATTGTGAACCATGCCGTGAGAGAAAAAGAAAAGAAATATCATAATAAGAATAAAAATATATATGTAAAACCTCAATATTGTTACAATGGCGCTCAACTAAAGGGCTCGAAAAGTAAAATAAAGAACACTTTTCGGGAAATCCAAAATAAAAATAATAAAGTGTTTGCTCACTGCATAGAGTTTAATATTAAAAAAAATCAAAATCAGGAAGAGTAATAACTCAAAAATTTGAAAATTTAAATTTTTCAAAAAGAAAAAAACGTGTACAAACCTGCTCGGAAATGCCGATGTTTCATGTTGAAATTCCTCCAACTGCACAAAACGCCAACGCAGATGCGCCAAATTGGGCTTCAAAACCAAATTGAAATTCGGCAAATAACAAACTGCCTCGCAGAAATGCAGAAGCAGTTGGAGGAATTGCGGAGCCAAATTCGGCAGCAAAACAGCGAAAATAATATAGTAACGCCTTATGGCGTAGAAAATCAGCAAACCGCGGGTTTTCGTGAGTTTGCTGCCGAATTGGGCACAATAATAAGACAGAATCAAAATGCCTCCATTGACGTGCCGGCTCCAAAATTTGAAGACGTGAATGCGATGAATCCGGCGAAATTTATAGCGGACCTTGAAAGATATTTCCAATTAAAAAATATCCAGAGAGTGCGCAAATTATTATTTGTGGAAACAGCATTGGAAGGAAGTGCTCAGGTCTGGTTAGGAATAAATAACTTTGAATCGTACGACCAGTTTAAAAATTCATTTCTCGAAAAATTGTATTCAATGACGATTAAATTTGAAATTAAACAGAAATAGGTGAATGAACGCTATCACGAATCTGAAGGGGGATTACAGAGTTACTTTTATACAAAAATTCAAGAATCAATGTGTTTTATACCAAAAATGTCCGACTGCGAATCTAACTATTTAATAATTCAACAATTCCTATGGTCTGTCAGGGAAGCATTAATTTCTATTGAATATGACGACAAAGGCGGCATAATTGAAGCACTAACAAAATTGGATGCGTTTCGAATAGAAAAGGAAACGAAAAATTAAAGTAGCTCTGCAATCCCAAATAATGGAAACCGCGCGAATGGAATAAGACAACTTCAAGCGGGTGAAAATAGACCGAACAATTCACACGCGCGAAACGAGATCATCCACGAACTTCACTAAACACTAACGGTCACAATAATCCTCAGAATCGTCGGCACGTTGCATTTCCGGATGTTCGATACCCGCCACCGAATTTGCGAAATACGAACATGACTTCTCCGAATAATGACGTACGAAATCAACGCCCGAATTTAAACTGAATACCTGCGCGTTGAACTATGCCCCAACGGGGCGTCGTGGCTATGATTTCGTACAAGAAATGGAAAACAATAACAAAATAGAAGTAAACAAAAGTCGAGAAAGTGAGGAATTTAAATGCCCGCATATAAAAATGAATATATGCAATTATGATATATGGGCTCTTATTGACACGGGTAGCCAAATTACGGCTATCGCAGAAAACTTTTATAAACAAATATGTGACGTAGGTAATCCGCCTGAATTACCAGTGACGAACGTTTTAATTTCGACAGCTATTGGCAAAAAGCGACGACAATTAAAAGACAAATATTTTTAAATTTTGACATTGATGATATGACGAGAGCTCATACATTTTTGTTAATTCCTCACTTGTCGACAGAAATAATTTTAGGCAATGATTTTCATACAAAATTCGGAACAGTACTGAATTATCCGGAGAAATCAATAATGTGGGCAGGAAACTATATGACGAAAACATGTGTGCAATTTGCGAAAGACCCGACAAGTAGCATCACATACACCAATTTCGACGAGACGACTTATGTCTTCGTCATGAATCACCATGAAATGGTTAAGAATTTGAGTAAAAAGGATCAAATAAATAAAGAAAACCATGAGAATAACTTGGAAAATATTAGTAATTATAATAATGATGGTGACATACTAAATGACGATAATGATGATGACATGGATGATAATAATGACTATAATTTGAACCATAAATGTAATGTATTAAATAATTGTGATGTGTTATATAATAATGATTTTACCAATAATGACATGCCAAATGAGAATAATTTTATAAACTGTGATGATAATTTTAGTAGTACTGACATGAGAAATGAAAATTATTTTATGAATAATGACAATGATTTTATGAATAATGATATGTCAAATGATATCAATTATATGAACTGTGATGATAATTTAAGTAATAATGACATGACAAATGAGAATAATTTTATGAAATATAACAATAATTTTACAAATAATGACATGCTAAATGACAATAATGTTACACAGTTGGATAATGATTTTATAAATAATGACATACCAAATTTTATTAATGAAGACGATGATAATTTATTTCAAGATGGTAATGATGATAATGCTCTGAACCACAACCATGAAAATATAATACGTATGATAATATTTCAAATGATGATATGCAAATGAATGAAGTGAATGATCACGATAATAATGTGAATAAGGACGCAATAGATAATGATGTAATAAATGATAATGTAAATGATAAAAATAGTATTGTAAATGACATAGCACAGAACAAAATAAGGGAAATTAATACGATGGTTCATGACGAGGAACATGAGGTTGTCGAGTGGCATTCGAGGGGTGAGTCTCAATCAGGTCATAGTAAAATAAATAACAGTATGGCAACTGATGGGAGTTGTGAGCCTGAGGTTTCCAAAATTGCAAAAAGACAGGAAATAATGGATATAATTAAAAACGTGGATGACTTGAATGATTATGAAAGGGCTGCGTTCGAGAAGGTCTTGGGTAAACATGTGAAGCTGTTTTCGGACAAAATAGGTTGCGCCAAGGGCTATGAACACAGAATTATTTTAAGAAATGACAAGGTTTACGTGAGACGAAACTATCCAGTGCCATTTGCCCTTAGGGGCGCTGTCGGTAGCGAATTGCACGAAATGATGGCCCAAGGGATAATTGAAAGGGCAATAACGCCCTACGTGAACCCTTTAAGAATTGTTAAAAAGGCTAACGGGGGGTTTCGGATATGTATTGACGCCCGACATTTAAATGACATAATTGACGATGACAACGAATCCCTCCCAATTATCAAGGAATTGATTCAAAAGTTTTATAAGGTAGGTTTTTTTCTCAAAAATGGATCTCACGCACGGATACTGGCAAGTACCTCTGCACAAAGATTCGCGAAAATACACGGGATTCATCTTTGAGGGAAAAACGTACCAATTTTTTTGTATCCCTTTCGGCCTCAAAGATGCCGGCAGTGGCATCATTAGGGCACTTGGAATGGCAATGGATGGCGATTTTGAAAAAGAAACCGCTATGTACATTGACGACCTATCAGTAGGGACGAGTTCGATTGACGGTCACTTAAGCATCTTGGACAAACTATTTACGAAATTGCCCAAACACAGCTTCACGTTAAATTTAAAAAAATGTGAATTTTTTAAAAAAAGTATGCCATTTTTGGGTTTCATCATTTCTCGCAAAGGGGTCGAAGCGGACCCCGATAAATTAAATGACATAAAAAAAATTTTGACGAACCAAAAATTACCAGGGAATTACAAAGGTTTTTAGGGGTCTGCAATTACTACAGGGAATTTAGTGCAAATCACAGCAAAGCTGTAGACCCTTTGCGAGAATTGCTGAAGAAAAATGCAAGTTGGAAGTAAACGGAAGTCAACAAAAATGCTTTCAAGGATTTGAAACAAAACTTTTTTGAATGCACCGCCTTGCATCATATCATTCCAAATTCAAAATTTTACGTTGAAACTGGCGCGAATGATCGCGGCATAGGGGGCGTGCTACTGCAATTTGACACGAAAGGAAATAGGAAATTGATCGCAGTAGCAAGTCGATCTTATAATCTTAATATTAAATGATGCTGAAATAAATTATACCACAACCGAGAAGGAATTACTGTCCATCGTATATGCTGCAACAAAGTTCCGCTCGTATCTGATTGGCGTGAACTTTGAAATTGTGACAGATCATTAAAGTTTGACATTTTTACGATCTTGCACATTTCAAAGTAGCCGTCTGATGCGTTGGGGGCTATTGTTGCGGCAATATTCCTACTCGGTTAGCCATATAAGACAGATTTCGTGTCAAGTCATCCAGGCCAGATTTAAAACATGTGGGATCCGGCTGAAATTTGCACAAAAAAAGTCGTATTGGATACAATGTTAAATACCAAATATTAGCAATTTTTATAAAAAATTGCAGGACGTAGAGGGGGTTGAAATTTTGAAATTTCATCATACAAGGTATATTTCGACTGTTCGTAACTTTGTTAAACTCAAAAATTAAAATAACATAAAATATGTTTCAGATAGGTTTTTCCCGCCCTTTTTAATGGTGAAATCTATTTTTTGAAAGAATTAATTTTTTACCTTGAAAAATGCAAATTAAAGATATAATTGAATATATCTTAAAAACTACACGTTTTTAAATTTTTTTTATTGTTTCATCGGAAAGATGAGACTTTTTACGTTAAAAAATATGTGGTTCAAAAGTGGGATCAGTTTGTTTTGCTAGTCAAATTGAACGATGCTTACCGCAAGGCACCGCGCCGCTGACGTATCAGATTGGAGCTATAGGACTTTGAACTAGCATTATTACCGACATACCGACACTACGTGAAATCGAATCTTAGATGCTCGAACATTATTCCAATGGGCCAAACGGAGCTGCAAAGAAACTGAAATTATTTTCAGTAGCAAAGAAAATCGCAGTGTAACTGCTGACAAATTAAAACAGAGGTTCGAAGCAGCAGTAACCATCAAAGGAACATTACAATATCATGCAAACATACCTACTGATGATGGTAGACTTAAATTAAAAAAATTTTCAGCATCTCCAGATTGTGATTATTTCCCAAAAAATAAAAAGCGGCCATCAACTACTTTGAAGCCGCAAACATTTACTACAAAATAAAAAAGAATAAATTAAGATGGAATGAAACACACACACAGGCATACACGCGCGCACACACACACAAACGCACATAGGTGACGGCAAGGGGAACCACCTTAAAAGAGCACCCCGAAGAGATATAAATCCGACCGTGCGACCTCCGCGTGGTACATCTTGGGTGATGGAAATGCCGGCGCTACTTTTCTTGAAATTATTAGAAATTATTAAAATTTCTAATTCTTGTATATTAATTGACAAACCTCCTATTTCGCTGCAAATGAAGGATTAGCAGCCTTAAAAATATTTCGACCTTTTTGTAATTTTACCCCACTATGCGCGAGAGGTGGCGTGACGCAGATGCCGTGCGCGACACCGTGCGGCAGCATCGTTCAATTTGACAAGCTAAACAAACCGATCCCACTTTTGTACCACATATTTTTTGTAGTAAAAAGTCTCATCTTTCCGATGAAACAATAAAAAAATTTAAAAAACGTGTAGTTTTTAAGATATATTCAATTATATCTTTAATTTGCATTTTTCAAGGTAAAACATTAAATTTTTCAAAAAATGGATTTCACCATTAAAAAGGGCAGGAAAAAACCTATCTGAAACATATTCTATATTATTTTAATTTTTGAGTTTAACAAAGTTACGAACAGTCGAAATATACCTTGTACGATGAAATTTCAAAATTTCAACCCCCTCTACGTCCTGCAATTTTTTATAAAAATTGTTAATATTTGGTATTTGACATTGTATCTAATAGGACTGTAGTTTGTGCAAATTTCAGCCGGATCCCGGAAAATTTAACAATACAGAGGAAAATTGAATAATCGGAAGGGAAATTTAATAATACAGAGGAAAATCGAATAATAATCGGTAATATATACGTTTTAGATAACAATCAGCATGCATCTGCCTTGAATAGGGCAATGTGCCTTATAAACAAAAAAAATAAAGGGGGATATAATGAAGTTAAAACAGTGGCAGAAGGAGGATGATATTGTTGCAGGGTTGATAGATAAATTTAATGACAATGAAAATGACGAATCTTATCAACTTAGCAACGATATATTATTTCATAAGCCCCATGGACGACATGAATGGCAGATTGTCGTCCCAAAGCGAATGCATGCTGACTTAATCGAATATGTACATGGAAAGCCATGTCACCCAAGAATATATAAGACGGTGGAATATTTAAAGAGACCCTTTTATTGGCGTGGTATGCATCGACAGGTGAAAAAATATGTTGCATGGTGTGAACTGTGTCAACGTGTGAAACCCCCAAACCATGCAACGGAGGGGGAATATAATTTTGTGAAGTCCACGTCACTCCCTGATTTGGTGACAATGGATTTTTACGGTCCGTTACCAAGTGGCAGGGCAGGGATGCAACATATTTTTGTAGTAATGGACGCATTCTCGAAATACGTTAAATTGTACCCTATGAAAAGGGCTACCACTCGCGCCAGTTTTAACCGATTAATAAAGGATTATTTTATAAAAATGGGCAAACCGAAAAGAATCCTTAGTGACCATGGCTCACAATTCATGTTGGGTGTATGGACTGACACACTAAAAGCACTGGATATTGGGGTTCACTTTAGCTCCATTCGCCACCCATAGTCAAATCCTACTGAGCGAGTGATGCGAGAATTAGGTCGACTTTTTCACACACTCTGCTCAGACAAACACGCAAAGTGGGTAAGCTTCCTTCCGGAGATAGAAAAAGTTTTAAACATTGCGACTCATCATTCGACAGGATATTCTCCTCACCAGCTCCATTTTGGTGAGCCTGTGGAAGATATAGTACGACGGCTGGTTCAATTTCCAACCACGACTACAATTGATCACAGACAGATTTTAATTTTTGCCAATGACAATCTGGAACGAAGCTTTAAACATCGCAAAAAGCAGCAGAAAGCAGTTGCTAAAACAAAAATAAAAGTAGGAGATTTAGTACTGCTGCGAGTTCCCCATTTATCCAGTGCACTGGACAGAACAACAAAGAAATTTGTTCACCTGTTTGAAGGCCCATATGACGTGGTGCAGCTAGTTGGAAATAATGCCGTCAAACTAGCTAATCCGATTAACAAAATAGAAAAAGAAGGCACATATAACCAGGCGAGCCTTCGACCGTATATTTCTGTGACTCCGGATCCTTGACTGCATCCTTTCAATGTATAAAAAGTGGTTAGGGTGAAAATAAAAACGAGGAATATCCGGAGGCACTTTTATTTTTATTATTCACAGGAACATTTGCATTACCTATCACAATCACTGCCGACTCGATTTTGTTTCTTTCTCGTGTCGGACCACCTCTCGAAAGGAAAGGGGGATATTGTAACGCGACGATCGTGTATCGATGAAAATGTACAAGGAGGGAAGGCCGGGAGAGAAGGAAACTATGAATAAAAAAACACATCACGCTGTGAATTCCATCGACTTCGGCCCACTGGTCGATGAGATGGTAAAAAAGGAATTTAAATGAGCGACTTTAAATTCCTTTTTTACCATCTCATTTTGCTGAACGAATAATCTGCCGCCATTCTTCCCCCCTCGAGGTCGTCGAAGGTACGGAACGACCAGCGGCGGATTCCAAAAGGCGCCGAGGAGGAAGTCGCTCGCTTCACCATCGCGGACTTTGACCGCCGATCGAGGAAACATCGACGGTATCCACCAGGGCCGGCCCAAAAATACCTGGGGCCCCAGATAACAGACGACGGAAGGAAGAATTGAAAAAGCCACAACGACGAGGAAAAACAAAAGAAAAGTCCTTCTCACCCGCGGTTCGGTAATGTGCCTATTTTTGTGTATTAATATGACAATGTGGTGAAGTGCTATAAAATTGACATTTTCGTGTTCGCAATTTAAATATGTGTGTTAATTTGATTATGTGAATGTGTGTGTGTGTGTGTGTCTTCGCGTAATTTATTCCGTTTTCTTTTATGACTCATGAGATTTTAGCCGCGTAACTTATTCCGTTTCTTTTATGACTAATTAAGTTTTAGCCGCGTAACTTATTCCGTCTTATGACTACCAAAATTTTAGCCGCGTAACTTATTTCGTTTTATGACTAATGATATTTTAGCCACGTAATTTATTCCGTCTTATGACTACTGAAATTTTAGCCGCGTAAATTATTCCGAGTACGTGTGAGGACGGATGACAGCGAAACATCGCAAATGAAAGTATATGAATAATGTGTTAAAAAATAATATTGTACGCGTGTCAAATCCAACATCCAATTGTGAACCATGCAGTGAGAGAAAAAGAAAAGAAATATCAAAATAAGAATAAAAAAATATATATATGACCTCAATATTGTTACAACATCGAAAAAACAATAAAAGTAGTTTTATCTAAAATTTTGAGTAGAATTACTTGAAATTTTTACATATTCGACATATTGAATTCATCATTTTGAATTTTGAAAAAGTCACTTGGATTTCGAATTCCGTTATACCCGAAACTATGAATTGATAAACTGAAAATTGATAATTCTTCAATTTGTTTGTAGCTTCTGGATTATAGATTCGTACACAAAATTTGAAGCATTTTTACTGATGTTGACAAAGCCACCATCTTAAACAATGGCAACAGGACCTTATTTCGTTTCGAGAAATATCAATAAACTATTCTAAACTGTAAATAAAACAGCTTTTACGTTTGAACCGTGTAGAAACCTACAATTTAGCAATTAACTAAATTTCGAATATTAAGGGGATTCTAAACGAAATTTAAATGCCCATTGCATTTTAGGCCTCTTTTATTCGATACCCTACGCTCTCAATTTTCCACCGATTGCGATGAAATTTTTTTTAAAACTACACGAGACGTATAAAAAGGCCTTTGTGGAGCCAAAATTTTGAATAACATCACTGAATTTTCTAAATAAATACTTATTTGATCATGCATAAGTTCTAAGTTTTACCGCAAGCGCTGCGATCGGTTCATATCGTAATGCTTTCAATGACGTCACAAAATTATGAGAAAATATAACTAATATGGCGGCCCGACACGCAGCTGTTTGTCAGTCATATGGATTCGTCATTCAACTCCGAAATCCAAAGTTTCAAAATATTGTACTCCGCACGAGCCGTGCAAAAATTTTTTGTCGATTCTTGACGATATCATGTAGATATCGTGCATCACGATCGGTCTCTCCATGATGACAAAAGGCGAGGAGGAAGACAAAACAACGACACAATTACCACAGGGAAGCAGCCTGAAGATTCACCAATGAATCCACCAACCAATTGTTCCAGGTATTTTTTAACAATAATAATTTATTTGCATCCTATCAGACTCCACCTACTGAGAGTTCTGGTAATAATAAAAAAAAATGCGAAATATGAAATCTCTATAGATGTAAATAATCATTAATAAAAAGTTTATTCACTTCTTACCAGACTCGTATAAATAGAGTCGACAGCTCCGGTATCAATTACACAAAATACGATATATGAAATGTCATTAGATGCAAATAATCATGTATCAAAAGTTTATTCGCTTCTCACCAGACTAGTACCATACCAAGAGAAATTTAAATGCCAGCACAGGCATTTAAACTGGGTGTTTAAATTTCGTTTAGAATCCCCTTAATAGATACACGCAGCACATAAAAATCCAAATCGACAAAATTGTACTCAGTGACCCTAAAACTCCAAAAGTAAATATTCTTAAATAAAAATACGCATTCTGTTTAAACTTCTAGTTCCAACATTTTGAAATCGCTACCTTGGATATCGAAAAAATTATGACTGGTTGCATGCCTGTTTTCAGCTATCCCAAAACAGTGTGGGATTATAGTGGGATGCAATCGTGGAAAGCGATTGGTTGCATATTCGTCGTGTTCTGATGGACGCCGACTTTGTAAACACAACATTTATAGAGAAACGTAATTTTCCATTTTTTTGTTACTTACGCAGAGTCGTCGATTCCAGGCCCATATTCGAGTCTTGTCGCAAAAATTTCGGTGTCTAACGTATCATTTTTTTACCGCTATTCGTTCTCCTTTACTTGTTATTGCTGCTTGTTTCTCGGGTTTTAACTCTTTTTTTAAATTTTAAAAATTATGTCTACAACGAATAAAAAATAAAAAATGTTTACCATTTTTTACTCCTATAAGCCCTTGGTAAACGCACGCCCCCTAAAGCTGAGTCTTGCGACGTAATACACTTTCTCCAAAAATCTCGGCGGAAGTAATTATCACCAAATATTCAGCGCCCGGAGACAACTAACGACCATAAAGATTTTGAAACAAAGCATCATCACATTACTTACCATAAATCTCAAATCCGGCTAGTGTCGTTGTTCAATGTAAAAAGGTATTACATCGTCTAATCCTACTGTAATTGCTGCTCAGTTCACATATCACAAATATGATAAAATGTTACATTATGTATTAATTACTGATCTGTTACAAGATAAAGAAATATTCATTTTGTCGAGATATTCGCAAATTTCACGATTTATTTGATATATTGTCAAAATGAAGTTTTAGTTTTGATGGCATTTAGACCAACAATGGTATGTACTCTATTATTTGATATAGTATTAGGTGTATTCGAAGTAAACATTTTAGATATAGTTAGACGTCATGTTTTGAAAAGTGTCTTTGACGTCTGTGTAGCGACTCGTGTCGTCTCCAATAAATTGAGTGTAAATTGAGTTGTTACGAAATCGTGTTTTTTTTTCTTTCATATGCATAGAGAGCAGTGTAACATAATAATAAAGACTTAAAAATAGATACGGTTTCCATTTCAAATCGGGCGAGAAAATGTTGATATACCAAAATGATTAACCATTTAATATGTTGTTCTTTAGGGTAAATAAGGTATTTTTGAACAGATTTTTATAGAGTTATACCCAATTTAAATTTAGGAACAAAATTCCACGATTTGCAAAACATAGGATATAAAACATTTTAAATTTGGAGCACTTTCTACAAAAATTAATCATTCCTCATGCATATAATTGTGTTATTGATACTTGCACCCAGGGACATTGATTCTGTCTGGGAATCATGGCAAAAAACAAAGATATCTGGGGGGTTCCCCGACAAAATCAATGACCCTGGGGGTACCTGCACGACACGTAATATCACACTGTTATATGATCCATTCCACGTGAATCGGAGTAGTCACCTCCCAGAAATTAGTCAAATTTTGCATATCGTCAGTTCCTGGTGATATAAACTATGGTGTCAAATATTTTTCCCGAATGTAAAATGAACAATAGAAAATTTTTCGACTTTTTAATTAATAATTTTATAGGGACAAGCACCCCCCGCGCACACATTTACTGTGAACACAATGCAAGCCGAGCATATAGAAATTTATGTGTCAGGTTCGTTGACGCCCGTTCGCGGTATCGCGTAGAAAGATCCGAACGTGGAAATAGAGACAGCCTAATAAATGTGTGTACTCTTCAATTTTGATGTGTGAAACCGTACGAGCTGCACACTTGTGATGTAGTGAGTGAGCCTACACCCACCTGAAAGGACAAAAATCATTAATTAAATTATACGTTGGGCCTGCCTTCCCGCACTTGACAGGGACACCCGGTCCGCTGCCCAGAATGTCACTGCAAGCTTAATTTTTAATACGCAGACTCTGACCCTCCTACGGATACGTGAGTAGTCGGGGAATCGGAGCGGGCGGAAGCCGATCGACTGACAATGCGAGACCGTGAGGCAACGACTGTCCCTCCCTCGAGAATTTCCCCCAAATGTATAGGCGGAAGTCCCGCCTCAGCACGCAACACTCACTCTGTCATACACGCACCTTTCGCTCTCGTTCACTCGCATGCATTGTTTATCTTTTCCGGAGCACCTGTCCGTTACAGTTCGAAATGAATGACCTTGATGTTTTGCATTTTCATGCCTGAAAGAACTGATTATGTGGATATTCTGATTTTCATTTATTGTTGGGAAGAGAAATTTATTCTTCTACGTTTGGGGCTGCTTCTAAAATTCGTCATATTTTCCAAATAAACGACCTGGAGTGATGTTTTGTATTTTGATGTCCGAAAGAACTCCTCATGTGGATATTCTGATTGTCATTAATTGTTGCGAAGAGGGATTTAATATTTTACGCACAGTAGTGAATCTAAAATTCGTCACATTTTCAAATAAACGATCTGGAGTGGTGTTTTGCATTTTCATGTCAAAGGAACTCATTATGTGGATATTCTGATTTTTAGTCATTGTTGTAATGAACGATGTAATGATCTACGCTCAGGGATTTTATCATCTACATTCAGGACTGCTTTTAAAATACGAGACATATTAAAAGAAAATTACTTGGAGTGATCTTTACATTTTCATGTCCAAAGGAGCTCGTTATGTGGATATTTCGATTTTCGTACGTAAATGATCTAATTACTTATGAAGACTTACTAAATATTTTACCATGATTCCGTATTATTGAAAAATGTTCTATTTCTTATGAAGATTGGACCTTGCTAATTCCAAGAAAAATTTACTGGAGCAGCATATGAACGATTTCTGCACGATGAACTGCCGATATTGTTAATCGAGTTGCCGCAAGAGGTCCGTGAAAGGCTGATCTTCCAGCAAGATGGCGCACCAGGACACAACGCTGGAATAACTACAGCAGCTCTTAATGAGTTATTTCCGGAGATATGGATCGGGACTCGTGGTCCATCGGCAAAATACCCCGCACGATCCCCTGATTTGACTACGCCAGACTTTTTTCTATGGGCTTCTTAAAAGAAAAAGTGTATGCCACACCAATCCAAAGTTGTGAACATTTAGAAGACAGACTCCTGACGTTTTGGCTTCCGTTAGCGACCACATGCTCCGAAAGATCCCGATGAACATTTTCAAGAGAGCACAATTACGCATAAACAATAATGGGGGGGGGGGGGCATTTCGAACAACATTTATGAAAAGCGCAATATAAAAATTAATTTTAAACTTGTAAAAAAACATCAAAAAGAAATGCGTCAATCATATAAATTGTTTAATTACTTACGTCTAATGAAATAATAAAAAATAGCCTACCTTTAGTGACGCACATGAACGGATTGAGAGGATAGAGCTTGATTCAGAAATTCGCGTTTCTATATCCCCGGTTACATTCTACTTTTACTGCCAAATGCCACTCGAGGTCATTTACTTTTAATATTTGTCGTATTTTAAAAGCAGCGCTGCGCGTAGATGATAAAACCCCTCTTCACAAGAATTAATAAAAATCGAAATATCCACATAAGGAGTTCCTTTGGACGTGAAAATGCAAAACATTACCCCAGGTCTTTTATATGGAAAATTTTTCGAATTTTAGACTGACTACTAGGCGTAAACTATTAAATCCCTCTTCACCACAATGACTGAAAATCAGAATATCCACATACTCAGTTCCTTCGAACATGAAAATGCAAAACATCAGTCCAGGTCGTTTACTTTTAATATTTCTCATATTTTAGAAGAAGTCCTGAGCGTAGATGATAAAGTCCCTGAGCGTGAAACATAACATTTCGAAAATTTCACGAATTTTAGTAGCAGCACCGTACTTAGAAGATTAAATCCCCTTCACAACAATGAATGAAATTCAGTATATCCGCATAATGAGTTCCTTCGTACGTGAAAATGCAAAATATCCCTCGCGGTCATTTATTTTTATTATTTTATGTATTTTAAAAGCAGTCCTGAGCGTAGATGATAAAAATCCGCTTCAATAGAATTAATAAAAATCGAAATATCCACATAACGAGTTCCATCGGACATGAAAATGCAAAACATCACTCCAGGCCATTTATTTGGAAAGTTTATAATGAATCCAAGATAAATTTATAATTTTGTTAGTTATTTGTATTTGTATTTTATTTATTTTTAGCGCCCTGGCTGTGCGTAAACACGTTGCTTTCGGGCACATTTTCTGATACAGAGTTGTATATAAATATAAAAAATAAAAGTTTTGGTTACACTTAAGTCTAATCAAATAGAAGAAAATTGAAGGAAAACAAACCGGTGAAAATTTTTGATATTAGAACGCTCGTATATAACCGAGGATACAGCCAGTGGTGACATACGGATACCTGTAATAATATTATGAGATTTTATTGTGGTACATAGTAGAGATCAGTTATGGGTGAACAGATTTTTGATTGATTAATTAATTAAATTTGGATAGCAAGTAGAGAATGATTGTGGTCACCACTGCCTATGTCCTTTGACAGTAAAAAGGCATATAAACATTCTTTGAACAATTGAGCGGAGGATGCATTTTTTATTTCGCGCGGGAGCTCATTCCATAGTCTGGACGCTAAGACTGGAAAGGATTTCTGATAGGCAGAGGTTTAAGTATACGGTACTTGCAAAACCTTAGCTGAAACCCTGGTGACTCGCAGTGTTGTTTCTGAACGTAGAGTAAAAAGATTGTATAAATAGGTTGGCATCTTAACCAGTAATATGTTACGCGTTATCGTGGCTAGAAAGTATAATCGTTGATACTTTAGTGGAAGCCACCCGAGTTTGCGCCGGTACGGCGAAACGCTGCATTCACGCTTTAGGTTGAAGACGAACCTCACACACGCATTGAGTAAACGCTGGCACTTATCGCTACGAGTACGTGAAATGTTGGTATAAGCACACAGCAATAGTCGAAATGTGGGAAGATGAGGGCAACCACTAGGTCTAGCCTAAGTTTGGTAGACAGTACATTCTTGTTGTACTTAAGGCGATAGAGCGTGGAATGAACTTTTCTAGAAATTTCATTAATTTGGGTATTCCAGGTTAGCGTTGAATCAAGTTTTAGTCCTAGATTCGTTACCACTGGAAGCAGGGGGATGACAGTACTCTCAATCGTTAGCGGAGGGTGGTCAGACCGATTGTGTCGATTGATATAAGGTGTAGAGCCTAATAACATTCCTTTCGTCTTAATAAGATTTAACGAGAGGCCATTAGTTCGAGAGTATTTCAATACGGCTGCAATATCATTATTTAATAGGTGTATTGCAGACGTCAGTTCCGAATATTTGCATCGTAGCATGATTTGCAAATCATCAGCATAGAGAAGATGAAAGGAGTATTGTAGGACTGTAGGTATGTCATTAATAAATATAGAAAATAGGAGAGGTCTCAAGATCGAGCCTTGTGGAACTCCCGCAAAGACCTCTCTCCAGTTTGACTTCTCTCCAGCTTTCCCTGTAACTGCCTGTCTGCGTCCTGTTAAAAAGGAGGCAAACCAGCGCAATGCGGGTGCAGAGATTCCGAGTTGTTTCAGTTTGTGAAGTAGGATTATGACATCAACGGTGTCAAATGCTTTGGAGAAGTCAAACAAAATCATGAGTGTGACCATCTACTCATCAATTCCCTTCCTTACATAATCGCAGGCCGCTATTAGTGCAGTCTCAGTGCTGTGGTATTTTCTGAAACCACACTGAAATGGATTTAACAGATTTTTGGTGATTAGATAGTCCATGAGCTGCTCGTAGACCACACGTTCTAATAGTTTCGACTGCAGAGCAAGAATGGCGATAGGACGATAACCCGATATTGATGAAGGTGATGGGATCTTGTTTATCGGAGTAATTAATGCTCTTTTCCATTCTTCGGGCAACACTCCGCGCTCGAGAGATAAATTTATGATTTCGAGGATGAATTCTGATATGGCGGGGAATACTGATGTTATCAATCGAAGATCTATACCATCCGCAGCTATAGCATTTGTGTGGATGCCCTTGAGATATCTAATTATAGTGGCTTCGTCTGTCTGTTGAAATGTGAATTCATGTGGACTGTCTGATTAGTTAAAAAGTTCGGGAGGCAAGCGAGTGGAGGGGTGCGAGTTGTAGTTTGTTATTGAGGTAAAATATGCATTTAAGTCATCTAAAGTATGTAATAACATAGATTGTGATGTCTTACTTTTCACGAGGTCTAGACGTCGCAATTCTGGCCATATTGCCGATGGGGCAGTGATGTTTTGCAGTCTAGTAGCATAATATTTTGTAAGGGCATTAAAGACTAGGCGACGCACTTTTTTCCTCAGAGTCTTATAATCAGTCCACGCAACAAGATCTCCGTATTTTTTGTAACGCTTATAACAGTGTTAGTTATTTGAGTTAGTTGTTAGTTATTTGAGTTAGTATACAGCCTTTAAAGTATACAGACGTGTTGACTCGGTCGAATTTCGGTTAACGTTCGCTCACATATTCGGTAATTTAATAATAAAAATACACCACGTAATTTGTTTAATTTCAAGTGAAGTTTTCAGTGTTGCGTGTTATGCATTACATATATTACGATTTTTAAAGTGCAATTCGTCTTAATATAAACTGTCGTTTTAAGGGCACCATAGGAGGACAACATAAATTTTTAGTCCGATTACATTTTTATCATACTCATATTACTATCGGATTGGATATATATATATATACGTTGCTATTTTTCAGTGTTACGAATGAAAGACGTCCACAAGGGGTCCTTGTTGGGTCAGGTCAGGTTCTGACACCAGCCCAGTCGGATGTGGGTCGAGGGTATTTGGGAAAGGTGATGGATGTACGATCACCAGTTTAGGTGATGAAGGGGCGTTTATTAACCCCACCTGAAAAATCCCTTTGCTGTGCGGACCAACACCCGTACAGAGGCAACGGCGCGCTATATCGAAAGCACGGGCCGTGCATTTAGATTTCCCGTCGTTCCTGACTCGCGACGGATTTCGAGCCCGTATCACTCGATCTCGGTAGATCGTGCGTTAAGTTTGTATGTCCAGCCAAGACTGTCTTTCTTTGAGATCCGCCTCGACGACGTCGACGGATCATTCCGACGTTCCCGTATACGTCTGCAGTTTTCGCCCCAGGGAACATGATGAGCTTTTAGTTTTGCTTCCAGAGTGCTTACACTTTCCTGGAACATTCGTGTCGAAATAATGCAACTTGAACTCGGATTGCGCACCTGGTCTCACAGCTGAAATACGAGACTGGATGCACGGTGTTTCGTTGCACCGTAACGCTAGACAACCTATATTATTTCCTAGATCTTAATTTGCTATAATAATTACCATCTAGCTAATCTATAATATATGTTTCAATATTACCTAATTATAGTTATATTTATGTGATCTGCGATTGTCGTTTAATCTTAATCGATCACGCGATTGGTTACGATCCGCCGGTCGTAACACCTACCCCCCAAAAAAATCGGCGTTCCACCGCACGGAAGTCGGAGCGACATACGAAGGGGACATCGACCACCCCCTGGCCAATTCGAAACGGATTTAAATAATTTTTTTTTTTTAAATACGCAGAAATGTCTCTACTTTACATTTCGAGTGGAGAATTTTGATACAACAATTTTGTGATGAGCAATGCGTTCCCAAAGTTGCTAATCTTCGACGACTGCAGGCAACTCTTTGACGTATATAATTTTTTATCGCGTTAGATTCCATATGAAGTTTCTGAGGTTTCTGATTAAGAATATGAAGTCAAAATAAAAAAATTTAAAAT
This sequence comes from Trichopria drosophilae, assembly GCA_030407085.1. NCBI lineage: Eukaryota > Metazoa > Arthropoda > Insecta > Hymenoptera > Diapriidae > Trichopria > Trichopria drosophilae. Next base: position 76,418,912 of record CM059582.1, read on the forward strand.
GGCGAATCCAATACGGCGGACAAAAATCTTTAAATTACCTAGATCGGCTTTCGATTTGTTACTCGGCGGTTTTTGAGGTCTGCGATTGAGAATCCGATAGCATAATTTTAAAATTCAAAATGGTGAATCCAATATGACGGACAACATTTTAACAATTTGAGAGCATTTTGTGAAAATCCATACGGGGGGTTTTGGGATTCGCTGAGTACGAATCCGACGTCAGTTTTTCGACATTCAAAAGGGCGAATCTAACATGGCGGACAAAAATGTGTAAAATTATTTAGATGCGCTTGAGATATGTCGCTCAGTAGTTGTTGTAGTTTCAGATTAGGAAGCTGAAGCCAATATTAGGAATTCAAAATGGTGGATAAAATATTGCGAACAAAATTCTTTTCCATTATTTAGGTCAACAAAAAAGGTGAATTCTCTTATCGGTTGCGAAGGTGTATGATTAAGAATGTAAAGATAAAATTTAAAAAATTAACATAGAGTATCAGGTATGGCGGATGAAAACGTTTAAAACTATTGTTCAGTGGAGGTTCAATCTTGGAGTTCTAATTAGCGTCACGGTGTTTTATATAAAATTTGTCACGATTATAAAATCAACACATATAATGTAGTTATTTTCAAATATATTTGACAGAAAAGGGGAACGAGATGTAAAAGATAGAAGCTTTTTTAACAATAGATTTATTTAGAACATATGACGTTTAATCATTCTTCATCAGAACTCTCGTTGGAGATATTTTCAATTATTAATCCAGGAGCACCAGAAAGAAGGCTCACTCTTTTCCGGTGTTTTATTTCACCAGATAAAGTAACTTTAGGGTCCGCATATATTGTCCATCTTTGAAAAACATTACGTTAGTTGTTTTTCGTGATATTTTTCGAGAAGTTGCTTCAGCAAGTCAGGTCATTTTTATAATCTTTAATTTAAGCAATAAAACAATGTCTAGTTCAAACATTATTATCGGTCTTTGTGTAGAGAACCGTTTTTAAACGATTCCATCACATAGTACTACTTCTTAGCTTCGAAAAACCATTTTCCTATATCATTTTATGATTTTTGAAATTAGGATATACAATTTTGAATTAAAAACTTATAGTAACAAATTTCAAGCGGATCTAAGGGTATCCGGACAAAATATTACTCTGAAAAATATTACCGTAAAATATTACAGTAAAATATATTACTTGAAAAAATATTACGGTAAATATATTATTATGAAATTGGTTTCTAAAATAATTAGGTAATTTGAATAAAATTTAAATGTAATTAATAATGTAATTAGTAACATTATTTTGTATCATCGTTGAGTACATTATATTGTTTGTTACATTATATCATTGTATTGTGCGCAATCCACATAATTATTCAATATGCGTATTAAATAAATGTAATTGATTTATTTATTTAAATAATGCAATTCTTTTATGTTAATCATTTTTTGTATTACTATTATTATTCAAAATTATTATATGTATATGGGACATTCCTTCTCAAATGGACACCCCATGCTGTCCAAAATTCGTTTGACTTTAAAAATATTTGTTTAGGCTTAAAATTTTGCAAATTTTATCTAGATTTCAGAACAGTTGAGCGGTTTTTGAAGTAAAATATGGGCGACCAAATATGGCGTCGAGAAACAGGAAAACCAAAGATGAAAAAATTACTATTTCAACATAAACTATGAAAATGTCGATTTTAAATACTCCTATTGGGCTTAAATTCCACGTTTGCATAGAGGCTCTGACGAACCACATGGCACAATGCGAAATTTGAAATAGTGGATCCAATATGGCGGCAGCATATCAACGATTATGCGTCCTGCCACAAAATTTTCTCAAATTCGCTTGGTTATTGATATTCGGCGGTTTTCTTTATGGCTGATTGTTTTTCCATAGTCAAAATATCGGAATCCAAGATGGCGGGTCCAATATGGACGCCAAATATGGAAAATGTTAATAATTATTCAAAGTTGAACCCTTCGAGACTCACATTTCAAGGAATATACTAATTATTTCAAAGCGTACGGTGCACATAATTTTCGGGGTCGCTGATTTCGAATAAATAAATATCAGTTTATCCAAATTAAAAATCGCGGATCAAATGTGGCAGATAGATTTTGAAAAACTGAGAAAAATTGGTGAAAATCGTTACACCAGAGTTTTGGGGATTGCTAAAAGAAAAAATTATTTAAATCCGTTTAGAATTGACCAGGGGGTGGTCGATGTCCCCTTCGTGTGTGGCTCCGACTTCCGTGCAACGCCGTGCAACTCACGGGGTGTAGTGAGCTTGTCGGGATCCTTGCGCAAACGCTCCGGCGTTCTCGATTTTTTCTTGCGACACCTTTTACATATCTCGCTCGTTTTCGAGTTCTCACTGTCTCCTTCGTTTTCATTGAGACATTTCAGATTGATTTTTCCCTAAATATGATGAGTGAAATCCTTTTGGATCGCGACTGGTGGCGGTTCTTTCGGGGAGGGTTTTGTTTCCCTTTCCACGGATCTAAAGGAGGGTACGTGTTCTTCCTCCGTTCCACTAACGTGATCATAACTGAACGAAGTGTCGTCAGCTTGCGGTATGACGTTCTTGGAGGGCCAAGAACCCATCCGGTCTTCCCACCGAGTGCGATAATCATTGTTTCGATTATGCACGAATTCATTGATGTCAGTAATGACATCCTGCGATGTATAGGAATGATCGGGCATGGAACCCGTGTCCATAATTACTGTGGAGTCTAGATGCGACTTGTTCGCCAGTGTCGGCGTTGTTGGGGGGGCGCCCGCGAGATTTCGCATATTCCGAACGAGAATCGGCCGATTTGGAGAAGTTTCTCCCTTATAATTCCTGCCCGGCCGCGTTCTCCCAGGTACGGTGACTGTTACGGACGGAATCGATGTTTTATCAACTGCGGTACCCGGCGTAGGTTTTTTCCCACAGAGGTGGTTTTCCCTACGCCATTGCACACACGAATGGGGGTATCTCTCAAAATGAAGCAGGCCTGTTAGGTAAATTATGTAAAAGGCCCTTCGAAATGGTGACGATCTCGATAAAAGTATTTGTATTTCGAATAGTATAATCGATATATAATATTACGTTGTAGTCTATTTAAAGGTTCAAGAAATTGAAAAGTCGAAGTAAGATGTAAAAAATTGACGATCGGGTTTTTTCAGAACGTTTCGGGACGTCGTCGGGTTAGGAAGTCAGCGTCGCGATCGGATCGTCACCGGTTGATCGCAATAAAATTTAAATAGTTTCTTGTGGCCGATCAAATCGTGTGCGTTATTAAAAAACCCTTCCACCAGTCGTTAACAAATTGGTGCCGAAACCTGGGAGCAATCCCGGGTATGGTGGAAGTTGGTTTTTTGCGGGTGTTCGCGATTGAACTTTGTGCCGCACAAATGTACATGGGACTGTCTCCCGCGTGTGTGACAAAGTGCTGGGACATATCGACATATCAATGTCTTGTAATGAAGGACTGAAGTCTGGGAAATTTTGTCGAGGACAGCGACCGGAAGACGGAAACGAGGACAGGAGGGACGACTTGAAGATTGCTTATCGAAATCAACCATCAGGATTCGCCCATGTACTACGTCACAGGATTCAAATGATCGGTCAAGAGGTTTACATCGGCGAGTGTAAAAGGACTTTAGCATGGTGAGCTATGCATGTTGCGATAGTGCGATTAAATAATTTCGAAAATCCGTATATTCTAATGTTTTATGACGCGCTCGCTATATGACTCCATGTCACATTCGTGATGCGCGATCGTGTTCTGTTGTCTTCCACGACGCTCCGACTCCGATTTCAAATGCGAAAAATTTCATTCCATGATAATATATATATATATATATATATATATATATATATATATATATATATATATATATATATATATATATATATATATATATATATATATATATATATATATATGTATGTATGTATTCTAAACGAAATGCCATACCGATGAAGATTATTTAAATTCGAACGGCTCTAACCTTTAGTGAAAATAAATCATATTTAGTCGCGACGAGTTGGATTGGAGATGATTTTCTCGGATAGACGCGCGATCGTGTTTTGTCGTCCCCCACGACGCTCGATTTGACAGTTAAAAATAATAATTACGATGATTCATTGACAGTTCGATAATTTATGATCGTATTTGTTATTCGTTTTCTGAATCGGAGACGTCGACAACTTATTAATAATTAATTAAATTTATATCTAATACGTTCGAGTATAGTAAATTTGATTGCTTTCGGAATTCGGATTTCGGAGTCGGAAGTTCCCTGTAAGAAACAGTTGACGCTCTTCGTCGTGTATGCGTGTATAAATATTATATGCCATCTGATTCGCCTTTAATGTGCACGGAAAGAAATTGCTAGGCTTGCGTAATAGTTTTGCGTGAAGCCTTTGTTTCACAGTTTTCCCTCTCAAAACGGAGGGTTCTAAAGTTAAATAGTTACCGCTATTTTTGCGAATGCCTTCTTGAAAATTGATTGAAATAAATTTTACTTGATTGGGAAAATCAAAATAAATAAAAGAAAAATTTTACCTTTAAGAATGTACGATTATTAGTAGAGTACTACCTGTCATGTAACCAAATAGGGTAATTGAAATGTAATTAGTTCTGCAAGCTTTGTTTGAATTCGCTAATATTCACGATGATTAATTTATTCAAATTACAGGTTGAATTAAATAATTTATATTAATAACGAATAAGAATTCGAACAAATTTTAGAATGGGGATAAATTTTAAATTCTAAATTCGATTATATTGAGAATCGAACATAAATACGGGCATATATGCAGGGAAATAGAACGAAAAATCATTAAGTCAATAATTGTAAATTTAATAATTAAAAGTGTGAATTGTACGAAGTTGGATGACGAAACGTTAGGCATCCGATTACGTACAAATCACTCTACGATATGTTTGGCAAAGTTTTATTCAACGTTGCAATTCGGCAATTTAAGCCGAAATATCGATCCTTTCGAGTTTATTGACTGTCGAGTACCAGTCAGCGCCTTTGACAGGTGTTCTGACAAACATCGTCTTTCACTAGATGTCCGTTAGAACATCGCGCCATAATAAATGTTCGAACAAAACTGTTGCGAACAGAATCGATTTTTTGAAATCTGCGGTAATCGGTACAGGTTTTTCCTCCACATGAGTGGGATTTTCCCTGTGCCATTGCACACCCCAAACGGGGGTGCTTCTCTTAAAAGGCGGTTGCAGCCGCACGATACGGGGACCTGTAGGTGTATGTTTGTAGAGGTCCTGCAGGGCGGCAATACCGACAATATTGATATGTTATATTGTTGCTAGAAAATAAGTAGTGATAGGCCTTAAGGAGAGATAATAGTTTGAATCTTGATTTGGTTTGTTTTGGTTTGATTTGGAGTCTCCTTTTCGAGTTTGCAAGATATCACTTTTGGATATCGTACTCTGAACCTCTCGCGATATTTGTAGTGCAAACGGAGTGTTTACCGGAAGTGGATTTTCGGGTTTCGGAGCAGAGTGACAGCCTGCTTCGTAAACAGCGAAAATTTACTGGTGATTCAGTTTGTAATGCGAAATATTTTGAGAGCAGATATCGCCTTAGATATCGACCTTTGATGTCGCACTGGGCTCGCTTTCGGATGGAAAGTAACCTGCGTGGTTTCGAGCACGAGGAATTGGAGTCGGACTCCGATTTTTGATCTGTGCTGGCCTCCAGGCGAAGGAGAAGTTGGAGGTACCTCTCAAAATGAAGCAGGCCTATTAGGTAAATTATGTAAAAGGCCCTTCGAAATGGTGATGATCTCGATAAAAGTATTTGTATTTCGAATAGTATAATCGATATATAATATTACGTTGTAGTCTATTTAAAGGTTCGAGAAATTGAAAAGTCGAACTAAGATGTAAAAAATTGACGATCGGGTTTTTTCAGAACGTTTCGGGACGTCGTCGGGTTAGGAAGTCAGCGTCGCGATCGGATCGTCACCGGTTGATCGCAATAAAATTTAAATAGTTTCTTGTGGCCGATCAAATCGTGTGCGTTATTAAAAAACCCTTCCACCAGTCGTTAACAGTGACCGTCTTCGGAGGTTCTGACGCGCCGGCATATACAGGTACCTAACTCCAGTATTTACTCACTGACGACCCTTTTGGCCGTCGTGATGTTTTCGGTGCCCTTTCCGTATTAACATCGCTTCTCTCGGTGATTGTGGCAGTGTTTTCGTTCCTGCGTGGTATTTTATGATCCGTAGGATTTCCCGAACTCGAATCTGACCTTTTGCGCCTATCGTATTGATGGAATACCTTCCGCCTTTTCGATCCTCGTTCGACCGGTTTGTGCTTCTGGAGCGGAAACACATTTTTCATATTCGACGGTTCATTTTGCTCGTCCGTGTCATCATTTTCCTCCCGTTCGACACCGTCTGCTGGATTCCTCGACAGCGTATCGGCGTTCACGTTTCATTGGCCAGGCTTGTAGACCACTTCGTAATCGTAATATTCAAGCTTCATTCTGAAACGATACGTACGAATTTTCAATTCCTTCATCGTTTTTAAGAACGTGAGAGGTTGATGATCGGTCACTATAGTGAATTTTCGACCGTACAGATACGTAGTCAATTTTGTCGTAGCGCTTAGTGGTTCACCCGGTGGGTGAAACCTTCGCGAGTGCTTCGTGACTAATGCTCGCGCGTGCTCTCTTACTTCGTCCGTTAGTGACGTTAAATCCATGAGCGCCAACACGCGCTCCACCCGGCCTCCATCCGTATGTGCTGTATGGACTTTCGCGTTCCTCGGAGGTTCTGACGCTTTGTCGATTTCGCCGTCCGTGTCGTCGGTTTCGTGCCCGTTCTCGCACGCGAATAATTACACATGCTTCGAGGGTCGCGGAGATTTTTATATGCACCGGAAAATCGTTGGTATATAGCATACGCATACCCTCCCGGTTTCGCACGAGAATAATTCCTAAATATACTCCGTTAGTAGTCTCTATCTTAGGGAGCAATCCGTACTCCAATGTATTACCGATCTTCACCCGTATTACGTTCCGACTTCGTGGCGGCAGTTCCACGCGGCTCGAGTCCGCGAATGACAGCTGGTCGCCCCCGATATGGAAGATCACTTTCTCTCGGGGCGCATATCTCCTCGCAGTGCCCCAATTTTCACTATGTTTATCTCGGCCCCCGTTTCTATGAGGAACGTCCCCTCTGAAATTTCCAGATCTGGGCTCTAGAATATTAATAGCGGGTATGAGAAGAAACCCGCTTCTCCAAAATGAATGGCTGCTCGTCTTTTTTCAGCAGGTTGACTTTGCGGGCGGGCACTCTGGACTGATTTCGCGGGTCGCGGCCCGAGCGCCTTGCGAGTTTAAAGTCGCGTTAGGGCCTCCGGGCTTTCGGCCCACTGAATTTTCCGGGGTTTCTTTTATTTTTTTTGTATTGTTAATTAACGGGGGAAATCGCTCTTTTTTGCTCAATTGTTGCCGTATTTTAAATTGTAAGATTTTGCGAAAGCTGCAGATCGACTTAGAAAGATGGCGCCATACTTCACATTTGTGTATGAAATGTAGGACTGCAGAAACCTACACCAAGTACAGCGGCGGTCATGAGTCGATTTCCGCCAGATAAACAATACTTTCAAAACGTGAACATAAATAACGTGGCTCGTCTTACCAACAGCGAACTGCTGCTTGTAAACGAAATCGAAAAATTGTTCACCAGACGGGGATCGAACTCACGACCTACCACTTCGTAACCCAGTGCGTTAACCGCCTGAGCCACGAAGCCGATTATATTTTGCCCCTGAGTTGGACCAGTCCCGTGGAGATCCTCCTCCGGTTGTGTCTGGACATTTTGACGATTATTCCAGGAATTTCCACGATTTTGTCCGAAAAACTGCGGGCGCTCCCGCTCCCGCTATCCCCCCTGATAATACCCACGTCGATTTTCAAAACCCCTCGACTGGTGGAGGTTTCCCCGTCGCTGACTCGCGAAATTTTGCCCCCGACTATTGGGGTTTCCGCGACAGTTATCATACGGGGGAGTGGGCGTTCGCGACTCATTTTTATTCTGTGACCTGCTCAACGTCAGGCATCGCTCTCGGGTGTGCCCTGTTCGTAGGCAGTGAACGCACTGCGTACTATTATATATTCTAATTTCGCAGTCCCTTTCGTTATGCCCTGTTCTGTCGCAGTAGGCGCATCTATCGTCGGGGAAACTATAGCCGTATCCGTCATCCCGAAAGTGTGTATCCTCCGCCACAACGACACGCGCGGCCGCCGGCCCCTCTGTGTTTTCACGCCCTCTGTGTTTTCACGGACCGCGTACTCTGTGGCCTCCTTTAGAGTCTCCGGATTCGTCATATAGGTGTGATTATTAGGCGTTCTCGTTTCTTCCGTCATTTTTACCGGCTTTCGATCGACTGTTGTCTTATCCGCGTGCTCGCGCCTTCGTCGAAAATCACCTCGCGTTTCACGGACGTCGCGTCTTTCCGTGACTGGCGATTGCGGTCACGGATTTTTTTGTAACCGGGCAAAAAAACAACGTCGCGAATTTTAGTCATATACTGCGCTTGATTTCTACAGCCCGGGTACACGCAATATATATATATATATATATATATATATATAAAATGGCGATACATATATGTATATATATTTTGGTATTTACCGATGGTGGAAAAAGGAGGGCAGCGACTTACCAGTCGATCGCCCCAACGATCGTGAAGACGACGACGACGAGTAGAACTCTGGAAGTCATCTCCACCAATTAATTGTCCTTGAAGGGTGGCCGTAAGGTCTCGGGTTGTAGGCGCAGCGCTTTTGTAGAGTCGTGGGGAAATCCTAGGTCCCTGACGACTCCGTACGTCCGTTTTTATAAGTTCCTTGAACACTAGTGGAGTATGTGTATTATTCCATTTCTCCTCACTGTTTTTGTTTGTCACGATATCGAACGCCGTGATTATGTAGAAATGCCCGAATCGACGGCGTGCGTGTTGGAGACTAGGGTGTTGGAATAAATACTCCAAATTAATTGGCAAAATGTTCATTTAATATTCCACCGAATAGTGCGGATAAAGAAAATGGATACACTTAAATTTTTACTGTGCACGCGAGATGCCCATTTATGAGTGCGATCGAGAGAGTTTTTCCGATGCGAATCTCCAGTTATAGCAGAACGAGCGTGGCTTTCCATCCGATAGATTTTCGGAATTGAGGTTTTCGCACGTGTCGCACATGTGCTTGTTAAGGAACCGGAAGACTGACGCGACACCAACGAAGCGAGATTGCTCACTTGTTAATGAAAACAAGGCAAAGCTATCGACGAAAGGTTACCGACAATAATTTCGGAAATTCGCAGTAACATTAATACATATCGTAACATTCCGCCCTAAGCAACTTTAAAGGCTTTGTCTAGTTCCCGTTGTGCCCCAACGAAATTTTTGCCTCGATTGCTATACATGCATGTCGGTATGCTACGACGCGAGATAAAGCGTTTATACGCCGCGATAAAAGCTGCCGCAGAATAAACGGACACCAACTCTACGTGTACAGCTTTGACAGCTAAACATACGAATAACGCGATATATGCGAGATATGATTTTTGTCCGCGACCAGCAGCGAGACGTACGTGAATCCCCGCGTAGGCCCCGCGTAGTCGATTCCGCAATGTGTGAACGGACGATCAGGTCTCGATACTCGCGGAGTGGGAAGATTTCCCATCGGCTGATGTGGAGTATCAGCTCGAAATCTAGCGCATACGACGCAATGGAAGATAATCGAGCGCACGATTTTCTTCCCTTGGAGAAGCCAAACTGTTTGCCGTAAAGTGCGGTGAGTTTGTTGCACTCCCCCGTGTAAGCATCGAAGATGCACGTGGCGTACCAAGAGTCGGACAACTGGGTGACCACTTAAAACTACGGGGTGTTTGACGGCTGGTGGCAGATCGGCATTCCTCAAGCGACCACCTACGCGGATTAAACCGAATACGTCTAGATACGGATGCATGACTCCATTTCCGACGCTGAACTGGGATTGGATAATTATAACATCTAGCGTTGTGATTGCGCCTACGAGCTATCAAATTCGAAAAAAGGTGTTGGAGTTCTTATTGTAATTAAGAAACATACTGCAGCCACCCCTTGTGATATACATTATGTTCACCCAACTGCTGAACATATTTTTATCAGGATGCGGTTAAAAGGGCGGCAGAATATCTTTGCTGTCTCCTACTTTTCTCCATCTTTCAACTTCGTATAATAAGAATATGCGCAATTACTGAGTACTCTGGCCGACAAATTCACAAAACTGTGAATGGATGATTTTTCGCGATTTCAACTTGCCTAATATTCTTTAGAGCTATATTTCCGATACTCTTAATAACCACAGAAATGGATACGTGCAACTCAATATAATGGATAATGCGGCAGTTTTACACAGTACCTTCTCAACGCTAAATTTAAAACATATAGCACCATCGCCGTCTAACGGGTATACAATGGATTTGCTCTTTTCTTCATATACGTCTTTGCATTGCTCTACAGAAGAAGATTCCATATTACCAACCGACATGCATCATGTTACTAGTGTATTCAGTCTTAATATGTCACTGCCGTCATCATTATCTTTCAATGATAAGACTTTTGATTTTCTTAATGCAAATTACAATGTTTTAAATGATATTTTGTTTAATGTTAATTGGCGTGAAATTTTGTTGGATCCGGATGTATATAATATCATATATATGGCGTCTACGTTTAATTCTGCTTTAACTGATTTTATACATAATCACATTTCACAGAAATCTTTGTCCAATATTACTCGTTCTCGGTGGTATACATCAGATCTAATCCAATGGATTAACGCCAAAAAAGCCGTGCACAAGACGTGGAATGAATCTAACCTTCTTAATGATTACATAACTTTTAAACAACTTCGTGCGCGATGTATTCGTTCTTCCCGTGATCTTTATCTGCAATATATTAGGAAGGTTGAATTCTATTCCCGTACGAATTTCAAATCGTTTTGGGCATATATTAACAACCTGCGTAAATACAATTAACTTTCAAGTAACATGTTCCTTGGTGGTACTTATGCCGATAACGGTGTAGATATTGACAATTTATTTGCTACGAATTTTAGCTCAATTTATACCACCAGCGCCAATAGTCAACTTAGTCATCATCAAGAAGGATGTTGTTTGTGCTTCGAATCATTTAAAATGTGAATTAAGTTGTGGACCAGATATGATACCGTCGATTTTTATAAAAAAATGTATTCCTGCGTAAACTGAACCTCTGCTGCTGATTTTTAATACCTCTCTTTCATCAGGTATATTCTCATCAACATGGAAAATGTCTTTTATCACGCCGATTTTTAAATCCGGTAACAAACAAAATATTCTAAATTACCGTCCTATAACTGTATTGAATGCTTTAGCGAAACTATTCGATCGTATTTTTGCATCAAAATTGTCGGATTTTATATTCAGCAAAATTATTAATCAGCAGCATGTTTTTATAAAGGGTAGATCTGTGATAACCAATTTATTAGTTTTTAATTCATTCATGGTTGAGGCGTTTGACGAATCCACTCAAGTTGATGCAATTTTTTTAGATTTCTCGAAAGCGTTCGATTCGGTTGATCACGGTATATTAGTGAATAAATTGGGATTAGCCGGTTTTGGTGGGACTTTACTTGATTGGCTACACTCGTATCTCACTGGTCGATCACAAGTTGTACGTATTAAAGGTTATACATCTCACTTTTCTAATATTTCATCTGGTGTACCCCAAGGGTCCCACTTGGGTCCGCTACTTTTTAATTTGTTTATCAACGATGTGCAAGACGTTATCACATCTTCAAAGTTTTTACTTTACGCGGATGATTTAAAATTATATAACAAAATTGTATCGCATTTGGACGCTAGTAAAATACAACGTAATCTTGAACATATAGTAAATTGGTAATCTCAATGGCCTGCAATTAAACATCAATAAGTGTAAGGTCATGCATCTATCGAAGTCACGATCGTCTATGGATTTCCAGTACGCTATTATGGGTCATGACCTTGGAAGCGTTGCAACAACTAAAGACCTTGGGGTTACTTTTGACAATCACAGTTCTTATTCTGGACACTTGAAATTCATTACAGGCAAAGCTTTTAGGCAGCTTGGTTTCGTAACGCGATCTACAAAAAAATTTTCTGATACATCTGCAATTATTAATCTCTATAAGTCACTAGTTCTCCCACATTTAACATATGCAGCTCCTATTTGGTCCCCTCAAACTAAATCCGATGTTACGATATTAGAGTCTATTCAGAGAACATTTTTAAGATATCTTTCGAGCAAAACTAATAGCCCTATGCATCGTTTTTCACATGATTTTTCTGATATTTCAACATTATTTTAGCTTCCGACAATTAATTCGCTTCATATAAATACATAGATATTTTGACGGTATATAAATATCTAAAAACTTGTAAACCACTTTAAAAAAAATTGTAGTGGGATCTATTAAATCGCCTGATGTCTCTAACCTGTCCCCTACTCGTACACCTATACATACTTATAGAATGTATAGAACATTATGTGAGAACACTTGTAGGTCAAATTATTCATTTCATGCCCCTGTGAACCGACTGAGGATATCTTGGAATACTTTACCAGCCACTCTAGTTAAACGTCTTTCATCGCAATCTTTTATTTCTCAGTGTAGCAGAGTCATTTTGGCTGCGTATAATGCGTGAAGTATCTATCGCCACTGCGAGTTAATTATTATAAACGTAGTTTGTATGCGTTATTGTTTCTTGCGTATCTTATTTCCATGTATAGTTATTATGTCTCAATAATTTATGTATATTTCAAGGGCAAATCTGCCTGTTAATAAATAATAATAATAATAATAATAATAATGAATTTTAGAAGCCGTCTGTAGCGTGTAAAATGAAAGTTCTCTTCCCATCAAATTTTTCTTGGAATTTTGTTTCGTGGAATTTCAAAATCATCATAACGAGCGCCTTTGGATATAAAAAAATATCCCCCTATGTAATTTTTTTTAATTTAGTAAATTTTTGAAGCAGCCCCGAAAGTGTGAGATTATAGTTTTATGAATTTGAACATGTTTGATATTTTCAATCATTTTGAAATCCGGATGCGTTTCTAAAAATAGCCAGTACTTAATTATTTCCATTTATTAAGGTTATTTAATTAATTTTGAATTCTATGTAATTCCTGAAAATTGATAATCCTCTGCATCTGCTGTATTGTTTATAAGTCTCTCTCCGTCATGAATTTCAAATCGGTTCGGCGATTTTCCTTTGGCAGAAGCAAGTTGCAGCTTAGGCGTTTCGAATTCGATCAATATTTTTGACAGTCGTTCTGGCTCACGTTGTTCGCTCGAAAACAAATACCGCACGGTTCAGCGCCGATGCGCATTTCTTGAATTTTATTTTCTAGGTTCATGACAATGCAACTGTTTGAATTTCTTCCTGAAAATGAATTAGTCCTGCTCCTATTGGTCGACTTTAATGCTTAATAACTTGAAAACTATAGTTCGCACGAATTGTTGTCAAAGGAAAAATGTTCTTAGAATGAACTAAAGAATCTACCGTTCACCGGTTGGCAGTTAATGGAGGATCACCCTGTATATGCTTAAAAGGTGTCCATAATATTACATCAATATTGCAGTAATATTGCAGAAATATTGCCGTAATATTATAGTAAGATTGCAGTAAGATTGCAGTAATATTACAGAAATATTACTGTATCAGTCAGCATCAATATTAATGTGATGTTACGTTATGATCTGTTAAATAATATTGTCCTTATTATATTTTATATTACAATGTATTGTTAACAGTACTCTGCAATATTACACCTTGATCTTATTGAGTTATTGCTGTTACTTAATTGTAATATCTCGCTGTAATATTACTAATGGCGGACATTTCGGGTTACAGTAACATTACTGAATATAACTGCAATATAACTGTAATATCATACCGTAATGTTATCATAATATTTTTTATATTTAAATTTCGCCCTTTCTGCCCTTTAAGGCTAATTTTGTCCCTACTGATCGTACAAGGCTCAGACGACCTGGGGCCCTATAGTCAGAGCCCTGTCGAACCTCGTGGTCGAAACTCAACCAGGCGGAATTTTGATTCCCCGATAAATCCTTGTACTCAAAACTCGACCGTTGGAATCAAGTCTTGGCCACCAGAGCCATAATATGTCGGTTTTAGATGACGCCATACTCACATTTGTCGCGGATGTAAAAAACTGCAGAAACCCCCATCATGTACAGCAGCGGTCACGAGTGAATCCTCGCCTGATAAATAACATTTGGAACCGTTAACAAACAGCATTCCTCATCTTACATATTGCAAACCGCTGCTTGAAAACAATTTCGAAAAATTGCTACACGTCCGGGAATCGAACTCATGACCGATGACTTCGTTGTCCAGCACGTTACTGCTTGAGCCACGAAGCTGGTATTGTCGTAATGTTGTAGTGTTGCTGTGATACTGCGTGTCGCGTGGAGCATATAAATTTCTAATATTACCAACTACCAATATTGTATATAAACACGTAAAAATATGTTTTATAATTTTTTGTTTAAGTAAACAACATTTTAATTTACATTAATAATAACAACAGAGAAACCTTGTAAGTTGAAAGCCTTAAAAACTACAGGCCACAGCAAGACGGAAGTAGCCGGTCAGCTGGGCTGTTCGGGAAGAACCATTCACCGCTGGAAGGCTCACTCGATTCTTTCCCAGCACAATCATGAGGATATTCTCCGATCCGTGAGGGAAGAACTTTTGCGACCCGTCAGGGAAAACCTGTTCCGATCCTTGGGTCGCCTACCAGAACTGCTGAATTTCCCTGTAAGCAGCACAACTGCTCGGAGAGTCGACAGACAGGCATTGGTGCGACGGGTAGATTTGTCGAACCGTTATCTGACGTGCCCAGACCAAACATGCAGGTCCGTCATCTTCATGGATCAGAAGGTTTTCGGTTTTAATGCGGATGTGTGGCATCATTCTGGCATCTTACCCGCACTAAATATATGTGACACCGAATGTGATACCATCCACCTCTAGTGGAAGGAGACCTGTTGCCTACTCGGGTTGGATGTCGGGTGATGAGATAGGTAATTTCGTTGAGGGTGCAAGAAATTTCAACGAGAAAAAATATGCTAATGACAGTTTAAATGACGTGTTGTATGCAGCAATTCGGCGACATTATCCTCTACCCCAGTATCCAACTATCACGATCGCAGAATACATAGTAGCACTCACACTGTTCGGGTGGTGAAAGCGTGGTATCACAATCATCCTGATCTGGTGAGGTTGGAACGGCCTTCGAAGACATGCGACCTTAACACAATTGAAATTATTGGTCTCACATCGTCAGATAATGGCGACAAAAATGTCCCCATTGCGCCGAAGAAATGAAAGCTAGGGTGACGTCTGGATGGGAGAGCATTGGAGGTGTCGAAGGCAACATTTTTGGCCATCCTCTCTGCTTCTAAGAACCGCAGACGTCATGCGGTCATAGAAGCAGAGGGGAGTTCAATTAACTATGAATTGTAAATATTTATAAATAATTGTAAATATGTACATACATAAATTATTTATATTTTACTAGTTTTAATAATTTACTATAAATATTAGAAATATTGTATACATTGTATATATTGAAATATAATTGTATATACATATATATTTAATGATTTTTTCTCATGTATTTTTCCAGAGGATCCAGATTTCATATTTTTCAATACGACAAGGTCATGCGAAGCTTCCATTTTCATCAAATGACATCTTACCCCTGCAATTCGGATTATAGAAATTTGACAAAATCGTTCTTGCTGATGTAATTTGAAGGAGCCACATCTTACATTTTTCTCTATGCCGGGTTACTAGAAGAGTACAAATTTGTCAAATCTAATTGTTAATTTACGTTACACCTTAATAAGTAACAATTTTTAGATACATTATGCGGAACCCTGTCCTATCCAATCCCATCATGACAAGTTCATTTTTTCCATGTACGGAATTACGAGGGAGGTTATAAAAGTAATAAAATTAGGACAGCTTGTCTATGACTACGCTGGCATATTATATATTTTAATTTTAAACTATATTCTAATTTTTATGAATTTCAGGGCCATTTTTTTAATATGCAAGGAATACTTGTGCATGAATTAGTATAATATAATTTTTAAACCCTTTAAAAACTTTTTATCAAGAACACATTTCGATGATTAATGTATCTTGCATCTATGACTGCGCTGGCATAGTACAAATTTTAATTTGGAGCTATATTACAATTTTTATAAATTTCAGGACCATTTATAACGAAAATGTCAATTCCATCCATTTTGTTTTTGCTAATTTCGTTAATCAGTGACATTTACAAATCGCTGTCTCTTATAAGATCTAAAAAAATAACTCACAAAGTATAAATCTTTTGGCATTAGTATGTATTATGGATAATTATAATTCATGTCTATTAACTCATCTGATCTCAAACAAATTCCTCTGGTCATCATTGGATGTGGCCTCTGAAGAAGAAGCGCCTTCAAAAAAATACTACGTTCAGTAGGAATCGCCTGATAATAGTAAATGGAACGAGTCCATAGTCTCGGTTCACGAACGCCAATGTGACTTAAAGTGATACAAAGATGAACCATTTCCTAAATTTATGAATTATAAGTTACCAAAGCATCCACCACCAAAAAGCAAGAAATAGAAGTCCATTTCATTCTTTTTCTCAATTTGTAAATGTATGTGATTTCCAAATGTGACTGTTTTGTCTGGCGATCTCCGGGAGTGACTAAATAAATTAAATTACTCCCATCCAGGCATCCACCATTAAGAAGCACAAAATATTAAATTTCCATACTGGCATGATTTGCAGCCAGAAGCACATTTATTTTTTTTTATTGAACCAAATTTTACTTTTTTGACGCACGGTATTTGGACATAATAGGAATCAATTTTATTATTCCAACCAACACATCCGCCAGTGAGCAACAAGAAATATTAGTTTGCATGTTGGCGCAAGGTGCAGCAGGAAGAACATGCAATTCATTAGATGAAGCCGAGAAACCGGGACCTGAAATTTCCTTTCTTTACATGTGGTGTGTGTGAATGTTATAAAGGTATTTAATTGTTCTCACCATGCAAGAAATATTAATATTCAAGGCTGGCACATAAAACAGAAGAAAGAGAATTTAGTTTTTTCTAAATATATACTTAAGCGGGAACTGTCCCTATTGCAATGTTTTACGTACTTACTTGATGTCAATCAATTTCAGAACCCTTGAAAGTAACCGAACCTCTTGCTCACCATTCCAGAGTTGAAGCGAGCCACGTAAATAACTGAGAATGGGTGCTTCCCATAAAGTCTCGTGTTATGCGCTGCAATTAATTTAAAATTAATTCCCTTCAGAAATTCAATGCTCATACTGATGCAGGTGATGCCGATTCTGATCATATTTTACGCAACTTCATTTTTTCTTAACAGTTGCCAATGCACAGGTCTGCCAAATCGGACCGTCAAAAATGACATAACCTACCAAGAATCACATTGCCGCTTGATGCTTTCCATAAGCTGATGTGGCAGGTGTGTTCTTAAAACAAAACATATCCCACCAAGAATCACTTTCTTTTGAGAAAATGTACAAATTAAATGATTGACTTATTGAACTGAATGGAATGCAAGATTAATCAGTGTCACTGCGTACTACCAGATTGCTAGGTTGGCACTTTAATTAACTTTAATTAGCTTTAACGTGCCAAAATTTTGAAATAGTTATACGCGGAACCAATGATAACAGATACGCCTTTCTATACGTTTTAATTTAATTTAATTTCATTAAAGACACTCCACTTACCAAATAATGCAAATGATGTTCAATTTTCTATTGCAGGATAGACACGGGTATCGGAGAGATTTTTCGTCAAAAGCAACTGGACCACAAAATGAAAGTCTTTCCCGGTAAGTGGTGCTACCAACTCGGTAGTAAGGCGTCATCAAAAAATGCCGTTTACGTAAATTTTTCAAAGATTGACAAAATTTACAAAAATAAACCATAAATTTTACATAAATTAAAAAAATGTTTTTTTTGTGAAATTTCGAATTTTTGCAAAATCGTCGAGAATGGCGTTTTTTAAAATTTCGACGCAATAAAAATAAAAAGAGATGAAAATAAAGTCCAAAAATACAGAACATTTTGAGTAATTTTTTTCGGTGGAGAGACAACATAAAACATTTACAGCAAAAGCTGAAAGATTGAGGTTTATGGGTTGGTCATAATGAAGCGGAATGCCCCATATACACCGTGTAAAGCAACATATGAAACGTTGTTTAATAATACGCATCGGTGCCCAGCCGCGCGTTTGTTTTTCTTATTTGTATTACGTCCAAATGAGCTGTAAAAAACCCATATAAAGACGTGGAAAGGGCGAGTCTACCGAAAAGGTAGACTTCGGGTTGTAGAGAATAGCGAGGGCTACTATACTAAAATGGGGAAAAGGTGAACAGAAATAACATAACAAACAAGTATAATTAATAAAAGTGTTTTTTTTATTTGATCAGATTCGTCTGTCGTAAGTATTGTATGAGATTTCGGCTATGGAGGCTGGAGTTATGGATGAGAGAGGGAGCGTGGAAAGTGGGTGCGTCGGTCGGTCGGAAAAGTTCCTCCGGGGAGGGGAGTAGAGCAGTTGGAAAAGGTGGACGGAAGGAGCAGGTCGAGCTGACTCGATTTATTGGAAATTGTGATGGTTTACAGGGGCGGAGAGGGGATGGACCCAAAATCGAGAGTGGGTCGGGAGGAGAAGGCGTGGGTTGTCCCGCACCCTGGTCGGCTGCTGCTTCGGGGATGGCTCTGCTCTGATGGCGTGATGGTCGTGCGGGCTAAGGCGTCAGTCTTAGTCCGCCCGAACTGAACGTCGCGAAGGGCCCGAGTTCGAATCCCCGTCCGTGCAATTTTCTCTGCTTATGTCCAGTGTGGAATAACCGGGGAACTTTGCTGGGCGATGGTACGAATTTGGGACCGCTGCCGACCTCCGTCGGCAGTTATCGGTACCGTCAGCGTCTTATCCGCGGTCGGTATGTCGCGTCGTGGGTCTTATCTCGGATAAAGATGGGATAAGCCCCGCGTCGTACTCGCTAAGGCACAGACCGCCGAATCTGCTGGTGGTACCGATATTGGGGTAGGGGGGACTGGCTCTGGGTGGGTGTTGTGTTCTATATGCCTAGTTCTGTCATTGTACTGTCTGTCTCTGTCCTGTACCTCGCCTCCCGAGAGCCGACCCGCAAATAGACAAATCGTCATTAACGCGGGGGAAAATAACCTGTCCTTTGTCCTTTTTGTCCTTTTGAGGAGGTGGGATCCTTATAACTATATCCCGGTTATCAGGTAAAGAGAAAAAAAATTAAAACGAAATAAATAAAAAGTGGTGGCTTAAAATGCCTAAAAGAATCATAAAGGGGTCACCTAGCAGTCCCTACTGATGCTTGCGGCTCAATACGGCTCGACGTTCAGAGAAGGACACCCAGTTAAGTCGCCAGTATCACTAAAATAAAAAAATGAGTCCCCGGAAGTCTCCGGTTCGTCATTCCGAAAATGATGCCGTGAGAATTGCTATGATCACTAAAAAAGATAAAATAATAAAAAATAAAACTATAAATATATTCCCTAAGGTGTGGTTCCTTCCTTTTTCTACTATATATAAAAAAAACGAAATATTGGAGGGAACCAAGACGTTCGTTTCAGGTTAGGGAGGTTGGATGGTGGATGGGAATAGAGTCGGGGGTTTTTCTTTTCATTATTATTCTCGTACTTACTTTTTTGTGTAAAATCGTTATTTTCCTTCCGGATGCCGGGATGACGAATATGACACCTGAGGGTGCTGCAATTGGCCTCCTACGCAGGAATTATTCTGATGTATATTGCCCTATTTATTTCCAGTGCGGTTGTATTTATCTCACCCTGACTCCGAATTTCGGGACTGATAAGTGGGATAATCTGGAAAAGTAGATTACTCGGAAAAGTCGGATTGTTTCGTTGATGTTTCTATCCTCCAACTTTTGTTAGTTTGTTTTGGGATTGCAATTATATGTATGTATTCTATTTGAACGGTTTCCTAATATTATGGCAAGTGATTTATGAGACGTAGAATAGCATTGTATCGAAGATCATATAAGATTTATTACTGCTGTTCCGCTTAGAATCTATGTTTATATTGAAACACAAATACAATTGATTTACACGCGGAGATGGCTTAATCATAGACAATGATAATGTTATAATTTTAAGGGACAGCAATATCTGAAAACTTATACGTGCCTGCTACGTTACGAGGCGCTAGCTATGAAGAAATAGAATGATTAATTTTATAAGTGTATTAATACAATTCAAAGAAAAGATGCATTATAACTGGATTTCGGCATAAGAAGATGAAGTTAAAAAATGCTGAAGTACAATCGTTACGTAGGACGTAATACTTGCAATAGCAAATTAAACAGGTGACTCTCGAATTACTGATCGGTTTCGAAAGGCAAAGATTTCAAAGTTCCATACTAATAAGCAGGAAAAGATTAATGGAAGTATTTTAATTTCAAATCATTTTAATAAACTATAATACGTCAGGAAACTAAGACAAAATATTATGGATTTATGTAATGAAGAAAGAGAAATGATATAGCAGAATCAAAATTAAACGAATTTAGCGAACTCTAGACAATAACGTAGTAAATTATTTTAAATATAATAAAATATAAGTGTAGCACCAATAAAATTATAAACATGAGTAAGAAGAATAAATAATTCTTATGAGAATTCTTATGATTCTTACAGGTAACTTTGTCTTCTTCCAAAATACGTTTGAAATCTTTAAAATTTGTCAAATAGCGTCGAATTTTTAAAAATAACTAAACTTAATTATCTAAAAAACACCACGTTTTATGTTCATATTTTTACCAAAAATGTTTAACAACACAAATGTATCATCATAAATTATAAACGGGCTAAACTATTTCTATAGTTAGGAGTGTTCCTTCAATAGTTTCTTTATAATCCGTCGAAAAATCTATGACATTGAAAATACGTTGATAATAGACCCTTTCAACTAGGTATTTTTACTATATCTCTGCCGGTTATGGAACTTGACCACTCGATTTTTCATATGGGTCATTCTTCGAAAAAGTGTAAAATCGATGTATTTTTTTCCCACAAAATAAAAGATTATAACAATTAAAATTTAAAGTTTAGATATATGCATTGGCTTGCTAATTGCATAAATACGAAGTAATAATGCAGTAGCCATCGATACGCGTGAAATATGCAAGTAATTTAATTTTTTAATGGACATTTTATATAAAAATGGCGAAATTTTCACTCTTAGCGAATGAGTGACTCATAAAGGGTAAGAATAAAAATAGTAACTTAATAATATTTATTTTATAAAACTCAAAACAGTTAAAATTATTATGGAAAATTATAAATTGATATGTTTAGTTATTTTAGCGATGTAAAAAAAGTTTTGATTATCGCATATTACTGATGATGCGAGATTAATACTGAAAGTAGTTAAGAAAATTAATGTTAAGTTCAATAAAAATCCGTTCTATCACTAATAAGAACGGAATTTCCGTAATTCCAATTGTCCAGGAGGCTTACATGACAGGGGAGCTTACATGTCAAAGTATTAACCATGTTAACATAAGAACAAAATAAATTTCGGTCAAATGCACTTCAGGCCTAAGAGTTTAATCTTTTCTTTATATTTTAAGATATTACTCGCTTTCTTAACATGCTAAATAAGCGTCGCAAATATGACAGGAGGCTTACAAGGTATAAACGTACTGGCCTTAGTTCTAACAATATTACTAAATTTGGGTTTAAATTAGTTTTGAAATCAGTAATATTATACACACAATCCATAGTGTAAAAGTAATCGAAATTATAGAACGATTGTCTGTATCTACATTTAATTTTTTTGTACTGGAAATGGCATGTATTCTGTACTTACATTTATTTTTTAAAACATGGGGACACATTTTACAAAGCCATAACAATTTTCAGGAACGTTATAGTGACATTTTCACAGCACTATTTGTTTGTTATAAGTAAAACAGATCATAACCACTTTTAAACAAATTTAATCATTTACATAAAAGAGAATGACAGTGATCGAAATTTGTTATTTATACCTGGGGGCAGCCAGGAGGTTTACATTTCGGAACTTTAGCAGTATGTGAAAATATTATCATGCGATTTGAACAAATTATCTCTTGTGCAATGTTTACATAAAAGTATAAGGCGCAAGAAAAAAAATGAATGGAGAATAAATTCCATTATTTGGATAAAATATTAACTGGGGACATAAAATTACACTTTTCTGGAGAATGACCCATATACCTTCTGAACCAATGAAGCCAGCATATGGTACTGTCATTCAAGCAACTGTAAAAACAGCTAAAGGTAGCACCGCCTTTCAAATCCAGAGGCTGCCATTTAGACCATCATGCCCAAATACAACGGTTGAGATCTAAACCCTCGCCTTCAGCTCCCCCAATCAACATTACCTTCTTTCTATAGTGCCCACCACATCCAGACCTCAAAACCCCCAGCTGACCATCACCATCTGGAACATCCATGGTCTCCACAATTCACAATTCAATGGCTATTTTTAAAACGCTTGATGGGATCTTCAATTTCTCGGAAGCCTGGTTGAGGCTACTAATCTACCTCAGCTTCAAGAGAAGAATGTTTTCACAACGCCTGCTTTGCGTGATGGAAATAGAGGTAGATTTAGCGGTGGCTTGTGCACATTAGTGCCCACGTCAGAGTCGCCTGTGATAATTCAAGGCTCTTTTTACTTACCTCTTGATTGTGATCTTTCTGTGCAACTACCGAAGCTGCAAAGAGTTATAGATTTTCTTCAAGTAAAATTTCAAGATAGTATGTTTATTTTGGGAGGGGTTTTTTTCATATGCGGGCAACCTTGACTTTGAGTGCGACTACCATCATTTATTTGAGGGCACCCAGTTGGAGCCGAACAGGCGGCCCCGTGATACCGGAACGGATTCTCGCGACTCCATCAATATATCCATGAAAATAAATTGCGTTCGCGTAAACAGCCGTTATCTTGGCGACACCCTCGTGCACTATACATTTATTGGCGATATAGTGGCACAGCATAGTGGATTTGATTTTATTAAAGATTTTTATACCTATACTGATGCTGGAGGCTCAGATCATTTACCAATCAAGCTTGTCCTTTTCCTCTTTTGGCAAAGTATACCAATGCATGTCCAAGCTCACCCCACTTCCTTCTCTGGAATGAGATATTCACCCACCTGGTCGCCGGAGGGTGCTGCTAAATTTAAAACCCTAATGCTTGCAGTAAGCCCGCTCTCCTACTCCCAAGATATGTTCTCGAACGTCCCCACATACCAGGAACTCTTTTGCGGTTAGTTGGACTTGGTAAACGGGGCAGGTGTAATTCATATCTTTCGAAGTACCAACTGTCATTCGTGTTTTAACGCTATGAACAACCAATGGTTAGACTTACGCTGTCACGAAGCATATAAGGAAATAAATCGGCTGCGATTATATAATTGTACCCGCTCTTTTGAAGTCGCGTACTGGGCTCAAAAGAAAAACTACCGTTCAGTATTCAAACTAAGCCAAATCTTTAACCCGCACGACCATCTCGCCGATACAAAGTAGGCAAAACTGGGGATTCTCGCCTACTTTTGCGGCGTAAGCGGCCTAGCTGTTAATGTTTTCAAAGTCAAGATAGTGGTTTTCAGGAGGGGCGCCTCTCTTGATGCTTTTTCCAGGTACTTCTTTTACGAAAATCGCAAGCGGGAAGTGGTGCCATCTTAGGCACCAATGGCATGTCCTCGGCAAAGGGACTGAGGGCGCCCGTGAACGCCGTAAGAGAAATGTGTCAAGCCTCGGACTCGGTCATGTCTATTACGACCTCGGCGAGACACGACTCATATGAAGGTGCCTTTAAAGTTTACCGGGCGCTGACACTGACCACATTAATTTATGCCGCCCCTTGTCTGGCACTATGTTATTTAGATAAACTTGAATCCATTCAGCTTGTAGCGGTTCTGCAAAGGCCGACCGCAAGATATGAATGCATCGCTACCATATAAGTGCAGCGGCCCCTGTATTAACGGCAACCGCGCGACACGCAAGTTGGCGAGTTGCGCAAATAAAAGTCCAGGGGAGGCAATATGCTAGTGAAGCACTTCCAGTCGAGGCTCAAATGAAACACTCTGGGGACTATTCAAGCAATCAATACGATCGTCTTCCTTCAAAGGACGATATTTTTCGGCCTTTTTCTTTCCTGCTGCAGCTAGCAGATACAGCCATCGGCTGAAGCATTCCAGACTGCGGCTCCAACGATCTTGATCACTGCAGACTGGCTCACAGCAGCATTCAACTTCCGACCTCGTCTTCGGTTCTGCGCAACATCCGACCTACGAAGTTCACCGGGAAGCAGGATTTCGGTCCACCTCCAGCATCCAGTGTGGGACACCAGCTTAGAGGCCCGGCCTTTATCCGGCGGAAAGAACGGCGCAGGAGGCTGCGCATTCGTCCGGCATTAAACTTCGTGACGTGTACCTCCGCTCAACAGTCGTCTCCAGCCTCCCCCGTTGTGGTTACTCCTCCGGGCGTCCGCACCTCCGCTCAACTTCCGGCCCCTGCCTTCACTGTTGCGGTTACTCCTCCGAGATGCACCACCAGTTCGCCGCACACACCGCCTGGGACTCCCCCTACGATTCGCTGTGGGTGCAAAGAGGCCAGACTTAAAGAGATTCGGTGTAAACTTTTCAACACGGCAACGATTATGTTTAGAGACACCACGCCGTCGCTTATGTACCGCAAAAATAGTCTCAATAGTAATTAATATATTTTAAGTTTAATAAATTAGGATTATTTTCCTTTTAAAAGAATTTACAATTATTACAGACGTAACTGAAATTAACCCTAAAGTGGTGACCCCGAGTGGACAAAAAAAGCATCGGAAGTTTGGCAGCAGTTTACAACATGGGGGACCCCACGGACAAGTCGAGCGAAGGCATTTCCTTACAAAACTTGCACGACGCGCTCATTCTATATAGACAATAGCTGCAGCCAATCGTCGGTGCCATTGCAGTTAAAATGTCAACTTTTTGGCACGACGCTCCAGTAATGTTGTTTTCACACCTTGATGCTTAGTTTGCGATAGCCAACATCGTTAATGAGACGCCAAAATACAATAATTCAGTCTCACACTTTGACAGGCCAACCTCGTTAGAAGTGACAGACATTATATGTCAGACCCTACCCAACGAGAAGTATGTGCAGCTAAAAACGGAACTTACCAGGAGATTGTCGGCGTCGCAAGCGACAAAAATTCAACATCTGTTAAAGAGAGAAGAAATAGGATCCAGATCCCCTTCCGCATTTTTACGATGACTAAGACTATTGGCGAAAAATCAAGTAGACGGTGCAGTATTACGAATTCTTTGGAACAGCAGATTACCCATCGCCATCCAGCCTATTATTCTTGCCCAAGCTCAGCTCCCTTTCAACGATGCTGCGATATTGGTACATCATATCAGCGAGATAAATACTCCACCTTCAATTTCACAAGTTTCAACCACATATACTGCCAAAATAGTAGAATTTCGAACGATTGTTGAGAATTTGCGGAGAAAACTCGCTGTGCAATAACCTACTGCGCAGAGAAGAAGTCAAGGCCATCTCGGACTCGCTGTTGCGCTGAACATTTTGAATTATTATTATCATTATTATTGTCGCGTATAAGTACATATTACAAATATGTATAATTATCGATTAATATACCAGACTAAATTTTCTATTCACTAATTTATTTCGTTTTTTATTAAATATTTTCCTTTAAATAATAATCAAAATGAGTCAGCATAGATATAGTTTTCCTTTCCTAATTAACTATTCCCTCAATCACTTGGGGATCTTTTCTTACCGGGGTTCTCTCTTAGTTAAGCTCTACTATTTGCACAATTCAAGGTCTCGATTGTTTACGGCGTCGTGAAAATTACACGTGTGAGGGTTCAGTTTTCCCGCAAATTCGGTCGAAACCATATCACGCAAATTCATAAGTTTTTTTGTTTGCAATTCAACACGTGGCGTCGGTACCTTTTGTACGCGAACTATTAAAGTTTGGTTTTTTGTGTATGAGTTTTCCGTTTTTGCATAGTGCAAGTGGTAAATAAAGAAATATTTATTTAAAAGTGCACAAGTGTGATAAACAAAAACGATCCTGGACCTCCTCCATTTTCCGATCAGTCTCTATACGGAACATTTCGCTATCATGCCAGTAATTCCCTCTTTTCTTTCCCTCTTTTGGGAAAGAACTTGGATTTTGAGGATATTTTGTCTCTTTTCAACGTAAGTGCGTGAACAAGGAAAACAATCGCATCGTCTCACTAACACATCGAAGCCTTTCTCTGTTTACGACGTGGCCCTGTTCGGGCAATCGCTGTGTCCCTCTCTACAGCGACGTCTCTCACTCTACGGCTTGCCCCTCTCAAGGAAGTGCTGCGTCTCTCTCGTCAACAACGCTTCTCACTTGCACTGCTCGCCCTTCCTTATGCACTCGTTGGATCTTTGTCTTCGGTGACGTCTCTCACTCGCACGGCTCGCCCCTCTACAACACGTCTTCGCTCGTATCGACGCTCGTTTTGCACCTGTATTGTCTCCATTCTTTCACTCCCTCTGCTTCTCGACCGACAGTGGCACATGTTGGTGTACTGCAACCTGCTCAGCTGAGAGTTACAAGTTGGCACAACCTTTGAATATGTTGACTCCTTTAAACTAACAATGCCGCCAAAGAAAGTTAGTTATGATGAACTATTATCTCGACAAGAAAGTCAACTCGAATCTCTTGCACGTCATTTGAAGTCATTTCGAGAATTGGCAAGCGCAAAATCCGCTGGTGCTGTCATCCAAAATCGGATAGACCGTATAAATGAACCCCAGAAAACTTGTGAATCTCTTCATTACACATTAATATGCTGTGATGATGAAACCTTTCAAGGATCAGAATATTTTAAGGAATCAACCTTTGGCAAATTTGAATTTACGTATTTGGAGGTCACTGATTTGGCTGCCCAGCTGTTAGCCAGCATCTGCAAAAGTGGATTACCTGCCAAAGATCTCTCTTCCAGTTTTCGACGGTAAATATACAGATTGGGCAAAATTTAGCGCGTATTTTGAATCGCTCATTATTAAAAATGCATCAATTGGTCCGTTACAAAAATTACGTTATCTTCTCTCGAGTATAACCGGTGAACCAAGTGATTTATTGAAAAATATAATCTTTTCACCTGAAAGCTTTGCAACTGCATGTCAGCTATTAAAGGCGCGTTATAATAATCCTCGAGCTATAATTTCGGCGCACATTGACTCGTTGTTGTCATTGTCGTCGGTCAAAGCGAATTCTGTGGAGTCTTTGCCTAATAATTCATAATAGGGTAAGGGAAATAATTGCCGCGATGGAAATTGCGGAACGGTTTGCTAATGTATCAGCGCCCGCTACAGATGCCGCGCCGGGAGTTCACGGAGTGAGCGATATGCTAGTGTGTATCATAACGACTAAGTTAGATAGCGCCACCTGACAAGCGTGGGAATTACAATTAAGTGATGCGCACGAATTTCCGCATTCCTCGGTATTAAATAAATTCTTAGAAAAACGCATTCGTGTAGAGGCATTTTCAAAAAGTCAATCTCGTGTAGCGACATCATCCAAACGCGTTGACAGCTCCCATAAAGGTACAGCGAAATCAAATCAAATAAGCTCTCACGTAGTTGCAACGTCGACACAAAGTTGCCCAATCTGTAAACAACCTCATAATGTATATCACTACTCAGTTCAAATCGTCATCGCCTCTACGCGTTTGAAGCTAGTGAAAGAACGGCCCATGTGTTTCAATTGTCTCGGTACTCGGCATTCAGCCGCTCAGTGTAAAAGTGTCCGAGGATGCGCTCAATGTCAGAAAAGACATTGCTTAAAGATCATACGTTGCTTCGTGCCGCGTCGCACATATCCTCTTCAGAGTCTAGTTCCCAGTCAATGGGACAAGTGCCCGAACTGTCTTCGACGCCGCCTCCACCGTTGGAACCCGTTGTTCAAGCGATGTTGGCGTCGACGAATGCCCAGGGCATAGGACACGTACTACTGGCAACGGCTCATATTTTGGTAAAGTCACCCGCGCCGCGTGCTATTAAAGTTCAAGCCCTCCTTGATCAGAGGTCTACGCGATCATTTATTACAGAAAGTCTTGTACATGCACTTAACATACGTAAAGTCAAGGTCGCGAACTCCTTGGTTGGAATTGGTAACGTTTCGGCTGGCTCGGCGGATTCGAGTGTTCACTTGTGTTTTAGGTCCAAAACAGGCGAAGTCCTAATGTTTATGACATATGTGCTGGTATTAGGAACCCGCACTAGTTATGTGCCCCGTGTGCCGACATGCATATCTCTCTGGCCACATTTTCAGTCCCAAAACCTCGCGGATGATCATCCGATGGAGGATGAACCGATTCAGGTTGTTTTAGGAACCAATTTGTATGGTTCACTCCTCCTCGATGGATTAATTCGGGGACAAACGTTTGAACCAGTTGCACAAAATACCGCCCTCGGATGGGTAATTTCGGGACCTAGCGCACTTCGCGAAGTTCTGGTCGACGAAACAACGGCGGTATTCCATTGCGTTGATAGTAATGCGCTTAATGAAACGCTCAGAAAATTCTAGGAGTTAGAAAACATTCCCTCAACTAAGTTGTTATTACTCGAGGAACAACAATGCGAAGCGCACTTTCAGAGGACGCATTCCCGAACAGATACAGGAAGGTACGTAATACGGCTTCCATTCAAGTCAGTCTGCCGATTACGATAGGTTATTCGCGTGAAAACGCTTTGAAGGTTGTGAATTCCCTTTCTCGTCGTCTCGCTCGTACGTCGACATTGAATTGGCAATACTCGAGGGCGAATTTCTTAAGGAGTATGAAACTTTGGGGCATAAGATTGCTGTAAAACCTCGCGACGAGGAAAACTGTTAAACGGTGTATATTCCATATCACCCGATTTTAAAGCCCGGTAGCGCTACTACAAAGTTGAGAGTAGTGTTCAACGCCTCAGCATTGACGTCAAATTTCACGTCGCTGATCTCTGACCTTTTAGTTGGTCCAAAATTGCACCCAGATCTGTTCACAATACTCTCTCAATGGCGTGCCTTCAAATTTGTATTGCAGATATTGCCAAGCTGTATCGTCAAATCTTGGTGCACGCTGACGACCGCGATTACCAACGCATATTATGGAAACCTAGTTCCACTTCTGAAATTCAGGAGTATCAACTTGCTACGTTGACATACGGAACTGCATGTGCTCCATATTTGGCTCTGAAGGTTTTACAGCAGTTAACGCTCGACGAAGGTCAAGCTCATCCCTTTGGTACTCAAATTCTCCAACGGTTCACATACGTGGACGATTGTTTATTTGGAGCTAATGATGCCTCAACTCTCATAGAAATGCGCAGCGATTTGTGTGTACTTCTTTTAAAAGGACAATTTGTAGCTCGCAAATGGGGCAGTAACGACAGCTCCTTGTTGGTAGATATTGATCCTGCAGACCACGGTCTTGCGTGGAGTCAAGATGAACCTGGTTCTGTTGAGCTAAAATTGTTAGGTCTCAAGTGGCTCCCGAGTTCTGATTCCTTTACGTTCGAAGTCAAAATTACGCCCGTGTAGGCAGTTATCAAGCGACTCGTGCTCTCTCTCTCTCATTGCACGTCTATACGATCCGCTAGGATGGATCGCGCCCGTGATAATTCGGTCTAAGATTTTCATGCAGCAAATCAGCTGCTGTGGGATGAACCCTTTCCTAATTATGTCGCTGCATCTTGGACTGATATTCATGAAGATTTCCCGAACTTAACGAATGTTAAGTGGTTGCACATATGTTGTTGTGGTGAGTACAAGCAGTCACGATTTTCTGAGTTCCGCTAAAATCTTTCTTTTTCCGTACTAATATCCCTTTGTGGGAGTTCAAACTCTGTATAGTTGATCCTGAGTGGACTCGGACTACAATCACTGATCGAGATTTTTGTTACCGAGTCAACATCAGGCAGGAAAAAGTTTGTAATCGATTCGATTTAAGGCGCTCCTAGTATTTAAGAATTGACTCGATCATACGGTATCGCGGGCAGTGTAGTAGTTCGTACTAACACCGTGTCACTCGTCTCACGTACACAGGCACATGTCTTGCTAAACGCAAGTACCAAAAAAGAACTGGTGAACCACTTATTGGACCCGCGCGTATGCTTCGCTCTGGTAGCCAGTCATCGATCGGATCTACCGAGACTTCAGAATCGCTTACTGACGTTCCGCCCTGGTTTAAAAGCTATGCAGATGTTCAGGAGCGACAAAACAAAACGACCAATGAGAAGCTCGATAAACTCCTCAGTATGCAATGCAAAATGACAGAAATGGAGGAGTCTATTACCGACTTAAAACTATCATCACGTCATATTTTATCATATGAAAAGCGGCTATGAAATTCGTAATTGTGATCTGGTAATTTCGAATTTTCCTGAACGTCCCAATGAAAATTTGCGGGAAACCGTCCAAAAAATTGCTCAATGCCTAAACATCTCACTTGAAGATCGTGACGTGTCAGCTTGGCGATTGGAACCACGAAAGGTAGCAGGCGCAACTATTTCGCAAGCCATGGAACAAACTCAGTCAGTTCGTCCGCCCACTATTATAGCCCGTCTTTCTAACGCCATAATTCGGACTAAGATTATCCAGGGTATTCGTCAACGAAAATTAATTAAGGCTTCCGAGATAGACAACTCCTTATCAGAGACACGGTTCTATACCAACGAGCATCTGCCTGCTCAAACGTTGGATCTTTTGAAGAAGGCCCGGTCACTCATCAATGGTGATAAAAATAAAATGGTTTATATTTATCGCGGAATAGTGTGCTATCGTTCATCTAACGGCGCTCCTGTTGCCGAAATCGCAAATTCTGATGATCTCGACACTATTAAGAAATGACGCCAAACTTCGCCATCTGGCCACACTCAACCACAGAATACTGATTTTCCAACTTCTGCGATGTCAACAGACCAAAGCTTCCCAGTGATGAATAAGAATTATAATAAGAGTATAAATAATCTTACTGTATGTCATATTAATGTTCAATCACTGTTGGCGAGGAACAAATTAAATGAACTGCGTGATTACTTTCGGTCTAATTTCTTTCACATTATACTGTTGTCTGAAACTTGGCTTACGGATAGCTCTCGAAATGATTTTCTGGTATTAGATAACTATACCCTTACACGTAATGACCGCGATTACGGTATGGGTGGGGGCGTGCCGATATATGTACATAATTCTCTAAATTTTAAAATCTTGGAAACCTCCAATAGTAAATCGTCTTTATCCTCCGAATTCATTTTTTTTTTGGGTTCGTACGCCTCATCTGCCTACTGTGTTGGTCTCAGTTGTTTACCGACCACCAAGAAAATCATTTCAACAGTTTCAAGAATGTTTCCAGAAGATGAGTCCAAATTATGAATGAATTATTATCATGGGTAACTTCAACATCAACTTGAACCGTGACTGTAATGACTCATCCCGCCTTAAACAATTTGCCTCAGAGAGTAGTCTTTACATTGTACCATTCTTGAATACGTTCCACAGCTCTACTGCGGTCTCGTGGATTGATCACTATCTAGTTGACAATTCCGACAACATTGTAAGTTATCACCAGGACAATCTACCCTTCATTTACGGTCATGATTTGATTGCCATTAACTATGAACTGCTTGTGAAAACACCGGTAAACTCAATTACCTGCAGAGACTATCGACATTTCGACAGTCAGCAAATGCTCGACGAACTTGAAGCCTACGACTGGGAAGAATTCGGTAAAGTGACAACAAACACATCAGACGTTAATAATTTATATAATATTATTTCCTCGAGGATTTCTAGCGTCTTTGATGCACACGCCCCTCGTATTACTTTTACTCCTAAACATAAGCCCGCACCATGGGTCATACAAGAACTTCGCGAACTAAAGAATGAACGCGATTCCACGCTCAGTGCTTTTCGTAGAACACTTGACCCTTCCATTAAAACTCGTCTACTCTCTTTAAATAAAAAAAAAAAAAAAACTAGAATGGAGGAAAGCCCGTGCCACCTACTATTAAAAGCACCTATCGGGGCTAAAAAAGCCTAAGCTGGTATAGAGGGAGCTTCGTAAGCTGGGTTTAGTATCACAGTTGAAAAACGAGTCAACCCTCTGTTGCACTGCCAATAAGTCAACATGTACTATGCAGCCTTAACTTCTCCATACAACAAAATACGAGAGAACTATCTCTATTCCACCAGTGAGTTTAATGATGACGACTTCTATTTTACTAATATAAGTATCGAAGATCTGGCTCAATGTATTGCGGTGATAAAATCAGAGGCGAAATGTACGGATGATATTCCTCTTAGTTTTTGGTATAAAGCTTTTCCTGCAATCGCCTCACCTATGGTCGATCTTATAAAGTTATCTTTTAGTACTGCCACATTTCCTTCAGATTGAAAAAAATCAATACTGATTCCTATAAGTAAGGTGAAAAACCCTGTTCGCCCCTCCGATTATCGTCTAATCGCTATCCTTTGTACATTCTCTAAATTCGTGGAACGCCTGGCATATAACCAGATATCTGATTTCTTGAACAAAAGAAGTTGGCTGGATTCGCACCCATCTGGGTTTCAAAGAGGTTATAGCACGCAATCTGCCCTGCTCTTGGTAACCGACTATTATCGCCTCGCCATTGACGAAAAGATGGTAGTTATCATTATTTTATTCGATTTTAGTAAGGCTTTTGATCTTGTGGATCACGAATTGCTCATTAGCAAATTGAAAACTGCAAACCTTTCTAGCATGGTCCTAGCCTGGTTCACCTCATACCTGTCGGGTCGCTCATAAGCTGTCCTAGACAGGGATGGAAAATTATCACCTTGGTTGCCGACTAATGGCGGTGTTACGCCCAGACTTTGAAATACTTACGTGTATCCCATGTTTGGCCATGGAAAGGGCGAGTCGACCAAGAGGTCGACTTCGGGTAAGGGTGAACGGGGCTGCTGCGCTGAAAATGAACTGAGTAAGGAAAAACACAATAAATGAACCCGATTTCAATAACTCAAATATAATTTATTCAAAAAAAAAGAAAATATGTATACAATTTCGTGTTTATTTTTTGTTGGGAGCGAATAATTCCCTTGGTGAGGGTAAGGGGGAAGTCGGAAGAGGAGGATCTAGAGTGGGATCTCGGGAGCAGTTGGTATGTATTCTTGGAGTTCAGGAAATTTACGTGGGGGTATGAGTAAGTGAATTTTGAGGGACGAAGCGTATTCGGCGGCGGATTCCCGAATGGCACGTTCTAGGGCTCATTTTTTTATTTTTTTAATGGCTCCGTGGTTTAGTTCGTCCCACTGGAAATGAAAGAATTAAATTTTTAATAAGTCGAAACGGTGATTTTAAGGAAGGGACTAAGGAAATGGATATAAAAATGGAACATATGTTTTCGTTTTGTAAATGATAATAAAAATTAGAAAAATAAAAAGTACAAAAAAGTTCCTAATTTCCCTACTGATTCCTGTCGCTTATTCGCCTGCCATGGACTATCAAAAGAGCGACCTGATCCTCTGAATAAAAAAAATGTTCCCTACGATGTTGTTCTTCCTTATATTAAAAAAAAAGAATGTAAAAAAGTTGATGACGGGACACTCAACAATGTCGTCTCTGAAGAAGAAAAAATATAAAAATAAAAGATTATTAGCGTTAACACACTATTGAAATTTTCGTCTCTTTTGGGCAAAGGAATATGCAGGGATTGGGAAAAGGTAATTATAAGGGAGGAATACTCACTTTTCTTGTGCGACGAGCGATGTTCCTTGATTAGAGGGCACGGGCTGACGATTGATTATTTGAAGACCTTCAAATATATTTTCAAATATAATAATTTGCCGAGCTGCCGGGTGGAAGCCTCCGTTTGTTGGTTTACTTTTGCTTCAGTCCGGAAGAAAAGGTGTTAGGGTGGCTGGGATGTCGAACTCTCGGAATGACTATGAGTTGAGGGTAAGAGCGGAAGGAATTAGTCCAAATTTTCGTTTGAGATTTCGAAGAGGCAGGAGCTCTAGTGCGGGTCCGTTCTGCTACTGTTTGTGACTTGCTTGAAAGTGGAAGTTTGATTTGATTTTTGTGCAAGGGGTCCGATGGGAATTTGTGAAGGTGTTTGGATAAGGAGCTATTCCCGACGGAAAACCTTTTATTCCGCTCTTTTCATTTGACGGGGATCCTAACCTGCGATTGCCACGTGTCTTCATAGGGACAGTCATCTAATTAATTGAGTCTAGTGCTGCCATCTTTTGCTGGACCTTTAATCGCTGTTACTCACGTCTGCTGAACCGGAACGACTGGTCTGCCATATTTGGTGCTGTCATCTATTGATTTTTGATCTAACCATCACGTAAGGCACCGCTACCCTGACAATTCCTGCCTTATCGACAATCGGATAGTTCTCTTAGAGGTGTCATAATATGGAATAAGAAGAACTTTACGTCTCTCAGTAATTTGGATTGACGGTAACCTCATTTTACTTATTTCGTCATCTATCTCCGTCAAAAAGGCCGGAAAAAGACAAGTTGTTATTGCGCGAGACAGTCTTAAAAAATTACGTACCTACATAAGTAGTTCCTTTCGCAATGTTCAGCTTGATAACATTAGTGCTGCCATCTCTGATTTATATCGAGTACTAAGAAGTTACTGGACACTACGCCTCGCACTAGTTATCAGCGCGTGATAGCGACAAGTAACGCCACCTCTGAGCATTAGCCATTACCACCTTTGACTCGATATCAAAAATTTGCACAGACTTCTGTCACTTACCATTGGCCGCTTATAAAATTTTGAACTAATACTTTTTATCTTTCCATCCAAATTTCTCTTTTTGCTACGAGTCGCAAATTTTATTATTATTATTTTAATAATGGCTGCCACATTACCAATATGCGCAAATCTAACATGCGGCAAAGAGATAAAGTTTACGGTCGTCACATGTGAAAAGTGCAAGTCGACTTATCACCCAAAATGCAGTAAATTTACTAAAGTAATGGATAACGATGTATTAATTTTGGTATGTAGCGATTGCCTATTAGTAGCGAACGCTCCTATGGGAGCAATTTTTTCTTGATCTATGGATCAGTCTCGCTCTCGTACGTCATCGACATCCTCAACTTCTTCG
This sequence comes from Trichopria drosophilae, assembly GCA_030407085.1. Taxonomy (NCBI): domain Eukaryota; kingdom Metazoa; phylum Arthropoda; class Insecta; order Hymenoptera; family Diapriidae; genus Trichopria; species Trichopria drosophilae. Next base: position 76,454,297 of record CM059582.1, read on the forward strand.
AACATGCATATTTTGGCCCGTCCGTCGGTCGATCCTCCGTTGTCGGAGCATGCTATGCTATTAGCAGAAATTAAAAGTCTCAACGCTAACTTTATGCTTGCCAACCAAAAAAATGAAGCACACAACAACTTACTCATGGAAAAATTTACTCAACTTTCTACCGATGTCCATGCCAACCTCCAAGAGCTCAAAACCGCCCATAACGAATTAACGGAACGATGTATCACCTTGGAAAACGAAAATGCTTCCTTAAAAAGAGACATACTGCATCTTAACACTAGACTCTGCAAGGTAGAATTTCCTCAGGAACAGAAGACTTTACTACTCTCAGGACTTCCGGAATCAGAAGAAAAGCAATTGTCAGATGATATTGTAAAGATTGCTTCTTATCTTGAGGTCGATGTTTCACCAGCAGATCTTGTGGAGGTCGTACGCATGCGATCTACAGGACAAAATACAGCGCAGAAACATAGGACAATCCGGCTCGTTTTCAACCAATTACCTCAACGTAACGCATTTTTTGAGAGCTTCAGGGAAAAGGGCAAATTTTTATCCTCAGTCGTGTTTGCTGAAAGAAAAGAGCATGCTCTCCATCTCAGTGAATGGCTACCAGCCGTTACTTATGCACTCCTTAAATATGCGCGTGCTAAAGCGAAGGAGCTGGGCATTAAGTATGTATGGCAGAAAAATGGAGATATACTGGCTAAACTTGATGACAGTTCGACCTCAAAAGTAGCACGCATAGTGAAAGTTGATGATCTTCTGCTTTTAACTGGATCCTGACTATCTAGGAGCCAGCGATGGCAATCCCTGGCAACTTCTGCGCAGTCACGTCATCCGCATCCTCCGCTTCTCAACTACAACTGCAACGTCTCCTGCTATCTTCACTTCGAATCAACCGCGTTCTGTTTTTGATAATTCTATTTCTACATCGAATACTGCAATTCCGTCTGTAAATCACAATGTTCAATCCGATAAAGCTGAACCTTCATCTTACGAAACGTCCAAACCGTCTTCGGGATACCTCCGTTTATGCCATCTAAATTCCCAGTCCTTACTTGCTCAGGGCCGTATGGCAAACCTGAACTTATTTTTTACGACACAATTCTCTCCCGACTAACATCCGCGACTAAATCACTTCTTCATGCATTTCTTCAGTCCCATGATCAACCGTCATCTAATTCAACAAATCCATATTTCTTACATGTCTATACTTGATTACTTCCGATGATCAAGTCCTGTCCATTCTCATGCTTTTATTCGTATATCATTTCACTCTATAATTTTATCGTATACTTTGCTTAACAGTTCATACTATCTCACAATGTATTATAGCACCATGTACTTATTCAAAATTTCATAACTTTCCAATGCTCAAATTTATATATAGAATAGCCATAAGATAACGCGATGTATCGCCATCAAGGCTTAATTTCAAATAAATACAAAAAAATACAAATTACTAGAGGGAAGGAGAGACGGATACAGAGTGCAGATCACAGAGAGTGATTGAGGATTTGATCGTGGAAATTTTCGGGTTTTCATAGGTGGGAGAGGTTTCCTATTACGACAGTAGTCGTGAACATTTTTTTACTATTTTCCGGCGATTTTCAATTGTTACTGTTTACACTAATTTTTGCTGAGTTTTTATGTTTGATAATTTTGTGATATTTTATCGCTAGTTTATACAAAAATGAACGGAAGTTGTAGGATTTATAGAACTATTGTTATGGAAAAAAAAATGATTTTGGTTAAATACTAAAAAGTGAAACAATTTTGTTAATTAAAATTTGTTGCTGTAAAAATTGTACATTTTTTTGTATATGTATTTTTGCAATTTTAAATTATGAATTTTTTACTTTCTCTGTTTATTTATGTATATTTATTTTTACAGGTTTTACAAATATGAACGGTGGTGTTCTCTATTTTTTTAAACAAATTGTATTCTAGGTTGTTCTGAAATCTGCTGGTTTCAGTTATATAATTTAGTACTATTTTTAGTGGTAGTTTATACAAAAAACGCACGGAAATTGTAGGATTTATATAGCTATTGTTTTTTTAAAGAATGATTGTCGTAAAATACTAAAAGGTGCAACAAATTTTGTTAATTAAAATTTTTTTCTGAAAAAGTGTTGATTGGGTAAACACGTTTTTGCAATTTTATATTAACAATTTTTCTACTTTCTCCGTTTATTTATGTATATTTATTTTTATAGATTCTACAAATATGAACGGTGGTGTTCTCTATTTTTTAAACAAAAATGGAATCCATGTTTGTCTGAGCTGCCCTGAAATTTGTTGGTTTTTTGTATAATAAAAAGGGATGGCATTTATTTCTTTTTCCTATTTTTAGAGTTGACGTAAGCATTGAGCGTGGTCGACTTGTATGTATGTGTGTATGTCTGTGATTTTTTATTGCCTTTAGGAATGTCTAAGGACAGTGGGCTCTTGTACGTGTTCTTTTTAGAATGTAGCATTTTGGAGTTTCTGTTTGATTTTAGGTCATAGAACAGTTTTTAAATAATAACGAATAAAGAAATTGTTTAGATTTTAATATTATTTATTTCTAAATAGTAAAAAAAGGAAAATCGTCAGATGCGTATAATTTTTGGATTTGGTTTAATTTTCTTATTTGTAGGTAATACAGGGATTGACTTTGTCCGAAACTTGGAAAGGAGAAGGTGTTCGATTTACCATCGAATTTTGCAGGTTTATAGTTCATGGGACTTGGGGGCGCTATAATGGTATTCTCTATGTAGTTTCGGGGATTCCCGTAATTTGTCAATTTGGAAGGTTACGTGGGACGTAACAGCGGAATACCGCAGGGTTCTGTTCTTGGACGATTACTCTTTTCGATTTTCATTATCGATCTCCCTGGGGTACTCCAGCATTCGCGCCACATGATTTATGCTGATGATACGCAAATATTTCTCAAATGCCATCCTTCTGAGATCAACAGCTCGATGGCACGTATCACCGCCGATGCTGAGTGTTTTTGTGACCGGGCTGCGGAAAACAAACTTAAGATCAACCTTGAGAAGACTAAAGCCTTGATAGTGGGTAGCCCGTACTATATCAAGTCACTCGATCTAACTACTCTGATTACCATACATGTTCGGGGATGTTCCATTCCATGGGTAAAATCGGCAAAAAACTTAGGAATTGTCATAGACACCACTCTCTCTTGGAGCGAGCACATCACACACATTTCTAAGAAGGTCTACAATATTTCCCGGCAGCTAAGGGCCAATCAAAATGCGCTTCCTCTCGACCTGCGTAGACAGCTTGTCACATCACTTATACTACGTTATTTTGATTACTGTTGTTCCGTCTACAACGACCTTAATGGGACTAAAAAATTACGGGTTGAGCGGTTGCTTAATGTAGGCATCCGTTTCGTCTTTTGTATTAGAAAGAATATTCACATCACCCCCTATAGAACCAAGCTGGGTTGGCTTACAGCAGCGTCAAGGAGATTGTACTACATCGGCATGGCGATCTTTCATATATTTAGAAGTAAAACCCCACCGTATCTATATAATCAATATGTATGGCGTAAAAATATAAACGATCGGCAACCTAGAGCATGCTCCGAAGACCTCAGGATTCCAACCTACAGGACCGAGACTTACGCGAACTCCTTTTGTGTAATCTCCATTCGATTGTGGAATGCTCTGCCATTAGACCTTAAAAAATGCACAAGCAACAGCGCCTTCGGTACTAAGCTTATGCGTCTCCTTTTGGAGTCTGATATGTCAGGCCGTCCGTTATTTAGTATTAATACATAATCATAAGTATTCCTTGTTGTGTTTCTAAACTTGCGAATAAATCATTCTAACCGAGGATGATTATGAGCGCGATTATAATTATGATTAGAATTATTCTAATTTGAATTGCTACTCAGTATTGAAGGCGAAAGAAATTCAACTGGCGCTTCCTTATATTATAACTTACTAGTTTGTTGCATGCGAAACCACTGCCACACCGTTCGAACGATATCAAAGATAACAATGTATTATAATAGATATACTATTACTCTATTATTGTACTTCACATTTTGTGAATAATTTTATACTATTTGTCATTCTTATATGTAGTTGGCCAAAGAAGCCTACACTTCAAGCCAAAGTTATTAAATAAATAATAATAATAATAATGTCAGCATTCCACGATGGACCTAACATGGCCAACTCCATGGGTTTGCAGATGTATCTAACTTAGCCTATGCGGGCGTGATGTATGTTCAATGTGAACACTCCGATGGAACTGTCACAGTGTCACTCCTCGCGGGTAAAACTCGAGTTGCTCCATTGAAAACTCAGACTATCCCTCATCTGGAGTTATGTGGGTATTTGTTATTGTCACAATTAGTCTCAACACTATGCGCTATTCCAGAATACTCAGATGCTCGGTGTTGGTGTTGGAGTGATTCGACTTTAGCGTTGTCGTGGATTCGAGGAGATCCTTTTCGTCAGAAGGTTTTTGTCGCCAATCGTACAGCAAAAATTCAAACGGGTCAAACCCCAAGCATCGTGGCACCACCTATCGACACTCGACAACCCCGCAGATCTGGCGTCACGTGGATTTAGCGCTTCTGATTTAATCACGTCTACGCTATGGAGGCAAGGACCCACATGGGTCCCAACTTCCAATCATAAATTATCGTCCCTCGATCCATTCATTGATGAGAATAGCATTATGCGCGTTGGTGGACGTCTCAGATATTCTAAGCTTCCCTATTTAGTAAAACATCCAGTTATAAGTACTGATCATCCGGTCATACGATTGTATGTACGGTAAGTCCACGAAACTTTTTTGCATGGTGGCGTCCAGCTAATGATGAGTACTATTCGTCAGAAAATTTGGTTGATTCATGTCCGCCACGTAGTTCGAGCAGTCATCAACAAATGTGTGACCTGTGGTCGATTGCGTGCTTCCACTCCCACTCAGCTCAAGGGAGCTTTACCCGCCGCTCGAGTTTGTCAACCGGAAAAGGCATTCCAGCACTGCAGGGCGGATTATAGGACCTATAAGTGTCCGTGAAGTAATGGGTCGCGATAAACATGCGCATCCCGCTTATATATCGGTATTTATATGCATGGCAGTGCGTGCTGTGCACTTGGAACTCGTGATGGATGCCACCACCAGCGCATTCATCGCAGCATTTCGAAGCTGCATCTCTCGACGTAGCATCCCTTAGGCAATGTACAGCGATTGCGGTACTAATTTTGATGGAGCTGATACGGAGCTTCAAAACATGTTTGAGGTTGCTGTTCACTCCTCAGAGTTCCAGAATGTATTAGCATTAAGGAGTGTATCGTGGAAATTCAATCCACCGAACGCTCCACATTTTGGAGGCTTATGGGAAGCCGGGGTCCGCAGCGTTAAGGATCATACGCCACATCCTGAAGGATCACATGCCTACAATCGACGAGATGAGCATACTCCTCTGTCAAATCAAGGCATGTTTAAATTCTCGCCCGCTCATGCCTCTGACTGATTTTCCTAATGATATGACTGCGTTGACTCCTGGTCACTTCCTTGTTGGTAGCGAACTCACTGCTCTCCCAGAGTCCACCTTGCTTCAACTTAATCTTAATCGCTTATCGCGTTGGCAATTATGGCAACAGCTCTTAGAATTATTTTGGAAGCAGTGGAGCTCGGATTATGTGACCTCGCTCCAACAACGGACCAAATGGCGACGTCGCACCGAAGCGATTCGCGCCGGACAAATGGTCTTGCTTCGCGATAATAAGTTGCCTCCGACACACTGGCGCTTAGGCCGTATCGTTGAATGCCATCCGGGCACTGATGAGTTGACTAGGTTAGTCACAGTTAAAACTGCAACCTCAACTCTCGATCGTCCGTTAGCGAAGCTTGCGTTGCTTCCCTTCTGTCACGAAACCGAACCTCCTGGGACGGCAAATGTAAATGCTGACGATGCTCGTTCTGATTCCGTTCATAAGTAGACCCGCATGGTCCAGGGCGGGGAGAATGTTAAAGGCAAAGTATTAAATAAACGATCATCGTCAGTGTCCAAATCAAAATATTATTTCTTAGTCTTAGTTAAGCTGTACTATTTCAACAATACAAGGTCTCGATTGTTTACGGCGTCGTGAAAATTACACGTGCGAGCGTTCAGCCTTGCCGCAAATTCGGTCGAAATCATATCACGCAAATTCATAAGTTTTTTTTTGCAATTCAACACGTGGCGTCGGTACCTTTTGTACGCGAACTATTAAAGTTTGTTTTCTTTTATGTATGAGTTTTCCGTTTGTGCATAGTGCAAGGGGTAAATAAAGAAATATTTATTTAAAAGTGCACAAGTGTCATAAATAAAAACGATCCTGGACCTCCTCCATTTTCCGGTCAGTCTCTATACGGAACAAACAGTCAAATCGAAATTATATTAACTTTATAGTTATGAATATAATTTTTATCTTTTATCTTTTTTTCTTTTACCTTTTTTCATTGTTAATTTCATTACTAGTTGAGATTATAAATATTTCGACAAGGCTTAGAGTTTGAGAATGCGACTGATTACGACTCAAGGTGTTTGAAATGTTTAGAGATTTTCAAACAATAGCATTTTAAAATCTAATGCAATTTGTAGGTTTAAGCCGTTAATTATACTAACTTTTAAATGCGCGTACGATAAATTTAAATTATTGTTATTTTCCTTTTAAAAGAATTTATAATTATTGCAGACGTAACTGAAACCCAAAAAACACTTTATGTAAAAAAACTCACCAAGTTTTTATTCTACAAAAGAAACCAACTGAAATCATGTAATAAAGCCAAGTTCTTTCTATCGAACGAAACCATTGTGTAATGCTACATTCAAAAATTGGGAAGACTAACTTTTTGTACATTGTTAACTCCATCAAATTTGTTTAAAAAGTAATGAAAATTCAAAACAATTAATACATAGTAATCCTAAACATTTCTTTCATAAAAATAACATTAAATGAAATATTATTCCATTAAATCTTACTTATTGGAATTTAAACATAGATAAAACATCGCTAATATATTTATGCACGGAGAGAAATAGATGTTACCGGATAACATACTGATCGTACCATATTTCAAAATATTTTTAATAATGGCAGCCAAGTTTTTGACAAGTTAATTGAAGGGATGCTTGGAACAAGGTAGTGTACGCACAGAGAGAAAAATATTATACCCGATAACATGCTGATGTTATCGGATAACATATTGATGGTACTGAATACCATCAGATTTTACCCGATAACATCAGCATGTTATCGGGTATAATATTTTTCTCTCTGTGCGTACACTACCTTGTTCCAAGCATCCCTTCAATTAACTTGTCAAAAACTTGGCTGCCATTATTAAAAATATTTTGAAAATAAGAAAAGAAATTAAAGTCGTGTATCTACGTGTAGTGCAAATGAATATAAATTGAAACAAAGTAGAGTTTATATGGAAACATGAAGTTTATCATTGCACTGGCATATTTCTCATAAGCTGAAGGCTCTTTCAAATTTCCATTGGCCAAAACTATATGAATCTGCATAGTTGTACATTTAAAATATCGCAGCAATGTTATGATACGGTTACATTTGTTATCAGCAGCCCAAAATACATCGAAAACAACTGGCACATTTCATTTTTGGGGTGAGACAGTTCATCTACATATTTACCAACGAAGTGCCGTTGTATATCATCTGATCAAAATTCTTCAAAAAGTTTTTGACAAGTTAATTGGAGGGATGCTTGGAATAAGGGCTTATAAATATATTAGCGATTTTGTATTCATTTTTAAACTTCAATAAGTAAGAATTTAATGGAATAATATTTCATTAAATCTTATTTTTATCAAAGAAATGTTTAGGATAACTGTGTATTAATTGTTTTAAATTTTCATTACTTGTTAAAAAGATTTGGTGGAATTAACAATGTCCCGAAAATTTGTCTTCCCCATTTTTGTATGTAGCATTAGACAATGGTTTCGTTCGATAGAAAGAACTTGGCTTTATTACATGATTTCAGTTGTTTTTTTTTCTGTAGAATAAGAGCTTGGCGAGTTTTTTACATAAATTATTTTTTGGGAGATTTCACAACTTTTTGTGAATAAAGTTAGCACAAATATACTATCTGTGATATAGTCGTTTTAACCCATTAACGCCGAGGTGATCAGAATTTTTACTAACTTTTCAACGTGTTTATTTATTATGTAATCGGACCAAAAAAATAATGCAATACCTTTACTCCTATGCAAAATTTGATGCTCTTACAGAATCTGAGCTCAAAATTTCAATTAGACACTGAGAAAAAAAAATATGGCCGTTTTAAACGTGAAAAACGTGAAATTTTTCGAAAAAAATATTTTTTCGCATTTTTTTTCACAATGATACCTCAAAGGTATCGACTTTCTACTATGATCAGATGTGATCATGGCACTCGAACATTAAGAGGAATTTTTTTCAGAAAAATTCATCGACGCGTTTTTGCAAAATGGCGGCGGGAATGAAAAAATTTTATAAAAATCTTAATCTATTGTTTTTTAAAAAACTATAAAGTTTAGACAAAAATTTCTAAGAACAAAAATGTCTTAAAATTAGTCAAAGAACACTCTCAATTTTTTTCAGAATTTTTGGAGATAATTTTTGATTTTCTACAAATTTTAAAAATCAAATTTTCGAAAAAATTGTTCAAAAAATTTGAAAGTGTTCCTTGACTACTTTCTTGCCGATTCTGTGCATATACATTGGTTTTTCTACTCTTAGCATTACTCAGAGACAACGGTGCACACTTTGGTACGTTTCGGGTACAAACTCTCTAGTACCTTTATCAAATGTAGGGGGTGGTACGAAAATTACACCTTGGGTCTCTGCGTGTAGATAGAAACAAAATTTTATGTACAATTCAAGAAAAAGGTTTTTCTTTATACTTTCCGAAAAAGTTTTTGAGAACAAAAAAATCTTAAAATTAGTCAAGGAACACTCACAAATTTTTTCAAACGTTTTTTCGAAAATTTGATTTTTTCAAATTTTCGAAAATCAAAAATTATCTCAAAAAATTCTGAAAATATTTGAGAGTGTTCTTTGACTAATTTTAAGACATTTTTGTTCTTAGAAATTTTTGTCTAAACTGTATAGTTTTTAAAAAAACAATAGATTTTTCTCTTTTTGTGGTGAGAATTTTTAATGCTCTTCCGTTGAAGTTAAGACAATTACTCCGATTTCCAAGAGAATTTATTAGCGGTCTAAGACAATTTTATCGGGAGCGATATGATTGAGTTGCGTTTCCCTATATATTGTATGAACCTCTTTTTTATTTTCGTTACCGATATTCTTTTTTCCTGTATTACTATTCGGATTTTCATGCGTTGTGCGGTAAAGGGGTTGTATACCTCCTATTTGTTTTTTTACATTTGCGTGTTTCTTTTTGCATTAACTCCGGCTCAATGTTGTTCGGCTCCGGTTCATATGTCATAATAATGTATTTTATAATTTATTTTGTGTTAGTTTCACGAATGGGTCAGTCTGCAAAGCAGCTTCGTAAAAGCTGTGACTCGCCCCTTGGCATTGTAAAGGAATAATGTACTCTCTTTACGTGACCAATAAAGACGTTTATTATTATTATTATTATTATTAAGATTTTTATAAAATTTTTTCATTCCCGCCGCCATTTTGCAAAAACGCGTCGATGAATTTTTCTGAAAAAAATTCCTCTTAATGTTCGAGTGCCATGATCACCTCTGATCATAGTAGAAAGTCGATACCTTTGCGTTGAAAAGTTAGTAAAAATTCTGATCACCGCGTCGTTAATGGGTTAAACATATAAATTTCTTGTAAACAAAGAATGTAGAAATCCTTAACATCGTTTAAAACAATATTATAATAATATCATTAAAAAGTTTATTTAACCTATTATAAATGGCTAATAAATATAAAAACAACATTTAAAATATAATTATTTTTTTACATATCTTTTCCGACAAAAATAACTGTAAAACAACTTTTGCCATAATTAGTTCGTTCTTTTTATATGGCGGTATTTTCATATACCTGCACAATTGTTTGATCATGTTATATGATGAATGATAAATCAAACTCCTATTACAGAATGAGTTGTATTATATTATTATTTCAGAAACATATCTTTTAACAGGTATATATACTAGGGTGATTCAAAATAAAAAGGAACGGAATATGGACACGGCTGTTGATTTATTCAAAAGTACATAAAAGAACAAGAATTTTGACCCCTTACAAAACGCGATTGGTTAAATTTTAGAGGTGGCTGAAAGCGCCGGAAGTTTCAAACTTTTAATTAAAAATAACTTCTGCGACAAACATTTGTCTATTAACCCGATTATTTAAATCAATATATCTTAAAGGGTTTTCAAGGTCAACAATCACAAATCTGTAGTCAGATTTCCAAATTCAAAATGGCGGACTCAAAATGGCGGAAGAATTTTTGAAAAGCAATCCTATTTTTATAAAATTTAGTATACAATGGTTTTTGGGGTCGCAGACTATGAATCTGAAGTCAGATTTTAAAAATTCAAAATGGCGGACTCAAAATGGCAGAAAATTTTTTGAAAAGCTATCCTATTTTTATAAAATTTAGTATACAATGGTTTTTGAGGTCGCAGATTATGAAGAGGCCGAAGCATAATAAGAACTTTACCTTTTTTTTATTCTCTCATTCGTTATAATTAACTCGAAAATTTTAAAATCGAGTTTTATTTAACACGAAACTTTAACGTTAACGACGTTCTATCCTTTAATCTCTCATGCAGTTAGAAACGGGTAGAACGACGTCAAGGTTAAAGTTTCGAGTTTAAGTTCTATGGGCTTGGGTGGAAATGAGCAACAAATTGCAATGATCTCTGGGAAATGAAATCGGACATGTCATTAATGGGGTAGCTGCCCAAGTCTTCGATAACAGCTCTTTCATGAACGGTTGTGCTCGTTCCTTATTTTGAAATGCTTTTACCATTTTTAATTTGATCTCGACTGATACATCATCGTCGAAAAATGCCAGTGGAGCAAGTTCATAGCTCAAGTACCATAGATGCCCAGAAAATTTGTTTATTGCAGCCTGTGACACCTGTTTGTTTACTTGGTCATACTCTTGGAGTGACCTTAAAAGTCGGAGATCATTTCTCGGCGCAGAAATCGCAAGTGGTGCCCTAAACCAAGCTTTAGTGTATACTTTGACCACAAAAATGCACACTTCACTTAGCCCGAAAGTTCACTACTTGTTAAGTGAAATTGTGATCGAAACATATATATTTTTAAACTGTACAAAGCTTTAGCCATCCATCTAGCGTGGTGTACTGCACCAGGTGTACGAAATTTTATCCCACACGGAGGAGTTTAGCTGATAAAAATTAAAATAAGTTCGAGAAACTCTTTATAATCATCTCTTGGTTGGGTGTTCTTAAACAAATAAAAATAGAACTATCAGTAATAATATAAATTAATGACTCTATCGTTTACATTATTCAACAAGAAATATTAATAAAATGTCGATATCTGCTTTTATTTAACCTCTAGAGTCACGATGTTTTTTTGGCACCTTTAGAGCCATGACCAGGGTAGTTTTCGTCCTGAATGTTCTTAAATATGCAAAAGTGATGTAAAAAATCTGAAAAAATTCATGCAGCTTTTTTGAACCTTCAACTTGAAGTCCCAATTATAGTGTTAATTAAAACTCGATTTTAAATTATTCGAGTTAATTATAACGAATGAGAGAATAGAAAAAAAATGTAATGTTCTTATTATGCTCCGGCCTCTTCATAATCTGCGACCCCAAAAACCATTGGATACCAAATATTATAAAAATAGGATTGCTTTTTAAAAATTCTTCCGCCATTTTGAATTTTTAAAATCTGACTTCAGATTCATAATCTGCGACCCCAAAAACCATTGGATACCAAATATTATAAAAATAGGATTGCTTTTTAAACATTCTTCCGCCATTTTGAGTCCGCCATTTTGAATTTTTAAAATCTGACTTCAGATTCATAATCTGCGACCCCAAAAACCATTGTATACTAAATTTTATAAAAATAGGATAGCTTTTCAAAAATTCTTCTGCCATTTTGATTCCGTCATTTTGAATTTTTAAAATCTGACTTCAGATTCATAATCTGCGACCCCAAAAACCATTGTATACTAAATTTTATAAAAATAGGATTGCTTTTCAAAAATTCTTCCGCCATTTTGAGTCCGCCATTTTGAATTTGGAAATCTGACTACAGATTCGTGATTGTTGACCTTGAAAACCTTTTAAGATATATTGATTTAAATAATCGGGTTAATAGACAAATGTTTGTCGCAGAAGTTATTTTTAATTAAAATTTTGAAACTTCCAGCGCTTTGAGCCACCTCTAAAATTTAACCAATCGCGTTTTGTAAGAGGTCAAAATTCTTGTTCTTTTATGTACTTTTGAATAAATCAACAGCCATGTCCATATTCCATTCCTTTTTATTTTGAATCACCCTAATATATACATATGTAAACAAAAATTGTTCTTACCAAGTTACAAGTTCTCGATTATATCACTTGTTTACAAATTATTAATTTTTAACCTAATGGTTCCTGAATAACATAAACTAAATCCTGATAAAACTTAGATATATTATTGAATTCATTTCCGGTCGTTGAACTATCAACAGGTAAATTGTTGTGCTCGTGCATTACGACCGTTCATAAGAGTAAAATCGGGGGAAAATCAGGTTCTTTCGGGCCATGCCGGTTTTATGAGTCACGGCTTTTGTGACTGCGGAGAGTATAGCATCCAGTGACTGTTGGCCACTTCTGACCGAGACCTGTGACTAAATGTGCGCGCTTAACCTGTCAGTTTCTTACAGAGTAAACTGTCGTTAATTTATCTCGCGAGTGTCACTTCTGTCAATGGAATAGTTTTTTTTCCACTTCGTCGGCGAAGTGCGCGATAAGAGATCACGTCTGGCTCTCTGTTTTTCTTTTTTTTGGGACACGTGGTCGTGAAATAAGGCAAGGTCTACGGCGCACTTTTCAGTGCGCACCTACTAACCTAATTTCCTCTGCCATGTATACTCGCTGCACTGCTGGCTTCAATCAAGTCTCCTCCAGAGACAGCAAGTTCCGGGAGTCGGTCATGTACGAAGAGGGGTCTCCCTCACCATCCTGCTCGGAGTCAACGCCTACCTGTGCAGCGATACGTAGCAGGGACGTGCTTCCTACTCCGCCTCAGACTATTACCCTTGCGTTGGGCCGGCCATCGACCGCTCTAAGATGGCGGCAGCTTCGCAGCCCCGTTCAAGCTTCTATCACGAGCTACTACGAACCGTCTAAGCGCCAACGGTCTCTAGCTTTCTACGGAGCATACTAACGTCACCATCCAACCTGCGAAAATAAGGTTGCGCTCCTCCGCTTTTCAAGAACTTGCCCAATCGTCTACTGACGACGTAATCGATGCCGAAATCATTCAAAAGTTACAGGACAGCATTATAGGCGCGTTGTCAGCCAGATTCGATTCTGTCAATAATAAAATTGACGATTCTAACCTAAAGCGCAAAACTGAATCCAACCAATTATTAACTGCTTTTACTTCATTTAAATCAGTGGTCATGGGTGAAATAAGTGGGTTACAAAACTAGCGAGGAAAAAAATGATCAAATCAAAAACTTACTGCCAGAATTGAGCTTCAAGAGAAATCTGCCCGGAAAAAACATCGTCGTAACTGGCCTGAAACCCTCCGATGATGTCACTGCCACAGTCGAGCAGTTTTTATGGACAAATTTTAAGGTCGAGAATGCAGTGGACATTGCCTATGTCATTAAGAAGTACGCCCCTACTATTCTGGCTGAACTGACATCAGCTCGAGCCAAAGCGCACATACTGTCCAATAAGAGGCGCAAACTAGCCATCCAGAACATCTTCAGCTCAGGTGATCGTGCCAAGCAGGAGTCCGAAAGGGAATATCATGCCGTGAATTGTCCAAGAAGGCCTCCCAGGAGAGGTAAAAGCTGATAAAAAAGTACCGCTGTATACAAATTGACGGTGTGTGGAACAAATGGTCCGACAACCTTGACAAATTCATTTGTGAGGAAAAGAAGACAGTCGTCAAGCCCCCTCAAACCCTTGGTCAGGCACTCCATACGCTGATGACCGACGAATCTTTCGGAGATCTTCAGCAGATTACGAACGGTGCGACTCTGCACCGTGCGATAGTCTTAGTTCGATGTACCGGGCGACTCTGCACCGAAATCTTCACGGTGTCATTCACGGGGTGACTCTGATTTCGGGCAATGCGATTGCCCTTTTTATATGGTAGATGTCGATGAGATCATCGTTCCTTCGCGATGGACACCTGTACTTGTTGTTTGCCACGTTCCATCTTCAAAGAATCGCTCACCCCTTTGACCTATTGGTGACATCGGCGATTCAGGGCACGTGTACTATTGTGTGCGCGTATGAGTCACAATGTTATGGATTGTCTTACTTCGAGCTTCGGCGTGGCACATTCCTTTCTTCACCGATTAGGCTTCCAGCTAGAGGAACCCATGGTTCCCCGTGTAAGTTATAGCACGTGTGCAATCTTTGTGCGACGCCGAATAGGGCCCGTCGGTGTGCGTCTTGTCGATCTAACAAAGACAAGTATTATCTATGTTACGAGTGCTAATATGTGCGTAGCCAGCATCCGTAACAAAAGCAACGGAGTACAAGTAATAATAAGAGAAAGAAGATGTAAAAATGACTATTCGTCTGTTTATTACAAAAAGTATGTTTGTAATATAAATAAATATATATATTTGTATGTACATGGGTAGTTTGGAAGACAGCCCGCCAGGCTAAGCCCACGGAACCCCCCCAAAAAACTATCCTAACCTAACTAGACCTAGGTCTAGCCTAACCTAAATTTTTTCATTTTTGATCCCAAGGATCCCCCCTTTGGGTGATGTCTCCGAAACTGCCATTGTTTTATATGTTGCTTTGAGGACTGTCCCCAAAACTGCCATTTGTCCCCTAAACTGCCATTATTTCACAGTTTCAGTCCCCAAAGAAACCATCAGACATATTTATATACATATATATAACATATAAAATCGAAATAATATACAAATTCTTATAAGAATAGTTAGATTGTAAAAAAAAATAATAAATATCAGATGTACGAATCTTGAAAATTGTCATAGTATTCGTTCATTCTGATTTTTTTATATCTAGTCAATTAAATGCAGCGAGACAAAGTTATTGACATATTTAATTCTGAACCAGGATCTAAATCGGACTTCCGCGGAGCATGATATTCTTTCTGGAATTTAGAAATCATTCTCGGCTATAATTTGAAAATATGAATCTTTTCTTTTCTTTTTTCTTTTCGATTTTAATATTAGATTTTTGCTCCATCTATGTCGAGGGGTGCTTTTCCAAATATCGCAATTCGTAAGTTGAGAATTTTTTTGTACGATTAATCCTTTACGATTTTTCAACTGAATTTCAATCTTTATGGCTTCCGGTCCGACTAAATTTCAAACATTTCGTTTCGTCATTTCTTAATACTTCTAATTCTTTAATGTTTTTGTCCGATAGGTCTGCTTCTGCATTTTGCTTGCACGCTTCCTTCAATTGGTATCCAATTGCGCGGGTGTTATTAAAGTAGCTTGCAGCATTTTCCTAAGTTCTGTGGCATAAGAGAGCTAATTCTCCATACACTTTCAGAGCAGAAGTGTGGGAATCGTGTATGCCTTTGAGGATTTTTAATAAGTACGCTATGGTGTCAGGATCTTTACCCAGCATAGTTCGATATACTTCTCCTGTTAACGGTGTAAGTATTAATTTTGTTAAAGCGCGTTCAGCTCTGGTGGAAACATTTTTAAAGCGTTTTTACATGCGGTCGAAAATTCTGTGTTACTGCGAGTAACATTGGCGTCGTTACTCATTTATTGAAGTTACTAACATAGCTCATGGGTTATTAGCTACAACGACTATTGTTCACTGCTAGTTCTAAACTTATCGTCTATATAGGTTGTTCAGATTTCACAATTAGATTACAAACGACAACAAATAATGTAACCTTTCATTTATTAGTATTGCTAAACTTGATTTTTCAACCCGATTTTATTGAACCCCGAACGCGTTTTTTTCCTTTAGCGTGACAACCACCCAAAACACCGGTTAGACTGTTCGTTTTCAACAATAACCAACAAACGAAAAACAAGAACAAAGAAAAAGGGTAGTTGGTTTGATTTTGACACGTTTAGATAATTTGGTTGGTCTCAGTACACAGTTTAATTCACGTTTGTTTTGTTGCAACACAAAATTTATTAGTTTCGCGCGGTTGTACGGCGACTTTTTTTCCTTTGCAATTTTTCGATATGAGCAACTGGTTAAGAGTTTTCCGACAATGTGTGGTTCATTTTTTCCCGCGTTTTCTGCCATTAAAAACATTTTCACATTAAATATAGGGAAACTGAGATACGCCAACATGTCAAGAGATAAAATATGGTTATCTCGACGAGATCTACATGAATATCCAAAGAAATTTACAAAATGTTGCAAATTTGTCAATGTTGCAATAATTTCCGCGAATATTGCCTTTTTTGACCTTAAAAATACATGGATCCCTTTTCGAATTAAAAAAGAACACGTTTTTATCCTTTGCAATTTTTCGATATGAGCAACCGTTTACGAGTTATGCACATGTACATTACATTTCGCTGTTGTAAGACTTTTTTTTTTTATTCAGTGTATTTTATAATTATATTATTTTATTTCTAAAAACAATTTGTTTTTAAATGAAAGATTGACTCTGAAGAGGACACAAATATGTGTCGAATCATTGGAGCATTAACATAAATTAAGAGCACCTATCTAAGCCTAATTAAATTGCTTTTCAATTTCAATAAATTCAAACTAGATGCCTTCGACCCGGGTGCCTACAATTTTGGCTAAATTCGTATTGCAGTTCCCTGACGAAAGGCTGATGTTTCCGGGAATATTCCCATTTTAACACTGCCAGGAAAGAAGGCGGCAGAGGGCAGTTCTATCATCGTTAGGTTCGAGTAGTTTCTATACATATATTGTAACAATATCTTGTTCCTTAAATAGGATGAATATGCCAATGAATGGACGGTTAAGCATTTTTCACACTTTGGTCGATTGTAACTTTTGAATTCTTTTATGAAAATTTAATTATGATACCACCAGTAGAATCGTTAGACTCTGCTCTTTATTACCGTGTAGTTCAACCTTTGATTTTATTTAATTATTAACCTCGTCTTCACACGTTCTTAAAAAAATCCGGTAAACCCCAATGAATAGACGGGTTAAATCAAATGGGACGTTTTCAGTACCAGTTTTGGATGGCTTTAAAACTTTGCTTCGATTTTACAAAATAATAAACACTGGAAGATCAATAGTACTGTAAATATTGTTTTGAATGTTCAAAGAACATAAAAATATATATTTTTTTGCATGTTGTGCATCATACATTCATAAGAAATAGAAATATGTAGAAAATCGTCCATTCATTGGCATATTCACTCTATATTAAAATTGAAAATGAGCATTTTCAAAACTTCGACCCCGACCGCATATCAGCCGAAGCACTGATAAATGAGCACGTCTTGTTCACACTGATGCTTAAAAAAACAAAAATTAATCAAATTTTTATACTTAAATAAAATTTAATCAAATTTTTATACTAAAATAAAATTTAATCAAATAATTGAAGTTAGCCCCCCCCCCCCCCCCGGATACCCGCGTCACCCCCCTGTCTCTGTTTTTCATGTAATGTATATAATATACATACATATGCATTGTATATGTGTATGTACAATTTATGTTAATTTCATGTTAATTTGCTTTTTACGGCATTATCGTTGATTTTACGAAGAAATGAATACAACCTTTTTTGTAGAGAATTCGATGTTCTATATTTTTTGTTTGAAACATTTTTTTGTACGTTTGTATTTTTTCTTAAAAAATGGAAAAACGTGTTTTTTGAGCGTTTTTTTGTTAAACCTCCCCAGAATCTAGTATGCATTGTCTCCAAAAACTAATCAGATCTAAGTTTGGCCAAGAGAAACCCAATCCGTTTGTACTTTTTAAATTCGCCCTGCCAGTCGCGAGATATCGCGTATACAAAATTTTGCCCACGGACGGACGGACGGACGTACAACCTAACGGACACCAATTTTTTTATTGTTGCTTTGGGTTCCTTAGGGTCTGAAACGTCGACATTTGATGAAAAACTATAGGGTAATTTTTTTGCCCGAAGTGACCAAATTCAATACTTCGTCCAGACTTAGTCAGGGTCGAAGTAATAATAATGTTATTCATATCCATGGTAATTTTCATCATATACATATTAAGGAATAAGATTAAAGTCACAATTGGTGCTGCATTTGTGACATTTTCTTCAACAGCATTAGTGTTACGTCCTACGTAACGATTATACTTCAGCAATTTTTAACTTCATCTTCTTATGCCGAAAACCAGTCATAATGCATCTTTTCTTTGAAATGTATTAATACACTGATAAAATTAATCATTCTATTCCTTCATAGCACGCGCCTCATGCATGACGCAACACGCACGTACAAGTTTTCAGACTAGCCGTCCCTTCAAATTATAACATTATCTTTGTCTATGATTAAGCAATCTCCGCTTCTTAATACTCGATCAAGATATCATGAACTCCGTAAAATTTCGATGCATGTAATCAGTTGTATATATCGACGTTACAATGTAAACATAGATTCTAAGCGGATCATCAGTGTTAAATCTTATATGATCTTCGTTACAATGCTAATCTACGTCTCATAAATCACTTACCATAAGAAAATAGATATTGACTGGCAATACGATTAAGAAACCGATCCCGTTAAAATAGAATACATGTATATTATAATCTTAATCCCAAAACAAACTAGCAAAAGTTGTATACGACCTTCAAGCAATCATGTAATTAATCGAAACTATTTTAATCCGACGCATACTACGATATTCATTTGTTCTACGGTCAAGCATCTAAAAAAATCTATCACATAAATCAAGATATCTAATCGGAATCAGTGGAGACTAGAAACAGCAACGAAATATCCCGACTTTTCCAAGAAATCTACTCTTCCAGATTATCCCGTTTATCAGTCCCGAAATTCGGAGTCAGGGGGAGTCATATATAAATACAACCGCACTGCTAATAATCAACAGAAAGATATTCAGACAGACGGAGAGACATAACGCACGGAGAGACATAATAAACGGAGAGACATAATACACTGAGAGACATAAAACGCAGAGAGACTTCTTTCAACATCTCTGCACCTTCAAACACCAGCCCAGGGACCCGGGGACAACATCTACAAACAATTGATAGTGAGTATGTAAATAAACAAAAATAAAAACCCCGAACTCAATTCCCATCCACTATCCTTTCCCAACCTGAGACGAACGTGTTGGTTCACTCCAATATTTCTTTTGTAGAAAAAGGAGGAACAACACCTTAGGAAATATATTTCTTTTTTATTATTTTATATTTTTAGTGATGATAGGAATTCTCGCGGCATCATTCTCTGAATGACGAACCGGGGAGTTCCGATCATCAGTAGGGACTTGTTTTTTTTTTTAATAGTGATACTGGCGACTTAACTGGGTGTCGTTCTCTGAACGTCGAGCCTTATTGAGCCGCAAGCATCAGTAGGGACTGTTAGGTCACCCCTATATAATTCTTTTGGGCATTTTAAGCCTCCCCTTCTATAGTTATATCTTTTTAATTTTTTTCTTTTCTCCCCCTCACCGGGATATAGTTGTATGGATCTCACCTTCTCCTGATCACTAACCACCCCTAATAAAAACCTTTCTCGCAACCCCTTTCTTTTCTCACCATTGGTAATTTTTTTTCAGGTAGGAAAACCAAGCCGCGAAATTTTTACCGCGTACGGAACCGGGCTATATTGAGAGCCGCCAGAGCCATCGCCGCCGAAGCAGCGGAGGGCGCGGGTCAACCCACGCCTCCTCCCCCCGACCCACTCTTGATTTTGGGCCCATCGCCAACCAGCTCGACTTCGTCCTTCCGTCCACCTGTACCAACTGCTCCACTTCCCTCCCCAGAGGAACTTTTCCGACCAACCGACCCACCCACATTCCAAGCTCCTTCTCTCATCCATAAATCCAGCCTCCACAGCCGAAACCTTGTTCAATATTTGCGCCAATCTAAATAAAAACCATTTTCACTTGACATACTTGTGATTTATTTGTGTTCACCCTTTTTCCCAATTTTAGTATAGTAGTCCTCGCTATCCACTACAACCCGAGGTCTACCTTTTGGTAGACCCGCCCTTTCCACGTCCTCATATGGGTTTTTTACACCTCATTTGGACGTAACATTAGTTAGATTAATATTATGTACATCTTACATGTGGATTATTTTTTAACATAAATTGTAAACATTCTAGTTTATAATTTTTAATTCTTGAAAATATATACCACGTACAATATTGTATTTAAAAATCATTAATTTGGGTACCGATATGCTAACAAGAAAATATTATATTACGTAACACAAACAATGTTTATTCGCATTGGATCATCTGATAGCCGGTGAAATTTGTTTGTGTCATTTTTAATTAGTGTAAATAATTACGTTATTAAATAATATAAAACAATCGTTTTAATCGTACACTGTAAAAAATCGCAATGTAAAGAACCTACGCTTGACGGGAATTTCACAAGGTCGTTTAAATTTCCCTACGCTTAATGTAGTAAATTTTCTCGTGTGATGGTAATTTTACAAGCTATGTAGTAGTAAATTTACCCACGTGTTACGTCCCCGTAACTAGAGAAATAATGACACAGTTCTGAAAAGTATAACGTCATTCATAGTAATTGAGCATTTCTTAATAATTTTATTCGACAAATAAACTGCTTTACATGAATCATACTGGGCCGAAGGCAATCACTGGGCAACAGCAATTTCATCGTTGTCCAAAAACTTCGCTATTATTCACGAAAAAGAAGAATCAAAACCGGTATGCCGAAAAATTCTGTAAAATAAGTAATTCACGTGATATTACGTCAGCCGAACATCGCACTTAGATTTGTCCTCCAAAGAAAAAACCTTCGCTATATCTAAGAAAACAAGTACCAAATACAGTATACCGAATTAGAATATTATATGTAAATTTTCAAAAACACGTCCCACGTTACAATATGACTTCGTTGAACAATCCGAATTGCCGTAATTGCAAGAAATTATTCTTAATAGATTTTCGGGGATTAGAGGATCTTCTGTGAAGCGAGGCATAAGTATTTGTTGATTATTTACAATTACTTGTTTCCAACCCCACAGTGTTGCATTGATTTCATCATTTCCAAGTTACTTTTGAAGTTGGAAATATGCTCTCTTCAAAAATTATATAGCTGTTCTAGTCGTAGGTGGAATTTAAAAGCAGAAGTTTTTACTAGTTTTTTATAATGCTGGTATCTTAATTCATCAAGAGATGAATTAAAGTTCTTGCAGTTATACATCGATTTAATTATGTTGCAGCCATTTCGAGCAATAACTTTTGGTTCTGCATCGGTTGTGTAAAAAGGCTTTACTAAATCTGTTAGTTCAGGAGTAGCAATTAACGAATTAACTATTTTTCTTTTCCCTTTGCCTGCAAATCCAAAATTTGTATCACAACCAGAAAAGCAACGTAAAAATGCAATAACAGAACCAACAGATCTGCGTCTTGTCCAACAACATCGTCAGTTTTTTTTTTGTATTCGGCAACACCTGCTGTTGTCTTTACAATCTTGTTTTATTTCGGCAATTTCAATGGCTGTATAGTGTATATACAGGGTGGCCGATTTATCTGAAGACATCGAAATATCTCGAGAACTATGCACAGAATCAAAAAAGTTGTCGGATGAAAGTTGTTCGACACGAAGGGGGGCATCCAGTGATAATTAAATTTACCCCCTCCCCCATCCCCTGGGGGTGGAGTGGGGGCAAAAACAATAAAACTTAAATAGGAACCCCCAGTTTTTATTGCAGATTTGGATTCTCCGGAAAAAAGTACACCAATTTGACCTAGGAGCTATTGCATTTTGGTTCACAGGTGGCGCTGTAATCGATAAAAATCCAAATTTATCTGAAGACATTGAAATACCTCGAGAACTATGCACAGAATCAAAAAAGTTGTTGGATGAAAGTTGTTCGACACGAAGGGGGGCATCCAGGGGGCAAATAGGGACAATTTGATCCCTTTATGAAAATTTAATATTAAAAAATCTAATATCAGAATTTTTAATATTAGAATTTAGTAATATCAATTGCGAAAATTATTATTCTGAATATGAAATTTTAATAATGTCCATTCGAAAAATTAAGATTTTTTATCTATTTAAAGTATTTTTATTATATTTAAAATTAAGACAATTTTCGCCCGCGTAGCGGATATGGAATACGGTCATTCTAACAAAGCCGGGAAAAAATACATTTAGCGTTACCCAGGAACAACGACGTGGACGTAGTATTTTTTTGTTCCCTTTGGGGTGCTTGTTTTACGTGAGTCCCCTTGCCTCTCACTGTCTCACTGTTCACTTACTTGAGTAAGTGTTCGAAATGTTGACCTCCCACTTCAATGCATTTACTTATTCTTTCTTCAAATGACTTTATACATAATAGAATCATATCTGCAGAAATTTCTGCGCAAGCAGTTCTTATGCGTTCCACCATGTTTTCACGAGTCGTTGGTACTTGTTCATAAACCTTACCATTTAGGTAACCCCATAGGAAGAAATCCAGAGATGTTAGATCAGGTGACCTCGCAGGCCAATTAATGGTGCCACCTCTACCAATCCACCTACCATTGTAATCACGGTCTAGTATTTCCCTTGTTACTCTTGAAAAATGTGCTGGGCAACCATCATGCTGAAACCACATTGTCCGTCGGACGTCCATAGCAACATCCTCAAGTAGTAATGGTACTTCTTGTTCTAGGAAATCTCGATATTTTGTTCCATTCAAATTACCTTCAATGAAATAAGGACCAATGAGTTTATTTCCTATGATTCCACACCAAACGTTCACCGACCAAGGACGTTGATGATTAACTTGTCGTAACCAATGGGGATTTTCTACGCTCCAATAATGCATATTATGCCTATTGACGCCACCATGGTTCGTGAATGTAGATTCATCTGAAAATAATACATTAGCAAAGAAATTGTGGTTCGTTTGCATTTTTTGAAATGCCCATTCACAAAACAACACGCGGTTATGAAAAGCATCGCCATCTAGTTCCTGGTGCAGTGAAATGTGATATGGGTGAAACTTATGGCGATGCAATATTCTTTGAATACTGTCTCTGGAAATGCCGGAATCGCGATGTAATTGTCGTGTGCTTACATGTGGATTTTGGTGAATAGCTGCTAGTACAGCTACTTCGTTAGCTTCTCCTGTAACTGTTAATCTTCGCTTCCTTTTTTTCATTTGTACGCTGCCATCAGAGTGAAAGGCATTCACAACTTTGTAAAAAAAAGAACGCGAGCGAGCATTATCTGGAAAACGCTCAGCATACAACGCAACAGCATCGTCAATATTCCTCTTACATTCACCATAAATAAGAATCATTTCGATTTTTTCGGGAACTGTAGCAGGATTCATTTTTAACTTGCAATTCGATTTAAGCAATGAAGGGTAGACAAAAAATAGTCACGTAAACGGAAAGTTGTTATTCTAAAAGCAAAGTGACCTCCGACGGAATTACTACCAATACAATGGACTTCAAAAAGAGTCTTACACTGAGAGACCGTTAATACTAAATTTTAATATGGGGATTAGAAAGTCGCGATATCCATTTACTTCCCTTCAGGAAAGTAGAGAAAAATGTAGGTGAACTGGTTACGTGTGACTTAACTTATGTATAAAATGATATGCTACTTTATTTTCGAGTTATGTCGCCCTCTAGCGTTATCTAACAGAACCGACGCCGGTGATGGCCGAAATGCAAGCGATGTACATGTATGAAACCACGTGAGTTCTCTCGGGGTCCGGTAGATGGCGACGAAATCCCCAAATGAAGTAAGAGTTTCGTTTTGTTTAATAGAAGCTGGTTTGACCGTCAATGCTCAGCTTATTTATTCTCATTTCGGAAAAAACATACAGAGAGAGAATGAATGAGCTGAGTGAAGGGACATGACGCGTTTTTTAATGGATTGCGTGATGTCCTCTTATTGTTTATTAAATAATAAATGTAATTTTATTGAAGGTAGAAAACTTATTTATAAAATTGCTTCCATATTGTATGCACAATTTTTATGTAATCAGTTTTGATTTTTAATATGAAGAATATCAATTATTCATAATCTTAATTTTTCGAATGGACATTATTAAAATTTCATATTCAGAATAACAATTTTCGCAATTGATATTACGAAATTCTAATATAAACAATTCTGATATTAGAATTTTTAATATTAAATTTTCATAAAGGGATCAAATTGTCCCTATTTGCCCCCTGGATGCCCCCCTTCGTGTCGAACAACTTTCATCCGACAACTTTTTTGATTCTGTGCATAGTTCTCGAGGTATTTCAATGTCTTCAGATAAATTTGGATTTTTATCGATTACAGCGCCACCTGTGAACCAAAATGCAATAGCTCCTAGGTCAAAATTGGTGTACTTTTTTCCGGAGAATCCAAATCTGCAATAAAAACTGGGGGTTCCTATTTAAGTTTTATTGTTTTTGCCCCCACTCCACCCCCAGGGGATGGGGGAGGGGGTAAATTTAATTATCACTGGATGCCCCCCTTCGTGTCGAACAACTTTCATCCGACAACTTTTTTGATTCTGTGCATAGTTCTCGAGATATTTCAATGTCTTCAGATAAATTTGGATTTTTATCGATTACAGCGCCACCTGTGAACCAAAATGCAATAGCTCCTGGGTCAAATTGGTGTACTTTTTTCCGGAGAATCCAAATCTGCAATAAAAACTGGGGGTTCCTATTTAAGTTTTATTGTTTTTGCCCCCACTCCACCCCCAGGGGATGGGGGAGGGGGTAAATTTAATTAGCACTGGATGCCCCCCTTCGTGTCGAACAACTTTCATCCGACAACTTTTTTGATTCTGGGCATAGTTCTCGAGATATTTCGATGTCTTCAGATAAATCGGCCACCCTGTATAATAAGCGACGACTCGGCACCTTCGTCAGCTTGTCTAACGGTATATCATTCGAATCTAAATATTCTTGACAACTCTTTTATCAATTCTTTCTTATTCATTCCATTAGATAAAAATCGGGCTTGTGAAAGTTATTTTGGTTTGCAGCTCAACTATAAAGGCAGGAACTACTGAAGTGCTTTTTCGTCTTGAGCGATCCGCTGTTGAGGATGTCGTGGTATTTGTATTTAACTTATTTTGTCGTCTAATGCTTGCGTACAAAATTCAAATATTTTTGAGTAATCACTTGCACAGTATTCTACCTGTGGAAAATTTTGGGGTGCAGGTAGTACCGTTAATTACCTTTGCCGCCAATATTCCTTCGTTCTAGTTAATTCCAGAATTTAGGATTTAGAATAATAATCTGGAAATACGTTTTCTTACGTATTTTTTCTCGTGGAATCGAACGGATGAACTACTTTTTGCATTGTGTAATTAATGTAAACAAATAATCAACAATTAAACAAAAAAAAAAATAAGTTCCATCATTGCTTTTCGCATTTTTAAACATATTTTTCCATAGTGACCTCTATATATTATTAAATAGTTGAAAAGTACATTTAATAACAAAAAAATGCGATCCAGTAGAGCATTGCACGATCATTCTCCAGGCCACAAAATCTTTTTGAAAAGGGGGGTGTTTTTTTGAAAAAATCGAATATCTTAGAAACTATTCGCTTGTCAAAACTCAAAAAATTTGTAGTTATAAATATTCAAAATCAGTATTCCACCAAGTCTCATGTCTCATCAAAATTAAATATATTAAATCATTTTTCGAGAAATGAAATATAAAAAACCGAAAACTTAATTTTTTGCATTTAACCCGGAAATTTTTAGGTTATGTAAAAACGTGCCATCTACAAAAGTTATAGATTTTTTCAAGACCTACAACTCTTGTATTTAACATTTTTTTATAAGACGTCAACTTTTACCGGAAATCGCCAAAAAGCATTTTTACCCCTTTCAACCCCTAGCAAACAGGTTACCCCACCGCTGCTTGGACATTAATTTTTTTTCATCCTTATAAGTCCCTTGACCACCCCCAATAACCGGATTTCGGATAAATTTGTTTTCGTCTCAAAACCTAATTTGCCTGGAACCCGGCAAAAGATACCGCAACGCTATTGCAATGTGGGGAAATCGAAATGAATGCAATATTATTCCTTTGTAATTACATAATTCCAATTTTTGATGACCTGTCAAACATGGTTCATTTAAATGAGTTTTTTTCACGCTTTGCATGCACTTTTCAGCTTAGGTTATTACTTTCCCACGTGCGGGTATCTCTTAACTTCATTAGAAAAAAAAATAACTGAATTTAGTGCACGCGTTTTTGCGTAAGTTGGTGGCCAAATTGTTTCTGGTTCGCGGATTCCAAACCGGCCATTAGGTGGCGGCACGTTCGAGGTACGGAGCACTCTTAAGTCTGTCTGAATTTTGAAAGTAAGAAATATTTTATTGTAAACATTCATTTTTTAACATTTCAAATTAAATTTAAACAAAATTTAAGGAATACTTAATTCGAATTATTTTCAATTTCGTCTGCCCCTTCTAATACGCTAGGGTGTCCGAAAAGGTGGAAAATTATGAGTGGTTATTTTGTTGAATAATCGTTTATTACAATAGTCAATCTTCCTACGTCCGTTGTAATTGGTGCTAAATATTTAGTAACTACGTAACATGTATACATCCCATATTCGATAATTTTACACTTTCCAATAAGTCATATTTCCTAACTAAGAATAACATTTTTTTGCTACATTATGCTATTTATTCTAACATGTTTTAGCCTTATGTTTTGCGTTTTTTACTTACAGATATACACCATAGTAATTAGATTGCCAGCACCGCAAATGTCAATGGCATCTTCAGCATGGAGAAGATTAGATGCAGATGTACCCAGTATTAAAATGTATCGTGAAGGTTTTATTGATTTTCACGAGGTACATAGTACATACTTAAAAAGTGGCGTAACTAATAGAGATGACAATATCTTATGCTTAAATTCTTCAATTAAAACTGCAAAATCGTTGTCGAATCAGCAAGCACAAATAGCGGATGTACGAATTCCATTCCATTCCAAAAATGATATGAAAATTGTAACAAATAAAGGTGTACTTGGGAAAGTTCCGATTAAAAAAAAAAAGAAACTTCAAGAAAAAAAAGCTGATAAAAAAGCAGCAAAAACTCTTTCTGCTATTCTTGCTGCATTTATCATTACCTGGACTCCGTATAATATTTTAGTGCTTTTGAAACCTCTCACAGCTTGTACTGGATGCATACCTCAGGAATTATGGGACTTTTTCTATTATTTATGTTATATCAATAGCACTGTAAATCCAGTTTGTTATGCATTATGCAACGCTACATTTCGCAGAACGTATGTTCGAATTTTTAAATGTAAGTGGCACACCAGGAACAGAACCGCCGTCAATAGAGGCTATTGAAAAATAAAATCATATTCCTCATATTTATAGCAAATCTACTTTAGGCGTCTTTTTATGAACGGTATATATTTAACTCGAATTTTTTAACGAATTAAGTGACATGTATTCTGAAATAAGTTCCAATTGAATATACGTACATGTATGCATACATGTATATATACATACATACATATATATTGAAATGCCTTTCATACTTATTATAACTCTTTACATAAAAATGCTAATGTTTTGAATTTGTTCAACCCACCCACTTCATATTTACATAGGAAGGGGGGGGGGTATATTAACCACTTACACATCGCATTCCTGTTCTGAATGAATACATGATATGAATGTATGTGCTAGTGATAACGCAGATGAACATTAAGAAAATATGATAAAATTTAATAAAGAGCATTAGAGAAAAATATCCAAAATTATTGATACAATATTAATGGAGCTACTTGTATATATCCTTCAACATCTTCGTAGGAATCATCGCGACTAGTTGTCTATTCAATTAACTCATCTAACACACAACCTTCAATCTTCTTCACTGCAAAAATCTTTATTCATAATGCAAGTCGTAATAATGTATGGCCTCTGATACTTCTTGCATAAGCGTGACCATTCAACATTTTGTCGACAGAATTTGTAGAATATATTTTACTTAAAGCTTCCTGGAGACCACTACCGTCCATTATATATTATATGCATACAAGAAAAGACATGAGTATATGAAATCCTCCTAGTTTGACAACTGTTTTAGACAAGTCTGAGTTTGCATCTGACGCAACAATCATTTCACGTGCTTTGGAGTACAGGGGTTAATCGGTTAATCAAATGTAATTATGCACGTTTTTTGATGATGTGACTTGGCAATATTTATAGCACAATGTAATGTGACTTAAATTGTGTGTAAATTACTGGCAGGATGATCAATGAAAGGTACAAATATAACCTGAGAAGTTCTGATTATTTTTCATCAGTTGTTGAAGATAACCATTCCACCCAAGCAACGGTAGAAGATTCTTCCATTTTCCATATAACCACAAAAAATCAACTGACTTAATTTTTTTTCCAATTAGTACTTAATCATCAGATAGATTTTGGACTTGAATCTTGCTGTACCCAGGTACAACTGGCTTTTCATATGCTAAAAGCGTACATGTGATATTGCTGCCAACTCTTTTGCACTTGGTTGAGTTGTAGATTTTTTTACGTGATCATCATAAATTACAGCATCTTTTGGAGTAACTATTTTTATCATTCCCATAACGTGAAGAGTATTATTACCGTCAAGAGTACTGACATTAACATCTGCTTTGTCTCCAACATATTGTACCAACGTACCTGACTCTGATGATAAAATACGAGGCTGTGGATGGTAAACTGCTGAAAATTCATATTGTACTGTATTACTATATGGAGCAACAAATCTCAAAGTTGATAAAATATCCAATAATTTTTTAGATTCATTTATTCTGTGAAGAAATACAGATAGGCCTAATAGTAACTGAGATGTAAGTGACCGTTCACGTATCGAAGCCATTCTTGCGTGACTGATAGATGTGCATTTCGGTTTTAAATGATCCTCTTGTCCTTTTCTATTTTTTAATATAATTTGTGCCATAAAATATAATAATGTACATTACAAAATAAATTTGGTATTTCTTCATTAATACCATCTAGCATTTTTTATTTGGAGGTGGATGCGTCTTAGTTTCAACTACAGATGATCTAATCTCTTTCCTAATAATTGTCCCAGCAGCATCTACAAAACGTAAATGTTCCTCTGCAGGAGTGCTTTTTTTATTTTTTTTTATAATGCATTAACCTATAAGGATAAGCTTTTGATAATATATTAACCTGTAAATCACCGCAAGGTATAATTGTAAGTGCTCCTATTTTTTGTTGTGCTTATTACGTCGGTGAAATATTTTTGTTGTAGTTTCGTAATAATCGTCTTATCGCGTACGTACTCCGTAAGGACATCTTTCAGCTCTTTCAATGTAAACTGAGAATCTTCATTATTTTCTATATAACAAAAAATCTTCTTCATTGCTTGAGTGACTTGATCATTTTAGCGAGGCTTCTTATCAGCAGATGGTATTCGGGTTAAAAAGTTGGTATAGCAAATAGTATGATATTTTGCTTCAGCAGCGATCAAATCATACTCATAAAGTATACGTTCTTCTACTAATTCTTCTAAGGAATCGTTGCGTTCTTCTGCTTTTTTAATTATGTTGTCTTTGAATGCAAGAGTACTCACATTATTTATTGTCCGCCTATACTTATCTTTTTTTTCTTTCTGCTACTTAATTAGCTTCTCGGCCACAAAATAAACTGAATTTTATAAAATCAAACACTTCATTTTTTTTACGAGGTGCACTTGACGTTGAAGATTTACCCTCTTCTGTACGTCGTTTCGATGTAACAATAGCATTTTTACGGTTGTACACGTTACGTTTTTAGCCACAAGGTGGCGACACATGGAACGGACTGATAAAGAACAACTCGATAGAGAAAAGATTTTTCGTAAAGTATATATGAAAATAGAATAGAGTACAAAATACAATTTTACTTTTGAGCATTTTAAAAGATTAGCATACCTCAATGCCCATTATTTAATAAAACTGCGACGAGGGACTCAGTAAAATATTCTAAATTGTTTGGCATTTTGCGAGCTAATAACGCACGACTGTCTGATTCAAAAAAATCTTTTAAGACTTTTGTTAGCTAATCCCAAATTTAAATTCTCCGAAGATGAAGAAAAGTACTTGCAAGAACCACTAAGATTATTTTGAAACCGATTGCAAGAGAAGTGGGTTTCTTCATGTCGTGGGTATAATGTATTCATGTTTAAAAATAAACAATGGTTAGAATCGTCAATGCAATTTCCAGGCTTTAAAAAGAAATCCGAAAAATATTACATCGTCTGAATCATCAACATCCAGAACACCTCCCCCGACGTCAACGAAAAGGTTATTAGAAAAGAAACTATTTTCGGAGTTTACCGACAGACAAAAAAGAAACCGTACCGAACCATTAAGGATTAATAATTCATCAGATGAATTGATTTTGGCAGCCAAAATAACCACCCATACTTCAGAAAATAAAGATATAGCCAAAAGTTTATCCTTTTTGACAAAACATCCAGAAGAAGCTCCGAAAGTGAGGGCATTTTGCGAAGGAAAATATGTCGAAAGACCCAGGAATCTTTATTCGAAAGAAGAGGCTTTAGCAATAATGTTAGTTATAAAAATGTCTCAAGCTAGATATATTGAAAATCGTAAAATAAGTTTAAGAAGTGGTAAGAACACTTTACCATCCTATCATAAAATTTTACTAGCAAAAAAAGATTGTTATCCAGCCCCGAAAAATATCAAAATTACAGAAACTCTTCTGGAAATGCTATGATTATGCCGAACGAGGGGACACTTGGGATTCCGCTGCAACAGAAGCCTTGTGTTATATGGCTAAGTTTCGAATTACATGATATGTGTATCGGCTGATGATCGTCGCGATTTGTGTTTTTTATTGCTGAGTTTATCGGTTATTCGTCAGATAGATAGAGAAGTGGATCGTAGCACTTCTTTACTTTATCCACGTGTATCGATTTGTTTTTCCAGCGTTTATCCGTAATTTTAGGTCGCGTATACCGATGGTCTCCAAGATTTCGTGTGGTCCGGTATACTTGTCGTCTATCTTTCCACGCCTCGGTTCTTTCAACAATAGGACCCTTTCTCGCACTCGAAAATGTCCAACATTCAATTTCCGATCATAATATCCCTTGGATCGGTACTTTGATTGTGTCAGATTCATGGCACCTAATGTCGGCGTGATGGTCGTGCGGGCTAAGGCGTCAGTCTTAGTCCGCCCGAACTGAACGTCGCGAAGGGCCCGAGTTCGAATCCCCGTCCTGCAATTTTCTCTGCTTATGTCCAGTGTGGAATAACCGGGGAACTTTGCTGGGCGAAGGTACGAATTTGGGACTGCTGCCGACCCCCGTCGGCAGTTATCGGTACCGTCAGCGTCTTATCCGCGGTCGGTACGTCGTGGGTCTTATCTCGGATAAAGAGGGGATAAGCCCCGCGTCGTACTCGCTAAGGCACAGACCGCCGAATCTGCTGGTGGTACTGATATTGGGGTAGGGGGGACTGGCTCTGGGTGGGTGTTGTGTGTGCCTATAGTTTCTGTCTTGTACTGTCTGTCTCTGTCCTGTACCTCTCCACCCGAGAGCCGACCCGCAAATAGACATATTCGTCATTAACGCGGGGGAAAATTTCCTGTCCTTTGTCCTTTGTCCTTTTGTCATGGCACCTAATATCTGAAGTTCGGATATATTATTTACGAGATTTGATAGATAGTCGTCGTATATGGTAAGTTTTTCTCTTGTGGGATAGGAGGCGAGTAGTGGGACCTTATGACTATACACAAGCTCATGAGGCGTATAATTTGTGCCTTTATGAATGCATGTGTTATAGGACAGCATAGCATACGG
The DNA here is from genome assembly GCA_030407085.1 of Trichopria drosophilae. NCBI lineage: Eukaryota > Metazoa > Arthropoda > Insecta > Hymenoptera > Diapriidae > Trichopria > Trichopria drosophilae. Next base: position 76,486,410 of record CM059582.1, read on the forward strand.
TAACCACGTGTCCCGGTCATCACGTCCTTTCACAACATTTTTTAAGTAATCTACCAAAATTTGGTGTCTTCTTTCAAGACTCTCATTACTCTGTGGATGATAAGCAGAAGTAGTGAGAGTGTTAATTTTGAAAGTTCTCGCGAATCCTTGTATCAGTTTGGCAATAAAACAACTGCCCTGGTCTCGAAGTAGATATACTGCTGCACCATGATTACAGATAAAGTGTCCAGCGAACGCTCCAGCAACTGCTTGTGCGGAGGCTATGGAATGCTTATATGCTTAATGGAATTGCAAGCGAATATTTTGTTAGTAAGTCTAGTATGGTGAGCATGTAACGATTTCGACTCAAGGAGATGTCAGTCGGTCTCTATATATCTAGAACCACTATGTCAATCGCTGCTCGCGGTGTGCCCGTGATGACCATGGGCAATCTAGTTTTTATATGCACCAGTTTTTTTTTTCTTTTACATTTTGGGCAGTGTTTTACATATTCTTTTACATCTGCCATCATATTTCGCCAATAGAAATGATCGAATATTCGGAGATAGGCTTTAATAACCCCTTTGTGACCTCGGCTATTATATTATTTTTACACAAAATTATGGTAACATCTTGATTAATCAGAGAGGATTGAAAAATTTCATGAATTTCTGCCGACTTTTGTTTTTGGAAAATGCCATTGTCATGGCCAACCAAAATTTTTACGACTTGGAATTTTGATAATAATAATCTTAAAACTTTGAGACATTTAATAATATCAGTTTTCTGCGGTATATCATCGATGTATCTTTTCACGACTAGTCCAAAAAAAATGTTTGTTCTTTCTTATATACTATTAATTCTTCAATCCTTAATCGTTTCGTTTGGAAGTCATCTAGTGTTATCAAGGATCTTTTCAGCACTATCGAGTTGCTCGTCAGCCGTCGTAAAATAGGCAACATGGACTTTTTTGTTAAAAATATGACCGTTGGTCACTTCGGTTTTGAAATAGATATTTTTCGTTTTGCCTACACGGAGAGAAAAAGCGTAAAATTAACAAGCAAACTGAAGCGTAATAACTACTCGTGAGGTGTAGAATAATTTTGACACATGAGTTGAGTAGTTTCTGCGCTACACGAGAATTAAATTCATTTTCCACTAGAATCGTATCGACGCATCGAGAGTCGAGTTAAATCGATTCGAGCCGGTGCGCTTATTGTAATTCGTGCAATGGCTGCTTAGTACAATTATTTGTTGGTACAAAACGTTAAAATATGGATGATTTTGTATCAAATTTGTTAAGAAATTGGAACCTGGAATGTTTAATCGGCAGATTTGAAAATAGGTGAAACCTAACCTATTTTCAATTCAAATATATATACACATGGGACAATTTAAATATGCCGTAAACTAAAGATTAATAGTACATATTATATACACAAGATTTATAAAAGAAAATTGTGTACTTTATAAATAAAAAAATTCGTCTGAAATTAAAAAGTAAATGTTATCAGTGGTAAATATCATATTGAAAACTGTATTCACATTTCTCAGTATATACATGAAACCTGTCGACTATGGTTAAAATTAACCACACACCATCTAACATATAGAATAGCAACATTTTCATTACACAGGAAGTAATAAATATTTACATTAAATATGAATTATACCAAAATCTGTGATATTTTAGTCTTAGTACAAGTACTAATTTCAGATATCAAAGTATAATCTACGTTAAAAATACCTATACTGAACTGAAATAACACTTATGTTTTCATATGTTTTCATTGAATATGTAATCGATGTCAGAATTTATTACTACAGAGTGTGTACAATACCCGAGTAAGATTTCTTATATGTAATAGTCATATATATATATGGGGCATTCCACGCCAAATAAGTAATGCAAAGAGTTCTATAATATTTCATGCAAGCGATATTTTATTATTATATATGGTCCAATGTGCTTCATTTTTATGTTCTAAAGATAAAAGACTAGTTAGATAAGAAAAACAAAATATGAAAAAAAAAGTTGCACATTTGGCGTGGAATGCCCCATATATATATGACTATTACATATAAGAAATCTTACTCGGGTATTGTACACACTCTGTAGTAATAATTCTGACATCGATTACATATTCAATGAAAACATAAGTGTTATTTCAGTTCAGTATAGGTATTTTTAACGTAGATTATACTTTGATATCTGAAATTAGTACTTGTACTAAGACTAAAATATCACAGATTTTGGTATAATTCATATTTAATGTAAATATTTATTACTTCCTGTGTAATGAAAATGTTGCTATTCTATATGTTGGAATGCCCCATATCTGTCTTGTGTTTGTAATAAAAAAAAAATCGGGATACCGACATTTTATTTTTATTATTTGTATAGCATCACTTCCTAGGCTCGCGTAGAAATCATACAACTTTTGTGTTAATTTGACGCATCACACACTCGCGTAGAAATTACTCTACTGATGCGTTAATTTGACATTCTTCTATTGCGTTACATTGACGCACCTTACATGTTCAAGCAACTCGCGCACATATTACTCCACTGTTGGGTGAGATTGACGCTTTTTTTCTCTGCGTGTACAATATCATTAAATAATTCTTGATGTAGGATGTTTGACGCATTTATATTTCGAGTGGTTTGTTTATACACAACATTATTATCCTCAGAACTCTTGGTAGGTTCGATTTCCATTGCATAACTAAAATCATGACCTTCCTTATCCTGTCTTGCGGATTGCGGCTCGTATGATGCGAATCCCGTGGTCTCTCAAGATGTACGTGATAGATCTTATTTTCGTTGGGCTCTTTTATGTGATAAAATTGCATCTCGTTAAGTGAGTCAATTTTATGCACACAAACATTTATTTCTGCGAATATTTTGATAATATTATCATCGTCAAAATCTGATGTAGATTCCAGTATTGCGAATGAATGCGCCCGTTCTGCGCAAGATAGTTGGTGGTTGCTTTCTCGTAAAATTTCCCTCAATTGTACAGGAGTTAATTGTAATCAATGCAATATGATTAAAGAAGCTAAAGAAAATTTCCGTCCTTCGCTATATCTGTCTTGTTCTTAATGTGGAGATGTGATTCCATGCATGACCTATGCACTATAGATGTTGAGACAGTTGATGTTCTGTTTCGGCCTCCTTTGATTCTCGTCATCTCCATTTCGTCTATCTCCGTTTCGTCAATTTCCATCGATTCGTCGAGAATTTGTGTCTCATGTTGTCCGTTGCTGGAACCTAGCGAGCGTTCACTATCTCGGACAGAAGTGATACTGCTCTCTCTCTCTCTCTCTCTCTCTCTCTCTCTCTCTCTCTCTCTCTCTCTCTCTCTCTCTCTCTCCTCCGAGCTCAAATAAGGAGAAACCCTACTCGCAGTCTTATTACTGTCGTTCAGTGCCATACTCCGATCTTCCGTTCTATTTTTAACCGGACCGTAGTCTCTCGTCTTTCTTCTACATGCAGCGCCGATGTTTCCTTTCTCTTTAGGTGTAGAGTGCGAATCAAACGGCACCGATTCGACGGGCGGAGTAAGATGAAAATTTCATCTGACCATGACCTTTTCTCGGTCAGATATTTAGTCTTTACATACTTTCATTCTTGTCTTTTTCTTTATTGATTCTCCAATTACTCTATCGCTTTCTGAATTCGTTGTTAAGGTTTCCGGATCGGACGTTGCATCGTCTTCCGCTGTATACCCCTAATTTTTGCTGCTAAAGTACGGAAAACGGGTCACCTAAAATTCTATCCTGGTGGGAAAAACGTCCCTCACTGTCCGCAAGTCGATAGTTTCGTTATTAAAATATATTTCCGCGCAACCTAACGTTTCAATTATCCCGTTGCCGATTCCACTCAAATCGAATTTTATGTCCCAACTTGGACATAAATCTCAATGAAGTTTGCCGCGCTTTATTATATTTATTTCGGCTCCAGAATCTACTAAGAATTTCCCGATCTTGTAACGTAGGTCGGGACTTGGTATTTCTATCCGCGGGCATTTTGCGAGCTTAACGTGTCCGAAATGGACCCTTGCTGATCCACTCTCAACGCATGCACTTTCCGTGGGAAACCTTTGTTTTGGGCATCGCTCGACGTAGTCCCTTCTTGTCGAGCGTCCTTCGAGATTAAATAATTGGCGTTATAATTCTCGGGTACTCAAGCTCTTTGTCTATAATTTTCCGTAGTTTTCTAGGGCCTGTTTTCACTGATTCAGGTTCGCGGTGAATGATTGTCAGAATATCGCTGTGAATTTTTGTCCGAATATCGCGGTGAATTTTCTTCGCGATTCCGCGCTCTAGGTATCCCGTTTTTATATCATGGCCTTCCTTTGATCTAGACGCATCGTATCGTTATCGCTCTCATTGGGTGGCACATGATTTCGCGAATGCATAGAATGAACGGACGCAAGGGCAAGAGTCATGCTGCATTCGCGCAATCCAATCCGTATGTTTAGGCTATGTGGCTTTTGTGTATTCTTATACTTGAATCTAAATTTGCTGGTATGTTGGTGACCGATACTTATAATAAACTATTGGCTACTCTTCCTTAAGGGGAGCTCCTAGATCACGGATGTGCATCGTCCAATAGCAATAACAAGATGTAATACAAATAAAAGTTGTAGAGAATTTTATACACTACAACTTATTTCTTATGTGCAAATCCCTTTTAAGCAATAGAAGTGAGACATTCACGAAAAACCGATTTTTATGACGTTTGACCTTCAATATCTTAAGACTTGAATACGATAGTACTTGTAACTTTTGAGACAACATTTAGAACAACAAAACGAGGTTTTTTATCAATTTACAACTTATTATCTTTCATTCCGAGGTTGACCCCTTTTTTTACGTAATATGACTCGGCTATTAGTTACGTTTAAACTAGCTTTATGAACAAAAATTAACTTTTGAATGTGGCTACCAAGTTGCTTCAATGTATACAAGCTTTACGAATGCCTTCGACATGGTGAACTATGCAAGACTTTTAAAACAGATTGAGGAACTCGGTTTGAGTACTTCTTTAGTCGAAAGGATTAAATCCTGTCTCTCTGACAGATTTCTACATGTAAGATTGAAGACAATTCTACTGCGAGAGGTCTCCTTTCCACAAATGTTAACCTCATATTCACTCTGTGTTACAAATTTAAGATTGATATATTTTGCATAAGATTGATATACTATGTAAAAGGATGTTTAATATCCGTAAATTTTTGTAATAAATAAATTACAGATTATTTGTTAGAGATAGCATATAACGACTGTCAACTATCTGAAGCTAATTTAAAGGTTATTTCTTTAGTGGATAATATTGGTATTGATTTATAATTTGATAATTTATAATTTTATTCTTTAACCCACTCAGTTGTAATTTGACAGCCCATACAGCACCGATAATATCAGTTACGTATCAGAAACGTTTCAGATAGGTAACCAAAAAATCTGGTTACCATCTCGGATACCTAACAGATAGGTATCCGATACATTTCCGCAATGTTGCAAATGGGTATCTATGGCCGTTTTTACTGATTTCAGATATGTAACGGAGACGGTCTGTTACGTAACAGATACGTAACGGAAACATACCGGCTATATACCCGAATCGATTACGTTATGTTATAGATATCTAACGGATATGTAACTGTCACGGAACCGTTCTGCTCAGCCCTACGTAGCGGTTGCATACCAGAAACGTAACGGATACGTAACGAGCGCAAATTTCTTCACGTAACTGGGATACAACGTTCTCGCTGGTGGTATATAGGGGATATTTATAATCGATATAGGCAACCTTGCATACCAGAAACATAACGGATACGTAACGAGCGCAAATTTATCTACGTAACTGGGAGATAACGTTCTCGCTGCTGATATGTACGGGAAATTTATAATTAATATAAGCACCGTTGCGCAAGGAATTGGCAGCAGAAACATAATAATGGGAGCGTTCGCGGTGGACGGATCGTCCCCCAAACGTCCCCTGATCGTACCCATCGAATGTCTGGAAATGTAGAGTTTTCCAATCGAGTTCGAGATCTCGAAACCTGATTATTCGACGAAATGCCGTAAAATCGCAGGCAGGTTCGCAGTAATTAAGGTTAGTATTAATAAATGCAAATAATGTATATAATGTATGCAATGAACAAGGCTTAGCAATATAATTTCCTCATTTTCGTCGGATAAATCGTGAGTCGTGAGCTGATAGATTTCGAGATATCGAACTCGATTTGGAAACTCGAAATTTCCAGACATTGGATGGGTACGATTAGGGGACGATGGGTAGACGATTCGTCCACCGCGAACGCTCCCAATCACGTCACAGATACGGATTCGGTTAGACAATAAGCAAATAACTAATTTATAAAATTAATTTATGATTATATTACGATTATATTATTAATATACAAAAATCCTTTTGAAGATCTCAAATTTGAAAATTTCAGAGTATCTAAGGCATTGCAAAATACTGAAGCAGCTAAAAATACTGAAAAACAAAACAATAGTATATTATAGTAACGGGCGTAATTATCGATATTTGACGAGTGTGAAGTTTGTCGTCCGAGCGAAGCGATCTTTATCGTCTCTACATCACATCCATATGACATTATATGGTGCGTAAAAGCATTCCCCCGCCCACCAAAAAAACAATATTAATAGTATTGCTATTAATTAATTTCCGATTAAATTACGATTATATCATTAATAAACAAAAATTTAATTTTACTGAAAAATACTGAAGCATCTAAAAATATTGAAAAACGGAACAGATTATAACTTTTTAGGAAAAAACCATGGATTTTGCTACGAGTAAACCTTTTCTATATTTTATAAAATTGCTCTCTTTTTTTTACTGGAATTTTTTTTAATAGGAAATTTGAGGTATCTTGCAAAACAATGGTTTTCAGCGTCCGACGCCAAGTATTACGAAAACTCGTTATTTTTCATTCTATCGCTTTCAAATCGAAAACGGTGCGATATCGCAAAACTTTACTCATCCTTTTTGTACAGCATAAAATTTCCTACAAAAAAGTTCTAGATAGCCCTAGTCTAACAGTATATTCGGGCGGTTGCTCCGTTTCTACACCATCCCATAAGAGCCCATGTTATAGTGCAAAGTGTCACGTGACGGTGCAGATTTTTGAATGGGCCGAATACGTGCAATACACCGTGCACGATATACGCCGAATATGCTATAAAATTTATAGTTTAGGCAGAAAGCAAGGCTCAAGAAACTAAACTCGATACTTACCGGCGGATACGTGTCGTCAAAACCAGGCATTCCCAGGATGAAACTTACTTAGACAGTGACTTACTTAAATTGATAATTCGCACCGTGTAGTGAGGAAATGACTGCGACTCTAGTTTTACTCGGCGAGGAGCTCCACGATTCAAGACTTGTGGAATCACGCGTGGAATCGTTATTTTTTTAGTTGGCGTGGCATGAACGTTCGAAAGCCGAAGTGGGACTTGGAAAAATTACTAACACGGATTTTTTAATTTTTGAAACTATGCTACAATATTTCTTTTTGTTTCGGTTATTGTATCATATTTCGGATAGTTGAACGAACGTCCCTGAACTTTTTTACAAGCAAAAGAGTTATAAAAATAGCTGCAATAACGGTTATTATGATTGGGGACCACAGGATCCAAGGTGGCTCAAACGTTTGAAAATGGATGGGCGGCGTGGAACGGTTTAGTAGTATACTATTATAATATGATAGTATTAAAAGTTAGTATTATTGAAACAAACTTACCTTGCATAAAGAAGTATCCACAATTTCGTGGTGTTTTATACCTTAAAGTCAGTTTGCATAGTAATTTATGTGACAAAGTTAAAGGCAATTCGACATATGAACATACGAATAATAATATTAAATAATAATTTACAAATTCGCAATAATAGTCATGACAGAATTTTTCATTATAAAATTTCACTATCTGAGATGCATTCTTCTCAATTTAGATGAAACCATTCGTACAATACCGAATATACATTACGATTGGATTAAATAAAATTTATAAGACAAAAAATTTTTATTTTTGAACAATTTATGAGAATACAATTTAAACAAAAAATCGTTATCTCATGTTTTCCGAAATCCATGTCGTTCGATCTTCGTTTGTGAGTTTATCGACCAGAAAAGTAAATTTTCATATTTGAATGAAATTCAATAATACCGATTGGTATCACATAAGATTGTCCGCTTAGTTTCCGAGACTACATTATCCCTGTAAATAATTGAATGCACAATGATTACGCCTGGAATAGAAGTTATTATATAAACAAAATATAACAGATTCTGTTTTTGTTATTTACTTTTCAAACATTTGTTTTGGACCAATGACTCAAATACAGTTCAATGACCTGTATAGTGACCGTTTAAATTTATAATTCTAGATCATGCTATTATAATATTATTGTATTAAAAATTATTAGCATTAAAACTATTTTCCTAACACGTGCGCACGGAAATGCGTGCGGTAATCTACAAAATCGGAGTTTGCACACTCTGTCAGGAAAAATATTTTTCGTCATAGTGCGCATAAAATTCCATTTTACACCCGAATTTGCGGGAGTAAAATATGACAGCTGTTTTCTAACTTTTTGAGCGGCGAATTCAAGGTGCAAACTCGAATTTTATACACACCATGACGAAAAATTATAATCGTACCATGGGCATAGATAACTTGTGCATCCAGAGGCCTTCGGCTGGGGCCAGATGCCTCACATTCGTGGCAAAAAACTTTTGCGCACATGTATTGAAAAATACTATTACCTTGCGCAACGTAATATCCGCAATTTCGTGGTGTTCTGACTAAAGTTTAATATCAATTTGCATAGTAATTTGTGAGACAAAGCATAAGGCCAATTATCGATATATGACCTTACGAAAAACTTGTAAGACAGAAAAAATTCTTTGCTTCCTTTTCTTATTATTTCTTAAAGCAAAATTTTATTCGCCGTAGAATATATTAAATGAGAATCGCTTCTTTGTTGCATCAACTTTCCTGAGTCCTTGCAATTTTTGACCCATCAGACTGAAAGGGCGAAACTCGCATGAGCCACGAATCAGATTATATAAAAAAACACTTTAAAAAAATATTGTAATTAAGCCAGGTCACGATACCGCCTGATTAATCACGTAAAATTACCTGATTTCCTGTACTAAATCGCGACTTTCGAAATCACCTAACAATATAAATGCCGCTTTTACTTTTAAAAGAATACTGAAAATGACTTAATTATTTATCTTAATCGTCAGCTGACTTTTAAAAATCATCTAGTTTTTATCCAGAGGGGCAATGCCTCATATAACTTACTATTTAAAAAAAATTAAGAAATATGCTCTTATAGTACATTCCGATTGAACCGAGTACGCGCTAGTTAGGCTCTAATGAGTTGCAATGTTTGTTAATTCGAGAAACATTACCTGGAACATGCTTTTAACCTAAAAGGGATATTAACCGAAATATTTTATTGCTTTATTAGCTACTTTTTTTATTATTTGCAACTTTACTAATAGTTACCATGACAGTAATATACTAAGAAATGTTTTGTGATCTTTCTTAGGTATCTTATAATTGCTACGTAATCGAACAATGGCAAATGAATTTTGTTCTTTTATTAATGACTGTTCCGGAGATGATACCGAAGTCCAGTTTTACATTAAATATACATATATAAAGTGCACAAAGTATCACTTAGTTCATTCATAGGAATATGACATTATGGGAGAAGGGTTAAATTAGGCAGAAGCGGTCTATGGCCAGCAAACTCACACAACAATTTTTTATTTGCTAATGAGTGAATTGACGTTTTAAAGCTTGTTCCTTCACCTACAAATTGCACCTAGGCAATTTCAAAAATTTGTATTAGGTTTGGCGCTGTATTACTTTGAAGGTGACTCAAAAGGGAAATTCCAAAAAAATGGTGGGGCTAAATCGGACACCGTTAAGGCTATCCCTTAGCGATACCTTTTTGCTGATCCTGACCTCCAGCAAGTTTCAATGTTTCCCTAAAACCACTCTGGTGACATGTTCAGCGCGTGCATCCTGAAGATGACAGTCGGGGTGAGTGACTGCGACCTTTGATATTTACAGGGAAATGAAAGCCCTTTCATTTTGGGTTCGCGCAACGGACACTATATACGTAAGGCGCTACTAGTGACTAACACTGAAAATAATTTTAGAAGGTGGTGTCTAGATGTACCTCGGCGCTAGACGCCTCGAGCGTGCTGTGAAAGTCAAGACACCGAGTTCTGTTGCACAGTACCGTACTGTGAAGGGTCAAGACTCAAACCTTCGACCGCCAATCACAACCGAGCGGTCGCCCCGCCTAAGGAATTCGACTCAAGCATGCTCGAGGCGTCTGGCGCCAAGATACATTCTAGACACCGCCTCCAAAATTATTTTCTGTGTAACATGACAAATACATACTCAGTATTGAGTATTCTCAACATAATGCTTGCCTCATAGCGCCCGATGGAAGCGTCCGATTTAGCCCCAGCCATTTTCATCCAGTATAGCCTCACACGGTTAACTCATGTTTAAAACAGAAACTATTTTTTTTTCAACAAAATTCCATGCAGATTCATTTTGGCTGAATTCAGTATATCTTAATCTTAAAAAAAATTTGCTATATAATGTGCGCCCTCACAACTCCAGTGAAGATATTCTCACGCTATCCAGAAACACTACCATCATCTGTCGCCGCAACCTTTTGGTACCGTATAGAGCCGTACAATTTGCTGACTTCTCTAGTTTTATCGAGTTGGCTTACGCGTCAGCTTAGCTCAGTATACAAATTCACTTTCCGCGCGGTATGTGTGAACTATCAGAGATATCGAATAAGATAATGAAGGGAGATATCATGAATTGTCTTTTAGTAATAAGTAATCTCCCGTAATAAAAACCATATGATTTTTAAAAATGATTTAAGGATTGAGTGCAAAACATCAAGTCAATTCTCAGAAACATTCAGTGACTTTGTTATATTTTGAAAAGAAAGGCGGTATTTAAAACACCAGATGATTTTTAAAATTCACGTCGCTAATTTGATACCGAATATAACGTAATTTCCCATTTAAACTAACAATTTTAAAAAATAAGAAAATCAACTGTTTTTTAATTTGGAAAGAAAAGATAAACAAAATTACATGATTTTTATTTTTAAATCAGGTGATTTTTAAAAATTCCGTCGTGACAAAGGAAGTGAAGTCACCCGAATAATCAGGTGAGTTTGCTATTACTCAATTTGTAATACTCGATAATCACGCGATTTTTTTATTAAATCGTAAGTTTTTTTCATAAAACTCGTTTGACATTCACACCCATTAAGGCTCAGGTCTATTGGTACAGTTTCCGCGTAAGCCTCCCCACCAACTACAAGGTCATGCGACTCCTAGAGGAGGATTTCCTATAACTTTTTCTAGTTGAATCAAACGTTTTAAAAATCTCGCAGATCAGTTTTTAAGTGGTTCCTAAGTGACAGAATGCGCAAAAAAAAATGTAGGATGTAATATGGTGGTTATTTACTCGACGATTATCATTGGATCTTACGATAAAGACAAAACATTAATCATCAATCAAATCATTTTTAAATTATTTCTGCTCATTGGCTGGACGAAGTTACAGAGAAATGCTAAAAGTTTTCTTTTTTATTTAAAAATAATATTAAATTTCAACCCGTCGGGTGACACATGTTAATCTCATCCAATCGATTTATTGATTTTTACTGTTTTTTTACCTTTTTTAAATAAGGGCTACCCTAAAGGGGTAGCCTGACAGATTACAAAAGTATCTTTCCGAATAGATGATATGTCTAAGCAGATTTCATTAAAAAATGGAAAATTTCATATAAAAATTTTGAATGATTTTATCCTATTTTTTAAGAGCATGAGTGTTATTTATAATGTAAGCCCTTAAGTCCCACATTTATCGTAGCTACATATTTTGAGACAGTAGTGTCCGATAATGTCCATGTGAGGTTCATGTACAGCTTGTATTCCTTACGTTAATAAGATGACAAGGGCCCCTCCCCTCTCCCCTCTATGAGACAACCCTATGATTACATAAAAGTTAGCAAGTTAATAGTTTTAAACCCCAAAAGAAAAATAGTAAAGAAATGTCCGATGAATTGTAATCCGTAAAGTAGAGTGATAGAAGAAAGATTATAATTAATTGAAGGAATAGAACTTACAAGCTCTAGGACTTCGCATATTAAAGGGTAACATAACAATCACAGGTACGGCACGGCCAAAGCCAAACAGTTCACGACCAAGAAAGACCTTATGAAGGATGAAAAACGTATAAAGGGGGGGGGGGGAATCTCCTTTATCGGGTAGAAAAAAAATCGACTACTTGGAAACAATTTTATTCCATTGTAAAAATATTCAAGAATATTCTTGTAAAATTTTAAGTCGATATCAGTAGTATTTACGAAGTTATGTGATTTTGAACCGGACGGACTGGGAGGCGTGTCCGGACGCACACCAGCTGCCGTCGACCGGTCCTTTTTATACCTGCGCTACGGGTGCGAATTTATAGCTAAGTTCGATATTTCTGAGTTCGATAAACTTTATGAAGCTGGAATCGCTGATTAACGTGAGACTGCCGTAAGTTTTTATGTGTTCAATACCTTAAACGCGTTTTTATCGAACCACTTTTTTCGACTTTGTGTTCACGATTAAAAAAGCTGTACTGAACCGAACAGGCTTTGTGACGGCTCATTTTATAGATAATTAAATTCTCTTCCATTTGACAATTGTTTTAAAAAAAAATTCATATTTTTTTTGTATTTTAAAATCGATTTTTTAACGAAAAAAAAATTTTCATTTAAAACTACTTTAAAAAAATACAATTTCTACCTTTTCTTTGAAAAATGTAATTGTCACATAGAAGCTACTATCATAAAGTTTTAAAAAATTGTTGTTTTTTTTCAGACCACAATATTAAGGACGCTACAGTGTACACACTGGAGACACTCCATAGGCGAAACGATATAAACTTACATAGTAAAAGTGTTTCTTTTATCTTGACAAAATTCCTATGTACTTTTTAAATAAGCGTTACATTGTCATAAAAATTTTAAAACGTTTCAAGTTTATTTAATTGAGAAAAAAACGAATTGACGAGTTTTCTTGGTGGCGATTTGTTGGGCCTTGAAAAAAATCCGGACATAATAATAATAATAATAATAAATAATAAATAATATAATATAATAGATAAAATTGGCCCGGAATTAATTTGTTACACTTGCGGGGGACCTACCGATAAATTTTACGTTACTTTAATGGTCTCTAATATGACTGCAAATTGGCGAATTGGGATGATTCATAATCTATCTAATCATACATTTTTTTATTTTAATTAGTGGTGTAATCTATGCTATCCGCATTCATTGCTATTGTCTAAGTAGTTTTTAAAAAATGAAACACGCTTTGCTCCAAGATCAAGTGATGTTGTTACCCGATTTTCTTGGAGTCTGATTGTTATTTATATTGAAAATCTTTAAGATTATATTTATCGTATGACCATCCACTAAAATCATAGTGTTCATTAATGAGTTTGGACCACGGCTTGTACTCCTTCCGTTAAAAATGTGACGGGAGCCCCACCCCGCTCCCATCTGTGAGACACTTCAATGATTATATCCCAATCAGCAAACTAATAATCCTTAAAAACACGAAAGTAAATCATTAAATAACATAACTGCTGTTTGGAATATTGTCCCTCTGGAATATAAATTACAGAGAAAGAAAATAGATTATAGCCAAATGGAGAAACAGATGAAGGTTCCGCTCGTTGTTTAGCCATAGATAAAACTGATTGCATAGATAAGAAGAAGCCACAGAGTACCCACCGTGTATGGTAATAGTATATAATCATCAAAGAAGAACGTCGATACGAATTCTTGGCGAAGGAAAAATTATAAAAATAACCAGTACTTATCGAATAAAATAAAAGATAGGATGGAATAAATGTCCCGGGGACAATATTCAGCAGGGATAATGTCGAAAGACAAAAGGACTCCAAACAATCATATGGAAAATGGCTCTCGGTGGATTAGTTTCAAACTGAAGGAAAATGTTCTTTGTGTCATGCTGATTAAAAGTTCTCATGACCACAAGTCTCGTTAATGCAGCGTTTTGGCTCCACGAGCCCTCAGAGATACAAAATTCATTTTGGATTCAATATAATTTTGACGCAGACGTCGCCAATTACAACACTGAACACAAAATGTAGAAATTTAAAATAGCGGATCCAACATGGTGGATGGAAAATGAAAAAAGTAATTGTTATTACATAAAAATATGGTTTCGCAGGGATTATTGGTGTCGATTTCCATTTCAAAGTTAGATTTTCAAAATTGAAAATGATGCATCAATTTCAATAATCATGTCAGATCAATTGCTAAATATCATTGAATTTAAATAACATTTAGTACTTACATTTTAAAATGTCAATGCCATTTTAATCTTTGGTAATGAGAAATGTAAGCTTCAAAAGGATATTGAATTAATGGTGAATTTTTTATCTTTGAGGGCTAGTGGAGCCAGAACGCTGCTTTAACGAGACTTGTGGCCATGAGGACTTTGATTAGCATGACACAAATAACATTTTTGTGCAGTTTGAAGCAAATGCACCGAAAGCAAGTTTCCACACGAGTTGTGTGGGATCCTTTATATAAATCCGCATTTTTAGTGTAGAATGAATATTGGCCTAGACTACACCGAAGCGACCTCACCTGTGTAGTGCCTGGACTGGAGTCAGGTAAAAGACTTTTGCATCTGACGAATGATATTTCCTCCGGATGGGTGGCCACGTTGAATGCATAAGGTTCCGTCAGGACAAGTTCTGCAACGATAGAACGCATCACATCATTTACAACGTTGTAATCTGATAAGATTTAGTTCAAAATTCAGGCCCAGGCTATGGCCTAGATCCTCTGATGTAAACTAGGCCATTATCCCTCAGTGTGAATAAATGAATCGTAAGTCCACGAAATACTTACACAAAAGTATAAAATACACTTAAAATATTTATATCTATTTTTTTAATTATTATACTAAATATACTAAAAAATTATATGTATTTTAATCTCTTACATTGAACATCGGTCAGTATATAACGGCAAACCGTAACTCTTCACATAAATTAACGGTCGTTCCTTTTCTTTTCCCTAAAGTAAATTAAAACATTACCTCATTAATAAACAACACAATATTTCTTAACACATTATTTTTCTGCTTTTATGGTTTTTCACTCTCATCTCAATGTGACCCGGGGTGTTTGTGACTTTATTTTTTATTTTCATATAAGAAATTCTATTTAAAGCAGATCAGTCATCTTCTGGAAAAGCGTCAAATTTTGTTTATCGGTAGATTGAAGAAAATAAGTCTTAATTTAAGACCAACATCTGGTTAATTTTAAGATGTATTAGGAAGAGGCGTTGCTTTCACCAAAAAGAAAAAACCGAACACCGTAAAATAAGCTTATCATGTGACAAAAGTGTGGTAACAAAATTACGCCAATATTATATAATACTAAGAATATACACTTAAATTAATCCAGATTGCAGTTTTAATTGAAGGGCCGGATTGAATAACGCCTTCCGTGCTCGAACCGACCCATCGTAAGTAGTAACAGGCAGTTTCGCAGTTCACTTTTCCGTTTTTTTAACGATTATCTCGATTCGCTTAATAGATAGTAATTTTCAGCCAGTCACAAAGCTTTAGGTATTATGCAGGACTTATTTTTTCTATGCAGTGTGTAACGATTTGGTTACGCCTAATTAAACCGGGATGAACCGGTTATCAACCGTCGATCGACGGGAACCCGCAGCGTAATCTAACCGTTCACCGGTTACTCAGATGCCGTCTAGGATGAGACAAAATGAACAAAATAAATTTAACAAGAAAAGAAATTAATACACAAAAAGAAATATAAATCGTTAACACCGGATTACAACCGGTAGCATACAATATTCCGATGAGATCGCACGAGATCGGTATTACCGAGAGAAAAGAGACAAGGAGAGGAAATTCAAGACTTGTCTTCATACGGCCGAGCCGGGACTTACAAGTTTTGCGGATACAAACCATATCTGGCACTGGCTCCGGGTAATCCTAAATTGTTGCACCTAATGCACGCTAAGACAATTTTTAGCCGGTGCCCCAATAATCAAAAACAGCGGCGAAGCGAGCTCGGCACACGGAAAAGCGAATTCGAAAAGTCCTTTTCCGTGGGTCGACATGACTTTTCGACTTTCCACTCAACCCAAGTACTAATTTAAGAATTTTATCCACCCTCGTGCCCCACGTCTCCCTTAAAAAAATTGTTTTTTCAAAATATCGAATTACGTGTTTTGACGTTTTTCAATATTTAAATCCGTCCAAAAGTTATGCAACCGTTCCGGGATATTTTGTAGGGCCTGCATATTTTTAAACAATTTTGTAAACTATCCGGACCACGATTGAAAATACAAAATAAATGTATTTTCAGAAACTATAAATTTTATCGTGCGAAAAAAAAAATAAAAAACACGTTTTCCTGCGTATTCGAGAAGATGACTGTTGTCAACTCTACCAGAACAGGAATTTCTTTAAAATGAACATTTTCCTCATGGGTAAAGCTTCCTGTAGTGGGCCTCGAAAATTACGAAGGGTCATAATTTTGCAAAGTTCCCAGATAGCAAGGCGTGAGTCTTACGATGTCCTCACATATGAGATCTCATTTATGTTTGCTTATGTGAGCGCATATGAGAGTTCAGGGAAGAGTAAAATGTACGGAATTGTATAGCGCATGCGCCATAAAACTCCAATTCTATGCATAGGTGAGTATTTCGTGATACTTAATACGTAATTATTGTAGTTTTGAGGCCCACTTCAGGAAACATTACCCTATTAAAAGAGTCCAGGTGGATTTGACCACGTGGTAAAACCGCATCGTTCGACCTGGACGTTTTGGCCAAATTGACCAGGTCGGAACCACATCACCTAGAGCTCACTCTCTACATAGTCTTGGCCACGTGGTCATGACTAGATTGCTAAAATTTACATGGTTTTGATCATGTGCCTTAACTTTAGCTTAACATGGTCGTGACCACGTGGTCTCGCCCATCTGACAAGCCTGACATGGTCTGCTCTACGTGGTTATGACCACCTGGTTTACACCATCTGGCAAGCGTAACGTGGTCTACTCCGCTTGGTCATGGCCACGTCGTCGAAGCTATATGGTAGGCTTAACATGGCCTATACCACCCGGTCATGACTACGTAGAGAAGACCTATACAGCGACTTTTCATCAGACTTGTACTAAAAAATTTTCAACCTCTCTTTCGAGTTATTGCGCCATCTGTCGTTAACGCCAGGCGGCAAGACGAGTATAAACAAATTTTACATGGTCTTTTCACTTTGAAAAGACCATATGACCACCTGGTCAAGACCAGGTCGGACCAGGTCAAGACCAAGTAAAAAGACCAAGTGAACTTATTTCACTCGTTTTGCCACCTGGCCTCCAGACCTAAACTAAAAAATATTCAACCTCTCCTTTGAGTTAATGCGCAATCGGTCGTTAATGCCACGCGGCAAGACGAGTATGCACAAATTTTACATGGTCTTTTCACTTAGAAAAGACCATATGACCACCTGGTCAGGACCAGGTCAGAGCAGGTCAAGACCAAGTGAAAAGACCATGTGAAATTTTTGTGTACTCGTCTTGCCGCCTCACGTTAATGACAGATGGCGCAATAACACGAAAGAGAGGTTGGAAATTTTTTAGTACAAGTCTGATGGAAAGTCACTGTATAAGAGGTCTTGTCTACATGTCCATGACAAGATGGTATAGGCCATGTTAAGCTCGTATAGGCTTGCCAGATAGGTGAAACGATGTGGTTGTCGAACTCTATGTTAACGTTAGAGATCACGACTGGAAATAAGTTGCGAAGCAGAAAAGAAATCAAAAGGAATTATCGAACGCCAAATGCTGCAGTTCTCGATGTTGTAAAGAATTTTATTTTCGACGACTAATCAAAAATTCGAACTTAAAATTCAAGAAAGATTACGACTTATTTCTCTACGTATTCTAGGGCAAGTAAGACACGAAAATACATTAAAATTAAGAGAGTTTATTCTAAAAAATTAAACATTTTTAAATTACATTAAAATTAAGGAATTCCCTCTTTTACTTTACACGACGTCATTTTTCGCTCGCTTGTTCCTACGCTCTCGTTTGCGCTCGTTTCGCTGTCTCTTCCTCGCTACCGATCCTAACTCTAAACAATCTAATTCTTTGAAATCGCAAAAATAACTTTTTGTTCTAGGAGCTATTTTCCACGTGATGGACGGCACGGTGCGCGTCCACTGTTTACGAAAGTCCCACGTAGGACACTCGTCCTTTTCTGATGAGTTCGGGTCAGGTGGCAGCACTGGAATCAGTCTCGGGTCATGTGGCGATAATCCTGTCGCCTCGAAGTAGTTGGGAGTGATGAGATACTCCACATCTATCTTCCTCACGATCCAATCCGGAGCTTCTTCGGGGATGAACGGGTCCTTTATTATTCCAGGATCCAAGACGACTGCAGTGTTTGCATTGGTCAGCGGGGCGTCGTGGTGTAAATCTATTCTGCTATCCGCTATCTCTATCTCTGCTCTGGACCTCGCACGAACGGCAGCTCTAATCTGAGCAACTTGTTGTTCGCGAGATAAACCGGGAAACACCCGCATGTTTATGCTCTGGTGAATTGACTGGAAGTGAGTTCGGACCCGCCATCGCGACGATTTAAATAGTCTATCGAATTTATTTTTTAGCCAATCGCGAATCAGCCAATGAATGACGCGAAATAGAATACAGCGTTTATCGCGTTAAACGAAACACAAAAAAAAACGCGCGATTTTAAATCCGTTATAAAAGAAATTAATACAAGGGTTGTCAAGAATTTAGAAGCCAGCAGACTTCTAAATCTTACACAAACACACACACACCTCCGGAGATGTGCCGGTCATCAGACCGCTTGTAAGCTGTAATCGACGGCGTTGATCCTCCTGGTTGCGATGGGTCCGTTCTAACGTGGAGAACTTTTGGTCTTGACAAGTCAGCAGACTTGTCACCAAAAGGAAGAAGGTGACGTACGGTCAGCAGACCACAGCACCTTCTACTGCCGACAATCCCTCGTCTCTGATTGGCTGCCTAATTCGCTGCTTGCCGATGTTGGTCCTGGACTGGCTTCTGGCTTCTGGCTCTGGACTGGCTTCTGGTTCTGGTGTACGGCTCTTCAATGTCCCTTAGGAAAAAAGGAGTCCTTAAAAGGACTGAGAATAAGTTAATCCCTACGAATGAACCGCGGCCTTGCACGCCGGGAGAAGATCTCGTAGGAACGGCCTTGCACGCCGGGAGAAGATCCGATATGCCGGGGTAGAATTGCGCCGTAGCCTGGAGCCTCGTTGATATCGAGCTGTGCTGTATTTATATCTAAGTCCCTTGTTGTTCGTAGGACGCTGGTCTTGCTTTATTTCTGCACGTCGAGTATCGCTTTCGATCGAGAATCCTCGCTTGTCCTGCCGTAAGCCGAAGAGCTTCTTCTTAGGAGCTGTTGCCTCGTTGCTGGTCCTCGTACGAATGATGATCCGAAAGCGAAACGCGCCTACTTATATAGGTAATCGTTGATCAAGCCCGCGTCAATCAACGCGCAGTATAGCTATCTTTGTTAAATGTTAACGCGCCAATCCGCGAGCTTGAATCTTTAACTCTCGAACAACTTTAAACGATTTTGTTTGTTCTAAAAAATTGTTGATTTCGACTTTCTAATTTTTATTCAAATAATCAAATAATATAATATTTTACGCTGTGAATAAAACGATTTAATATTCGTACGTAAAAGATAGTTCGTTAAACGATATTGTTCGGAATGTAAACAAACACACTAGCTGGAATTCGGAGAAGTGTGATGACAACAAAGCATATCGAATGTCGCCTTTCCAACAATTAAAATTATTTTGCAAAGGAATACTTTTAATATCCTTTACTTAAAATATTCCCAATAATAAAATTGTTTGCGTTTTGTTTAATGATATGATGCTCGTTGCACCAATCAGCGTACTTTCTCCAGTCGCTTCTTAAACTACGGACCAATCAGCGTACTCAAACAATTATATTTGTTTTTCCGGATTAGAGTAATGTAACGAGTAACGAACTAAAAATGTCGTTACCGCTACAATACCCCCTTCCCAGCGTCTAACGAGGCCGATTGTGGTTTAGCCACTAATGGCAGTTAGACGCGATATAACGATCCGGGAAATGTACAGTTCTTCCCGAACGTGTCTTGCGTGTTTGAGGGAACTCGGACTCGTCATGATCCATATTTTTCGGAGCAGCTGGTTGTTCCTCGATGTCCGCGAAAATGTATGCCGGTTTTAAACGATCTATCGACACGGTTACACGTTTATTTTTAATTATCAAATCGAACTACGGACTTCTTAAACTACGGACCAATCAGCGTACTCAAACAATTATATTTGTTTTTCCGGATTAGAGTAATGTAACGAGTAACGAACTAAAAATGTCGTTACCGCTACATGGTCATGACCATGTGAAGCTCAAATTAAGGCACATGATCAAAACTATGTAAATTTTAGCAACCTTGTCATGACCACGTGGACATGACCATGTAGATTTACATCACTTGGGTTTGACTACGTGGTTCAAACTATATAGATGTGAACTCTAGGTGATCTGGTTCCAACCCGGTCAAAGCGGCCAAAACGTCCAGGTCAAACGATGTGGTTAGACCACGTGGTCAAATCCACCTGGACTTTGTCAATAGGGTACCATCATGGGATTGATAGTTAGGATCAATGACTACAATATTTAGTAGCAATCTGCTCTATGCTTTTTAAACTTAAATATAAGCGAAAAAAGTTTTTTCTTACTCTGCGCGGGTTATTCGTTAGCTGGCGTGAACTAGCCAGGATGATATTGCTCCATCCATTACCTTATCCGTAACATTCTCATTGAAGCTGCGCAGTACTCCTGATAGGAAGATATAATGTCTTATCGACTTATAAGAACACTTGTTAATAGAGATTTTGTCATAACTTCCATGAGTAGGTGGGCGACCGCTTTGGCAAATCCCAACATGGCGACTTTTTCTATGCAATTTTCGTTAGTTTTCGCTTGATTCAAAAGTCGTAACATCAGACGTCAAGTTAGAAAATATGCTCTTTTTCGTGCAACTTGTTACGACTTCCGAAACAAGCATGAACTAACGAAAATTGCAAAGACAGATTCGCCAATATGGGATTTGCCAAAACGTTCACCTATTTACTCAGGAACTTGTAACACAATCTCTATACACCCCATTACAACGGTACATATTTGATACCTTTCACTAATGTACAAATTCGCAAATTCTTGAACATTATCTTTGATTTGCCCTTCCAGCTGTATATTTTTGCCAATTCATTCGACATTATGTGGGACAACATATTTCGGATCATCTCACCAGTATCTTTACCTCCAATACGCCGCAAATTCTGGCCCTATCAGAACTTATAGACACATAACTAAAACAATAATAACCTGTACATAAAATTGGCGGATGCACGCTGAAGGTATGGTAAAGATAAAACACACACACACACGAACGCACGCACGCACGCACGATTTCTCACAGAAAACATCTTTTGCATTCTTTAGAAAATATCTATTTCTGTATAAAAAAAGGTCAGCTTTTGATCTAAACTATAAAAAAAAATATTAAAACACTTCGCGAGATATAATATATTTTTCAATTTTTAAAGATGAAAATAGAAAATTTTTGGAAAGCTACTTACACTATCGGAAAGCTGATAAAAATATACACATGAAACCCGTAGTGAGCATATTTTTTATGAATACTTAAATAGCGCAAACACGAATTATAAATAGCGTGTTTTGACGCTCCGCGCTCTGTTCTGGGAGGATCGGCGCGAAATGCCCCACATATGTACGACTCGTATCGGATAAGTGAAGGAGCCGCCATTTTGCCGGTCCCGAGTTGTATCGGATAAGAAGGAGACCACTGTACTCCATTGCAAGTGTTCAGACTGTGACCGTAAAGACGTTATATTTTCCCAGTGCATTTTAAATGGGCCCGACCCGGGCCATGATGCCGCCATGAGTGCTGCTATGCGCTTGTAGCACACCTTGCATATTTCCGCCATGTGGGCACACGCGTGGTAGAGCGTGATATGCGAACTCGTTTATAACCTACATAATGGGACAGCCAGGGATACAGAAGTCCCTAGGGAACTAGTATCATTACTGAATTACATTGCGGCGACCGAAATGATACTAAATACGACCAGTAATTGATGCGGATGTGGAATTACATTCCGCCGACGCCGATTTTTGTAGTGAGCCGACGAGAGGACTCGAATGTAGCCATGTCCTTATAGACACAGTCTTCATGACACGACGAGACATTACATTCTCAGTCTTCAGTCCATTTAGGCACAGTGACGTAAATCGAACATGGTTAGGTCATTGTCGACGAAGTATACTTTGACACGAGGAGGAACTTTCATCCCCGATTCCAAGGATTCATGACAGAGTAACCCCATCATCGATAGGTCGCAGCTCATTTTGACACGAAGAGTGATTTTCATCTCCGCGGAAGTCAACTAGGGTGTAAAATCGGCATTTTACACCCGAGTTGCATACGATATTTTATTCAATGATGTGCGGTATAATTCTATGACTGGAGGGCACGGGGGAAATCGTCGGTTATAAGGCGTGTGTAAAATCGTATTTTAGAAGCGTTGATGATACCTGCAAAATCGAATTTTACACATCGAATTGAATGAAATATATTTAGGTCAGTATAATGTTAATTTGTAAGGAATAGAATAATTATGCGAGGAATAACTGACGGGCCGCTTCTTGCGCTAGCATCGATCCACGAAATCGATGAGTCATTAACCCGGCAGTAGAAAGTTCTTTACAACATAAAAAATTGTCACTTAAGGGATATACAAAATCTAATATTAGGTAAAAGATTTTTGCTTACGACAAAATTAATGGACATGTATATATATATATTTCAATTACACACTTAAATGAAAGGTTCAATGAATGCGTACTTTTTGTAAAAAGAGATGAAATATTAATTTTCGAAGAACATGATATTCAAGGTACTACTTTAACCAAAGATACGTTTCTGATAGAGAAAGTGAAACATTTTCCGACTTGCAGTTAAGGTGGTTCTACTGGTTTTTGAAAAATTAAAGAAACTCTCTATATTTTGCGAGACTACAATGAAAGGTCCACAGATTATCGACCAAAAAAATGAAGAATTAGTAATTAAAATCGAGTACTTTAACATGGGCTCTTATGGCAGGGCCACTTTGGGAGACAAAAAATTAAACATATTTTAATCGATAACTTTCATAGACAAACCTAAAACATGAAATTCTAGTAGACAGAAGTATAAGCTTCCCAAAATTACTCGGAAAATCATAGATTATCGAATGAAATTCGAAAATATTTGCTATTGATATAGACGAAATCGTTAATTGACGTACATAACCCAAGTGGCCGGAGTCGAGTGTCATCCAGTAAACTTTAATATAATACTTTATGTAAATGCTAAAGTAAGGGTAGGGTATGTTTTAAATCATAAAAATTTCGTTAAATATTTTACAAACACCTTTTGTGCGCATTTGAATTATTTTAGAGAAAAAAATTTGCTGAAATTGAATAAGTTCTCAACTGACAAGAGAGTACTAGCAAAACCACCTTAAGCTCTTCCAAACTTTATGAAATTTATGAAGAATGTAAAATATACTTTTAGTCAATTAGAATTACACTTCCGCAGATTTACTTGTTAGACATAATCCAAATCATCTCCGAAATTATTAAAATTCAAATATGGATTGGGCAAGGAAGATGGCGGCTCCCCCACTTAAGGTATATTTCCCCTCACCACCACCACTCGAATTTCCACTAGTCCTTCCCATCACACACACATACATGATATGTACATATACGATATAGTGGGGAACTCATCAGGGGAAGAATATAGCCTAGAGGTAGCAAAAGATATAACTTAAGGGGGCAGAGGGAGGTGTATAACATAAGGGGAAATAACATGAATATAAGGGAGTACAAGTGTATCATGGTTGTCAGTTATGAATTCTAGTCTAAATCTTACGACTTTTTCAAAGAAGTTTCTATCTTTAAGTAAATCTTCTATTTCTTCTAATTCCTCTTCACTTTCTAAATATGTATTTTTCCTTCAACGGTATCTGTTAACATATAATATTCTATGGCACGTTTCTCTTCAATTCTGTTATGTCCTTTATTTTTTAAATCTTTCAAATCTTCTTTTATTTCTTTTAATTCAGATAAAATTTTACATTGTTTCTTTAATATTTGGTCTAGTTTCTCTACAATAAAAAGTACTAATAAAGCATTTATCTAAAACAAACATAGTATTTTCAGATGTAGGGTTGTCGACACTTACTGTCGTTGGACGTGTCAGACCTTTTACGCTTTGGAGTGCTATTATCTGTACGATTACTACTTGATCCACTCGAAACGAAACTGCTGTCGTGGTCGTCGTTTACTGATATAATATAATAATATCAAACATTATGATGCTGTAATAATGAAGGTTTATAAATGAAGTAGGATTTTTTGTGGCACTTTATGCTCTGCAAATTATAGTATATTATATTATACTGGACAAATCGGTTTTTTCGGAGTCCTCTTCAGGAGTGGATTGGTTTACAGCCGAGTAAGTAATGATACTGTCGGGTATTCGACCCACTTAAAGCTTTTCTGCGGGAGGAGTGGGAGTTGTGTGAATTGTGTGAACCTTCTTCCAGTAGGTCAAGGTAGCAGGAGTGTAATTTTTTCTCTTCTGTTTTCTTTAATATCTTTTATAAAGACATGTGTATTCAATGCCTACAATTTCAATATCATTATACTATAAGTCATGAAATACTTGCATTGGTGTCTTTAGCTTTTAACCTAGTACTGTTTACCAAAACCGACTTATATTTGCCAAATTTTTCACATTATGTTTTTGAAAATAATTTATTTGATGCCTGACTGCGGACTAAGCCCGTAAAAGTTGGTATTGAAAAATTTACTTCGCACTTATCGGCAGCGTAATCAATTTCAAATATTCAAAATTTTAAACGTTATAACCAATATTTGGGATATTTACAAATTTTGCGAATAATCCTATGCAGTCCTACTCCGGGAATCGCAAATTACCGAAAATAGGCTTCAGAAGGTGATTAGTGTAGCTTTCTGAAACAACTTATAATATGTTTGTCGTTCGTCGTATTTCCGGTGATAATCGTATCTTTTCGGTGACAAACGCACTTCTGGTTTCCGAACACGATCACTACGAATAGTTGGCTTGCCTTTGTTTTCTGCCAGCTTATCGGCAGCTGAAATATGTTTAATAATAACACAAATGAAATTATCAACATTAAATTGCTAAATTGAGTAAGAATAACGATTCTAAGTATTGAACGGAACAGCGTCTACTTAACTGAATGAATGGCAAAATTGATTAATAGTTAAGATGAGATGAGAGGAGGTGTTGGATTTGTCGGAAGTAGCTGGCATATATATAAGCCGGTTTTCCGACTGGAAGGCCTAGGGTCATTTTACACTAGTGGTTTCGTGGAAGCAAAAGTCCACAGGATTGTCAGATAATATCTTTTCTAGTAGAGCTATTAAAAAGGTTGGTAGAGGCGTTCGAAAGTAATGGTCCTTTAATGGTGTCAACACTTCATGATAAGGAATACTCATACCAAGCTAATGAATACGTGGGGTCTGCACTTTCATCAGCTGTTCGCTTTACAGCAAAGCAAATTTGTATTGAGGCAACATGGATTGGTGCATTTCTTAAGGGAAGACTGCGACGACATTTTCAGCTATATGAAATACACCTTTAAAAATTTTGAACAAATTATTTCTGTAGTAGTTTTTGATGAGGAATACAGTGGCGTGAAAATGAAAAGTGGAAAAAATATTATTGTCCCGTAAATTTTAGTTCTAAAAAAAAATGCGATTTGAAAAAATGCTTCTACATTTTTCTAAATTAATTAAAAAATTCAAAAAAATTAGGGTGAACATAAAAACATATTTTCTAAATAATTACGGATGGATTTTTAAAGTCTCGGAATCAACGCCTTCGGAAACGCAAAACGGCCGGCAAAAATCCTTCGGGTTCCGGAGAAACTTCGGATTCGACTCCAAGTGACCGGAAACCCCCAACAATGGGCGAACACGGGCAACAAATGGGTGCGAACGGGGTCACCATGACGATGGGGCTCAAGTCTAGCGATGTACTCGGTGGTATTCCCGATTTCTACGGGGATCGCTTAGCGTATCCGGCGTTTGAAGACGCGTGCACGGACGCGTTGGCATTGCTTCCTGAAGGCGCGAAGGCCCTTTTTAAGTTTCAACTAAAGTGAAAGTTAAAAGGAAATGCCGAAAGGTTCGCGCGATTTTTAAGTTCTTGCGAAACTGTCGAGGTGTGCTTAACCGAAATGAAGGATGAGGAATACGGAAGAGCCATCAAGAAAACAACGACTGCCAAAAGGCTGGTCGAGGAATAAGTATTGGACGTGATGACAAGGCTAGGATGTCACTTGATGAGGAAAGATCTTCCGATTTCAAAGGTGGACGTTCGGCCGAGAGCAGTAATGGCGAAAACAGACAGCCCAGCACCGAGAGTCCCGCCGGTAGACTCTTACCTGAATCGTCCTCCGACACTCAGGAGGAAGCCGAGTCGGAAGTTCCCGATGATGATGGGAATGACTCGCCGGAAGTGGGCGAACCCATTGTAAAATTGTCCAATCGCCATCCAACGAATGAAAAAGGGCACATAGCCGTTTTTACAACTGCAGTTTGACTGTTAGATAGCGAAATAGGGAAATTAATGCGGGAAAAATCCCTAATAGATGGGGGAAAACTGAGCACTGTCCACCCGAAAATTGTCGAAGTAGTAGTAGCCAAGAAAGGGAAACATTCGATATTCGCGCTTATAGTCAAGGGATCTATAAACGAAAGAGCATCGAAACGGACGTAACATCGTGCATTAAACAGCTGAACAAGAAAGTAATCGAATCCAAGGTCAGTGCGATACACCTAGGATACGATTTTGACATGCTCTCAAAACAAGCTTGGCTAACGTTACCTGAGATCCTTCGGAAGCAGATTAAGCGGAAGATAACAATCGTGATCTTTAAGGATTCCCTAGCCGTACCCGCAGATAGCAAGCGGTACTGAATGATTAAAGAATTTCACGGCTCCGCGTCCGGCGGCCATAAGGGAATAAACAAAACATACCGACGCATGATCCGTACGCATTATTGGCGAAATATGCGAACTGACATAGCCGAGATTATCAATCGTTGCTACGAATGTCAGCACAAGAAAACGGATCGCAATAAGACACGGATGCCAATGATTATCACCGACACTTCCGCAGAAGCCTTCGATAAAGTTGCCATGGACATTTGGGGTCCCACGACAACCTCGGAAGACGGTAATAAATTCATTCTTACCATGCAGTGTCTGCTAACCAAGTACTCCATAGAAGTACCCATGTCGGATGCTACTGCGGAAACGTTCGCAGAGGTGATTGCCGCAAACTTCATTTGTTTGTTTGGCACTCCGAGGCGGATCTTGACCGATCAAGGCCGATGCTTCATGTCAGACGTATACGACGAACTGGCCTGATTATTTAAAATACGGAAGTTCGTCACGTCGGCCTATCACCCGCAATCAAACTGAAGCATCGAACGAAGCCACCACGTTCTAGCAGAATATCTTAGGAGTTTCGTAAAACGGCGAGATAATTGGCATGCCTGGCTACCGTACGCGATGTTATCATAAAACGCGAGCGTTCATGAAAATACACACCCCAAGAACTGGTATTTGGAAAGCCCGCACGGCTGCCGTCCAGCGTTCCATCTACATATCACATACTGACGTAAACAGAATATGTCGAGGAACTTTCGAAGGCACTAAGAGAACTTCAGACGCTGGCTGGATTAAACCTCAATCAAACGAAACATCGGTCCAAGGCGTACTACGACCGGGAACAAAACACAAAAAATTTCCGAGTCGGCCAAACGGTCATGCTGGCCAAAGCACCGTGACATGGGAAGATGACGACATATTTGTAGGCCTCTACGGAATTATCGAAATCGCAGGACCTCGGGATGTACGTCTTCAACTGGACGAAGGAAAAACCAAAGTAGTTCATGTTGATAAGATTAGGAAGGGATACGACCCAATAATCTTCGATGAAGACGAAAAGGACGAATCATCCCTTGGATCATCGATTGACGATGATCCATAAAATTCAATCAATCTTCGGAACGATCGAGGGGCGCGGGGAAGAGTGAGTAATCGGTTTCCTCTTTGTGCGATGATTCGTACCGAACTGAACGCGCTTACTATATTCACCAGCCTTATATCTCGAAACATCCCGTATAACATTTCGTTGTCATTGCCCAAACTTCTATCCTATTAATTATACGGCAGTGTAGGATAACAGGCGTCATGTAATTTTTATTACGTTTCAGGCAGTGTAGGAAATAAGGCGATGATTTCTGTCGTGTCCTGGATAAAATTCAAACCAAGGCTTTAGTAACGATAACCAGTTACGTGCTACAGGGGAAAATACACGCACACCCGAATTCTGGAGAATCCGGGGGTCTACTCGGAAAAATTTGTGCCCATGCGATTATCCCACATATTAACAGCGTACATCAACAAAAAGGACAAATTGTTAGAAGCATTAGAGGCTCTGGACAGTATCGGGAAACGCCGATGGAACCGTGTCAATAGACCAGGCCACACAGCAAGGATATTGTTAATAATTCTTCTCAGAAGAACCTCTCATTCGTAACTTGCGAGAGCATAGGACGCGTAGAATTAAGACCGACTTAAGGTACCGCGTTACTAACCCTAGGATAAGGCTACAGAAATGTACTTCTTCAAAAGCCTGTAGTACTAACAAATCCGTGCCAGCACCCACGCGTTTTCGGTACTCGTGATTGCGAATAACTTTGTGTACGCGTTCGGGTATAGGTATCGGCGGTGGGCCGCCGGATTTTTCGAAAGGGGGAGGTGTTACGACTGGTTAGGTCGTAGACTCCCGGAATTGAATATATATGATTTATATTTAAGGAAGTACGAATATTGTCTTTCATGTCATACAATATTCGTGCATCCAGGTACGCTTTGTTAGTGTCTTCAGAATAGTAAGTACTTTTCTCTGGGAACCTGCAGGCCACGGAATATCGCACGGACTCACGTGGCAGCGATCAGAAAATAACTGCAACTCGGCGTGTGACTCTGGATATCGGGTCTTCGCCGTCGACCGATCCCGAGTCCTCAAGTAAGTCTAAAATCTACCGTCGGGACATCGACCAATTTACAGAGGCTACTCGAGTTCGCTATCATCCAACTGTCCGCGTATCATTCTTGTCGCGAGACGCTAAGTTCCATCGGAACTTAACAAAAACACACGCGTCGCTTGTTCGGTAGCCTCTCAAAGCCATTAGACTCGTGGCTTCCCAAAGTCGGGAAATACGCGTATAAACTGTACTGATGCTGGCCGGGAGCAGTAATAAAAACACTCATTTATATCGTACATTAGAGTCCGATAGATCCCGACCCAATCATTTCTGTATCCGTAACAGTCTCTTTCGCTTTTAACCTAGTACTGCTTACCAAAACCGACTTACATTTGCCAAATTTTTCACATTAAGTTTTTAAAAATAATTTATTTATTGCCTGACTGCAGACTGTACCCGTAAAAGTCGGTTTTCAACAATTTACTTCTCACTTATCGGCAGCGTAATCAATTTCAAATATTTAAAATTTTAAACGTTATAAGAAATATTTGGGATATTTACAAATTTTGCGAATAATCCTATGCATTCCTACTCCGGGAATCGCGAATTACCGAAAATAGGCTTAAGAAGGTGATTAGTGTAGCTTTTTTAAACAACTTAGAATTTGTTTGTCGTTCGTAGTATTTCCGGTGATAATCGTATCAGTTCGGTGACGAGCGCTCATATGGTTTCAGAATACGATCACTACGAATAGTTGGCTTGCTTTTCTTTTCTGCCAGCTTATCGGCAGCTGGAATATGTTTAATAATAACACAAATGAAATTATCAACATTAAATTGCTAAAGTGAGCAAGAATAAAGATTCTAACTATTGAACTGAACAGTGTCTACTTAACTGAATGAATGGTACAATTGATTAATAGTTAAGATGAGATGGGAGGAGGTGTTGGATTTGTCGGAAGTAGCTGGCATAGGGGAGATTGGGGCGAAGTGGCGCACATGTCACAAATACATTAATCACTGCAATGCGCCAGTGACTCAATAAAAACTATAAACTTATGCCACCAAATATGAAGGATAGGAAGAGAAAACTAAGGTTACATGAGATTCAATGTTTTGTATATTAATTTCAGAGACAGGTTGGCTTCGCCACTTCGCCCCAGTCTCCCCTATAGCCGGTTTTCTGACAGGAAGACCAGGGTCATTTCACACTAGTTGTTTCGTGGAAGCAAAAGTCTACAGGATTGTCAGGTAATATCTTTTCTAATGAAGCTATTAAAAAGGAAGCTGTTACTTTTGCAGCAAAGCAAATTTTTATTAAGGCAACATGTGTTGGTGCATTTCTTAGTACTGAAGTATCTTCTAACCGCACTTCAAGAAAAACGATTCGATGGGGCTAAAAGAACAGGGGTTTCTAAGAGATATCATAAGATGAATCATGATCGCCCAATCGTCTAATAATGACAACAGAACTATTCATTATAAGAATCTTCGAATTCGTCTTTCTGTAGTTCTGTAATTCTGTAGAGAAATCCTTGTATCAGTGTCCTTGAGGTTTGAAACAAGTAAGATGATACTAACGTCTATGAGTTCAAAAACCCACGACACTTTCGATACACCAGAGTACCCAAGTAAGAGAATTAATAGAACCCAACTGGATCAAATATCCATGCCCAGTAAATTCCCATCCTAAATTAAGTAATTTATATAAAGAGAACTTTGTGCAGCAAGAACATACATAGACGTTATACCGCAGTAAATTATGTTTATATTATATTTTATTTAAAGCCTTTCTAAACAGTTCTCACTGAACTTCCGATTTTCCGGAACCGAACTGATTCATGATACTTGGGTATTTCATTGATACTTGGGTAACGAGCAGGGTTAGTATATTCGATAAAAATTATTCTATTTAGTCAGAAATGGAGAATGTCTCAAGTGGTACCAGATTATCTTGACAAATAGAGGACTGACAGACGGTACGAAATAATCACGCCCCGGATGGACGTATGATTTTTATTGCTGGTTAAGGGCCTTCGAGCAAGACCGGAGTCGGGAAAAATCCAGAAAATTTGTCACCGATCATTAAGCATTATAAACAACTTTTCAGATAATATTTTTGTACATATTTTTTAACTTATTGGCTACCCAGAATGATTATGGATAAATTCTGCTGCTATTAAGTATTTAAAAATAAATGCACAAGTTTCGAATCAAATGGCAGGTTAGGGACCCTTAACCAGTCATATCTATAACCTTCCATTCTATTCACAATTTTCGGATTTATTTGAAATACTTCCTAGCCGCAGGAATTTTCAATAGGGCTACAGCGATTACACGAGTAAGAATACAAGAATAAGCAAGTGATGGAAAGAGAGAAGTCTCTTTTTGTAAATACTCGCTTTCCATTTCAATTGTAAGATTCGAACAAGATGTATTACATATACATATAATTGAGAATTTATCGGTGATCCAAGTCAAATGTTAAAACAGGGGAACAAAAAGTTAAAAACATTACCACCAAATTCAAAAACATAAGTTTTTTCTTAGTCGACTTACTTGCCGCAAGCGAATTTTGTATGGAAAACACTTAAGTCCAATTTGGTGGGCATAAGCAAATCTATGGTTCGCCAATGGGTTCTTCAGTTAGCTCGATCCTTGTTGATGTCATGATGGACGCCCATGAAATGGATTGTTTATCTAAATTATCTTTTAAACCTTTATACTATGGCCGCTATGTTGACGATATTTCAACTATAATTCCAGCATAAAAAATTAATGAAATTATTGACGTTTTACAGTTTACGCTTGAAACTCAAACTAATAACTATAAACTAATAATCAATTTTCTTGACCTTTCATTAATTACTGATGATGATAGATCTTTGATAACGTACTGTACCACAAACCCACTTTCTCCGGTAGATTATTAGATTTTATTTATCAACATCATATTTCTCGAAAATCGCAATTATTTATATTTAAATTGATAAGATTGAAAAATTGACTCACCCCAAATTCCATACAACTTTTGCCCTTTCAACTGACATATTACAAAAAAATAATTATCCTAATGAATTTTGTAACGGTATTAAGTACGCAGTGGCGGTATTTTGAATTTGCCACGCCCGGTGAGGATAGCGACTATCGACTCGATTGAATCGATATACAACCTTCAATATGGCGTCGTTTGTCCGCCATGTCGGTTGGCGGAGCCACTTTTGAAAAGGTTGTTATGTTATGCTGAAGTGGGGTCAAAAATATAAAACATCGAATTCTCTACAAAAAAGGTTGTATTCATTTCTTCGTAAAATCAACGATAATGCCGTAAAAAACGGAAACCGAAGTATCCCACATATAAGAAAATTTATTTCCTGCAACCCGACCTGTCAAAAACTGGATTAAACCGCGTTTTTTTAAGCATCAGTGTGAAAAAGACGTGTTCCTTTATCAGTGCTTCGGCTGACCTGCGGTCGAGGTCAAAGTTTTGAAAATGCTCATTTTCAATTTTAATATAGGGTGAATATGCCAATGAATGGACGATTTTCTACATATTTCTATTTCTTATGAATGTATGATGCACAACATGCAACAAAATACATATTTTTATGTTCTTTGAACATTCAAAACAATATTTACAGTACTATTGATCTTCCCGTGTTTGTTATTTTGTAAAATCAAAGCAAAGTTTTAAAGCCATCCAAAACTGGTACTGAAAACGTCCCATTTGATTTAACTCGTCTATTCATTGGGGTTTAGCGGATTTTTTTACAAACGTATGAAGACGAGGTTAATTATTAAATAAAATCAAAGGGTGAACTACACGGTCATAAAGAGCAGAGTCTAACGATTCTAATGGCGGTATCATAATTAAATTTTCATAAAAGAATTCAAAAGTTACAATCGATCAAAATGTGAAAAATGCTTAACCGTCCATTCATTGGCATGTTCACCCTATTAAGGAACAAGGTATTGTTACAATATATGTACAGAAAGTACTCGAACCTAACGATGTTAGAACTACCCTCTGCCGCCTTCTTTCCTGGCAGTATTAAAATGGGAATATTCCCGGAAGCATCAGCCTTTCGTCGGGGAACTGCAATACGAATTTATCCAAAATTGTGGGCACCCGGGTCGAAGGCATCTAGTTTAAATTTTTACTTATTCCAATAAAGAATAATTAATATTCTTAAAATATCTCTTTCTTAGTGACTCTTGATTTACCCAGTTTCTTACCGAAACAATTACTTGAAAGTCGATCGCCAGTATTTTGACCAATACCTCACACAGTGTACGACAAAAACTCTTACCGATCGAGTACTTGGCCTGATATTATAAATTTGTTATAAATTAATTACAAGTTATTACACACATTAACATGGGCATTCATACTCGAATTGGGGTATTCGTTCTTTACAAGAGGAGATTATACTACCATTTATCAAATATTACTTCCTAACAAACACTGATAGGTATAATATGGATAGGGCATACGCGTTATTTTTGCACCGAAATTGAAGCGCGCCATTTTGGAAGTAAAGGCGCTCAACCAATCATAAATACCCAGAATTGCAAACGAGTACCCATACCACCCACAATTAGCAGACCACGGCTACGTTCGGGTCGCCATCTTCGGCGCTTTTGCCTCCACAATGGCGTGCGCCAATCAGAATCGGGGTAGAAATTTTAACACGGCAGATATCGTGTATGCCCTATCCATATTATGCATATCAGTGCTAACAAATTAATAAAACCTATTACCTGAACAACCTAAATGTCTTTTTGTATCTATGAATATTCATTTTGCCTTCTCATTGTCCGTAAAGGGCTTTGAACGTAGTCTTACAGCATTGTTAAATTCTAGTTTAGTTGTATAACCTGTTGGATATGCGCATGTCTTTTTATTATTAAATAACCAGTTATTTGGAACAAGACTTAATCCATCTGTAAACTCGACTATCCAGAATTCTATCTTATTTTCCTCTGCAGCGTCCATAGTTTAAACTACCAGAGAAATATAAAAATACAATAATAAATAGTTTTTGAAATTATACCACTAGGTTATTTTCATATAAATGAAGAGGGCTTGGCTAGATGGATTATCTGAGTCTGAAAAGTTTTCTGACTCGGATAATCGATCTAGCCAAGCATTCTTCATTTATATAAAAATACAATATTCTCATAAATGTTTCTTATCAAGAGTATGCCAAGCAATAACAAAACAGTAAACAAAGTTCTTTGAGGTATTTCACGACCAAAGAGATAACGTCGTTGAGAGCATAGCTTTATTTTCTCCTTTGGCGAAATATTTAGCATTAATTGGGAACAAAAATTAAAGATAGCTTGCACTGTGTATGTGCGAGACTGTCCATTCGTCACGATTGGCGCCTATTTCTTATAAAAGATGTGCTGTTCAATCGCTACCACAATTATCCATCAACTTCAAAAATACATCTAAATACGGACATGGATATATTTTTCTTTGACTTTTATAATAGTTTTATTGTTGTAATCCATAAATTCTTATTCAAACTACTGTTCCTTAAACTAGGACATATTATTTTTTTAAAATAAATTTTACTATTTGGAAAACTAACTTTTAAACTGTAAAATTTGAAAATTTCCAGTTGGATAAATAAAAAGTTCTTAAGTAACTGAATAATTAACATTGTAGAATACAGCCGCTCGCGCTTGCCGGATAAATGTTTAGGCCGTGATCTGTGACTGATAGGTTGTGATTGTGTGAGTCGCATACTCTGCGAGCTCGAACGGCTGTATGCAACTGAGATAATTATTTGGTTATTATAGCATATTAAAATCTATCCATTTTAGTCCGGAATCGCCTTTTAGTCAATAGTATTCCAGTTAGAAAGAGATAGAAGAGCTCGAACTGAAATCTGTTGGCTAAAATGCGATTCTGCGCCGACTTTTCCGCTCCATGTGAAACCACCCTGAGTTAAAAAAAAGCGCGCGTCCAGTGGTCGATTTTTTTGGCCTTTGTTAATCCCATATACCACATAAACTTAAAAAATGAAACATAAGGGAAACGATTGCTCAAATGCATCAATCATAATTATACAATAAAACAAAAATTATTCTTTCTTGAGATTACAAAATCGTGACTTAACAAACATTAAACATCAATTTCGAGCTAGCGATAGTAAAATTATATTACCGCTCAGCCGTAACAGCGAAGGTCGAGATGGCCCAGATGGCCGAAGACGACCTAGAAGGTCCTGCGTTTTGTTTGTATCTTATTTTCATTCGCTGTAACGTGTCTCCGGAAATGAATATCGGATCCGCAATATTATCTTTTGTTTCTCTTCGGTAGGTTCCGCATGCAATTGGGAGAGAAGGAGAGAGGGGAATACCTTTACAGCTTCCTAAGCGCTCGTTTACATCATCACTCGACCTGATTCTGCCCCATCAGCATCCGGATTCCTCGGCTCCAAGTAGCAAGATAGAATGGGACCGTTGGGGTTCGTGGCCAGCACTATTTGGTACACTTACTGGGTACTCAGCGTATGGGTGTGGGGTGTAACGGAGACCTCAAGCCCAATGCAGGGGCCTGCACGAAATCTCTGTTTACGTGACCATTTCCGGGCACATTTGAATAATTTTTTTCTACTAACATTTGTAGTTTTACAGGGGCCAGGTGGTCCACGGGATGGTACAGTGCTGGTCAGGTAGAGCGATTTCTCTGAGACTTCTCATCCGTTTTTTATCGCTCGTCACAATTATGATGGCATGATTGTACATGTGGAATTAGGGTTGGAAGAGGATGTCGAAAGCATTGTTTCTGTATTGTTTTATTTAGAATATTCCGTGAGGAGAAAAAGTTTTTTTGCAAATTAGTTGAAATTTTCTAGAAACTGTAATTCTACTAAAATTTAATTTTGGGGTATTTCTTGGCACTGTGTTAGAACTTTAGAGTTAGAGTTAGAGTTTTACGGGTTTAAAACCATATATTCCACATTTGATATAAATCAAACAATTTTGGAATACTTTTTTACAATTTAAAATAATTGCTAGAAAAATTGTTTCGAAATACTACGTACTTCTATTAAACTCCAATTCTTTCTGACATGATACGTGAAGTTATGTATGCATAGGTAGAAATTATGTATGTATTCTCCAATTTGAGGTGTCAAAAACCAGTCCGGTCGGCATTCACATTCGTTCAAAAAACATTTTCGCACATGTACCGAACAATATTTTTTGTTACAAGTGTGCGTAAAGTGCGTCAGAAGAAATTAAATAATGCGCAAAAGTAGCACTTTACGTACACTGTAACATAAACATGGTTTAAATGACTAATTATAACCTACATTTCCATATATTACTACAGATGGCAGTAATTTCCGACGGAAAAATAGCCTGTCCCGTCTTGCCCCGGACTCCCCTTATTACATATAAATCGATTAATGGACCTCGAATCGATTTCAGAATTCGCTTGTTCCTCGTTCCGTAAAGGGTGTGATCTGAGACAAGTCCTCAAACCTAACGCTCCCAATGTGCTCCGAACAAGAATGCATTCCCATTTACTCCATCCATCAATTTCAGCCATGAATGCGAGACAGCAGGTGCGTTCGATTTAGGCTCTTTTATCGTTCGTTCGTTGCTATCGTTCGGTAAATCGTACGGTTAAACTCCGGAGAGGGTACGTTTGTCCTGTACGATAGCACCGAACGAACGATAAAAAAGCCTAAATAGGTGTAAAGACGAGGAAGTGATGGCTGGAATTGTTGGCTGGAGTGTGTAAATAGGTGTAAGCACAATGAATCCCCGACCAAGAAACTTAAACCCCGAAGGTCTTAAAAGTCGCTCTGAGAACTCAATGTTCCATTGTGCGATGGTTTAGAGATTTCAGAGGTTGGTCCCAACCAGAATTCTTATTATACCATGCTTATGCCTAGTGGGAATGCACCCACGGTGTTAGAAGTATAGGTGGTCCGACCGGACATTTTCTGCATGCGTACCGCTATGATTATTTCGGTATAATTGACTAGACTGGGCTAGACGGCGTGGTGGTCTCGAGTACCGAATATGTATGTAAACAAGTACGAACCCTGGTAGATTACGACTAAGGTTCGTTTTCATGCAGATACAGATATCGAGATATTGTTCTACCTCTTTGAGAATTTGCACAGCTAGATATTCTGTAAAATAGTTCGAATGTGCTGAACTTATAGATAATGGCGGTAATTAAAAATTGTTTTTCATAATTAGTAATTTTGGCAGATTATAACTTCATATTTCGCTTGTAAAATTATTAAAATCTATTCAAATGGCAAATATTAACATTTTTATGAAGGACATTATCGTAATTCTCTACATTTATTTAAAAGTTCATTGTTTTTATCTGTCGTGCGATCGTCCTAACCTTAAAATTAAATCTTCAAGATAAAAGTATATTCCTTCTGTTTTTCTTTGAATTTAATGGTCCCAGGCAAAAAAGAAAGACAATAACAGCATGATTTTTCATAACTTCGAAAAATAGGACTTTTGTATGCATTAATTTTCTTAAATAAAATTTCAAAATATATATCCAAATATTAGTATGTCCATGAAAACGGTCCAGGAGATTAGTGAACAGATGACATTAGCAACTGACCATGCGTGTGTCAGGAGTGGGGGAAATACCTAGATATCTGTAAGTAGGACTGACAAGCTTTATCGCATCCTTCGACCATATTTCGGTTTTGTGTGAACCCATGGGGGTAACCTGTCATTTTCTTTATAAATTTATGTTTTATTTTTATTTTGTATGATTTCCTAGCTACAGAATCACCATGAACAAATATATTCTTAATAAATATTATACTATATGTCTAAATCAAGTGACACCATCTGGGGATAGTGTAAAGTCTGGTCTAAAGTACTCGAGGTAGTCTGTGAGGGAAAGTTCGTGCAGATTTGTTCATTAATTAGTAAGGAAGTTTCGTAGGTCCAGCACCTGAGTTTTACCCATCAGTAGGCTTGACTTGTGGATCAAAGTCGTGAGGATTTTGTTGGTGAATACGTCAGATTCGTTTGCGACTTAAGGGCCCTTGAGCGCTTAAGTCATTGGAGGTGGTCGTTTCATGTTACGCAACATCACTCATTGCTGAGCTTACGAAAAACCTTTGGTAGTTGAACAAATCAATAATGAACTTCTCCTAATGGGCTACGTCAATATAAAGATAAGCATTACTCAAATATTTATAAACGATGTGAATATAATATTTTCCTAATTGATGTGTTCCCTGGTACATCGCGGGTACACAGGCAGAAATTGCAATCTCTATTTCCGAATCGAGCGCAATTCTAAAGCAATTTTGAGAAATTACGTTAGAATTGCGCTAAATTCAGAAGTAGACATTGCAATTTCTGCCAGCACGCTGCGGTGTGCTATCGGGGTTATTTAGGAAACAATTTTGAATTCTATATTAGATTACCAAACCTGTCATTTTAATTTTGCCCCGGGAATTCAGGCTCTGTAACATAATACAGAAATCAAAATTTTAGGGACTATCGCTATATCCTGACTTTCAAGTTGACACTTGAAAGTTAAGTATTATTAAAGTTAAATATTAAAAAAATGGAATATTACCAAAAAATAGAACTGTTAAAATTGAAAAAGCATAAATTTACATGATACATATTTGAAACATGAAATAATTATTGAAATTATATTTCTTACATTCAATTTTAAGAAATGTTTACCTCCTTTTTTGAAATTTATTTTCTCTTACGTTGTCTTTCCTTTTCTCAGAATCAATTTCTGTTTTACTCTTCTGTATATTAAATTGAAATTTTGAATTCAATTTTATTATTTCTGTATACATTTTCTTGCATTTTTCTTCTGGATTTGTTTAAAAGCTCATGCAATCATCTTGCAAACCAACAAGGAATATGTACTGTTATTCTGCCTCTCAATTTGTACATAGCAGTGTCCATGGTGATATTAAAAGTTTGAAAATCGTGTTAGTTAACATATCAGAATAACAGTATACATATTCCTTGTTGGGTTGCAAGAGCTTTTAAACAAATCCAGGAGAAAAAACTTATACAGGAAAATTTATACAGAAATAATAAAATTAAATTCAACATTTCAATTTAATATACAGAACAGTAAAACAGAAATTGATTCTGAGAAAAGGAAAGACAATGTAAGAGAAAATAAAATTCTAAAGAGGAGGTAAACATTTTTTAAAATTGAATGTAATATAATTTCAATACTTATTTCATGTTTCAAATATGTATCATGTAAATTTATGCTTTTCCAATTTAAACAGTTATGTTTTTTGGTAATATTCCATTTTTTTATTATTTAACTTTAATAATATTTAACTTTCAAGTTTCGACTTGAAAGTCAGGATATGGCGATAGTCCCTAAAATTTTGATTTCGATATTAGGCTACAGAGCCTGAATTCCCGAGGCAAAATTAAAATGACAGGTTCGGTAATCTAATATAGAATTCAAAATTGTTTCCTAAATAACGCTGGTAGCACACCGCAGCCCGCTGGCAGAAATTGCAATGTCTACTTCTGAATCTAGCGCAATTCTAACGTAATTTCTCAAAATTGCTTTAGAATTGCGCTAGATTCGGAAGTAGACATTGCAATTTCTCCCTCTGTACCCGCGGTGTGCTACCAGGGAAGACATCAATTAGGAAAATATTATATTCACATACACCTACAATATCATAATAACCACCAGATGTCAAACTGTCAGGATTATTTTTTCCTACTTATCAGCAACGAATCTTGACAATATTGCTTAACCAAGTAGAATTTGTCATAAAAAATTTATTTGATTTCCCACATGTCAGCCAACAGCGATGATTTTGCAATGCGGTACCGACTCCCTTGCCAATGATCGATTTGGCTGCCTCAGCCTTAGCACAAAAAGCCATGGTGAATATGTCAGATTCGTTCGTAACCTCTACGTACCTTTACTCACTCGTAGCTGAACCAATGCGTCATCCTTCCAAGTTGACGAACAAATCTGAAATAAACTTCCCTCATAGGCATTCACGAGAACTTCGTACGAGACTTTGCACCGTATCTAGTCAACAATATTTAGAACTTTATATTCGAGACATTTATAATAACACTGGAATTCACAGGCGTTTCTTAATATTTGAGTAATGCTTATCTTTATATTAAAGGATAGGGATAAGAGGTACTTAAATGGTATGAATTGATTATGAAATCCAGCCTTAAAGAATTACTCGAGGTAGCCCGTGAGGAGAAGTTCATTACTGATTTGTTCAACTACTAAGGTTTTTCGTAACCTCAGCAATGAGTGACGTTGCATAACATGAAACGACTACCTCCAATGACTTAAGCGCTCAAGGGCCCTTATGTCGCAAACGAATCTGACGTATTCGCCAACAAAATCCTCACGACTTTGATCCACAAGTCAAGCCTACTGACGGGTAATACTCGGGTGCTGGACCTACGAAACTTCCTTACTAGTTAATGAACAAATCTGAAACGAACTTGCCTCACAGATTACCTCGAGTACTTTAGACCAGACTTTACACTATCCCCAGATGGTGTCACTTGACTATAGTCAATATACAAAAACTCGAGGTATTTAGACATATAGTATAATATTTATTAAGAAAATATTTGTTCATGGTGGTTCTGTAGCTAGGAAATAATAAAAAATAAAAAATAAAACATAAATTTATAAAGAAAATGACAGGTTGCCCCCATGGGTTCACACAAAACCGAAATGTGGTCGAAGGATGCGATAAAGCTTGTCAGTCCTACTTACCATCACATAAAAATCAATAAAATGAATTCATTGCAATTTTTTTTTAAGCACAGGGACCGTCAGAATCTGCATCTGCAATCATGGTGTAGATTTGGAGTACCTATCCTGCTAAAAAAGTGAGTAGAATCAGATAATATTGGACACAAGTTCTATCCAGATTTTGGCAAAACTAAAGGAAATGTATATAGAAAATTTATAGATTTCTATCCGTTTTGCCAAAAACCAGATTGACCTTGTATCCAAACAAGATTTTTTGCCAAAATCTGGATAGAACTTGTGTCCAATTTTATCAGATTCTCCAAATCTACACCACGATTGCAGATGCAGATTCTGACAGTCCCTGTGCTTAAAAATGTTCTTTTTACATTTATGTTTTATTTTTATTTTGTATTATTTCCTAGCTACTGAAAATGTTTGTCAAAACTTATATTGATTTATCATATGATTTGACAAACATTTTCAGTAGGAATTCTATCCACTTTTTTACCATCCGATGCACCTGAGAATCGGAGTCAGCTGTCAGACAAATGCGGCGCGCGTACCCCCATCACTGATCTCTATACTAAAGAGATCAGTGACCCCCACCTGTGCGATATTGCGGCATTTTGTCGGTGTAATGTATATTTCGTGACCTGACAAGTTTCGAGATATCGAACGCGATACGAGTTGAATTGGGGTGCATTCACACTGCGGTGAAGCCAGCCCGCTAGGGGAATTCTTTCTGACGGCATAACTTTAGTTAGAAATTGTGTTTCTCGGGGAGCGAGTATCCGAAATTATGCTCCCAATTTGCTCCGCCTATAAACGTAAAATTTAAAATTTTGCCGCTTCATCGGGAAGTACCAGAGTGAAAACTAATCCAATCTAGTAACAAACCAATTTAATTCACTTCCTATAGGTTACGGGTTAGATTGTAAATGTCGCAGTCAGGCGAAGTGGTGAAAGTGGTGGAGAAAACTGGGAGCATTGTTTAAGATACTCTCCCGTAAAAAAT
This sequence comes from Trichopria drosophilae, assembly GCA_030407085.1. Taxonomy (NCBI): domain Eukaryota; kingdom Metazoa; phylum Arthropoda; class Insecta; order Hymenoptera; family Diapriidae; genus Trichopria; species Trichopria drosophilae. The sequence continues at coordinate 76,528,545 of CM059582.1, forward strand.
CTCTAACTAAAATTATGACATCCAGAAGAATTTCCCCTAGCGGGCTGGCTTCACAGCGCTTGCATTCAGGATGCGTTCTCTTTTGGTTTCTTTCTCAGATCGGGAGACCAAATTCTGTAGATTCCCGAGTACTGGGCGTTGTCATGTTCCTGTCGGGATTAAATTTCGGTAATTCCGTAAAAGTGACAAAACGGATTTTCGGCAGGTTTGGAACTATAGTTACCAAAATTTAATTCCGTCGGGAGCACAAGAATGTCCAGTACTCGGGACCAAAAGCCCAAAAAAGAACGCATCCTCACGGTGTTAGAAGTATACCGGGTGGATGCGAGAGAATGTTACATAGAGGAATCGTATTTTCAAGAATATCGGTTGTAATTAGTGAAATATGTATAAGTAAAATTGGCTTGATACGGTCTTCTCAGATGATATTCTTCCATAATTGCCGTTTTTATCAGCAAAATATTTTAATTTTCACATACAAGTTTGTGGATGCGTTCTCTTTTGGGCTTTTGGTCCCGAGTACTGGGCGTTCTCGTGCTCCCGGCGGGATTAAAGTTTGGTAACTTTAGTTCCAAACCTGCTAAAAATCTGTTTTATTGTACGGAATTACCGAAATTTAATCCCGCCGGGAACACGAGAACGCCCAGCACTCGGGACTCTAGGGAATTTGGTCTCCCGAGCCGGGAAAAGAACCAAAAGAGAACGCGTCCTGTATGTAATTTATGAATGTTTTTGTCCTAGGGAATTTTGTTTTAAATCCCAAAGCAAGCTTTTACATCCAGTGTAAGCTATTTCTTGAATAAACTTGTATCTTATAAATTCCACGTTTAATCTTTGCCGAGTTTAATGTGATTTTGCACGTAAAATCATGATTTATGATAATATTTGTATCTATCTTTTATGTATTGTATTATTTCATATACCTAGAGATGTCTAACGTGCCGTCACAAACGTCGGAAAGGTTAGTTTTTTCCACCACTTGGTAAAACAGAGTAGTCGTCGAGTACTACCTTACATACTGTTTTACCAAGTGGTGGAATGTGACGTCACGTTAGATATCTATTTCTATTGTATTGTTTTGTGTTATGTCTATCTTTGGCATTTTATGTATATACACACATAAATGTGTAATTACATTATATTTAAAAAAAATTATTAACTTTTTAAATTATATTTTTCAATATATTTTATAAAATTAAATTATTTATTTTAATTAAATACATTACCGTATGAATTTCGAATGAAGATTTTGTTTTTTGATTTTGCATTAGGAAATAAAAATATATATTCAAATTGTGAATTCTACATGATCTAAGAGAATGTGTCATTTTACGAAGGCGTCGGAAATTCAGGTTCTCTAATCTATAGTAAAATTTAAAATTGTAACAGTTACGTTAAATTATTTCCTAGCACAACAAAACCCGGCTAGGGGCAAACCGTGAGCGAAGCGAACAGTGAGCCGCTAATAATAAATATATTTGTTTCTATATTCTATTTCTGTTCATTATGTCACATTATTTAAAAAAAAAAACATAATCTAGTCTGGTGTTTCCGGATACACTTCGGGCGTTAAGGCCAAAAAAGTGGCAAAGGCTAGTTCTTTGTACTCTTCTTGGGTACTGCAGCCGAATCCCCCACTATCTCTTATCAGCTTTAGGAACTAGATCTAGTTCCACCATGATGTACAAGAACAGTCGACCAATCACGCCTTAGTGCCCTGCCACACTAAACGATTTTTCCGCGCGAAATTTTGCGATTCGCATGTTACACTATATCTATATACAGGGTGGATGCGAGAGAATGTTACATAGGGAAACCTATGTTTAACCTACAAATATTGTCATAAATAATGATTTCACGTTCAAAATCACATTAAACTCAACAAAGATTAAATGTGGAATTTATAAGATACAAGTTTATTTGAGAATTAGCTTAGATTGCATGTAAAAACTCGAATTGGGATTTAAAACAAAATCCCCTAGGACAAAAACATTCGCAAATTACATACAAATTTGTATGTGAAAAATAACACATTTTGCTGAAAAACGGCAATTTTTTGGAGAACATAATCTAAGAAGACCATTATCGAGCAAGTTTTACTTATATTTCACCAATTACAATCGATATTCTTGAAAATACGATTCCCCTATCTAACATTCTCTGACATCCACCCTGTAGATATAATATATACTTAATTAAGCTTTGCTTTAATCGGTGGCGGATACAAGGATGGGGTCGAAGGCCAACGTTTCCTATATTCGAATAATATTTTAATAATTCTTCAACGTGTTAAGTTAGTCCCTCTGATATGAGTTAAGACATAACCGCCATGTTTTAAACATGCTGGCATTTATAACTTGTTCCGATAGATAAACTGAGTGCGCACTTTGTGCACCTTGTGCGTGAATATTGCACGCAATACGGAGAGTCGGTGTCGCAGCCCTACTATTCATTTGTTTTGAAAGAGCAAAATTTTATTTGCTCTTTTTCTGCTGCATAAACGATTATATCAGCCTGCACGGAGGGAACTCTGATGTTCTGAGAGTTAGATTTTTCGCTAGTTCCCTATTAAAAAAAATGATATCGGATTGACGTAAGAAATGATATCGGAACGATATCGGATTAATGTCGTAAATTGGCGTAGGAAGTTGTATCGGCTGGATATCGAACCGATATCGATCCGATATGATTTTTATAATTTTTAAAAAATTAATGCATATAAATAAAATTCTAGACTTGTTCTGTGTATCTGTCTGCACGCTGAGCCAGAAGAGACTAAAAAGTGCGAAAACGGACAGGCGTCGGGACATCGAGCGTTGAGACGTCCAGCGCCGGGACACCCGCCATGCACTGTACCAAACACATTCAAAATAAAACGTTTAGTTCGTTTAATTGGGTGAAAAGGGATATACTTGAAATCTATTGAAAAGTGCCATACTTGTCTTGAAAAATGCCATACTAGTTTTGAAAAGTGCCAAACCCATGTTGTAAGTTAATTATGTAAGAAATTACCATACTCGATTGTAAAATTTCTTTTTAGAATGGGAAAAAATGTAATACCCGAAATGCGATTGGTATTATGAAAAAAATGTCCCGAGTTATTTCGCAATATTTGATTTGTCATTCAAAGGAGACATCAATAAGTGAAAAATATGATTGCACAAGTTACAAAATGTGCATTACATATAAAAGCAGTATACACAAAGCCCATGACTATATACTTGTGTACATATAAGCAACGTTGCGCCGACGTCAACCGACGTGCTCGCAAAGCGTTTTCAAGATCGCTAAAATACGAAATAGAATTGTATCTTTGTTATGAGAATGACTGGAAAGACGCGCATGCTATGCACCATCTGTCGGCGGAAGAGGAACTACAAGAGTACGTAATACGCATTACGCCCCGGAAGTGTCGATGGTATAGCACAAAGCGTTCTTGAGTAGTTCCTCTTCCGCCGCCAGATGTCCACGTAGCAAGCGTGTCCTCGCTATAAAGGTGGAATTTGATTTCGTATATTAGCGATCGCGATAACGCTTCCTGGCCGTCGGCTAGCGGTGACGCAACGCTGTACATAAGTATTGAAGCACATGCTCGTTTTTTAAATTGCGTACAAATTGCTTTTACATTCTGTTTACATATTATGTTTTTTTTTGTCGCTGAAATTATGTGATGGAAAAAAAAACAAAAAAAGAATTATGTTCCCCAAAATTGACATTTTTTATAGAAATAAAATCCCTAGTTTTTTATCCTTTAAAAATTATATTTCTATGTTTTGAAATTGCATTACGATTATTAGATTTTCTTCCATTCTAAAAAACAATCTTTTCAATTCAGTGTGTCAATTTTGTTCTTTAATTAATTTTACAACACGAGTATGGCACTTTTCAATACACTGCAAGTATATCCCTTTTCATCCAGACTAGTATTGGACTTTTTCCCATAATAATTCTCTTAGTGCAGATACACAGAACAAGTCTTGAAATTTATTTATATGCATTTTTATTTTTCAAAAATTATACAAATCATATCGGATCGATATTCAGCCGGTACAACTTCCTACGCCAATTTACGACATTAATCCGATATCGTTCCGATATCATTTCTTACGTCGATCCGATATCGGATCAATCTCGGAACTAAATCGATCCAATATCATTTTTTTTTAATAGGGTTCGAAACTATCCCCGCTCTTCAGTTTCATTCCATGCCACTTTCAGTTTTATACTGAAAATTTCACAGATTCAGACATTCGAGCGGCCGCCTTTTTCAGACGATTCGGTAGTATGGCCCTCTCTAGCACCTAAACTATTAACTTTAGACTAGGGGTCGTCCCATAAACCACGTAACGCTTCTAAGGGGGAGGAAGAGGTCAGGTCTCGTGTCTACATAGCGTTACGTGGAGGGGGGGGGGGGGTCTAGTTGGGAGTTACGTAACGAAAACGATAAAATATATATGTATAAAAAACAGTTTTTTAAACAGAATTTGAATGGAAACTTATTATGCACACAGAACAATAATCTGCAAATTCTACGGAAAAATTAGTTGGTTTCACAGACAATGACAATAACAAAAATATCTGTAATTCCTACTGAATTTATCTGTAAAATTAACAGATAATTCTACTGTTTTTGCATAAAAGTATCAGTATCTTCCATTCTGTACAGATATGTAGGGTCAATATTTTTAATTTTCGACCACTTTTGCAGTGGGGAGGGGGGGGGGGGGTTTCGAAGATTTCTCCAAATTTTAGTATGTTATACTACCTCCAAAAAGAAGGTTTTTTGTAGAGTTTTACCTCCCTAGATGACTCTGGGTCCACATCACACACAGATATCGGTGTTTTTCGGGCTTTCAATGACAGACTGGGCATGCTAAACACAACCAGATAGTATTTTGACGTCGTTATTCGTGTTTATATGCGCTCATTCGTGCGTGCAACGGACAACTTTATAGGATTATCACGCAAACTCTGGCATATGAAATGTGTTGCGCCGTGCACTTCAAAAAATAATAATTTGAAAATGCAGCCTTGCGCTGCGTAAGCGTGGTTCAGGGATCAGCACGGTTCAATAAAGACACGATCGTATCCACAATTAAGTCACCTTTAATGCTTGAAAAGTTACACAAAATGGATGCGCGATCTCGGGATAATTCCGTTAATAGCGAATAACTTTAGCGACAGTAAAAGTTGCGTCCGGCGCGGAGAAAATGCCATGCGGTACTAACGAACCGGAAATCTTTTCCGAATTTCCAGAGCCACGGAACATGAACGATGCCGCGGGTAGCAAAATTGGCAATTAGTTCCCTAAATTTGGCGGTAACTGTAACGCGTAATATCCGTACATCGTGATAACACCGCGCCGATAACAAAATCGATACGGATGATCGCAACGCTTCTTCAGAGATGGCGTGATCGGTATCTTTGAATACCTGATTGTACCGACGCTAATATATAATGGAACAAAATGTGTCGGATGTCGATGTGTTTCGACTTTGAATGAAACACTGGATTCGATGCGAGCATCCCAGCCCCCTGATTGTCGTTGAAGATGGTCACTTCCGCCAGGTTCTTGAATCCAAGTTCCTTTAAAAATCCGATCAGATGAATCGCCTCCTTGGCTGCTTCGGAGAGTCCCATTACTCGGCTTCTGTCGAGGACAATGCAACTGCTTGTTCCTTCCGGGATTCCCACGAAATGGCTGCCCCGGATAGAATGAATGCCGATCCCGTATAGGAGCGTTTGTCGATGATGTAGTTTACCCAATCGGAATCAACGAAACCCTTGAGTTTCTTTGGCAGTCCAATGAGCTTTGCTGTATCAATTATTAAACTGACTCAGCGAACTGACAGCGTGAGTGATGTCCGGTCGCGTACTCAGAGATAGGTGCATTAAGGTGCCGATAAGTTCCCGATAAGGAAGTTTCTCCGCACCGATGTCATCGGCAACATTCTCTTTCGTCAGTTTGATTCCCGTGGCCATCGGCGTGCGTGCTGATAGACTTACAGTCCTCCATCCCGAATCTGCTCAGGATATCTCGGATGTAGCCCGCTTGAGATAGGCACACAGAATCTTGATTTCGCACTATTTCGATGCCGAGACAATAGTTTACCTGTCCGAGATTGTTCACTGTGCACCTGATAGTGCATGCTTGACTTCATTTGTTCTCTGTTAATCACTGAAGGCGATGACTATATCATCGACGTAGACGAGAACGAAAATCTTACCAATTATGTCAGTGTAAGCGCAGGGATCGGCGTTTGTCGTGGTGAGCCCTATTCGCCTTGGAAGGTGAGTGCAGAAACGCCAACTAGCGGTGAAACGAGGAATTACTGTAATGGGGAGAAAATGACAACAGCATGTGAGTGTCTTATTTTTTAAATAGGTCCGCAAACAGTTGTTTTTCTATAAATTGATATTTAGAAATTAGTTTTTATTATTCGAAAGCCATTTAATGAAATAGTAAAATCGAAGTAAGAAAAAAATATTGAAATTATTGCCGATTCATATAGCTTTCGAAAAATGAAAACTAATTTTAAAATATCAATTTATCGAAAAACGTCTATTTGTGGAACTATTTAAAAAATAAGACGTTTATTCCATATGCTGTTTTTATTTTCTCCTCATTACAGTGATGCCCTTTTTTACCGAGAGTTGGCGCTTCTGCGCTAACCTTCCCAGGCGAATATCTTGAAGGGCCTCATCGAGTTTCTTATGCCAGCGCTGGCCGGCTTGACGCAGTCCGTAGAGAGCTTTGTTGATTCGACATACTTCATTTTCTTTCCGCAGGTCTTTTAACATTTTCCGTGCATTGCGAACAAGTTTCTCATCCTTTTCGTCACGAATGATTCTAACGAGTATCTCGTCCAGAAGATCCGGCGTATCCATGAAGATCTTGTAATAATTATATTACTTATTTTTAATTATTATTATACGAAAGTGATATTTATTTTAAAAAGAAAAAGAAAGATAACCGAATATATCGGATCACAATTATTTTATTTTAAAAACACATTAAATTCGATGCATATATCATTATTATAACATTTACAATGAGAAAACGTCTTTTACGAAATTTTAGAGCGGAGAGAGGGAGAGAAATACATATATTATTTTTAAATGAAATATTTATCTTGAATAAATGAAATAAAACGAAGGAATAAACCTGGCTAGGTAATCGATTTGATTTTCTCCTCTTGATTAATCCCAAATTCATCGTCGCGTCGCTTCAGATCGACCATCATCATTTGACAGCAGGATTCTTCACTCTTTCGAGGCTCACACAAAAGGGCGTCATTTTCCGTCGTGATTTGGAAAATTGGAGCTGGCATTTGTTTTGTCAGAAATTCACGGGAGATAAATTATCCATCCAAGTCACTCGATTGATGCACAAACGCCAGAATTCACGAACGACATCTTGCAGCTTTAAGTACGAGCTTTATTTTGATTTTCTCACTCGCGGCCATATTTACAATCCGACATGCGGAGAACAACGTGATATATATATCGTCAAACGGCGTAATCGTATTAACGGAATTAACGGAGATTCCCCGAAAAGATAAAGCCAGTTCATTGAATTGGTCACTGTCACTTTATATGAAATGACTACCGTAAAACGGTCTCCTGTCTTTTCTATCATTGTTCTTCCCCGTTTCCGCTTGGTAACGCGTCGTCTCGCACGTGATTGGTGGATGCGTCGATGAGGTGGCGTCCGTCCATTTGTTCACGATTGGTTTCGTTCTTGCAGCGGCGTCTGTTCCTTCGTTTCTGATTGGTGGGCAAAGTGACCTAACACTACCTACATACATCATTGAATGACCTACGCTCCCTCTCTCGGCTCTTCGCCTGCCTATTGTCTCTCTCTCTGTATCGATACGCAGCTCTCTACCTGACCCACTATGCATAACATCAATGAAGCGCGACTTATCGTAGGATCCATTAACATATTTACATTAATACACATGTTATCTATCACAATCTCTGTATCGATATCTCCGTTGAGACATGCCGTTGTGATGTTCAGCTGGGAGAGCTTCATGTGGGCATTTGCAGACAATGCGATCAAGAGTCTAAGGGAGTCCATTCTTGCCACTGGCGCAAAAGTGTCATGATAATCGATCCCGGGGCGTTGCGAAAAGCGCTTCGCTACGTCTCGCGCCTTTCTGCGTTCCAGGCCGCCATTTGCTTTATACTTGTTTCGAAGAACAGTTCGACATCCTATCGTCTTTACTCTGGCAGGCTTCTCAATGATGTTCCAGGCGTAGTTCATTACTAAGCTTTTAATGTCGACGTATACTGCGTCGCGCTGCTGGGAGGAATAGTATCTCAGAGGCAAGCATTGCTATGCATTGAGAATCTTCTCCCCCTGGCCCGCAAACATCATCATCGATGATTTTGTCCATCTCCTCTTGAGAGTCAGTGTCATATTTGCGCATGGAGTAATCGCTTGATCCGACGGTACAGTATGTCTTGCGAGGCCGTCCTGGTTTTCCCGTTCGAATTTTCCGAGGCATTCCAGGGCTGCGTCTCCTGGGATTTGGTGCTTTCGAAGCCTCGTGAACAATATAGGTTTCGGATGTGCCGTTTTTCTTGGTAACCGGTCTGTTCAACATAGGTAAATGTTGACATTCGCCCATCTCAACACTGAACTCAACATTTACAAACTCAACATTTACAAAATCAACATTGACAAACTCAACATTGACAAACTCAACATTTTAAACTCAACATTTGACAAACTCAACATTTTAAACTCAACCTAAGAATTATTATTAAGAATTAAATTTGTTTATTTTTTTTACATATTTAATTACATGTGATTTAATAACAATATAATAAAGGTATAATTGCGTTTTAATAATGCTAAATAGTTATTTAATGAACGTTGTGGGCTTGTCCACGAAGATAATCTAATACATTGACAAAATCAGCATTGACAAACTCAACATTGACAAAGTCAACATTTTAAACTCAACATTTGACAAATTCAACATTTTAAACACAACATAAGAATTATTATTAAGAATTAAATTTGTGTTTATTTGTTTTACATATTTAATTACATGTGATTTAATAACAATATAACGATGTAATAACAATGTAACAGTATGATATATCACACATCTCCAGTTTACATGAGTTTTTGTAATTTTTTGCAATGTATACAAATATCCTTCATGTGTCAGTTGTTTTGCACCTCTTTGACTTAATATGAAGTGTAGCGGCATGTTTACAATAGTGACGCTTTGCGTAGTGTTTCGACGACGAAAATGTATCTTTAGTATTTGCATTTGATCGAAATTATTAAGTAGAGGGGATACCGTTTTCATAATCGATATTGTTGTTGACTCTATTGTGTTGTAATTACATGTATTTAAGTATATTTATTTGCATGTATTATACATACACATGTCTTATGTATTAATTAATATGAAATAATTCAATGAAAAGCACTTTTTATTTTAACATGATGTAGGTTTAAACAAATTAAAATAAATGAAATATAACTGTATATATAAGTGCATTGAGTAGATTTGTATATAAATGTTTTTATGCAAATGCATGTATAAAGTATTATTCGTGTTTTGAAAAAAGACTTTATATGAAATAATTTTTTAGAAACATGAATAGAATGTCGGTATATTTTGAAATAAATCAATTATTTATTTTAATATTGTAGATTAAAATTATGCATCCAAAAAAGAATTATGACCGAAATAACATCTTTATGAGCTTTAACTATTTTATCATACGTAACTATATAAACGTTACGCGAGTCATTCATTCACTTACACTCATTTTACACATGAATATTCGAATCACATAAATTAAAGAAACCGCAATATGAATTTTAAGTCATGATGGATACCGCACTTCCATCTAATGAACGAACTAGAATTCACTTCAACACATTGCTTCTCTCAAAGTCTTTTGGGTTCTCTCACGTATTTGTTCAATAAATACCTCAGATTCGAATTACTTCCCTATTTGTTTATCTTGGATTTTGATTGGCTCCATGCACCAGAAAAAGGAATTTCTCCAAAGAATACTGAAGATGATCATACTCGAAACAACCTCGGGATTAGACCAACTTGATCATGGGCACGTGTGAAGCGTCCCTCTCACGATGTCTTTGGATTTTTTGGCGTTGTCAGATTGATACGCTGCCTGGTTGAATCCGTCTTGATCCTTTGGTATAATTCCGCGAGGAAGTCGCTTGTTCCTACTTGTCCTGGTGCCAGAAGGGAAGTGTCGAAAATTTATCCATTGTCTTTAACCTTCAGTGTCACTTACATACACATCTATTATTTAAATTTAAAATATATAACCTTTCTCCAACCGCAACCTCGAATATCCAAAACAAACACACATCCGCACACAATCACACATACATCTTGCAGAAATTCAAAATAAGATATGATCGTTACAATTTGTTATTATTATTTTGAAACAAATGTAATTTTGAAATTAAAATGTACATATTATAATATTATAAATTATAAATTTAATATTTAATTATAAATTGTATTTTTAATTTTATAAATTTTATATAAATTTTTATTTCGTAATCGTGATATTATTTATAGTTATGTTATACAATGAAATTACACTATATTTAATAAGTTGTGTTGAGTATGTCAAATGTTGAATTTAAAATGTTGAGTTTGTCAAATGTTGAGTATAAAATGTTGAATTTGTGAAATGTTGAGTTTGTCAATGTTGAGTTTGTCAAATGTTGAGTTTGTCAATGTTGATTTTGTAAATGTTGAGTTTGCCAATGTTTAGTAGGAATGTTGAGTTTGATTTAGTTGAATAGACCTGTAACCGTTTTTCTTGATAGGTGACGATAAGTTGCGTTCCGCCATGCGTTCGATATGCTTGTATCGCGGAGGAGTGTGACTTGCTTCGACGTCACCGGTTCCGGATGCATCATCATTTAGCAAGTAGAATCTTCCGTTCTTTGTTTCCGATGTCAGAATGTCCGCGTACTGTTCCTGTGATTGGAATTCGTCCAAGAACTTCACATCTCTGGAGACTTTGATTTTTCCCTCGGAGGGGATCCAAACGCGATAGGCTTTTGCCGTCTCGGAGTATCCGAAGAAGATCCCTTAGATACCCCTTGCATCGAATTTTCCTTTTGGCGTCCTATCAAGGGCGAATACCCTACAACCGAAAGATCTAAGGTAAGGTAAGAGAATCCAAACTTCGGGTTATGCATCGGTTAGGGACATAGTTCGCTGTAGCTATAGCCTCAGCCCAAAAAGATGGCGGCAATCCCGACTGAATCAGCAAACATCGCGCTGCTTTGACGAGTGTACGGTTCTTTCACTCAGCGACGCCATTCTGCTCAGGCGTGTGGGCGGTTGTCAATCACCGGTGGATTCCGGCTTTCTTCAGAATTTCGTCCATTTCGGCATTGCAGTACTCTCCACCGTTGTCCGATTTTTATCTGTCGTCCAGTTTGGTTTTCGGCGAGACATTTGAACTCGATGAATTTCGCTGTGACTTCGTTTTTACTGCGCAGGAAATACACATGGCAACATCGACTATAATCATCGATGAATGTTACGAAGTAGAGAGCGCCGCTTTTGGAATGCGTTCGCATCGGCCCACACATGTCCGAGTTAACTATTTCAAGAAGGTCGTTAGACCAATCACTTCGCGCCGAGAAAAGCGATTTCGTTAACTTACCGACCGCGCACGTTTTATATGCGCGCACATCGCTGCAGCCCCCCGCTGTTAGTCCCGTGACACAATTTCCTTTTTTCATGTCGGCTGCGTTCAGATGCGCAAGGCGCTCATGCCACACTTGTGAACTTGAACGTTTTCCGCCGGAGATTGCGCATGCCTGCTGCCTTTCATCGCGTAGGTAAAACAGATCGCCACGTCGATCAGCGATGATTTTCACGTTTCCGAGTGGATCTTTCACGGTGACCGAAATTTTCGAGAACTTCTCCGTGTTTCCTTTGTCCACGATTTTGGCAACGGACAGGATATTGGTTTGCAAGTCGGGGACGTAGAGTGCGTCTTCGATCCTTATCGTTTTGTTTTCGTTGCCATTTGAGATTGTAATTCTCACGTGACCCCTCGCTTTGATTTCGGCAGTCACGTTGCTAGCCAACTTCAATCCGCATTGCATTTCCGTTGATTCCGTGAATAATCGCACGTTGTTACAGAGGTGAGACGTACATACGCTATTAGACGTACATACCATTTGTCACTATCCTCGTCGTTTCGTACTTAGTTGGACGTTTCATCAGATTCAGAGACTGACCCGGCGATGCCGCGGAGCGCGACACTCGTTCAGGTTTGTCCCGACTCGGTTCGATTCGGTTCGTGAAAAGCCTCAACACGTTAGAACGATTACAAACATGGATGCGCGGGAGTCTAACCGAGGATATGATTGTTAAATTTCAACAAAAATTACATTTGCGGCTGACATGTCTTCGAATCGCGTGTTCGTGGATAGTTATTGACCACGATTGCTAGCGACGCGTAATAACTTACGAACATCAAAATACACAAAATTACGTGGTTAAAACGGTTAATTGCAATAAATGCAGCTTAATGGCGCGAATGCTGTCAATTGGAGCGTTTGCGGTTGCGATTACGTTTTTTTTCTATCGCGCGTTACTGGTCTACCTTGTTAAAATGAAATGTAACAAGAGCATCCTTCGAGTTCGTTTTTTGCTTCGATTCATTATTC